>OV281299.1:27500-1395000 GCA_923062465.1 Acleris sparsana
TGTCAGGGTGGAAAATGCTTTATGCATTCCCCTCACCATGGGAGTAGTGAGGGGATATGTGGGACTCACCCCCCCGCCCCCCCCCTCAGAATGAGAGGGGGAAAGGGGGCGCAACCCACTAAAAAACACCCTGGCGTACCCTCCTGCCGGTTAGGCAAGGCGCCGTGGAACCGCCGAAGCTCTGCCCACGACGCCTTCCGGCAGCCCCGGCCACCTGCCGGGGCTACCCGCGCCGAAGGAGAGAGAGGCCGAGCACGCCTGGCCTCTCTCCCAGACCGCTAAGTGACTAGCCTACGGCGGGCGAGGGACTCCCATCCCCCACCCGCAGTCACTAAGGGTTGAGGCGGGCGGCAAAACGCCGCCGCCTCACCCCCCGCCGTCTACGCCGGAGCGGATGCGCGAGAGGAGAATCCTCGCGCTCACGCTCCGAGGCCTCCTTCTGCGAGATGACACACTCGCAGAAGGAGGCCACAGCCCTCCAGGACCTGTCGCTGCACAGCATTGCAGACACAACGCTGTGCAGGGAGAGGTCCCGTCGACCGATGGCTAGCGCCATAGTGCGGCGCTCCGCACTCCACCGGCTGCACACCTCGAGAGTGTGCTGAGCCGTGTCGTCCGGATCGCCGCACTCGTGGCACTGCCGGCCGGGCTCCCTCCCAATTTTGTGCAGGTAATGACCGAAGCATCCGTGTCCGGTCAATACCTGCACAAGCCGGTACGACGTAGCGCCGACTGCCCTCCCCAACCAGGTGTCAAACGACCCGAGGATCGCCCCTATGGTCCGAGTCCCATAGGGGGAGTCCTCCAGGTCCGCTTTCCACCTGTCCCGCAGTCGGCGCTCCGTCATCCGGCGCGTCTCCTCCACCTCCTCAGGGTCCGGGCGTTCTCCTCTCGCCCGGGCCCTGGACCTGACTGCGTAGGTCTCCGCCTGCACCTCTGCGTCCAACTCCCAGGGTGGGGTGCAGGCGAGGAGGCAGGCCGCGGCGTGGGCCACCGTCATGTAGGCCCTCACAATACGGAGGGCCACCACCCGCTGTGGCCTCTGTAGCAGGGCCCTGTTCCGGGCGGACAGCTTGTCCGCCCAGATGGGGGCCCCGTACAGAGCCATGCTCCTTGTAACGCCGGCATACAGCCGGCGGCACAAGGAGCCCGGCCCACCCACGTTCGGCAGCAGCCGGCTCAGTGCCGACGCGGCGCCCACAATTCGGGGAGCCAATTGCGAAAAATGCTCCCCGAAATTCCATCGTCGGTCCAGAACAAGCCCCAAATATTTTATGTGGGGCTTGATCGGGACCGACTCCCCCCCCAGGGTGAGCGCCAAACCCGCCGGCAGCCTCCACCCCCGGCCCCCGAAGACTATCGCCTCAGTCTTCGGGAGCGCCACCCTCAGGCCGAGCCGACCAATCCGGTAAATGGTCAGCTCGGCCGCCGCTTCCGCCCGGCACAGCACCTCCCTCATGTCGGTCCCACGCACGGCCACCATGGTGTCATCTGCGTAGCAGATGGTGGCCGTCCGTGGGAGCAACTCCCCCCTGATGGCCCAATCGTACCCCAGGTTCCATAAGAGCGGACCGAGCACGGAACCTTGGGGTACGCCGCAGGCCATCGCCGTCGACCCCCGTCGACCGTCCCTCTGCTCATAGAGCACTACCCTCTCGGTCAGGTAGTGCTCTATGACCCGCCGCAGGTAGGGAGGCACTTGGTGGTAAATAAGTGCCTCCCTTATCACCCCATAGGGGAGAGTGCCAAACGCGTTTGCGATGTCAAGGGACACCGCGACGACACCCTCCCCTCTGCTCGACGCGTACTCACAGAAGTCCCTAAGGGACTTCAGCGCGTCGAGCGTAGACCGCCCCTCTCTGAACCCGAACTGTCTATCAGAGACGTTCGGGCCGGCGGTCTCTAGATGCTGCTGGATCCTGGAGGCCAGGATTCTCTCCATCATCTTCCCGGCCTCATCCAGCAGCACTATGGGGCGATAGGCGGAGGGACAGTCCGGGGGTCGACCCTCTTTCCGGAGGAGGCAAAGCCTCCCCTCCTTCCACACCCTCGGGAACCGTCCCTCCCTCAGGCAGTCGTCCATCAACTGCCTGAGTCGGTCCCCGAGGTGTTTTAGGGCGATGGGGAGTACCCGGCCCGGTACTCCGTCGGGCCCCGGGGCTTTCTTGCAGCCCCGGAGCCGGTCCACCGCCCTCTCGAACTCGTCGTCGCTTACCGGTGCGATGGCGAGCTCGAGTGGGTCCTCCAAGTCCCCCGGTGGCTCGGTCATCACCGGGGGAGTTATCGAGGGAGCTGCCGGAAACAGCCCCTCGATGACCCTCCTCAGGAGGGGAGGCTCTAGGGAGTCCATGGGGGGGGCAGTGCGCATTTTATTGCGCACCACCCTGTACGGCCGCCCCCACGGATCCCTGTCCAGCGTGGCCAAGAATGAGGCGTGTGCCTCATCCTTGGCCTTTGCTATGGACAGGGTCAGGGCCCCCTTGGCTTCTTTGAGGGCCCCGTAGAGCCTCTCCTCCTCCTCCGCAGTGTGCCGCCTGCGCCTGCAATGTTGGTAGGCGCGGCGGGCACTGTTACTGGTGGTCCGCACTGCCGCAATTTCGGCGGACCACCAGTAGACCTTCCTCCGGGCGAAGAGCCGTTTCGCCCGGGGCATGGCCGCTCCGCACACGGCCTGCAGTGCGGAGCGGAACCGGCGCGCCCTCTCCTCCACTCCCAAGGCGGCGGGTGGGGCAGCACACCAAGCCTCCACCATCGCCGCCTCGTCCGCCTTGGCCCTGTCCAGCTGGGACAGGGACCACTTGGGGAACTCCTCCGTCCCCCCTCCCCGCCCCCCCCGAGGACTGGGTGGCGGCTGGCCCGGTCTTGTGGAGACCCTCAACCTGATATACAGGTGATCGGAGAGGGTCTCCACGTCCTCCAGGACGCGCCAGTCTGCGAGGCGTGCGGCAATGGCAGGGGTCGCGAACGTTATGTCCACGATAGACCCCCCCTGCCGCCGCACGCAAGTGTTGGCGCTGCCCTGGTTCAGGACCACCAGGCCCGCCGCCGCCACCCAATCCGTCAGCACGCCCCCGCGCACGTCCGTTATGGGGGATCCCCACGCCGCACTCTTGGCGTTGAGGTCCCCCAGGACCATTACCTGGCGCGGGGCCGCCCTCGCCACGACCCCCTCTAGGACCCCCAGGAAGGCCTCAAAGGCGGCCAGCGGCCTATTGGGGGAGAAGTACACCGCAACTAGTACGGTGTCGCTCCCCCATCCGGCCGCCACATACCCCGGGCCGCCCTCGATCCTCACGAGGGGGGGTCCGTCGCCGACCGCCGGCACCGCCACGGCAACCCACTCGTCCGTCGACCCCACCCAATTGGGTAGGGGAGGGACGAAGTAGGGTTCCGCGACGACCGCAACGTCAATCGACCACTCCGCCATTACCTGCATGAGCAGGTCTTGTGCTCTGGCGGAGTGGTTGACGTTGGCCTGCAGGAGCTCTAAATGGTGTGCTGGCATTTAGAGCTCCATGCAGGTCTCCTCGTGGGCCGCGGCGGTCGCTGCGGAGTTGCTTCCATTAGCAACGGGGGGGCGGGGACGCTGCGGCCGCAGGTCCTTACCTTTAGTTGCGGGGGGGAAACATTTCCTCCCCCCCAGCATGTGGTTTGCCGGGAGTTTGGCCTGGTGGCATACGGCGCACCAAGCCTTCTCCCAGCAATCCGCCATTTTGTGCCCCTCTTTGCTGCACCGGAAGCAGAAATTGCTCCGGTCAACTTTAGAGGGGCACAGCTCCCGCGAGTGGCCGACACCATAACAGCGGAAGCACCGCATTGGTGTCGGCCCCACCGCCGTGACCCTGGCGGAGGCCCAGCCCACCAGGATCCTCCCAGCTTTGGTGAGGGCCACCGCCGCCTGCACGGGGCACTGGATCAAGACCGATCCAGTGCCATCGTAAAGGGCGCGGACGGCCCCCACCCGGACCTGCTCAGGCTGACATGCCCCCGCCGCGGCAACAGCCTGCGCCACCGTCTCCTTTGTGGCCGACTCGTCCAGACCGGAAATCTGGACGCCGGCCATCTTGACGGGGCGGCTGACGTCCGCTACGTCCCCCACCAACCCTTGCAGCTTGGCTGCAAGGGTATCCGCCACCTCGTGGCCCTTCTCCCCGGGGACCTCGATGACCCGGGAGCCCGTCATCGAGGTCCTGACCCGCACGCTCTGCAGGCCCACCTCGCTCAGGCTAAGACCATTAATGGCCTTAGCCATGGTAGCCTGCAGGGTGGTGGTGGCCCCCTTCTTGAGGGAGATCACCACCGCCGCCGTCTTGGGGACGGACAGCTTTGCGGGTCTGGGCCCGTGCGCTGCCTTCCCGGGCCCTTTAGGGGCTGGAGGGGGGGGCTTGGCCGCACCCTTTGCCTTCTTCCGCACCACCTGCGACCACGACATCTGTGTGGGCGCAGGCGGCATACGGCCCGAGGGGCCGGGCTCCTCCTCCGGGGCCGGGGCGGCCTTGGCGGCCTTGGCGGACTTCTTGTTGGCGGGGGTGGGGACTGGGGCCGCCGCCTTCTTGTTGGCCCGCCCATCGCCTAGCCTGGCTCTGGCTTTCGGCTCGAGGTCCGCCGGGGCCGGGGGTGGCAGGGCAATACCTGTTCCCTTTCGCTGGGGAGGGGCCGACACGGCAGGCTTCACAGCCCGCTTCTCGTGTGCCAGCGGGGGGCGAAGGATGGGCTCCGCCGGGAGGCGCCTGTTCACCTCCTCCATCCTGTCGGCTATCATCCTCCCCAGGCTAAGGAACAGGTCCCTCTTCATTACTTCAATCGCCTCTGTCAGCTCGGCGGTCCCGAACTGCAGGGCGGCAGCGACGGGGGGGGCGGCCGGGATCTGCCGCTCGCTGAAGGCAATGCGGAGTGCCTTCAGCTCCGCCGAGTTGAGCGCGAGTTGCTCCCGCATCCTTTTATTGTCCGCTTTTAGGATGCGGATCTCCTCGCTCTCGGTCCTGGCGGCCTCTACCTCGTCCATCAGCCCCAAGATGGTGCGGCAGGCCCGGTTCATCCGGCCTTGGACCTCCCCCTTGATGTTTCCGGATATCCTGGCCGCCTCCAGGATGTCCCTCGCCGCCATGCGGGTGGCATCTATCGGGTCAGCCTTCTCACCCTCTAGCCCATCCATGGGCTCCGGGGAGCGCGAGCCCGAGCGAGAGCGCGAGGCTGACCGAGATCGCCGGTCCCCCTCCGCCTTACCCTTTTTTCCCCCCTTTCCCCCTCTGGGGCGGAGTTCGGGGAAATCCCTCCTGTAGCTGGCCGCAGGATCGGCATCAGCTACCTCCTCAAACTGGGGCTCAAGCTGGTACAGCTTGGCCCTCAGCCTGGCAGCGGCCAGCCCAGAGTATGCCCCCTTAGGCTTGCCCCTAAACGCCGTGTTAATTTTCACGGGTCTTTCCTCCCCTTCCTCCCCTTCGTCCTCGTTCTCCAGTGCCCTCTTGGAGGGCTGTGAGGCAGGGTGCTCACCCACGAGCCATCCGAGATCATCGATCTCCGACTCGGAGTCGGAATCGTGGATGAAACCTAACCTAACCTAACCTAACCTAACCTAACCTAACCTAACCTAACCTAACCTAACCTAACCTAACCTAACCTAACCTAACCTAACCTAACCTAACCTAACCTAACCTTTTTTTTTTTTTTTTTTGTTGACGAAGTGGAAATGCATTTACGCATCCTCCCTGCCCGGGGAAGGCTGTGCAATGGGAGGTATGACGGACTCTCAAAAGAACTACCGTCTAAAACCACTCCGGCGTTTAAACCTCCTGGCCGGTAGTGAGGCACCGCGGTACCGCTAAAAGCATAGACCACTGACGCACCTCCCGGCTTGCTCCGAAGAGCCCCTCAAACCCCCGCCAGAGGAGGAGACGGCTGTGAACAGCCCGCGACCGTCTCCCCAGACCGGTTTAGCCGTGCAATGTGAGCCCCCTACCCACTGGCTTAACAAGAAGTTCGGGCGAGCAGCAAACCGAAGTTCGCTGAGTTCGCCTTCCCTTCAACGGTCTGCCTGTGGTGGATGGTGCTTTCCGGATACCCAAACGCGAGGTTTGGTCCCATACCCTTCAAACACACCCCACCACAGCTGTCCCACCAATAACTACAGTGCCCCCCGGGATTCCGAAGGACACGTAGAAGGACCCTCGGGTGACATGGGAGTACGTCCAGAGCAGGGTCATGCTCCGTTGCAGAGCGGACCCCTTACGTTCCGTTGCAGAGCGGAGACATCCCCCAGTCTTTCAGTTAGCCCAGTCACCAACCACCAAAGTGACAGAAAGCAGCTGTCCGGTTTGGAAACGGCCTCGAAGGCACACGCAACCGCCCCTTTCAACCACCTCTGTCACGGCCCCCTCCAGGTAACTGGTTAAGCTTTCCAGGAACAGAAACGGCCTCGTAGGCACACGCAACTGACCCCTTCAAGCCTCCCCAGTCACCAACCGTCAAAAAGGCAACAGAGAGAAGCTGTCCAGGACGGAAGCGGCCTCGCAGGCACACGCCACCGCCCCTTCCAACAACCTCTGTCGCCGCCCTCATAAGAGGCGGGATGGTGACAACACCACTTTTCCGAGGAAAAGCGGCTCGTCACCATCCCCCCCCTAGGTGACAGAAGGAAACTTTCCGGGGCAGAAGTGGTCTCCACACAACCGCAACCCTTCAAGAAACCCCTGTCACCTCCCCTCCCCCCCTTGCCGGATATTAGCCATGGGCCGAAAGAATTCCCAAGTGGGAAAAGTCTCAGCCAATGCCCAGGGTGCACCAGCCCAGATGCTGCGTTCTCCCCGGATCGAGATCAAGAGAGACTGCAACACCCAAGCCAACGTGGAGGAATCCGGCCTGCACCCCAACCTAACCTAACCTAACCTAACCTAACCTAACCTAACCTAACCTAACCTAACCTAACCTAACCTAACCTAACCTAACCTAACCTAACCTAACCTAACCTAACCTAACCTAACCTAACCTAACCTAACCTAACCTAACCTAACCTAACCTAACCTAACCTAACCTTTTTTTTTTTTTTTTTTTTTTTTTTTTGGTGACGGAGTGGAAATGCATTTACGCATCCTCCCTGCCCGGGGAAGGCTGTGCAATGGGAGGTATGACGGACTCTCAAAAGAACTACCGTCTAAAACCACTCCGGCGTTTACCCCCCTGGCCAGTCGCGAGGCGCCGCGGAACCGCAATTAAGCTTTGCCCACTGACACGCCTCCTGGCCTGCTCCGAAGAGCCCCACCTTCTCCGCCAAAGGAGGAGACGGCTGCGGTCAGCAGCCCACGACCATCTCCCCAGACCGGTAAAGCCGTGCAATGTGGGCCCCCAACCCACTGGCCCTACACGGTCTGCCTGTGGTGGATGGTGCTTTCCGGATACCCAACCTCTAGGGTCGGTCCCCATACCCTTCAAACACACCCCACCACAGCTGTCCCACCAATAACTACAGTGCCCCCCGGGATTCCGAAAGACACGTAGAAGGACCCTCGGGTGACATGGGAGTACGTCTTGAGCAGGGTCATGCTCCGGTGCAGAGCGGAACCTTCGTGCTCCGTTGCAGAGCGGAGTTAACATGCCCCAGTCTTTCGGTAAGCCCAGTCACCAACCACCAAAGTGACAGAAAGCAGCTGTCCGGTTTGGAAACGGCCTCAAAGGCACACGCAACCGCCCCTTTCAACCACCTCTGTCACGGCCCCCTCCAGGTAACTGGTTAAGCTTTCCAGGAACAGAAACGGCCTCGAAGGCACACGCAACTGACCCTTCAAGCTACCCCAGTCACCAACCGTCAATGGGCCACAGAAGGAAGCTGTCCAGGGCGGAAACGGTCCAAAGCAACCGCCCCTTCCAACGACCTCTGTCGCCGCCTCCCTATGGTGACGAGGCCACTTTTCCGAAGAAAAGCTGCTCGTCACCACCCCCCCCCAGGTGACAGAAGGAAACTTTCCGGGGCAGAAGTGCCGGTACACAACCGCAACCCTTCAAGAAACCCCTGTCACCTTCCCCCCTCCCCCCCCGTGCCGGATATTAGCCATGGACCGAAAGAATTCCCAAAAGGGAAAAGTCTCAGCCAATGCCCAGGGTGCACCAGCCCAGATGCTGCGTTCTCTCCGGATCGAGATCAAGAGAGACTGCAACACCCAAGCCAACGTGGAGGAATCCGGCCTGCACCCCAACCTAACCTAACCTAACCTAACCTAACCTAACCTAACCTAACCTAACCTAACCTAACCTAACCTAACCTAACCTAACCTAACCTAACCTAACCTAACCTAACCTAACCTAACCTAACCTAACCTAACCTAACCTAACCTAACCTAACCTAACCTAACCTAACCTAACCTAACCTAACCTAACCTAACCTAACCTAACCTAACCTAACCTAACCTAACCTAACCTAACCTAACCTAACCTAACCTAACCTAACCTAACCTAACCTAACCTAACCTAACCTAACCTAACCTAACCTAACCTAACCTAACCTAACCTAACCTAACCTAACCTAACCTAACCTAACCTAACCTAACCTAACCTAACCTAACCTAACCTTTTTTTTTTTTTTTTTTTTTTTTTTTTTTTTTTTTTTTTTTTTTTTTTTTTTTTTTTTTTTTTTTTTTTTTTTTTTTTTTTTTTTTTTTTTTTTTTGTTGACGAAGTGGAAATGCATTTACGCATCCTCCCTGCCTGGGGAAGGCTGTGCAATGGGAGGTATGACGGACTCTCAAAAGAACTACCGTCTAAAACCACTCCGGCGTTTAAACCTCCTGGCCGGTAGTGAGGCACCGCGGTACCGCTAAAAGCATAGACCACTGACGCACCTCCCGGCTTGCTCCGAAGAGCCCCTCAAACCCCCGCCAGAGGAGGAGACGGCTGTGAACAGCCCGCGACCGTCTCCCCAGACCGGTTTAGCCGTGCAATGTGAGCCCCCTACCCACTGGCTTAACAAGAAGTTCGGGCGAGCAGCAAACCGAAGTTCACTGAGTTCGCCTTCCCTTCAACGGTCTGCCTGTGGTGGATGGTGCTTTCCGGATACCCAAACGCGAGGTTTGGTCCCATACCCTTCAAACACACCCCACCACAGCTGTCCCACCAATAACTACAGTGCCCCCCGAGATTCCGAAGGACACGTAGAAGGACCCTCGGGTGACATGGGAGCACCTTCGGAGTGGGTTACGCCCCGTTGCGTGCCATGTCTTCCGGTAAACCCAGTCACCAACCACCAAAGTGACAGAAAGCAGCTGTCCGGTTTGGAAACGGCCTCGAAGGCACACGCAACCGCCCCTTTCAACCACCTCTGTCACGGCCCCCTCCAGGTAACTGGTTAAGCTTTCCAGGAACAGAAACGGCCTCGTAGGCACACGCAACTGACCCTTCAAGCCTCCCCAGTCACCAACCGTCAAAAGGCAACAGAGAGAAGCTGTCCAGGACGGAAGCGGCCTCGCAGGCACACGCCACCGCCCCTCCCAACAACCTCTGTCGCCGCCCTCATAAGAGGCGGGATGGTGACAACACCACTTTTCCGAGGAAAAGCGGCTCGTCACCATCCCCCCTCTAGGTGACAGAAGGAAACTTTCCGGGGCAGAAGTGTTCTCCTCACAACCGCAACCCTTCAAGAAACCTCTGTCACCTCCCCTCCCCCCCTTGCCGGATATTAGCCATGGGCCGAAAGAATTCCCAAGTGGGAAAAGTCTCAGCCAATGCCCAGGGTGCACCAGCCCAGATGCTGCGTTCTCCCCGGATCGAGATCAAGAGAGACTGCAACACCCAAGCCAACGTGGAGGAATCCGGCCTGCACCCCAACCTAACCTAACCTAACCTAACCTAACCTAACCTAACCTAACCTAACCTAACCTAACCTAACCTTTTTTTTTTTTTTTTTTTTTTTTTTTTTTTTGACAAGGTGAAAAATGCGTTACGCATTTCCCCCGCCATGGGAGTGGCGGGGGGGTATGTGGGACTCACGTCCCCTCCCCTTCTCCGAGCGAGAAGGAGTAGGGGAGTGTTACCCACTAAAAAACACCTTGGCGTACCCTCATACCGGTTTGGTTGGACGCCGTGGAACCCGCGGAAGGCATTCCCCACGACGTCTACCGGCGGCCCCAGCCATTGCTGGGGCTTCCCGCGCCAAAAGGGGAGAGGGGCCGAGCACGCGTGGCCCCCCTCCCAGACCGCTGAGTGGCTTGCCTACGGCAGGCGGGGGACTCCCATCCCCCGCCCGCAGCCACTAAGGGTTAAGGCGCGCAGCAAATCGCCGCCGCCTCAACCCCTGCCGTCTGCGCCGGAGCGGATGCGCAAGAGGAGACTCCTCGCGCTCCCGCTCCGCGGCCTCCTTCTGCGACATGATCGTTTCGCAGAAGGAGGCCACAGCCTCCCAAGACCTCTCGCTGCAGAGCATTGCCGCAACAATGCTGTAGAGCGAGAGGTCCTCCCGCTGAATAGCTAGTGCCATGGCGCCGCGCTCCGAACTCCAACGGCTGCACACCTCGAAGGTGTGCTGAGCCGTGTCGTCCGGATCCCCGCACTCATGGCACTGCGGGGTAGGCTCCCTCCCAATTTTGTGCAGGTAATGACCGAAGCACCCATGTCCGGTCATCACCTGCACAAGCCGGAACGACGTTGCGCCGACTGCCCTCTCTAACCAAAGGTCCACCGACGGGAGGATCGCCCCTATAGTACGGGTACCATAGGGGGAGTCCTCCAGGTCGGTTTTCCAGCGGTCCCGCAGTCGACGCTCCGTCATTCGGCGCGTCTCCTCCACCTCCTCAGGGTCCGGGCGTTCACCCCTTGCCCGGGCCCTAGACCTAACCCTATAGGTCTCCGCCTGCACCTCTGCGTCCAGTTCCCAGGGCGGGGTGCAAGCGAGGAGGCAGGCCGCCGCGTGGGCCACAGTAACGTAGGCCCTCACTATGCGCAGAGCCACAACCCTCTGCGGTCTCCGCAGCAGGGCCCTGTTGCGGGCGGACAGCTTGTCCGCCCAGATTGGGGCCCCGTAGAGGGCCATGCTCCTTGTTACGCCGGCGTATAGACGCCGGCATAAGGAGCCCGGCCCACCCACATTGGGCAGTAGCCGGCCCAGCGCCGAGGCGGCGCCCACGATTCGGGGAGCAAGTCTGGTGAAGTGCTCCCCGAAGTCCCATTTGCGGTCCAGTACCAGCCCCAGATATTTGATGTGGGGCTTTATTTGGACCGCTTCTCCTCCGAGGGTAAGCGCCGCGCCCGCCGGCAGCCGCCACCCTCGCCCTCCGAAGACTATACTCTCCGTCTTCGAGAGGGCCACCTTTAGACCGAGCCGCTCAATGCGATGAATCGCCAGCTCGGCCGCCACCTCCGCCCTCCTTGAGGTCTCCCTCATGTCGCTTCCGCGCGCAGCCACCATCGTGTCGTCCGCATAACAGATGGTGAGTGTGCGCGGAAGCAGCTCCCCCCTAATGGCCCAATCGTACCCCAGGTTCCAAAGAAGTGGACCGAGTACGGAACCCTGGGGCACGCCACAGGCCATTCCCCTCTCCCCTCGTCGACCCTCCTTACCCTCATAGAGCACTACCCTCTCGGTAAGGTAGTGCTCTATGACCCGCCTTAGATAGTGAGGCACTTCGTGATACCGAAGTGCCTCTCTAATCACCTCGTAGGGGAGGGTGCCGAATGCGTTCGCGATGTCCAACGACACCGCGACGACACCCTCACCCCTGCTCGACGCGTACTCGCAGAAGTCCCTGAGGGACTTCAGCGCGTCGAGCGTTGACCGCCCCTCCCGGAACCCGAACTGTCTTTCCGAGACGTTCGGGCCGGCGGTCTCCAGGTGCTGCAGGATCCGGGAGGCCAGGATGCGTTCGAACATTTTCCCGGCCTCGTCCAGCAGCACGATGGGGCGGTATGCGGACGGGCAGTCGGGGGGTCGACCCTCTTTACGGAGGAGGCACAGCCTCCCCTCCTTCCATATCCTCGGGAACCTTCCCTCCCTCAGGCAGTCGTCCATGATCTGCCTGAGGCGGTTCCCGAGGTGCTTCAACGCTATCGGGAGGACGCGGCCTGGGACTCCGTCTGGACCCGGGGCTTTTTTGCAGCCCCGGAGTCGATCCAGCACCCGCTCGAACTCGTCATCGCTCACAGGAGCGACGACGAGTTCGTCCTCCCGTTCCTCCCGGGTCTCGGCCATTTCCGGGGGAGTGATCGAGGGGGCTGGAGGGAACAGCCCTTCGACGACCCTCTGCAGTAGGGCGGGCTCGAGGGACTCCATGGGAGGGGCGGTGCGCATCTTGTTACGCACCACCCTGTAGGGCCGTCCCCACGGGTCCCTATCGAGGGTGGCCAAGAATGAGACATGCGCCTCATCCTTGGCCTTGGCAATAGCCATATTGAGAGCCCCCTTTGCCTCTTTGAGGGTGCGGTGGAGGCCCTCTTCTTCCTCGGCAGTGTGCCGCCGGCGCCTACAGTGCTGGTAGGCCCGGCGGGCGGCGTTGCTGGTGGTACGCAGGCCCGCAATTTCTGCGGACCACCAGTACACCCTCTTGCGGGCGAAGAGGCGCTTGGTCCGGGGCATGGCCGCATCGCACACCGTCTGCAGTGCGATGCGGAACCGGACCGCCCTCTCCTCGACACCGAGGGCGGCGGGTGGGGCAGCGCACCAGGCCTCCACCATCGCCGCCTCGTCCGCCATGGCCCTGTCCAATTGGGACAGGGACCATTTTGGGAACCCTCTGCCCCCGTTCGCCCTCCTCCCCGGGATGGGCGGTGGCTGGACCCCTCCTGCGGAGACCCTCATCCTGATGTACAAATGATCGGAGAGGGTCTCCACGTCCTCCAGGACGCGCCATTCTTCCACGCGTGCGGCAATGGCAGTGGTCGCGAACGTTATGTCCACGACCGAACCCCCCTGCCGCCGCACGCATGTGTTTGCGTCGCCCTGGTTCAGGATTTCCAGTCCCGTTGCCACCACCCAATCCGTGAGAGCCGCCCCACGCGGGTCCGTGATGGGGGAACCCCATGCCGAGCTCTTGGCATTGAGGTCCCCCAGGACCATCACCTGTCTCGGGGCAGCCCTCCTGACCACCCCCCCCAGGACCCCCAGGAACTGCTCGAACGCACGCAGCGGCCTATTGGGGGAGAAATACACCGCTACTAGAACGGTGTCGCTCCCCCACCTGGCCGCCACGAACCCCGGGCCACCCTCGATCCTCGACAGGGGGGGGAAGTCCCCAACCGCCGGCACCACGATGGCAACCATTTCGTCCGAAGCCCCTACCCAATTAGGTAGGGGAGGGACGAAATATGGCTCCGCGACAACCGCAACGCCAATTTCCCACTCCGCCATGGTCTGCATGAGCAGATCTTGAGCTCTGGCGGAGTGGTTGGCGTTCACCTGCAGGACCTCTAGATGTCGGTGTGCTGACATTTAGAGGTCCATGCGGTTGTCCTCTTCGGGCCGGCCGGCGGCTTCTTCTACCTGTGGGGGAGGCTGAGGACGACGGGGGGGTCGCGTCCTCAGGTCCTTGCCTCTAGTGTGAGGCGGGAAACAACTGTCCCCCCCCATGGAGTGATCAGCCGGGAGTTTGGCATGGGCGCACACCACGCACCACGCTTTCTCCTCCCAGCACTCTTTAGCCATGTGCCCCTCCCTGCTGCACCGGTAGCAAGCGTTGGACCGGTCAACGCTGGAGGGGCACGTCTCTCGGGTGTGACCAACACCCATGCATTTGTAGCACCGCAGGGGTGTTGGCCCGATCCTGTTGACCCTGGCGGAGGCCCAACCGACTCTGACTCGCCCTTTCTCTAAGAGGGCTTTCGCCACCCGCACAGGGCACTGAATAAGGACGGATCCAGTGCCGTCATACAGGGGGCGAATGCCCCCTACCTTGATTTGGGCCTCATCACAGGCTCCCGCGGAGGCGACAGCCAGCGCCACGGACTCCTTAGTCGCCGACTCGTCCAAGCCGGCGATTTGGAGCCCGACCTTCTTGGTGACGCGGCTCACGTCAGCCACGTCGCCGACAATCTCTCGCAGCTTGGCTGCGAGATTGTCGGCCGCATTTTCCTGGTCCTCTCCGGGGACCTCGATTATTCGGTTCCCCGTCATCGAGGACCGTACTTTTACATGCTGCAGGCCCACAGCCTCCAGGCTCAGGGCATTGATGGCCCTGGCCATGGTGGCCTGCAGCGTGGTGGTGGTGGTGGCTTCCTTCTTCAGAGAAACCACCACCGCCGCCGTCTTCGGAACGGCCAGTGCCTTCAATTTAGGCACCGCCTTCTTAATCGTTTGGGGCGCCTGGGGCGCTTTGGACGAGGAGGTGGGTTGGGCTTTCGCCTTTCCCTTACCCTTCCCCTTCCTCAACACCTCCACCCAAGTTTCCTGGGGTGGACGCGGCGTTTTTGAGGAAGGCCCAGGTCTTTCGGCCGACGACCGAGCGGCTGTCGAGGGGGCTCGTGGGGCCGGGACTGGGGCTTGGCGGGAGGGGGCCGCTACCTTTTTGGTAGGTTTGGCCTTTTGCGGCCTCCCGTCCCCCAGTCTTGCTCCTACCTCAGGCTGAGTGGTCCTCACCCTGAGGGGGGCTGGCACAGCCGTACTCGCCTTGGGGGGGGGGCTGTCAGAGCCGGTCCTCCTGCCCTCCTGTCAGCCGCCAGCGGGGGGCGGAGAATTGGTTCCGGCGGCAGGCGCCTGTTCACCTCCTCGATGCGGGCATTAATCATGCTGCCCAAAGAGGTGAACAGGTCCTTTTTGAGAACCCCGATGGCCTCCGCCAGATCCGCAGCAGAAAACTGCACGGGCGGATCCGGCAGCGAGGCCGGAGCTACCGGAATCTCCCGCTCCGAGAAGGCGGTTCGGAGCGCCTTCAGCTCCCCCAAGCATTGAGCGAGTTGCTCCCGCATCCTCTTATTGTCCGCCTTGAGGATGCGGATCTCCTCGCTCTCCGATTTGGCGGCCTCCACATCGTCCATTGAGTCTTGGATAATTTTGCAAGCTCGGTTCATAACACCCCAAATGTCCCCCTTCAAGTTCCCGGAGCGCCTGGCACCCTCCAGGATATCCCTCGCCGCCTCCCGGGTGGCCTCGATCGGGTCTGTTAGGCGCAGGAACGCCGATGGACTCACCCTGGCAGAGGAGGACGGTGATCGCGACCGCGAGCGCACCTTCTCTCCCCTTTTCCCCTGGGAATCCCCTCTGGGACGTAGTTCAGGGAAGTCCTTGCGGTATGCTGCGGCAACGGCAGCGTCCGCTTCGTCCCTGAAACGATAGGGGTCTAGCTCTTTCAGCTTGGCCCTTGCCGCAGCCAACCCCGTATATGCCCCCTTGGGCTTACCTCTATGAGAGGAGTTGATTTTCGGCCCAAAAGCGGGCCTCGGATCACCCTCCTCATCGTCCTCATGGCTCCGCTTGGAGGCAAGAGGGGTCCTCACATCCACTGCTATGAGTGAGTCGTCTGACTCACAGCCAGAGCTGTAGATATCCCCCCCCCCTTCCGGTGGATCCTCCCATTTTTCGTGGTCAGAGGCCATGGTGACCCCTACCACCGGCCTACAAAATTTGGTCTAAATTCGACCAGCAGGACCGAAGTTATTTCGAAATCCGAAATAAAATCGGTCAAGTGCGAGTCGAATTTAGACTTTTCCCTATAAAAACGAGTTTTGCGCCTGTAGGAAAAAAATAGCAACGGTACTATTTTTTCCCCCGCAGTTTTTACCCACAACCTAACCTAACCTAACCTAACCTAACCTAACCTAACCTAACCTAACCTAACCTAACCTAACCTAACCTAACCTAACCTAACCTAACCTAACCTAACCTAACCTAACCTAACCTAACCTAACCTAACCTAACCTAACCTAACCTAACCTAACCTAACCTAACCTAACCTAACCTAACCTAACCTAACCTAACCTAACCTAACCTAACCTAACCTAACCTAACCTAACCTAACCTAACCTAACCTAACCTAACCTAACCTAACCTAACCTAACCTAACCTAACCTAACCTTTTTTTTTTTTTTTTTTTTTTTTGATGACGGAGTGGAAATGCATTTACGCATCCTCCCTGCCCGGGGAAGGCTGTGCAATGGGAGGTATGACGGACTCTCAAAAGAACTACCGTCTAAAACCACTCCGGCGTTTACCCCCCTGGCCAGTCGCGAGGCGCCGCGGAACCGCAATTAAGCTTTGCCCACTGACACGCCTCCTGGCCTGCTCCGAAGAGCCCCACCTTCTCCGCCAAAGGAGGAGACGGCTGCGGTCGGCAGCCCACGACCATCTCCCCAGACCGGTAAAGCCGTGCAATGTGGGCCCCCAACCCACTGGCCCTACACGGTCTGCCTGTGGTGGATGGTGCTTTCCGGATACCCAACCTCTAAGGGTCGGTCCCCATACCCTTCAAACACACCCCACCACAGCTGTCCCACCAATAACTACAGTGCCCCCCGGGATTCCGAAAGACACGTAGAAGGACCCTCGGGTGACATGGGAGTACGTCTTGAGCAGGGTCATGCTCCGGTGCAGAGCGGAACCTTCGTGCTCCGTTGCAGAGCGGAGTTAACATGCCCCAGTCTTTCGGTAAGCCCAGTCACCAACCACCAAAGTGACAGAAAGCAGCTGTCCGGTTTGGAAACGGCCTCAAAGGCACACGCAACCGCCCCTTTCAACCACCTCTGTCACGGCCCCCTCCAGGTAACTGGTTAAGCTTTCCAGGAACAGAAACGGCCTCGAAGGCACACGCAACTGACCCTTCAAGCTACCCCAGTCACCAACCGTCAATGGGCCACAGAAGGAAGCTGTCCAGGGCGGAAACGGTCCAAAGCAACCGCCCCTTCCAACGACCTCTGTCGCCGCCTCCCTATGGTGACGAGGCCACTTTTCCGAAGAAAAGCTGCTCGTCACCATCCCCCCCCAGGTGACAGAAGGAAACTTTCCGGGGCAGAAGTGCCGGTACACAACCGCAACCCTTCAAGAAACCCCTGTCACCTTCCCCCCGCCCCCCCCGTGCCGGATATTAGCCATGGACCGAAAGAATTCCCAAAAGGGAAAAGTCTCAGCCAATGCCCAGGGTGCACCAGCCCAGATGCTGCGTTCTCTCCGGATCGAGATCAAGAGAGACTGCAACACCCAAGCCAACGTGGAGGAATCCGGCCTGCACCCCAACCTAACCTAACCTAACCTAACCTAACCTAACCTAACCTAACCTAACCTAACCTAACCTAACCTAACCTAACCTAACCTAACCTAACCTAACCTAACCTAACCTAACCTAACCTAACCTAACCTAACCTAACCTAACCTAACCTAACCTAACCTAACCTAACCTAACCTAACCTAACCTAACCTAACCTAACCTAACCTAACCTAACCTAACCTAACCTAACCTAACCTAACCTAACCTTTTTTTTTTTTTTTTTTTTTTTTTTTTTTTTTTTTTTTTTTTTAACGGAGTGGAAATGCGTTACGCATCATCCCCTGGCCCAGGGTTGGCCATGCTATAGGGGGGGTATGACGGACTCTCTCCTCCCCCCACTCTCGCACGAGAGTAGAGGGAGCAGCCTACCGTCTAAAACCACTCCGGCGTTTACCTCCGCTGCTGTTTTCGGGGACACAATGGGATGCCTAGGATGCAACCATTAGGTGTCCCCCAGCCGTCCCAGCCTAGTGCCGGGGGTACCTCCGCCAAAGGAGGGAGAGGTCGGTAAACGCTACGACCCCTCCCCCAGACGTGTGTAGGACCGTGCAATGTGGGCCCCTAACCCACTGGTCCTACAAGGGGTTCAGGCTAGCAGCGTACTGCATGCGCCTTCGCCCCCTCCGTCTGCGTCGGAGCGGGTGCGCGTCGACATTGTCTTCGCGCTCCCGCTCCGCCACCTCCTTCTGCGAGATGACACTCTCACAGAAGGAGGATACCGCCTTCCACGATCTGTCGCTGCCCAGCATGGCCGAGACTACGCTGTGCAGCGAGAGATCTGAGGCACCAATTTCCGCAGCCATAGTGCGGCGCTCCGGATCCCAGCGAGTACACACCTGGAGGGTGTGCTGGGCCGTGTCATCCGGGTCGCCACACTCGTGGCAGATCGGACTCGGCTCCCTCTTTATCTTGTGCAGGTAGTGGCCGAAGCACCCATGTCCGGTCAGTACCTGCACAAGCCGGTACGTAAGCGTACCGTGTCGCCTCTCGACCCAGTGGTCAAATGACGGGAGGAGTGCCCCTATAGTGTAAGTTCCATAGGGGGAGTCCTCCAGGTCACTTTTCCACCGGTCCCTCAGGCGCCGCTCCGTCATTCGACGGGCCCCCTCCACCGTCTCCGAGTCCGGGCGCTGTCTCCTCGCCCGGAACCCGGCCCTCATCCGGTATGTCTCGGCCTGCACCTGAGCATCTAGCTCCCACGGCGGGGTGCAGGCCAAGACACACGCGGCCGCATGTGCCACCGTCACATAGGCCCTCACTATTCGGAGGGCCACCACTCTTTGGGGCCTCCTTAGGAGCACCTTATTCTTGGCCGACAGTTTGTCGGCCCAGATTGGCGCTCCGTATAGCGCCATGCTACGCACTACGCCTGCAAACAGGCGTCGGCATGGCGCTTGAGGCCCCCCCACGTTCGGCAACATGCGGCCCAGGGCCGACGCGGCGCCTACCACCCGGGGAGCAAGTTGGCGGAAATGCTCCCCGAAATCCCACCTCCGGTCCAGGATGAGGCCGAGGTACTTGATCGTACCCTTCACCTGGACCGCCTCCCCCGCCACAGGGATGGTCAATCCACTACGTGGACGCCATCCCCTCCCCCCGAAGACAATAGCGTCTGTCTTCGGGAGGGACACCTCCAGACCCAGTTGTCGGATGCGGCCGACAACCAGGTCTGCCGCCAACGACGCCCTCCGGAGGGCCTCCTCCAGCTCACGTCCCCGCACGGCCACCATTGTATCGTCGGCATAGCAAAGGGTGGCCATGCGGGGAAGGAGCGCTCCGCGGATCACCCAGTCGTACCCTATGTTCCATAGCAGGGGTCCTAACACGGACCCCTGTGGAACACCGCACGACATCGGGTGAGCGATCCGCAGACCCCCACGATCGTAGAGCACTACCCTGTCGGTTAGGTAGTGCTCCACAATCCGCCGCAGATACCCGGGCACCCTGTGGAAGCGGAGGGCCTCCCTGATGACCGAGAAGGGTAGGGAGCCGAATGCGTTGGCAATGTCTAACGACACCGCCACGACCCCCTCACCCTTCGCCTCCGCGTTCCCACAGAAGTTCCGGAGGGACGAAAGCGCGTCCATAGTGGACCGTCCCTCCCGGAACCCGAACTGCCGGTCGGAGATGTTAGGCCCCACGTCCTCCAGATGTTGGACGATGCGACGGGACAAGATGCGCTCTAGCATCTTGCCCGTCTCATCTAGGAGGACAATGGGGCGGTAACCGGCAGGGGTATCAAACGGCCTACCCTCCTTCCGAAGGAGTACGAGGCGTCCCTCCTTCCAGCACCTCGGGAAGCGCCCCTCCTTGATACAATCATCAAAGAGGGTCCGCAAGCGGTCCCCGAGGTGCTCCGCCACAATGTGGAGGACTCTTCCCGGTACCCCATCCGGTCCTGGTGCCTTTCTGCAGGACCGGAGACGGTCGACGATGGTCTCCATTTCGTCGTCCGTCACGGGAGGGGGATCATCTTGATCAACCTCCTCAACCGTGGGGCCCACCATTGCGGGCGGCTGGAAAGCCGCCGCAGCCGGGAAGAGTCCCTCCACAATTCTCGTGAGGAGCTCTGGCTCAAGGGAGTCCATGGGGGGTGCGCAACGCATTTTGTTGCGCACAACTCGGTAAGGCCGCCCCCACGGATCCCTATCCAACGTGGCCAGGAACTCCTCACGCGCCTCGTCCTTTCTGCGAGCTATCTCCACAGAGAGCGCGTCCTTCGCCACCTTCAGCTCTCTGTGGAGATGCTCTTCCTCCTCCGGCAGGTGTCGCCGCCTCCTGCAGCGCGTGTATGCGCGGCGGGCGGTATCACTGGCGGCTCGCAGGGCCGCAATCTCCTGCGACCACCAGTACACCTGCCTCTTGGCGGGCAGCCTTCGGGCCCGGGGCATGGCCGCGTCGCACACCGACGTTAGTGCGACGCGAAACCGGGCTGCCCGCTCCTCCACCCCCAAGGTGACCGGTGGGGGCGCACACCACGCCTCCACCATGGCCGCCTCCACCGCCGCTCCCAGGTCGAGGCGGGCCAGGGTCCACCTTGGGAAAGCCCCTCCTCCTCCTCTCCCCCTCCGCCCTCTCGGGCTGGGCGGCGGCACCCCTGGCGAGGTGCTGACCCTCATCCGAACGTATAAATGGTCGGAGAGGGTCTCTACCTCCTGAAGGACGCGCCAGTCCGCGATTCGTGCGGCAATGGCAGGGGTCGCGAACGAGACGTCCACGATCGACCCTCCCTGCCGCCGCACACACGTGTTGGCGTCGCCCCGGTTGAGCACCTCAAGCCCCATCGCCGCCACCCAGTCTTCGAGGGCCACCCCTCTCGGGTCCGTGATGGGGGAACCCCACGCCGCGCTCTTGGCGTTTAGGTCCCCCATCACCACCAATGGCGCCGGCGCCGCCCCTCCGACGACTCTCCCCAGCCCCACCAGGAAGGCTTCAAACTCCCGCAGCGGCCTATTCGGGGAGAAGTAAACTGCCACTAGGACAGTTTCTCCCCACTTGGCCACCGCGAAGCCCGAACCCCTGGCCATTCCCGATAGGGGGGGGAGGTCACCCATCGCCGGTACCGCGATGGCAACCGAGCCGTCCGTCGCCCCGACCCAGTTAGACTGGGGGGGGACGAAGTACGGCTCAGCTACCACCAACACGCCAATGCCCCACTCCGCCATGACCTGCATGAGCAGATCTTGGGCGCGGGCGGAGTGGTTGGCGTTCGCCTGCAGGACCTCTAATTGCCGGTGTGCTGGCATTTAGAGGTCCATCTGGCTAACCTCCTGGGTTGACACATTGGCGGCACGCCTTATGGGGGGGGGCGTTGATTGGCCCTGCCCTGGAGCTTTGCCCCTGGTGTGTGGCGGGGCACACCTCCATCCTCCCATCACGTGGTCCGCTGGACGTTGCGCCTTAAAGCAGACGTCACAGTGGGGCGCGGCCACGCAGGAGGCCCTCCAGTGGTCTGTCCCGCTGCACCGGTGGCACCAGTTGGACCGGTCCACGGTTGAGGGGCAGAGGGCCCCGCTGTGTCCGATGCCTTGGCATCGGAAGCACCGCATGGGCCTCGCCTCCAGTGCAGTCACGCTGGCGGACGACCACCCCACCAGTAGTCGTCCTGTTGTTGCCAGCGTGTTGGCCACGGTCACCGGGCACTGCACGTTCGCCACGCCGGATCCGTCAAAGCGGACCCGGATGGCGCCAACCTTCACCTGGGTGGGGGAGCACCCAGTCTTGGCCCCAATTGCCGCCGCGATGTCCTCCGGGGTGATGGTCTCATCGAGACCACCCACCCGGACTTCCGCCATCTTGACGGGCCGGTAAACATTCGCCACGTCGCCCACCAGCCCGTCAATTTTGTCGCGCAGCGCGTCTGCAGCCGCGGCACTATTCACGCCCGGGACCTCAATGAGGCGGGCCCCGGTCTGCGTTTTGCGGACCCTAACGTGTTCCAGGCCAACCTCCGCCAGCGAAAAGGACTTCATGGCTTTAGCCATGACGCTGGCGTAGGTTGCCTCGCTGCCCTCCTTCATTGCTACCACGACCGCTGCCGTTTTTGGGGCGGGCAACCTTCTTGGGGCTAGCGATAGCCGGTTGCCCTTGACCACTTGATGTGCGGTGGGGGCAGCCTTCTTCTTTTTCCCCTTACCCTTCACGACGTCCGACCAGGATGTCTGGGCGGGGGGCAGTGCCTCCTGCACTGCCCTCACCGCCGGGGCGAACTCGTGAATAGGGGGAGGACGAGGAGCTGCCAACAGCCTTGTCGCTTTTGCCCGACGAGACCGGCGCGAAGGCTTCGCGGGGCGTGCAACCTTAACGGGGGGGGCCTGACGACCGGCAGGAGTCACCTTGGCCGCTCGGGCGCGGGGAGCCGCCCTAGCTGGGAGAGCCGCCGTGGTGGTGGAAGCTGCTCTGGCCGGGGGAGCTGCCCTGGTGTGAGGAGCTGGCACGGTGGCGGGGCCCAACCTGGGAGGAGCCTCGTTCCTCTTCCGGTCCGCTGCCAGTGGGGGGCGGACTATCGGACCAGCGGGGAGAAGGGCCCGGACTTCCCCAATCCGGACATTCACCATCTCCCCGATGGACATGAAGAGGTCCCGCTTGAGGTCCTCCCTCAGCACCAACATGGCCTGCCCCAGAGCATGAGGCAAGCCTCCATCGGGGGCGGGCTCCTGCGAGGGCTGCTTTTTCCGTTCCGAAAAAGCAGTCCTGAGGGCCTTTAGCTCCGACCGCACGGAGGAGAGTTCCTCTCTCATGCGTTTATTGTCGGCGCGCAAGGCCCTCAACTCCTCGTCTTCGCCTCCGCCCCTCGCTTGGAGGATGTCTGCTGCCGCAAATATGTCGTTGCACGCCTTTTTCATGCGGCCCCAGACATCCCCCTTCAGGTTGCCGCTTTTATTGGCCTCAACCATGACTTGGCGTGCGGCATTCCTCACAACAGCGACGTACCCCCCGTCACTGTCCTCCTCGCGGACAGGGCTGCGGCTACGGTGCCGCGGGACCAACGTGCTCCTCCGTATATTTCCCTTTTTGAGGGGCTTCTTCCTTCGAGTCTGAGGCGGCGGCGAATCACCAGTTGTACAGTACTTGGCAGCCGCGTCCGCCTCCGCCTCAGACCCACCCAGATCATGGTACCTCAGCACCACCCCCGAGCACGCTCCCCTCGTACCGGAGCGCTTCCCTCTCCTAGCGGTGTTCACCTTCGGCTTCGGTAACACCTCGTCCTCCCCGGCGTGTGGCCTTTTTGTAGGCCTTGTACCAGAAGGTCTATTTTGAGTATTCGGGGCATCATTTTTCAGCCCGTCCTCATCAATGACCTTGCTGGTATTGGGGGTGCTGGTCCGGACATGAACTGGCGGAAGAGATGAGTCGGAGACATCACCTGCCTCCGAACTGATCACCTCCACCAGCTCCGCCTCTTTCAGCCTCGCCGCCTCCATTACTTTGTCCATCTCGGTGTCCATTTGGTTGCCAAAGTCATTTTTCAGGAAGTCACCATCTTGGCGACCTCCCTCTCCACTGCCCTCTATCATCAAATCAGCGTCCGTTGTGGGTTTGCGTTGGTTGTGTTCACGGAGGTCAGCGCCATTGCGCTGACCTACGACATGGCCTTTGCCCCCCCCAGAATACGAGGGGCAGCCCGTGTCCGCAGACACGGGGAGGGGTTCTCCCGTAAGGGTACCCTCCTGGGGTAGTTTTTTTTTTAGACCATCACTCATCATCATCGTCAGGTACGTTTAGGGCCCTGCACCAAAGGCCATGGTTGGATTTTTTATAGAGGTTGTCTCCTCGCGGCCCAACGTGACGGCCATCGCCCCGGACGCCTACGGGTCCGGATTACGATTTGACCGACGGAAGCCTAAGCAAACCGCCGCTCCTGCACGCCTTCTGAAAAACAGAAGACGCAGTTGCACTCCACTAACTACTCTCCAAGGAGAGTAGTCGGGAGCAACCTTCCACCAATATTGCGCACTTTCGGGGAGTATTTAATTCCCCAGGCCCGCGCTGGCCCAAAAGTGGATATACCGCCACTGGCTCGGTGCCCACCCCCTAGCCTAGCCTAACTTAACTACCCATTTCCCCCCCCAGTGTGTCGGTGACAAAGCGACTTTTCTAACGGAAAGTCACTTGTCACCTCCCCCCCACTCCCCTGCCGGATATTTGCCATGGGCTGAGAGAATTCCCCAGAGGGGAAAAGTCTCAACCGATGCCCAGGGTGCACCAGCCCAGATGCTGCGTTCTCTCCGGATCGAGATCAAGAGAGATCGCAACAACCAAGCCAACGTGGAGGAATCCGGCCCGCACCCCAACCTAACCTAACCTAACCTAACCTAACCTAACCTAACCTAACCTAACCTAACCTAACCTAACCTAACCTAACCTAACCTAACCTAACCTAACCTAACCTAACCTAACCTAACCTAACCTTTTTTTTTTTTTTTTTTTTTTTTTTTTTTTGACAAGGTGAAAAATGCGTTACGCATTTCCCCCGCCATGGGAGTGGCGGGGGGGTATGTGGGACTCACGTCCCCTCCCCTTCTCCGAGCGAGAAGGGGTAGGGGAGTGTTACCCACTAAAAAACACCTTGGCGTACCCTCATACCGGTTTGGTTGGACGCCGTGGAACCCGCGGAAGGCATTCCCCACGACGTCTACCGGCGGCCCCAGCCATCGCTGGGGCTTCCCGCGCCAAAAGGGGAGAGGGGCCGAGCACGCGTGGCCCCCCTCCCAGACCGCTGAGTGGCTTGCCTACGGCAGGCGGGGGACTCCCATCCCCCACCCGCAGCCACTAAGGGTTAAGGCGCGCAGCAAATCGCCGCCGCCTCAACCCCTGCCGTCTGCGCCGGAGCGGGTGCGCCAGAGGAGACTCCTCGCGCTCCCGCTCCGCGGCCTCCTTCTGCGAGATGATCGTTTCGCAGAAGGAGGCCACAGCCTCCCAAGACCTCTCGCTGCAGAGCATTGCCGCAACAATGCTGTAGAGCGAGAGGTCCTCCCGCTGAATAGCGAGTGCCATGGCGCCGCGCTCCGAACTCCAACGGCTGCACACCTCGAAGGTGTGCTGAGCCGTGTCGTCCGGATCCCCGCACTCATGGCACTGCGGGGTAGGCTCCCTCCCAATTTTGTGCAGGTAATGGCCGAAACACCCATGTCCGGTCATCACCTGCACAAGCCGGAACGACGTTGCGCCGACTGCCCTCTCTAACCAAAGGTCCACCGACGGGAGGATCGCCCCTATAGTACGGGTACCATAGGGAGAGTCCTCCAGGTCGGATTTCCAGCGGTCCCGCAGTCGACGCTCCGTCATTCGGCGCGTCTCCTCTACCTCCTCAGGGTCCGGGCGTTCACCCCTTGCCCGGGCCCTAGACCTAACCCTATAGGTCTCCGCCTGCACCTCTGCGTCCAGTTCCCAGGGCGGGGTGCAGGCGAGGAGGCAGGCCGCCGCGTGGGCCACAGTTACGTAGGCCCTCACTATACGGAGGGCCACAACCCTCTGCGGCCTCCGCAGCAGGGCCTTGTTGCGGGCGGACAGCTTGTCCGCCCAGATTGGGGCCCCGTAGAGGGCCATGCTCCTTGTTACGCCAGCGTATAGACGCCGGCATAAGGAGCCCGGCCCACCCACATTGGGCAGTAGCCGGCCCAGCGCCGAGGCGGCGCCCACGATTCGGGGAGCAAGTCTGGTGAAGTGCTCCCCGAAGTCCCATTTGCGGTCCAGTACCAGCCCCAGATATTTGATATGGGGCTTTATCTGGACCGCTTCCCCTCCGAGGGTAAGCGCCGCGCCCGCCGGCAGCCGCCACCCACGCCCCCCGAAGACAATACCCTCCGTCTTCGAGAGGGCCACCTTTAGGCCGAGCCGCTCAATGCGATGGATCGCCAGCTCGGCCGCCACCTCCGCCCTCCTTGAGGTCTCCCTCATGTCGCTTCCGCGCGCAGCCACCATCGTGTCGTCCGCATAACAGATGGTGAGTGTGCGCGGAAGCAGCTCCCCCCTAATGGCCCAATCGTACCCCAGGTTCCAAAGAAGTGGACCGAGAACGGAACCCTGGGGCACGCCGCAGGCCATTCCCCTCTCCCCTCGTCGACCCTCCTTACCCTCATAGAGCACTACCCTCTCGGTAAGGTAGTGCTCTATGACCCGCCTTAAATAATGAGGCACTTCGTGATACCGAAGTGCCTCACTAATCACCTCGTAGGGGAGGGTGCCGAATGCGTTCGCGATGTCCAACGACACCGCGACGACACCCTCACCCCTGCTCGACGCGTACTCGCAAAAGTCCCTGAGGGACTTCAGCGCGTCGAGCGTTGACCGCCCCTCCCGGAACCCGAACTGTCTTTCCGAGACGTTCGGGCCGGCGGTCTCCAGGTGCTGCAGGATCCGGGAGGCCAGGATGCGTTCGAACATTTTCCCGGCCTCGTCCAGCAGCACGATGGGGCGGTATGCGGACGGGCAGTCGGGGGGTCGACCCTCTTTACGGAGGAGGCACAGCCTCCCCTCCTTCCATATCCTCGGGAACCTTCCCTCCCTCAGGCAGTCGTCAATGATCTGCCTGAGGCGGTTCCCGAGGTGCTTCAACGCTATCGGGAGGACGCGGCCTGGGACTCCGTCTGGACCCGGGGCTTTTTTGCAGCCCCGGAGTCGATCTAGCACCCGCTCGAACTCGTCATCGCTCACAGGAGCGACGACGAGTTCGTCCTCCCGTTCCTCCCGGGTCTCGGCCATTTCCGGGGGAGTGATCGAGGGGGCTGGAGGGAACAGCCCTTCGACGACCCTCTGCAGTAGGGCGGGCTCGAGGGACTCCATGGGAGGGGCGGTGCGCATCTTGTTACGCACCACCCTGTAGGGCCGTCCCCACGGGTCCCTATCGAGGGTGGCCAAGAATGAGACATGCGCCTCATCCTTGGCCTTGGCAATAGCCATATTGAGAGCCCCCTTTGCCTCTTTGAGGGTGCGGTGGAGGCCCTCTTCTTCCTCGGCAGTGTGCCGCCGGCGCCTACAGTGCTGGTAGGCCCGGCGGGCGGCGTTGCTGGTGGTACGCAGGCCCGCAATTTCTGCGGACCACCAGTACACCCTCTTGCGGGCGAAGAGGCGCTTGGTCCGGGGCATGGCCGCATCGCACACCGTCTGCAGTGCGATGCGGAACCGGACCGCCCTTTCCTCAACACCGAGGGCGGCGGGTGGGGCAGCGCACCAGGCCTCCACCATCGCCGCCTCGTCCGCCATGGCCCTGTCCAATTGGGACAGGGACCATTTTGGGAACCCTCTGCCCCCGTTCGCCCTCCTCCCCGGGATGGGCGGTGGCTGGACCCCTCCTGCGGAGACCCTCATCCTGATGTACAAATGATCGGAGAGGGTCTCCACGTCCTCCAGGACGCGCCATTCTTCCACACGTGCGGCAATGGCAGTGGTCGCGAACGTTATGTCCACGACCGAACCCCCCTGCCGCCGCACGCATGTGTTTGCGTCGCCCTGGTTCAGGATTTCCAGTCCCGTTGCCACCACCCAATCCGTGAGAGCCGCCCCACGCGGGTCCGTGATGGGGGAACCCCATGCCGAGCTCTTGGCATTGAGGTCCCCCAGGACCATCACCTGTCTCGGGGCAGCCCTCCTGACCACCCCCCCCAGGACCCCCAAGAACTGCTCGAACGCACGCAGCGGCCTATTGGGGGAGAAATACACCGCTACTAGAACGGTGTCGCTCCCCCACCTGGCCGCCACGAACCCCGGGCCACCCTCGATCCTCGACAGGGGGGGGAAGTCCCCAACCGCCGGCACCACGATGGCAACCATTTCGTCCGAAGCCCCTACCCAATTAGGTAGGGGAGGGACGAAATATGGCTCCGCGACAACCGCAACGCCAATTTCCCACTCCGCCATGGTCTGCATGAGCAGATCTTGAGCTCTGGCGGAGTGGTTGGCGTTCACCTGCAGGACCTCTAGATGTCGGTGTGCTGACATTTAGAGGTCCATGCGGTTGTCCTCTTCGGGCCGGCCGGCGGCTTCTTCTACCTGTGGGGGAGGCTGAGGACGACGGGGGGGTCGCGTCCTCAGGTCCTTGCCTCTAGTGTGAGGCGGGAAACAACTGTCCCCCCCCATGGAGTGATCAGCCGGGAGTTTGGCATGGGCGCACACCACGCACCACGCCTTCTCCTCCCAGCACTCCTTAGCCATGTGCCCCTCCCTGCTGCACCGGTAGCAAGCGTTCGACCGGTCAACGCTGGAGGGGCACGTCTCTCTGGTGTGACCAACACCCATGCATTTGTAGCACCGCAGGGGTGTTGGCCCGATCCTGTTGACTCTGGCGGAGGCCCAACCGACTCTGACTCGCCCTTTTTCTAAGAGGGCTTTGGCCACCCGCACAGGGCACTGAATAAGGACGGATCCAGTGCCGTCATACAGGGGGCGAATGCCCCCGACCTTGATTTGGGCCTGATCACAGGCTCCCTCAGTGGCGACCGCCAGCGCCACGGATTCCTTAGTCGCCGACTCATCCAAGCCGGCGATTTGGAGCCCGACCTTCTTGGTGACGCGGCTCACGTCAGCCACGTCGCCGACAATCTCTCGCAGCTTGGCTGCGAGATTGTCGGCCGCATTTTCCTGGTCCTCTCCGGGGACCTCGATTATTCGGTTCCCCGTCATCGAGGACCGTACTTTTACATGCTGCAGGCCCACAGCCTCCAGGCTCAGGGCATTGATGGCCCTGGCCATGGTGGCCTGCAGCGTGGTGGTGGTGGTGGCTTCCTTCTTCAGAGAAACCACCACCGCCGCCGTCTTCGGAACGGCCAGTGCCTTCAATTTAGGCACCGCCTTCTTAGTCGTTTGGGGCGCCTGGGGCGCTTTGGACGAGGGGGCGGGCAGGGCCTTCGCCTTCCCCTTCCCCTTTGCCTTCCTCACCACGTCCACCCAGGTTTCCTGGGGTGGACGCGGCATTTTGGCGGAAGGCCCTGGTCTTTCGGCCGACGACCGAGCGGCTGTCGAAGCGGCTCGTGGGGCCGGGACTGGGGCTTGGCGGGAGGGGGCCGCTACCTTTTTGGTAGATTTGGCCTTTTGCGGCCTCCCGTCCCCCAGTCTTGCTCCTATCTCAGGCTGAGTGGTCCTCACCCTGAGGGGGGCTGGCACAGCCGTACTCGCCTTGGGGGGGGCTGTCAGAGCCGGTCCTCCTGCCCTCCTGTCAGCCGCCAGTGGGGGGCGGAGAATAGGTTCCGGCGGCAGGCGCCTGTTCACCTCCTCGATGCGGGCATTTATCATGCCGCCCAAAGAGGTGAACAGGTCCTTTTTGAGAGCCCCGATGGCCTCCGCCAGATCCGCAGCAGAAAACTGCAAGGGCGGATCCGGCAGCGAGGCCGGAGGTGCCGGGATCTCCCGCTCCGAGAAGGCGGTTCGGAGCGCCTTCAGCTCCCCCAAGCATTGAGCGAGTTGCTCCCGCATCCTCTTGTTGTCCGCCTTGAGGATGCGGATCTCCTCGCTCTCCGACTTGGCGGCCTGCACATCGTCCATTGAATCGAGGATGATTTTACACGCTCGGTTCATGTCACCCCAAATATCTCCCTTAAGGTTCCCGGAGCGCCTGGCACCCTCCAGGATGTCTCTTGCTGCTTCTCGGGTCGCCTCGATGGGATCCGTGAGGCGCAGAAACGCCGATGGGCTGACTCTGGTAGGGGAGGTCGGCGATCGCGAGCGCGAGCGCACTTTCTCCCCCCTTTTCCCCTGTTTTTCCCCTCTGGGACGGAGCTCGGGGAAATCCTTTCGGTATGCTGCGGCAACGGCAGCATCCGCCTCTTCCTTGAAGCAATAAGGGTCGACGTCTTTGAGTTTGGCCCTTGCCGCAGCCAACCCCGCGTATGCCCCCTTGGGCTTACCCCTATGTGAGGAGTTGATTTTGGGCCCGAAAGCGGGCCTCAAATCATCCTCCTCATCATCGTCATGGTTCCGTTTGGAGGCAGGGACCCTCAAAGCTACTAGCGAGTCATCCGACTCACAGCCAGAGCTGAAGTTTTCTCCCTCGCCCTCCGGTGGATCCCCCCATTTTTCGGTGTCCGAGGCCATAGTGGCCCCTTACACCAGCCTACAAAATTTAGTCTAAATGCGACCAGCAGGACCGTAGTTATCTCGAAAATCGAAATAAAAACGGTCAGGTGCGAGTCGGATTTAGACTTTTCCCTATTAAAACTAGTTTTGCGCCTGTTGGAAAAAAATAGCAACGAGACTATTTTTTCCCCCGCAGTTTTTACCCACTTCCCGGGGTCGCAGGAAATTGGGAAAAACACTTAAAAATAGTACAAAACAAAACCTATCCTACTAAAAAATAATAACAAATAAAAGTTAAAAGGTTACAAAAATACCGAATTTACAAAAAATTTACAAAACCTTAAGTTTGTAACCGTAAAAAGCTTCTACCCCCCACTACACTTAAAGGCTGATAACTTCCGACTTTGCAGTCGGAAAATTATGAGTCCTTCAAGGAAATATACACAAATATATACACTACCGCTAATAAAAATAATACTATGATACAACAACCGTAACCTAATAAAATAATTTACACAAACTCAAAATTGAGACCTTTATTTTGCCAATTTCGAGTAAAATACTCGAAATTTTTAAAAATAAAGGATCTCGCGACTCACACTACAAAATAAAACCAAACCAACGCTATAGTTAGCGGGACCGTTGCCGCTACCCCAACCCAAAAACTGGGCAATTAAGGCAGCTGGCAACACCGTCAAAACTAAAACGAAAAAATGTAAACAAAGGAAAATATGTACAGAAAGTCAACGCCAAAAAACCCGAAAACCCGGAGGTCGCTAATTCCCAATCTTTCGAAAGGGAAGTAACGGGACCAACCGTACGGTCAAGACGGGGATTGCCGGTATGTTCCAGCCCTGAAAAGGGCTCGATACGATATCGGCAACAATTTTATATTTGACGAAGAAGATAAGATAAAAACCAATGAACAAAAAACCAACCGCAAAACGAAAACTTAAAAAAATAAGGAAACTACAAAAGATAAGATAAGATCGAAATATGAAATGAAATGAGAAAAAAATGTAAGTTTTTGACACCAAATCACCCGCAAATCGTCCACTTAACACCCAAGATTTGACCTCAACCTAACCTAACCTAACCTAACCTAACCTAACCTAACCTAACCTAACCTAACCTAACCTAACCTAACCTAACCTAACCTTTTTTTTTTTTTTTTTTTTTTTTTTTTTTTTTTTGACAGGGTGGAAAATGCTTTATGCATTCCCCTCACCATGGGAGTAGTGAGGGGATATGTGGGACTCACCCCCCGCCCCCCCCTCAGAATGAGAGGGGGAAGGGGAGCGCAACCCACTAAAAACCACCCTGGCGTACCCTCCTGCCGGTTTGGCAAGGCGCCGTGGAACCGCCGAAGCTCTGCCCACGACGCCTTCCGGCAGCCCCGGCCGTCTGCCGGGGCTACCCGCGCCGAAGGGGAGAGGGGCCGAGCACGCCTGGCCCCTCTCCCAGACCGCCAAGTGACTAGCCTACGGCGGGCGGGGGACTCCCATCCCCCACCCGCAGTCACTAAGGGTTGAGGCGGGCGGCAAAACGCCGCCGCCTCACCCCCCGCCGTCTACGCCGGAGCGGATGCGCGAGAGGAGAGTCCTCGCGCTCACGCTCCGAGGCCTCCTTCTGCGAAATGACACACTCGCAGAAGGAGGCCACAGCCCTCCAGGACCTGTCGCTGCACAGCATTGCAGACACAACGCTGTGCAGGGAGAGGTCCCGTCGACCGATGGCTAGCGCCATAGTGCGGCGCTCCGCACTCCACCGGCTGCACACCTCGAGAGTGTGCTGAGCCGTGTCGTCCGGATCGCCGCACTCATGGCACTGCGGGCCGGGCTCCCTCCCAATTTTGTGCAGGTAATGACCGAAGCATCCGTGTCCGGTCAATACCTGCACAAGCCGGTACGACGTAGCGCCGACTGCCCTCCCCAACCAGGTGTCAAACGACCCGAGGACCGCCCCTATGGTCCGAGTCCCATAGGGGGAGTCCTCCAGGTCCGCTTTCCACCTGTCCCGCAGTCGGCGCTCCGTCATCCGGCGCGTCTCCTCCACCTCCTCAGGGTCCGGGCGTTCTCCTCTCGCCCGGGCCCTGGACCTAACTGCGTAGGTCTCCGCCTGCACCTCTGCGTCCAACTCCCAGGGCGGGGTGCAGGCGAGGAGGCAGGCCGCGGCGTGGGCCACCGTCATGTAGGCCCTCACAATACGGAGGGCCACCACCCGCTGTGGCCTCTGTAGCAGGGCCCTGTTCCGGGCGGACAGCTTGTCCGCCCAGATGGGGGCCCCGTACAGAGCCATGCTCCTTGTAACGCCGGCATACAGCCGGCGGCACAAGGAGCCCGGCCCACCCACGTTCGGCAGCAGCCGGCTCAGTGCCGACGCGGCGCCCACAATTCGGGGAGCCAATTGCGAAAAATGCTCCCCGAAATTCCATCGTCGGTCCAGAACAAGCCCCAAATATTTTATGTGGGGCTTGATCGGGACCGACTCCCCCCCCAGGGTGAGCGCCAAACCCGCCGGCAGCCTCCACCCCCGGCCCCCGAAGACTATCGCCTCAGTCTTCGGGAGCGCCACCCTCAGGCCGAGCCGACCAATCCGGTAAATGGTCAGCTCAGCCGCCGCTTCCGCCCGGCACAGCACCTCCCTCATGTCGGTCCCACGCACGGCCACCATGGTGTCATCTGCGTAGCAGATGGTGGCCGTCCGTGGGAGCAACTCCCCCCTGATGGCCCAATCGTACCCCAGGTTCCATAAGAGCGGACCGAGCACGGAACCTTGGGGTACGCCGCAGGCCATCGCCGTCGACCCCCGTCGACCGTCCCTCTGCTCATAGAGCACTACCCTCTCGGTCAGGTAGTGCTCTATGACCCGCCGCAGGTAGGGAGGCACTTGGTGGTAAATAAGTGCCTCCCTTATCACCCCATAGGGGAGAGTGCCAAACGCGTTTGCGATGTCAAGGGACACCGCGACGACACCCTCCCCTCTGCTCGACGCGTACTCACAGAAGTCCCTAAGGGACTTCAGCGCGTCGAGCGTAGACCGCCCCTCTCTGAACCCGAACTGTCTATCAGAGACGTTCGGGCCGGCAGTCTCCAGATGCTGCTGGATCCTGGAGGCCAGGATTCTCTCCATCATCTTCCCGGCCTCATCCAGCAGCACTATGGGGCGATAGGCGGAGGGACAGTCCGGGGGTCGACCCTCTTTCCGGAGGAGGCAGAGCCTCCCCTCCTTCCACACCCTCGGGAACCGTCCCTCCCTCAGGCAGTCGTCCATCAACTGCCTGAGTCGGTCCCCGAGGTGTTTTAGGGCGATGGGGAGTACCCGGCCCGGTACTCCGTCGGGCCCCGGGGCTTTCTTGCAGCCCCGGAGCCGATCCACCGCCCTCTCGAACTCGTCATCGCTTACCGATGCGATGGCGAGCTCGAGTGGGTCCTCCAAGTCCCCCGGTGGCTCGGTCATCACCGGGGGAGTTATCGAGGGAGCTGCCGGAAACAGCCCCTCGATGACCCTCCTCAGGAGGGGAGGCTCTAGAGAGTCCATGGGGGGGGCAGTGCGCATTTTGTTGCGCACCACCCTGTACGGCCGCCCCCACGGATCCCTGTCCAGCGTGGCCAAGAATGAGGCGTGTGCCTCATCCTTGGCCTTTGCTATCGACAGGGTTAGGGCCCCCTTGGCTTCTTTGAGGGCCCCGTAGAGCCTCTCCTCCTCCTCCGCAGTGTGCCGCCTGCGCCTACAGTGTTGGTAGGCGCGGCGGGCACTGTTACTGGTGGTCCGCACTGCCGCAATTTCGGCGGACCACCAGTAGACCTTCCTCCGGGCGAAGAGCCGTTTCGCCCGGGGCATGGCCGCTCCGCACACGGCCTGCAGTGCGGAGCGGAACCGGCGCGCCCTCTCCTCCACTCCCAAGGCGGCGGGTGGGGCAGCACACCAAGCCTCCACCATCGCCGCCTCGTCCGCCTTGGCCCTGTCCAGTTGGGACAGGGACCACTTGGGGAACTCCTCCGTCCCCCCTCCCCGCCCCCCCCGAGGACTGGGTGGCGGCTGGCCCGGTCTTGTGGAGACCCTCAACCTGATATACAGGTGATCGGAGAGGGTCTCCACGTCCTCCAGGACGCGCCAGTCTGCGAGGCGCGCGGCAATGGCAGGGGTCGCGAACGTGATGTCCACGATGGACCCCCCCTGCCGCCGCACGCAAGTGTTGGCGCTGCCCTGGTTCAGGACCACCAGGCCCGCCGCCGCCACCCAATCCGTCAGCACCTCCCCGCGCACGTCCGTTATGGGGGATCCCCACGCCGCACTCTTGGCGTTGAGGTCCCCCAGGACCATGACATGGCGCGGGGCCGCCCTCTCCACGACCCCCCTCAGGACCCCCAGGAAAGCCTCAAAGGCGGCCAGCGGCCTATTGGGGGAGAAGTACACCGCAACAAGTACGGTGTCGCTCCCCCATCCGGCCGCCACATACCCCGGGCCGCCCTCGATCCTCTCGAGAGGGGGTCCGCCGCCGATCGCCGGCACCGCCACGGCAACCCACTCGTCCGTCGACCCTACCCAATTGGGTAGGGGAGGGACGAAGTAGGGTTCCGCGACCACCGCAACGTCAATCGACCACTCCGCCATTGCCTGCATGAGCAGGTCTTGTGCTCTGGCGCAGTGGTTGACGTTGGCCTGCAGGAGCTCTAAATGGTGTGCTGGCATTTAGAGCTCCATGCAGGTCTCCTCGGGGGCCTGGCCGGCGGCGGTCGCTGCGGGGCCACTTTCATTAGCAACGGGGGGGCGGGGACGCTGCGGCCTCAGGTGTCGACCTTTTGTTGCGGGGGGGAAACATTTCCTCCCCCCCAGCATGTGGTTTGCCGGGAGTTTGGCCTGGTGGCATACGGCGCACCAAGCCTTCTCCCAGCACTCCGCCATTTTGTGCCCCTCTTTGCTGCACCGGAAGCAGAAATTGCTCCGGTCAACTTTGGAGGGGCACAGCTCCCGCGAATGGCCGACACCATAGCAGCGGAAGCACCGCATTGGTGTCGGCCCCACCGCCGTGACCCTGGCGGAGGCCCAACCCACCAGGATCCTCCCGGCTTTGGTAAGGGTCACCGCAGCCTGCACGGGGCACTGGATCAAGACCGATCCAGTGCCATCGTAAAGGGCGCGGACGGCCCCCACCTTGACCTGCTCAGGCTGGCAAGCCCCAGCCGCGGCAACAGCCTGCGCCACCGTCTCCTTGGTGGCCGACTCATCCAGACCGGAAATCTGGACGCCGGCCATCTTGACGGGGCGGCTGACGTCCGCCACGTCCCCCACCAACCCTTGCAGCTTGGCTGCAAGGGTATCCGCCACCTCGTGGCCCTTCTCCCCGGGGACCTCGATGACCCGGGAGCCCGTCATCGAGGTCCTGACCCGCACGTGCTGCAGGCCCACCTCGCTCAGGCTAAGGCCATTAATGGCCTTAGCCATGGTGGCCTGCAGGGTGGTGGTGGCTCCCTTCTTTAGGGAGATCACCACCGCCGCCGTCTTGGGGACCGACAACTTGGCGGGTCTCGGCCGGTGCGCCGCCTTACCGGTCCCTTTAGGGGGTGGAGGGGGGGGCTTGGCCGCGCCCTTACCCTTCTTCCGAACCACCTGCGACCACGACATTTGTGTGGGCGCAGGTGGCATATGGCTCGAGGAGCCGGGTCCCTCTTCCGTGGCCGGGGCAGCCTTGGCGGCCTTGGCGGCTTTTTTGATGGCCGGAGTGGGAGCTGGGGCCACCGCCTTCTTGTTGGCCCGCCCATCACCTAGCCTGGCTCTGGCTTTCGGCTCGAGGTCCACCGGGGCCGGGGGTGGCGGGGCAATACCTGCCCCCTGTCGCTGAGGGGGGGCCGACACGGCAGGCTTGGCAGCCCGCTTGTCGTGTGCCAGCGGGGGGCGAAGGATGGGCTCCGCCGGGAGGCGCCTGTTGACCTCCTCCATCCTGTCGCTTATCATCTTGCCCAGGCTAAGAAACAGGTCCCTCTTCATGCTTTCAATCGCCTCGGTCAGCTCGGCGGTCCCGAACTGCAGGGCAGCAGCGACAGGGGGGGCGGCCGGGATCTGCCGCTCGCTGAAGGCGATGCGGAGCGCCTTCAGCTCCGCCGAGTTCAGAGCGAGTTGCTCCCGCATCCTTTTGTTGTCCGCCTTAAGGATGCGGATCTCCTCGCTCTCGGTTCTGGAGGCCTCTACCTCGTCCATCAGCCCCAAGATGGCGCGGCAGGCCCGGTTCATCCGGCCTTGGACCTCCCCCTTGATGTTGCCGGATATCCTGGTCGCCTCCAGGATGTCCCTCGCCGCCATGCGGGTGGCATCTATCGGGTCAGCCTTCTGCTGACCCTCTAGTCCATCCATCAGCTCAGGGGAGCGCGACCCCGAGCGAGAGCGTGAGCCGGAGCGAGATCGCCGGTCCCCCTCCGCTTTTCCCTTTTTCCCCCCCTTTCCCCCCCTGGGGCGGAGTTCGGGAAGGTCCCTCGTGTAACTGGCCGCAGGATCGGCATCACATACCTCCTCAAATTGGGGCTCCAGCTGGTAAAGCTTCGCCCTCAACCTGGCTGCGGCCAGCCCAGAGTAAGCCCCCTTGGGCTTTTTGAGGAGCTTCTTCCTTCGAGTCTGAGGCGGCGGCGAATCACCAGTTGCACGGTACTTGGCAGCCGCGTCCGCCTCCGCCTCAGACCCACCCAGATCATGGTACCGAAGCACCACCCCCGAGCACGCTCCCCTCGTACCGGAGCGCTTCCCTCTCCTAGCGGTGTTCACTTTCGGCTTCGGTAACACCTCGTCCTCCCCGGCGTGTGGCCTTTTTGTAGACCTTGTACCAGAAGGTCTACTTTGAGTATTCGGGGCATCATTTTTCAGCCCGTCCTCATCAGTGACCTTGCTGGTATTGGGGGTGCTGGTCTGGACATACTGGACAACTAGCGGAAGAGATGAGTCGGAGACATCACCTGCCTCCGAACTGATCACCTCCACCAGCTCCGCCTCATTCAGCCTCGCCGCCTCCATTGCTTTGTCCATCTCGGTGTCCTGTTGTGGTGTGCCCTGGTCGTGTTTACGAAGGTCAGCGCCGTTGCGCTGGCCTACGAAGTGGCTTTTGCCCCCCCCAGAATACGAGGGGCAGCCCGTGTCCGCAGACACGGGGAGGGGTTCTCCCGTTAGGGTACCCTCCTGGGGTAGTCTATTTTTTGAGCCACTCATTCCATCCGTCTTCATTGTGCGTTTAAGGCCCTGCACAAAAGGCCGTGGTACCTTGTTCTCGCCCAGGTCGTCATTATATGAATCGTCATCGGTGTCCTTAAGTAGCTCGCATGGGTCGTGTTCACGGAGGTCAGCGCCATTGCGCTGACCTACGACATGGCCTTTGCCCCCCCCAGAATACGAGGGGCAGCCCGTGTCCGCAGACACGGGGAGGGGTTCTCCCGTTAGGGTACCCTCCTGGGGTAGTCTTTTTTTTGAGCCACTCATTCCATCCGTCTTCATTGTGCGTTTAAGGCCCTGCACAAAAGGCCGTGGTACCTTGTTCTCGCCCAGGTCGTCATTATGTGAATCGTCATCGGTGTCCTTAAGTAGCTCGCATGGGTCGTGTTTACGGAGGTCAGCGCCATTGCGCTGACCTACGACATGGCCTTTGCCCCCCCCAGAATACGAGGGGCAGCCCGTGTCCGCAGACACGGGGAGGGGTTCTCCCGTAAGGGTACCCTCCTGGGGTAGTTTTTTTTTTAAGCCACTATCCATCATCATTGCGTGCGTTTTAGGCCCTGCACCAAAGGCCACCCATCCTCATTCTGCAGTTGCACTCCACTAACTACTCTCCAAGGAGAGTAGTCGGGAGCAACCTTCCACCAATATTGCGCACTTTCGGGGAGTATTTAATTCCCCAGGCCCGCGCTGGCCCAAAAGTGGATATACCGCCACTGGCTCGGTGCCCACCCCCTAGCCTAGCCTAACTTAACCTACCCATTTCCCCCCCAGTGTGTCGGTGACAAAGCGACTTTTCTAACGGAAAGTCACTTGTCACCTCCCCCCCACTCCCCTGCCGGATATTTGCCATGGGCTGAGAGAATTCCCCAGAGGGGAAAAGTCTCAACCGATGCCCAGGGTGCACCAGCCCAGATGCTGCGTTCTCTCCGGATCGAGATCAAGAGAGATCGCAACAACCAAGCCAACGTGGAGGAATCCGGCCCGCACCCCAACCTAACCTAACCTAACCTAACCTAACCTAACCTAACCTTTTTTTTTTTTTTTTTTTTTTTTTTTTTTTTTTTTTTTTTTTTTTGACAGGGTGGAAAATGCTTTATGCATTCCCCTCACCATGGGAGTAGTGAGGGGATATGTGGGACTCACCCCCCCGCCCCCCCTCCGAATGAGAGGGGGAAAGGGAGCGCAACCCACTAAAAACCACCCTGGCGTACCCTCCTGCCGGTTAGGCAAGGCGCCGTGGAACCGCCGAAGCTCTGCCCACGACGCCTTCCGGCAGCCCCGGCCACCTGCCGGGGCTACCCGCGCCGAAGGAGAGAGAGGCCGAGCACGCCTGGCCCCTCTCCCAGACCGCCAAGTGACTAGCCTACGGCGGGCGAGGGACTCCCATCCCCCACCCGCAGTCACTAAGGGTTGAGGCGGGCGGCAAAACGCCGCCGCCTCAACCCCCGCCGTCTACGCCGGAGCGGATGCGCGAGAGGAGAATCCTCGCGCTCACGCTCCGAGGCCTCCTTCTGCGAGATGACACACTCGCAGAAGGAGGCCACAGCCCTCCAGGACCTGTCGCTGCACAGCATTGCAGACACAACGCTGTGCAGGGAGAGGTCCCGTCGACCGATGGCTAGCGCCATAGTGCGGCGCTCCGCACTCCACCGGCTGCACACCTCGAGAGTGTGCTGAGCCGTGTCGTCCGGATCGCCGCACTCATGGCACTGCGGGCCGGGCTCCCTCCCAATTTTGTGCAGGTAATGACCGAAGCATCCGTGTCCGGTCAATACCTGCACAAGCCGGTACGACGTAGCGCCGACTGCCCTCCCCAACCAGGTGTCAAACGACCCGAGGACCGCCCCTATGGTCCGAGTCCCATAGGGGGAGTCCTCCAGGTCCGCTTTCCACCTGTCCCGCAGTCGGCGCTCCGTCATCCGGCGCGTCTCCTCCACCTCCTCAGGGTCCGGGCGTTCTCCTCTCGCCCGGGCCCTGGACCTAACTGCGTAGGTCTCCGCCTGCACCTCTGCGTCCAACTCCCAGGGCGGGGTGCAGGCGAGGAGGCAGGCCGCGGCGTGGGCCACCGTCATGTAGGCCCTCACAATACGGAGGGCCACCACCCGCTGTGGCCTCTGTAGCAGGGCCCTGTTCCGGGCGGACAGCTTGTCCGCCCAGATGGGGGCCCCGTACAGAGCCATGCTCCTTGTAACGCCGGCATACAGCCGGCGGCACAAGGAGCCCGGCCCACCCACGTTCGGCAGCAGCCGGCTCAGTGCCGACGCGGCGCCCACAATTCGGGGAGCCAATTGCGAAAAATGCTCCCCGAAATTCCATCGTCGGTCCAGAACAAGCCCCAAATATTTTATGTGGGGCTTGATCGGGACCGACTCCCCCCCCAGGGTGAGCGCCAAACCCGCCGGCAGCCTCCACCCCCGGCCCCCGAAGACTATCGCCTCAGTCTTCGGGAGCGCCACCCTCAGGCCGAGCCGACCAATCCGGTAAATGGTCAGCTCGGCCGCCGCTTCCGCCCGGCACAGCACCTCCCTCATGTCGGTCCCACGCACGGCCACCATGGTGTCATCTGCGTAGCAGATGGTGGCCGTCCGTGGGAGCAACTCCCCCCTGATGGCCCAATCGTACCCCAGGTTCCATAAGAGCGGACCGAGCACGGAACCTTGGGGTACGCCGCAGGCCATCGCCGTCGACCCCCGTCGACCGTCCCTCTGCTCATAGAGCACTACCCTCTCGGTCAGGTAGTGCTCTATGACCCGCCGCAGGTAGGGAGGCACTTGGTGGTAAATAAGTGCCTCCCTTATCACCCCATAGGGGAGAGTGCCAAACGCGTTTGCGATGTCAAGGGACACCGCGACGACACCCTCCCCTCTGCTCGACGCGTACTCACAGAAGTCCCTAAGGGACTTCAGCGCGTCGAGCGTAGACCGCCCCTCTCTGAACCCGAACTGTCTATCAGAGACGTTCGGGCCGGCAGTCTCCAGATGCTGCTGGATCCTGGAGGCCAGGATTCTCTCCATCATCTTCCCGGCCTCATCCAGCAGCACTATGGGGCGATAGGCGGAGGGACAGTCCGGGGGTCGACCCTCTTTCCGGAGGAGGCAGAGCCTCCCCTCCTTCCACACCCTCGGGAACCGTCCCTCCCTCAGGCAGTCGTCCATCAACTGCCTGAGTCGGTCCCCGAGGTGTTTTAGGGCGATGGGGAGTACCCGGCCCGGTACTCCGTCGGGCCCCGGGGCTTTCTTGCAGCCCCGGAGCCGGTCCACCGCCCTCTCGAACTCGTCGTCGCTTACCGGTGCGATGGCGAGCTCGAGTGGGTCCTCCAAGTCCCCCGGTGGCTCGGTCATCACCGGGGGAGTTATCGAGGGAGCTGCCGGAAACAGCCCCTCGATGACCCTCCTCAGGAGGGGAGGCTCTAGAGAGTCCATGGGGGGGGCAGTGCGCATTTTGTTGCGCACCACCCTGTACGGCCGCCCCCACGGATCCCTGTCCAGCGTGGCCAAGAATGAGGCGTGTGCCTCATCCTTGGCCTTTGCTATGGACAGGGTTAGGGCCCCCTTGGCTTCTTTGAGGGCCCCGTAGAGCCTGTCCTCCTCCTCCGCAGTGTGCCGCCTGCGCCTGCAATGTTGGTAGGCGCGGCGGGCACTGTTACTGGTGGTCCGCACTGCCGCAATTTCGGCGGACCACCAGTAGACCTTCCTCCGGGCGAAGAGCCGTTTCGCCCGGGGCATGGCCGCTCCGCACACGGCCTGCAGTGCGGAGCGGAACCGGCGCGCCCTCTCCTCCACTCCCAAGGCGGCGGGTGGGGCAGCACACCAAGCCTCCACCATCGCCGCCTCGTCCGCCTTGGCCCTGTCCAGTTGGGACAGGGACCACTTGGGGAACTCCTCCGTCCCCCCTCCCCGCCCCCCCCGAGGACTGGGTGGCGGCTGGCCCGGTCTTGTGGAGACCCTCAACCTGATATACAGGTGATCGGAGAGGGTCTCCACGTCCTCCAGGACGCGCCAGTCTGCGAGGCGCGCGGCAATGGCAGGGGTCGCGAACGTGATGTCCACGATGGACCCCCCCTGCCGCCGCACGCAAGTGTTGGCGCTGCCCTGGTTCAGGACCACCAGGCCCGCCGCCGCCACCCAATCCGTCAGCACCTCCCCGCGCACGTCCGTTATGGGGGATCCCCACGCCGCACTCTTGGCGTTGAGGTCCCCCAGGACCATGACATGGCGCGGGGCCGCCCTCTCCACGACCCCCCTCAGGACCCCCAGGAAAGCCTCAAAGGCGGCCAGCGGCCTATTGGGGGAGAAGTACACCGCAACAAGTACGGTGTCGCTCCCCCATCCGGCCGCCACATACCCCGGGCCGCCCTCGATCCTCTCGAGAGGGGGTCCGCCGCCGATCGCCGGCACCGCCACGGCAACCCACTCGTCCGTCGACCCTACCCAATTGGGTAGGGGAGGGACGAAGTAGGGTTCCGCGACCACCGCAACGTCAATCGACCACTCCGCCATTGCCTGCATGAGCAGGTCTTGTGCTCTGGCGCAGTGGTTGACGTTGGCCTGCAGGAGCTCTAAATGGTGTGCTGGCATTTAGAGCTCCATGCAGGTCTCCTCGGGGGCCTGGCCGGCGGCGGTCGCTGCGGGGCCACTTTCATTAGCAACGGGGGGGCGGGGACGCTGCGGCCTCAGGTGTCGACCTTTTGTTGCGGGGGGGAAACATTTCCTCCCCCCCAGCATGTGGTTTGCCGGGAGTTTGGCCTGGTGGCATACGGCGCACCAAGCCTTCTCCCAGCACTCCGCCATTTTGTGCCCCTCTTTGCTGCACCGGAAGCAGAAATTGCTCCGGTCAACTTTGGAGGGGCACAGCTCCCGCGAATGGCCGACACCATAGCAGCGGAAGCACCGCATTGGTGTCGGCCCCACCGCCGTGACCCTGGCGGAGGCCCAACCCACCAGGATCCTCCCGGCTTTGGTAAGGGTCACCGCAGCCTGCACGGGGCACTGGATCAAGACCGATCCAGTGCCATCGTAAAGGGCGCGGACGGCCCCCACCTTGACCTGCTCAGGCTGGCAAGCCCCAGCCGCGGCAACAGCCTGCGCCACCGTCTCCTTGGTGGCCGACTCATCCAGACCGGAAATCTGGACGCCGGCCATCTTGACGGGGCGGCTGACGTCCGCCACGTCCCCCACCAACCCTTGCAGCTTGGCTGCAAGGGTATCCGCCACCTCGTGGCCCTTCTCCCCGGGGACCTCGATGACCCGGGAGCCCGTCATCGAGGTCCTGACCCGCACGTGCTGCAGGCCCACCTCGCTCAGGCTAAGGCCATTAATGGCCTTAGCCATGGTGGCCTGCAGGGTGGTGGTGGCTCCCTTCTTTAGGGAGATCACCACCGCCGCCGTCTTGGGGACCGACAACTTGGCGGGTCTCGGCCGGTGCGCCGCCTTACCGGTCCCTTTAGGGGGTGGAGGGGGGGGCTTGGCCGCGCCCTTACCCTTCTTCCGAACCACCTGCGACCACGACATTTGTGTGGGCGCAGGTGGCATATGGCTCGAGGAGCCGGGTCCCTCTTCCGTGGCCGGGGCAGCCTTGGCGGCCTTGGCGGCTTTTTTGATGGCCGGAGTGGGAGCTGGGGCCACCGCCTTCTTGTTGGCCCGCCCATCACCTAGCCTGGCTCTGGCTTTCGGCTCGAGGTCCACCGGGGCCGGGGGTGGCGGGGCAATACCTGCCCCCTGTCGCTGAGGGGGGGCCGACACGGCAGGCTTGGCAGCCCGCTTGTCGTGTGCCAGCGGGGGGCGAAGGATGGGCTCCGCCGGGAGGCGCCTGTTGACCTCCTCCATCCTGTCGCTTATCATCTTGCCCAGGCTAAGAAACAGGTCCCTCTTCATGCTTTCAATCGCCTCGGTCAGCTCGGCGGTCCCGAACTGCAGGGCAGCAGCGACAGGGGGGGCGGCCGGGATCTGCCGCTCGCTGAAGGCGATGCGGAGCGCCTTCAGCTCCGCCGAGTTCAGAGCGAGTTGCTCCCGCATCCTTTTGTTGTCCGCCTTAAGGATGCGGATCTCCTCGCTCTCGGTTCTGGAGGCCTCTACCTCGTCCATCAGCCCCAAGATGGCGCGGCAGGCCCGGTTCATCCGGCCTTGGACCTCCCCCTTGATGTTGCCGGATATCCTGGTCGCCTCCAGGATGTCCCTCGCCGCCATGCGGGTGGCATCTATCGGGTCAGCCTTCTGCTGACCCTCTAGTCCATCCATCAGCTCAGGGGAGCGCGACCCCGAGCGAGAGCGTGAGCCGGAGCGAGATCGCCGGTCCCCCTCCGCTTTTCCCTTTTTCCCCCCCTTTCCCCCCCTGGGGCGGAGTTCGGGAAGGTCCCTCGTGTAACTGGCCGCAGGATCGGCATCACATACCTCCTCAAATTGGGGCTCCAGCTGGTAAAGCTTCGCCCTCAACCTGGCTGCGGCCAGCCCAGAGTAAGCCCCCTTGGGCTTTTTGAGGAGCTTCTTCCTTCGAGTCTGAGGCGGCGGCGAATCACCAGTTGCACGGTACTTGGCAGCCGCGTCCGCCTCCGCCTCAGACCCACCCAGATCATGGTACCGAAGCACCACCCCCGAGCACGCTCCCCTCGTACCGGAGCGCTTCCCTCTCCTAGCGGTGTTCACTTTCGGCTTCGGTAACACCTCGTCCTCCCCGGCGTGTGGCCTTTTTGTAGACCTTGTACCAGAAGGTCTACTTTGAGTATTCGGGGCATCATTTTTCAGCCCGTCCTCATCAGTGACCTTGCTGGTATTGGGGGTGCTGGTCTGGACATACTGGACAACTAGCGGAAGAGATGAGTCGGAGACATCACCTGCCTCCGAACTGATCACCTCCACCAGCTCCGCCTCTTTCAGCCTCGCCGCCTCCATTGCTTTGTCCATCTCGGTGTCCTGTTGTGGTGTGCCCTGGTCGTGTTTACGAAGGTCAGCGCCGTTGCGCTGGCCTACGAAGTGGCTTTTGCCCCCCCCAGAATACGAGGGGCAGCCCGTGTCCGCAGACACGGGGAGGGGTTCTCCCGTTAGGGTACCCTCCTGGGGTAGTCTATTTTTTGAGCCACTCATTCCATCCGTCTTCATTGTGCGTTTAAGGCCCTGCACAAAAGGCCGTGGTACCTTGTTCTCGCCCAGGTCGTCATTATATGAATCGTCATCGGTGTCCTTAAGTAGCTCGCATGGGTCGTGTTCACGGAGGTCAGCGCCATTGCGCTGACCTACGACATGGCCTTTGCCCCCCCCAGAATACGAGGGGCAGCCCGTGTCCGCAGACACGGGGAGGGGTTCTCCCGTTAGGGTACCCTCCTGGGGTAGTCTTTTTTTTGAGCCACTCATTCCATCCGTCTTCATTGTGCGTTTAAGGCCCTGCACAAAAGGCCGTGGTACCTTGTTCTCGCCCAGGTCGTCATTATGTGAATCGTCATCGGTGTCCTTAAGTAGCTCGCATGGGTCGTGTTTACGGAGGTCAGCGCCATTGCGCTGACCTACGACATGGCCTTTGCCCCCCCCAGAATACGAGGGGCAGCCCGTGTCCGCAGACACGGGGAGGGGTTCTCCCGAAAGGGTACCCTCCTGGGGTAGTTTTTTTTTTAAGCCACTATCCATCATCATTGCGTGCGTTTTAGGCCCTGCACCAAAGGCCACCCATCCTCATTCTGCAGTTGCACTCCACTAACTACTCTCCAAGGAGAGTAGTCGGGAGCAACCTTCCACCAATATTGCGCACTTTCGGGGAGTATTTAATTCCCCAGGCCCGCGCTGGCCCAAAAGTGGATATACCGCCACTGGCTCGGTGCCCACCCCCTAGCCTAGCCTAACTTAACCTACCCATTTCCCCCCCAGTGTGTCGGTGACAAAGCGACTTTTCTAACGGAAAGTCACTTGTCACCTCCCCCCCACTCCCCTGCCGGATATTTGCCATGGGCTGAGAGAATTCCCCAGAGGGGAAAAGTCTCAACCGATGCCCAGGGTGCACCAGCCCAGATGCTGCGTTCTCTCCGGATCGAGATCAAGAGAGATCGCAACAACCAAGCCAACGTGGAGGAATCCGGCCCGCACCCCAACCTAACCTAACCTAACCTAACCTAACCTAACCTAACCTAACCTAACCTAACCTAACCTAACCTAACCTAACCTAACCTAACCTAACCTAACCTAACCTAACCTAACCTTTTTTTTTTTTTTTTTTTTTTTTTTTTAACGGAGTGGAAATGCGTTACGCATCATCCCCTGGCCCAGGGTTGGCCATGCTATAGGGGGGGTATGACGGACTCTCTCCTCCCCCCACTCTCGCACGAGAGTAGAGGGAGCAGCCTACCGTCTAAAACCACTCCGTCGTTTACCTCCGCTGCTGTTTTCGGGGACACAATGGGATGCCTAGGATGCAACCATTAGGTGTCCCCCAGCCGTCCCAGCCTAGTGCCGGGGTACCTCCGCCAAAGGAGGGAGAGGTCGGTAAACGCTACGACCCCTCCCCCAGACGTGTGTAGGACCGTGCAATGTGGGCCCCTAACCCACTGGTCCTACAAGGGGTTCAGGCTAGCAGCGTACTGCATGCGCCTTCGCCCCCTCCGTCTGCGTCGGAGCGGGTGCGCGTCGACATTGTCTTCGCGCTCCCGCTCCGCCACCTCCTTCTGCGAGATGACACTCTCACAGAAGGAGGATACCGCCTTCCACGATCTGTCGCTGCCCAGCATGGCCGAGACTACGCTGTGCAGCGAGAGATCTGAGGCACCAATTTCCGCAGCCATAGTGCGGCGCTCCGGATCCCAGCGAGTACACACCTGGAGGGTGTGCTGGGCCGTGTCATCCGGGTCGCCACACTCGTGGCAGATCGGACTCGGCTCCCTCTTTATCTTGTGCAGGTAGTGGCCGAAGCACCCATGTCCGGTCAGTACCTGCACAAGCCGGTACGTAAGCGTACCGTGTCGCCTCTCGACCCAGTGGTCAAATGACGGGAGGAGTGCCCCTATAGTGTAAGTTCCATAGGGGGAGTCCTCCAGGTCACTTTTCCACCGGTCCCTCAGGCGCCGCTCCGTCATTCGACGGGCCCCCTCCACCGTCTCCGAGTCCGGGCGCTGTCTCCTCGCCCGGAACCCGGCCCTCATCCGGTATGTCTCGGCCTGCACCTGAGCATCTAGCTCCCACGGCGGGGTGCAGGCCAAGACACACGCGGCCGCATGTGCCACCGTCACATAGGCCCTCACTATTCGGAGGGCCACCACTCTTTGGGGCCTCCTTAGGAGCACCTTATTCTTGGCCGACAGTTTGTCGGCCCAGATTGGCGCTCCGTATAGCGCCATGCTACGCACTACGCCTGCAAACAGGCGTCGGCATGGCGCTTGAGGCCCCCCCACGTTCGGCAACATGCGGCCCAGGGCCGACGCGGCGCCTACCACCCGGGGAGCAAGTTGGCGGAAATGCTCCCCGAAATCCCACCTCCGGTCCAGGATGAGGCCGAGGTACTTGATCGTACCCTTCACCTGGACCGCCTCCCCCGCCACAGGGATGGTCAATCCACTACGTGGACGCCATCCCCTCCCCCCGAAGACAATAGCGTCTGTCTTCGGGAGGGACACCTCCAGACCCAGTTGTCGGATGCGGCCGACAACCAGGTCTGCCGCCAACGACGCCCTCCGGAGGGCCTCCTCCAGCTCACGTCCCCGCACGGCCACCATTGTATCGTCGGCATAGCAAAGGGTGGCCATGCGGGGAAAACCTAACCTAACCTAACCTAACCTAACCTAACCTAACCTAACCTAACCTAACCTAACCTAACCTAACCTAACCTAACCTAACCTAACCTAACCTAACCTAACCTAACCTAACCTAACCTAACCTAACCTAACCTAACCTAACCTAACCTAACCTAACCTAACCTAACCTAACCTAACCTAACCTAACCTAACCTAACCTAACCTAACCTAACCTAACCTAACCTAACCTAACCTAACCTAACCTAACCTAACCTAACCTAACCTAACCTAACCTAACCTAACCTAACCTAACCTAACCTAACCTAACCTTTTTTTTTTTTTTTTTTTTTTTTTTTTTTGTTTTTTTGATGACGGAGTGGAAATGCATTTACGCATCCTCCCTGCCCGGGGAAGGCTGTGCAATGGGAGGTATGACGGACTCTCAAAAGAACTACCGTCTAAAACCACTCCGGCGTTTACCCCCCTGGCCAGTCGCGAGGCGCCGCGGAACCGCAATTAAGCTTTGCCCACTGACACGCCTCCTGGCCTGCTCCGAAGAGCCCCACCTTCTCCGCCAAAGGAGGAGACGGCTGCGGTCGGCAGCCCACGACCATCTCCCCAGACCGGTAAAGCCGTGCAATGTGGGCCCCCAACCCACTGGCCCTACACGGTCTGCCTGTGGTGGATGGTGCTTTCCGGATACCCAACCTCTGAGGGTCGGTCCCCATACCCTTCAAACACACCCCACCACAGCTGTCCCACCAATAACTACAGTGCCCCCCGGGATTCCGAAAGACACGTAGAAGGACCCTCGGGTGACATGGGAGTACGTCTTGAGCAGGGTCATGCTCCGGTGCAGAGCGGAACCTTCGTGCTCCGTTGCAGAGCGGAGTTAACATGCCCCAGTCTTTCGGTAAGCCCAGTCACCAACCACCAAAGTGACAGAAAGCAGCTGTCCGGTTTGGAAACGGCCTCAAAGGCACACGCAACCGCCCCTTTCAACCACCTCTGTCACGGCCCCCTCCAGGTAACTGGTTAAGCTTTCCAGGAACAGAAACGGCCTCGAAGGCACACGCAACTGACCCTTCAAGCTACCCCAGTCACCAACCGTCAATGGGCCACAGAAGGAAGCTGTCCAGGGCGGAAGCGGCCCAGCAACCGCCCCTTCCAACGACCTCTGTCGCCGCCTCCCTATGGTGACGAGGCCACTTTTCCGAAGAAAAGCTGCTCGTCACCATCCCCCCCCAGGTGACAGAAGGAAACTTTCCGGGGCAGAAGTGCCGGTACACAACCGCAACCCTTCAAGAAACCCCTGTCACCTTCCCCCCTCCCCCCCCGTGCCGGATATTAGCCATGGACCGAAAGAATTCCCAAAAGGGAAAAGTCTCAGCCAATGCCCAGGGTGCACCAGCCCAGATGCTGCGTTCTCTCCGGATCGAGATCAAGAGAGACTGCAACACCCAAGCCAACGTGAACCTAACCTAACCTAACCTAACCTAACCTAACCTAACCTAACCTAACCTAACCTAACCTAACCTAACCTAACCTAACCTAACCTAACCTAACCTAACCTAACCTTTTTTTTTTTTTTTTTTTTTTTTTTTTTTTTTTTTTTTTTTTTTAAGAGGGGAAATGCTTTGCGCATACCACCGCGCTTGGGCGAACGCGGTGGTTATGTGGGACTCTCCCCCCGACCTTTTCCCCTAACGGGCAAAGGTCAGGAAGCCTACCCACTAAAACCCCTCTGCTGGTCCTCAACCGCTTTATGATGGCCGCCGTGGGAGTCAAAATGAATTCTTCCAAAACGACGGCCAAAGCTGCCCTGGAAATAAAGCCGGGGCTCGTCTAGCCAGAGGCTGGAGGTGTCAAGATCGAATGACACCCCTGTCGGCATGTGAGATTGTGCAATGCAGGCTCCAGACGCCCATCTCGGCCCGCGTCTCACAAAGAGTTGTGGCTTGCGCCCTGCTCCTTTCGCCACGTTTCTCATTAGGGGGAGATCTTATGACTCCATCTCCCTTGGAGAACTTCCGCGGGCCTCCTGTGGTGCAGCCCCTTGTGGAGGCACCGACTTGTTCCTCTTTCGAGGAGGCCTGCAGCGTTTTCCGCCCATGACATGTCCTGCACGTCGCTTTGCTTGGGCGCAAACCACGCAATGCGGTTTGGCCTTGCAGCCGACAGACATGTGTCCCTCTTCGCCACAACGGTAGCAAGTTGAACCACGATCAACTTGAGATGGGCAAGCCGCTCGAACGTGGCCTAAGCCCATGCACTTAAAACAGCGCATGGGTAGGGGATCAAGCAGCTTGATCTGGGCTGATGACCAACCCACCAAAAGTCTTCCTGCCGCAGCCAAAACCTTTGCAGATTCTGGCGGGCATTTTATCACTGCGGTGCCAACACCAAATGACCCCGCGCGTATGCTGCCTACCTTTACGTGTTCGGGCTGGCACCCAGTTTTCGTCGAAATGGCAGCGGCTACGTCATCAGCCCCGACGGACTCGTCCAAACCGGACACACGCAGAGCGACCGTCTTCAGTGGTCGTGCTACCTCCGCTATGTCACTAAGGACATTACGTAGTTTAGCCGCCAACTGATCCGCTTTTGAGCCACTGTCAGCACCCGGCACCTCTATTAACCGGGCTCCGCTAGCAGTGCTTCGAGCCTTGACGTGTTCAAGGCCTACCTCGCTTAGAGTGAAAGACTTCGTTGCCTTTAACATCACGTCCCTATAAGTTAACCCTTTCTGTGACGCCTCTGGCTTTAGGGTGATTATCACCGCTGTGGTTTGAGGGGTGACTATCCGCGGTTTACGCTTCCTCTTCCTCTTTTTCTTTTTCTTCCCACTTTGCTTCCTTTGCTCTGGAGTCATCCGTTGCGTCGGTCGCGCAGCCTTTGGAACTGGGGCGGAGGAAGAAGGCGGGCCCTGACCATTCTTCTTTCCTAACCTCTTTTTATTGTTGGAGCCTTCTTTGACTACCGTCGAGTAGGCCTGGTGCGATACCTTAGGTATTGACTGTGAAGGCAAGCTCCGTACTGTCTGTGTGTCCTTCGTTTGGGGGTGCATGGGAGGTATATAACTCTCACCAGTGCAAGGCTCTGTAAGGTACGACGCGTCGGCTGCAGAAAAATCGTCCACACATCCCGATAACCTTTTATCTGCCGCCAGTGAGGGTCGCAAGCGCACCTCCGGGAGCAGTCTGTCCTCTATACCGTCGAACCGGGCGGTGATCATGGTACCCACTTGGCACATGATGGTGCGCACCAGTTCTTCGGTGTCAGTCCTAGCTGGAGAGGCTGTTTGAGGTGGCTGGTCTACCACCGCCTTTTGCTGTCTCCTGTCTTCCTCCATTTGTGTTCGGAGGTCTGCCAGCTCTTTTCGGAGCCCCTCCATCTCCTCCTGCAGTCTTTTGTTCTCAGCCTGCATTCGTACCGTCTCATCTGAGACGCAGCGCACCTTAAGGACCTCACACGCGTCCTTAATATTGTCAGCTGCATCTTTGAGGACACGGACGTATGTCCCTTTTAGGTTTTTAGACGTAGTGGCCACCTTATGAATGGCGACCACACTGTCTTGCACCAACTTTATTAAAAAGTCGGCGCTTCCAGCATCAGTACTCGCCTCAGTAAGCTGAGACGAGGAAGTAGGATTTTTCCTAAGTTGACGGGTTGAGGCAATGAGTTCAGACTCTGCTTCAAGCATCATTTTCTCCCGCTCGGCCTCCACCCACGCCATCTTTGCCTTTGCTAGGCCAACATACTTCCCAGTTGTTGGGGGACGGCCTCGTCCTCTTTTTAAAAGCGGCTTACTTGGCCCAGGGCCAGCACGCGTTTCTTCATCGTCTCCGGTATCCACTAATGGACGTTTTCGCCGTTGTTCGATATTTCGGACACTCGTTTCCGAGTGCCCCTCCTCTTCACTACTACTGTAGTCATCCACTTCTTCATCAGAAAATGTATAGTTTTTAAAGTCCATTTTGTTCCCACGATTAAAGGCCGATATAAGAAGTCCACCCCCGGGTGACGCCCATCCCAGGGGTAAAGCTAGATACTGCAGAGGTCGCTCGGTATCTGCAGGTTTTAACGACTATGCTGTCGGGTTTTATAGAGTTTTCCTTCTCGCGGGCCGGCCAATGAAGGCAAGCCCTCCGTTCTGGCATCTTGCAACTACCCCATTACGTCGCTGGATGGGGTTGTTGAAGCAAGACGCCAGAGTACGGGGCTAGAGGAGTCGACGTGCCTCCCCTAGTTTTTGGGTGGTAAGTGCTCGACGGCATTGTAAGTGCACGCCGAGCCCACCCCCTAACCTAACTTAAGCTACCCATTTCCCCCCCAGTGTGGCGGTGACTAAGCGAGTTTTCAGACGAAAAGTCACTTGTCACCTACCTACCCCCCCCCCCGTGCCGGATATTTGCCATGGGCTGAAAGATTCCCCCAAAAAAGGGAAAGTCTCAGCCGATGCCCAGGGTGCACCAGCCCAGATGCTGCGTTCTCTCCGGATCGAGATCAAGAGAGACTGCAACACCCAAGCCAACGTGGAGGAATCCGGCCTGCACCCCAACCTAACCTAACCTAACCTAACCTAACCTAACCTAACCTAACCTAACCTAACCTAACCTAACCTAACCTAACCTAACCTAACCTAACCTAACCTTTTTTTTTTTTTTTTTTTTTAACGGTGAGGAAACGCATTTACGCGTACCCTCCGGTCTAGGGACGACCATATTGGAGGGTTATGTGGGACTCTCAACCCCCTACCCTTCAGAGCGAAGGGGAAGGGGGAAGCCTACCCACTAAAACCTCACCGGTGTTAACCTCCACAGGCTGTTAACGGGGGCACCGTGGGCTGATGACTATTCACCACTGGGTGCCCCCCAGCCGCCCCAGCCTGTTGCTGGGGCACCTGCGCCAAAGGAGGGAGGGTTCAGTTAACACGCCGAACCCTCCCCCAGACGTGTAGGACCTTTGTGTGGGACCCTATCCCCACGGTCCTACTAGGGGTTCAGGCGGGTGGCAAACTGCCTCCGCCTTCGCCCCACACGTCTACGCCGGAGCGGGTGCGCATCCACGTCCTCCTCGCGCTCCCGCTCCGCCGCCTCCTTCTGCGAGACAATGCTCTCGCAGAAGGAGACGACCGCCAACCACGATCTCTCACTGCTCAGCATGGCCGACACGACGCTGTGCAGTGAGAGATCGGAGAGCCCTGTGTCCGCAACCAGAGCGCGGCGCTCCGGATCCCACTTCGAGCACACCTCTAGGGTGTGCTGGGCCGTGTCGTCCGGATCGCCGCACTCGTGGCAAACCGGACTGGGCTCTCTCCTAATCTTGTGCAGGTAATGGCCGAAGCACCCGTGCCCGGTCATCACCTGCACAAGACGGTACGTGGCGGTACCGTACCTCCTCTCCAACCAGTGGTCCAGCGACGGGAGGAGTGCCCCTATGGTGCGGAGTCCATAGGGGGAGTCCCCCAGGTCGCTTTTCCACCGGTCCCTCAGGCGCCGCTCCGTCATTCGACGGGCCCCCTCCACCGTCTCCGAGTCCGGGCGCTGTCTTCTCGCCCGGAACCCGGCCCTCATCCGGTATGTCTCGGCCTGCACCTGAGCATCTAGCTCCCACGGCGGGGTGCAGGCCAAGACACACGCGGCCGCATGTGCCACCGTCACATAGGCCCTCACTATTCGGAGGGCCACCACTCTTTGGGGCCTCCTTAGGAGCGCCTTATTCTTGGCCGACAGCTTGTCGGCCCAGATTGGCGCTCCGTATAGCGCCATGCTACGCACTACGCCTGCAAACAGGCGTCGGCATGGCGCTTGAGGCCCCCCCACGTTCGGCAACATGCGGCCCAGGGCCGACGCGGCGCCTACCACCCGGGGAGCAAGTTGGCGGAAATGCTCCCCGAAATCCCACCTCCGGTCCAGGATGAGGCCAAGGTACTTTATCGTACCCTTCACCTGGACCGCTTCCCCCGCCACAGGGATGGACAATCCACAACGTGGACGCCATCCCCTCCCCCCGAAGACAATAGCGTCTGTCTTCGGGAGGGACACCTCCAGACCCAGCTGTCGGATGCGGCCGACAACCAGGTCTGCCGCCAACGACGCCCTCCGAAGGGCCTCCTCCAGCTCACGTCCCCGCACGGCCACCATTGTATCGTCGGCATAACAAAGGGTGGCCATGCGGGGAAGGAGCGCTCCGCGGATCACCCAGTCGTACCCTATGTTCCATAGCAGGGGTCCTAACACGGACCCCTGGGGAACACCGCACGACATCGGGTGAGCGATCCGCAGACCCCCACGATCGTAGAGCACTACCCTGTCGGTTAGGTAGTGCTCCACAATCCGCCGCAGATACCCGGGCACCCTGTGGAAGCGGAGGGCCTCGCTGATGACCGAGAAGGGCAGGGAGCCAAATGCGTTGGCGATGTCTAACGACACCGCCACGACCCCCTCACCCTTCGCCTCCGCGTTCCCACAGAAGTTCCGGAGGGACGAAAGCGCGTCCATAGTGGACCGTCCCTCCCGGAACCCGAACTGCCGGTCGGAGATGTTAGGCCCCACGTCCTCCAGATGTTGGACGATGCGACGGGACAAGATGCGCTCTAGCATCTTGCCCGTCTCATCTAGGAGGACGATGGGGCGGTGACCGGCAGGGGTATCCATCGGCCTACCCTCCTTCCGAAGGAGGGCGAGGCGTCCCTCCTTCCAGCACCTCGGGAAGCGCCCCTCCTTGATACAATCATCAAAGAGGGTCCGCAAGCGGTCCCCGAGGTGCTCCGCCACAATGTGGAGGACTCTTCCCGGTACCCCATCCGGTCCTGGTGCCTTTCTGCAGGACCGGAGACGGTCGACGATGGTCTCCATTTCGTCGTCCGTCACGGGAGGGGGATCATCTTGATCAACCTCCTCAACCGTGGGGCCCACCATTGCGGGCGGCTGGAAGGCCGCCGCAGCCGGGAAGAGTCCCTCCACAATCCTCGTGAGGAGCTCCGGCTCAAGGGAGTCCATGCGCACAACTCGGTATGGCCGCCCCCACGGATCCCTATCCAACGTGGCCAGGAACTCCTCACGCGCCTCGTCCTTTCTGCGAGCTATCTCCACAGAGAGCGCGTCCTTCGCCACCTTCAGCTCTCTGTGGAGATGCTCTTCCTCCTCCGGCAGGTGTCGCCGCCTCCTGCAGCGCGTATATGCGCGGCGGGCGGCATCACTGGCGGCTCGCAGGGCCGCAATCTCCTGCGACCACCAGTACACCTGCTTCTTGGCGGGCAGCCTTCGGGCCCGGGGCATGGCCGCGTCGCACACCGACGTTAGTGCGACGCGAAACCGGGCTGCCCGCTCCTCCACCCCCAAGGAGACCGGTGGGGGCGCACACCACGCCTCCACCATGGCCGCCTCCACCGCCGCTCCCATGTCGAGGCGGGCCAGGGTCCACCTTGGGAAAGCCCCTCCTCCTCCTCTCCCCCTCCGCCCTCTCGGGCTGGGCGGCGGCACCCCTGGCGAGGTGCTGACCCTCATCCGAACGTATAAATGGTCGGAGAGGGTCTCTACCTCCTGCAGGACGCGCCAGTCCGTGATTCGTGCGGCAATGGCAGGGGTCGCGAACGAGACGTCCACGATCGACCCTCCCTGCCGCCGCACACACGTGTTGGCGTCGCCCCGGTTGAGCACCTCAAGCCCCATCGCCGCCACCCAGTCTTCGAGGGCCACCCCTCTCGGGTCCGTGATGGGGGAACCCCACGCCGCGCTCTTGGCGTTTAGGTCCCCCATCACCACCAATGGCGCCGGCGCCGCCCCTCCGACGACTCTCCCCAGCCCCACCAGGAAGGCTTCAAACTCCCGCAGCGGCCTATTCGGGGAGAAGTAAACTGCCACTAGGACAGTTTCTCCCCACTTGGCCACCGCGAAGCCCGAACCCCTGGCCATTCCCGATAGGGGGGGGAGGTCACCCATCGCCGGTACCGCAATGGCAACCGAGCCGTCCGTCGCCCCGACCCAGTTAGACTGGGGGGGGACGAAGTACGGCTCAGCCACCACCAAGACGCCAATGCCCCACTCCGCCATGACCTGCATGAGCAGATCTTGGGCGCGGGCGGAGTGGTTGGCGTTCGCCTGAAGGACCTCTAAATGCTGGTGTGCTGGCATTTAGAGGTCCATCTGGCTACCTTCTTGCCTAGCCGCATTGGCGGCACGCCTTGTAGAGGGGGACGTTGTCTGGCCAGCCTTGCCCCTCGTGTGTGGCGGGCTGCACCTCCGTCCCCCCATCACGTGGTCCGCTGGACGTCGCGCTTTTAGGCAAACGTCGCAATGCGGCGCGGCCATGCAGGAGGCCCTCCAGTGGTCCGGCCCACTGCACCGGTGGCACCAATTTGACCGGTCCACGGTTGAGGGGCAGAGGGCCCCGCTGTGTCCGATGCCTTGGCATCGGAAGCACCGCATGGGCCTCGCCTCCAGTGCAGTCACGCTGGCGGACGACCACCCCACCAGTAGTCGTCCTGCTGTTGCCAGCGTGTTGGCCACGGTCACCGGGCACTGCGCGTTCGCCACGCCGGATCCGTCAAATCGGACCCGGATGGCGCCAACCTTCACCTGGGTGGGGGAGCACCCAGTCTTGGCCGCCATTGCCGCCGCGATGTCCTCCGGGGTGATGGTCTCATCGAGACCACCCACCCGGATTTCCGCCATTTTGACGGGTCTGTAGACTTTGGCCACGTCGCCAACCAACCCGTCAAGTTTTGCGCATAGCGCATCCGCCGCCGCTGCCCCGTTCGCGCCCGGGACCTCAATGAGGCGGGCCCCGGTCTGCGTCTTGCGAACCCTGACATGTTCAAGGCCAACCTCCGCCAGCGAGAAGGACTTCATGGCCTTGGCCATGACGCTGGCGTAGGTGGCCTCGCTGCCCTCCTTTACGGCTACCACAACAGCAGCCGTTGAGGGAGCAGGCAGTTTCCTGGGGCCCGGCGCGGGCCTGTTGCCTCTGGCTTCAGGTGGTGGGGCGACCGTCTTCTCCTTTTTCTTTTTCCCCCTCTTGACCGCGTCCGACCACGACATCAGGGATGGCGGCAGTGGCTCCTGAACTGCCGGAACCGCCGGGGCGAACTCACGGATAGGAGGGGGACGGGGAGCAGCCAGCGGCCCTGCCGTTTTTGCCCGATGACGACGGCGCGAAGTCTTAGCTGGGGGTGCCGCCTTGGCTGGGGGGGCCTTACGAGTGGCAGGAGTCAGCTTGGCCGCTCGTGCGGGGGGAGCCGCCCTAGCTGGGAGAGCCGCCGTGGTGGTGGATGCTGCTCCTGCCGGGGAAGCTGCCCTGGTATGAGGAGCTGGCACGGTGGCGGAGCCCAACCTGGGCGGAACCTCCTTCCTCCTCTTGTCCGCTGCCAGTGGGGGGCGGACAATCGGACCAGCGGGGAGAAGGGCCCGGACTTCCCCAATCCGGACATTCACCATCTCCCCGATGGACATGAAGAGGTCCCGCTTGAGGTCCTCCCTCAGCACCAACATGGCCTGCCCCAAGGCCTGTGGAAGGCCGTCTTCGGCTGGCGAGTCCTGCGAAGGCAACTTCTTTTTTTCCGAGAAGGCCGTCCGGAGGGCCTTTAGCTCCTTACGCACGAGGGAGAGTTCCTCCCTCATGCGCTTGTTGTCAGCCCGTAAGGCCCTCACCTCCTCGTCCTCTCCTCCATTCCTCCCCTGAAGGATGTCTGCGGCCGCCATGATATCATTGCACGCAATGTTCATGCGGCTCCAGACATCTCCCTTTAGGTTGCCGCTCTTGCTGGCTTCCGCCATCACCTGCCGTGCAGAGTCTCTGAGAACGGCGATGTAGCTCCCATCATATTCGTCCTCATCCCGCATAGGGCTGCGGTCCCGCGGGACCGAGGAGCTGCGCCTTTTCTTCCCCGCTCTTAGGGCTCTCCTCCCACGAGGTCGAGACGGCGAGGAGTCGCGGCTAACACGGTAATTAGTGTCCGCCCCCGTCCCGACCTCCCGGCACTCACGGAACCTCAGTACGGTCCCGCCCCTCCTGGCGGTGTTCACTTTGGGCTTTATGACCGGCCCAGTCAGCACCTCGTCCTCGTCCGCATGCGGCCGCTTGGTGGTTTTGACGTTGACTGATGGAAGAGATGAGTCGGAAACATTACCTGTCTCCAACAACATCTCCTCCATCAGCTCCGTCTCCTTCAACCTCGCCATGTCGAGCATCCTCTCTCTCTCTTCATCGGTGTCAATTATGCGTCTGCTAGGGTCTTTTGGGGTGTTTTGGCCCTGAAAAGGGCCGTTTGGTTGGGTTGTTGGTGTTTCCATTTTTGTTCCCACGAGTAGTCGGGATATAACGGTCGATCCAGGAGGTGCCCGTGCACCTGGACAAGCCTAGCATCTCCCGTCAGAGGGTCGGCAGGTACTCTGACGGGGCAACGCACTAATCGCTGACCACCTCTCAGCCATGCATCCCCTCGCGGTGCGGCGCCGCTTAGGATTGAGGGATTTTTTATGAGGTTTACTCCCCTCGACCCAGCCGGTTAAGGCAAGGTCCTCGGCCCGTCGGAGCCGCGAGACGTGATCCACGACACTCCAGACGGGAAACGAGTTAGGCTCGACGTCGGCTAAACCGAGTGCGCCTGGCACATCGTCGGGCCCCGTTGTACCTCTTTCGAGGACAACCCCCAATCATCCATCGCCCACTCTCCTAGGAGAATGCCCTCCACTCCACCCAAAACGCCCTCTGCAAAGCAGAAGACGCTGCTGCACTCCTCTAACTACTCTCCGAGGAGAGTAGTCGGGAGCAGCCTTCCACCATAAGTGCACACTTTCGGGGAGTATTTAGTTCCCCAGGCCCGCGCTGGCCCAAAAGTGGATATACCGCCACTGGTTCGGTGAAACCCCCCCCCCCCCCTGCCAGATATTAGCCATGGGCTGAAAGAATCTCCCAAAGGAAGAAAGTCTCAGCCGATGCCCAGGGTGCACCAGCCCAGATGCTGCGTTCTCTCCGGATCGAGATCAAGAGAGACTGCAACACCCAAGCCAACGTGGAGGAATCCGGCCTGCACCCCAACCTAACCTAACCTAACCTAACCTAACCTTTTTTTTTTTTTTTTTTTTTTTTTTTTTTTTTTTTTGACAGGGTGGAAAATGCTTTATGCATTCCCCTCACCATGGGAGTAGTGAGGGGATATGTGGGACTCACCCCCCCGCCCCCCCTCCGAATGAGAGGGGGAAAGGGAGCGCAACCCACTAAAAACCACCCTGGCGTACCCTCCTGCCGGTTAGGCAAGGCGCCGTGGAACCGCCGAAGCTCTGCCCACGACGCCTTCCGGCAGCCCCGGCCACCTGCCGGGGCTACCCGCGCCGAAGGAGAGAGAGGCCGAGCACGCCTGGCCCCTCTCCCAGACCGCCAAGTGACTAGCCTACGGCGGGCGAGGGACTCCCATCCCCCACCCGCAGTCACTAAGGGTTGAGGCGGGCGGCAAAACGCCGCCGCCTCAACCCCCGCCGTCTACGCCGGAGCGGATGCGCGAGAGGAGAATCCTCGCGCTCACGCTCCGAGGCCTCCTTCTGCGAGATGACACACTCGCAGAAGGAGGCCACAGCCCTCCAGGACCTGTCGCTGCACAGCATTGCAGACACAACGCTGTGCAGGGAGAGGTCCCGTCGACCGATGGCTAGCGCCATAGTGCGGCGCTCCGCACTCCACCGGCTGCACACCTCGAGAGTGTGCTGAGCCGTGTCGTCCGGATCGCCGCACTCATGGCACTGCGGGCCGGGCTCCCTCCCAATTTTGTGCAGGTAATGACCGAAGCATCCGTGTCCGGTCAATACCTGCACAAGCCGGTACGACGTAGCGCCGACTGCCCTCCCCAACCAGGTGTCAAACGACCCGAGGACCGCCCCTATGGTCCGAGTCCCATAGGGGGAGTCCTCCAGGTCCGCTTTCCACCTGTCCCGCAGTCGGCGCTCCGTCATCCGGCGCGTCTCCTCCACCTCCTCAGGGTCCGGGCGTTCTCCTCTCGCCCGGGCCCTGGACCTAACTGCGTAGGTCTCCGCCTGCACCTCTGCGTCCAACTCCCAGGGCGGGGTGCAGGCGAGGAGGCAGGCCGCGGCGTGGGCCACCGTCATGTAGGCCCTCACAATACGGAGGGCCACCACCCGCTGTGGCCTCTGTAGCAGGGCCCTGTTCCGGGCGGACAGCTTGTCCGCCCAGATGGGGGCCCCGTACAGAGCCATGCTCCTTGTAACGCCGGCATACAGCCGGCGGCACAAGGAGCCCGGCCCACCCACGTTCGGCAGCAGCCGGCTCAGTGCCGACGCGGCGCCCACAATTCGGGGAGCCAATTGCGAAAAATGCTCCCCGAAATTCCATCGTCGGTCCAGAACAAGCCCCAAATATTTTATGTGGGGCTTGATCGGGACCGACTCCCCCCCCAGGGTGAGCGCCAAACCCGCCGGCAGCCTCCACCCCCGGCCCCCGAAGACTATCGCCTCAGTCTTCGGGAGCGCCACCCTCAGGCCGAGCCGACCAATCCGGTAAATGGTCAGCTCAGCCGCCGCTTCCGCCCGGCACAGCACCTCCCTCATGTCGGTCCCACGCACGGCCACCATGGTGTCATCTGCGTAGCAGATGGTGGCCGTCCGTGGGAGCAACTCCCCCCTGATGGCCCAATCGTACCCCAGGTTCCATAAGAGCGGACCGAGCACGGAACCTTGGGGTACGCCGCAGGCCATCGCCGTCGACCCCCGTCGACCGTCCCTCTGCTCATAGAGCACTACCCTCTCGGTCAGGTAGTGCTCTATGACCCGCCGCAGGTAGGGAGGCACTTGGTGGTAAATAAGTGCCTCCCTTATCACCCCATAGGGGAGAGTGCCAAACGCGTTTGCGATGTCAAGGGACACCGCGACGACACCCTCCCCTCTGCTCGACGCGTACTCACAGAAGTCCCTAAGGGACTTCAGCGCGTCGAGCGTAGACCGCCCCTCTCTGAACCCGAACTGTCTATCAGAGACGTTCGGGCCGGCAGTCTCCAGATGCTGCTGGATCCTGGAGGCCAGGATTCTCTCCATCATCTTCCCGGCCTCATCCAGCAGCACTATGGGGCGATAGGCGGAGGGACAGTCCGGGGGTCGACCCTCTTTCCGGAGGAGGCAGAGCCTCCCCTCCTTCCACACCCTCGGGAACCGTCCCTCCCTCAGGCAGTCGTCCATCAACTGCCTGAGTCGGTCCCCGAGGTGTTTTAGGGCGATGGGGAGTACCCGGCCCGGTACTCCGTCGGGCCCCGGGGCTTTCTTGCAGCCCCGGAGCCGATCCACCGCCCTCTCGAACTCGTCATCGCTTACCGATGCGATGGCGAGCTCGAGTGGGTCCTCCAAGTCCCCCGGTGGCTCGGTCATCACCGGGGGAGTTATCGAGGGAGCTGCCGGAAACAGCCCCTCGATGACCCTCCTCAGGAGGGGAGGCTCTAGAGAGTCCATGGGGGGGGCAGTGCGCATTTTGTTGCGCACCACCCTGTACGGCCGCCCCCACGGATCCCTGTCCAGCGTGGCCAAGAATGAGGCGTGTGCCTCATCCTTGGCCTTTGCTATCGACAGGGTTAGGGCCCCCTTGGCTTCTTTGAGGGCCCCGTAGAGCCTCTCCTCCTCCTCCGCAGTGTGCCGCCTGCGCCTACAGTGTTGGTAGGCGCGGCGGGCACTGTTACTGGTGGTCCGCACTGCCGCAATTTCGGCGGACCACCAGTAGACCTTCCTCCGGGCGAAGAGCCGTTTCGCCCGGGGCATGGCCGCTCCGCACACGGCCTGCAGTGCGGAGCGGAACCGGCGCGCCCTCTCCTCCACTCCCAAGGCGGCGGGTGGGGCAGCACACCAAGCCTCCACCATCGCCGCCTCGTCCGCCTTGGCCCTGTCCAGTTGGGACAGGGACCACTTGGGGAACTCCTCCGTCCCCCCTCCCCGCCCCCCCCGAGGACTGGGTGGCGGCTGGCCCGGTCTTGTGGAGACCCTCAACCTGATATACAGGTGATCGGAGAGGGTCTCCACGTCCTCCAGGACGCGCCAGTCTGCGAGGCGCGCGGCAATGGCAGGGGTCGCGAACGTGATGTCCACGATGGACCCCCCCTGCCGCCGCACGCAAGTGTTGGCGCTGCCCTGGTTCAGGACCACCAGGCCCGCCGCCGCCACCCAATCCGTCAGCACCTCCCCGCGCACGTCCGTTATGGGGGATCCCCACGCCGCACTCTTGGCGTTGAGGTCCCCCAGGACCATGACATGGCGCGGGGCCGCCCTCTCCACGACCCCCCTCAGGACCCCCAGGAAAGCCTCAAAGGCGGCCAGCGGCCTATTGGGGGAGAAGTACACCGCAACAAGTACGGTGTCGCTCCCCCATCCGGCCGCCACATACCCCGGGCCGCCCTCGATCCTCTCGAGAGGGGGTCCGCCGCCGATCGCCGGCACCGCCACGGCAACCCACTCGTCCGTCGACCCTACCCAATTGGGTAGGGGAGGGACGAAGTAGGGTTCCGCGACCACCGCAACGTCAATCGACCACTCCGCCATTGCCTGCATGAGCAGGTCTTGTGCTCTGGCGCAGTGGTTGACGTTGGCCTGCAGGAGCTCTAAATGGTGTGCTGGCATTTAGAGCTCCATGCAGGTCTCCTCGGGGGCCTGGCCGGCGGCGGTCGCTGCGGGGCCACTTTCATTAGCAACGGGGGGGCGGGGACGCTGCGGCCTCAGGTGTCGACCTTTTGTTGCGGGGGGGAAACATTTCCTCCCCCCCAGCATGTGGTTTGCCGGGAGTTTGGCCTGGTGGCATACGGCGCACCAAGCCTTCTCCCAGCACTCCGCCATTTTGTGCCCCTCTTTGCTGCACCGGAAGCAGAAATTGCTCCGGTCAACTTTGGAGGGGCACAGCTCCCGCGAATGGCCGACACCATAGCAGCGGAAGCACCGCATTGGTGTCGGCCCCACCGCCGTGACCCTGGCGGAGGCCCAACCCACCAGGATCCTCCCGGCTTTGGTAAGGGTCACCGCAGCCTGCACGGGGCACTGGATCAAGACCGATCCAGTGCCATCGTAAAGGGCGCGGACGGCCCCCACCTTGACCTGCTCAGGCTGGCAAGCCCCAGCCGCGGCAACAGCCTGCGCCACCGTCTCCTTGGTGGCCGACTCATCCAGACCGGAAATCTGGACGCCGGCCATCTTGACGGGGCGGCTGACGTCCGCCACGTCCCCCACCAACCCTTGCAGCTTGGCTGCAAGGGTATCCGCCACCTCGTGGCCCTTCTCCCCGGGGACCTCGATGACCCGGGAGCCCGTCATCGAGGTCCTGACCCGCACGTGCTGCAGGCCCACCTCGCTCAGGCTAAGGCCATTAATGGCCTTAGCCATGGTGGCCTGCAGGGTGGTGGTGGCTCCCTTCTTTAGGGAGATCACCACCGCCGCCGTCTTGGGGACCGACAACTTGGCGGGTCTCGGCCGGTGCGCCGCCTTACCGGTCCCTTTAGGGGGTGGAGGGGGGGGCTTGGCCGCGCCCTTACCCTTCTTCCGAACCACCTGCGACCACGACATTTGTGTGGGCGCAGGTGGCATATGGCTCGAGGAGCCGGGTCCCTCTTCCGTGGCCGGGGCAGCCTTGGCGGCCTTGGCGGCTTTTTTGATGGCCGGAGTGGGAGCTGGGGCCACCGCCTTCTTGTTGGCCCGCCCATCACCTAGCCTGGCTCTGGCTTTCGGCTCGAGGTCCACCGGGGCCGGGGGTGGCGGGGCAATACCTGCCCCCTGTCGCTGAGGGGGGGCCGACACGGCAGGCTTGGCAGCCCGCTTGTCGTGTGCCAGCGGGGGGCGAAGGATGGGCTCCGCCGGGAGGCGCCTGTTGACCTCCTCCATCCTGTCGCTTATCATCTTGCCCAGGCTAAGAAACAGGTCCCTCTTCATGCTTTCAATCGCCTCGGTCAGCTCGGCGGTCCCGAACTGCAGGGCAGCAGCGACAGGGGGGGCGGCCGGGATCTGCCGCTCGCTGAAGGCGATGCGGAGCGCCTTCAGCTCCGCCGAGTTCAGAGCGAGTTGCTCCCGCATCCTTTTGTTGTCCGCCTTAAGGATGCGGATCTCCTCGCTCTCGGTTCTGGAGGCCTCTACCTCGTCCATCAGCCCCAAGATGGCGCGGCAGGCCCGGTTCATCCGGCCTTGGACCTCCCCCTTGATGTTGCCGGATATCCTGGTCGCCTCCAGGATGTCCCTCGCCGCCATGCGGGTGGCATCTATCGGGTCAGCCTTCTGCTGACCCTCTAGTCCATCCATCAGCTCAGGGGAGCGCGACCCCGAGCGAGAGCGTGAGCCGGAGCGAGATCGCCGGTCCCCCTCCGCTTTTCCCTTTTTCCCCCCCTTTCCCCCCCTGGGGCGGAGTTCGGGAAGGTCCCTCGTGTAACTGGCCGCAGGATCGGCATCACATACCTCCTCAAATTGGGGCTCCAGCTGGTAAAGCTTCGCCCTCAACCTGGCTGCGGCCAGCCCAGAGTAAGCCCCCTTGGGCTTTTTGAGGAGCTTCTTCCTTCGAGTCTGAGGCGGCGGCGAATCACCAGTTGCACGGTACTTGGCAGCCGCGTCCGCCTCCGCCTCAGACCCACCCAGATCATGGTACCGAAGCACCACCCCCGAGCACGCTCCCCTCGTACCGGAGCGCTTCCCTCTCCTAGCGGTGTTCACTTTCGGCTTCGGTAACACCTCGTCCTCCCCGGCGTGTGGCCTTTTTGTAGACCTTGTACCAGAAGGTCTACTTTGAGTATTCGGGGCATCATTTTTCAGCCCGTCCTCATCAGTGACCTTGCTGGTATTGGGGGTGCTGGTCTGGACATACTGGACAACTAGCGGAAGAGATGAGTCGGAGACATCACCTGCCTCCGAACTGATCACCTCCACCAGCTCCGCCTCATTCAGCCTCGCCGCCTCCATTGCTTTGTCCATCTCGGTGTCCTGTTGTGGTGTGCCCTGGTCGTGTTTACGAAGGTCAGCGCCGTTGCGCTGGCCTACGAAGTGGCTTTTGCCCCCCCCAGAATACGAGGGGCAGCCCGTGTCCGCAGACACGGGGAGGGGTTCTCCCGTTAGGGTACCCTCCTGGGGTAGTCTATTTTTTGAGCCACTCATTCCATCCGTCTTCATTGTGCGTTTAAGGCCCTGCACAAAAGGCCGTGGTACCTTGTTCTCGCCCAGGTCGTCATTATATGAATCGTCATCGGTGTCCTTAAGTAGCTCGCATGGGTCGTGTTCACGGAGGTCAGCGCCATTGCGCTGACCTACGACATGGCCTTTGCCCCCCCCAGAATACGAGGGGCAGCCCGTGTCCGCAGACACGGGGAGGGGTTCTCCCGTTAGGGTACCCTCCTGGGGTAGTCTTTTTTTTGAGCCACTCATTCCATCCGTCTTCATTGTGCGTTTAAGGCCCTGCACAAAAGGCCGTGGTACCTTGTTCTCGCCCAGGTCGTCATTATGTGAATCGTCATCGGTGTCCTTAAGTAGCTCGCATGGGTCGTGTTTACGGAGGTCAGCGCCATTGCGCTGACCTACGACATGGCCTTTGCCCCCCCCAGAATACGAGGGGCAGCCCGTGTCCGCAGACACGGGGAGGGGTTCTCCCGTAAGGGTACCCTCCTGGGGTAGTTTTTTTTTTAAGCCACTATCCATCATCATTGCGTGCGTTTTAGGCCCTGCACCAAAGGCCACCCATCCTCATTCTGCAGTTGCACTCCACTAACTACTCTCCAAGGAGAGTAGTCGGGAGCAACCTTCCACCAATATTGCGCACTTTCGGGGAGTATTTAATTCCCCAGGCCCGCGCTGGCCCAAAAGTGGATATACCGCCACTGGCTCGGTGCCCACCCCCTAGCCTAGCCTAACTTAACCTACCCATTTCCCCCCCAGTGTGTCGGTGACAAAGCGACTTTTCTAACGGAAAGTCACTTGTCACCTCCCCCCCACTCCCCTGCCGGATATTTGCCATGGGCTGAGAGAATTCCCCAGAGGGGAAAAGTCTCAACCGATGCCCAGGGTGCACCAGCCCAGATGCTGCGTTCTCTCCGGATCGAGATCAAGAGAGATCGCAACAACCAAGCCAACGTGGAGGAATCCGGCCCGCACCCCAACCTAACCTAACCTAACCTAACCTAACCTTTTTTTTTTTTTTTTTTTTTTTTTTTTTTTTTTTTTTTTTTTTTTTTTTTTTTTTTTTTTTTTTTTTTTTTAACGGAGTGGAAATGCGTTACGCATCATCCCCTGGCCCAGGGTTGGCCATGCTATAGGGGGGGTATGACGGACTCTCTCCTCCCCCCACTCTCGCACGAGAGTAGAGGGAGCAGCCTACCGTCTAAAACCACTCCGGCGTTTACCTCCGCTGCTGTTTTCGGGGACACAATGGGATGCCTAGGATGCAACCATTAGGTGTCCCCCAAACCTAACCTAACCTAACCTAACCTAACCTAACCTAACCTAACCTAACCTAACCTAACCTAACCTAACCTAACCTAACCTAACCTAACCTAACCTTTTTTTTTTTTTTTTTTTTTTTTTTTTTTTTTTTTTTTTTCTTTTTTTTTTTTTTTTTTTGACAGGGTGGAAAATGCTTTATGCATTCCCCTCACCATGGGAGTAGTGAGGGGATATGTGGGACTCACCCCCCCGCCCCCCCTCCGAATGAGAGGGGGAAAGGGAGCGCAACCCACTAAAAACCACCCTGGCGTACTCTCCTGCCGGTTAGGCAAGGCGCCGTGGAACCGCCGAAGCTCTGCCCACGACGCCTTCCGGCAGCCCCGGCCACCTGCCGGGGCTACCCGCGCCAAAGGAGAGAGAGGCCGAGCACGCCTGGCCTCTCTCCCAGACCGCCAAGTGACTAGCCTACGGCGGGCGGGGGACTCCCATCCCCCACCCGCAGTCACTAAGGGTTGAGGCGGGCGGCAAAACGCCGCCGCCTCACCCCCCGCCGTCTACGCCGGAGCGGATGCGCGAGAGGAGAGTCCTCGCGCTCACGCTCCGAGGCCTCCTTCTGCGAGATGACACACTCGCAGAAGGAGGCCACAGCCCTCCAGGACCTGTCGCTGCACAGCATTGCAGACACAACGCTGTGCAGGGAGAGGTCCCGTCGACCGATGGCTAGCGCCATAGTGCGGCGCTCCGCACTCCACCGGCTGCACACCTCGAGAGTGTGCTGAGCCGTGTCGTCCGGATCGCCGCACTCATGGCACTGCGGGCCGGGCTCCCTCCCAATTTTGTGCAGGTAATGACCGAAGCATCCGTGTCCGGTCAATACCTGCACAAGCCGGTACGACGTAGCGCCGACTGCCCTCCCCAACCAGGTGTCAAACGACCCGAGGATCGCCCCTATGGTCCGAGTCCCATAGGGGGAGTCCTCCAGGTCCGCTTTCCACCTGTCCCGCAGTCGGCGCTCCGTCATCCGGCGCGTCTCCTCCACCTCCTCAGGGTCCGGGCGTTCTCCTCTCGCCCGGGCCCTGGACCTAACTGCGTAGGTCTCCGCCTGCACCTCTGCGTCCAACTCCCAGGGCGGGGTGCAGGCGAGGAGGCAGGCCGCGGCGTGGGCCACCGTCATGTAGGCCCTCACAATTCGGAGAGCCACCACCCGCTGTGGCCTCTGCAGCAGGGCCCTGTTCCGGGCGGACAGCTTGTCCGCCCAGATGGGGGCCCCGTACAGAGCCATGCTCCTTGTAACGCCGGCATACAGCCGGCGGCACAAGGAGCCCGGCCCACCCACGTTCGGCAGCAGCCGGCTCAGTGCCGACGCGGCGCCCACAATTCGGGGAGCTAACTGTGTAAAGTGCTCCCCGAAGTTCCATCGTCGGTCCAGAACAAGCCCCAAATATTTTATGTGGGGCTTGATCGGGACCGACTCCCCCCCCAGGGTGAGCGCCAAGCCCGCCGGCAGCCTCCACCCCCGGCCCCCGAAGACTATCGCCTCAGTCTTCGGGAGCGCCACCCTCAGGCCAAGCCGACCAATCCGGTAAATGGTCAGCTCGGCCGCCGCTTCCGCCCGGCACAGCACCTCCCTCATGTCGGTCCCACGCACGGCCACCATGGTGTCATCTGCGTAGCAGATGGTGGCCGTCCGTGGCAGCAACTCCCCCCTGATGGCCCAATCGTACCCCAGGTTCCATAAGAGCGGACCGAGCACGGAACCTTGGGGTACGCCACAGGCCATCGCCGTCGACCCCCGTCGACCGTCCCTCTGCTCATAGAGCACTACCCTCTCGGTCAGGTAGTGCTCTATGACCCGCCGCAGGTAGGGAGGCACTTGATGGTAGATAAGTGCCTCCCTTATCACCCCATAGGGGAGAGTGCCAAACGCGTTTGCGATGTCAAGGGACACCGCGACGACACCCTCCCCTCTGCTCGACGCGTACTCACAGAAGTCCCTAAGGGACTTCAGCGCGTCGAGCGTAGACCGCCCCTCTCTGAACCCGAACTGTCTATGGGAGACGTTCGGGCCGGCGGTCTCCAGGTGCTGCTGGATCCTGGAGGCCAGGATTCTCTCCATCATCTTCCCGGCCTCATCCAGCAGCACTATGGGGCGATAGGCGGAGGGACAGTCCGGGGGTCGACCCTCTTTCCGGAGGAGGCAAAGCCTCCCCTCCTTCCACACCCTCGGGAACCGTCCCTCCCTCAGGCAGTCGTCCATCAACTGCCTGAGTCGGTCCCCGAGGTGTTTTAGGGCGATGGGGAGTACCCGGCCCGGTACTCCGTCGGGCCCCGGGGCTTTCTTGCAGCCCCGGAGCCGGTCCACCGCCCTCTCGAACTCGTCGTCGCTTACCGGTGCGATGGCGAGCTCGAGTGGGTCCTCCAAGTCCCCCGGTGGCTCAGTCATCACCGGGGGAGTTATCGAGGGAGCTGCCGGAAACAGCCCCTCGATGACCCTCCTCAGGAGGGGAGGCTCTAGGGAGTCCATGGGGGGGGCAGTGCGCATTTTATTGCGCACCACCCTGTACGGCCGCCCCCACGGATCCCTGTCCAGCGTGGCCAAGAATGAGGCGTGTGCCTCATCCTTGGCCTTTGCTATGGACAGGGTCAGGGCCCCCTTGGCTTCTTTGAGGGCCCCGTAGAGCCTCTCCTCCTCCTCCACAGTGTGCCGCCTGCGCCTGCAATGTTGGTAGGCGCGGCGGGCACTGTTACTGGTGGTCCGCACTGCCGCAATTTCGGCGGACCACCAGTAGACCTTCCTCCGGGCGAAGAGCCGTTTCGCCCGGGGCATGGCCGCTCCGCACACGGCCTGCAGTGCGGAGCGGAACCGGCGCGCCCTCTCCTCCACTCCCAAGGCGGCGGGTGGGGCAGCACACCAAGCCTCCACCATCGCCGCCTCGTCCGCCTTGGCCCTGTCCAGCTGGGACAGGGACCACTTGGGGAACTCCTCCGTCCCCCCTCCCCGCCCCCCCCGAGGACTGGGTGGCGGCTGGCCCGGTCTTGTGGAGACCCTCAACCTGATATACAGGTGATCGGAGAGGGTCTCCACGTCCTCCAGGACGCGCCAGTCTGCGAGGCGTGCGGCAATGGCAGGGGTCGCGAACGTTATGTCCACGATAGACCCCCCCTGCCGCCGCACGCAAGTGTTGGCGCTGCCCTGGTTCAGGACCACCAGGCCCGCCGCCGCCACCCAATCCGTCAGCACGCCCCCGCGCACGTCCGTTATGGGGGATCCCCACGCCGCACTCTTGGCGTTGAGGTCCCCCAGGACCATTACCTGGCGCGGGGCCGCCCTCGCCACGACCCCCTCTAGGACCCCCAGGAAGGCCTCAAAGGCGGCCAGCGGCCTATTGGGGGAGAAGTACACCGCAACTAGTACGGTGTCGCTCCCCCATCCGGCCGCCACATACCCCGGGCCGCCCTCGATCCTCACGAGGGGGGGTCCGTCGCCGACCGCCGGCACCGCCACGGCAACCCACTCGTCCGTCGACCCCACCCAATTGGGTAGGGGAGGGACGAAGTAGGGTTCCGCGACGACCGCAACGTCAATCGACCACTCCGCCATTACCTGCATCAGCAGGTCTTGTGCTCTGGCGGAGTGGTTGACGTTGGCCTGCAGGAGCTCCAAACGGTGCGCTGGCATTTAGAGCTCCATGCAGGTCTCCTCGGGGGCCGCGGCGGTCGCTGCGGGGGCGCTTCCATTAGCAACAGGGGGGCGGGGACGCTGCGGCCGCAGGTCCCTACCTTTAGTTGCGGGGGGGAAACATTTCCTCCCCCCCAGCATGTGGTTTGCCGGGAGTTTGGCCTGGTGGCACACGGCGCACCAAGCCTTCTCCCAGCAATCCGCCATTTTGTGCCCCTCTTTGCTGCACCGGAAGCAAAAATTGCTCCGGTCAACTTTAGAGGGGCATAGCTCCCGCGAGTGGCCGACACCATAGCAGCGGAAGCACCGCATTGGTGTCGGCCCCACCGCCGTGACCCTGGCGGAGGCCCATCCCACCAGAATCCTCCCGGCCTTGGTGAGGGTCACCGCAGCCTGCACGGGGCACTGGATCAAGACCGATCCAGTGCCATCGTAAAGGGCGCGGACGGCCCCCACACGGACCTGCTCAGGCCGGCACGCCCCCGCCGCGGCAACAGCCTGCGCCACCGTGTCCTTGGTGGCCGACTCGTCCAATCCGGAGATCTGGACGCCGGCCATCTTGACAGGGCGGCTGACGTCCGCCACGTCCCCCACCAACCCTTGCAGCTTGGCCGCAAGGGTATCCGCCACCTCGTGGCCCTTCTCCCCGGGGACCTCAATGACCCGGGAGCCCGTCATCGAGGTCCTGACCCGCACGCTCTGCAGGCCCACCTCACTCAGGCTAAGACCATTAATGGCCTTAGCCATGGTGGCCTGCAGGGTGGTGGTGGCCCCCTTCTTGAGGGAGATCACCACCGCCGCCGTCTTGGGGACGGACAGCTTTGCGGGTCTGGGCCCGTGCGCTGTCTTCCCGGGCCCTTTAGGGGCTGGAGGGGGGGGCTTGGCCGCGCCCTTGCCCTTCTTCCGAACCACCTGCGACCACGACATTTGTGTGGGCGCAGGTGGCATACGGCCCGAGGGGCCGGACTCCTCCTCCGGGGCCGGGGCAGCCTTGGCGGCCTTGGCGGACTTCTTGTTGGCGGGGGTTGGGACTAGGGCCACCGCCTTCTTGTTTGCCCGCCCATCGCCTAGCCTGGCTCTGGCTATTGGCTCGAGGTCCACCGGGGCTGGGGGTGGCGGGGCAATACCTGCCCCCTTTCGCTGGGGAGGGGCTGACACGGCGGGCTTGGTAGCCCGCTTGTCGTGTGCCAGCGGGGGGCGAAGGATGGGCTCCGCCGGGAGGCGTCGGTTGACCTCCTCCATCCTGTCGGCTATCATCCGACCTAGGCTGAGGAAGAGGTCCCTCTTCATGACCTCAATAGCCTCGGTCAACTCGGCGGTCCCGAACTGCAGGGCAGCAGCGACAGGGGGGGCGGCCGGGATCTGCCGCTCGCTGAAAGCGGTGCGGAGCGCCTTCAGCTCCGCCGAGTTGAGAGCGAGTTGCTCCCGCATCCTTTTATTGTCCGCTTTTAGGATGCGGATCTCCTCGCTCTCGGTCCTGGAGGCCTCTACCTCGTCCATCAGCCCTAGGATGGCGCGGCAGGCCCGGTTCATCCGGCCTTGGACCTCCCCCTTGATGTTGCCGGATATCCGGGCCGCCTCCAGGATGTCCCTCGCCGCCATGCGGGTGGCATCTATAGGGTCAGCCTTCTGACCCTCTAGCCCATCCATGGGCTCCGGGGAGCGCGAGCCCGAGCGAGAGCGCGAGGCTGACCGCGATCGCCGGTCCCCCTCCGCCTTTCCCTTTTTCCCCCCCTTTCCCCCTCTGGGGCGGAGTTCGGGGAAATCCCTCCTGTAGCTGGCCGCAGGATCGGCATCAGCTACCTCCTCAAACTGGGGCTCAAGCTGGTACAGCTTGGCCCTCAGCCTGGCAGCGGCCAGCCCAGAGTATGCCCCTTTAGGCTTGCCCCTAAACGCCGTATTAATTTTAACAGGCCTTTCCTCCCCATCCTCCTCCTCGTCCTGGTTCTCCAAAGCCCTCTTGGAGGGCTGTGGAGCAGAGTGCTCCCCCACGAGCCATCCGAGATCGTCGATCTCGGACTCGGAGTCAGAATCGTGGATGATCCCCCCCCCCTTGGGTGGATCCCTCCTATTTTTCGTAGGTGAGGCCATGGTGGCCCCCCCTACCTCCCTACCAAGAAAAGCCGAAATCCGACCGCTAGGACCCAAGCTAGGACCTAACCTAACTTAAAACGGTCAAGCGCGACTCGGATTTCGACTTTTCTATAGTAAATCAGGTTTTGCGCCTGAAATAATCAAATAGCAATCAGGGGAATTTTTGGTCCCCCAATTTGACCCACTTCCCGGAGTCGTAGCGGAACGAAACAAAAACCAAAAGATAGCTCCTGTTTGCCCCCCCAAGACTAAATTAAACAAAAATAAAAAAGGTGAAAAGGTAAAAAGTTATCGAATTTACCAACTTTCGGAAAAACCTTAAGTTGGTAAACCGAAAAACCTTATCCCCCCCGGAACCTTAACAGGACTATAACTCCCGAACTGGGAGTTGTAGAGTTAAGGACTATATACAAAATATTTACAAAAATAAACAATCTACACTAATTTTGGGGTTTTATATTTTTGCAGCAAATGCAAAAAATATAAAACACCGACAAACACGAAAAAGACGGAACCGATCCTCGAAAACTTCGAGTAAAAACTCGAAGTTTTCAAAAATACAAAGTTCGCGTCCTAAAAACAAAAACCAAACTAAACAAACTCTATAGTTAGCGGGACCGTTGCAGCTACCCCAACCCAAAAATTGGGCATTTAAGGAAGCTGGCAACACCGACAAAACTAATTTAGAAAAACGTAAACAAACAAAAATAATTACAAAAAATTAACGTTAAAAAACACAAAACTAGGAGGCCGATATTTTCTAAACTAAGGTTCAGAAAATTATCGGACCAACCGTACGGCAAAGAAGCCGATCGCCGGTATTTTTCTAACCTATAAAAGGCTCGAAAAGATATCGGCAACACAGACTTTTTCGCCGCAGAAAACGTACAAAAACTAAAGAAACAAAAACCAACCGCAAAACGAAATATTAAAAAAATAAGGAAACTATACTAGATAAAAGAGAAAAGATATTTGGAAAGACGTGAGAAAAAAAATGTAATATTTTGTCTCCGAAGAACGCAAAAATCCACTCAGCAACACCCAAGATTTTACCTCAACCTAACCTAACCTTTTTTTTTTTTTTTGATGACGGAGTGGAAATGCATTTACGCATCCTCCCTGCCCGGGGGAAGGCTGTGCAATGGGAGGTATGACGGACTCTCAAAAGAACTACCGTCTAAAACCACTCCGGCGTTTACCCCCCTGGCCAGTCGCGAGGCGCCGCGGAACCGCAATTAAGCTTTGCCCACTGACACGCCTCCTGGCCTGCTCCGAAGAGCCCCACCTTCTCCGCCAAAGGAGGAGACGGCTGCGGTCGGCAGCCCACGACCATCTCCCCAGACCGGTAAAGCCGTGCAATGTGGGCCCCCAACCCACTGGCCCTACACGGTCTGCCTGTGGTGGATGGTGCTTTCCGGATACCCAACCTCTAAGGGTCGGTCCCCATACCCTTCAAACACACCCCACCACAGCTGTCCCACCAATAACTACAGTGCCCCCCGGGATTCCGAAAGACACGTAGAAGGACCCTCGGGTGACATGGGAGTACGTCTTGAGCAGGGTCATGCTCCGGTGCAGAGCGGAACCTTCGTGCTCCGTTGCAGAGCGGAGTTAACATGCCCCAGTCTTTCGGTAAGCCCAGTCACCAACCACCAAAGTGACAGAAAGCAGCTGTCCGGTTTGGAAACGGCCTCAAAGGCACACGCAACCGCCCCTTTCAACCACCTCTGTCACGGCCCCCTCCAGGTAACTGGTTAAGCTTTCCAGGAACAGAAACGGCCTCGAAGGCACACGCAACTGACCCTTCAAGCTACCCCAGTCACCAACCGTCAATGGGCCACAGAAGGAAGCTGTCCAGGGCGGAAGCGGCCCAGCAACCGCCCCTTCCAACGACCTCTGTCGCCGCCTCCCTATGGTGACGAGGCCACTTTTCCGAAGAAAAGCTGCTCGTCACCATCCCCCCCCAGGTGACAGAAGGAAACTTTCCGGGGCAGAAGTGCCGGTACACAACCGCAACCCTTCAAGAAACCCCTGACACCTTCCCCCCCCCCCCCCCCCCCGTGCCGGATATTAGCCATGGACCGAAAGAATTCCCAAGGGGGAAAAGTCTCAGCCAATGCCCAGGGTGCACCAGCCCAGATGCTGCGTTCTCTCCGGATCGAGATCAAGAGAGACTGCAACACCCAAGCCAACGTGGAGGAATCCGGCCTGCACCCCAACCTAACCTAACCTAACCTAACCTAACCTAACCTAACCTAACCTTTTTTTTTTTTTTTTTTTTTTTTTTTTTTTGATGACGGAGTGGAAATGCATTTACGCATCCTCCCTGCCCGGGGAAGGCTGTGCAATGGGAGGTATGACGGACTCTCAAAAGAACTACCGTCTAAAACCACTCCGGCGTTTACCCCCCTGGCCAGTCGCGAGGCGCCGCGGAACCGCAATTAAGCTTTGCCCACTGACACGCCTCCTGGCCTGCTCCGAAGAGCCCCACCTTCTCCGCCAAAGGAGGAGACGGCTGCGGTCAGCAGCCCACGACCATCTCCCCAGACCGGTAAAGCCGTGCAATGTGGGCCCCCAACCCACTGGCCCTACACGGTCTGCCTGTGGTGGATGGTGCTTTCCGGATACCCAACCTCTAGGGTCGGTCCCCATACCCTTCAAACACACCCCACCACAGCTGTCCCACCAATAACTACAGTGCCCCCCGGGATTCCGAAAGACACGTAGAAGGACCCTCGGGTGACATGGGAGTACGTCTTGAGCAGGGTCATGCTCCGGTGCAGAGCGGAACCTTCGTGCTCCGTTGCAGAGCGGAGTTAACATGCCCCAGTCTTTCGGTAAGCCCAGTCACCAACCACCAAAGTGACAGAAAGCAGCTGTCCGGTTTGGAAACGGCCTCAAAGGCACACGCAACCGCCCCTTTCAACCACCTCTGTCACGGCCCCCTCCAGGTAACTGGTTAAGCTTTCCAGGAACAGAAACGGCCTCGAAGGCACACGCAACTGACCCTTCAAGCTACCCCAGTCACCAACCGTCAATGGGCCACAGAAGGAAGCTGTCCAGGGCGGAAACGGTCCAAAGCAACCGCCCCTTCCAACGACCTCTGTCGCCGCCTCCCTATGGTGACGAGGCCACTTTTCCGAAGAAAAGCTGCTCGTCACCATCCCCCCCCAGGTGACAGAAGGAAACTTTCCGGGGCAGAAGTGCCGGTACACAACCGCAACCCTTCAAGAAACCCCTGTCACCTTCCCCCCTCCCCCCCCGTGCCGGATATTAGCCATGGGCCGAAAGAATTCCCAAGGGGGAAAAGTCTCAGCCAATGCCCAGGGTGCACCAGCCCAGATGCTGCGTTCTCTCCGGATCGAGATCAAGAGAGACTGCAACACCCAAGCCAACGTGGAGGAATCCGGCCTGCACCCCAACCTAACCTAACCTAACCTAACCTAACCTAACCTAACCTAACCTAACCTAACCTAACCTAACCTAACCTAACCTTTTTTTTTTTTTTTTTTTTTTTTTTTTTTTTTTAACGGAGTGGAAATGCGTTACGCATCATCCCCTGGCCCAGGGTTGGCCATGCTATAGGGGGGGTATGACGGACTCTCTCCTCCCCCCACTCTCGCACGAGAGTAGAGGGAGCAGCCTACCGTCTAAAACCACTCCGGCGTTTACCTCCGCTGCTGTTTTCGGGGACACAATGGGATGCCTAGGATGCAACCATTAGGTGTCCCCCAGCCGTCCCAGCCTAGTGCCGGGGTACCTCCGCCAAAGGAGGGAGAGGTCGGTAAACGCTACGACCCCTCCCCCAGACGTGTGTAGGACCGTGCAATGTGGGCCCCTAACCCACTGGTCCTACAAGGGGTTCAGGCTAGCAGCGTACTGCATGCGCCTTCGCCCCCTCCGTCTGCGTCGGAGCGGGTGCGCGTCGACATTGTCTTCGCGCTCCCGCTCCGCCACCTCCTTCTGCGAGATGACACTCTCACAGAAGGAGGATACCGCCTTCCACGATCTGTCGCTGCCCAGCATGGCCGAGACTACGCTGTGCAGCGAGAGATCTGAGGCACCAATTTCCGCAGCCATAGTGCGGCGCTCCGGATCCCAGCGAGTACACACCTGGAGGGTGTGCTGGGCCGTGTCATCCGGGTCGCCACACTCGTGGCAGATCGGACTCGGCTCCCTCTTTATCTTGTGCAGGTAGTGGCCGAAGCACCCATGTCCGGTCAGTACCTGCACAAGCCGGTACGTAAGCGTACCGTGTCGCCTCTCGACCCAGTGGTCAAATGACGGGAGGAGTGCCCCTATAGTGTAAGTTCCATAGGGGGAGTCCTCCAGGTCACTTTTCCACCGGTCCCTCAGGCGCCGCTCCGTCATTCGACGGGCCCCCTCCACCGTCTCCGAGTCCGGGCGCTGTCTCCTCGCCCGGAACCCGGCCCTCATCCGGTATGTCTCGGCCTGCACCTGAGCATCTAGCTCCCACGGCGGGGTGCAGGCCAAGACACACGCGGCCGCATGTGCCACCGTCACATAGGCCCTCACTATTCGGAGGGCCACCACTCTTTGGGGCCTCCTTAGGAGCACCTTATTCTTGGCCGACAGTTTGTCGGCCCAGATTGGCGCTCCGTATAGCGCCATGCTACGCACTACGCCTGCAAACAGGCGTCGGCATGGCGCTTGAGGCCCCCCCACGTTCGGCAACATGCGGCCCAGGGCCGACGCGGCGCCTACCACCCGGGGAGCAAGTTGGCGGAAATGCTCCCCGAAATCCCACCTCCGGTCCAGGATGAGGCCGAGGTACTTGATCGTACCCTTCACCTGGACCGCCTCCCCCGCCACAGGGATGGTCAATCCACTACGTGGACGCCATCCCCTCCCCCCGAAGACAATAGCGTCTGTCTTCGGGAGGGACACCTCCAGACCCAGTTGTCGGATGCGGCCGACAACCAGGTCTGCCGCCAACGACGCCCTCCGGAGGGCCTCCTCCAGCTCACGTCCCCGCACGGCCACCATTGTATCGTCGGCATAGCAAAGGGTGGCCATGCGGGGAAGGAGCGCTCCGCGGATCACCCAGTCGTACCCTATGTTCCATAGCAGGGGTCCTAACACGGACCCCTGTGGAACACCGCACGACATCGGGTGAGCGATCCGCAGACCCCCACGATCGTAGAGCACTACCCTGTCGGTTAGGTAGTGCTCCACAATCCGCCGCAGATACCCGGGCACCCTGTGGAAGCGGAGGGCCTCCCTGATGACCGAGAAGGGTAGGGAGCCGAATGCGTTGGCAATGTCTAACGACACCGCCACGACCCCCTCACCCTTCGCCTCCGCGTTCCCACAGAAGTTCCGGAGGGACGAAAGCGCGTCCATAGTGGACCGTCCCTCCCGGAACCCGAACTGCCGGTCGGAGATGTTAGGCCCCACGTCCTCCAGATGTTGGACGATGCGACGGGACAAGATGCGCTCTAGCATCTTGCCCGTCTCATCTAGGAGGACAATGGGGCGGTAACCGGCAGGGGTATCAAACGGCCTACCCTCCTTCCGAAGGAGTACGAGGCGTCCCTCCTTCCAGCACCTCGGGAAGCGCCCCTCCTTGATACAATCATCAAAGAGGGTCCGCAAGCGGTCCCCGAGGTGCTCCGCCACAATGTGGAGGACTCTTCCCGGTACCCCATCCGGTCCTGGTGCCTTTCTGCAGGACCGGAGACGGTCGACGATGGTCTCCATTTCGTCGTCCGTCACGGGAGGGGGATCATCTTGATCAACCTCCTCAACCGTGGGGCCCACCATTGCGGGCGGCTGGAAAGCCGCCGCAGCCGGGAAGAGTCCCTCCACAATTCTCGTGAGGAGCTCTGGCTCAAGGGAGTCCATGGGGGGTGCGCAACGCATTTTGTTGCGCACAACTCGGTAAGGCCGCCCCCACGGATCCCTATCCAACGTGGCCAGGAACTCCTCACGCGCCTCGTCCTTTCTGCGAGCTATCTCCACAGAGAGCGCGTCCTTCGCCACCTTCAGCTCTCTGTGGAGATGCTCTTCCTCCTCCGGCAGGTGTCGCCGCCTCCTGCAGCGCGTGTATGCGCGGCGGGCGGTATCACTGGCGGCTCGCAGGGCCGCAATCTCCTGCGACCACCAGTACACCTGCCTCTTGGCGGGCAGCCTTCGGGCCCGGGGCATGGCCGCGTCGCACACCGACGTTAGTGCGACGCGAAACCGGGCTGCCCGCTCCTCCACCCCCAAGGTGACCGGTGGGGGCGCACACCACGCCTCCACCATGGCCGCCTCCACCGCCGCTCCCAGGTCGAGGCGGGCCAGGGTCCACCTTGGGAAAGCCCCTCCTCCTCCTCTCCCCCTCCGCCCTCTCGGGCTGGGCGGCGGCACCCCTGGCGAGGTGCTGACCCTCATCCGAACGTATAAATGGTCGGAGAGGGTCTCTACCTCCTGAAGGACGCGCCAGTCCGCGATTCGTGCGGCAATGGCAGGGGTCGCGAACGAGACGTCCACGATCGACCCTCCCTGCCGCCGCACACACGTGTTGGCGTCGCCCCGGTTGAGCACCTCAAGCCCCATCGCCGCCACCCAGTCTTCGAGGGCCACCCCTCTCGGGTCCGTGATGGGGGAACCCCACGCCGCGCTCTTGGCGTTTAGGTCCCCCATCACCACCAATGGCGCCGGCGCCGCCCCTCCGACGACTCTCCCCAGCCCCACCAGGAAGGCTTCAAACTCCCGCAGCGGCCTATTCGGGGAGAAGTAAACTGCCACTAGGACAGTTTCTCCCCACTTGGCCACCGCGAAGCCCGAACCCCTGGCCATTCCCGATAGGGGGGGGAGGTCACCCATCGCCGGTACCGCGATGGCAACCGAGCCGTCCGTCGCCCCGACCCAGTTAGACTGGGGGGGGACGAAGTACGGCTCAGCTACCACCAACACGCCAATGCCCCACTCCGCCATGACCTGCATGAGCAGATCTTGGGCGCGGGCGGAGTGGTTGGCGTTCGCCTGCAGGACCTCTAATTGCCGGTGTGCTGGCATTTAGAGGTCCATCTGGCTAACCTCCTGGGTTGACACATTGGCGGCACGCCTTATGGGGGGGGGCGTTGATTGGCCCTGCCCTGGAGCTTTGCCCCTGGTGTGTGGCGGGGCACACCTCCATCCTCCCATCACGTGGTCCGCTGGACGTTGCGCCTTAAAGCAGACGTCACAGTGGGGCGCGGCCACGCAGGAGGCCCTCCAGTGGTCTGTCCCGCTGCACCGGTGGCACCAGTTGGACCGGTCCACGGTTGAGGGGCAGAGGGCCCCGCTGTGTCCGATGCCTTGGCATCGGAAGCACCGCATGGGCCTCGCCTCCAGTGCAGTCACGCTGGCGGACGACCACCCCACCAGTAGTCGTCCTGTTGTTGCCAGCGTGTTGGCCACGGTCACCGGGCACTGCACGTTCGCCACGCCGGATCCGTCAAAGCGGACCCGGATGGCGCCAACCTTCACCTGGGTGGGGGAGCACCCAGTCTTGGCCCCAATTGCCGCCGCGATGTCCTCCGGGGTGATGGTCTCATCGAGACCACCCACCCGGACTTCCGCCATCTTGACGGGCCGGTAAACATTCGCCACGTCGCCCACCAGCCCGTCAATTTTGTCGCGCAGCGCGTCTGCAGCCGCGGCACTATTCACGCCCGGGACCTCAATGAGGCGGGCCCCGGTCTGCGTTTTGCGGACCCTAACGTGTTCCAGGCCAACCTCCGCCAGCGAAAAGGACTTCATGGCTTTAGCCATGACGCTGGCGTAGGTTGCCTCGCTGCCCTCCTTCATTGCTACCACGACCGCTGCCGTTTTTGGGGCGGGCAACCTTCTTGGGGCTAGCGATAGCCGGTTGCCCTTGACCACTTGATGTGCGGTGGGGGCAGCCTTCTTCTTTTTCCCCTTACCCTTCACGACGTCCGACCAGGATGTCTGGGCGGGGGGCAGTGCCTCCTGCACTGCCCTCACCGCCGGGGCGAACTCGTGAATAGGGGGAGGACGAGGAGCTGCCAACAGCCTTGTCGCTTTTGCCCGACGAGACCGGCGCGAAGGCTTCGCGGGGCGTGCAACCTTAACGGGGGGGGCCTGACGACCGGCAGGAGTCACCTTGGCCGCTCGGGCGCGGGGAGCCGCCCTAGCTGGGAGAGCCGCCGTGGTGGTGGAAGCTGCTCTGGCCGGGGGAGCTGCCCTGGTGTGAGGAGCTGGCACGGTGGCGGGGCCCAACCTGGGAGGAGCCTCGTTCCTCTTCCGGTCCGCTGCCAGTGGGGGGCGGACTATCGGACCAGCGGGGAGAAGGGCCCGGACTTCCCCAATCCGGACATTCACCATCTCCCCGAACCTAACCTAACCTAACCTAACCTAACCTAACCTAACCCAGTCACGTGCCAACCACGCTCGAGAGCACCACGAAACAGTACCGCTCCGCAGGAAAAAATTCAAAAAATTGGGTTTTTTACATCCTATCCTAAAGTGCAATACACCAAAAGTTGCGCATTGTCGCGGCGCATATAGTGCAAGTGTTCATTATAGCCGCAAAAATCCGGCAAAGTGAAAACTAGTGAAAAACCTCAAATTTTAGAGGTTAAGTGCACGTGGAAAACGTTCGAGGTTGAATATCTTGCGATTTATCGCTTTGACCCCCTGCCTGCGTTACATCATTGAAAGCGCGCCGACAAGCGCTTTTCAACGAGCTGCGTTGCCGATTTTTCCCGGCACTATACACCGGTGAAATTGACGAAAAACCAAAAACCACGTGGCACGTGGTACCAGATCCAGCAGTCCCAGAGCTTCGCGACTTTGTGGAAAGTTTGCCGTACTATTGCACAGCCTGGAACCGCAAGTTGCTGATTTTTACCTACTCTATTTTTTTTAAACAGAGCTAATAAAAATTTGATTTTTGACTCCTGATAACTCAGTGATTAATTGAGACGCGCGGGATCTGCAACTGCTATTAGTTGCGCGCTAAAAAATAGAAGAGAACGACATAAAGTTTTCAATTTTTGGACAACAGTTTTGGAAACTACCGCCAAAAGAGGGAAAAAACAGAAAAACGAAAATTCTTAATACAACGAATTAAATTTTATCTATTTTTAAATTGCCCTTATGTAGACACTGTTTTGTTCCTAATTTTGCATATTTTTTCAAAATTTTTGGTCAAGCGGTTCTGGAGTTACAGATTTTTAAAGTTTTTTGGCTATATATTCGAAAATAATAGAAAAAGTCCAAATTTCACAGTTTTATTGGCTTCTTAGACCATAAATTAGTAGCCTGAACCCCAAACGCAGGGTCTGTAACCTCAGAAACAAAAAATTTCGAGGAAATCGGTAAATTCCGAAAAATTAGATTTCTTTTCAAAATTAAATAACTCCCGAACCGTAAGTCCAAGAGAGTTCGGAAAAACGCTAGATATAGTTAAATTTAAGTTGCCTTCGATTGTGTACCCTTGCCACCCCCATTTCCAAAATTTTTTGAAAATTTTTCTCAAGTCCGAATTTCGAATTGAAACCACTTTCAGGGAGTAGAGAAGACAAAGCCGAACTGTACATCGGAAACCAGAAGCCCGTAGGACTTGTGGTTCCCGAGAAAACCTCACTTTAATAAGCACTTTGACAGTTCGGCGGCCATCTTGTCATTCTTTAGATCGCCATAACTCGGGAACCAAAGGCAGTAGTAACCTACTGACTTCACTTTTGGGTTCCAGGTGGGCTCTTCTATCTAGCCCCCTAGTTTTCAGGCGAATTGGAGACAAAAAAAATTACAGCTTTTCAGGTCCCTGAAGGTGGGATCAATCGAAAGAGGAGATCTGACTACCCCTGGGAATCAGAAATCCGGGTTTCCTGCGACATCTGGGGACGGAGATATCCACTGCCAAAACTTGGTTTTGACAGCTGAGCCGCCATGTTGGAAAAGTCTAACCTTCCATAGATCCTAAACGATAAGTCGTAGGCGGCCGGGGTTTTGGACATCCAAATTGGGAGATCTCCATCTATACAAAAACTGGGGTCAAAAGGCCAATTGGGAATTTTCAGGACCGGAGATTTTCAGTGCTCCTTTCAGCCTGAAATTTTTGGAAGAGGTAGGCCTTAGCGAGCCGGTTCCGGTTGTCAAGTCCGCGTTCAAATCGGACTACTGGTTCGGGAGATAGAGCGGTTTCCGATATACTGGAGTTGAACCGATAATTTACCGATTCAACTTCGAACTGCCATAGCTCCGGAACCACTGGGCGTATCGAGACGCGGTCGGTGGCGTTGAGGCGGGCTTGGGGAGGACTACAGTCTTCTTAGGGAAATTCGACTCTACGTAGAGCAAAAATTTTAAAACTGCCGGGAAACCTCCGATCCTTGAAAATAACCAATTTACTTTATTTATAAGTTAGATATTAAGTGACAGAACTGTGACAACAAGTTTATTGAACTCTACACCGACTCAAATAGACCCACCTATTGTGGTGATCGGAGACTATATGCAAACAGTTGTGTTAGCTATAATTACTGTATTTTGTTAGCCTTTCTTGTTGTGTTGTCCCAATTTTACAAATATATACAACCTCCCAATATACATTTCCTATTTAGACACATATAAATCTACCTCCGAAAAATGATTGGCATAAGGACGCCAATCAAAAAACCGACAGGGGAAACATCATCGGCAAACCCAAAGACTCCGGAGCAGAAAGTTAGGAAGTCAATTGACAAATGGGAAGCCGCTCAAAGCGACACCACCCCGACTCTTACACCGGTGTCAACCGACCTGACAACGCAGGCAGGCCCTGCAAAACAAAAAGCACCGCTTACACAAGACAAAACATCCACCACAACGCGAAAGGTAGCGACACCACCGAAGAAAACCTACCAAAACAAAACAGCGGAAGCTAGGGCCTGCCTCGAGAAAGGAAAAATGAGTATCAACAGCGCCAGAAACGTACGAACGGACATCAAGAACGACGTGATAGAGGCCTTAGATCGTCTCTACCAAATTGCTAAAGAACTCGAATCCGAATCAAAAAAGGCAAAATCACAAGAAGGTCCAGGAGTGCAAAAAACAGCCGCAAATGGAACTCCGGCTGCAGACACAACCTTCGTGATCAACCCTAACTCGGACAAGATCATCAACAAACTCGAGGCACACACGAAGTTGATGGAAGAAAGCCACAAAAAGATGGACGAAATGAGGATCCTCCTAGAAGACCACAAAGTAGCTCTGGACAAAATGGCCTCTTCGACAACTTACGCGAGTATAGCCGCAAACACCAGCGATAAACCCAAGCCACAGACACTACATTCCGTCGTCATCACATCCACAGTGGACACGGAATCTGGAGAAGAAGTCCTTAACAAAATACGAAGGGAGGTGGACGCAAAAGAAGGATGGATAGAGGTCCAAAGAGTTAGAAAAGCTAGAGATCGCAAAATAATCATGGGATTCGGGTCGAAAACAGAAAGAGATAAGGTCAAAGCAAAACTCGGAAGAGAAGGCATCGGCCTCAATGTCGAGGAAGTAAAAAACAAAGACCCGCTACTGGTTCTTAGAAGCGTCCTGAGTATAAACTCGGACGAGGACATCCTAAGAGCGCTTAAAAACCAGAACCGGAATGTTTTTCTCGGCCTCGACGAGGAGGACGACAGAGTGGAGCTGAAGTACCGGAGAAGGACCAGGAACCCCCACACGAACCACGTCATCATCAGCGTCTCACCCGTAATTTGGCAGAGAGCGCTGCACATTGGAAGCTTGCATATAGATCTGCAGCGTGTCAAAGTGGAAGATCAATCCCCACTGGTGCAGTGCACCCGCTGCCTCGGCTTTGGCCACGGAAAACGCTTTTGTCCTGAACCTGCGGACCTGTGCAGCCACTGTGGGGGTCCCCATATGAAGGCGGAATGTGCTGACTGGATGGCTGGAGCCGCGCCAAAATGCCGAAACTGCGCGAAAGCGGGCCATGACAGAACGGCGCACAACGCCTTCAGCCAAGAATGCCAAACACGCTCCAGGTGGGATGACTTGGCCAGGTCGGCGGTAGCATACTGCTAAGGTTGACCAAGGCGACCAAATAAAATATCTGATCGCGCAAGCCAACCTTCAGCGCAAAAAACTGGCCACCGACGAGCTGCTTATCACCGCTGAAAAGCGTAAAATAAAAATAGCGCTACTGCAAGAACCCTACGTCGGTGGATCCAGAGTCTTGAAGACGCACAGAGGGACACGGATCTTCCAGAGCACCAGTTTGGGAGAGGGTACTGTCAAAGCAGCAATTGCTGTCTTTGATGACGACCTTAAAATAACTCAGTACCCAAAACTCACCACAAACAACATCGTAGTGGTGGGAATCCAAACTGATGGTCTGGAAATAGCCCTGGTTTCCTACTACTTTGAACCCGACCAACCAGTGGAGCCTTATCTGGAACACCTCGAAAGAATAGGGGATCAATTAACATCCAAGACGTGGATAGCTGGAGGGGATGCAAACTCGAAAAGCGCATGGTGGGGAAGCCCCGTAACTGACCACAGAGGTGAAATAGTATCTGGAGCCTTTGAAGAACTAGACCAAAATATACTCAACACAGGCACTACCCCAACCTTCGACACCGTCAGAGGGGGTAAACGCTTCAGCAGCCACATTGACGTGACAACGTGTACTACAAACATCCTGGACATGGTGGACAACTGGAGAGTGGATGAGGGATTGACCAGCTCGGACCACAACGGCATTTTATTTACACTTAAAATCAAGAAACCATTAGGCATAAAAATCGAAAGGACAACACGGAAATTTAACACCAAAAAAGCAAACTGGACCCTCTTTACTGAAATATTAAAAGAACAACTAAAGAACAACAAAATAACAAAACACGAACTGGAACAGATAATAACAATAGACGAATTAGAAAACACAATAAACAAATTAAATATAGCAATAAACGAAACATGTTCCAAATCTATTCCAAAAAAGAAAAATAAAGAAATACTTACCATGCCGTGGTGGTCCGAGAAGCTCGCTGCTCTGAAGAAGGAGGTTGCCACTAGGAAAAACCGGATCCGATGCGCTGCCCCCATAAGAAGACAGACAGTGGTCGACGAGTACCTGGAAAAGAAAAAAGAGTATGAGTCAGAAGCGGCAAAAGCCCAAATTGAAAGTTGGAAGGACTTCTGTAAAAAGCAGGACAGGGAGGGTGTCTGGGAAGGGATCTACCGGGTCATAGGAAGAACCGCGCAGAGAAGTGAAGACCAGCTACTGGAACAAGATGGCAAGCCACTGGACGCAAAAGGATCTGTAAAACTTCTCGCGGAAGTATTTTACCCCGAAGACACTACCGCAACCGACAATGAGCATCATCGCGATATGAGACTGAAAGCCGACAAAGTGAATGATGAGCAGCAAAATGACCCTTGCGAACCGCCATTCACGGCATCAGAACTTAAATGGGCCAGCGAATCTTTCAACCCGAAAAAAGCCCCGGGAGCGGACGGCTTTACCGCTGACATCTGTCTCCATGCAATAGGAAACAACCTGGAAGTCTTCCTCGCACTTATGAACAAGTGCTTGGAGCTGCATCATTTTCCTATTGCATGGAAAGAGGCAACAGTCATAGTCCTAAAGAAACCGGGGAAAAGCGACTACACGACTCCAAAATCACATAGGCCCATAGGACTTCTACCCATAATAGGTAAAATTCTGGAGAAAATGATAGTGGCAAGGCTTAAGCACCATCTGGTTCCCAGAACAAGTAAACGCCAGTATGGATTCATGCCCCAGCGCAGCACCGAGGACTCCCTCTATACACTCATGCAGTACATCCGAAACAAACTAGACCAGAAAAAGATCGTCACGCTAATATCGCTAGATATAGAGGGAGCCTTCGACAGCGCGTGGTGGCCAGCAATTAGAATCCGACTGGCGGAGGAAGAGTGTCCTATGGGCCTGAGGAAAATAATTGATAGCTACCTTGAGAACAGAAGGGTATCAGTCAGGTATGCAGGCGAACAATATAAACTCAAAACGAGTAAAGGCTGCGTCCAAGGATCTATCGCGGGCCCTATCCTATGGAATCTCTTGCTGGACCCACTCTTGACAGGGTTAGAAGGAAAAGGGTACTACAGTCAGGCCTTTGCGGATGACGTAGTGCTCGTCTTCGATGGTGACACAGCATTGAACATTGAGAGTAAGGCAAATGACGCACTGAATTATGTACAGATGTGGGGTGTGCGTAATAAACTCAAGTTCGCACCGCACAAAACCAACGCAATGGTAATCACAAGGAAATTAAAATACGACACCCCACGTCTTACCATGGGAGGAACCAGTATAGCGATCACAAAAGAAGTGAAAATGCTTGGTGTCACCATTGACGATAAACTAACATTCAATGCCCATGTTTCAGACGTCTGCAGAAAGGCCATAAACATATACAAACAGCTATCCAGATGTGCAAAAACCGACTGGGGACTTCACCCCGAAGTGCTCCGACTAATATATGTGGCAACAGTGGAACCTATCATCCTGTACGCTGCCAGTGTATGGGCGCCCGCAGTCAGCAAACTGGGCATAATAAAGCAGTTAGGTGTAGTGCAACGAGGCATCGCACAGAAGTTGTGCAAGGCGTATCGCACGGTCTCCCTGAACTCAGCATTAGTCTTGGCGGGAATACTTCCACTTGACCTTAGAGTTCGGGAGTCAGCCCAACTCTATGAAGCAAAGAGGGGAGTATGCCTGCCAATGCTCGGGGACCGGGAGGTCGAGCGGATGGCCCCATTCCGGGTGAACACTCACCCCGCAACGCGAAGGGAGCTGGAGATCAAACGCTTGGTAGATCAAGAGCAAGTCGATGCACATAGCGGATATGAGATTCGCATATTCACCGATGGGAGCAAGATTGCGGGCGGGGTAGGAGCCGCACTATCCCTTTGGAATGGTGCAGCCGAAACCAAGGCCTGCAAACTTGCTCTATCAAAATACTGCACGGTCTACCAGGCGGAGCTCCTTGCCCTATGCAGAGCAACGAGTGTTCTTGAAAAACACCCGGCCAAGTCTTTTGGAATATACAGCGACTCTATGGCAGCCCTCCAGACGTTCCAAAACCACGGATGCCTCCACCCCTTAGCAATAAAAGCCAGAGAAAATATTCAAGCTGCATTTATCCAAGGTAAAACTGTTGCTTTGCACTGGATAAAGGCCCACGCGGGGTTGGAGGGAAACGAGAGAGCGGACTCACTTGCCAAAGAAGCTGCTGTAAATTCCAAAAGAAAAGCTGACTACGACCAATGCCCAATCTCGTACGTCAAAAGAAACATCCGCATGGAGACGCTGACCGAATGGAGCAAACGATACAACAACAGTGAGACTGCGTCCATAACAAAATTGTTTTACCCAGATGCGGTGGCGGCGTACAGAATCGTTAGGAAATATGAACCCACGAACATTAGGACCCAAGTAATGACCGGACACGGTGGGTTCTCCGAGTACTTGAATCGGTTCAAGTGCAAAGAGAATCCATCGTGCATATGCGACCCTGAAATAAGCGAAACTGTGCCACACATACTACTCGAGTGCCCACAAAATGAAGTAGATAGATTTAATTTTGAACAAAAAACGGGAGAAAGGCTAACAAAAGAAAATATATGCCTAATAATGGGCGGTAAAAATAGAAATAAGTTTATAAACTTTTGTGAACTAGTCGTTAAAAAAGTTATACAACGGAACAAAACGTTATAAGAAAGAAATGCTTTCCAAATATGTATGTATATTTAGGTAAAGTATTTAATAAACTTGAAATACAAATGTCAAATTACAGATAAACAAAATAGTTCTTAAGATTTAAGATAAAGTTACTTATACACATAGATTAAAAATAATAATAATAATGTAATGGAAAGAACAATAAAGAAACCCTGTATCAACTCATTACCCCGAAAACACTGCATGAAGTGAATAAAAAATCAAATAGCTAGAGTAGATGGGAATCCCACCCATAGAGCATAGAATAGACGGGAACTATACCCAAACAAGTACAAAAGCGTGATGAATGTGAGAAAGAACAAGTATGTAGAATAAAAGTACGAGAAGCATAATTGCGAGAACTTGAATGATAGAGTTAGAAGCGCCTAGCAAAGGCTCCAATAATGTTGGAGGTAGATTGAAAAAAAAAAAAAAAAAAAAAAAAAAAAAAAAAAAAAAAAAAAAAAAAAAAAAAAAAAAAAAAAAAACCTAACCTAACCTAACCTAACCTTTTTTTTTTTTTTTTTTTTTTTTTTTTTTTTTTTTTTTTTTTTTTTTTTTTTTTTTTTTTTTTTGACAGGGTGGAAAATGCTTTATGCATTCCCCTCACCATGGGAGTAGTGAGGGGATATGTGGGACTCACCCCCCCGCCCCCCCTCCGAATGAGAGGGGGAAAGGGAGCGCAACCCACTAAAAACCACCCTGGCGTACCCTCCTGCCGGTTAGGCAAGGCGCCGTGGAACCGCCGAAGCTCTGCCCACGACGCCTTCCGGCAGCCCCGGCCACCTGCCGGGGCTACCCGCGCCGAAGGAGAGAGAGGCCGAGCACGCCTGGCCCCTCTCCCAGACCGCCAAGTGACTAGCCTACGGCGGGCGAGGGACTCCCATCCCCCCCCCCGCAGTCACTAAGGGTTGAGGCGGGCGGCAAAACGCCGCCGCCTCAACCCCCGCCGTCTACGCCGGAGCGGATGCGCGAGAGGAGAATCCTCGCGCTCACGCTCCGAGGCCTCCTTCTGCGAGATGACACACTCGCAGAAGGAGGCCACAGCCCTCCAGGACCTGTCGCTGCACAGCATTGCAGACATAACGCTGTGCAGGGAGAGGTCCCGTCGACCGATGGCTAGCGCCATAGTGCGGCGCTCCGCACTCCACCGGCTGCACACCTCGAGAGTGTGCTGAGCCGTGTCGTCCGGATCGCCGCACTCATGGCACTGCGGGCCGGGCTCCCTCCCAATTTTGTGCAGGTAATGACCGAAGCATCCGTGTCCGGTCAATACCTGCACAAGCCGGTACGACGTAGCGCCGACTGCCCTCCCCAACCAGGTGTCAAACGACCCGAGGACCGCCCCTATGGTCCGAGTCCCATAGGGGGAGTCCTCCAGGTCCGCTTTCCACCTGTCCCGCAGTCGGCGCTCCGTCATCCGGCGCGTCTCCTCCACCTCCTCAGGGTCCGGGCGTTCTCCTCTCGCCCGGGCCCTGGACCTAACTGCGTAGGTCTCCGCCTGCACCTCTGCGTCCAACTCCCAGGGCGGGGTGCAGGCGAGGAGGCAGGCCGCGGCGTGGGCCACCGTCATGTAGGCCCTCACAATACGGAGGGCCACCACCCGCTGTGGCCTCTGTAGCAGGGCCCTGTTCCGGGCGGACAGCTTGTCCGCCCAGATGGGGGCCCCGTACAGAGCCATGCTCCTTGTAACGCCGGCATACAGCCGGCGGCACAAGGAGCCCGGCCCACCCACGTTCGGCAGCAGCCGGCTCAGTGCCGACGCGGCGCCCACAATTCGGGGAGCCAATTGCGAAAAATGCTCCCCGAAATTCCATCGTCGGTCCAGAACAAGCCCCAAATATTTTATGTGGGGCTTGATCGGGACCGACTCCCCCCCCAGGGTGAGCGCCAAACCCGCCGGCAGCCTCCACCCCCGGCCCCCGAAGACTATCGCCTCAGTCTTCGGGAGCGCCACCCTCAGGCCGAGCCGACCAATCCGGTAAATGGTCAGCTCAGCCGCCGCTTCCGCCCGGCACAGCACCTCCCTCATGTCGGTCCCACGCACGGCCACCATGGTGTCATCTGCGTAGCAGATGGTGGCCGTCCGTGGGAGCAACTCCCCCCTGATGGCCCAATCGTACCCCAGGTTCCATAAGAGCGGACCGAGCACGGAACCTTGGGGTACGCCGCAGGCCATCGCCGTCGACCCCCGTCGACCGTCCCTCTGCTCATAGAGCACTACCCTCTCGGTCAGGTAGTGCTCTATGACCCGCCGCAGGTAGGGAGGCACTTGGTGGTAAATAAGTGCCTCCCTTATCACCCCATAGGGGAGAGTGCCAAACGCGTTTGCGATGTCAAGGGACACCGCGACGACACCCTCCCCTCTGCTCGACGCGTACTCACAGAAGTCCCTAAGGGACTTCAGCGCGTCGAGCGTAGACCGCCCCTCTCTGAACCCGAACTGTCTATCAGAGACGTTCGGGCCGGCAGTCTCCAGATGCTGCTGGATCCTGGAGGCCAGGATTCTCTCCATCATCTTCCCGGCCTCATCCAGCAGCACTATGGGGCGATAGGCGGAGGGACAGTCCGGGGGTCGACCCTCTTTCCGGAGGAGGCAGAGCCTCCCCTCCTTCCACACCCTCGGGAACCGTCCCTCCCTCAGGCAGTCGTCCATCAACTGCCTGAGTCGGTCCCCGAGGTGTTTTAGGGCGATGGGGAGTACCCGGCCCGGTACTCCGTCGGGCCCCGGGGCTTTCTTGCAGCCCCGGAGCCGATCCACCGCCCTCTCGAACTCGTCATCGCTTACCGATGCGATGGCGAGCTCGAGTGGGTCCTCCAAGTCCCCCGGTGGCTCGGTCATCACCGGGGGAGTTATCGAGGGAGCTGCCGGAAACAGCCCCTCGATGACCCTCCTCAGGAGGGGAGGCTCTAGAGAGTCCATGGGGGGGGCAGTGCGCATTTTGTTGCGCACCACCCTGTACGGCCGCCCCCACGGATCCCTGTCCAGCGTGGCCAAGAATGAGGCGTGTGCCTCATCCTTGGCCTTTGCTATCGACAGGGTTAGGGCCCCCTTGGCTTCTTTGAGGGCCCCGTAGAGCCTCTCCTCCTCCTCCGCAGTGTGCCGCCTGCGCCTACAGTGTTGGTAGGCGCGGCGGGCACTGTTACTGGTGGTCCGCACTGCCGCAATTTCGGCGGACCACCAGTAGACCTTCCTCCGGGCGAAGAGCCGTTTCGCCCGGGGCATGGCCGCTCCGCACACGGCCTGCAGTGCGGAGCGGAACCGGCGCAACCTAACCTAACCTAACCTAACCTAACCTAACCTAACCTAACCTAACCTAACCTAACCTAACCTAACCTAACCTAACCTAACCTAACCTAACCTAACCTTTTTTTTTTTTTTTTTTTTTTTTTTTTTTTTTTTTTTTTTTTTTTTTTTTTTTTTTGACAGGGTGGAAAATGCTTTATGCATTCCCCTCACCATGGGAGTAGTGAGGGGATATGTGGGACTCACCCCCCCGCCCCCCCTCAGAATGAGAGGGGGAAAGGGGGCGCAACCCACTAAAAACCACCCTGGCGTACCCTCCTGCCGGTTACGCAAGGCGCCGTGGAACCGCCGAAGCTCTGCCCACGACGCCTTCCGGCAGCCCCGGCCACCTGCCGGGGCTACCCGCGCCGAAGGAGAGAGAGGCCGGGCACGCCTGGCCTCTCTCCCAGACCGCTAAGTGACTAGCCTACGGCGGGCGAGGGACTCCCATCCCCCACCCGCAGTCACTAAGGGTTGAGGCGGGCGGCAAAACGCCGCCGCCTCACCCCCCGCCGTCTACGCCGGAGCGGATGCGCGAGAGGAGAATCCTCGCGCTCACGCTCCGAGGCCTCCTTCTGCGAGATGACACACTCGCAGAAGGAGGCCACAGCCCTCCAGGACCTGTCGCTGCACAGCATTGCAGACACAACGCTGTGCAGGGAGAGGTCCCGTCGACCGATGGCTAGCGCCATAGTGCGGCGCTCCGCACTCCACCGGCTGCACACCTCGAGAGTGTGCTGAGCCGTGTCGTCCGGATCGCCGCACTCGTGGCACTGCGGGCCGGGCTCCCTCCCAATTTTGTGCAGGTAATGACCGAAGCATCCGTGTCCGGTCAATACCTGCACAAGCCGGTACGACGTAGCGCCGACTGCCCTCCCCAACCAGGTGTCAAACGACCCGAGGATCGCCCCTATGGTCCGAGTCCCATAGGGGGAGTCCTCCAGGTCCGCTTTCCACCTGTCCCGCAGTCGGCGCTCCGTCATCCGGCGCGTCTCCTCCACCTCCTCAGGGTCCGGGCGTTCTCCTCTCGCCCGGGCCCTGGACCTGACTGCGTAGGTCTCCGCCTGCACCTCTGCGTCCAACTCCCAGGGTGGGGTGCAGGCGAGGAGGCAGGCCGCGGCGTGGGCCACCGTCATGTAGGCCCTCACAATTCGGAGGGCCACCACCCGCTGTGGCCTCTGTAGCAGGGCCCTGTTCCGGGCGGACAGCTTGTCCGCCCAGATGGGGGCCCCGTACAGAGCCATGCTCCTTGTAACGCCGGCATACAGCCGGCGGCACAAGGAGCCCGGCCCACCCACGTTCGGCAGCAGCCGGCTCAGTGCCGACGCGGCGCCCACAATTCGGGGAGCCAATTGCGAAAAATGCTCCCCGAAATTCCATCGTCGGTCCAGAACAAGCCCCAAATATTTTATGTGGGGCTTGATCGGGACCGACTCCCCCCCCAGGGTGAGCGCCAAACCCGCCGGCAGCCTCCACCCCCGGCCCCCGAAGACTATCGCCTCAGTCTTCGGGAGCGCCACCCTCAGGCCGAGCCGACCAATCCGGTAAATGGTCAGCTCGGCCGCCGCTTCCGCCCGGCACAGCACCTCCCTCATGTCGGTCCCACGCACGGCCACCATGGTGTCATCTGCGTAGCAGATGGTGGCCGTCCGTGGGAGCAACTCCCCCCTGATGGCCCAATCGTACCCCAGGTTCCATAAGAGCGGACCGAGCACGGAACCTTGGGGTACGCCGCAGGCCATCGCCGTCGACCCCCGTCGACCGTCCCTCTGCTCATAGAGCACTACCCTCTCGGTCAGGTAGTGCTCTATGACCCGCCGCAGGTAGGGAGGCACTTGGTGGTAAATAAGTGCCTCCCTTATCACCCCATAGGGGAGAGTGCCAAACGCGTTTGCGATGTCAAGGGACACCGCGACGACACCCTCCCCTCTGCTCGACGCGTACTCACAGAAGTCCCTAAGGGACTTCAGCGCGTCGAGCGTAGACCGCCCCTCTCTGAACCCGAACTGTCTATCAGAGACGTTCGGGCCGGCGGTCTCTAGATGCTGCTGGATCCTGGAGGCCAGGATTCTCTCCATCATCTTCCCGGCCTCATCCAGCAGCACTATGGGGCGATAGGCGGAGGGACAGTCCGGGGGTCGACCCTCTTTCCGGAGGAGGCAGAGCCTCCCCTCCTTCCACACCCTCGGGAACCGTCCCTCCCTCAGGCAGTCGTCCATCAACTGCCTGAGTCGGTCCCCGAGGTGTTTTAGGGCGATGGGGAGTACCCGGCCCGGTACTCCGTCGGGCCCCGGGGCTTTCTTGCAGCCCCGGAGCCGATCCACCGCCCTCTCGAACTCGTCATCGCTTACCGATGCGATGGCGAGCTCGAGTGGGTCCTCCAAGTCCCCCGGTGGCTCGGTCATCACCGGGGGAGTTATCGAGGGAGCTGCCGGAAACAGCCCCTCGATGACCCTCCTCAGGAGGGGAGGCTCTAGAGAGTCCATGGGGGGGGCAGTGCGCATTTTGTTGCGCACCACCCTGTACGGCCGCCCCCACGGATCCCTGTCCAGCGTGGCCAAGAATGAGGCGTGTGCCTCATCCTTGGCCTTTGCTATCGACAGGGTCAGGGCCCCCTTGGCTTCTTTGAGGGCCCCGTAGAGCCTCTCCTCCTCCTCCGCAGTGTGCCGCCTGCGCCTGCAATGTTGGTAGGCGCGGCGGGCACTGTTACTGGTGGTCCGCACTGCCGCAATTTCGGCGGACCACCAGTAGACCTTCCTCCGGGCGAAGAGCCGTTTCGCCCGGGGCATGGCCGCTCCGCACACGGCCTGCAGTGCGGAGCGGAACCGGCGCGCCCTCTCCTCCACTCCCAAGGCGGCGGGTGGGGCAGCACACCAAGCCTCCACCATCGCCGCCTCGTCCGCCTTGGCCCTGTCCAGCTGGGACAGGGACCACTTGGGGAACTCCTCCGTCCCCCCTCCCCGCCCCCCCCGAGGACTGGGTGGCGGCTGGCCCGGTCTTGTGGAGACCCTCAACCTGATATACAGGTGATCGGAGAGGGTCTCCACGTCCTCCAGGACGCGCCAGTCTGCGAGGCGTGCGGCAATGGCAGGGGTCGCGAACGTTATGTCCACGATAGACCCCCCTTGCCGCCGCACGCAAGTGTTGGCGCTGCCCTGGTTCAGGACCACCAGGCCCGCCGCCGCCACCCAATCCGTCAGCACGCCCCCGCGCACGTCCGTTATGGGGGATCCCCACGCCGCACTCTTGGCGTTGAGGTCCCCCAGGACCATTACCTGGCGCGGGGCCGCCCTCGCCACGACCCCCTCTAGGACCCCCAGGAAGGCCTCAAAGGCGGCCAGCGGCCTATTGGGGGAGAAGTACACCGCAACTAGTACGGTGTCGCTCCCCCATCCGGCCGCCACATACCCCGGGCCGCCCTCGATCCTCACGAGGGGGGGTCCGTCGCCGACCGCCGGCACCGCCACGGCAACCCACTCGTCCGTCGACCCCACCCAATTGGGTAGGGGAGGGACGAAGTAGGGTTCCGCGACGACCGCAACGTCAATCGACCACTCCGCCATTACCTGCATCAGCAGGTCTTGTGCTCTGGCGGAGTGGTTGACGTTGGCCTGCAGGAGCTCCAAATGGTGTGCTGGCATTTAGAGCTCCATGCAGGTCTCCTCGGGGGCCGCGGCGGTCGCTGCGGGGGCGCTTTCATTAGCAACGGCGGGGCGGAGACGCTGCGGCCTCAGGTCCCTACCTTTTGTTGCGGGGGGGAAACATTTCCTCCCCCCCAGCATGTGGTTTGCCGGGAGTTTGGCCTGGTGGCATACGGCGCACCAAGCCTTCTCCCAGCAATCCGCCATTTTGTGCCCCTCTTTGCTGCACCGGAAGCAGAAATTGCTCCGGTCTACTTTAGAGGGGCACAGCTCCCGCGAGTGGCCGACACCATAACAGCGGAAGCACCGCATTGGTGTCGGCCCCACCGCCGTGACCCTGGCGGAGGCCCAGCCCACCAGGATCCTCCCAGCTTTGGTGAGGGCCACCGCCGCCTGCACGGGGCACTGGATCAAGACCGATCCAGTGCCATCGTAAAGGGCGCGGACGGCCCCCACCCGGACCTGCTCAGGCTGACATGCCCCCGCCGCGGCAACAGCCTGCGCCACCGTCTCCTTTGTGGCCGACTCGTCCAGACCGGAAATCTGGACGCCGGCCATCTTGACGGGGCGGCTGACGTCCGCTACGTCCCCCACCAACCCTTGCAGCTTGGCTGCAAGGGTATCCGCCACCTCGTGGCCCTTCTCCCCGGGGACCTCGATGACCCGGGAGCCCGTCATCGAGGTCCTGACCCGCACGCTCTGCAGGCCCACCTCGCTCAGGCTAAGACCATTAATGGCCTTAGCCATGGTAGCCTGCAGGGTGGTGGTGGCCCCCTTCTTGAGGGAGATCACCACCGCCTCCGTCTTGGGGACGGACAGCTTTGCGGGTCTGGGCCCGTGCGCTGCCTTCCCGGGCCCTTTAGGGGCTGGAGGGGGGGGCTTGGCCGCACCCTTTGCCTTCTTCCGCACCACCTGCGACCACGACATCTGTGTGGGCGCAGGCGGCATACGGCCCGAGGGGCCGGGCTCCTCCTCCGGGGCCGGGGCGGCCTTGGCGGCCTTGGCGGACTTCTTGTTGGCGGGGGTGGGGACTGGGGCCGCCGCCTTCTTGTTGGCCCGCCCATCGCCTAGCCTGGCTCTGGCTTTCGGCTCGAGGTCCGCCGGGGCCGGGGGTGGCAGGGCAATACCTGTTCCCTTTCGCTGGGGAGGGGCCGACACGGCAGGCTTCACAGCCCGCTTCTCGTGTGCCAGCGGGGGGCGAAGGATGGGCTCCGCCGGGAGGCGCCTGTTCACCTCCTCCATCCTGTCGGCTATCATCCTCCCCAGGCTAAGGAACAGGTCCCTCTTCATTACTTCAATCGCCTCTGTCAGCTCGGCGGTCCCGAACTGCAGGGCGGAAGCGACGGGGGGGGCGGCCGGGATCTGCCTCTCGCTGAAGGCAATGCGGAGTGCCTTCAGCTCCGCCGAGTTGAGCGCGAGTTGCTCCCGCATCCTTTTATTGTCCGCTTTTAGGATGCGGATCTCCTCGCTCTCGGTCCTGGCGGCCTCTACCTCGTCCATCAGCCCCAAGATGGTGCGGCAGGCCCGGTTCATCCGGCCTTGGACCTCCCCCTTGATGTTTCCGGATATCCTGGCCGCCTCCAGGATGTCCCTCGCCGCCATGCGGGTGGCATCAATCGGGTCAGCCTTCTGACCCTCTAGCCCATCCATGGGCTCCGGGGAGCGCGAGCCCGAGCGTGAGCGCGAGGCTGACCGAGATCGCCGGTCCCCCTCCGCCTTACCCTTTTTTCCCCCCTTTCCCCCTCTGGGGCGGAGTTCGGGGAAATCCCTCCTGTAGCTGGCCGCAGGATCGGCATCAGCTACCTCCTCAAACTGGGGCTCAAGCTGGTACAGCTTGGCCCTCAGCCTGGCAGCGGCCAGCCCAGAGTATGCCCCCTTAGGCTTGCCCCTAAACGCCGTGTTGATTTTCACGGGCCTTTCCTCCCCCTCCTCCTCCTCGTCCTGGTTCTCCAGGGCCCTCTTGGAGGGCTGTGGAGCAGAGTGCTCCCCCACGAGCCATCCGAGATCGTCAATCTCAGACTCGGATTCGGAGTCGTTAATAACCCCCCCCCCCTTGGGTGGAACCCTGCGATTTTTCGTAGGTGAGGCCATGGTGGCCCCCCCTACCTCCCTACCAAGAAAAGCCGAAATCCGACCGCTAGGACCCAAGTTAGGACCTAACCTAACTTAAAACGGTCAAGCGCGACTCGGATTTCGACTTTCCTATAGTAAAAGAGATTTTGCGCCTGAAATTAAAAAATAGCAATCAGGGGAATTTTTGGTCCCCCAATTTGACCCACTTCCCGGAGTCGTAGCGGAACGAAACAAAAACCAAAAGATAGTTCCTGTTTGCCCCCCTAAAACTAAACACAAAAAATAATTAAAAGGTAAAAAGGTTAAAAGTTATCGAATTTACCAACTTTCGGAAAAACCTTAAGTTGGTAAACCGAAAAACCTTACCCCCCCCGGAACCTTAACACGACTATAACTCCCGACCTGGGAGTCGTAGAATTAAGGTTTATATACAAAATATTTACAAAAATAAACAATCTACACTAATTTTGGGGTTTTATATTTTTGCAGCAAATGCAAAAAATATAAAACACCGACAAACACAAAAAAGACGGAACCGATTTCCGAAAACCTCGAGTAAAAACTCGAAGTTTTCAAAAATACAAAGTTCGCGTCCTAAAAACAAAAACCAAACTAAACAAACGCTATAGTTAGCGGGACCGTTGCAGCTACCCCAACCCAAAAACTGGGCAATTAAGGAAGCTGGCAACACCGACAAAACTAATTTAGAAAAACGTAAACAAACAAAAATAATTACAAAAAATTAAAGTTAAAAAACACTAAACTAGGAGGCCGATATTTTCTAAACTAAGGTTCAGAAAATTATCGGACCAACCGTACGGCAAAGAAGCTGATCGCCGGTATTTTTCTAACCTATAAAAGGCTCGAAAAGATATCGGCAACACAGACTTTTTCGCCTCAGAAAACGTACAAAAACTAAAGAAACAAAAACCAACCGCAAAACGAAATATTAAAAAAATAAGGAAACTATACTAGATAAAAGAGAAAAGATATTTGGAAAGACGTGAGAAAAAAATGTAATATTTTGTCTCCGAAGAACGCAAAAATCCACTCAGCAACACCCAAGATTTTACCTCAACCTAACCTAACCTAACCTAACCTAACCTAACCTAACCTAACCTAACCTTTTTTTTTTTTTTTTTTTTTTTTTTTTAACGGAGTGGAAATGCGTTACGCATCATCCCCCGGCCCAGGGTTGGCCATGCTATAGGGGGGGTATGACGGACTCTCTCCTCCCCCCACTCTCGCACGAGAGTAGAGGGAGCAGCCTACCGTCTAAAACCACTCCGGCGTTTACCTCCGCTGCTGTTTTCGGGGACACAATGGGATGCCTGGGATGCAACCATTAGGTGTCCCCCAGCCGACCCAGCCTAGTGCCGGGGTACCTCCGCCAAAGGAGGGAGAGGTCGGTAAACGCTACGACCCCTCCCCCAGACGTGTGTAGGACCGTGCAATGTGGGCCCCTAACCCACTGGTCCTACAAGGGGTTCAGGCTAGCAGCGTACTGCATGCGCCTTCGCCCCCTCCGTCTGCGTCGGAGCGGGTGCGCGTCGACATTGTCTTCGCGCTCCCGCTCTGCCACCTCCTTCTGCGAGATGACACTCTCACAGAAGGAGGATACCGCCTTCCACGATCTGTCGCTGCCCAGCATGGCCGAGACTACGCTGTGCAGCGAGAGATCTGAGGCACCAATTTCCGCAGCCATAGTGCGGCGCTCCGGATCCCAGCGAGTACACACCTGGAGGGTGTGCTGGGCCGTGTCGTCCGGATCGCCACACTCGTGGCAGATCGGACTCGGCTCCCTCTTTATCTTGTGCAGGTAGTGGCCGAAGCACCCATGTCCGGTCAGTACCTGCACAAGCCGGTACGTAAGCGTACCGTGTCGCCTCTCGACCCAGTGGTCAAATGACGGGAGGAGTGCCCCTATAGTATAAGTTCCATAGGGGGAGTCCTCCAGGTCACTTTTCCACCGGTCCCTCATCCTTTTCTCCGTCATTCGGCGGATCCTTTGTGGGACTTCAGAGTACGGGCGCTCACCCCGGGCCCTGGACTCCCTCCTTTCACGGTACGTCTCAGCCTGCACCTGAGCATCCAGCTCCCACGGCGGGGTGCAGGCCAAGACGCATGCGGCCGCATGGGCCACCGTCACGTAGGCCCTAACAATTCGCAGGGCCACGACCCTCTGAGGCCTCCGAAGGAGGGCCCTATTCTTGGCTGACAGCCTATCGGCCCATATTGGCGCTCCGTAGAGCGCCATGCTGCGCACGACTCCGGCAAAGAGGCGCCTGCATGGCGCCCTCGGCCCTCCCACATTTGGTAGCAGCCGACCAAGGGCCGACGCAGCGCCTACCACCCGGGGAGCGAGTTGCTTAAAATGCTCCCCAAAGTCCCACTTTCGGTCCAGGACAAGACCAAGATACTTGACGTTGGCCTTTACCTGCACCACCTGGCCCGCAATCGTTATGGCTGTTCCACTGCGCGGGCGCCAGCCCCTCCCCCCGAAAGCTATACCTTCCGTTTTTTCGAGGGACACATCAAGCCCCAGAAGTTTGATGCGGTCAATCGTTAGCTCAGCCGCTACCGCCGCTATCCTCAGAGTCTCGTCCAGCTTTTTTCCCCGCACGGCCACCATAGTATCGTCGGCATAACATATAGTGGTCATGCAGGGAAGTTGGGACCCACGGATTGCCCAATCGAACCCAATATTCCAAAGCAGGGGCCCGAGAACAGACCCCTGGGGAACACCACAGGCCACACCGCGGGAAACTCTTCGACCCTCGCATTCGTAGAGCACTACTCTCTCAGTGAGGTAGTGCTCCACTATCCTCCTTAGGTAGGGAGGCACCGCATGGTAGCGGAGGGCCTCGCTGATGACCGAAAAGGGGAGGGAGCCAAACGCGTTGGCGATATCCAATGACACCGCCACGACTCCCTCCCCTTTTTCCTCCGCAAGCTTGCAAAAGTCCCGGAGGGACCAAAGCGCGTCCATTGTGGAACGTCCCACCCGGAACCCAAATTGCCGGTCGGTGATATTAGGCCCCACGTCCTCCAGATGTTTAATGATGCGACAAGACAAGATGCGCTCTAACATCTTGCCTGTCTCATCAAGGAGGACAATGGGACGGTGACCGGCAGGTGAATCGTGCGGGCGACCCTCTTTCCTTAGTAGGACCAGACGTCCCTCCTTCCAGCATCTCGGAAACCGCCCCTCTCTGATGCAGTCCTCAAAGAGGGCCCTAAGGCGGTCTCCGAGATGCTTGAGCGCCAGTAGGAGTACCATGCCTGGAACTCCGTCCGGTCCCGGGGCCTTCCTACCCGATCGGAGGCGGTCAACCGCACGCTCCATTTCATCATCTGTGATGAGCGGGGTGCCAATCGGGTTTTCCTGTTCCTCCACAGGGCTCACCATGCTTGGCGGAAGATAGTCCGGCGCTGCCGGGAATAAGCCTTCCACCACGCGCTTGAGCAGTTCCGGCTCCAAGGAGTTCATGGGGGGAGCTTGCGTCATTTTATTGCGTATAAATTTATATGGACGACCCCATGGGTCCCGGTCCAGCGTAGCTAGGAACTCCTCCCGCGCCTCGTCCTTTCGTTTGGCAATCGCTTGGGTTAGAGCCTCCTTTGCATCTTTGAGGGCCCTGTGAAGAGCATCTTCTTCGCTCGAAGGGTGACGCCTTCGCCTGCAGCGGGTGTAGTCACGGCGAGCGCTGTTACTGGTGATACGGAGGGCCGCAATTTCCTCCGACCACCAGTAGACCGCCCGTTTTGATGGCAGTTTTCTTGCCCGTGGCATGGCTGCATCACAAATGGATGTAAGGGCGACACGGAACCGGTCTGCTCGCTCTTCCACCCCCAAGGTGATCGATGGGGGGGCACACCACGCTTCGGCCATTGCAGCCTCGTCCGCCATCGCTCGGTCAAGCCGTGACATCGACCACCTCGGGAGGATCTCCCTACCTGTTCTTCGCCCTCTCAGGCTGGGCTGCGGAGCACGCAACGAGCTGCTGACCCTCATCCGCACATATAGATGGTCGGAGAGGGTCTCAACATCCTCCAGGACACGCCAATTGGCAATGCGTGCGGCGAAGGCAGGAGTCGCGAACGAAACGTCCACTATGGACCCTCCCTGCCGACGCACGCACGTATTGGCGTTGCCCCTATTTAGAACCTCCATTCCTGAAGCCGCCACCCAGTCCTCGAGGGCCACCCCTCTGGGGTCCGTGATGGGGGAACCCCACGCCGCGCTCTTGGCGTTGAGGTCCCCCATCACCATCACCTGTGCCGGCGCCGCCCCTCCGACGACCCTCCCCAGCCCCACCAGAAAGTCCTCGAATTCCCGCAGCGGCCTATTCGGGGAGAAGTACACTGCCACTATGACAGTGTCTCCCCACTTGGCCACCGCGAAGCCCGAACCCCTGGCCATTCCTGATAGGGGGGGGAGGTCAGCCATCGCCGGCACCACAATGGCGACCGAGCCATCCGTCGCCCCGACCCAGTTGGGCTGGGGGGGGACGAAGTACGGCTCAGCCACCACCAAAACGCCAATGCCCCACTCCGCCATGACCTGCATGAGCAGATCTTGGGCGCGGGCGGAGTGGTTGGCGTTCGCCTGAAGGACCTCTAAATGCTGGTGTGCTGGCATTTAGAGGTCCATCTGGCTACCTTCTTGCCTAGCCGCATTGGCGGCACGCCTTGTAGAGGGGGACGTTGTCTGGCCAGCCTTGCCCCTCGTGTGTGGCGGGCTGCACCTCCGTCCCCCCATCACGTGGTCCGCTGGACGTCGCGCTTTTAGGCAAACGTCGCAATGCGGCGCGGCCATGCAGGAGGCCCTCCAGTGGTCCGGCCCACTGCACCGGTGGCACCAATTTGACCGGTCCACGGTTGAGGGGCAGAGGGCCCCGCTGTGTCCGATGCCTTGGCATCGGAAGCACCGCATGGGCCTCGCCTCCAGTGCAGTCACGCTGGCGGACGACCACCCCACCAGTAGTCGTCCTGCTGTTGCCAGCGTGTTGGCCACGGTCACCGGGCACTGCGCGTTCGCCACGCCGGATCCGTCAAATCGGACCCGGATGGCGCCAACCTTCACCTGGGTGGGGGAGCACCCAGTCTTGGCCGCCATTGCCGCCGCGATGTCCTCCGGGGTGATGGTCTCATCGAGACCACCCACCCGGATTTCCGCCATTTTGACGGGTCTGTAGACTTTGGCCACGTCGCCAACCAACCCGTCAAGTTTTGCGCATAGCGCATCCGCCGCCGCTGCCCCGTTCGCGCCCGGGACCTCAATGAGGCGGGCCCCGGTCTGCGTCTTGCGAACCCTGACATGTTCAAGGCCAACCTCCGCCAGCGAGAAGGACTTCATGGCCTTGGCCATGACGCTGGCGTAGGTGGCCTCGCTGCCCTCCTTTACGGCTACCACAACAGCAGCCGTTGAGGGAGCAGGCAGTTTCCTGGGGCCCGGCGCGGGCCTGTTGCCTCTGGCTTCAGGTGGTGGGGCGACCGTCTTCTCCTTTTTCTTTTTCCCCCTCTTGACCGCGTCCGACCACGACATCAGGGATGGCGGCAGTGGCTCCTGAACTGCCGGAACCGCCGGGGCGAACTCACGGATAGGAGGGGGACGGGGAGCAGCCAGCGGCCCCGCCGTTTTTGCCCGATGACGACGGCGCGAAGTCTTAGCTGGGGGTGCCGCCTTGGCTGGGGGGGCCTTACGAGTGGCAGGAGTCAGCTTGGCCACTCGGGCGGGGGGAGCCGCCCTAGCTGGGAGAGCCGCCGTGGTGGTGGATGCTGCTCCTGCCGGGGAAGCTGCCCTGGTATGAGGAGCTGGCACGGTGGCGGGGCCCAACCTGGGAGGAACCTCCTTCCTCCTCTTGTCCGCTGCCAGTGGGGGGCGGACAATCGGACCAGCGGGGAGAAGGGCCCGGACTTCCCCAATCCGGACATTCACCATCTCCCCGATGGACATGAAGAGGTCCCGCTTGAGGTCCTCCCTCAGCACCAACATGGCCTGCCCCAAGGCCTGTGGAAGGCCGTCTTCGGCTGGCGAGTCCTGCGAAGGCAACTTCTTTTTTTCCGAGAAGGCCGTCCGGAGGGCCTTTAGCTCCTTACGCACGAGGGAGAGTTCCTCCCTCATGCGCTTGTTGTCAGCCCGTAAGGCCCTCACCTCCTCGTCCTCTCCTCCATTCCTCCCCTGAAGGATGTCTGCGGCCGCCATGATATCATTGCACGCAATGTTCATGCGGCTCCAGACATCTCCCTTTAGGTTGCCGCTCTTGCTGGCTTCCGCCATCACCTGCCGTGCAGAGTCTCTGAGAACGGCGATGTAGCTCCCATCATAGTCGTCCTCATCCCGCATAGGGCTGCGGTCCCGCGGGACCGAGGAGCTGCGCCTTTTCTTCCCCGCTCTTAGGGCTCTCCTCCCACGAGGTCGAGACGGCGAGGAGTCGCGGCTAACACGGTAATTAGCGTCCGCCCCCGTCCCGACCTCCCGGCACTCACGGAACCTCAGTACGGTCCCGCCCCTCCTGGCGGTGTTCACTTTGGGCTTTATGACCGGCCCAGTCAGCACCTCGTCCTCGTCCGCATGCGGCCGCTTGGTGGTTTTGACGTTGACTGATGGAAGAGATGAGTCGGAAACATTACCTGTCTCCAACAACATCTCCTCCATCAGCTCCGTCTCCTTCAACCTCGCCATGTCGAGCATCCTCTCTCTCTCTTCATCGGTGTCAATTATGCGTCTGCTAGGGTCTTTTGGGGTGTTTTGGCCCTGAGAAGGGCCGTTTGGTTGGGTTGTTGGTGTTTCCATTTTTGTTCCCACGAGTAGTCGGGATATAACGGTCGATCCAGGAGGTGCCCGTGCACCTGGACAAGCCTAGCATCTCCCGTCAGAGGGTCGGCAGGTACTCTGACGGGGCAACGCACTAATCGCTGACCACCTCTCAGCCATGCATCCCCTCGCGGTGCGGCGCCGCTTAGGATTGAGGGATTTTTTATGAGGTTTACTCCCCTCGACCCAGCCGGTTAAGGCAAGGTCCTCGGCCCGTCGGAGCCGCGAGACGTGATCCACGACACTCCAGACGGGAAACGAGTTAGGCTCGACGTCGGCTAAACCGAGTGCGCCTGGCACATCGTCGGGCCCCGTTGTACCTCTTTCGAGGACAACCCCCAATCATCCATCACCCACTCTCCTAGGAGAATGCCCTCCACTCCACCCAAAACGCCCTCTGCGGCGTTAGCACTTCATGGGCTGATGTCGGGGGGCGCCATGGGCTGCTAATGATTCTACCATTGGGCGCCCCTCAGCTGCCCCAGTATAAGCTAGGGCACCTGTGCCACAGTACGACCATACAGGGTGGGGCCCCTAACCCACAAGTCCTACTGGGGGCCTAGGGTTTCGGCAAACCGCCGTCGCCTTCGCCCCCTCCGCCTGCGCCGGAGCGGGTGTGCGTCGACATCGTCTTCGCGTTCCCGCTCCGCCACCTCCTTCTGTGAGATGACACTCTCACAGAAGGAGGATACCGCCCTCCACGCTCTGTCGCTGCGCAGCATGGCCGAGACCACGCTGTGCAGCGAGAGATCGGAGACACCTATTTCCGCAGCCATTGTGCGGCGCTCCGGATCCCACCGAGGGCACACCATAAAGGTGTGCTGGGCCGTGTCATCCGAATCACCGCACTCATGGCAGATCGGACTCGGCTCTCTCTTAATCTTGTGCAGGTAATGACCGAAACACCCATGTCCGGTCATCACCTGCACAAGTCGGTACGTCAGCGTACCATGCGTCCTCTCGACCCAGTGGTCGAGCGACGGGAGGAGTGCCCCTATAGTGTAAGTCCCATAGGGGGAGTCCTCCAGGTCACTTTTCCACCGGTCTCTAATCCGTCTTTCGGCCATCCGCCGAGTCCTTTCCACGACCTCAGAATCCGGCCGCCCTCCTCCGGCCCTGGATTCAGCCCTCACCTGATATATCTCGGCCTGCACCTGAGCATCTAGCTCCCACGGCGGGGTGCAGGCCAAGATACACGCTGCCGCATGCGCCACGGTCGTATACGCCCTCACCATGCGGAGGGCCACGACCCTTTGGGGCCTCCGTAGAAAAGCTACGTTCTTTGCCGACAGCTTGCTGACCCAGATCGGCGCCCCATACAGTGCCATACTCCGCACAACGCCCGCAAAAAGGCGTCGGCATGGCGCTTTTGGTCCTCCCACGTTCGGCAGCAATCGGCTAAGGGCCGATGCGGCACCCACCACCCGGGGAGCAAGCTGCCGAAAGTGCTCCCCGAAGTCCCACCTGCGGTCCAGGACTAGGCCAAGGTACTTTATGTTGGCCTTAATCTGGACCGCTTCCTCCGCAATCGGAATCGTAGCGCCGCTGAGCGAGCGCCATCCCCTCCCCCCGAAGACAATTGCGTCTGTTTTCGGGAGGGCCACCCGCAAGCCAAGCAGCCTTATGCGGTCGACGACAAGGTTGGCCGCTACCGACGCCCTCCGGAGCGTCACATTCAACTCCTTACCCCGCACTGCCACCATTGTATCGTCAGCATAACAAATGGTGGCCATGCGGGGAAGCAGCTCTCCTCGGATCACCCAGTCGAATCCGATGTTCCACAACAGGGGTCCGAGCACGGAACCCTGTGGAACACCGCATGATATTTGACGGGCGACTCGCCGACCGCCACAGTCGTAGAGCACTACCCTGTTGGTAAGGTAGTGCTCCACGATCCTCCGCAGGTACCCTGGTACTCTGTGAAACCGGAGGGCCTCCCTTATGACTGAAAAGGGGAGGGAACCAAATGCGTTGGCGATGTCAAGCGACACCGCCACCACCCCCTCTCCCCTTTCCTCCGCGTACTCACAAAAGTTTCGGAGGGACCACAGGGCGTCTATCGTGCACCGCCCCTCCCGGAACCCAAACTGCCGGTCGCTGATATTTGGCCCCTCAGTCTCCAAGTGCTTCACAATGCGACATGACAAAATGCGCTCCAGCATTTTGCCCGTCTCGTCCAGCAGGACGATAGGGCGATGACCGGCAGGAGAATCGTGTGGCCGTCCCTCTTTGCGCAGCAGCACTAGGCGTCCCTCCTTCCAGCACCTTGGAAATTGCCCCTCTTTGAGGCAGTCGTCAAAAAGGGCCCTTAGGCGAACTCCAAGGTGCTTCATCGCTAGAGGGAGGACCCTTCCCGGGACTCCGTCCGGTCCCGGCGCCTTCTTGCAGGACCGGAGGCGGTCAACGACCCACTCCATCTCGGCGTCCGTGACCGGGGGAACAGCGACTGGGTTTTCGTCCTCACGCAAGGGGCCCCCCATGCACGGCGGAAGGAAATCCGAAGCTATTGGAAAGAGGCCCTCAACTATGCTTGTGAGGAGTTCCGGCTCTAAGGCGTCCATCGGGGGGGCGTGCTTGAGTTTGTTCCGTACCAAGCGGTACGGTCGCCCCCACGGATCCCTGTCGAGAGCAGCCAGAAACTCCTCCCGCGCCTCGTCTTTCCGCCTCGCGATAGCAACCCCGAGGGCCTCCTTTGCCTCCCTGAGCTGAACGTGGAGGAGCTCCTCTTCCTCAGGCAGGTGGCGCCTTCTCCTGCAGCGGGTGTAAGCTCGTCGGGCGGCGTTACTGGCAGTTCGAAGGGCCGCTATCTCCTCCGACCACCAGTAAACCTGCTTTTTGACTAGCAGCCTTCGCACACGGGGCATGGCTGCATCGCATATAGATGTTAGGGTGGCCCGAAATTGAGTTGCCCGCTCCTCCACACCCAAAGTAGGGGGTGGGGGGGCACACCACGCTTCCACCATGGCAGCCTCGTCCGCCATCTCCCGGTCGAGACGGGAGACTGCCCACCTTGGGAACTTCCCTCCTCCGGCACCAGGCCGCCTTCTCGGGCCATGCGGTAAGGCCCCCAGCGAAGTGCTGAACCTCATCCGGATATAGCGGTGGTCAGAGAGGGTCTCCACTTCCTCCAGGACGCGCCAATTGTCAATGCGCGCAGCAATGGCAGGGGTCGCAAACGAGACGTCCACGATGGACCCCCCCTGCCGCCGCACACACGTATTGGCGTCGCCCCGGTTCAGCACTTCAAGCCCCATAGCCGCCACCCAGTCTTCTAGAGCTGCTCCTTTCGGGTCAGTGATGGGGGAACCCCATGCCGCACTCTTCGCATTAAAATCCCCAATCACTACTACATGCGCTGGTGCCGCCCTCCTGACGACTCCACCCAGGCCCGCCAGGAACTGCTCGAACGCGGACAGCGGTCTGTTAGGGGAGAAGTACACTGCTACCAGGACAGTCTCTCCCCATTTGGCCGCTGCAAAACCCGGTCCGCGCTCAATCCCTATTAGGGGAAGGAAGTCGCCCGTTCTTGGCACCACCAGCGCCACCCCTTCATCTGCGGCCCCGAACCAGTTAGGCTGGGCAGGGACGAGGTAGGGCTCGGCCACCACCACAATCCCGATACCCCACTCCGCCATGACCTGCATGAGCAGATCTTGTGCGCGGGCGGAGTGGTTGGTATTTACTTGCAGGATCTCTAAATGCCGGTGTACTGGCATTTAGAGATCCATACAAGTTTCCTCTTGGGCCAGTTGCTCGGCGTTTTTTTCATTTAGGGGAGCCACCGGGGTCCTGGCAGCAACTAACCTACCTCTTGTCGGCGGGGGGTTGCAATGCTCCCCCCCCATTTTGTGATCAGCCGGACGATTGGACAGATGGCACACTGCGCAGAAAAGCGCAGCCCTGCAGTCAACCTTTTTGTGGCCCGGTCTGCTACACCGGAAGCAGAGCTGTGATCTGTCCACCGAAGACGGACACAGAGCCTTAGTGTGCCCAGTGCCATAACAACGATAGCACCGCATGGGGCCCCGGTCCAATACCCTTACCTGGGCCGACGACCATCCAACCAGTAGTCGTCCAGCCGCAACAATAACTTTCGCCGCCGTGACCGGGCACTGCACTAGCGTTGCCCCAGATCCATCCCGGCGCTCTCCAATACCGCCTACCTTAACCTGGGTGGCAAGGCACCCAGTTTTGGACACAATAGCAGTCCCTACATCTTCCGGAGTCACCGACTCGTCGAGCCCAGTGATCTGTAGTACGGCCATTTTGACGGGCCGGTATACCCAGGCCACGTCGCCAATCAGCCCCTCAATGCGCTTGCAGAGGGCGTCCGCATTTTGCGCGCTGTCCGCCCCAGGAACCTCTATTATGCGGGCCCCCGTTTGGGTCCTACGCACCTTGACATGAGCAAGGCCCACCTCCGCCAGATTTACCGATTTGATGGCCCTGGACATAACAGATGCGTAGGACGCCTCAGTGCCGTCTTTTAATGCCACCACTACGGCAGCGGTGGTAGGAGCAGCCAATTTATGACGTACCCGTTTGCGACTGGCAGGTTTGGCCACCGGTGGTGGAGCTACCTTCTTTCGCTTCCCTTTCCTTTTGACCATGGTATAGTCGTCCTGCGGAGGTGATGCCAACTGGGAAGCTTGGGACGTTTTGGGCATCACCGGTTTAGCTGCAGCAGTCGGTTGAAGCCCCGCAGTAGGCTGCTGAGCGATGGGGGCATGGTTGGACTGCCGCCCTTTTTGACCGGCGGTGGGCTTCTTTTTGGGCTTAACCTTCTTTGCCTTCTTTGCAGCGGGGGCTGGTTTGTCCATACTGGGCATGCTCCGTACTGTCAGTGTGTTCTTCGTTTGAGGGTGCATGGGAGGTATAGAACTCTCACCACTGCAAGGCTCCAGATGGTACGACGCGTCGGCTGCAGAAAAGTCGTCCACACATCCCGATAACCTTCTATCTGCCGCCAGCGAGGGTCGCAAGCGCACCTCCGGGAGCAGTCTGTCCTGTATACCGTCGAACCGGGCGGTGATCATGGTACCCACTTGGCACATGATGGTGCGCACCAGTTCTTCGGTGTCAATCCTGGGTGGAGAGGCTGTTTGAGGTGGCTGGCCTACCACCGCCTTTTGCTGTCTCCTGTCTTCCTCCATTTGTGTCCGGAGGTCTACCAGCTCCTTGCGGAGACCCTCCATCTCCTCCTGCAGTCTTTTGTTTTCAGCCTGCATTCGTACCGTCTCATCTGAGACGCAGCGCACCTTAAGGACCTCACACGCGTCCTTAATATTGTCAGCTGCATCTTTGAGGACACGGACGTATGTCCCTTTTAGATTTTTAGATGTAGTAGCCACCTTGTGAATGGCGACCACACTGTCTTGCACCAACTTTATTAGTAAGTCGGCGCTTCCTGCATCAGCACTCGCCTCAGTAAGCTGAGATGAGGGAGCAAGATTTTTCCTGAGTTGACGGGTTGAGGCTATGAGCTCAGACTCTGCTTCAAGCATCATTTTCTCCCGCTCGGCCTCTACCAACGCCCTCTTTGCCTTTGCTAGGCCAACATACTTCCCAGTTGTTGGGGGACGGCCTCGTCCTCTTTTTGAAAGCGGCTTACTCGGCCCAGGGCCAGCACGCGTTTCTTCATCGTCTCCGGTATCCACGAAAGGACGTTTACGCCGTAGTTCGATATTTCGGACACTCGTTTCCGAGTGCCTCTCCTCTTCGCTACTACTATAGTCATCTACCTCTTCATCTGAAATTATGTATGTTTTAAATTTGTCCATTTTGTTCCCACGATTATGGGTCGATATACAAGGTCCACCCCCGGGTGACGCCCATCCCAGGGGTAAAGCTACATACTGTAGAGGTCGCTCGGTATCTACAGGTTTTAACGACTTTGCTGTCGGGTTTTATAGAGTTTTCCTTCTCGCGGGCCGGCCAATGAAGGCAAGCCCTCCGTTCTGGCATCTTGCAACTACCCCATTACGTCGCTAACCTAACCTAACCTAACCTAACCTAACCTAACCTAACCTAACCTAACCTAACCTAACCTAACCTAACCTAACCTAACCTAACCTAACCTAACCTAACCTTTTTTTTTTTTTTTTTTGATGACGGAGTGGAAATGCATTTACGCATCCTCCCTGCCCGGGGAAGGCTGTGCAATGGGAGGTATGACGGACTCTCAAAAGAACTACCGTCTAAAACCACTCCGGCGTTTACCCCCCTGGCCAGTCGCGAGGCGCCGCGGAACCGCAATTAAGCTTTGCCCACTGACACGCCTCCTGGCCTGCTCCGAAGAGCCCCACCTTCTCCGCCAAAGGAGGAGACGGCTGCGGTCAGCAGCCCACGACCATCTCCCCAGACCGGTAAAGCCGTGCAATGTGGGCCCCCAACCCACTGGCCCTACACGGTCTGCCTGTGGTGGATGGTGCTTTCCGGATACCCAACCTCTAGGGTCGGTCCCCATACCCTTCAAACACACCCCACCACAGCTGTCCCACCAATAACTACAGTGCCCCCCGGGATTCCGAAAGACACGTAGAAGGACCCTCGGGTGACATGGGAGTACGTCTTGAGCAGGGTCATGCTCCGGTGCAGAGCGGAACCTTCGTGCTCCGTTGCAGAGCGGAGTTAACATGCCCCAGTCTTTCGGTAAGCCCAGTCACCAACCACCAAAGTGACAGAAAGCAGCTGTCCGGTTTGGAAACGGCCTCAAAGGCACACGCAACCGCCCCTTTCAACCACCTCTGTCACGGCCCCCTCCAGGTAACTGGTTAAGCTTTCCAGGAACAGAAACGGCCTCGAAGGCACACGCAACTGACCCTTCAAGCTACCCCAGTCACCAACCGTCAATGGGCCACAGAAGGAAGCTGTCCAGGGCGGAAGCGGCCCAGCAACCGCCCCTTCCAACGACCTCTGTCGCCGCCTCCCTATGGTGACGAGGCCACTTTTCCGAAGAAAAGCTGCTCGTCACCATCCCCCCCCAGGTGACAGAAGGAAACTTTCCGGGGCAGAAGTGCCGGTACACAACCGCAACCCTTCAAGAAACCCCTGTCACCTTCCCCCCCCCCCCCCGTGCCGGATATTAGCCATGGGCCGAAAGAATTCCCAAGGGGGAAAAGTCTCAGCCAATGCCCAGGGTGCACCAGCCCAGATGCTGCGTTCTCTCCGGATCGAGATCAAGAGAGACTGCAACACCCAAGCCAACGTGGAGGAATCCGGCCTGCACCCCAACCTAACCTAACCTAACCTAACCTAACCTAACCTAACCTAACCTAACCTAACCTAACCTTTTTTTTTTTTTTTTTTTTTGTTACGCTGGGGAAATGCTTTTACGCATACCACCCAGGTCTAGGGAGACCCGGGATGGTTATGTGGGACTCACCAACCAATGGCCGGAATACCCACTAAAACCCCAGCGGCCTTAGCACTCCATAGGCCGTTGAAAATGGGGGCACCATGGGTTCCAAATGATGCTACCATTGGGTGCCCCCCAGCCGCCACAGTCACCTGGGCACTTGCGTCAAAGTAGGACCGCAAACGGTGGGTCCCTTGCCCACAAGTCCTACTGGGGGCTTAAGTTAGCGGCAAATAGCCGGCGCCTTTGCCCTCTTCGCCTGCGTCGGAGTGGATGCGCGTTGAGGGAGTCCTCACGCTCCCGCTCCGCTATCTCTTTCTGCGAGATAATGCTCTCGCAGAAGGAGGATACCGCCTTCCACGATCTGTCACTGCTCAGCATGGCCGAGACCACGCTGTGCAGCGAGAGATCGGACACCCGAATTTCCGAGGCCATAGTGTGGCGCTCCGGGCCCCACCGAGAGCACACCGCGAAGGTGTGCTGGGCCGTGTCATCTGGATCGCCACACTCGTGGCAGATCGAACTCGGCTCCCTATTAATCTTGTGCAGGTAATGGCCGAAACAGCCATGTCCGGTCATTACCTGCGCAAGACGGTACGTCATCGCACCATGCGCGCGCTTGACCCAGTGTTCAAGTGACGGGAGGAGTGCCCCTATAGTGTAGGTTCCATAGGGGGAGTCCTCCAGGTCGCTCTTCCACCGGTCCCTCATCCGTCTCTCGGCCATTCGCCGTGTCGTGTCTACAACTTCAGAGTCCGGGCGCTCTCCTCTGGCCCTAGACTCGGCTTTCTGTTGGTATGTCTCAGCCTGCACCTGAGCATCTAGCTCCCACGGCGGGGTGCAGGCCAAGACACACGCCGCCGCATACGCCACTGTGAGGTAGGCCCTGGCGATGCGGATTGCCACAACCTTCTGGGGCCTCCGAAGGAGGGCTACATTTTTGGCCGACAGTTTGTCAGCCCAGATTGGGGCCCCATACAGTGCCATGCTGCGAATGACACCAGCGTATAGGCGTCAGCACGCTGTCTTCGGGCCTCCTACGTTTGGGAGCAGTTTGCTTAACGCCGATGCGGCGCCCACGACCCGGGGAGCAAGGCGCTTAAAGTGCTCCCCGAAGTCCCATTTGCGGTCCAAGACAATGCCAAGGTATTTGATGTTGGCCCTGACCGGGACCATTTCCCCTGCTATCGGGATGGTCAGATCGCAAGACGGACGCCAACCTCTCCCCCCAAAGATAATGGCTTCCGTCTTAGGGAGGGCCACCTTCAACCCTAGGAGCCTTATGCGGGCGACCACTAGGTCAGCTGCTACTGCGGCTCTCCGCAACACCTCCTCCAGCTCCCTTCCCCGCACTGCCACCATTGTGTCATCTGCGTAACAAATGGTGACCATGCGAGGAAATTGCAGTCCTCGAATCGCCCAATCATAACCGATGTTCCACAACAAGGGTCCAAGCACAGACCCTTGAGGAACACCGCACGACATTATGCGGGCGACCCGGCGACCCTCACACTCGTAGAGCACTACCCTGTCGGTAAGGTAGTGCTCCACGATTCGCCTCAAGTACCCTGGCACTCGATGAAAGCGCAGGGCCTCCTTGATCACCGAGAAGGGGATAGTACCAAACGCGTTGGCGATGTCGAGTGACACTGACACTACCCCTTCCCCGCCTTCCTTCGCGTCGTCACAGAATTTCCGGAGGGACCATAGTGCGTCGATGGTTGACCGTCCCTCCCGGAACCCGAACTGCTGGTCTGTGACGTTTGGCCCCACGTCCTCCAGATGTTTGATGATACGACAAGACAGGATGCGCTCAAGCATCTTGCCTGTCTCATCGAGGAGGACTATGGGGCGGTGACCAGCAGGGGAGTCGTGTGGCCGACCCTCCTTGCGTAACAAAACCAGGCGCCCCTCCTTCCAGCACCTCGGAAACCGCCCCTCTCTTATGCAGTCATCAAAAAGGGTCCTTAGGCGGTCTCCGAGGTGCTTTAACACCAACGAGAGGACCCTCCCCGGAACTCCGTCCGGCCCTGGCGCCTTCTTGCAAGACCGGAGACGGACGACAACTCGCTCCATCTCGTCATCCGTGACCGGGGGGATGATGGTGAGGTCTTCGTCCTGCCGTAAGGGGGCCCCCATGCACGGTGGGAGGAAGTCTGGAGCCGTTGGGAAAAGGCCCTCAACTATTTTTGTGAGAAGTTCTGGCTCCAGGGAATCCATAGAGGGGGCGTGTTTGAGCTTGTTTCGCACCAAGCGGTACGGTCGCCCCCACGGATCCCTGTTGAGCGTTGTCAGGAACTCCTCACGTGCCTCATCTTTCCCCCTTGCGATGGCAACTCCCAGGGCCTCCTTTGCTTCCCTGAGCTGAGTGTGAAGGAGCTCCTCCTCCTCGGGCAGGTGACGCCTTCTCCTGCAGCGGGTGTAGGCACGTCGGGCGGCGTTACTAGCGGATCGGAGCGCCGCTATCTCCTCCGACCACCAGTATACCTGTTTCTTGGCAGGCAGCCGTCGCACGCGGGGCATAGCCGAGTCGCAAACCGATGTTAGTGCAACTTGAAACCGTGTTGCACGCTCCTCTACTCCTAAAGTGGCCGGTGGAGAAGCACACCACGCCTCCACCATGGCAGCCTCATCTGCCGACTCCCGGTCGAGTCGGGAGATTGCCCATCGCGGGAATGGTCCCCTTGCAATACCCCTTCTTTGCTGCCTCGGGCTAGGCGGCATATTGGTTGGCGAAGTGCTGACCCTCATCCGAACATAAAGGTGGTCAGAGAGGGTTTCTTCGTCCTGCAGGACGCGCCAATTGTCGATGCGCGCGGCAATGGCAGGGGTCGCGAACGAGACGTCCACAATGGACCCTCCCTGCCGCCGCACACATGTGTTGGCGACGCCCCGGTTTAGTACCTCGAGCCCCATAGCCGCCACCCAATCTTCCAAGGCTGTTCCTCTCGGATCCGTGATGGGGGAACCCCACGCTGCACTTTTGGCGTTGAAGTCCCCCATCACCACCACTTGCATCGGGATCGCTCTCCCTAAGACCCTTCCCAGCCCCTCCAAGAACCGCTCGAACTCACGCAGCGGCCGGTTAGGGGAGAAGTACACTGCCAAGAGGGCAGTGTCTCCCCATTTGGCCGCCACGAAGCCCGGGCCCTGCTCTGTTTTTATCAGGGGGGGGAAGTCACCTACTACTGGTACTACTATGGCCACGTCTCCGTCTGAAGAACCAACCCAGTTGGTCTGAGCAGGAACTAGATAGGGTTCAGCTAGAACCGCCACGCCAATACCCCACTCCGCCATGACCTGCATTAGTAGGTCTTGTGCGCGGGCGGAGTGGTTCGCGTTACACTGCAGGATCTCTAAATACCGGTGTGCTGGCATTTAGAGATCCATGCGTTGCTCTTGGGCCGGTTGCTCAGCCACGCGACTCCTGGGGGGCGGCACCGTCGCCCTGGCGGCAGCCATTCTACCTCTGGTAGGAGGAGGTCGACAAGAATCCCCACCCATTTTGTGTCCAGCTGGGCGTTTTGCCCGGTGGCACACTGCACAGAAGGGAAGAGCCCTACAATCAACCTTCATGTGATCCGGACGGCTGCAGCGTTGGCACAAATTAGTTCTGTCCACTGCAGAGGGGCAGAACGCTTTAGAGTGCCCAGTGCCATAGCACCGGTAACAGCGCATTGGCCCCTTATCCAGTACCCTCACGTGGGCAGATGACCAGCCCACTAGCAGCCGCCCCGCCGTGATTTTTTTGGCTGCTGTCACTGGGCACTTGACAATGGCCGCTCCGGTCCCATCATGGTTCACCCTAATGTTCCCCACTTTTACTTGTTCTAGCGGGCAGCCCGCTTTGCCCGCTAGAGCCACTTTTAAATCCTCCGAGGTCACTGACTCATCTAAGGCAGAGACTCGGAGGTCCACCATCTTGATGGGCCGGTACACGTTGGCAACGTCGCCAACCAGCCCATCTATCCTTTTCAGGAGCTCGTCTGCGGTGGCTCCGCCAGTGTCTGCTGCGCCCGGGATCTCAATAATCCGGGCTCCTGTCTGGGTCTTGCGAACCCGGACATGATCAATTCCGACGTCCGCCAGGTTGACGGACTTTATGGCCTTTGTCATAACGGAGGCATAGGATGCCTCCACGCCCGGTTTTAAAGCCACTACAACGGCAGCAGTGGAAGGCACGGCTAAGTTATTCGGCCTGCGTCGTCGAACAGGTTTTGGAGCCTTTTCTACTAAAGGTGTGGCAGGTTTCTTTTTTATCCTCTTTCTTCTAACCACCAGGTTCCAAGGGGTTTCGGAAGTAGGTGGTGTTACTTCACTCAACGTAGTGGGCCTTTGTCCCAACGATTTTGCAGTTGCTGCTGTAGAGTTTGCAGCATTCTGCCCTCCTTTGGTGGCAGGAGTGGGCTTCCCCTTAGGTTTCGCCTGCTTGATAGAGGGGGTCGGTTTAGCTGCGGGAGCAGTAGGTGTAACTGCAGGCTTAGCTCTAGGAGCAGCAACAGGTTTTGGTTTTGCAACCTCTCTCTCGACAGCTGCAGCCCTCCTACGGTCCGCGGCTAGCGGGGGGCGTACGATCGGCTCAGCTGGAAGTAGCCTTCTTATCTCTTCCAGGCGGACATTGACCATGTCCCCTATAGAGACGAAGAGGTCCCGCTTAAGGTCCTCCCGCAGCTCATTCAAGGTATCGACCAAGGCCGCTGGAAGCTGGGAGTCAGCGGGAGTCCTCGGGGGATCCCTGTTTCGCTCGGAGTATGCTGTTCTCAAAGCCTTCAACTCTGTTTGAACGAGCGCGAGCTGTTCTCTCATTCGCCGGTTATCGGCTTTGAGAGCACGCATCTCCTCGTCCTCACTCCTGCCCTGGAGGCAGTCGGCGGCCGACAGGATATCCCTGCACGCCCGGTTCATTTTCCCCCATATATTTCCGTTTAGGTGGCCACACTTCTTTGCCTCGCCCATCACAGCGTAGGCTGATTGACGGACAATGTCAACGTAGTCTGACTCCGTTCGGAATACAGGGCTACGGTTTCTCGGTGTTGAGTGGCCGGAACCTCCTTTGGAGGTTGGGAGGCTACCACCTTTGTTTTTGACCACTTTGTCTTTTTTCTTTTTCCGTCGTCGTTCACAAGGCAGCTCATCGGGCGACAGGAGGTAACTAACGGCCGCATCCATCTCCGCCTGAGAGGTGCCAAGTTCCTGGGACTTGGATTTGGCCCTTGTGGCACTAAAGCCCCTATAGCGCCCTTTTGCACCCGCTGTCTTTCCCCGTCGTGCCGTGTTAATTTTCGCCTTAACAATAGCTCCGGTAATTGTCTCGTCACTTCCATGAGGTCTCTTGCTGGCCTTTGGGGCATCGTTCTCCAGCCCCTCGACCTCGAGTTTCTTGCCACTTAAGTGGACTGAGGGAAGAGACGACGTGTCAGAGACATCGAGGTTTTCCTCGATGTACTCCTCGAAATATTCCCTTTCCTTAATCCTGGCGATCTCTACGTAATCAAATTCGGTGTCCATTTGGTTGCCAAAGTCATTTTTCAGGGAGTCACCATCTTGGCGACCTCCCTCTCCACTGCCCTCTATCATCAAATCAGTGTCCGTTGTGCGTTTGCGTTGGTTGTGTTTACGGAAGTCAGCGCCATTGCGTTGACCTACGACATGGCCTTTGCCCCCCCCAGAATACGAGGGGCAGCCCGTGTCCGCAGACACGGGGAGGGGTTCTCCCGTTAGGGTACCCTCCTGGGGTAGTTTTTTCTTTAGACCATCACTCATCATCATCGTCAGGTACGTTTAGGGCCCTGCACCAAAGGCCATGGTTGGATTTTTTATAGAGGTTGTCTCCTCGCGGCCCTACGTGACGGCCATCGCCCCGGACGCCTACGGGTCCGGATTACGATTTGACCGACGGAAGCCTAAGCAAACCGCCGCCCCTGCACGCCTTCTGAAAAACAGAAGACGCAGTTGCGTCCACCAACAGCTCTCCGAGGAGAGTAGTTGGGAGCAACCTTCCACCACAAGTACGCACTTTCGGGGAGAATTTAGTTCCCCAGGCCCGCGCTGGCCCAAGAAGTGGATATACCGCCACTGGCTCGGTGACCCTCCCCCCCTGCCAGATATTAGCCATGGGCTGAAAGAATCTCCCAAAGGAAGAAAGTCTCAGCCGATGCCCAGGGTGCACCAGCCCAGATGCTGCGTTCTCTCCGGATCGAGATCAAGAGAGACTGCAACACCCAAGCCAACGTGGAGGAATCCGGCCTGCACCCCAACCTAACCTAACCTAACCTAACCTAACCTAACCTAACCTAACCTAACCTAACCTTTTTTTTTTTTTTTTTTTTTTTTTTTTTAAGAGGGGAAATGCTTTGCGCATACCACCGCGTCTGGGCGAACGCGGTGGTTATGTGGGACTCTCCCCCCGACCTTTTCCCCTAACGGGCAAAGGTCAGGAAGCCTACCCACTAAAACCCCTCTGCTGGTCCTCAACCGCTTTATGATGGCCGCCGTGGGAGTCAAAATGAATTCTTCCAAAACGACGGCCAAAGCTGCCCTGGAAATAAAGCCGGGGCTCGTCTAGCCAGAGGCTGGAGGTGTCAAGATCGAATGACACCCCTGTCGGCATGTGAGATTGTGCAATGCAGGCTCCAGACGCCCATCTCGGCCCGCGTCTCACAAAGAGTTGTGGCTTGCGCCCTGCTCCTTTCACCACGTTTCTCATAAGGGGGAGATCTTAAGACTCCATCTCCCTTGGAGAACTTCCGCGGGTCTCCTGTGGTGCAGCCCCTTGTGGAGGCACCGACTTGTTCCTCTTTCGAGGAGGCCTGCAGCGTTTTCCGCCCATGACATGTCCTGCACGTCGCTTTGCTTGGGCGCAAACCACGCAATGCGGTTTGGCCTTGCAGCCGACAGACATGTGTCCCTCTTCGCCACAACGGTAGCAAGTTGTACCACGGTCAACTTGAGATGGGCAAGCCGCTCGAACGTGGCCTAAGCCCATGCACTTAAAACAGCGCATGGGTAAGGGATCAAGCAGCTTGATCTGGGCTGATGACCAGCCCACCAAAAGTCTTCCTGCCGCAGCCAAGACCTTTGCAGATTCTGGCGGGCATTTTATCACTGCGGTGCCAACACCAAATGACCCCGCGCGTATGCTGCCAACCTTTACGTGTTCGGGCTGGCACCCAGTTTTTGTCGAGATGGCAGCGGCTACGTCATCAGCCCCGACGGACTCGTCCAAGCCGGACACACGCAGAGCGACCGTCTTCAGTGGTCGTGCTACCTCCGCTATGTCACTAAGGACATTACGTAGTTTAGCCGCCAGCTGATCCGCTTTTGAGCCACTGTCAGCACCCGGCACCTCTATTAACCGGGCTCCGCTAGCAGTGCTTCGAGCCTTGACGTGTTCAAGGCCTACCTCGCTTAGAGTGAAAGACTTCGTTGCCTTTAACATCACGTCCCTATAAGTCAACCCTTTCTGTGACGCCTCTGGCTTTAGGGTGATTATCACCGCTGTGGTTTGAGGGGTGACTATCCGCGGTTTACGCTTCCTCTTCCTCTTTTTCTTTTTCTTCCCACTTTGCTTCCTTTGCTCTGGAGTGATCCGTTGCGTCGGTCGCGCAGCCTTTGGAACTGGGGCGGAGGAAGAAGACGGGCCCTGACCATTCTTCTTTCCTAACCTCTTTTTATTGTTGGAGCCTTCTTTGACTACCGTCGAGTAGGCCTGGTGCGATACCTTAGGTATTGACTGTGAAGGCAAGCTCCGTACTGTCTGTGTGTCCTTCGTTTGGGGGTGCGTGGGAGGTATATAACTCTCACCAGTGCAAGGCTCTGGAAGGTACGACGCGTCGGCTGCAGAAAAATCGTCCACACATCCCGATAACCTTTTATCTGCCGCCAGTGAGGGTCGCAAGCGCACCTCCGGGAGCAGTCTGTCCTCTATACCGTCGAACCGGGCGGTGATCATGGTACCCACTTGGCACATGATGGTGCGCACCAGTTCTTCGGTGTCAGTCCTAGCTGGAGAGGCTGTTTGAGGTGGCTGGTCTACCACCGCCTTTTGCTGTCTCCTGTCTTCCTCCATTTGTGTTCGGAGGTCTGCCAGCTCTTTTCGGAGCCCCTCCATCTCCTCCTGCAGTCTTTTGTTCTCAGCCTGCATTCGTACCGTCTCATCTGAGACGCAGCGCACCTTAAGGACCTCACACGCGTCCTTAATATTGTCAGCTGCATCTTTGAGGACACGGACGTATGTCCCTTTTAGGTTTTTAGACGTAGCGGCCACCTTATGAATGGCGACCACACTGTCTTGCACCAACTTTATTAAAAAGTCGGCGCTGCCAGCATCAGTACTCGCCTCAGTAAGCTGAGACGAGGAAGTAGGATTTTTCCTAAGTTGACGGGTTGAGGCAATGAGCTCAGACTCTGCTTCAAGCATCATTTTCTCCCGCTCGGCCTCCACCCACGCCATCTTTGCCTTTGCTAGGCCAACATACTTCCCAGTTGTTGGGGGACGGCCTCGTCCTCTTTTTAAAAGCGGCTTACTTGGCCCAGGGCCAGCACGCGTTTCTTCATCGTCTCCGGTATCCACTAATGGACGTTTACGCCGTTGTTCGATATTTCGGACACTCGTTTCCGAGTGCCCCTCCTCTTCACTACTACTGTAGTCATCCACTTCTTCATCAGAAAATGTATAGTTTTTAAAGTCCATTTTGTTCCCACGATCACGGGTCGATATACAAGGTCCACCCCCGGGTGACGCCCATCCCAGGGGTAAAGCTAGATACTGCAGAGGTCGCTCTGTATCTGCAGGTTTTAACGACTATGCTGTCGGGTTTTATAGAGTTTTCCTTCTCGCGGGCCGGCCAATGAAGGCAAGCCCTCCGTTCCGGCATCTTGCAACTACCCATTACGTCGCTGGATGGGGTCGTTGAAGCAAGACGCCAGAGTACGGGGCTAGAGGAGTCGACGTGCCTCCCCTAGTTTTTGGGTGGTAAGTGCTCGACGGCATTGTAAGTGCACGCCGAGCCCACCCCCTAACCTAACTTAAGCTACCCATTTCCCCCCCAGTGTGGCGGTGACTAAGCGAGTTTTCAGACGAAAAGTCACTTGTCACCTACCTCCCCCCCCCCCCGTGCCGGATATTTGCCATGGGCTGAAAGATTCCCCCAAAAAAGGGAAAGTCTCAGCCGATGCCCAGGGTGCACCAGCCCAGATGCTGCGTTCTCTCCGGATCGAGATCAAGAGAGACTGCAACACCCAAGCCAACGTGGAGGAATCCGGCCTGCACCCCAACCTAACCTAACCTAACCTAACCTAACCTAACCTAACCTAACCTAACCTAACCTAACCTAACCTAACCTAACCTAACCTAACCTAACCTTTTTTTTTTTTTTTTTTTTTTTTTTTTGACAGGGTGGAAAATGCTTTATGCATTCCCCTCACCATGGGAGTAGTGAGGGGATATGTGGGACTCACCCCCCGCCCCCCCCTCAGAATGAGAGGGGGAAAGGGGGCGCAACCCACTAAAAACCACCCTGGCGTACCCTCCTGCCGGTTAGGCAAGGCGCCGTGGAACCACCGAAGCTCTGCCCACGACGCCTTCCGGCAGCCCCGGCCGTCTGCCGGGGCTACCCGCGCCGAAGGAGAGAGAGGCCGAGCACGCCTGGCCCCTCTCCCAGACCGCCAAGTGACTAGCCTACGGCGGGCGGGGGACTCCCATCCCCCACCCGCAGTCACTAAGGGTTGAGGCGGGCGGCAAAACGCCGCCGCCTCACCCCCCGCCGTCTACGCCGGAGCGGATGCGCGAGAGGAGAATCCTCGCGCTCACGCTCCGAGGCCTCCTTCTGCGAGATGACACACTCGCAGAAGGAGGCCACAGCCCTCCAGGACCTGTCGCTGCACAGCATTGCAGACACAACGCTGTGCAGGGAGAGGTCCCGTCGACCGATGGCTAGCGCCATAGTGCGGCGCTCCGCACCCCACCGGCTGCACACCTCGAGAGTGTGCTGAGCCGTGTCGTCCGGATCGCCGCACTCATGGCACTGCGGGCCGGGCTCCCTCCCAATTTTGTGCAGGTAATGACCGAAGCATCCGTGTCCGGTCAATACCTGCACAAGCCGGTACGACGTAGCGCCGACTGCCCTCCCCAACCAGGTGTCAAACGACCCGAGGATCGCCCCTATGGTCCGAGTCCCATAGGGGGAGTCCTCCAGGTCCGCTTTCCACCTGTCCCGCAGTCGGCGCTCTGTCATCCGGCGCGTCTCCTCCACCTCCTCAGGGTCCGGGCGTTCTCCTCTCGCCAGGGCCCTGGACCTAACTGCATAGGTCTCCGCCTGCACCTCTGCGTCCAACTCCCAGGGCGGGGTGCAGGCGAGGAGGCAGGCCGCGGCGTGGGCCACCGTCATGTAGGCCCTCACAATTCGGAGGGCCACCACCCGCTGTGGCCTCTGCAGCAGGGCCCTGTTCCGGGCGGACAGCTTGTCCGCCCAGATGGGGGCCCCGTACAGAGCCATGCTCCTCGTAACGCCGGCATACAGCCGGCGGCACAAGGAGCCCGGCCCACCCACGTTCGGCAGCAGCCGGCTCAGTGCCGACGCGGCGCCCACAATTCGGGGAGCCAATTGCGAAAAATGCTCCCCGAAATTCCATCGTCGGTCCAGAACAAGCCCCAAATATTTTATGTGGGGCTTGATCGGGACCGACTCCCCCCCCAGGGTGAGCGCCAAACCCGCCGGCAGCCTCCACCCCCGGCCCCCGAAGACTATCGCCTCAGTCTTCGGGAGCGCCACCCTCAGGCCGAGCCGACCAATCCGGTAAATGGTCAGCTCGGCCGCCGCTTCCGCCCGGCACAGCACCTCCCTCATGTCGGTCCCACGCACGGCCACCATGGTGTCATCTGCGTAGCAGATGGTGGCCGTCCGTGGGAGCAACTCCCCCCTGATGGCCCAATCGTACCCCAGGTTCCATAAGAGCGGACCGAGCACGGAACCTTGGGGTACGCCACAGGCCATCGCCGTCGACCCCCGTCGACCGTCCCTCTGCTCATAGAGCACTACCCTCTCGGTCAGGTAGTGCTCTATGACCCGCCGCAGGTAGGGAGGCACTTGGTGGTAAATAAGTGCCTCCCTTATCACCCCATAGGGGAGAGTGCCAAACGCGTTTGCGATGTCAAGGGACACCGCGACGACACCCTCCCCTCTGCTCGACGCGTACTCACAGAAGTCCCTTAGGGACTTCAGCGCGTCGAGCGTAGACCGCCCCTCTCTGAACCCGAACTGTCTATCAGAGACGTTCGGGCCGGCGGTCTCTAGATGCTGCTGGATCCTGGAGGCCAGGATTCTCTCCATCATCTTCCCGGCCTCATCCAGCAGCACTATGGGGCGATAGGCGGAGGGACAGTCCGGGGGTCGACCCTCTTTCCGGAGGAGGCAGAGCCTCCCCTCCTTCCACACCCTCGGGAACCGTCCCTCCCTCAGGCAGTCGTCCATCAACTGCCTGAGTCGGTCCCCGAGGTGTTTTAGGGCGATGGGGAGTACCCGGCCCGGTACTCCGTCGGGCCCCGGGGCTTTCTTGCAGCCCCGGAGCCGGTCCACCGCCCTCTCGAACTCGTCATCGCTTACCGGTGCGATGGCGAGCTCGAGTGGGTCCTCCAAGTCCCCCGGTGGCTCGGTCATCACCGGGGGAGTTATCGAGGGAGCTGCCGGAAACAGCCCCTCGATGACCCTCCTTAGGAGGGGAGGCTCTAGAGAGTCCATGGGGGGGGAAGTGCGCATTTTGTTGCGCACCACCCTGTACGGCCGCCCCCACGGATCCCTGTCCAGCGTGGCCAAGAATGAGGCGTGTGCCTCATCCTTGGCCTTTGCTATCGACAGGGTTAGGGCCCCCTTGGCTTCTTTGAGGGCCCCGTAGAGCCTCTCCTCCTCCTCGGCAGTGTGCCGCCTGCGCCTACAGTGTTGGTAGGCGCGGCGGGCACTGTTACTGGTGGTCCGCACTGCCGCAATTTCGGCGGACCACCAGTAGACCTTCCTCCGGGCGAAGAGCCGTTTCGCCCGGGGCATGGCCGCTCCGCATACGGCCTGCAGTGCGGAGCGGAACCGGCGCGCCCTCTCCTCCACTCCCAAGGCGGCGGGTGGGGCAGCACACCAAGCCTCCACCATCGCCGCCTCGTCCGCCTTGGCCCTGTCCAGTTGGGACAGGGACCACTTGGGGAACTCCTCCGTCCCCCTTCCCCACCCCCCCCGAGGACTGGGTGGCAGCTGGCCCGGTCTTGTGGAGACCCTCAACCTGATATACAGGTGATCGGAGAGGGTCTCCACGTCCTCCAGGACGCGCCAGTCTGCGAGGCGTGCGGCAATGGCAGGGGTCGCGAACGTGATGTCCACAATGGACCCCCCCTGCCGCCGCACGCAAGTGTTGGCGCTGCCCTGGTTCAGGACCACCAGGCCCGCCGCCGCCACCCAATCCGTCAGCACCCCCCCGCGCACGTCCGTTATGGGGGATCCCCACGCCGCACTCTTGGCGTTGAGGTCCCCCAGGACCATAATATGGCGCGGGGCCGCCCTCTCCACGACCCCCCTCAGGACCTCGAGGAAGGCCTCAAAGGCGGCCAGCGGCCTATTGGGGGAGAAATACACCGCAACTAGTACGGTGTCGCTCCCCCATCCGGCCGCCACGAACCCCGGGCCGCCCTCGATCCTCACGAGGGAGGGTCCGTCGCCGATCGCCGGCACCGCCACGGCAACCCGTTCGTCCGTCGACCCCACCCAGTTGGGTAGGGGAGGGACGAAGTAGGGTTCCGCGACCACCGCAACGTCAATCGACCACTCCGCCATTACCTGCATGAGCAGGTCTTGTGCTCTGGCGGAGTGGTTGACGTTGGCCTGCAGGAGCTCTAAATGGTGTGCTGGCATTTAGAGCTCCATGCAGGTCTCCTCGGGGGCCGCGGCGGTCGCTGCGGGGGTGCTTCCATTAGCAACGGGGGGGCGGGGACGCTGCGGCCGCAGGTCCTTACCTTTAGTTGCGGGGGGGAAACATTTCCTCCCCCCCAGCATGTGGTTTGCCGGGAGTTTGGCCTGGTGGCATACGGCGCACCAAGCCTTCTCCCAGCAATCCGCCATTTTGTGCCCCTCTTTGCTGCACCGGAAGCAGAAGTCGCTCCGGTCAACTTTTGAGGGGCACAGCTCCCGCGAGTGGCCGACACCATAACAGCGGAAGCACCGCATTGGTGTCGGCCCCACCGCCGTGACCCTGGCGGAGGCCCAACCCACCAGGATCCTCCCGGCCTTGGTGAGGGTCACCGCAGCCTGCACGGGGCACTGGATCAAGACCGATCCAGTGCCATCGTAGAGGGCGCGGACTGCCCCCACCCGAACCTGCTCGGGCTGGCACGCCCCCGCCGCGGCAACAGCCTGCGCCACCGTCTCCTTCGTGGCCGACTCGTCCAGACCGGAAATCTGGACGCCGGCCATCTTGACGGGGCGGCTGACGTCCGCGACGTCCCCCACCAACCCTTGCAGCTTGGCTGCAAGGGTATCCGCCACCTCGTGGCCCTTCTCCCCGGGGACCTCGATGACCCGGGAGCCCGTCATTGAGGTCCTGACCCGCACGCTCTGCAGGCCCACCTCACTCAGGCTAAGACCATTAATGGCCTTAGCCATGGTGGCCTGCAGGGTGGTGGTGGCCCCCTTCTTGAGGGAGATCACCACCGCCGCCGTCTTGGGGACGGACAGCTTTGCGGGTCTGGGCCCGTGCGCTGTCTTCCCGGGCCCTTTAGGGGCTGGAGGGGGGGGCTTGGCCGCGCCCTTGCCCTTCTTCCGCACCACCTGCGACCACGACATCTGTGTGGGCGCAGGTGGCATACGGCCCGAGGGGCCGGACTCCTCCTCCGGGGCCGGGGCAGCCTTGGCGGCCTTGGCGGACTTCTTGTTGTTGGCGGGGGTGGGGACTGGGGCCACCGCCTTTTTGGCGGCTTTGGGCCGCCCATCACCTAGCCTGGCCCTGGCTTTAGGCTCGAGGGCTTCCACCGGGGCCGGGGGTGGCGGGGCAATACCTGCTCGCTGGGGAGGGGCGGACGCGGCAGGCTTGACACCCCGCTTGTCATGTGCCAGCGGGGGGCGAAGGATGGGCTCCGCCGGGAGGCGCCTGTTGACCTCCTCCATCCTATCGCTAATCATGCGTCCCAGGCTGAGGAAGAGGTCCCTCTTCATGACCTCAATAGCCTCGGTCAACTCGGCGGTCCCGAACTGCAGGGCAGCAGCGACAGGGGGGGCGGCCTGGATCTGCCGCTCGCTGAAGGCGATCCGGAGCGCCTTCAGCTCCGCCGAGTTGAGAGCGAGTTGCTCCCGCATCCTTTTATTGTCCGCTTTTAGGATGCGGATCTCCTCGCTCTCGGTCCTGGAGGCCTCTACCTCGTCCATCAGCCCTAGGATGGCGCGGCAGGCCCGGTTCATCCGGCCTTGGACCTCCCCCTTGATGTTGCCGGATATCCTGGTCGCCTCCAGGATGTCCCTCGCCGCCATGCGGGTGGCATCTATCGGGTCAGCCTTTTGACCCTCTAGCCCATCCATCGGCTCCGGGGAGCGCGAGCCCGAGCGAGAGCGCGAGGCTGACCGAGATCGTCGGTCCCCCTCCGCCTTTCCCTTTTTCCCCCCCTTTCCCCCTCTGGGGCGGAGTTCAGGGAAATCCCTCCTGTAGCTGGCCGCAGGATCGGCATCAGCTACCTCCTCAAACTGGGGCTCAAGCTGGTACAGCTTCGCCCTCAGTCTGGCTGCGGCCAGCCCAGAGTAGGCTCCCTTGGGCTTCCCCCTAAAGGCCGTGTTTATTTTCACGGGCCTTTCCTCCCCCTCCTCCTCCTCGTCCTGATTCTCCAAAGCCCTCTTGGAGGGCTGTGGAGCAGAGTGCTCCCCCACGATCCATCCAAGATCATCGATCTCAGACTCGGAGTCGGAGTCGTGGATGATCCCCCCCCCCTTAGGCGGATCCCTCCGATTTTTTGTAGGTGAGGCCATGGCGGCCCCCCCTACCTCCCTACCGAGAAAAGCCGAAATCCGACCGCTAGGACCCAAGTTAGGACCTAACCTAACTTAAAACGGTCAAGTGCGACTCGGATCTCGACTTTTCTATAGTAAATCAGGTTTTGCGCCTGAAATAAACAAATAGCAATCAGGGGAAAACTTTGTCCCCTGATTTGACCCACTTCCCGAGGTCGTAGCGAAACCAAATAAACACTAAAAAATAGTATTCAGTGGCGCCGCAAAAACAAAAACAAAATAAAACAAAAAAGGTTAAAAAGTTAAAAGTTATTGAATTTACCAACTTTCGGAAAAACCTTAAGTTGGTAAATCAAAAAACCCTTCCCACCCCTGTACCTTAACAGCCCGATAACTCCCGACCTGGAAGTCGGACTGTCAAGACACACAGAACAAAAATTTAAAAAATTAAATATTCTACCCGCCACTCGGGGTCAAATATTTTTAAAATCACAAAAAATAATTAAAAAACACTACCAAACCCAAAAAAGTCGGAACTGATTTTCGAAAACTTCGAGTAAAAAACTCGAAGTTCAAGAAAATCAAAAGTTCGCGACACAGAAATAAAAGCAAAACAAAACCTACGCTATAGTTAGCGGGACCGTTGCAGCTACCCCAGCCCAAAAATTGGGCAATTAAGGAAGCTGACAACACCGACAAAACTAATTTAAAAAAAGGTAAACAAACAAAAATAATTACAAAAAATTAAAGTTAAAAAAACACAAAACCAGAAGGCCGATATTTTCCAAACTTACGTAAGGAAAATTACCGGACCAACCGTACGGCAAAGAAGACGATCGCCGGTATTTTTCGATCCTATAAAAGGCTCGAAAAGATATCGGCAACACGAACTTTTTTGCCGCAGAAAACAAACACAAACCAAAGAAACAAAAACCAACCGCAAAATGAAAATCAAAGAAAATAAGAAAACTAGATAAAAGAGAAATGAAACAATGAAACGAATGAGCAAAAAATGTAATATTTGGTCACCGAGAATCGCACAAATCATCTACACCACACCCAAGATTTGACCTCAACCTAACCTAACCTAACCTAACCTAACCTAACCTAACCTAACCTAACCTAACCTAACCTAACCTTTTTTTTTTTTTTGTTGACGAAGTGGAAATGCATTTACGCATCCTCCCTGCCTGGGGAAGGCTGTGCAATGGGAGGTATGACGGACTCTCAAAAGAACTACCGTCTAAAACCACTCCGGCGTTTAAACCTCCTGGCCGGTAGTGAGGCACCGCGGTACCGCTAAAAGCATAGACCACTGACGCACCTCCCGGCTTGCTCCGAAGAGCCCCTCAAACCCCCGCCAGAGGAGGAGACGGCTGTGAACAGCCCGCGACCGTCTCCCCAGACCGGTTTAGCCGTGCAATGTGAGCCCCCTACCCACTGGCTTAACAAGAAGTTCGGGCGAGCAGCAAACCGAAGTTCGCTGAGTTCGCCTTCCCTTCAACGGTCTGCCTGTGGTGGATGGTGCTTTCCGGATACCCAAACGCGAGGTTTGGTCCCATACCCTTCAAACACACCCCACCACAGCTGTCCCACCAATAACTACAGTGCCCCCCGGGATTCCGAAGGACACGTAGAAGGACCCTCGGGTGACATGGGAGCACCTTCGGAGTGGGTTACGCCCCGTTGCGTGCCATGTCTTCCGGTAAACCCAGTCACCAACCACCAAAGTGACAGAAGGGAGCTGTCCGGTTTGGAAACGGCCTCGAAGGCACACGCAACCGCCCCTTTCAACCACCTCTGTCACGGCCCCCTCCAGGCAACTGGTTTAGCTTTCCAGGAACAGAAACGGCCTCGCAGGCACACGCAACTGACCCTTCAAGCCGCCCCAGTCACCAACCGTCAAAAAGGCAACAGAGAGAAGCTGTCCAGGACGGAAGCGGCCTCGTAGGCACACGCCACCGCCCCTTCCAACAACCTCTGTCGCCGCCCTCAAAAGAGGCGGGATGGTGACAAAACCACTTTTCCGAGGAAAAGCGGCTCGTCACCATCCCCCCCCTAGGTGACAGAAGGAAACTTTCCGGGGCAGAAGTGCTCTCCACACAACCGCAACCCTTCAAGAAGCCCCTGTCACCACCCCTCCCCCCCTTGCCGGATATTAGCCATGGGCCGAAAGAATTCCCAAGTGGGAAAAGTCTCAGCCAATGCCCAGGGTGCACCAGCCCAGATGCTGCGTTCTCCCCGGATCGAGATCAAGAGAGACTGCAACACCCAAGCCAACGTGGAGGAATCCGGCCTGCACCCCAACCTAACCTAACCTAACCTAACCTAACCTAACCTAACCTAACCTAACCTAACCTAACCTAACCTAACCTAACCTAACCTAACCTAACCTAACCTAACCTAACCTAACCTAACCTAACCTAACCTAACCTAACCTTTTTTTTTTTTTTTTTTTTTTTTTTTGACAGGGTGGAAAATGCTTTATGCATTCCCCTCACCATGGGAGTAGTGAGGGGATATGTGGGACTCACCCCCCGCCCCCCCCTCAGAATGAGAGGGGGAAAGGGGGCGCAACCCACTAAAAACCACCCTGGCGTACCCTCCTGCCGGTTAGGCAAGGCGCCGTGGAACCGCCGAAGCTCTGCCCACGACGCCTTCCGGCAGCCCCGGCCACCTGCCGGGGCTACCCGCGCCGAAGGAGAGAGAGGCCGAGCACGCCTGGCCTCTCTCCCAGACCGCCAAGTGACTAGCCTACGGCGGGCGAGGGACTCCCATCCCCCACCCGCAGTCACTAAGGGTTGAGGCGGGCGGCAAAACGCCGCCGCCTCACCCCCCGCCGTCTACGCCGGAGCGGATGCGCGAGAGGAGAATCCTCGCGCTCACGCTCCGAGGCCTCCTTCTGCGAGATGACACACTCGCAGAAGGAGGCCACAGCCCTCCAGGACCTGTCGCTGCACAGCATTGCAGACACAACGCTGTGCAGGGAGAGGTCCCGTCGACCGATGGCTAGCGCCATAGTGCGGCGCTCCGCACTCCACCGGCTGCACACCTCGAGAGTGTGCTGAGCCGTGTCGTCCGGATCGCCGCACTCGTGGCACTGCGGGCCGGGCTCCCTCCCAATTTTGTGCAGGTAATGACCGAAGCATCCGTGTCCGGTCAATACCTGCACAAGCCGGTACGACGTAGCGCCGACTGCCCTCCCCAACCAGGTGTCAAACGACCCGAGGATCGCCCCTATGGTCCGAGTCCCATAGGGGGAGTCCTCCAGGTCCGCTTTCCACCTGTCCCGCAGTCGGCGCTCCGTCATCCGGCGCGTCTCCTCCACCTCCTCAGGGTCCGGGCGTTCTCCTCTCGCCCGGGCCCTGGACCTAACTGCGTAGGTCTCCGCCTGCACCTCTGCATCCAACTCCCAGGGCGGGGTGCAGGCGAGGAGGCAGGCCGCGGCGTGGGCCACCGTCATGTAGGCCCTCACAATTCGGAGGGCCACCACCCGCTGTGGCCTCTGCAGCAGGGCCCTGTTCCGGGCGGACAGCTTGTCCGCCCAGATGGGGGCCCCGTACAGAGCCATGCTCCTTGTAACGCCGGCATACAGCCGGCGGCACAAGGAGCCCGGCCCACCCACGTTCGGCAGCAGCCGGCTCAGTGCCGACGCGGCGCCCACAATTCGGGGAGCTAACTGTGTAAAGTGCTCCCCGAAGTTCCATCGTCGGTCCAGAACAAGCCCCAAATATTTTATGTGGGGCTTGATCGGGACCGACTCCCCCCCCAGGGTGAGCGCCAAGCCCGCCGGCAGCCTCCACCCCCGGCCCCCGAAGACTATCGCCTCAGTCTTCGGGAGCGCCACCCTCAGGCCGAGCCGACCAATCCGGTAAATGGTCAGCTCGGCCGCCGCTTCCGCCCGGCACAGCACCTCCCTCATGTCGGTCCCCCGCACGGCCACCATGGTGTCATCTGCGTAGCAGATGGTGGCCGTCCGTGGCAGCAACTCCCCCCTGATGGCCCAATCGTACCCCAGGTTCCATAAGAGCGGACCGAGCACGGAACCTTGGGGTACGCCACAGGCCATCGCCGTCGACCCCCGTCGACCGTCCCTCTGCTCATAGAGCACTACCCTCTCGGTCAGGTAGTGCTCTATGACCCGCCGCAGGTAGGGAGGCACTTGGTGGTAGATAAGTGCCTCCCTTATCACCCCATAGGGGAGAGTGCCAAACGCGTTCGCGATGTCAAGAGACACCGCGACGACACCCTCCCCTCTGCTCGACGCGTACTCACAGAAGTCCCTAAGGGACTTCAGCGCGTCGAGCGTAGACCGCCCCTCTCTAAACCCGAACTGTCTGTCGGAGACGTTCGGGCCGGCGGTCTCCAGGTGCTGCTGGATCCTGGAGGCCAGGATTCTCTCCATCATCTTCCCGGCCTCATCCAACAGCACTATGGGGCGATAGGCGGAGGGACAGTCCGGGGGTCGACCCTCTTTCCGGAGGAGGCAGAGCCTCCCCTCCTTCCACACCCTCGGGAACCGTCCCTCCCTCAGGCAGTCGTCCATCAACTGCCTGAGTCGGTCCCCGAGGTGTTTTAGGGCGATGGGGAGTACCCGGCCCGGTACTCCGTCGGGCCCCGGGGCTTTCTTGCAGCCCCGGAGCCGGTCCACCGCCCTCTCGAACTCGTCATCGCTTACCGGTGCGATGGCGAGTTCGAGTGGATCCTCCAAGTCCCCCGGTGGCTCGGTCATCACCGGGGGAGTTATCGAGGGAGCTGCCGGAAACAGCCCCTCGATGACCCTCCTCAGGAGGGGAGGCTCCAGGGAGTCCATGGGGGGGGCAGTGCGCATTTTATTGCGCACCACCCTGTACGGCCGCCCCCACGGATCCCTGTCCAGCGTGGCCAAGAATGAGGCGTGTGCCTCATCCTTGGCCTTTGCTATGGACAGGGTTAGGGCCCCCTTGGCTTCTTTGAGGGCCCCGTAGAGCCTGTCCTCCTCCTCCGCAGTGTGCCGCCTGCGCCTGCAATGTTGGTAGGCGCGGCGGGCACTGTTACTGGTGGTCCGCACTGCCGCAATTTCGGCGGACCACCAGTAGACCTTCCTCCGGGCGAAGAGCCGTTTCGCCCGGGGCATGGCCGCTCCGCATACGGCCTGCAGTGCGGAGCGGAACCGGCGCGCCCTCTCCTCCACTCCCAAGGCGGCGGGTGGGGCAGCACACCAAGCCTCCACCATCGCCGCCTCGTCCGCCTTGGCCCTGTCCAGCTGGGACAGGGACCACTTGGGGAACTCCTCCGTCCCCCCTCCCCGCCCCCCCCGAGGACTGGGTGGCAGCTGGCCCGGTCTTGTGGAGACCCTCAACCTGATATACAGGTGATCGGAGAGGGTCTCCACGTCCTCCAGGACGCGCCAGTCTGCGAGGCGTGCGGCAATGGCAGGGGTCGCGAACGTTATGTCCACGATAGACCCCCCCTGCCGCCGCACGCAAGTGTTGGCGCTGCCCTGGTTCAGGACCACCAGGCCCGCCGCCGCCACCCAATCCGTCAGCACGCCCCCGCGCACGTCCGTTATGGGGGATCCCCACGCCGCACTCTTGGCGTTGAGGTCCCCCAGGACCATTACCTGGCGCGGGGCCGCCCTCGCCACGACCCCCTCTAGGACCCCCAGGAAGGCCTCAAAGGCGGCCAGCGGCCTATTGGGGGAGAAGTACACCGCAACTAGTACGGTGTCGCTCCCCCATCCGGCCGCCACATACCCCGGGCCGCCCTCGATCCTCACGAGGGGGGGTCCGTCGCCGACCGCCGGCACCGCCACGGCAACCCACTCGTCCGTCGACCCCACCCAATTGGGTAGGGGAGGGACGAAGTAGGGTTCCGCGACGACCGCAACGTCAATCGACCACTCCGCCATTACCTGCATCAGCAGGTCTTGTGCTCTGGCGGAGTGGTTGACGTTGGCCTGCAGGAGCTCCAAACGGTGTGCTGGCATTTAGAGCTCCATGCAGGTCTCCTCGGGGGCCGCGGCGGTCGCTGCGGGGGCGCTTCCATTAGCAACAGGGGGGCGGGGACGCTGCGGCCGCAGGTCCCTACCTTTAGTTGCGGGGGGGAAACATTTCCTCCCCCCCAGCATGTGGTTTGCCGGGAGTTTGGCCTGGTGGCACACGGCGCACCAAGCCTTCTCCCAGCAATCCGCCATTTTGTGCCCCTCTTTGCTGCACCGGAAGCAAAAATTGCTCCGGTCAACTTTAGAGGGGCACAGCTCCCGCGAGTGGCCGACACCATAGCAGCGGAAGCACCGCATTGGTGTCGGCCCCACCGCCGTGACCCTGGCGGAGGCCCATCCCACCAGAATCCTCCCGGCCTTGGTGAGGGTCACCGCAGCCTGCACGGGGCACTGGATCAAGACCGATCCAGTGCCATCGTAAAGGGCGCGGACGGCCCCCACACGGACCTGCTCAGGCCGGCACGCCCCCGCCGCGGCAACAGCCTGCGCCACCGTGTCTTTGGTGGCCGACTCGTCCAATCCGGAGATCTGGACGCCGGCCATCTTGACAGGGCGGCTGACGTCCGCCACATCCCCCACCAACCCTTGCAGCTTGGCCGCAAGGGTATCCGCCACCTCGTGGCCCTTCTCCCCGGGGACCTCGATGACCCGGGAGCCCGTCATCGAGGTCCTGACCCGCACGCTCTGCAGGCCCACCTCACTCAGGCTAAGACCATTAATGGCCTTAGCCATGGTGGCCTGCAGGGTGGTGGTGGCCCCCTTCTTGAGGGAGATCACCACCGCCGCCGTCTTGGGGACGGACAGCTTTGCGGGTCTCGGCCCGTGCGCTGTCTTCCCGGGCCCTTTAGGGGCTGGAGGGGGGGGCTTGGCCGCGCCCTTGCCCTTCTTCCGAACCACCTGCGACCACGACATTTGTGTGGGCGCAGGTGGCATACGGCCCGAGGGGCCGGACTCCTCCTCCGGGGCCGGGGCAGCCTTGGCGGCCTTGGCGGACTTCTTGTTGGCGGGGGTTGGGACTAGGGCCACCGCCTTCTTGTTTGCCCGCCCATCGCCTAGCCTGGCTCTGGCTATTGGCTCGAGGTCCACCGGGGCTGGGGGTGGCGGGGCAATACCTGCCCCCTTTCGCTGGGGGGGGGCTGACATGGCGGGCTTGGTAGCCCGCTTGTCGTGTGCCAGCGGGGGGCGAAGGATGGGCTCCGCCGGGAGGCGTCGGTTGACCTCCTCCATCCTGTCGGCTATCATCCGACCTAGGCTGAGGAAGAGGTCCCTCTTCATGACCTCAATAGCCTCGGTCAACTCGGCGGTCCCGAACTGCAGGGCAGCAGCGACAGGGGGGGCGGCCGGGATCTGCCGCTCGCTGAAGGCGGTGCGGAGCGCCTTCAGCTCCGCCGAGTTGAGAGCGAGTTGCTCCCGCATCCTTTTATTGTCCGCTTTTAGGATGCGGATCTCCTCGCTCTCGGTTCTGGAGGCCTCTACCTCGTCCATCAGCCCCAGGATGGCGCGGCAGGCCCGGTTCATGCGGCCTTGAACCTCCCCCTTGATGTTCCCGGATATCCTGGCCGCCTCCAGGATGTCCCTCGCCGCCATGCGGGTGGCATCAATCGGGTCAGCCTTCTGACCCTCTAGCCCATCCATGGGCTCCGGGGAGCGCGAGCCCGAGCGAGAGCGCGAGGCTGACCGAGATCGCCGGTCCCCCTCCGCCTTACCCTTTTTTCCCCCCTTTCCCCCTCTGGGGCGGAGTTCGGGGAAATCCCTCCTGTAGCTGGCCGCAGGATCGGCATCAGCTACCTCCTCAAACTGGGGCTCAAGCTGGTACAGCTTGGCCCTCAGTCTGGCTGCGGCCAGCCCAGAGTAGGCCCCCTTGGGCTTCCCCCTGAACGCCGTGTTAATTTTAAGGGGCCTTTCCTCCCCCTCCTCCTCCTCGTCCTGGTTCTCCAGGGCCCTCTTGGAGGGCTGTGGAGCAGAGTGCTCCCCCACGAGCCATCCGAGATCATCAATCTCAGACTCGGATTCGGAGTCATTGATAACCCCCCCCCCCTTGGGTGGAACCCTGCGATTTTTCGTAGGTGAGGCCATGGTGGCCCCCCCTACCTCCCTACCAAGAAAAGCCGAAATCCGACCGCTAGGACCCAAGTTAGGACCTAACCTAACTTAAAACGGTCAAGCGCGACTCGGATTTCGACTTTCCTATAGTAAAAGAGATTTTGCGCCTGAAATTAAAAAATAGCAATCAGGGGAAAACTTTGTCCCCTGATTTGACGCCCTTCCAAAAGTCCTAGAAGGATGAAACAAAGACTAAAAGGTAGTCCTTGCTTGCCCCCCTAAAACTAAACACAAAAAATAATAAAAAGGTAAAAAGGTAAAAAGTTATCGAATTTACCAACTTTCGGAAAAACCTTAAGTTGGTAAACCGAAAAACCTTATCCCCCCCGGAACCTTAACAGGACTATAACTCCCGAACTGGAAGTCGTAGAGTTAAGGACTATATACAAAATATTTACAAAAATAAACAGTCTACACTAATTTTGGGGTTTTATATTTTTGCAGCAAATGCAAAAAATATAAAACACCGACAAACACAAAAAAGCCGGAGCTGATTCTCAAAAAGTTCGAGTAAAAACTCGAAGTTCAAGAAAATCAAAAACTCGCGACACAGAAATATAATCTAAACAATACCTACGCTATAGTTAGCGGGACCGTTGCAGCTACCCCAGCCCAAAAACTGGGCAATTAAGGAAGCTGACAACACCGACAAAACTAATTTAGAAAAACGTAAACAAACAAAAATAATTACAAAAAATTAAAGTTAAAAAACACTAAACTAGGAGGCCGATATTTTCTAAACTAAGGTTCAGAAAATTATCGGACCAACCGTACGGCAAAGAAGCCGATCGCCGGTATTTTTCTAACCTATAAAAGGCTCGAAAAGATATCGGCAACACAGACTTTTTCGCCGCAGAAAACGTACAAAAACTAAAGAAACAAAAACCAACCGCAAAACGAAATATTAAAAAAATAAGGAAACTATACTAGATAAAAGAGAAAAGATATTTGGAAAGACGTGAGAAAAAAATGTAATATTTTGTCTCCGAAGAACGCAAAAATCCACTCAGCAACACCCAAGATTTTACCTCAACCTAACCTAACCTAACCTAACCTAACCTAACCTAACCTAACCTAACCTAACCTAACCTAACCTAACCTAACCTTTTTTTTTTTTTTTTTTTTTTTTTTTTTTTTTTTTTTTTTTTTTTTTTTTTAACGGAGTGGAAATGCGTTACGCATCATCCCCTGGCCCAGGGTTGGCCATGCTATAGGGGGGGTATGACGGACTCTCTCCTCCCCCCACTCTCGCACGAGAGTAGAGGGAGCAGCCTACCGTCTAAAACCACTCCGGCGTTTACCTCCGCTGCTGTTTTCGGGGACACAATGGGATGCCTAGGATGCAACCATTAGGTGTCCCCCAGCCGTCCCAGCCTAGTGCCGGGGTACCTCCGCCAAAGGAGGGAGAGGTCGGTAAACGCTACGACCCCTCCCCCAGACGTGTGTAGGACCGTGCAATGTGGGCCCCTAACCCACTGGTCCTACAAGGGGTTCAGGCTAGCAGCGTACTGCATGCGCCTTCGCCCCCTCCGTCTGCGTCGGAGCGGGTGCGCGTCGACATTGTCTTCGCGCTCCCGCTCCGCCACCTCCTTCTGCGAGATGACACTCTCACAGAAGGAGGATACCGCCTTCCACGATCTGTCGCTGCCCAGCATGGCCGAGACTACGCTGTGCAGCGAGAGATCTGAGGCACCAATTTCCGCAGCCATAGTGCGGCGCTCCGGATCCCAGCGAGTACACACCTGGAGGGTGTGCTGGGCCGTGTCATCCGGGTCGCCACACTCGTGGCAGATCGGACTCGGCTCCCTCTTTATCTTGTGCAGGTAGTGGCCGAAGCACCCATGTCCGGTCAGTACCTGCACAAGCCGGTACGTAAGCGTACCGTGTCGCCTCTCGACCCAGTGGTCAAATGACGGGAGGAGTGCCCCTATAGTGTAAGTTCCATAGGGGGAGTCCTCCAGGTCACTTTTCCACCGGTCCCTCAGGCGCCGCTCCGTCATTCGACGGGCCCCCTCCACCGTCTCCGAGTCCGGGCGCTGTCTCCTCGCCCGGAACCCGGCCCTCATCCGGTATGTCTCGGCCTGCACCTGAGCATCTAGCTCCCACGGCGGGGTGCAGGCCAAGACACACGCGGCCGCATGTGCCACCGTCACATAGGCCCTCACTATTCGGAGGGCCACCACTCTTTGGGGCCTCCTTAGGAGCACCTTATTCTTGGCCGACAGTTTGTCGGCCCAGATTGGCGCTCCGTATAGCGCCATGCTACGCACTACGCCTGCAAACAGGCGTCGGCATGGCGCTTGAGGCCCCCCCACGTTCGGCAACATGCGGCCCAGGGCCGACGCGGCGCCTACCACCCGGGGAGCAAGTTGGCGGAAATGCTCCCCGAAATCCCACCTCCGGTCCAGGATGAGGCCGAGGTACTTGATCGTACCCTTCACCTGGACCGCCTCCCCCGCCACAGGGATGGTCAATCCACTACGTGGACGCCATCCCCTCCCCCCGAAGACAATAGCGTCTGTCTTCGGGAGGGACACCTCCAGACCCAGTTGTCGGATGCGGCCGACAACCAGGTCTGCCGCCAACGACGCCCTCCGGAGGGCCTCCTCCAGCTCACGTCCCCGCACGGCCACCATTGTATCGTCGGCATAGCAAAGGGTGGCCATGCGGGGAAGGAGCGCTCCGCGGATCACCCAGTCGTACCCTATGTTCCATAGCAGGGGTCCTAACACGGACCCCTGTGGAACACCGCACGACATCGGGTGAGCGATCCGCAGACCCCCACGATCGTAGAGCACTACCCTGTCGGTTAGGTAGTGCTCCACAATCCGCCGCAGATACCCGGGCACCCTGTGGAAGCGGAGGGCCTCCCTGATGACCGAGAAGGGTAGGGAGCCGAATGCGTTGGCAATGTCTAACGACACCGCCACGACCCCCTCACCCTTCGCCTCCGCGTTCCCACAGAAGTTCCGGAGGGACGAAAGCGCGTCCATAGTGGACCGTCCCTCCCGGAACCCGAACTGCCGGTCGGAGATGTTAGGCCCCACGTCCTCCAGATGTTGGACGATGCGACGGGACAAGATGCGCTCTAGCATCTTGCCCGTCTCATCTAGGAGGACAATGGGGCGGTAACCGGCAGGGGTATCAAACGGCCTACCCTCCTTCCGAAGGAGTACGAGGCGTCCCTCCTTCCAGCACCTCGGGAAGCGCCCCTCCTTGATACAATCATCAAAGAGGGTCCGCAAGCGGTCCCCGAGGTGCTCCGCCACAATGTGGAGGACTCTTCCCGGTACCCCATCCGGTCCTGGTGCCTTTCTGCAGGACCGGAGACGGTCGACGATGGTCTCCATTTCGTCGTCCGTCACGGGAGGGGGATCATCTTGATCAACCTCCTCAACCGTGGGGCCCACCATTGCGGGCGGCTGGAAAGCCGCCGCAGCCGGGAAGAGTCCCTCCACAATTCTCGTGAGGAGCTCTGGCTCAAGGGAGTCCATGGGGGGTGCGCAACGCATTTTGTTGCGCACAACTCGGTAAGGCCGCCCCCACGGATCCCTATCCAACGTGGCCAGGAACTCCTCACGCGCCTCGTCCTTTCTGCGAGCTATCTCCACAGAGAGCGCGTCCTTCGCCACCTTCAGCTCTCTGTGGAGATGCTCTTCCTCCTCCGGCAGGTGTCGCCGCCTCCTGCAGCGCGTGTATGCGCGGCGGGCGGTATCACTGGCGGCTCGCAGGGCCGCAATCTCCTGCGACCACCAGTACACCTGCCTCTTGGCGGGCAGCCTTCGGGCCCGGGGCATGGCCGCGTCGCACACCGACGTTAGTGCGACGCGAAACCGGGCTGCCCGCTCCTCCACCCCCAAGGTGACCGGTGGGGGCGCACACCACGCCTCCACCATGGCCGCCTCCACCGCCGCTCCCAGGTCGAGGCGGGCCAGGGTCCACCTTGGGAAAGCCCCTCCTCCTCCTCTCCCCCTCCGCCCTCTCGGGCTGGGCGGCGGCACCCCTGGCGAGGTGCTGACCCTCATCCGAACGTATAAATGGTCGGAGAGGGTCTCTACCTCCTGAAGGACGCGCCAGTCCGCGATTCGTGCGGCAATGGCAGGGGTCGCGAACGAGACGTCCACGATCGACCCTCCCTGCCGCCGCACACACGTGTTGGCGTCGCCCCGGTTGAGCACCTCAAGCCCCATCGCCGCCACCCAGTCTTCGAGGGCCACCCCTCTCGGGTCCGTGATGGGGGAACCCCACGCCGCGCTCTTGGCGTTTAGGTCCCCCATCACCACCAATGGCGCCGGCGCCGCCCCTCCGACGACTCTCCCCAGCCCCACCAGGAAGGCTTCAAACTCCCGCAGCGGCCTATTCGGGGAGAAGTAAACTGCCACTAGGACAGTTTCTCCCCACTTGGCCACCGCGAAGCCCGAACCCCTGGCCATTCCCGATAGGGGGGGGAGGTCACCCATCGCCGGTACCGCGATGGCAACCGAGCCGTCCGTCGCCCCGACCCAGTTAGACTGGGGGGGGACGAAGTACGGCTCAGCTACCACCAACACGCCAATGCCCCACTCCGCCATGACCTGCATGAGCAGATCTTGGGCGCGGGCGGAGTGGTTGGCGTTCGCCTGCAGGACCTCTAATTGCCGGTGTGCTGGCATTTAGAGGTCCATCTGGCTAACCTCCTGGGTTGACACATTGGCGGCACGCCTTATGGGGGGGGGCGTTGATTGGCCCTGCCCTGGAGCTTTGCCCCTGGTGTGTGGCGGGGCACACCTCCATCCTCCCATCACGTGGTCCGCTGGACGTTGCGCCTTAAAGCAGACGTCACAGTGGGGCGCGGCCACGCAGGAGGCCCTCCAGTGGTCTGTCCCGCTGCACCGGTGGCACCAGTTGGACCGGTCCACGGTTGAGGGGCAGAGGGCCCCGCTGTGTCCGATGCCTTGGCATCGGAAGCACCGCATGGGCCTCGCCTCCAGTGCAGTCACGCTGGCGGACGACCACCCCACCAGTAGTCGTCCTGTTGTTGCCAGCGTGTTGGCCACGGTCACCGGGCACTGCACGTTCGCCACGCCGGATCCGTCAAAGCGGACCCGGATGGCGCCAACCTTCACCTGGGTGGGGGAGCACCCAGTCTTGGCCCCAATTGCCGCCGCGATGTCCTCCGGGGTGATGGTCTCATCGAGACCACCCACCCGGACTTCCGCCATCTTGACGGGCCGGTAAACATTCGCCACGTCGCCCACCAGCCCGTCAATTTTGTCGCGCAGCGCGTCTGCAGCCGCGGCACTATTCACGCCCGGGACCTCAATGAGGCGGGCCCCGGTCTGCGTTTTGCGGACCCTAACGTGTTCCAGGCCAACCTCCGCCAGCGAAAAGGACTTCATGGCTTTAGCCATGACGCTGGCGTAGGTTGCCTCGCTGCCCTCCTTCATTGCTACCACGACCGCTGCCGTTTTTGGGGCGGGCAACCTTCTTGGGGCTAGCGATAGCCGGTTGCCCTTGACCACTTGATGTGCGGTGGGGGCAGCCTTCTTCTTTTTCCCCTTACCCTTCACGACGTCCGACCAGGATGTCTGGGCGGGGGGCAGTGCCTCCTGCACTGCCCTCACCGCCGGGGCGAACTCGTGAATAGGGGGAGGACGAGGAGCTGCCAACAGCCTTGTCGCTTTTGCCCGACGAGACCGGCGCGAAGGCTTCGCGGGGCGTGCAACCTTAACGGGGGGGGCCTGACGACCGGCAGGAGTCACCTTGGCCGCTCGGGCGCGGGGAGCCGCCCTAGCTGGGAGAGCCGCCGTGGTGGTGGAAGCTGCTCTGGCCGGGGGAGCTGCCCTGGTGTGAGGAGCTGGCACGGTGGCGGGGCCCAACCTGGGAGGAGCCTCGTTCCTCTTCCGGTCCGCTGCCAGTGGGGGGCGGACTATCGGACCAGCGGGGAGAAGGGCCCGGACTTCCCCAATCCGGACATTCACCATCTCCCCGATGGACATGAAGAGGTCCCGCTTGAGGTCCTCCCTCAGCACCAACATGGCCTGCCCCAGAGCATGAGGCAAGCCTCCATCGGGGGCGGGCTCCTGCGAGGGCTGCTTTTTCCGTTCCGAAAAAGCAGTCCTGAGGGCCTTTAGCTCCGACCGCACGGAGGAGAGTTCCTCTCTCATGCGTTTATTGTCGGCGCGCAAGGCCCTCAACTCCTCGTCTTCGCCTCCGCCCCTCGCTTGGAGGATGTCTGCTGCCGCAAATATGTCGTTGCACGCCTTTTTCATGCGGCCCCAGACATCCCCCTTCAGGTTGCCGCTTTTATTGGCCTCAACCATGACTTGGCGTGCGGCATTCCTCACAACAGCGACGTACCCCCCGTCACTGTCCTCCTCGCGGACAGGGCTGCGGCTACGGTGCCGCGGGACCAACGTGCTCCTCCGTATATTTCCCTTTTTGAGGGGCTTCTTCCTTCGAGTCTGAGGCGGCGGCGAATCACCAGTTGTACAGTACTTGGCAGCCGCGTCCGCCTCCGCCTCAGACCCACCCAGATCATGGTACCTCAGCACCACCCCCGAGCACGCTCCCCTCGTACCGGAGCGCTTCCCTCTCCTAGCGGTGTTCACCTTCGGCTTCGGTAACACCTCGTCCTCCCCGGCGTGTGGCCTTTTTGTAGGCCTTGTACCAGAAGGTCTATTTTGAGTATTCGGGGCATCATTTTTCAGCCCGTCCTCATCAATGACCTTGCTGGTATTGGGGGTGCTGGTCCGGACATGAACTGGCGGAAGAGATGAGTCGGAGACATCACCTGCCTCCGAACTGATCACCTCCACCAGCTCCGCCTCTTTCAGCCTCGCCGCCTCCATTACTTTGTCCATCTCGGTGTCCATTTGGTTGCCAAAGTCATTTTTCAGGAAGTCACCATCTTGGCGACCTCCCTCTCCACTGCCCTCTATCATCAAATCAGCGTCCGTTGTGGGTTTGCGTTGGTTGTGTTCACGGAGGTCAGCGCCATTGCGCTGACCTACGACATGGCCTTTGCCCCCCCCAGAATACGAGGGGCAGCCCGTGTCCGCAGACACGGGGAGGGGTTCTCCCGTAAGGGTACCCTCCTGGGGTAGTTTTTTTTTTAGACCATCACTCATCATCATCGTCAGGTACGTTTAGGGCCCTGCACCAAAGGCCATGGTTGGATTTTTTATAGAGGTTGTCTCCTCGCGGCCCAACGTGACGGCCATCGCCCCGGACGCCTACGGGTCCGGATTACGATTTGACCGACGGAAGCCTAAGCAAACCGCCGCTCCTGCACGCCTTCTGAAAAACAGAAGACGCAGTTGCACTCCACTAACTACTCTCCAAGGAGAGTAGTCGGGAGCAACCTTCCACCAATATTGCGCACTTTCGGGGAGTATTTAATTCCCCAGGCCCGCGCTGGCCCAAAAGTGGATATACCGCCACTGGCTCGGTGCCCACCCCCTAGCCTAGCCTAACTTAACTACCCATTTCCCCCCCAGTGTGTCGGTGACAAAGCGACTTTTCTAACGGAAAGTCACTTGTCACCTCCCCCCCACTCCCCTGCCGGATATTTGCCATGGGCTGAGAGAATTCCCCAGAGGGGAAAAGTCTCAACCGATGCCCAGGGTGCACCAGCCCAGATGCTGCGTTCTCTCCGGATCGAGATCAAGAGAGATCGCAACAACCAAGCCAACGTGGAGGAATCCGGCCCGCACCCCAACCTAACCTAACCTAACCTAACCTAACCTAACCTAACCTAACCTTTTTTTTTTTTTTTTTTGATGACGGAGTGGAAATGCATTTACGCATCCTCCCTGCCCGGGGAAGGCTGTGCAATGGGAGGTATGACGGACTCTCAAAAGAACTACCGTCTAAAACCACTCCGGCGTTTACCCCCCTGGCCAGTCGCGAGGCGCCGCGGAACCGCAATTAAGCTTTGCCCACTGACACGCCTCCTGGCCTGCTCCGAAGAGCCCCACCTTCTCCGCCAAAGGAGGAGACGGCTGCGGTCAGCAGCCCACGACCATCTCCCCAGACCGGTAAAGCCGTGCAATGTGGGCCCCCAACCCACTGGTCCTACACGGTCTGCCTGTGGTGGATGGTGCTTTCCGGATACCCAACCTCTAGGGTCGGTCCCCATACCCTTCAAACACACCCCACCACAGCTGTCCCACCAATAACTACAGTGCCCCCCGGGATTCCGAAAGACACGTAGAAGGACCCTCGGGTGACATGGGAGTACGTCTTGAGCAGGGTCATGCTCCGGTGCAGAGCGGAACCTTCGTGCTCCGTTGCAGAGCGGAGTTAACATGCCCCAGTCTTTCGGTAAGCCCAGTCACCAACCACCAAAGTGACAGAAAGCAGCTGTCCGGTTTGGAAACGGCCTCGAAGGCACACGCAACCGCCCCTATCAACTACCTCTGTCACGGCCCCCTCCAGGTAACTGGTTAAGCTTTCCAGGAACAGAAACGGCCTCGAAGGCACACGCAACTGACCCTTCAAGCTACCCCAGTCACCAACCGTCAATGGGCCACAGAAGGAAGCTGTCCAGGGCGGAAACGGTCCAAAGCAACCGCCCCTTCCAACGACCTCTGTCGCCGCCTCCCTATGGTGACGAGGCCACTTTTCCGAAGAAAAGCTGCTCGTCACCATCCCCCCCCAGGTGACAGAAGGAAACTTTCCGGGGCAGAAGTGCCGGTACACAACCGCAACCCTTCAAGAAACCCCTGTCACCTCCCCCCCCCCCCCGTGCCGGATATTAGCCATGGACCGAAAGAATTCCCAAGGGGGAAAAGTCTCAGCCAATGCCCAGGGTGCACCAGCCCAGATGCTGCGTTCTCTCCGGATCGAGATCAAGAGAGACTGCAACACCCAAGCCAACGTGGAGGAATCCGGCCTGCACCCCAACCTAACCTAACCTAACCTAACCTAACCTAACCTTTTTTTTTTTTTTTTTTTTTGATGACGGAGTGGAAATGCATTTACGCATCCTCCCTGCCCGGGGAAGGCTGTGCAATGGGAGGTATGACGGACTCTCAAAAGAACTACCGTCTAAAACCACTCCGGCGTTTACCCCCCTGGCCAGTCGTGAGGCGCCGCGGAACCGCAATTAAGCTTTGCCCACTGACACGCCTCCTGGCCTGCTCCGAAGAGCCCCACCTTCTCCGCCAAAGGAGGAGACGGCTGCGGTCGGCAGCCCACGACCATCTCCCCAGACCGGTAAAGCCGTGCAATGTGGGCCCCCAACCCACTGGCCCTACACGGTCTGCCTGTGGTGGATGGTGCTTTCCGGATACCCAACCTCTAAGGGTCGGTCCCCATACCCTTCAAACACACCCCACCACAGCTGTCCCACCAATAACTACAGTGCCCCCCGGGATTCCGAAAGACACGTAGAAGGACCCTCGGGTGACATGGGAGTACGTCTTGAGCAGGGTCATGCTCCGGTGCAGAGCGGAACCTTCGTGCTCCGTTGCAGAGCGGAGTTAACATGCCCCAGTCTTTCGGTAAGCCCAGTCACCAACCACCAAAGTGACAGAAAGCAGCTGTCCGGTTTGGAAACGGCCTCAAAGGCACACGCAACCGCCCCTTTCAACCACCTCTGTCACGGCCCCCTCCAGGTAACTGGTGACATGGGAGTACGTCTTGAGCAGGGTCATGCTCCGGTGCAGAGCGGAACCTTCGTGCTCCGTTGCAGAGCGGAGTTAACATGCCCCAGTCTTTCGGTAAGCCCAGTCACCGACCACCAAAGTGACAGAAAGCAGCTGTCCGGTTTGGAAACGGCCTCAAAGGCACACGCAACCGCCCCTTTCAACAACCTCTGTCACCGCCCTCAAAAGAGGCGGGATGGTGACAAAACCACTTTTCCGAGGAAAAGCGGCTCGTCACCATCCCCCCCCTAGGTGACAGAAGGAAACTTTCCGGGGCAGAAGTGCTCTCCACACAACCGCAACCCTTCAAGAAGCCCCTGTCACCTCCCCTCCCCCCCTTGCCGGATATTAGCCATGGGCCGAAAGAATTCCCAAGTGGGAAAAGTCTCAGCCAATGCCCAGGGTGCACCAGCCCAGATGCTGCGTTCTCCCCGGATCGAGATCAAGAGAGACTGCAACACCCAAGCCAACGTGGAGGAATCCGGCCTGCACCCCAACCTAACCTAACCTAACCTAACCTAACCTAACCTAACCTAACCTAACCTAACCTAACCTAACCTAACCTAACCTAACCTAACCTTTTTTTTTTTTTTTTTTTTTTTTGACAGGGTGGAAAATGCTTTATGCATTCCCCTCACCATGGGAGTAGTGAGGGGATATGTGGGACTCACCCCCCCGCCCCCCCTCCGAATGAGAGGGGGAAAGGGAGCGCAACCCACTAAAAACCACCCTGGCGTACCCTCCTGCCGGTTAGGCAAGGCGCCGTGGAACCGCCGAAGCTCTGCCCACGACGCCTTCCGGCAGCCCCGGCCACCTGCCGGGGCTACCCGCGCCGAAGGAGAGAGAGGCCGAGCACGCCTGGCCCCTCTCCCAGACCGCCAAGTGACTAGCCTACGGCGGGCGAGGGACTCCCATCCCCCACCCGCAGTCACTAAGGGTTGAGGCGGGCGGCAAAACGCCGCCGCCTCAACCCCCGCCGTCTACGCCGGAGCGGATGCGCGAGAGGAGAATCCTCGCGCTCACGCTCCGAGGCCTCCTTCTGCGAGATGACACACTCGCAGAAGGAGGCCACAGCCCTCCAGGACCTGTCGCTGCACAGCATTGCAGACACAACGCTGTGCAGGGAGAGGTCCCGTCGACCGATGGCTAGCGCCATAGTGCGGCGCTCCGCACTCCACCGGCTGCACACCTCGAGAGTGTGCTGAGCCGTGTCGTCCGGATCGCCGCACTCATGGCACTGCGGGCCGGGCTCCCTCCCAATTTTGTGCAGGTAATGACCGAAGCATCCGTGTCCGGTCAATACCTGCACAAGCCGGTACGACGTAGCGCCGACTGCCCTCCCCAACCAGGTGTCAAACGACCCGAGGACCGCCCCCATGGTCCGAGTCCCATAGGGGGAGTCCTCCAGGTCCGCTTTCCACCTGTCCCGCAGTCGGCGCTCCGTCATCCGGCGCGTCTCCTCCACCTCCTCAGGGTCCGGGCGTTCTCCTCTCGCCCGGGCCCTGGACCTAACTGCGTAGGTCTCCGCCTGCACCTCTGCGTCCAACTCCCAGGGCGGGGTGCAGGCGAGGAGGCAGGCCGCGGCGTGGGCCACCGTCATGTAGGCCCTCACAATACGGAGGGCCACCACCCGCTGTGGCCTCTGTAGCAGGGCCCTGTTCCGGGCGGACAGCTTGTCCGCCCAGATGGGGGCCCCGTACAGAGCCATGCTCCTTGTAACGCCGGCATACAGCCGGCGGCACAAGGAGCCCGGCCCACCCACGTTCGGCAGCAGCCGGCTCAGTGCCGACGCGGCGCCCACAATTCGGGGAGCCAATTGCGAAAAATGCTCCCCGAAATTCCATCGTCGGTCCAGAACAAGCCCCAAATATTTTATGTGGGGCTTGATCGGGACCGACTCCCCCCCCAGGGTGAGCGCCAAACCCGCCGGCAGCCTCCACCCCCGGCCCCCGAAGACTATCGCCTCAGTCTTCGGGAGCGCCACCCTCAGGCCGAGCCGACCAATCCGGTAAATGGTCAGCTCAGCCGCCGCTTCCGCCCGGCACAGCACCTCCCTCATGTCGGTCCCACGCACGGCCACCATGGTGTCATCTGCGTAGCAGATGGTGGCCGTCCGTGGGAGCAACTCCCCCCTGATGGCCCAATCGTACCCCAGGTTCCATAAGAGCGGACCGAGCACGGAACCTTGGGGTACGCCGCAGGCCATCGCCGTCGACCCCCGTCGACCGTCCCTCTGCTCATAGAGCACTACCCTCTCGGTCAGGTAGTGCTCTATGACCCGCCGCAGGTAGGGAGGCACTTGGTGGTAAATAAGTGCCTCCCTTATCACCCCATAGGGGAGAGTGCCAAACGCGTTTGCGATGTCAAGGGACACCGCGACGACACCCTCCCCTCTGCTCGACGCGTACTCACAGAAGTCCCTAAGGGACTTCAGCGCGTCGAGCGTAGACCGCCCCTCTCTGAACCCGAACTGTCTATCAGAGACGTTCGGGCCGGCAGTCTCCAGATGCTGCTGGATCCTGGAGGCCAGGATTCTCTCCATCATCTTCCCGGCCTCATCCAGCAGCACTATGGGGCGATAGGCGGAGGGACAGTCCGGGGGTCGACCCTCTTTCCGGAGGAGGCAGAGCCTCCCCTCCTTCCACACCCTCGGGAACCGTCCCTCCCTCAGGCAGTCGTCCATCAACTGCCTGAGTCGGTCCCCGAGGTGTTTTAGGGCGATGGGGAGTACCCGGCCCGGTACTCCGTCGGGCCCCGGGGCTTTCTTGCAGCCCCGGAGCCGATCCACCGCCCTCTCGAACTCGTCATCGCTTACCGATGCGATGGCGAGCTCGAGTGGGTCCTCCAAGTCCCCCGGTGGCTCGGTCATCACCGGGGGAGTTATCGAGGGAGCTGCCGGAAACAGCCCCTCGATGACCCTCCTCAGGAGGGGAGGCTCTAGAGAGTCCATGGGGGGGGCAGTGCGCATTTTGTTGCGCACCACCCTGTACGGCCGCCCCCACGGATCCCTGTCCAGCGTGGCCAAGAATGAGGCGTGTGCCTCATCCTTGGCCTTTGCTATCGACAGGGTTAGGGCCCCCTTGGCTTCTTTGAGGGCCCCGTAGAGCCTCTCCTCCTCCTCCGCAGTGTGCCGCCTGCGCCTACAGTGTTGGTAGGCGCGGCGGGCACTGTTACTGGTGGTCCGCACTGCCGCAATTTCGGCGGACCACCAGTAGACCTTCCTCCGGGCGAAGAGCCGTTTCGCCCGGGGCATGGCCGCTCCGCACACGGCCTGCAGTGCGGAGCGGAACCGGCGCGCCCTCTCCTCCACTCCCAAGGCGGCGGGTGGGGCAGCACACCAAGCCTCCACCATCGCCGCCTCGTCCGCCTTGGCCCTGTCCAGTTGGGACAGGGACCACTTGGGGAACTCCTCCGTCCCCCCTCCCCGCCCCCCCAACCTAACCTAACCTAACCTAACCTAACCTAACCTAACCTAACCTAACCTAACCTTTTTTTTTTTTTTTTTTTTTTTAAGAGGGGAAATGCGTTACGCATACCACCGTACCAGGGGAAGGCACGGTGGTTATGTGGGACTCTCCCCCCATCCACTCTCCCACTGTGGGAAAGGGACGAGAAGCATACCCACTAAAACCCCTCTGTTTGCCATCGGCGTCAGTGTCCACCGGGATGAGGGGACACTATAAAAGCACTCTTCTACGTCCCGGTGGTGACTGGGTCTATGCCCCTTCTTATGGGTTATGGGTTACAAGATACCCAACTGCTCTTCTCTTTCGTGCGCGATAACTCGAGCGCGCCCTCTCAGACTCAACGTGAGTAACGGGCTTCCCCTAGTCCGTCACTCGAGTCTTGATTAGGGTGGGACTGTGAGCGCGTACGCTCGCCTTCTCCTCCCTGTGCGGCGGCTGCGGATCGAGTTAGAGGCGCTTGCCTCCCTGACTCTCTCCGCCTCTTCCTTAGGCCCCATGACCGCCTCACAAAACTTTTGAGCGGCATCCCAGGCTCGGTCACTTTCCACCATTGTGTTAACTATGACCGGCAATGAGAGGTTGCCACCCACGGCAGCCACGAGCTCCCGGCGCTGTTCTGCCCACGCAGGACACTCTTCCAGCGTGTGCTGGGCGGTGTCTTCGAGGCAGCCGTCGCAGTGGTGACACACCGCGGTCGGCTCCCTTCCGATCCGGTGCAGGTACTTGCCGAAGCATCCATGCCCCGTAAGCACCTGCGACAATCTGAAGGTGAGCACACCGTGTTCCCTGTCCAGCCACTGTGCGAGGACTGGACGAACGGCCTCTATGGTCCTAGCACCAGCACGCGGTTGAAAGAGGTTGAGTTGCCACTTTAACACGGCTGATGCTCGCTGCTCCCCCCTCACAGTCTCGACTTCCTCCTTTAAGGGTGGGAACCGGTTTACTGCGATCTCATTCTCGCGCCATGTATAGACGGACGCGAGAATTTCCGCTTCTAGTTCCCACGGCAGGGAGCCAGCTAAGACGCACGCTGCCTCGAAGGACACCGTGCAGTATCCACGGGTGGCTCTAATGGCAATTGCCCTCTGCGGACGGTGCAGAAGGGCAACTGTCCGGCTATTCAGAGCGCCATTCCACACAGGTGCCCCGTATAGTGCCATTGAGCGCACAATGCCCAAGTACAGGCGCCGGCAGGCCGCTTTCGGGCCGTTGACATTCGGCAGCAGACTACCGAGTGCGGCCGCCGCGCGCAACAGCTTGGGCACTAACCTTCGAAAATGGTCCTCAAAGGTCCATCGACTGTCCAGCGTGAGCCCCAAGTACTTCATTTGGGGCTCGATGTTGATGCGTACTCCACCCACTGTTATGTGGGATCCCGAGGGTGGCTTGTTCCGAGGCCCGTGAAAACACATTGCCTCAGATTTGTTAAGAGCCACCTCGAGACCCAGCGCTCGAATTCGACTCACCACTTGAGCCACTCCAGCCGTGGCGAGAATGGCGCTCTCTCGGTGTGTGCTACCCCGGGCTGTCACGAGAGTGTCATCTGCATAACACGTGACGCTTACACCACGGAGGAGAACTCCCCGTAACACCCAGTCATAGCCAATGTTCCACAGAAGTGGCCCGAGAACCGACCCCTGTGGAACACCGCAAGATACCACATGACGACACCACGCCTCTTGAGTCCTGTAGGACACGGACCTACCTGACAGGTAGTCTGCGATTATGCGCTGGAGGTAGTTTGGCACCCGGTGATACCGGAGTGCCTCCCTAATGCAACTCCAAGGCAAGGTATTAAAGGCATTGGCAATGTCCAAAGACACCGCCAAGACGACGTCACCTTGGGCAACTGCTTCCTCCGCCATCTCCTTTACTCGCAGAATTGCGTGCACGGTAGACTTGCCCACTCTGAACCCGAACTGTTTGTCGTCCAGGTCCGGGCCGATTCTCACCAGATGCTTGACGAGGCGATTGGCTATAATGCGCTCGAAGAGCTTCGCCACCTCGTCTAGAAGCACAATGGGGCGGTACCCTGAGGGAGAATCGACCGGACGACCTTCTTTCCTCAGAAGGACAAGTCTACCGATCTTCCACAGCTGTGGGAAACGACTCTGGGTAAAACAAGCGTCGAAAATTGCTCTAACCCTCTCTTCGAATACGTCCGACGCAAGCACCCATGCACGGCTAGGGATACCGTCAGGACCCGGTGCTGTTTTCTTGGCACGCATCCGAAGAATAGCAGCCCCAAATTCTCCAGAGGATACCGACGGTATTTCTTCGGTCCCGGCAAGTGACTCGTTTCCAGAAGACGAGGCGAGGAACGGATGTGCCATTGACGGAGGCGTGTGGTCTTCTCCACGTGGAAAAAGTGCTCCAACCACAGCCTCCACTAGCTGAGGCTGGAGACTCTGCGTCAAAGGGGGTGCCCACGGCCGAAGTTTCCCTCGTACCATGCGATAGGGGCGACCCCATGGATCTTGATTCAGAGTCTCCAGCATCTCCTCCCTCGCTCCGTCTCTTGCAACGCTTATTGCAATGCGAAGCGTGCGCTTTGCCCCCTTATATACGTCGCGCAACGATGCTTCGGCGTTCTCATCACGGCGTCTTCTCCGGCGTTGTCTTTGGTACTGGCGTCTGGCAGCTACGCACGCAGTGCGTAATTCCGCTATTTCTGCAGACCACCAGTATACCTGCCTTCTCGGTGGTTTTGGACCCTGACGCGGCATAGAGGCATCGCAGACGCGAGTCATAGATTGGCGTAACGCCACAGCTACTTCATCAACGATGATTGTGCTCTCTGGGGGCATCCATGTCTCGACCAGAGAAGCCTCAATGAGGACATCCCTATTAAGACGTTTTACCACCCACCGAGGGCTGTCACCAGGCAACACCACTGGTCCCGGTTGAACTGGAGCCGCGGAGGACGCAGATATAACAAAACGAATGTACAGATGGTCTGACAGGGTCTCAACGTCCTCCACAACTTCCCATCCATGGACTCGGCGTGCTATCGTGGGGCTAGCGAACGACAGATCGACTATGGAACTGCCCTGTGACCGAACGCAGGTCGGTCGCGAACCCTGGTTTAAAAGGGACAGTCCCACCGTCAGTGCCCACTCCTCCAGTACTGCACCCCTTGCATCAGTAGTTGGGCAACCCCAGGCTGAGCTTTTGGCGTTAAAATCACCCATTACCAGTACAGGAAATGGGTGACTTCTGCCGATGAGGGTCTCAACCTGGCCAAGGAGATCCTCAAACTCTGCGAGGCTTCTGCTTGGTGGACAATATACGCCAACAGTCACAATTCCCCCCACAATAGCCGCAACGAAACCACGACCTCGCTGCACCCTGTCAAGTGTTGGGGAGCCAATAGACCTCGGCACGACTAGGGCAACAAGGTCGTCTTCGTCACCTGCCCAATCATCCCTGTTGGGGATAAAATAGGGTTCCGCAACCACGGCCACCTGTATCAACCACTCAGCCATGCTCTGTAGGAGCAGGTCTTGAGCTCGTGTGCAGTGGTTAATGTTCGCTTGGAGTAGTCGTAGGGCCATTGTTTAAAATCTGTATGTCCGTCTCCATATCTTCCTCTACTGACAGCTGGCGTGTCGATGGTGACTGCAGTGCTGCCTGTCTTCTCGCAATTTTGGGGGCTGGTGCGAAGCAAGCTCTGCCCCCCAGTTGGTGGTCCGCCGGTTTTTTGGCTGCCGTACAGATAGTGCAGTGTGGTTTGGCCGAGCACTCCTTGGATTTGTGGCCGACTACTCCACAGCGAAAGCACTCTTGGCTTCTGTCGACCTCCGCACTGCATTGAGCTTTGATATGCCCCTTCTGCAGACATCTGAAGCACCGCAGCGGCCTAGGCTCAAGGAGTTTTACGGAGGCCGACACCCACGATAGATTTAAGCGACGTGCTGCCGCAATGCGTTTGGCAGTTGCCACCGGGCATTCCACCCAAATGTGTCCCACACCAAATGGGTCTTTAACAACCCCGCCACTTTTGAGGCTGTCCCTGGGACAGCTTCCTGCCTCGGCAACCGCATTTAGTACCTCCTCAGCAGAAATCGAGTCATCCAAGCCGGAGGTTTTGATTTCTGTCGTCTTGACCGGCCTGGAGACGCGGGCTGTATCCCGGCTGAGGACCTGTACCAACTTTTCAGCCAGTTTGTCTGCTTGCGGGCCGCTATCTATCCCCATCACCTCAAACATCCGCGCTCCCGAGGCACACACGCGAAATCGAACCCCTGTTGTTATTCCGATATCAGTTAGGCTGATTTTGGCCTTTGCGTCTGCGATGACTGCGTCATAAGTTACACCTTTATCAATGGCCTCCGGTGTAAGGGTAACTACAACTGCGGCTGACTTCGGAAGGCTGAGTCTGGCCGGTCTTGCAGTGGCAGGAGCAGTCTTACGTGGACCCTGCTTTGCCTGCTTCTTGTTGTTCTCCTTCCTGAGCCCTTTCTTAACCACCTCATTCCAGGGCAATTCCTTCGGCTGGGTCGAGCTCGATTGTTCCGCAGGCTGCGACGCTGTTAAAAGGGCTTGAGGCTCTGCTACCCTCTCACGAGGAGTTCCAAGTGAGCTTTGCCCTTTTTTTCCCGCCTTCTTCTTCTTTTGCTTTTTTGCCTTGTCCGGCTTCGGAGAAATGGCTTGTAACGGAGCAGCCGTCTTCCTTTGAACTATTGCTGGAGCCATGGTCGGGACAGTGGATGGCCCAGGAGAGTTCTCGGCGAGATCATGAGCCCGCCTGTCCGCTGCCAATGGAGGGCGAAGTCGCTTCTCGGGAAGCAACCTATCCTCGAGCGCCTCAAACCTAGCATTTACCATCGTGCCCACCTGGCAAAGGATGGTGCGCACTAGTTCTTCGGTATCCGGCGGTTTTTCTACAGACCGGTTAGGCAAAACCACTGCAGCCTGTTGGTGTGGCTGATCAAGGCGCTCCCGCATTTCCGCCACCTCCTTGCGGAGCTCAGCTACCTCAGATTGCAAGCGGGCGTTGTCCGCCTGCAGCCCTCTCGTCTCCTCTGATGTGCAGCGGCTCTGTAAAATTAGAGCGACTTTGCTGATCTCATCCGCAGCATCTTTTAGTGTCCTTGTAATGTAGGTAGATTATTAATTGTGAAGATTGTGGGTAGGGCGGTCGTGACGGCCAGTTTGCAATATACGTTAGCTCCGTAACCAGTGTTTTCCTGTCTCCTAAATACCTAGCGGCTAGAACCTATCTAGGACACAACAGTGGCGACGAGTATTAATATTCTAACAGTGCGTGCAGTGGACATAAACATTAATAAGAAGCTATTGCCATGTCGATCGGTAAATTGAGTGAGTTCGATGTTAAGTGCGGGGTGTGGTCATCTTACGTAGACCGCTTGACTATGTATTTCAAAGTGAATAAAATTACGGATGACATGAAGCTACCTGTTATGATTGCTTCCATCGGGGATGAGGCGTATGAACTACTAGTGAATTTAGCTAGCCCCGAGAAGCCGGCGGATTTAACCTTTGCAAAAGCGGTCGAGTGCATGAGTCAGCATCTACAACCGGACCCATCGGCCTTGGCGGAAAGATATCGTTTTAGGCAAAGGAGGCAACTGGCAGGGGAAAACATAGCAGGGTATGTGACGGAACTAAAGAGACTGTCAAAATATTGCAAATTCGGAGACAAATTGAATGACAATTTACGAGATCAATTTGTATGTGGTTTAAAAAGTGATCTAATACGTCAGCGGTTATTTGCCGAGAGTGACGACGTGACCTATACGCAAGCGGTCAAGGTCGCAACGTCACTGGAGGCGGCGGAAAGAGACTCTGCGGCGGTGGAGTCGGGTCACGCGCAGGAGCCGGGAGGCAGCGGCAGCGGCGGGGAGGCGAGCGCGGTGCACGCGATCGCGCCGGGAGCCGGCGGGCCGGGGCGGACGGCTGGCGGAGCGGGCTCGGCCCGAGCTAGCAAGCAGCGCGCGGGCGGCGGGACGGGCTCGGTGCGAGCCTATCAGCAGCGCGGAAGTGGTGGAGCAGGCTCAGCGCGAGTCGGTCAACAGCATGCGGGGTCCGCGTGGCAACGTTCTTTTAATTGTGGAGCTTGTGGAGCACAGAATCATGACATGAGTTCGTGTCGCTACCGGAATTTCGTGTGCAGTAAGTGCCAACGCACGGGCCACTTGCGCCGAGTGTGCCCGGAATGGCGTGTCTCCGACACAGGCAGGCTGCATTTCGGGGAGATAAAGGAGACCGAAGAGGAAGAGGAGGTCTACGACATTGAGCAAGACTTTCATCACCTGTGCTTAAACAATTATAAACCAGTAAGTGTTTCCGTGTTTATAGACAATAAACTGTTTAAAATGGAGGTCGATACTGGCACAGCTATATCGTGCATAAGTAGAAATACTTACGAGTTACATTTCTCACATTTAACCTTAGAACCGAACAGTACAGTGTTAAAGTTTTATGATGGTAGCAAAATTAAACCACTCGGTATTATAATGCCAAGGGTACGGTACGGGCACAAAGAGAAAATTCTCGAATTGTTTGTAATAGAGAGTGGCACTACATCGTTGTTGGGCAGACAGTGGTTGGCAGAATTATGTATTGAGGTGCCCACATTGCAATGTAATTTTGTTAGTAGCCAGTTTAAACATGTTGAGCACGAAATTGTAAAATTACTTGACAGATATAAGGAGCTGTTTAGCGGCGGGCTAGGGCGGTACACGGGCGGCCGGGCTACTCTGCGCGTGCGCGAGGGCGCAGCGCCGGTATTCCACCGCGCGCGGCCACTGCCGTACGCGCTGCGCGAACGGGTGGAGGCCGAATTGGACGCCATGCTGCGCGCCGGCGTCATTGAGCCCGTCGACAACTCGGACTGGGCCTCGCCACTGGTACCTATTAATAAGCCCGACGGTACTTTAAGACTTTGTGCAGACTATAAGTCTACTTTAAACCCCGCCTTACTGATCGATCGCTATCCTTTACCGAAAATTGAAGATGTACTAGTCAACTTAAATGGTAGTCAATACTTTAGTAAGATGGATTTATCACAGGCATACAATCAAATTGAGTTAGACGATTCAAAGAAATATACGGTGATAAATACCCATCGGGGATTATTTAGGTATAACCGGTTGGTGTATGGGCTAGCTTCGAGTGTAGGTATCTTCCAACGAATCATGACAAGTCTGTTCCAGGATATACCAAACGTTCAAGTTTTCCTGGATGACGTGATAATAGGTGGGAAGTCCAAGGAGGAGCATATTCGAGCTCTTGATGAAGTTTTACAGCGCCTCGTTAGCCATGGCTTAAAATTAAAGCAGAGTAAGTGCGTGTTCTTGGCACATGAGGTAACATATTTAGGCTATGTCGTTTCTAGGAATGGTATCAGTGCAGACACATCTAAAATAGAGGCAATTTTAAAAATGCAACGTCCACAGAATGTTTCGGAAATACGGTCATTTTTAGGTATGGTCAACTTCTTTGCAAAATTCGTGAAAAATATGAGTTCAATATTAGCGCCGTTATATAACTTATTGCGTAAAGACGTCAGTTGGGTTTGGGGCAAGGAATGCGAAGAATCATTTCAGCAGGTAAAACAGTTGCTAATGGGTGCGGAAGTTCTAGCGCATTACGACCCTGATGGGCCGCTGGTGCTGACGTGTGACGCGAGCCCCCGGGGGGTCGGAGCGGTGCTCCTCCAGCGGAGGGGGGGCGCGGAGCGGCCGGTCGCCTTCGCTTCGCGTACACTTAATGACGCTGAGAAAAATTATTCTCAAATTCACCGGGAAGCTTTAGGTATAATATTCGGTCTGAAGAAATTTCATCAATACTTGTATGGGCGACGGTTTACTTTGCGCACGGACCATAAGCCCTTAGTTTCTATATTTGGACCAAACAAAGGCATCCCACAGATGACGGCCAGTAGAATACAACGCTGGGCCGTTATCATGTCAGCTTATAATTACGAAATTGAATATGTAAAAACAGGCGATAATTGTGCGGACGGTTTATCTCGGTTACCGACCGTAAACAGTACAGAAGACGTCGCGATACCGGAGCAGACATACTTACACTTCGCGCAGGACGCCCTGATGTTAGATTATAACGACGTCAAACGGATGACGGTCAAAGATCCAATGCTTAGTAGGATATTAAGTTACGTAAGGGATGGGTGGCCTACAGAATGTGAAATAAGTAATTTAAAACCATATTTCAACAGGAAACAGGAACTATATGAGGAACTAGGTTGCTTAATGTGGGGTCACAGAGTGGTAGTCCCGGAGGGGTGTAGGGCCAAAGTTTTAGAGTTTATTCATGAGCCGCACATGGGCATCGTAAAATCAAAGGCTTTGGCGCGAAGCTACGTGTGGTGGCCCGGTGTGGACGAAGCGGTGGAAGCGACGTGCCGCGCGTGCGCCGCGTGCGCCGCGCACGCGGACCAGCCGGCCCGCCATGCGCCGCGCGCCTGGCCCTGGCCCGCGCGCCCGTGGCTCAGGCTTCATTTAGACTTCTTGGGTCCCATTAACGGGAATTTATATCTAGTCGTATTGGACGCCATGTCAAAATGGATCGAGGTGTTTAAAGTTGCGAGTACGGCGGCTCATGGAACCATAGGCGCGCTGACGGAACTGTGGGGTAGGTTCGGGTTGCCAAAACAGGTTGTCACAGATAATGGGCCCCCCTTTACGAGTCGAGAATTTAACGTTTTTCTTGAGGCGAACCGTATTGAGCACATACTCACGGCTCCCTACCACCCGGCATCAAATGGTGCTGCGGAAAACGCAGTAAAAACTATAAAGAGGGTTATTAAAAAAGCGATGTCCGAGGGTAAACCGGTTTTTGAGTCGATTAATAAGTTCCTGATGTATTATCGTAATACCGAGCATTCAACAACGTGCGAGAGCCCCGCCATGTTGCTAATGAATCGTAGGCTGCGTACTCGGCTGGATGCACTAAAGCCGGACAGGGGAGCAAAAGCCCACACGGCACAAGCGCGACAAGCGGAAGCTTCTGGAGGAGTAGTTAGGACTGTTGACCCGGGAAATCAAGTCTGGTATAGGCAGTACTTACATGGGGAAAAGTGGGTTCCAGGGGTGGTATCCGAACGGTTAGGTTGTACCAACTTTAAGGTGGTAGATAAAAACGGTAACGAGGTGCACCGGCACATCGATCAGTTAAGGCGGAGGAGCGGGAGAGGTTCCCTGGTGATCCCCGATAGTAGGGAAACCCAAGAACAGGTACCAGTGGCGAGTACCAGTTCTGAGGGGCAGAGTACGAAGCGGGAGCCTACGGCTTCGCGAACGGAAGAAGACGAGGCTGAGGAGAAATGGTTCGACGCCGGCCGCGAGGAGACGCAGCCGAGTAGCCCGGCCGTGCCGCCGTCGTCGACGCCTACACCGCCCCAAGTTCGCCCGGAACGCCTTGAACGCCACGTGCGTCAATGTAGAATAATTAATCCTCCTAAATATAAGCCCTAGGTTTAATCTATATTTAGGATTATATTCCTCACGAAGCCTCCTTTGAGATTTTTGGAGGTAACGGCAACCTTTTTGATAATATTAATATTATCGTCAATTGTACGGCTTAGTGAGGTTGCCGTCTGGAAGTCGTCTCCATTAGAAGATGACTCCGATAGAGTAAAAGCCCTAGCTCGGGCTCGGGCCTCTCGAGAAGCTGCAGTGACTTCCGCCTCTGCTCTCCTCAGCTCCTCCTCCCTCTCCGCTTCAATAAGTGCCAACTTCGCCTTGGCAAGGCCAACATAATGGCCTGTAGTTGGCGGCCGTCCTCGTCTTTTCCGCATTGGGCTCGCAACCCCATCCAGACTTGTTTCCGGGTCTGAGCCCCCATTGTTTCTACACTGCCGTTCTTTAGTCCTAAGACTGGTATCCGGCAGTGACTCAACGCTAAGCATCGAGTCACTATCTCCCTCATCACTGCTGTCCTTCGACTTCTTTGTTTTTGTTTTGTTTAGAGATTTCATTTTTGTTCCCACGATTAAAGGCCGATATAAGAAGTCCACCCCCGGGTGACGCCCATCCCAGGGGTAAAGCTAGATACTGCAGAGGTCGCTCGGTATCTGCAGGTTTTAACGACTATGCTGTCGGGTTTTATAGAGTTTCCTTCTCGCGGGCCGGCCAATGAAGGCAAGCCCTCCGTTCCGGCATCTTGCAACTACCCATTACGTCGCTGGATGGGGTCGTTGAAGCAAGACGCCAGAGTACGGGGCTAGAGGAGTCGACGTGCCTCCCCTAGTTTGTGGGTGGTAAGTGCTCGACGGCATTGTAAGTGCACGCCGAGCCCACCCCCTAACCTAACTTAAGCTACCCATTTCCCCCCCAGTGTGGCGGTGACTAAGCGACTTTTCAGACGAAAAGTCACTTGTCACCTACCTCCCCCCCCCCGTGCCGGATATTTGCCATGGGCTGAAAGATTCCCCCAAAAAAGGGAAAGTCTCAGCCGATGCCCAGGGTGCACCAGCCCAGATGCTGCGTTCTCTCCGGATCGAGATCAAGAGAGACTGCAACACCCAAGCCAACGTGGAGGAATCCGGCCTGCACCCCAACCTAACCTAACCTAACCTAACCTTTTTTTTTTTTTTTTTTTTTTTTTTTTTTTTGACAGGGTGGAAAATGCTTTATGCATTCCCCTCACCATGGGAGTAGTGAGGGGATATGTGGGACTCACCCCCCCGCCCCCCCTCCGAATGAGAGGGGGAAAGGGAGCGCAACCCACTAAAAACCACCCTGGCGTACCCTCCTGCCGGTTAGGCAAGGCGCCGTGGAACCGCCGAAGCTCTGCCCACGACGCCTTCCGGCAGCCCCGGCCACCTGCCGGGGCTACCCGCGCCGAAGGAGAGAGAGGCCGAGCACGCCTGGCCCCTCTCCCAGACCGCCAAGTGACTAGCCTACGGCGGGCGAGGGACTCCCATCCCCCACCCGCAGTCACTAAGGGTTGAGGCGGGCGGCAAAACGCCGCCGCCTCAACCCCCGCCGTCTACGCCGGAGCGGATGCGCGAGAGGAGAATCCTCGCGCTCACGCTCCGAGGCCTCCTTCTGCGAGATGACACACTCGCAGAAGGAGGCCACAGCCCTCCAGGACCTGTCGCTGCACAGCATTGCAGACACAACGCTGTGCAGGGAGAGGTCCCGTCGACCGATGGCTAGCGCCATAGTGCGGCGCTCCGCACTCCACCGGCTGCACACCTCGAGAGTGTGCTGAGCCGTGTCGTCCGGATCGCCGCACTCATGGCACTGCGGGCCGGGCTCCCTCCCAATTTTGTGCAGGTAATGACCGAAGCATCCGTGTCCGGTCAATACCTGCACAAGCCGGTACGACGTAGCGCCGACTGCCCTCCCCAACCAGGTGTCAAACGACCCGAGGACCGCCCCTATGGTCCGAGTCCCATAGGGGGAGTCCTCCAGGTCCGCTTTCCACCTGTCCCGCAGTCGGCGCTCCGTCATCCGGCGCGTCTCCTCCACCTCCTCAGGGTCCGGGCGTTCTCCTCTCGCCCGGGCCCTGGACCTAACTGCGTAGGTCTCCGCCTGCACCTCTGCGTCCAACTCCCAGGGCGGGGTGCAGGCGAGGAGGCAGGCCGCGGCGTGGGCCACCGTCATGTAGGCCCTCACAATACGGAGGGCCACCACCCGCTGTGGCCTCTGTAGCAGGGCCCTGTTCCGGGCGGACAGCTTGTCCGCCCAGATGGGGGCCCCGTACAGAGCCATGCTCCTTGTAACGCCGGCATACAGCCGGCGGCACAAGGAGCCCGGCCCACCCACGTTCGGCAGCAGCCGGCTCAGTGCCGACGCGGCGCCCACAATTCGGGGAGCCAATTGCGAAAAATGCTCCCCGAAATTCCATCGTCGGTCCAGAACAAGCCCCAAATATTTTATGTGGGGCTTGATCGGGACCGACTCCCCCCCCAGGGTGAGCGCCAAACCCGCCGGCAGCCTCCACCCCCGGCCCCCGAAGACTATCGCCTCAGTCTTCGGGAGCGCCACCCTCAGGCCGAGCCGACCAATCCGGTAAATGGTCAGCTCGGCCGCCGCTTCCGCCCGGCACAGCACCTCCCTCATGTCGGTCCCACGCACGGCCACCATGGTGTCATCTGCGTAGCAGATGGTGGCCGTCCGTGGGAGCAACTCCCCCCTGATGGCCCAATCGTACCCCAGGTTCCATAAGAGCGGACCGAGCACGGAACCTTGGGGTACGCCGCAGGCCATCGCCGTCGACCCCCGTCGACCGTCCCTCTGCTCATAGAGCACTACCCTCTCGGTCAGGTAGTGCTCTATGACCCGCCGCAGGTAGGGAGGCACTTGGTGGTAAATAAGTGCCTCCCTTATCACCCCATAGGGGAGAGTGCCAAACGCGTTTGCGATGTCAAGGGACACCGCGACGACACCCTCCCCTCTGCTCGACGCGTACTCACAGAAGTCCCTAAGGGACTTCAGCGCGTCGAGCGTAGACCGCCCCTCTCTGAACCCGAACTGTCTATCAGAGACGTTCGGGCCGGCAGTCTCCAGATGCTGCTGGATCCTGGAGGCCAGGATTCTCTCCATCATCTTCCCGGCCTCATCCAGCAGCACTATGGGGCGATAGGCGGAGGGACAGTCCGGGGGTCGACCCTCTTTCCGGAGGAGGCAGAGCCTCCCCTCCTTCCACACCCTCGGGAACCGTCCCTCCCTCAGGCAGTCGTCCATCAACTGCCTGAGTCGGTCCCCGAGGTGTTTTAGGGCGATGGGGAGTACCCGGCCCGGTACTCCGTCGGGCCCCGGGGCTTTCTTGCAGCCCCGGAGCCGATCCACCGCCCTCTCGAACTCGTCATCGCTTACCGGTGCGATGGCGAGCTCGAGTGGGTCCTCCAAGTCCCCCGGTGGCTCGGTCATCACCGGGGGAGTTATCGAGGGAGCTGCCGGAAACAGCCCCTCGATGACCCTCCTCAGGAGGGGAGGCTCTAGAAAGTCCATGGGGGGGGCAGTGCGCATTTTGTTGCGCACCACCCTGTACGGCCGCCCCCACGGATCCCTGTCCAGCGTGGCCAAGAATGAGGCGTGTGCCTCATCCTTGGCCTTTGCTATCGACAGGGTTAGGGCCCCCTTGGCTTCTTTGAGGGCCCCGTAGAGCCTCTCCTCCTCCTCCGCAGTGTGCCGCCTGCGCCTACAGTGTTGGTAGGCGCGGCGGGCACTGTTACTGGTGGTCCGCACTGCCGCAATTTCGGCGGACCACCAGTAGACCTTCCTCCGGGCGAAGAGCCGTTTCGCCCGGGGCATGGCCGCTCCGCACACGGCCTGCAGTGCGGAGCGGAACCGGCGCGCCCTCTCCTCTACTCCCAAGGCGGCGGGTGGGGCAGCACACCAAGCCTCCACCATCGCCGCCTCGTCCGCCTTGGCCCTGTCCAGTTGGGACAGGGACCACTTGGGGAACTCCTCCGTCCCCCCTCCCCGCCCCCCCCGAGGACTGGGTGGCGGCTGGCCCGGTCTTGTGGAGACCCTCAACCTGATATACAGGTGATCGGAGAGGGTCTCCACGTCCTCCAGGACGCGCCAGTCTGCGAGGCGCGCGGCAATGGCAGGGGTCGCGAACGTGATGTCCACGATGGACCCCCCCTGCCGCCGCACGCAAGTGTTGGCGCTGCCCTGGTTCAGGACCACCAGGCCCGCCGCCGCCACCCAATCCGTCAGCACCTCCCCGCGCACGTCCGTTATGGGGGATCCCCACGCCGCACTCTTGGCGTTGAGGTCCCCCAGGACCATGACATGGCGCGGGGCCGCCCTCTCCACGACCCCCCTCAGGACCCCCAGGAAAGCCTCAAAGGCGGCCAGCGGCCTATTGGGGGAGAAGTACACCGCAACAAGTACGGTGTCGCTCCCCCATCCGGCCGCCACATACCCCGGGCCGCCCTCGATCCTCTCGAGAGGGGGTCCGCCGCCGATCGCCGGCACCGCCACGGCAACCCACTCGTCCGTCGACCCTACCCAATTGGGTAGGGGAGGGACGAAGTAGGGTTCCGCGACCACCGCAACGTCAATCGACCACTCCGCCATTGCCTGCATGAGCAGGTCTTGTGCTCTGGCGCAGTGGTTGACGTTGGCCTGCAGGAGCTCTAAATGGTGTGCTGGCATTTAGAGCTCCATGCAGGTCTCCTCGGGGGCCTGGCCGGCGGCGGTCGCTGCGGGGCCACTTTCATTAGCAACGGGGGGGCGGGGACGCTGCGGCCTCAGGTGTCGACCTTTTGTTGCGGGGGGGAAACATTTCCTCCCCCCCAGCATGTGGTTTGCCGGGAGTTTGGCCTGGTGGCATACGGCGCACCAAGCCTTCTCCCAGCACTCCGCCATTTTGTGCCCCTCTTTGCTGCACCGGAAGCAGAAATTGCTCCGGTCAACTTTGGAGGGGCACAGCTCCCGCGAATGGCCGACACCATAGCAGCGGAAGCACCGCATTGGTGTCGGCCCCACCGCCGTGACCCTGGCGGAGGCCCAACCCACCAGGATCCTCCCGGCTTTGGTAAGGGTCACCGCAGCCTGCACGGGGCACTGGATCAAGACCGATCCAGTGCCATCGTAAAGGGCGCGGACGGCCCCCACCTTGACCTGCTCAGGCTGGCAAGCCCCAGCCGCGGCAACAGCCTGCGCCACCGTCTCCTTGGTGGCCGACTCATCCAGACCGGAAATCTGGACGCCGGCCATCTTGACGGGGCGGCTGACGTCCGCCACGTCCCCCACCAACCCTTGCAGCTTGGCTGCAAGGGTATCCGCCACCTCGTGGCCCTTCTCCCCGGGGACCTCGATGACCCGGGAGCCCGTCATCGAGGTCCTGACCCGCACGTGCTGCAGGCCCACCTCGCTCAGGCTAAGGCCATTAATGGCCTTAGCCATGGTGGCCTGCAGGGTGGTGGTGGCTCCCTTCTTTAGGGAGATCACCACCGCCGCCGTCTTGGGGACCGACAACTTGGCGGGTCTCGGCCGGTGCGCCGCCTTACCGGTCCCTTTAGGGGGTGGAGGGGGGGGCTTGGCCGCGCCCTTACCCTTCTTCCGAACCACCTGCGACCACGACATTTGTGTGGGCGCAGGTGGCATATGGCTCGAGGAGCCGGGTCCCTCTTCCGTGGCCGGGGCAGCCTTGGCGGCCTTGGCGGCTTTTTTGATGGCCGGAGTGGGAGCTGGGGCCACCGCCTTCTTGTTGGCCCGCCCATCACCTAGCCTGGCTCTGGCTTTCGGCTCGAGGTCCACCGGGGCCGGGGGTGGCGGGGCAATACCTGCCCCCTGTCGCTGAGGGGGGGCCGACACGGCAGGCTTGGCAGCCCGCTTGTCGTGTGCCAGCGGGGGGCGAAGGATGGGCTCCGCCGGGAGGCGCCTGTTGACCTCCTCCATCCTGTCGCTTATCATCTTGCCCAGGCTAAGAAACAGGTCCCTCTTCATGCTTTCAATCGCCTCGGTCAGCTCGGCGGTCCCGAACTGCAGGGCAGCAGCGACAGGGGGGGCGGCCGGGATCTGCCGCTCGCTGAAGGCGATGCGGAGCGCCTTCAGCTCCGCCGAGTTCAGAGCGAGTTGCTCCCGCATCCTTTTATTGTCCGCCTTAAGGATGCGGATCTCCTCGCTCTCGGTTCTGGAGGCCTCTACCTCGTCCATCAGCCCCAGGATGGCGCGGCAGGCCCGGTTCATGCGGCCTTGAACCTCCCCCTTGATGTTCCCGGATATCCTGGCCGCCTCCAGGATGTCCCTCGCCGCCATGCGGGTGGCATCAATCGGGTCAGCCTTCTGACCCTCTAGCCCATCCATGGGCTCCGGGGAGCGCGAGCCCGAGCGAGAGCGCGAGGCTGACCGAGATCGCCGGTCCCCCTCCGCCTTACCCTTTTTTCCCCCCTTTCCCCCTCTGGGGCGGAGTTCGGGGAAATCCCTCCTGTAGCTGGCCGCAGGATCGGCATCAGCTACCTCCTCAAACTGGGGCTCAAGCTGGTACAGCTTCGCCCTCAACCTGGCTGCGGCCAGCCCAGAGTAAGCCCCCTTGGGCTTTTTGAGGAGCTTCTTCCTTCGAGTCTGAGGCGGCGGCGAATCACCAGTTGCACGGTACTTGGCAGCCGCGTCCGCCTCCGCCTCAGACCCACCCAGATCATGGTACCGAAGCACCACCCCCGAGCACGCTCCCCTCGTACCGGAGCGCTTCCCTCTCCTAGCGGTGTTCACTTTCGGCTTCGGTAACACCTCGTCCTCCCCGGCGTGTGGCCTTTTTGTAGACCTTGTACCAGAAGGTCTACTTTGAGTATTCGGGGCATCATTTTTCAGCCCGTCCTCATCAGTGACCTTGCTGGTATTGGGGGTGCTGGTCTGGACATACTGGACAACTAGCGGAAGAGATGAGTCGGAGACATCACCTGCCTCCGAACTGATCACCTCCACCAGCTCCGCCTCTTTCAGCCTCGCCGCCTCCATTGCTTTGTCCATCTCGGTGTCCTGTTGTGGTGTGCCCTGGTCGTGTTTACGAAGGTCAGCGCCGTTGCGCTGGCCTACGAAGTGGCTTTTGCCCCCCCCCAGAATACGAGGGGCAGCCCGTGTCCGCAGACACGGGGAGGGGTTCTCCCGTTAGGGTACCCTCCTGGGGTAGTCTATTTTTTGAGCCACTCATTCCATCCGTCTTCATTGTGCGTTTAAGGCCCTGCACAAAAGGCCGTGGTACCTTGTTCTCGCCCAGGTCGTCATTATATGAATCGTCATCGGTGTCCTTAAGTAGCTCGCATGGGTCGTGTTCACGGAGGTCAGCGCCATTGCGCTGACCTACGACATGGCCTTTGCCCCCCCCAGAATACGAGGGGCAGCCCGTGTCCGCAGACACGGGGAGGGGTTCTCCCGTTAGGGTACCCTCCTGGGGTAGTCTTTTTTTTGAGCCACTCATTCCATCCGTCTTCATTGTGCGTTTAAGGCCCTGCACAAAAGGCCGTGGTACCTTGTTCTCGCCCAGGTCGTCATTATGTGAATCGTCATCGGTGTCCTTAAGTAGCTCGCATGGGTCGTGTTTACGGAGGTCAGCGCCATTGCGCTGACCTACGACATGGCCTTTGCCCCCCCCAGAATACGAGGGGCAGCCCGTGTCCGCAGACACGGGGAGGGGTTCTCCCGTAAGGGTACCCTCCTGGGGTAGTTTTTTTTTTAAGCCACTATCCATCATCATTGCGTGCGTTTTAGGCCCTGCACCAAAGGCCACCCATCCTCATTCTGCAGTTGCACTCCACTAACTACTCTCCAAGGAGAGTAGTCGGGAGCAACCTTCCACCAATATTGCGCACTTTCGGGGAGTATTTAATTCCCCAGGCCCGCGCTGGCCCAAAAGTGGATATACCGCCACTGGCTCGGTGCCCACCCCCTAGCCTAGCCTAACTTAACCTACCCATTTCCCCCCCAGTGTGTCGGTGACAAAGCGACTTTTCTAACGGAAAGTCACTTGTCACCTCCCCCCCACTCCCCTGCCGGATATTTGCCATGGGCTGAGAGAATTCCCCAGAGGGGAAAAGTCTCAACCGATGCCCAGGGTGCACCAGCCCAGATGCTGCGTTCTCTCCGGATCGAGATCAAGAGAGATCGCAACAACCAAGCCAACGTGGAGGAATCCGGCCCGCACCCCAACCTAACCTAACCTAACCTAACCTAACCTAACCTAACCTAACCTAACCTAACCTAACCTAACCTAACCTAACCTAACCTAACCTAACCTAACCTAACCTAACCTAACCTAACCTAACCTTTTTTTTTTTTTTTTTTTTTTTTTTTTGACAGGGTGGAAAATGCTTTATGCATTCCCCTCACCATGGGAGTAGTGAGGGGATATGTGGGACTCACCCCCCCGCCCCCCCTCCGAATGAGAGGGGGGAAGGGAGCGCAACCCACAAAAAACCACCCTGGCGTACCCTCCTGCCGGTTAGGCAAGGCGCCGTGGAACCGCCGAAGCTCTGCCCACGACGCCTTCCGGCAGCCCCGGCCACCTGCCGGGGCTACCCGCGCCGAAGGAGAGAGAGGCCGAGCACGCCTGGCCCCTCTCCCAGACCGCCAAGTGACTAGCCTACGGCGGGCGAGGGACTCCCATCCCCCACCCGCAGTCACTAAGGGTTGAGGCGGGCGGCAAAACGCCGCCGCCTCAACCCCCGCCGTCTACGCCGGAGCGGATGCGCGAGAGGAGAATCCTCGCGCTCACGCTCCGAGGCCTCCTTCTGCGAGATGACACACTCGCAGAAGGAGGCCACAGCCCTCCAGGACCTGTCGCTGCACAGCATTGCAGACACAACGCTGTAACCTAACCTAACCTAACCTAACCTAACCTAACCTAACCTAACCTTTTTTTTTTTTTTTTTTTTTTTTTTTGACAGGGTGGAAAATGCTTTATGCATTCCCCTCACCATGGGAGTAGTGAGGGGATATGTGGGACTCACCCCCCGCCCCCCCCTCAGAATGAGAGGGGGAAAGGGAGCGCAACCCACTAAAAACCACCCTGGCGTACCCTCCTGCCGGTTTGGCAAGGCGCCGTGGAACCGCCGAAGCTCTGCCCACGACGCCTTCCGGCAGCCCCGGCCGTCTGCCGGGGCTACCCGCGCCAAAGGAGAGAGAGGCCGAGCACGCCTGGCCCCTCTCCCAGACCGCCAAGTGACTAGCCTACGGCGGGCGGGGGACTCCCATCCCCCACCCGCAGTCACTAAGGGTTGAGGCGGGCGGCAAAACGCCGCCGCCTCACCCCCCGCCGTCTACGCCGGAGCGGATGCGCGAGAGGAGAATCCTCGCGCTCACGCTCCGAGGCCTCCTTCTGCGAGATGACACACTCGCAGAAGGAGGCCACAGCCCTCCAGGACCTGTCGCTGCACAGCATTGCAGACACAACGCTGTGCAGGGAGAGGTCCCGTCGACCGATGGCTAGCGCCATAGTGCGGCGCTCCGCACTCCACCGGTTGCACACCTCGAGAGTGTGCTGAGCCGTATCGTCCGGATCGCCGCACTCATGGCACTGCGGGCCGGGCTCCCTCCCAATTTTGTGCAGGTAATGACCGAAGCATCCGTGTCCGGTCAATACCTGCACAAGCCGGTACGACGTAGCGCCGACTGCCCTCCCCAACCAGGTGTCAAACGACCCGAGGATCGCCCCTATGGTCCGAGTCCCATAGGGGGAGTCCTCCAGGTTCGCTTTCCACCTGTCCCGCAGTCGGCGCTCCGTCATCCGGCGCGTCTCCTCCACCTCCTCAGGGTCCGGGCGTTCTCCTCTCGCCCGGGCCCTGGACCTAACTGCGTAGGTCTCCGCCTGCACCTCTGCGTCCAACTCCCAGGGCGGGGTGCAGGCGAGGAGGCAGGCCGCGGCGTGGGCCACCGTCATGTAGGCCCTCACAATTCGGAGGGCCACCACCCGCTGTGGCCTCTGCAGCAGGGCCCTGTTCCGGGCGGACAGCTTGTCCGCCCAGATGGGGGCCCCGTACAGAGCCATGCTCCTTGTAACGCCGGCATACAGCCGGCGGCACAAGGAGCCCGGCCCACCCACGTTCGGCAGCAGCCGGCTCAGTGCCGACGCGGCGCCCACAATTCGGGGAGCCAGTTGCGTAAAATGCTCCCCGAAATTCCAACGTCGGTCCAGAACAAGCCCCAAATATTTTATGTGGGGCTTGATCGGGACCGACTCCCCCCCCAGGGTGAGCGCCAAGCCCGCCGGCAGCCTCCACCCCCGGCCCCCGAAGACTATCGCCTCAGTCTTCGGGAGCGCCACCCTCAGGCCGAGCCGACCAATCCGGTAAATGGTCAGCTCGGCCGCCGCTTCCGCCCGGCACAGCACCTCCCTCATGTCGGTCCCACGCACGGCCACCATGGTGTCATCTGCGTAGCAGATGGTGGCCGTCCGTGGGAGCAACTCCCCCCTGATGGCCCAATCGTACCCCAGGTTCCATAAGAGCGGACCGAGCACGGAACCCTGGGGTACGCCACAGGCCATCGCCGTCGACCCCCGTCGACCGTCCCTCCGCTCATAGAGCACTACCCTCTCGGTCAGGTAGTGCTCTATGACCCGCCGCAGGTAGGGAGGCACTTGGTGGTATATTAGTGCCTCCCTTATCACCCCATAGGGGAGAGTGCCAAACGCGTTTGCGATGTCAAGAGACACCGCGACGACACCCTCCCCTCTGCTCGACGCGTACTCACAGAAGTCCCTAAGGGACTTCAGCGCGTCGAGCGTAGACCGCCCCTCTCTGAACCCGAACTGTCTATCAGAGACGTTCGGGCCGGCGGTCTCTAGATGCTGCTGGATCCTGGAGGCCAGGATTCTCTCCATCATCTTCCCGGCCTCATCCAGCAGCACTATGGGGCGATAGGCGGAGGGACAATCCGGGGGTCGACCCTCTTTCCGGAGGAGGCAGAGCCTCCCCTCCTTCCACACCCTCGGGAATCGTCCCTCCCTCAGGCAGTCGTCCATCAACTGCCTGAGTCGGTCCCCGAGGTGTTTTAGGGCGATGGGGAGTACCCGGCCCGGTACTCCGTCGGGCCCCGGGGCTTTCTTGCAGCCCCGGAGCCGGTCCACCGCCCTCTCGAACTCGTCATCGCTTACCGGTGCGATAGCGAGTTCGAGTGGGTCCTCCAAGTCCCCCGGTGGCTCGGTCATCACCGGGGGAGTTATCGAGGGAGCTGCCGGAAACAGCCCCTCGATGACCCTCCTCAGGAGGGGAGGCTCTAGGGAGTCCATGGGGGGGGCAGTGCGCATTTTGTTGCGCACCACCCTGTACGGCCGCCCCCACGGATCCCTGTCCAGCGTGGCCAAGAATGAGGCGTGTGCCTCATCCTTGGCCTTTGCTATGGACAGGGTTAGGGCCCCCTTGGCTTCTTTGAGGGCCCCGTAGAGCCTCTCCTCCTCCTCCGCAGTGTGCCGCCTGCGCCTGCAATGTTGGTAGGCGCGGCGGGCACTGTTACTGGTGGTCCGCACTGCCGCAATTTCGGCGGACCACCAGTAGACCTTCCTCCGGGCGAAGAGCCGTTTCGCCCGGGGCATGGCCGCTCCGCACACGGCCTGCAGTGCGGAGCGGAACCGGCGCGCCCTCTCCTCCACTCCCAAGGCGGCGGGTGGGGCAGCACACCAAGCCTCCACCATCGCCGCCTCGTCCGCCTTGGCCCTGTCCAATTGGGACAGGGACCACTTGGGGAACTCCTCATTCCCCCCTCCCCGCCCCCCCCGAGGACTGGGTGGCGGCTGGCCCGGTCTTGTGGAGACCCTCAACCTGATATACAGGTGGTCGGAGAGGGTCTCCACGTCCTCCAGGACGCGCCAGTCTGTGAGGCGTGCGGCAATTGCAGGGGTCGCGAACGTGATGTCCACGATGGACCCCCCCTGCCGCCGCACGCACGTGTTGGCGCTGCCCAGGTTCAGGACCACCAGGCCCGCCGCCGCCACCCAATCCGTCAGCACCTCCCCGCGCACGTCCGTTATGGGGGATCCCCACGCCGCACTCTTGGCGTTGAGGTCCCCCAGGACCATTGTATGGCGCGGGGCCGCCCTCTCCACGACCCCCCCCAGGACCTCTAGGAAGGCCTCAAAGGCGGCCAGCGGCTTATTGGGGGAGAAGTACACCGCAACTAGTACGGTGTCGCTCCCCCATCCGGCCGCCACGAACCCCGGCCCGCCCTCGATCCTCACGAGGGGGGGTCCGTCGCCGATCGCCGGCACCGCCACGGCAACCCGCTCGTCCGTCGACCCCACCCAATTGGGTAGGGGAGGGACGAAGTACGGTTCCGCGACCACTGCAACGTCAATCGACCACTCCGCCATTACCTGCATGAGCAGGTCTTGTGCTCTGGCGGAGTGGTTGACGTTGGCCTGCAGGAGTTCCAAATGGTGTGCTGGCATTTAGAGCTCCATGCAGGTCTCCTCGGGGGCCGCGGCGGTCGCTGCGGGGGCGCTTTCGTTTGCAACGGGGGGGCGGGGACGCTGCGGCCTCAGGTCCCTACCTTTTGTTGCGGGGGGGAAACATTTCCTCCCCCCCAGCATGTGGTTGGCCGGGAGTTTGGCTTGGTGACATACGTCGCACCAAGCCTTCTCCCAGCATTCCCCCATTTTGTGCCCCTCCTTGCTGCACCGGAAGCAGTAGTTGCTCCGGTCCACCTTTGAGGGGCACAGTTCCCGCGCATGGCCGACACCATAGCAGCGGTAGCACCGCATTGGTGTCGGCCCCACCGCCTTGACCTTGGCGGAGGCCCAGCCCACCAGGATCCTCCCAGCTTTGGTGAGGGCCACCGCAGCCTGCACGGGGCACTGGATCAAGACCGATCCAGTGCCATCGTAAAGGGCGCGGACGGCCCCCACCCGGACCTGCTCCGGCTGGCACGCCCCCGCTGCGGCAACAGCCTGCGCCACCGTCTCCTTCGTGGCCGACTCGTCCAGGCCGGAAATCTGGACGCCGGCCATCTTGACGGGGCGGCTGACGTCCGCCACGTCCCCCACCAACCCTTGCAGCTTGGCTGCAAGGGTATCCGCCACCTCGTGGCCCTTCTCCCCGGGGACCTCGATGACCCGGGAGCCCGTCATCGAGGTCCTGACCCGCACGCTCTGCAGGCCCACCTCACTCAGGCTAAGACCATTAATGGCCTTAGCCATGGTGGCCTGCAGGGTGGTGGTGGCCCCCTTCTTGAGGGAGATCACCACCGCCGCCGTCTTGGGGACGGACAGCTTTGCTGGTCTGGGCCCGTGCGCTGCCTTCCCGGGCCCTTTAGGGGCTGGAGGGGGGGGCTTGGCCGCGCCCTTGCCCTTCTTCCGCACCACCTGCGACCACGACATCTGTGTGGACGCAGGCGGCATACGGCCCGAGGGGCCGGGCTCCTCTTCCGGGGCCGGGGCAGCCATGGAAGCCTGGGCGGACTTCTTGTTAGCGGGGGTGGGGACTGGGGCCACCGCCTTTTTGGTGGCTTTGGGCCGCCCATCTCCGAGCCTAGCCCTGGCTGTTGGCTCGAGGGTTTCCACCGGGTCCGGGGGTGGCGGGGCAATACCTGTCACCTTTCGCTGGGGGGGGGCTGCCATGGCAGGCTTGGCAGCCCGCTTGTCGTGTGCCAGCGGGGGGCGAAGGATGGGCTCCGCCGGGAGGCGCCTGTTAACCTCCTCCATCCTGTCGCTGATCATCTTCCCGAGGCTGAGGAACAGGTCTCTTTTCATTGCCTCTATGGCCTCGGTCAGCTCGGCGGTCCCAAATTGCAGGGCTGCAGCAACGGGGGGGGCGGCTGGCGTTTGCCGCTCATTGAAGGCGACGCGGAGCGCCTTCAGCTCTGCCGAGTTGAGAGCGAGTTGCTCCCGCATCCTTTTGTTATCCGCTTTCAGGATGCGGATCTCCTCACTCTCTGATCTGGACGCCTCGACTTCGTCCATCAACCCTAGGATGGTGCGGCAGGCCCGGTTCATGCGGCCCTGCACCTCCCCCTTGAGGTGCTTGGATATCCTGGCCGCCTCCAGGATGTCCCGTGCCGCCATGCGGGTGGCATCTATCGGGTCAACCCCCTGCCGACCCTCTTGGCCATCCATGGGCTCCGGGGAGCGCGAGCCCGAGCGAGAGCGTGACGCCGACTGAGTACGCTGGCTTCCCTCCACTTTTCCCCTTTTCCCCCCCTTGCCACCCCTCGCCTTCAGCCTGGCTGCGGCGAGCCCGGAATAAGCCCCTTTGGGCTTCCCCCTAGAGGCCGTATTGATTTTGACGGGCCTGATTTCCCCCTCCTCCTCCTCTTCCTCTTCCTCCAGAGCCCTCTTGGAGGACGAAGCCACTGGCACTCGTACTCTTGGGCTCGCCGACCGCGGTCTCAGATCCAAGCGCTCAAGCCGGACCACCGGGATTCGCGCCCACTCCTCTCCTGGTAGGCTCTGAAAAGAGCCGTTTTTGTTTTTGTTTTGGCCCTGAGAAGGGCCGTTTTTGTTTGTTATTTTTTTATTATTCTCCATTCTAGTTCCCACGAGTATGGGTCGATCTAAAAGGTCCACCCCCGGGTGACGCCCATCCCAGGGGTAAAGCTACATACTGTAGAGGTCGCTTGGTATCTACAGGTTTTAACGACTTTGCTGTCGGGTTTTATAGAGTTTTCCTTCTCGCGGGCCGGCCAATGAAGGCAAGCCCTCCGTTCTGGCATCTTGCAACTACCCCATTACGTCGCTGGATGGGGTTGTTGAAGCAAGACGCCAGAGTACGGGGCTAGAGGAGTCGACGTGCCTCCTCTAGTTTTTGGGTGGTAAGTGCTCGACGGCATTGTAAGTGCACGCCGAGCCCACCCCCTAGCCTAACTTAACCTACCCATTTCCCCCCCAGTGTGTCGGTGACAAAGCGACTTTTCTAAAGAAAAGTCACTTGTCACCTCCCCCCCACTCCCCTGCCGGATATTTGCCATGGGCTGAGAGAATTCCCCAGAAGGGAAAAGTCTCAACCGATGCCCAGGGTGCACCAGCCCAGATGCTGCGTTCTCTCCGGATCGAGATCAAGAGAGATCGCAACAACCAAGCCAACGTGGAGGAATCCGGCCCGCACCCCAACCTAACCTTTTTTTTTTTTTTTTTTTTTTTGATGACGGAGTGGAAATGCATTTACGCATCCTCCCTGCCCGGGGAAGGCTGTGCAATGGGAGGTATGACGGACTCTCAAAAGAACTACCGTCTAAAACCACTCCGGCGTTTACCCCCCTGGCCAGTCGCGAGGCGCCGCGGAACCGCAATTAAGCTTTGCCCACTGACACGCCTCCTGGCCTGCTCCGAAGAGCCCCACCTTCTCCGCCAAAGGAGGAGACGGCTGCGGTCGGCAGCCCACGACCATCTCCCCAGACCGGTAAAGCCGTGCAATGTGGGCCCCCAACCCACTGGCCCTACACGGTCTGCCTGTGGTGGATGGTGCTTTCCGGATACCCAACCTCTAAGGGTCGGTCCCCATACCCTTCAAACACACCCCACCACAGCTGTCCCACCAATAACTACAGTGCCCCCCGGGATTCCGAAAGACACGTAGAAGGACCCTCGGGTGACATGGGAGTACGTCTTGAGCAGGGTCATGCTCCGGTGCAGAGCGGAACCTTCGTGCTCCGTTGCAGAGCGGAGTTAACATGCCCCAGTCTTTCGGTAAGCCCAGTCACCAACCACCAAAGTGACAGAAAGCAGCTGTCCGGTTTGGAAACGGCCTCAAAGGCACACGCAACCGCCCCTTTCAACCACCTCTGTCACGGCCCCCTCCAGGTAACTGGTTAAGCTTTCCAGGAACAGAAACGGCCTCGAAGGCACACGCAACTGACCCTTCAAGCTACCCCAGTCACCAACCGTCAATGGGCCACAGAAGGAAGCTGTCCAGGGCGGAAGCGGCCCAGCAACCGCCCCTTCCAACGACCTCTGTCGCCGCCTCCCTATGGTGACGAGGCCACTTTTCCGAAGAAAAGCTGCTCGTCACCATCCCCCCCCAGGTGACAGAAGGAAACTTTCCGGGGCAGAAGTGCCGGTACACAACCGCAACCCTTCAAGAAACCCCTGTCACCTTCCCCCCCCCCCCCCGTGCCGGATATTAGCCATGGGCCGAAAGAATTCCCAAGGGGGAAAAGTCTCAGCCAATGCCCAGGGTGCACCAGCCCAGATGCTGCGTTCTCTCCGGATCGAGATCAAGAGAGACTGCAACACCCAAGCCAACGTGGAGGAATCCGGCCTGCACCCCACCCCAACCTAACCTAACCTAACCTTTTTTTTTTTTTTTTTTTTTTTTTTTTTAACGGAGTGGAAATGCGTTACGCATCATCCCCCGGCCCAGGGTTGGCCATGCTATAGGGGGGGTATGACGGACTCTCTCCTCCCCCCACTCTCGCACGAGAGTAGAGGGAGCAGCCTACCGTCTAAAACCACTCCGGCGTTTACCTCCGCTGCTGTTTTCGGGGACACAATGGGATGCCTGGGATGCAACCATTAGGTGTCCCCCAGCCGTCCCAGCCTAGTGCCGGGGTACCTCCGCCAAAGGAGGGAGAGGTCGGTAAACGCTACGACCCCTCCCCCAGACATGTGTAGGACCGTGCAATGTGGGCCCCTAACCCACTGGTCCTACAAGGGGTTCAGGCTAGCAGCGTACTGCATGCGCCTTCGCCCCCTCCGTCTGCGTCGGAGCGGGTGCGCGTCGACATTGTCTTCGCGCTCCCGCTCCGCCACCTCCTTCTGCGAGATGACACTCTCACAGAAGGAGGATACCGCCTTCCACGATCTGTCGCTGCCCAGCATGGCCGAGACTACGCTGTGCAGCGAGAGATCTGAGGCACCAATTTCCGCAGCCATAGTGCGGCGCTCCGGATCCCAGCGAGTACACACCTGGAGGGTGTGCTGGGCCGTGTCATCCGGGTCGCCACACTCGTGGCAGATCGGACTCGGCTCCCTCTTTATCTTGTGCAGGTAGTGGCCGAAGCACCCATGTCCGGTCAGTACCTGCACAAGCCGGTACGTAAGCGTACCGTGTCGCCTCTCGACCCAGTGGTCAAATGACGGGAGGAGTGCCCCTATAGTGTAAGTTCCATAGGGGGAGTCCTCCAGGTCTTTTTTCCACCGGTCCCTCAGGCGCCGCTCCGTCATTCGACGGGCCCCCTCCACCGTCTCCGAGTCCGGGCGCTGTCTCCTCGCCCGGAACCCGGCCCTCATCCGGTATGTCTCGGCCTGCACCTGAGCATCTAGCTCCCACGGCGGGGTGCAGGCCAAGACACACGCGGCCGCATGTGCCACCGTCACATAGGCCCTCACTATTCGGAGGGCCACCACTCTTTGGGGCCTCCTTAGGAGCACCTTATTCTTGGCCGACAGTTTGTCGGCCCAGATTGGCGCTCCGTATAGCGCCATGCTACGCACTACGCCTGCAAACAGGCGTCGGCATGGCGCTTGAGGCCCCCCCACGTTCGGCAACATGCGGCCCAGGGCCGACGCGGCGCCTACCACCCGGGGAGCAAGTTGGCGGAAATGCTCCCCGAAATCCCACCTCCGGTCCAGGATGAGGCCGAGGTACTTGATCGTACCCTTCACCTGGACCGCCTCCCCCGCCACAGGGATGGTCAATCCACTACGTGGACGCCATCCCCTCCCCCCGAAGACAATAGCGTCTGTCTTCGGGAGGGACACCTCCAGACCCAGTTGTCGGATGCGGCCGACAACCAGGTCTGCCGCCAACGACGCCCTCCGGAGGGCCTCCTCCAGCTCACGTCCCCGCACGGCCACCATTGTATCGTCGGCATAGCAAAGGGTGGCCATGCGGGGAAGGAGCGCTCCGCGGATCACCCAGTCGTACCCTATGTTCCATAGCAGGGGTCCTAACACGGACCCCTGTGGAACACCGCACGACATCGGGTGAGCGATCCGCAGACCCCCACGATCGTAGAGCACTACCCTGTCGGTTAGGTAGTGCTCCACAATCCGCCGCAGATACCCGGGCACCCTGTGGAAGCGGAGGGCCTCCCTGATGACCGAGAAGGGTAGGGAGCCGAATGCGTTGGCAATGTCTAACGACACCGCCACGACCCCCTCACCCTTCGCCTCCGCGTTCCCACAGAAGTTCCGGAGGGACGAAAGCGCGTCCATAGTGGACCGTCCCTCCCGGAACCCGAACTGCCGGTCGGAGATGTTAGGCCCCACGTCCTCCAGATGTTGGACGATGCGACGGGACAAGATGCGCTCTAGCATCTTGCCCGTCTCATCTAGGAGGACAATGGGGCGGTAACCGGCAGGGGTATCAAACGGCCTACCCTCCTTCCGAAGGAGTACGAGGCGTCCCTCCTTCCAGCACCTCGGGAAGCGCCCCTCCTTGATACAATCATCAAAGAGGGTCCGCAAGCGGTCCCCGAGGTGCTCCGCCACAATGTGGAGGACTCTTCCCGGTACCCCATCCGGTCCTGGTGCCTTTCTGCAGGACCGGAGACGGTCGACGATGGTCTCCATTTCGTCGTCCGTCACGGGAGGGGGATCATCTTGATCAACCTCCTCAACCGTGGGGCCCACCATTGCGGGCGGCTGGAAAGCCGCCGCAGCCGGGAAGAGTCCCTCCACAATTCTCGTGAGGAGCTCTGGCTCAAGGGAGTCCATGGGGGGTGCGCAACGCATTTTGTTGCGCACAACTCGGTAAGGCCGCCCCCACGGATCCCTATCCAACGTGGCCAGGAACTCCTCACGCGCCTCGTCCTTTCTGCGAGCTATCTCCACAGAGAGCGCGTCCTTCGCCACCTTCAGCTCTCTGTGGAGATGCTCTTCCTCCTCCGGCAGGTGTCGCCGCCTCCTGCAGCGCGTGTATGCGCGGCGGGCGGTATCACTGGCGGCTCGCAGGGCCGCAATCTCCTGCGACCACCAGTACACCTGCCTCTTGGCGGGCAGCCTTCGGGCCCGGGGCATGGCCGCGTCGCACACCGACGTTAGTGCGACGCGAAACCGGGCTGCCCGCTCCTCCACCCCCAAGGTGACCGGTGGGGGCGCACACCACGCCTCCACCATGGCCGCCTCCACCGCCGCTCCCAGGTCGAGGCGGGCCAGGGTCCACCTTGGGAAAGCCCCTCCTCCTCCTCTCCCCCTCCGCCCTCTCGGGCTGGGCGGCGGCACCCCTGGCGAGGTGCTGACCCTCATCCGAACGTATAAATGGTCGGAGAGGGTCTCTACCTCCTGAAGGACGCGCCAGTCCGCGATTCGTGCGGCAATGGCAGGGGTCGCGAACGAGACGTCCACGATCGACCCTCCCTGCCGCCGCACACACGTGTTGGCGTCGCCCCGGTTGAGCACCTCAAGCCCCATCGCCGCCACCCAGTCTTCGAGGGCCACCCCTCTCGGGTCCGTGATGGGGGAACCCCACGCCGCGCTCTTGGCGTTTAGGTCCCCCATCACCACCAATGGCGCCGGCGCCGCCCCTCCGACGACTCTCCCCAGCCCCACCAGGAAGGCTTCAAACTCCCGCAGCGGCCTATTCGGGGAGAAGTAAACTGCCACTAGGACAGTTTCTCCCCACTTGGCCACCGCGAAGCCCGAACCCCTGGCCATTCCCGATAGGGGGGGGAGGTCACCCATCGCCGGTACCGCGATGGCAACCGAGCCGTCCGTCGCCCCGACCCAGTTAGACTGGGGGGGGACGAAGTACGGCTCAGCTACCACCAACACGCCAATGCCCCACTCCGCCATGACCTGCATGAGCAGATCTTGGGCGCGGGCGGAGTGGTTGGCGTTCGCCTGCAGGACCTCTAATTGCCGGTGTGCTGGCATTTAGAGGTCCATCTGGCTAACCTCCTGGGTTGACACATTGGCGGCACGCCTTATGGGGGGGGGCGTTGATTGGCCCTGCCCTGGAGCTTTGCCCCTGGTGTGTGGCGGGGCACACCTCCATCCTCCCATCACGTGGTCCGCTGGACGTTGCGCCTTAAAGCAGACGTCACAGTGGGGCGCGGCCACGCAGGAGGCCCTCCAGTGGTCTGTCCCGCTGCACCGGTGGCACCAGTTGGACCGGTCCACGGTTGAGGGGCAGAGGGCCCCGCTGTGTCCGATGCCTTGGCATCGGAAGCACCGCATGGGCCTCGCCTCCAGTGCAGTCACGCTGGCGGACGACCACCCCACCAGTAGTCGTCCTGTTGTTGCCAGCGTGTTGGCCACGGTCACCGGGCACTGCACGTTCGCCACGCCGGATCCGTCAAAGCGGACCCGGATGGCGCCAACCTTCACCTGGGTGGGGGAGCACCCAGTCTTGGCCCCAATTGCCGCCGCGATGTCCTCCGGGGTGATGGTCTCATCGAGACCACCCACCCGGACTTCCGCCATCTTGACGGGCCGGTAAACATTCGCCACGTCGCCCACCAGCCCGTCAATTTTGTCGCGCAGCGCGTCTGCAGCCGCGGCACTATTCACGCCCGGGACCTCAATGAGGCGGGCCCCGGTCTGCGTTTTGCGGACCCTAACGTGTTCCAGGCCAACCTCCGCCAGCGAAAAGGACTTCATGGCTTTAGCCATGACGCTGGCGTAGGTTGCCTCGCTGCCCTCCTTCATTGCTACCACGACCGCTGCCGTTTTTGGGGCGGGCAACCTTCTTGGGGCTAGCGATAGCCGGTTGCCCTTGACCACTTGATGTGCGGTGGGGGCAGCCTTCTTCTTTTTCCCCTTACCCTTCACGACGTCCGACCAGGATGTCTGGGCGGGGGGCAGTGCCTCCTGCACTGCCCTCACCGCCGGGGCGAACTCGTGAATAGGGGGAGGACGAGGAGCTGCCAACAGCCTTGTCGCTTTTGCCCGACGAGACCGGCGCGAAGGCTTCGCGGGGCGTGCAACCTTAACGGGGGGGGCCTGACGACCGGCAGGAGTCACCTTGGCCGCTCGGGCGCGGGGAGCCGCCCTAGCTGGGAGAGCCGCCGTGGTGGTGGAAGCTGCTCTGGCCGGGGGAGCTGCCCTGGTGTGAGGAGCTGGCACGGTGGCGGGGCCCAACCTGGGAGGAGCCTCGTTCCTCTTCCGGTCCGCTGCCAGTGGGGGGCGGACTATCGGACCAGCGGGGAGAAGGGCCCGGACTTCCCCAATCCGGACATTCACCATCTCCCCGATGGACATGAAGAGGTCCCGCTTGAGGTCCTCCCTCAGCACCAACATGGCCTGCCCCAGAGCATGAGGCAAGCCTCCATCGGGGGCGGGCTCCTGCGAGGGCTGCTTTTTCCGTTCCGAAAAAGCAGTCCTGAGGGCCTTTAGCTCCGACCGCACGGAGGAGAGTTCCTCTCTCATGCGTTTATTGTCGGCGCGCAAGGCCCTCAACTCCTCGTCTTCGCCTCCGCCCCTCGCTTGGAGGATGTCTGCTGCCGCAAATATGTCGTTGCACGCCTTTTTCATGCGGCCCCAGACATCCCCCTTCAGGTTGCCGCTTTTATTGGCCTCAACCATGACTTGGCGTGCGGCATTCCTCACAACAGCGACGTACCCCCCGTCACTGTCCTCCTCGCGGACAGGGCTGCGGCTACGGTGCCGCGGGACCAACGTGCTCCTCCGTATATTTCCCTTTTTGAGGGGCTTCTTCCTTCGAGTCTGAGGCGGCGGCGAATCACCAGTTGTACAGTACTTGGCAGCCGCGTCCGCCTCCGCCTCAGACCCACCCAGATCATGGTACCTCAGCACCACCCCCGAGCACGCTCCCCTCGTACCGGAGCGCTTCCCTCTCCTAGCGGTGTTCACCTTCGGCTTCGGTAACACCTCGTCCTCCCCGGCGTGTGGCCTTTTTGTAGGCCTTGTACCAGAAGGTCTATTTTGAGTATTCGGGGCATCATTTTTCAGCCCGTCCTCATCAATGACCTTGCTGGTATTGGGGGTGCTGGTCCGGACATGAACTGGCGGAAGAGATGAGTCGGAGACATCACCTGCCTCCGAACTGATCACCTCCACCAGCTCCGCCTCTTTCAGCCTCGCCGCCTCCATTACTTTGTCCATCTCGGTGTCCATTTGGTTGCCAAAGTCATTTTTCAGGAAGTCACCATCTTGGCGACCTCCCTCTCCACTGCCCTCTATCATCAAATCAGCGTCCGTTGTGGGTTTGCGTTGGTTGTGTTCACGGAGGTCAGCGCCATTGCGCTGACCTACGACATGGCCTTTGCCCCCCCCAGAATACGAGGGGCAGCCCGTGTCCGCAGACACGGGGAGGGGTTCTCCCGTAAGGGTACCCTCCTGGGGTAGTTTTTTTTTTAGACCATCACTCATCATCATCGTCAGGTACGTTTAGGGCCCTGCACCAAAGGCCATGGTTGGATTTTTTATAGAGGTTGTCTCCTCGCGGCCCAACGTGACGGCCATCGCCCCGGACGCCTACGGGTCCGGATTACGATTTGACCGACGGAAGCCTAAGCAAACCGCCGCTCCTGCACGCCTTCTGAAAAACAGAAGACGCAGTTGCACTCCACTAACTACTCTCCAAGGAGAGTAGTCGGGAGCAACCTTCCACCAATATTGCGCACTTTCGGGGAGTATTTAATTCCCCAGGCCCGCGCTGGCCCAAAAGTGGATATACCGCCACTGGCTCGGTGCCCACCCCCTAGCCTAGCCTAACTTAACTACCCATTTCCCCCCCAGTGTGTCGGTGACAAAGCGACTTTTCTAACGGAAAGTCACTTGTCACCTCCCCCCCACTCCCCTGCCGGATATTTGCCATGGGCTGAGAGAATTCCCCAGAGGGGAAAAGTCTCAACCGATGCCCAGGGTGCACCAGCCCAGATGCTGCGTTCTCTCCGGATCGAGATCAAGAGAGATCGCAACAACCAAGCCAACGTGGAGGAATCCGGCCCGCACCCCAACCTAACCTAACCTAACCTAACCTAACCTAACCTAACCTAACCTAACCTTTTTTTTTTTTTTTTTTTTTTTTTTTTTTTTTTTTTTTTGACAGGGTGGAAAATGCTTTATGCATTCCCCTCACCATGGGAGTAGTGAGGGGATATGTGGGACTCACCCCCCCGCCCCCCCTCCGAATGAGAGGGGGAAAGGGAGCGCAACCCACTAAAAACCACCCTGGCGTACCCTCCTGCCGGTTAGGCAAGGCGCCGTGGAACCGCCGAAGCTCTGCCCACGACGCCTTCCGGCAGCCCCGGCCACCTGCCGGGGCTACCCGCGCCGAAGGAGAGAGAGGCCGAGCACGCCTGGCCCCTCTCCCAGACCGCCAAGTGACTAGCCTACGGCGGGCGAGGGACTCCCATCCCCCACCCGCAGTCACTAAGGGTTGAGGCGGGCGGCAAAACGCCGCCGCCTCAACCCCCGCCGTCTACGCCGGAGCGGATGCGCGAGAGGAGAATCCTCGCGCTCACGCTCCGAGGCCTCCTTCTGCGAGATGACACACTCGCAGAAGGAGGCCACAGCCCTCCAGGACCTGTCGCTGCACAGCATTGCAGACACAACGCTGTGCAGGGAGAGGTCCCGTCGACCGATGGCTAGCGCCATAGTGCGGCGCTCCGCACTCCACCGGCTGCACACCTCGAGAGTGTGCTGAGCCGTGTCGTCCGGATCGCCGCACTCATGGCACTGCGGGCCGGGCTCCCTCCCAATTTTGTGCAGGTAATGACCGAAGCATCCGTGTCCGGTCAATACCTGCACAAGCCGGTACGACGTAGCGCCGACTGCCCTCCCCAACCAGGTGTCAAACGACCCGAGGACCGCCCCTATGGTCCGAGTCCCATAGGGGGAGTCCTCCAGGTCCGCTTTCCACCTGTCCCGCAGTCGGCGCTCCGTCATCCGGCGCGTCTCCTCCACCTCCTCAGGGTCCGGGCGTTCTCCTCTCGCCCGGGCCCTGGACCTAACTGCGTAGGTCTCCGCCTGCACCTCTGCGTCCAACTCCCAGGGCGGGGTGCAGGCGAGGAGGCAGGCCGCGGCGTGGGCCACCGTCATGTAGGCCCTCACAATTCGGAGGGCCACCACCCGCTGTGGCCTCTGTAGCAGGGCCCTGTTCCGGGCGGACAGCTTGTCCGCCCAGATGGGGGCCCCGTACAGAGCCATGCTCCTTGTAACGCCGGCATACAGCCGGCGGCACAAGGAGCCCGGCCCACCCACGTTCGGCAGCAGCCGGCTCAGTGCCGACGCGGCGCCCACAATTCGGGGAGCCAATTGCGAAAAATGCTCCCCGAAATTCCATCGTCGGTCCAGAACAAGCCCCAAATATTTTATGTGGGGCTTGATCGGGACCGACTCCCCCCCCCAGGGTGAGCGCCAAACCCGCCGGCAGCCTCCACCCCCGGCCCCCGAAGACTATCGCCTCAGTCTTCGGGAGCGCCACCCTCAGGCCGAGCCGACCAATCCGGTAAATGGTCAGCTCAGCCGCCGCTTCCGCCCGGCACAGCACCTCCCTCATGTCGGTCCCACGCACGGCCACCATGGTGTCATCTGCGTAGCAGATGGTGGCCGTCCGTGGGAGCAACTCCCCCCTGATGGCCCAATCGTACCCCAGGTTCCATAAGAGCGGACCGAGCACGGAACCTTGGGGTACGCCGCAGGCCATCGCCGTCGACCCCCGTCGACCGTCCCTCTGCTCATAGAGCACTACCCTCTCGGTCAGGTAGTGCTCTATGACCCGCCGCAGGTAGGGAGGCACTTGGTGGTAAATAAGTGCCTCCCTTATCACCCCATAGGGGAGAGTGCCAAACGCGTTTGCGATGTCAAGGGACACCGCGACGACACCCTCCCCTCTGCTCGACGCGTACTCACAGAAGTCCCTAAGGGACTTCAGCGCGTCGAGCGTAGACCGCCCCTCTCTGAACCCGAACTGTCTATCAGAGACGTTCGGGCCGGCAGTCTCCAGATGCTGCTGGATCCTGGAGGCCAGGATTCTCTCCATCATCTTCCCGGCCTCATCCAGCAGCACTATGGGGCGATAGGCGGAGGGACAGTCCGGGGGTCGACCCTCTTTCCGGAGGAGGCAGAGCCTCCCCTCCTTCCACACCCTCGGGAACCGTCCCTCCCTCAGGCAGTCGTCCATCAACTGCCTGAGTCGGTCCCCGAGGTGTTTTAGGGCGATGGGGAGTACCCGGCCCGGTACTCCGTCGGGCCCCGGGGCTTTCTTGCAGCCCCGGAGCCGATCCACCGCCCTCTCGAACTCGTCATCGCTTACCGATGCGATGGCGAGCTCGAGTGGGTCCTCCAAGTCCCCCGGTGGCTCGGTCATCACCGGGGGAGTTATCGAGGGAGCTGCCGGAAACAGCCCCTCGATGACCCTCCTCAGGAGGGGAGGCTCTAGAGAGTCCATGGGGGGGGCAGTGCGCATTTTGTTGCGCACCACCCTGTACGGCCGCCCCCACGGATCCCTGTCCAGCGTGGCCAAGAATGAGGCGTGTGCCTCATCCTTGGCCTTTGCTATCGACAGGGTTAGGGCCCCCTTGGCTTCTTTGAGGGCCCCGTAGAGCCTCTCCTCCTCCTCCGCAGTGTGCCGCCTGCGCCTACAGTGTTGGTAGGCGCGGCGGGCACTGTTACTGGTGGTCCGCACTGCCGCAATTTCGGCGGACCACCAGTAGACCTTCCTCCGGGCGAAGAGCCGTTTCGCCCGGGGCATGGCCGCTCCGCACACGGCCTGCAGTGCGGAGCGGAACCGGCGCGCCCTCTCCTCCACTCCCAAGGCGGCGGGTGGGGCAGCACACCAAGCCTCCACCATCGCCGCCTCGTCCGCCTTGGCCCTGTCCAGTTGGGACAGGGACCACTTGGGGAACTCCTCCGTCCCCCCTCCCCGCCCCCCCCGAGGACTGGGTGGCGGCTGGCCCGGTCTTGTGGAGACCCTCAACCTGATATACAGGTGATCGGAGAGGGTCTCCACGTCCTCCAGGACGCGCCAGTCTGCGAGGCGCGCGGCAATGGCAGGGGTCGCGAACGTGATGTCCACGATGGACCCCCCCTGCCGCCGCACGCAAGTGTTGGCGCTGCCCTGGTTCAGGACCACCAGGCCCGCCGCCGCCACCCAATCCGTCAGCACCTCCCCGCGCACGTCCGTTATGGGGGATCCCCACGCCGCACTCTTGGCGTTGAGGTCCCCCAGGACCATGACATGGCGCGGGGCCGCCCTCTCCACGACCCCCCTCAGGACCCCCAGGAAAGCCTCAAAGGCGGCCAGCGGCCTATTGGGGGAGAAGTACACCGCAACAAGTACGGTGTCGCTCCCCCATCCGGCCGCCACATACCCCGGGCCGCCCTCGATCCTCTCGAGAGGGGGTCCGCCGCCGATCGCCGGCACCGCCACGGCAACCCACTCGTCCGTCGACCCTACCCAATTGGGTAGGGGAGGGACGAAGTAGGGTTCCGCGACCACCGCAACGTCAATCGACCACTCCGCCATTGCCTGCATGAGCAGGTCTTGTGCTCTGGCGCAGTGGTTGACGTTGGCCTGCAGGAGCTCTAAATGGTGTGCTGGCATTTAGAGCTCCATGCAGGTCTCCTCGGGGGCCTGGCCGGCGGCGGTCGCTGCGGGGCCACTTTCATTAGCAACGGGGGGGCGGGGGACGCTGCGGCCTCAGGTGTCGACCTTTTGTTGCGGGGGGGAAACATTTCCTCCCCCCCAGCATGTGGTTTGCCGGGAGTTTGGCCTGGTGGCATACGGCGCACCAAGCCTTCTCCCAGCACTCCGCCATTTTGTGCCCCTCTTTGCTGCACCGGAAGCAGAAATTGCTCCGGTCAACTTTGGAGGGGCACAGCTCCCGCGAATGGCCGACACCATAGCAGCGGAAGCACCGCATTGGTGTCGGCCCCACCGCCGTGACCCTGGCGGAGGCCCAACCCACCAGGATCCTCCCGGCTTTGGTAAGGGTCACCGCAGCCTGCACGGGGCACTGGATCAAGACCGATCCAGTGCCATCGTAAAGGGCGCGGACGGCCCCCACCTTGACCTGCTCAGGCTGGCAAGCCCCAGCCGCGGCAACAGCCTGCGCCACCGTCTCCTTGGTGGCCGACTCATCCAGACCGGAAATCTGGACGCCGGCCATCTTGACGGGGCGGCTGACGTCCGCCACGTCCCCCACCAACCCTTGCAGCTTGGCTGCAAGGGTATCCGCCACCTCGTGGCCCTTCTCCCCGGGGACCTCGATGACCCGGGAGCCCGTCATCGAGGTCCTGACCCGCACGTGCTGCAGGCCCACCTCGCTCAGGCTAAGGCCATTAATGGCCTTAGCCATGGTGGCCTGCAGGGTGGTGGTGGCTCCCTTCTTTAGGGAGATCACCACCGCCGCCGTCTTGGGGACCGACAACTTGGCGGGTCTCGGCCGGTGCGCCGCCTTACCGGTCCCTTTAGGGGGTGGAGGGGGGGGCTTGGCCGCGCCCTTACCCTTCTTCCGAACCACCTGCGACCACGACATTTGTGTGGGCGCAGGTGGCATATGGCTCGAGGAGCCGGGTCCCTCTTCCGTGGCCGGGGCAGCCTTGGCGGCCTTGGCGGCTTTTTTGATGGCCGGAGTGGGAGCTGGGGCCACCGCCTTCTTGTTGGCCCGCCCATCACCTAGCCTGGCTCTGGCTTTCGGCTCGAGGTCCACCGGGGCCGGGGGTGGCGGGGCAATACCTGCCCCCTGTCGCTGAGGGGGGGCCGACACGGCAGGCTTGGCAGCCCGCTTGTCGTGTGCCAGCGGGGGGCGAAGGATGGGCTCCGCCGGGAGGCGCCTGTTGACCTCCTCCATCCTGTCGCTTATCATCTTGCCCAGGCTAAGAAACAGGTCCCTCTTCATGCTTTCAATCGCCTCGGTCAGCTCGGCGGTCCCGAACTGCAGGGCAGCAGCGACAGGGGGGGCGGCCGGGATCTGCCGCTCGCTGAAGGCGATGCGGAGCGCCTTCAGCTCCGCCGAGTTCAGAGCGAGTTGCTCCCGCATCCTTTTGTTGTCCGCCTTAAGGATGCGGATCTCCTCGCTCTCGGTTCTGGAGGCCTCTACCTCGTCCATCAGCCCCAAGATGGCGCGGCAGGCCCGGTTCATCCGGCCTTGGACCTCCCCCTTGATGTTGCCGGATATCCTGGTCGCCTCCAGGATGTCCCTCGCCGCCATGCGGGTGGCATCTATCGGGTCAGCCTTCTGCTGACCCTCTAGTCCATCCATCAGCTCAGGGGAGCGCGACCCCGAGCGAGAGCGTGAGCCGGAGCGAGATCGCCGGTCCCCCTCCGCTTTTCCCTTTTTCCCCCCCTTTCCCCCCCTGGGGCGGAGTTCGGGAAGGTCCCTCGTGTAACTGGCCGCAGGATCGGCATCACATACCTCCTCAAATTGGGGCTCCAGCTGGTAAAGCTTCGCCCTCAACCTGGCTGCGGCCAGCCCAGAGTAAGCCCCCTTGGGCTTTTTGAGGAGCTTCTTCCTTCGAGTCTGAGGCGGCGGCGAATCACCAGTTGCACGGTACTTGGCAGCCGCGTCCGCCTCCGCCTCAGACCCACCCAGATCATGGTACCGAAGCACCACCCCCGAGCACGCTCCCCTCGTACCGGAGCGCTTCCCTCTCCTAGCGGTGTTCACTTTCGGCTTCGGTAACACCTCGTCCTCCCCGGCGTGTGGCCTTTTTGTAGACCTTGTACCAGAAGGTCTACTTTGAGTATTCGGGGCATCATTTTTCAGCCCGTCCTCATCAGTGACCTTGCTGGTATTGGGGGTGCTGGTCTGGACATACTGGACAACTAGCGGAAGAGATGAGTCGGAGACATCACCTGCCTCCGAACTGATCACCTCCACCAGCTCCGCCTCATTCAGCCTCGCCGCCTCCATTGCTTTGTCCATCTCGGTGTCCTGTTGTGGTGTGCCCTGGTCGTGTTTACGAAGGTCAGCGCCGTTGCGCTGGCCTACGAAGTGGCTTTTGCCCCCCCCAGAATACGAGGGGCAGCCCGTGTCCGCAGACACGGGGAGGGGTTCTCCCGTTAGGGTACCCTCCTGGGGTAGTCTATTTTTTGAGCCACTCATTCCATCCGTCTTCATTGTGCGTTTAAGGCCCTGCACAAAAGGCCGTGGTACCTTGTTCTCGCCCAGGTCGTCATTATATGAATCGTCATCGGTGTCCTTAAGTAGCTCGCATGGGTCGTGTTCACGGAGGTCAGCGCCATTGCGCTGACCTACGACATGGCCTTTGCCCCCCCCAGAATACGAGGGGCAGCCCGTGTCCGCAGACACGGGGAGGGGTTCTCCCGTTAGGGTACCCTCCTGGGGTAGTCTTTTTTTTGAGCCACTCATTCCATCCGTCTTCATTGTGCGTTTAAGGCCCTGCACAAAAGGCCGTGGTACCTTGTTCTCGCCCAGGTCGTCATTATGTGAATCGTCATCGGTGTCCTTAAGTAGCTCGCATGGGTCGTGTTTACGGAGGTCAGCGCCATTGCGCTGACCTACGACATGGCCTTTGCCCCCCCCAGAATACGAGGGGCAGCCCGTGTCCGCAGACACGGGGAGGGGTTCTCCCGTAAGGGTACCCTCCTGGGGTAGTTTTTTTTTTAAGCCACTATCCATCATCATTGCGTGCGTTTTAGGCCCTGCACCAAAGGCCACCCATCCTCATTCTGCAGTTGCACTCCACTAACTACTCTCCAAGGAGAGTAGTCGGGAGCAACCTTCCACCAATATTGCGCACTTTCGGGGAGTATTTAATTCCCCAGGCCCGCGCTGGCCCAAAAGTGGATATACCGCCACTGGCTCGGTGCCCACCCCCTAGCCTAGCCTAACTTAACCTACCCATTTCCCCCCCAGTGTGTCGGTGACAAAGCGACTTTTCTAACGGAAAGTCACTTGTCACCTCCCCCCCACTCCCCTGCCGGATATTTGCCATGGGCTGAGAGAATTCCCCAGAGGGGAAAAGTCTCAACCGATGCCCAGGGTGCACCAGCCCAGATGCTGCGTTCTCTCCGGATCGAGATCAAGAGAGATCGCAACAACCAAGCCAACGTGGAGGAATCCGGCCCGCACCCCAACCTAACCTAACCTAACCTAACCTAACCTAACCTAACCTAACCTAACCTAACCTAACCTAACCTAACCTAACCTAACCTAACCTAACCTAACCTAACCTAACCTTTTTTTTTTTTTTTTGATGACGGAGTGGAAATGCATTTACGCATCCTCCCTACCCGGGGAAGGCTGTGCAATGGGAGGTATGACGGACTCTCAAAAGAACTACCGTCTAAAACCACTCCGGCGTTTACCCCCCTGGCCAGTCGCGAGGCGCCGCGGAACCGCAATTAAGCTTTGCCCACTGACACGCCTCCTGGCCTGCTCCGAAGAGCCCCACCTTCTCCGCCAAAGGAGGAGACGGCTGCGGTCGGCAGCCCACGACCATCTCCCCAGACCGGTAAAGCCGTGCAATGTGGGCCCCCAACCCACTGGCCCTACACGGTCTGCCTGTGGTGGATGGTGCTTTCCGGATACCCAACCTCTAAGGGTCGGTCCCCATACCCTTCAAACACACCCCACCACAGCTGTCCCACCAATAACTACAGTGCCCCCCGGGATTCCGAAAGACACGTAGAAGGACCCTCGGGTGACATGGGAGTACGTCTTGAGCAGGGTCATGCTCCGGTGCAGAGCGGAACCTTCGTGCTCCGTTGCAGAGCGGAGTTAACATGCCCCAGTCTTTCGGTAAGCCCAGTCACCAACCACCAAAGTGACAGAAAGCAGCTGTCCGGTTTGGAAACGGCCTCAAAGGCACACGCAACCGCCCCTTTCAACCACCTCTGTCACGGCCCCCTCCAGGTAACTGGTTAAGCTTTCCAGGAACAGAAACGGCCTCGAAGGCACACGCAACTGACCCTTCAAGCTAACCCAGTCACCAACCGTCAATGGGCCACAGAAGGAAGCTGTCCAGGGCGGAAGCGGCCCAGCAACCGCCCCTTCCAACGACCTCTGTCGCCGCCTCCCTATGGTGACGAGGCCACTTTTCCGAAGAAAAGCTGCTCGTCACCATCCCCCCCCAGGTGACAGAAGGAAACTTTCCGGGGCAGAAGTGCCGGTACACAACCGCAACCCTTCAAGAAACCCCTGTCACCTTCCCCCCCCCCCCCCGTGCCGGATATTAGCCATGGGCCGAAAGAATTCCCAAGGGGGAAAAGTCTCAGCCAATGCCCAGGGTGCACCAGCCCAGATGCTGCGTTCTCTCCGGATCGAGATCAAGAGAGACTGCAACACCCAAGCCAACGTGGAGGAATCCGGCCTGCACCCCAACCTAACCTAACCTAACCTTTTTTTTTTTTTTTTTTTTTTTTTCATCCCCTGGCCCAGGGTTGGCCATGCTATAGGGGGGGTATGACGGACTCTCTCCTCCCCCCACTCTCGCACGAGAGTAGAGGGAGCAGCCTACCGTCTAAAACCACTCCGGCGTTTACCTCCGCTGCTGTTTTCGGGGACACAATGGGATGCCTAGGATGCAACCATTAGGTGTCCCCCAGCCGTCCCAGCCTAGTGCCGGGGTACCTCCGCCAAAGGAGGGAGAGGTCGGTAAACGCTACGACCCCTCCCCCAGACGTGTGTAGGACCGTGCAATGTGGGCCCCTAACCCACTGGTCCTACAAGGGGTTCAGGCTAGCAGCGTACTGCATGCGCCTTCGCCCCCTCCGTCTGCGTCGGAGCGGGTGCGCGTCGACATTGTCTTCGCGCTCCCGCTCCGCCACCTCCTTCTGCGAGATGACACTCTCACAGAAGGAGGATACCGCCTTCCACGATCTGTCGCTGCCCAGCATGGCCGAGACTACGCTGTGCAGCGAGAGATCTGAGGCACCAATTTCCGCAGCCATAGTGCGGCGCTCCGGATCCCAGCGAGTACACACCTGGAGGGTGTGCTGGGCCGTGTCATCCGGGTCGCCACACTCGTGGCAGATCGGACTCGGCTCCCTCTTTATCTTGTGCAGGTAGTGGCCGAAGCACCCATGTCCGGTCAGTACCTGCACAAGCCGGTACGTAAGCGTACCGTGTCGCCTCTCGACCCAGTGGTCAAATGACGGGAGGAGTGCCCCTATAGTGTAAGTTCCATAGGGGGAGTCCTCCAGGTCACTTTTCCACCGGTCCCTCAGGCGCCGCTCCGTCATTCGACGGGCCCCCTCCACCGTCTCCGAGTCCGGGCGCTGTCTCCTCGCCCGGAACCCGGCCCTCATCCGGTATGTCTCGGCCTGCACCTGAGCATCTAGCTCCCACGGCGGGGTGCAGGCCAAGACACACGCGGCCGCATGTGCCACCGTCACATAGGCCCTCACTATTCGGAGGGCCACCACTCTTTGGGGCCTCCTTAGGAGCACCTTATTCTTGGCCGACAGTTTGTCGGCCCAGATTGGCGCTCCGTATAGCGCCATGCTACGCACTACGCCTGCAAACAGGCGTCGGCATGGCGCTTGAGGCCCCCCCACGTTCGGCAACATGCGGCCCAGGGCCGACGCGGCGCCTACCACCCGGGGAGCAAGTTGGCGGAAATGCTCCCCGAAATCCCACCTCCGGTCCAGGATGAGGCCGAGGTACTTGATCGTACCCTTCACCTGGACCGCCTCCCCCGCCACAGGGATGGTCAATCCACTACGTGGACGCCATCCCCTCCCCCCGAAGACAATAGCGTCTGTCTTCGGGAGGGACACCTCCAGACCCAGTTGTCGGATGCGGCCGACAACCAGGTCTGCCGCCAACGACGCCCTCCGGAGGGCCTCCTCCAGCTCACGTCCCCGCACGGCCACCATTGTATCGTCGGCATAGCAAAGGGTGGCCATGCGGGGAAGGAGCGCTCCGCGGATCACCCAGTCGTACCCTATGTTCCATAGCAGGGGTCCTAACACGGACCCCTGTGGAACACCGCACGACATCGGGTGAGCGATCCGCAGACCCCCACGATCGTAGAGCACTACCCTGTCGGTTAGGTAGTGCTCCACAATCCGCCGCAGATACCCGGGCACCCTGTGGAAGCGGAGGGCCTCCCTGATGACCGAGAAGGGTAGGGAGCCGAATGCGTTGGCAATGTCTAACGACACCGCCACGACCCCCTCACCCTTCGCCTCCGCGTTCCCACAGAAGTTCCGGAGGGACGAAAGCGCGTCCATAGTGGACCGTCCCTCCCGGAACCCGAACTGCCGGTCGGAGATGTTAGGCCCCACGTCCTCCAGATGTTGGACGATGCGACGGGACAAGATGCGCTCTAGCATCTTGCCCGTCTCATCTAGGAGGACAATGGGGCGGTAACCGGCAGGGGTATCAAACGGCCTACCCTCCTTCCGAAGGAGTACGAGGCGTCCCTCCTTCCAGCACCTCGGGAAGCGCCCCTCCTTGATACAATCATCAAAGAGGGTCCGCAAGCGGTCCCCGAGGTGCTCCGCCACAATGTGGAGGACTCTTCCCGGTACCCCATCCGGTCCTGGTGCCTTTCTGCAGGACCGGAGACGGTCGACGATGGTCTCCATTTCGTCGTCCGTCACGGGAGGGGGATCATCTTGATCAACCTCCTCAACCGTGGGGCCCACCATTGCGGGCGGCTGGAAAGCCGCCGCAGCCGGGAAGAGTCCCTCCACAATTCTCGTGAGGAGCTCTGGCTCAAGGGAGTCCATGGGGGGTGCGCAACGCATTTTGTTGCGCACAACTCGGTAAGGCCGCCCCCACGGATCCCTATCCAACGTGGCCAGGAACTCCTCACGCGCCTCGTCCTTTCTGCGAGCTATCTCCACAGAGAGCGCGTCCTTCGCCACCTTCAGCTCTCTGTGGAGATGCTCTTCCTCCTCCGGCAGGTGTCGCCGCCTCCTGCAGCGCGTGTATGCGCGGCGGGCGGTATCACTGGCGGCTCGCAGGGCCGCAATCTCCTGCGACCACCAGTACACCTGCCTCTTGGCGGGCAGCCTTCGGGCCCGGGGCATGGCCGCGTCGCACACCGACGTTAGTGCGACGCGAAACCGGGCTGCCCGCTCCTCCACCCCCAAGGTGACCGGTGGGGGCGCACACCACGCCTCCACCATGGCCGCCTCCACCGCCGCTCCCAGGTCGAGGCGGGCCAGGGTCCACCTTGGGAAAGCCCCTCCTCCTCCTCTCCCCCTCCGCCCTCTCGGGCTGGGCGGCGGCACCCCTGGCGAGGTGCTGACCCTCATCCGAACGTATAAATGGTCGGAGAGGGTCTCTACCTCCTGAAGGACGCGCCAGTCCGCGATTCGTGCGGCAATGGCAGGGGTCGCGAACGAGACGTCCACGATCGACCCTCCCTGCCGCCGCACACACGTGTTGGCGTCGCCCCGGTTGAGCACCTCAAGCCCCATCGCCGCCACCCAGTCTTCGAGGGCCACCCCTCTCGGGTCCGTGATGGGGGAACCCCACGCCGCGCTCTTGGCGTTTAGGTCCCCCATCACCACCAATGGCGCCGGCGCCGCCCCTCCGACGACTCTCCCCAGCCCCACCAGGAAGGCTTCAAACTCCCGCAGCGGCCTATTCGGGGAGAAGTAAACTGCCACTAGGACAGTTTCTCCCCACTTGGCCACCGCGAAGCCCGAACCCCTGGCCATTCCCGATAGGGGGGGGAGGTCACCCATCGCCGGTACCGCGATGGCAACCGAGCCGTCCGTCGCCCCGACCCAGTTAGACTGGGGGGGGACGAAGTACGGCTCAGCTACCACCAACACGCCAATGCCCCACTCCGCCATGACCTGCATGAGCAGATCTTGGGCGCGGGCGGAGTGGTTGGCGTTCGCCTGCAGGACCTCTAATTGCCGGTGTGCTGGCATTTAGAGGTCCATCTGGCTAACCTCCTGGGTTGACACATTGGCGGCACGCCTTATGGGGGGGGGCGTTGATTGGCCCTGCCCTGGAGCTTTGCCCCTGGTGTGTGGCGGGGCACACCTCCATCCTCCCATCACGTGGTCCGCTGGACGTTGCGCCTTAAAGCAGACGTCACAGTGGGGCGCGGCCACGCAGGAGGCCCTCCAGTGGTCTGTCCCGCTGCACCGGTGGCACCAGTTGGACCGGTCCACGGTTGAGGGGCAGAGGGCCCCGCTGTGTCCGATGCCTTGGCATCGGAAGCACCGCATGGGCCTCGCCTCCAGTGCAGTCACGCTGGCGGACGACCACCCCACCAGTAGTCGTCCTGTTGTTGCCAGCGTGTTGGCCACGGTCACCGGGCACTGCACGTTCGCCACGCCGGATCCGTCAAAGCGGACCCGGATGGCGCCAACCTTCACCTGGGTGGGGGAGCACCCAGTCTTGGCCCCAATTGCCGCCGCAATGTCCTCCGGGGTGATGGTCTCATCGAGACCACCCACCCGGACTTCCGCCATCTTGACGGGCCGGTAAACATTCGCCACGTCGCCCACCAGCCCGTCAATTTTGTCGCGCAGCGCGTCTGCAGCCGCGGCACTATTCACGCCCGGGACCTCAATGAGGCGGGCCCCGGTCTGCGTTTTGCGGACCCTAACGTGTTCCAGGCCAACCTCCGCCAGCGAAAAGGACTTCATGGCTTTAGCCATGACGCTGGCGTAGGTTGCCTCGCTGCCCTCCTTCATTGCTACCACGACCGCTGCCGTTTTTGGGGCGGGCAACCTTCTTGGGGCTAGCGATAGCCGGTTGCCCTTGACCACTTGATGTGCGGTGGGGGCAGCCTTCTTCTTTTTCCCCTTACCCTTCACGACGTCCGACCAGGATGTCTGGGCGGGGGGCAGTGCCTCCTGCACTGCCCTCACCGCCGGGGCGAACTCGTGAATAGGGGGAGGACGAGGAGCTGCCAACAGCCTTGTCGCTTTTGCCCGACGAGACCGGCGCGAAGGCTTCGCGGGGCGTGCAACCTTAACGGGGGGGGCCTGACGACCGGCAGGAGTCACCTTGGCCGCTCGGGCGCGGGGAGCCGCCCTAGCTGGGAGAGCCGCCGTGGTGGTGGAAGCTGCTCTGGCCGGGGGAGCTGCCCTGGTGTGAGGAGCTGGCACGGTGGCGGGGCCCAACCTGGGAGGAGCCTCGTTCCTCTTCCGGTCCGCTGCCAGTGGGGGGCGGACTATCGGACCAGCGGGGAGAAGGGCCCGGACTTCCCCAATCCGGACATTCACCATCTCCCCGATGGACATGAAGAGGTCCCGCTTGAGGTCCTCCCTCAGCACCAACATGGCCTGCCCCAGAGCATGAGGCAAGCCTCCATCGGGGGCGGGCTCCTGCGAGGGCTGCTTTTTCCGTTCCGAAAAAGCAGTCCTGAGGGCCTTTAGCTCCGACCGCACGGAGGAGAGTTCCTCTCTCATGCGTTTATTGTCGGCGCGCAAGGCCCTCAACTCCTCGTCTTCGCCTCCGCCCCTCGCTTGGAGGATGTCTGCTGCCGCAAATATGTCGTTGCACGCCTTTTTCATGCGGCCCCAGACATCCCCCTTCAGGTTGCCGCTTTTATTGGCCTCAACCATGACTTGGCGTGCGGCATTCCTCACAACAGCGACGTACCCCCCGTCACTGTCCTCCTCGCGGACAGGGCTGCGGCTACGGTGCCGCGGGACCAACGTGCTCCTCCGTATATTTCCCTTTTTGAGGGGCTTCTTCCTTCGAGTCTGAGGCGGCGGCGAATCACCAGTTGTACAGTACTTGGCAGCCGCGTCCGCCTCCGCCTCAGACCCACCCAGATCATGGTACCTCAGCACCACCCCCGAGCACGCTCCCCTCGTACCGGAGCGCTTCCCTCTCCTAGCGGTGTTCACCTTCGGCTTCGGTAACACCTCGTCCTCCCCGGCGTGTGGCCTTTTTGTAGGCCTTGTACCAGAAGGTCTATTTTGAGTATTCGGGGCATCATTTTTCAGCCCGTCCTCATCAATGACCTTGCTGGTATTGGGGGTGCTGGTCCGGACATGAACTGGCGGAAGAGATGAGTCGGAGACATCACCTGCCTCCGAACTGATCACCTCCACCAGCTCCGCCTCTTTCAGCCTCGCCGCCTCCATTACTTTGTCCATCTCGGTGTCCATTTGGTTGCCAAAGTCATTTTTCAGGAAGTCACCATCTTGGCGACCTCCCTCTCCACTGCCCTCTATCATCAAATCAGCGTCCGTTGTGGGTTTGCGTTGGTTGTGTTCACGGAGGTCAGCGCCATTGCGCTGACCTACGACATGGCCTTTGCCCCCCCCAGAATACGAGGGGCAGCCCGTGTCCGCAGACACGGGGAGGGGTTCTCCCGTAAGGGTACCCTCCTGGGGTAGTTTTTTTTTTAGACCATCACTCATCATCATCGTCAGGTACGTTTAGGGCCCTGCACCAAAGGCCATGGTTGGATTTTTTATAGAGGTTGTCTCCTCGCGGCCCAACGTGACGGCCATCGCCCCGGACGCCTACGGGTCCGGATTACGATTTGACCGACGGAAGCCTAAGCAAACCGCCGCTCCTGCACGCCTTCTGAAAAACAGAAGACGCAGTTGCACTCCACTAACTACTCTCCAAGGAGAGTAGTCGGGAGCAACCTTCCACCAATATTGCGCACTTTCGGGGAGTATTTAATTCCCCAGGCCCGCGCTGGCCCAAAAGTGGATATACCGCCACTGGCTCGGTGCCCACCCCCTAGCCTAGCCTAACTTAACTACCCATTTCCCCCCCAGTGTGTCGGTGACAAAGCGACTTTTCTAACGGAAAGTCACTTGTCACCTCCCCCCCACTCCCCTGCCGGATATTTGCCATGGGCTGAGAGAATTCCCCAGAGGGGAAAAGTCTCAACCGATGCCCAGGGTGCACCAGCCCAGATGCTGCGTTCTCTCCGGATCGAGATCAAGAGAGATCGCAACAACCAAGCCAACGTGGAGGAATCCGGCCCGCACCCCAACCTAACCTAACCTAACCTAACCTAACCTAACCTAACCTAACCTAACCTAACCTAACCTAACCTAACCTAACCTAACCTAACCTAACCTAACCTTTTTTTTTTTTTTTTTTTTTTTTTTTTGACAGGGTGGAAAATGCTTTATGCATTCCCCTCACCATGGGAGTAGTGAGGGGATATGTGGGACTCACCCCCCCGCCCCCCCTCCGAATGAGAGGGGGAAAGGGAGCGCAACCCACTAAAAACCACCCTGGCGTACCCTCCTGCCGGTTAGGCAAGGCGCCGTGGAACCGCCGAAGCCCTGCCCACGACGCCTTCCGGCAGCCCCGGCCACCTGCCGGGGCTACCCGCGCCGAAGGAGAGAGAGGCCGAGCACGCCTGGCCCCTCTCCCAGACCGCCAAGTGACTAGCCTACGGCGGGCGAGGGACTCCCATCCCCCACCCGCAGTCACTAAGGGTTGAGGCGGGCGGCAAAACGCCGCCGCCTCAACCCCCGCCGTCTACGCCGGAGCGGATGCGCGAGAGGAGAATCCTCGCGCTCACGCTCCGAGGCCTCCTTCTGCGAGATGACACACTCGCAGAAGGAGGCCACAGCCCTCCAGGACCTGTCGCTGCACAGCATTGCAGACACAACGCTGTGCAGGGAGAGGTCCCGTCGACCGATGGCTAGCGCCATAGTGCGGCGCTCCGCACTCCACCGGCTGCACACCTCGAGAGTGTGCTGAGCCGTGTCGTCCGGATCGCCGCACTCATGGCACTGCGGGCCGGGCTCCCTCCCAATTTTGTGCAGGTAATGACCGAAGCATCCGTGTCCGGTCAATACCTGCACAAAACCTAACCTAACCTAACCTAACCTAACCTAACCTAACCTAACCTAACCTAACCTAACCTAACCTAACCTAACCTAACCTAACCTAACCTAACCTAACCTAACCTAACCTAACCTAACCTAACCTAACCTAACCTAACCTTTTTTTTTTTTTTTTTTTTTTTTTTTTTTTTTTTTTTTTTTTTTTTTTTTTTTTTTTTTTTTTTTTTTTTTTTTTTTTTTAACGGTGAGGAAACGCATTTACGCGTACCCTCCGGTCTAGGGACGACCATATTGGAGGGTTATGTGGGACTCTCAACCCCCTACCCTTCAGAGCGAAGGGGAAGGGGGAAGCCTACCCACTAAAAACCTCACCGGTGTTAACCTCCACAGGCTGTTAACGGGGGCACCGTGGGCTGATGACTATTCACCACTGGGTGCCCCCCAGCCGCCCCAGCCTGTTGCTGGGGCACCTGCGCCAAAGGAGGGAGGGTTCAGTTAACACGCCGAACCCTCCCCCAGACGTGTAGGACCTTTGTGTGGGACCCTATCCCCACGGTCCTACTAGGGGTTCAGGCGGGTGGCAAACTGCCTCCGCCTTCGCCCCACACGTCTACGCCGGAGCGGGTGCGCATCCACGTCCTCCTCGCGCTCCCGCTCCGCCGCCTCCTTCTGCGAGACAATGCTCTCGCAGAAGGAGACGACCGCCAACCACGATCTCTCACTGCTCAGCATGGCCGACACGACGCTGTGCAGTGAGAGATCGGAGAGCCCTGTGTCCGCAACCAGAGCGCGGCGCTCCGGATCCCACTTCGAGCACACCTCTAGGGTGTGCTGGGCCGTGTCGTCCGGATCGCCGCACTCGTGGCAAACCGGACTGGGCTCTCTCCTAATCTTGTGCAGGTAATGGCCGAAGCACCCGTGCCCGGTCATCACCTGCACAAGACGGTACGTGGCGGTACCGTACCTCCTCTCCAACCAGTGGTCCAGCGACGGGAGGAGTGCCCCTATGGTGCGGAGTCCATAGGGGGAGTCCTCCAGGTCGCTTTTCCACCGGTCCCTCAGGCGCCGCTCCGTCATTCGACGGGCCCCCTCCACCGTCTCCGAGTCCGGGCGCTGTCTTCTCGCCCGGAACCCGGCCCTCATCCGGTATGTCTCGGCCTGCACCTGAGCATCTAGCTCCCACGGCGGGGTGCAGGCCAAGACACACGCGGCCGCATGTGCCACCGTCACATAGGCCCTCACTATTCGGAGGGCCACCACTCTTTGGGGCCTCCTTAGGAGCGCCTTATTCTTGGCCGACAGCTTGTCGGCCCAGATTGGCGCTCCGTATAGCGCCATGCTACGCACTACGCCTGCAAACAGGCGTCGGCATGGCGCTTGAGGCCCCCCCACGTTCGGCAACATGCGGCCCAGGGCCGACGCGGCGCCTACCACCCGGGGAGCAAGTTGGCGGAAATGCTCCCCGAAATCCCACCTCCGGTCCAGGATGAGGCCAAGGTACTTTATCGTACCCTTCACCTGGACCGCTTCCCCCGCCACAGGGATGGACAATCCACAACGTGGACGCCATCCCCTCCCCCCGAAGACAATAGCGTCTGTCTTCGGGAGGGACACCTCCAGACCCAGCTGTCGGATGCGGCCGACAACCAGGTCTGCCGCCAACGACGCCCTCCGAAGGGCCTCCTCCAGCTCACGTCCCCGCACGGCCACCATTGTATCGTCGGCATAACAAAGGGTGGCCATGCGGGGAAGGAGCGCTCCGCGGATCACCCAGTCGTACCCTATGTTCCATAGCAGGGGTCCTAACACGGACCCCTGGGGAACACCGCACGACATCGGGTGAGCGATCCGCAGACCCCCACGATCGTAGAGCACTACCCTGTCGGTTAGGTAGTGCTCCACAATCCGCCGCAGATACCCGGGCACCCTGTGGAAGCGGAGGGCCTCGCTGATGACCGAGAAGGGCAGGGAGCCAAATGCGTTGGCGATGTCTAACGACACCGCCACGACCCCCTCACCCTTCGCCTCCGCGTTCCCACAGAAGTTCCGGAGGGACGAAAGCGCGTCCATAGTGGACCGTCCCTCCCGGAACCCGAACTGCCGGTCGGAGATGTTAGGCCCCACGTCCTCCAGATGTTGGACGATGCGACGGGACAAGATGCGCTCTAGCATCTTGCCCGTCTCATCTAGGAGGACGATGGGGCGGTGACCGGCAGGGGTATCCATCGGCCTACCCTCCTTCCGAAGGAGGACGAGGCGTCCCTCCTTCCAGCACCTCGGGAAGCGCCCCTCCTTGATACAATCATCAAAGAGGGTCCGCAAGCGGTCCCCGAGGTGCTCCGCCACAATGTGGAGGACTCTTCCCGGTACCCCATCCGGTCCTGGTGCCTTTCTGCAGGACCGGAGACGGTCGACGATGGTCTCCATTTCGTCGTCCGTCACGGGAGGGGGATCATCTTGATCAACCTCCTCAACCGTGGGGCCCACCATTGCGGGCGGCTGGAAGGCCGCCGCAGCCGGGAAGAGTCCCTCCACAATCCTCGTGAGGAGCTCCGGCTCAAGGGAGTCCATGGGGGGTGCGCAACGCATTTTGTTGCGCACAACTCGGTATGGCCGCCCCCACGGATCCCTATCCAACGTGGCCAGGAACTCCTCACGCGCCTCGTCCTTTCTGCGAGCTATCTCCACAGAGAGCGCGTCCTTCGCCACCTTCAGCTCTCTGTGGAGATGCTCTTCCTCCTCCGGCAGGTGTCGCCGCCTCCTGCAGCGCGTATATGCGCGGCGGGCGGCATCACTGGCGGCTCGCAGGGCCGCAATCTCCTGCGACCACCAGTACACCTGCTTCTTGGCGGGCAGCCTTCGGGCCCGGGGCATGGCCGCGTCGCACACCGACGTTAGTGCGACGCGAAACCGGGCTGCCCGCTCCTCCACCCCCAAGGAGACCGGTGGGGGCGCACACCACGCCTCCACCATGGCCGCCTCCACCGCCGCTCCCATGTCGAGGCGGGCCAGGGTCCACCTTGGGAAAGCCCCTCCTCCTCCTCTCCCCCTCCGCCCTCTCGGGCTGGGCGGCGGCACCCCTGGCGAGGTGCTGACCCTCATCCGAACGTATAAATGGTCGGAGAGGGTCTCTACCTCCTGCAGGACGCGCCAGTCCGTGATTCGTGCGGCAATGGCAGGGGTCGCGAACGAGACGTCCACGATCGACCCTCCCTGCCGCCGCACACACGTGTTGGCGTCGCCCCGGTTGAGCACCTCAAGCCCCATCGCCGCCACCCAGTCTTCGAGGGCCACCCCTCTCGGGTCCGTGATGGGGGAACCCCACGCCGCGCTCTTGGCGTTTAGGTCCCCCATCACCACCAATGGCGCCGGCGCCGCCCCTCCGACGACTCTCCCCAGCCCCACCAGGAAGGCTTCAAACTCCCGCAGCGGCCTATTCGGGGAGAAGTAAACTGCCACTAGGACAGTTTCTCCCCACTTGGCCACCGCGAAGCCCGAACCCCTGGCCATTCCCGATAGGGGGGGGAGGTCACCCATCGCCGGTACCGCAATGGCAACCGAGCCGTCCGTCGCCCCGACCCAGTTAGACTGGGGGGGGACGAAGTACGGCTCAGCCACCACCAAGACGCCAATGCCCCACTCCGCCATGACCTGCATGAGCAGATCTTGGGCGCGGGCGGAGTGGTTGGCGTTCGCCTGAAGGACCTCTAAATGCTGGTGTGCTGGCATTTAGAGGTCCATCTGGCTACCTTCTTGCCTAGCCGCATTGGCGGCACGCCTTGTAGAGGGGGACGTTGTCTGGCCAGCCTTGCCCCTCGTGTGTGGCGGGCTGCACCTCCGTCCCCCCATCACGTGGTCCGCTGGACGTCGCGCTTTTAGGCAAACGTCGCAATGCGGCGCGGCCATGCAGGAGGCCCTCCAGTGGTCCGGCCCACTGCACCGGTGGCACCAATTTGACCGGTCCACGGTTGAGGGGCAGAGGGCCCCGCTGTGTCCGATGCCTTGGCATCGGAAGCACCGCATGGGCCTCGCCTCCAGTGCAGTCACGCTGGCGGACGACCACCCCACCAGTAGTCGTCCTGCTGTTGCCAGCGTGTTGGCCACGGTCACCGGGCACTGCGCGTTCGCCACGCCGGATCCGTCAAATCGGACCCGGATGGCGCCAACCTTCACCTGGGTGGGGGAGCACCCAGTCTTGGCCGCCATTGCCGCCGCGATGTCCTCCGGGGTGATGGTCTCATCGAGACCACCCACCCGGATTTCCGCCATTTTGACGGGTCTGTAGACTTTGGCCACGTCGCCAACCAACCCGTCAAGTTTTGCGCATAGCGCATCCGCCGCCGCTGCCCCGTTCGCGCCCGGGACCTCAATGAGGCGGGCCCCGGTCTGCGTCTTGCGAACCCTGACATGTTCAAGGCCAACCTCCGCCAGCGAGAAGGACTTCATGGCCTTGGCCATGACGCTGGCGTAGGTGGCCTCGCTGCCCTCCTTTACGGCTACCACAACAGCAGCCGTTGAGGGGGCAGGCAGTTTCCTGGGGCCCGGCGCGGGCCTGTTGCCTCTGGCTTCAGGTGGTGGGGCGACCGTCTTCTCCTTTTTCTTTTTCCCCCTCTTGACCGCGTCCGACCACGACATCAGGGATGGCGGCAGTGGCTCCTGAACTGCCGGAACCGCCGGGGCGAACTCACGGATTGGAGGGGGACGGGGAGCAGCCAGCGGCCCTGCCGTTTTTGCCCGATGACGACGGCGCGAAGTCTTAGCTGGGGGTGCCGCCTTGGCTGGGGGGGCCTTACGAGTGGCAGGAGTCAGCTTGGCCGCTCGGGCGGGGGGAGCCGCCCTAGCTGGGAGAGCCGCCGTGGTGGTGGATGCTGCTCCTGCCGGGGAAGCTGCCCTGGTATGAGGAGCTGGCACGGTGGCGGAGCCCAACCTGGGCGGAACCTCCTTCCTCCTCTTGTCCGCTGCCAGTGGGGGGCGGACAATCGGACCAGCGGGGAGAAGGGCCCGGACTTCCCCAATCCGGACATTCACCATCTCCCCGATGGACATGAAGAGGTCCCGCTTGAGGTCCTCCCTCAGCACCAACATGGCCTGCCCCAAGGCCTGTGGAAGGCCGTCTTCGGCTGGCGAGTCCTGCGAAGGCAACTTCTTTTTTTCCGAGAAGGCCGTCCGGAGGGCCTTTAGCTCCTTACGCACGAGGGAGAGTTCCTCCCTCATGCGCTTGTTGTCAGCCCGTAAGGCCCTCACCTCCTCGTCCTCTCCTCCATTCCTCCCCTGAAGGATGTCTGCGGCCGCCATGATATCATTGCACGCAATGTTCATGCGGCTCCAGACATCTCCCTTTAGGTTGCCGCTCTTGCTGGCTTCCGCCATCACCTGCCGTGCAGAGTCTCTGAGAACGGCGATGTAGCTCCCATCATATTCGTCCTCATCCCGCATAGGGCTGCGGTCCCGCGGGACCGAGGAGCTGCGCCTTTTCTTCCCCGCTCTTAGGGCTCTCCTCCCACGAGGTCGAGACGGCGAGGAGTCGCGGCTAACACGGTAATTAGTGTCCGCCCCCGTCCCGACCTCCCGGCACTCACGGAACCTCAGTACGGTCCCGCCCCTCCTGGCGGTGTTCACTTTGGGCTTTATGACCGGCCCAGTCAGCACCTCGTCCTCGTCCGCATGCGGCCGCTTGGTGGTTTTGACGTTGACTGATGGAAGAGATGAGTCGGAAACATTACCTGTCTCCAACAACATCTCCTCCATCAGCTCCGTCTCCTTCAACCTCGCCATGTCGAGCATCCTCTCTCTCTCTTCATCGGTGTCAATTATGCGTCTGCTAGGGTCTTTTGGGGTGTTTTGGCCCTGAGAAGGGCCGTTTGGTTGGGTTGTTGGTGTTTCCATTTTTGTTTCCACGAGTAGTCGGGATATAACGGTCGAAACCTAACCTAACCTAACCTAACCTAACCTAACCTAACCTAACCTAACCTAACCTAACCTAACCTAACCTTTTTTTTTTTTTTTTTTTTTTTTTTTTTTTTTTTTTTTTTTTTTTTTTTTTTTTTTTTTTTTTTTTTTTTTTTGATGACGGAGTGGAAATGCATTTACGCATCCTCCCTGCCCGGGGAAGGCTGTGCAATGGGAGGTATGACGGACTCTCAAAAGAACTACCGTCTAAAACCACTCCGGCGTTTACCCCCCTGGCCAGTCGCGAGGCGCCGCGGAACCGCAATTAAGCTTTGCCCACTGACACGCCTCCTGGCCTGCTCCGAAGAGCCCCACCTTCTCCGCCAAAGGAGGAGACGGCTGCGGTCGGCAGCCCACGACCATCTCCCCAGACCGGTAAAGCCGTGCAATGTGGGCCCCCAACCCACTGGCCCTACACGGTCTGCCTGTGGTGGATGGTGCTTTCCGGATACCCAACCTCTAAGGGTCGGTCCCCATACCCTTCAAACACACCCCACCACAGCTGTCCCACCAATAACTACAGTGCCCCCCGGGATTCCGAAAGACACGTAGAAGGACCCTCGGGTGACATGGGAGTACGTTTTGAGCAGGGTCATGCTCCGGTGCAGAGCGGAACCTTCGTGCTCCGTTGCAGAGCGGAGTTAACATGCCCCAGTCTTTCGGTAAGCCCAGTCACCAACCACCAAAGTGACAGAAAGCAGCTGTCCGGTTTGGAAACGGCCTCAAAGGCACACGCAACCGCCCCTTTCAACCACCTCTGTCACGGCCCCCTCCAGGTAACTGGTTAAGCTTTCCAGGAACAGAAACGGCCTCGAAGGCACACGCAACTGACCCTTCAAGCTACCCCAGTCACCAACCGTCAATGGGCCACAGAAGGAAGCTGTCCAGGGCGGAAGCGGCCCAGCAACCGCCCCTTCCAACGACCTCTGTCGCCGCCTCCCTATGGTGACGAGGCAACTTTTCCGAAGAAAAGCTGCTCGTCATCATCCCCCCCCAGGTGACAGAAGGAAACTTTCCGGGGCAGAAGTGCCGGTACACAACCGCAACCCTTCAAGAAACCCCTGTCACCTTCCCCCCCCACCCCCCCGTGCCGGATATTAGCCATGGACCGAAAGAATTCCCAAGGGGAAAAGTCTCAGCCAATGCCCAGGGTGCACCAGCCCAGATGCTGCGTTCTCTCCGGATCGAGATCAAGAGAGACTGCAACACCCAAGCCAACGTGGAGGAATCCGGCCTGCACCCCAACCTAACCTAACCTAACCTAACCTAACCTAACCTAACCTAACCTAACCTAACCTAACCTAACCTAACCTAACCTAACCTAACCTAACCTTTTTTTTTTTTTTTTTTTGGCAAGGTGAAAAATGCGTTACGCATTTCCCCCGCCATGGGAGTGGCGGGGGGGTATGTGGGACTCACGTCCCCTCCCCTTCTCCGAGCGAGAAGGAGTAGGGGAGTGTTACCCACTAAAAAACACCTTGGCGTACCCTCATACCGGTTTGGTTGGACGCCGTGGAACCCGCGGAAGGCATTCCCCACGACGTCTACCGGCGGCCCCAGCCATTGCTGGGGCTTCCCGCGCCAAAAGGGGAGAGGGGCCGAGCACGCGTGGCCCCCCTCCCAGACCGCTGAGTGGCTTGCCTACGGCAGGCGGGGGACTCCCATCCCCCGCCCGCAGCCACTAAGGGTTAAGGCGCGCAGCAAATCGCCGCCGCCTCAACCCCTGCCGTCTGCGCCGGAGCGGATGCGCCAGAGGAGACTCCTCGCGCTCCCGCTCCGCGGCCTCCTTCTGCGACATGATCGTTTCGCAGAAGGAGGCCACAGCCTCCCAAGACCTCTCGCTGCAGAGCATTGCCGCAACAATGCTGTAGAGCGAGAGGTCCTCCCGCTGAATAGCGAGTGCCATGGCACCGCGCTCCGAACTCCAACGGCTGCACACCTCGAAGGTGTGCTGAGCCGTGTCGTCCGGATCCCCGCACTCATGGCACTGCGGGGTAGGCTCCCTCCCAATTTTGTGCAGGTAATGGCCGAAACACCCATGTCCGGTCATCACCTGCACAAGCCGGAACGACGTTGCGCCGACTGCCCTCTCTAACCAAAGGTCCACCGACGGGAGGATCGCCCCTATAGTACGGGTACCATAGGGAGAGTCCTCCAGGTCGGATTTCCAGCGGTCCCGCAGTCGACGCTCCGTCATTCGGCGCGTCTCCTCTACCTCCTCAGGGTCCGGGCGTTCACCCCTTGCCCGGGCCCTAGACCTAACCCTATAGGTCTCCGCCTGCACCTCTGCGTCCAGTTCCCAGGGCGGGGTGCAGGCGAGGAGGCAGGCCGCCGCGTGGGCCACAGTTACGTAGGCCCTCACTATACGGAGGGCCACAACCCTCTGCGGCCTCCGCAGCAGGGCCTTGTTTCGGGCGGACAGCTTGTCCGCCCAGATTGGGGCCCCGTAGAGGGCCATGCTCCTTGTTACGCCGGCGTATAGACGCCGGCATAAGGAGCCCGGCCCACCCACATTGGGCAGTAGCCGGCCCAGCGCCGAGGCGGCGCCCACGATTCGGGGAGCAAGTCTGGTGAAGTGCTCCCCGAAGTCCCATTTGCGGTCCAGTACCAGCCCCAGATATTTGATGTGGGGCTTTATCTGGACCGCTTCTCCTCCGAGGGTAAGCGCCGCGCCCGCCGGCAGCCGCCACCCTCGCCCTCCGAAGACTATACTCTCCGTCTTCGAGAGGGCCACCTTTAGGCCGAGCCGCTCAATGCGATGGATCGCCAGCTCGGCCGCCACCTCCGCCCTCCTTGAGGTCTCCCTCATGTCGCTTCCGCGCGCAGCCACCATCGTGTCGTCCGCATAACAGATGGTGAGTGTGCGCGGAAGCAGCTCCCCCCTAATGGCCCAATCGTACCCCAGGTTCCAAAGAAGTGGACCGAGTACGGAACCCTGGGGCACGCCACAGGCCATTCCCCTCTCCCCTCGTCGACCCTCCTTACCCTCATAGAGCACTACCCTCTCGGTAAGGTAGTGCTCTATGACCCGCCTTAGATAGTGAGGCACTTCGTGATACCGAAGTGCCTCACTAATAACCTCGTAGGGGAGGGTGCCGAATGCGTTCGCGATGTCCAACGACACCGCGACGACACCCTCACCCCTGCCCGACGCGTACTCGCAGAAGTCCCTGAGGGACTTCAACGCGTCGAGCGTTGACCGCCCCTCCCGGAACCCGAACTGTCTTTCCGAGACGTTCGGGCCGGCGGTCTCCAGGTGCTGCAGGATTCGGGAGGCCAGGATGCGTTCGAACATTTTCCCGGCCTCGTCCAGCAGCACGATGGGGCGGTATGCGGACGGGCAGTCGGGGGGTCGACCCTCTTTACGGAGGAGGCACAGCCTCCCCTCCTTCCATATCCTCGGGAACCTTCCCTCCCTCAGGCAGTCGTCCATGATCTGCCTGAGGCGGTTCCCGAGGTGCTTCAAAGCTACCGGGAGGACGCGGCCTGGGACTCCGTCTGGACCCGGGGCTTTTTTGCAGCCCCGGAGTCGATCCAGCACCCGCTCGAACTCGTCATCGCTCACAGGAGCGACGACGGGTTCGTCCTCCCGTTCCTCCCGGGTCTCGGTCATTGCCGGGGGAGTGATCGAGGGGGCTGGAGGGAACAGCCCCTCGACGACCCTCTGCAGTAGAGCGGGCTCAAGGGACTCCATTGGAGGGGCGGTGCGCATCTTGTTACGCACCACCCTGTAGGGCCGTCCCCACGGGTCTCTATCGAGGGTGGCCAAGAATGAGACATACGCCTCATCCTTGGCCTTGGCAATAGCCGTGTTTAGGGCCCCCTTTGCCTCTTTGAGGGTGCGGTGGAGGCCCTCTTCTTCTTCGGTAGTGTGCCGCCGGCGCCTACAGTGCTGGTAGGCCCGGCGGGCAGCGTTGCTGGTGGTACGCAGGCCCGCAATTTCTGCGGACCACCAGTACACCCTCTTGCGGGCGAAGAGGCGCTTGGTCCGGGGCATGGCCGCATCGCACACCGCCTGCAGTGCGATGCGGAATTGGACCGCCCTTTCCTCGACACCGAGGGCGGCGGGTGGGGCAGTGCACCAGGCCTCCACCATCGCCGCCTCGTCCGCCATGGCCCTGTCCAATTGAGACAGGGACCATTTTGGAAACCCTCTGCCCCCGTTTGCCCTCCTCCCCGGGATGGGCGGTGGCTGGACCCCTCCTGCAGAGACCCTCATCCTGATGTACAAATGATCGGAGAGGGTCTCCACGTCCTCCAGGACGCGCCATTCTTCCACGCGCACGGCAATGGCAGTGGTCGCGAACGTTATGTCCACGACCGAACCCCCCTGCCGCCGCACGCATGTGTTTGCGTCGCCCTGGTTCAGGATTTCCAGTCCCGTTGCCACCACCCAGTCGGTGAGGGCCGCCCCGCGCGGGTCCGTGATGGGGGAACCCCATGCCGAGCTCTTGGCATTGAGGTCCCCCAGGACCATCACCTGTCTCGGGGCAGCCCTCCTGACCACCCCCCCCAGGACCCCCAGGAACTGCTCGAATGCACGCAGCGGCCTATTGGGGGAGAAATACACCGCTACTAAAACGGTGTCGCTCCCCCACCTGGCCGCCACGAACCCCGGGCCACCCTCGATTCTCGACAGGGGGGGGAAGTCCCCAACCGCCGGCACCACGATGGCAACCATTTCGTCCGAAGCCCCTATCCAATTAGGTAGGGGAGGGACGAAATATGGCTCCGCTACAACCGCAACGCCAATTTCCCACTCCGCCATGGTCTGCATTAGCAGATCTTGAGCTCTGGCGGAGTGGTTGGCGTTCACCTGCAGGACCTCTAGATGTCGGTGTGCTGACATTTAGAGGTCCATGCGGTTGTCCTCTTCTTGCCGGCCGGCGGCTTCTTCTACCTGGGGGGGAGGCTGAGGACGACGGGGGGGTCGCGTCCTCAGGTCCTTGCCTCTAGTGTGAGGGGGGAAACAACTGTCCCCCCCCATGGAGTGATCAGCCGGGAGTTTAGCATGGGCGCACACCACGCACCACGCTTTCTCCTCCCAGCACTCCTTAGCCATGTGCCCCTCCCTGCTGCATCGGTAGCAAGCGTTGGACCGGTCAACGCTGGAGGGGCACGTCTCTCGTGTGTGACCAACACCCATGCATTTATAGCACCGCAGGGGTGTTGGTCCGATTCTATTGACCCTGGCGGAGGCCCAGCCGATCCTGACCCGCCCTTGTGCCAGGAGGGCTTTGGCCACCCGCACTGGGCACTGGATCAGGACAGATCCAGTGCCGTCATACAGGGGGCGAATGCCCCCTACCTTGATTTGGGCCTCATCACAGGCTCCCGCGGAGGCGACAGCCAGCGCCACGGACTCCTTAGTCGCCGACTCGTCCAAGCCGGCGATTTGGAGCCCGACCTTCTTGGTGACGCGGCTCACGTCAGCCACGTCGCCGACAATCTCTCGCAGTTTGTCTGCGAGATTGTCGGCCGCGTTCTCCTGGTCCTCTCCGGGGACCTCGATTATTCGGTTCCCCGTCATCGAGGACCTTACTTTTACATGCTGCAGGCCAACAGCTTCCAGGCTCAGGGCATTGATGGCCCTGGCCATGGTGGCCTGCAGCGTGGTGGTGGTGGTGGCTTCCTTCTTCAGAGAAACCACCACCGCCGCCGTCTTCGGAACGGCCAGTGCCTTCAATTTAGGCACCGCCTTCTTACTCGTTTGGGGCGCCTGGGGCGCTTTGGACGAGGGGGCGGGCTGGGCCTTCGCCTTCCCCTTCCCCTTTGCCTTCCTCACCACGTCCACCCAGGTTTCCTGGGGTGGACGCGGCGTTTTAGCGGAAGGCCCTGCTCCTTCAGCCGACGACCGAGCGTCTGTCGAGGCGGCTCGTGGGGACGGGACTGGGGCTTGGCGGGAGGGGGCCGCTACCTTTTTGGTAGGTTTGGCCTTTTGCGGCCTCCCGTCCCCCAGTCTTGCTCCTGCCTCAGACTGCGTGGTCCTCACCCTGAGGGGGGCTGGCACAGTCGTACTCATCTTGGAGGGGGCTGTCAGTGCTGGTCCCCCTGCTCTCCTGTCAGCCGCCAGCGGGGGGCGGAGAATAGGTTCCGGCGGCAGGCGCCTGTTCACCTCCTCGATGCGGGCATTAATCATGCCGCCCAAAGAGGTGAACAGGTCCTTTTTGAGAACCCCGATTGCCTCCGCCAGATCCGCAGCAGAAAACTGCACGGGCGGATCCGGCAGCGAGGCCGGAGCTACCGGAATCTCCCGCTCCGAGAAGGCGGTTCGGAGCGCCTTCAGCTCCCCCAAGCATTGAGCGAGTTGCTCCCGCATCCTCTTGTTGTCCGCCTTGAGGATGCGGATCTCCTCGCTCTCCGACTTGGCGGCCTGCACATCGTCCATGGAATCGAGGATGACTCTGCACGCCCGATTCATGATGCCCCATATGTCTCCCTTTAGGTGTCCGGAGCGCCTGGCACCCTCCAGGATGTCTCTGGCCGCTTCTCGGGTTGCCTCGATCGGGTCTGTGAGGCGCAAGAACTCCGATGGGCTATTTCTGGTAGGGGAGGTCGGCGATCGCGAGCGCGAGCGCACCTTCTCCTTCCTTTTCCCCTGATTTTCCCCTCTGGGACGGAGCTCGGGGAAATCCTTCCGATATGCTGCGGCAACGGCAGCATCCGCTTCATCCTCAAAGCGATAAGGGTCAACGTCTTTGAGTTTGGCCCTTGCCGCAGCCAACCCCGCGTACGCCCCCTTGGGCTTACCCCTAAGTGAGGAGCTGATTTTGGGCCCGAAAGCGGGCCTCAAATCACCCTCCTCATCATCGTCGTGGTTCCGTTTGGAGGCAGGGACCCTCAAAGCTACTAGCGAGTCATCCGACTCACAGCCAGAGCTGAAGTTTTCTCCCTCCCCCTCCGGTGGATCCCCCCATTTCTCGGTGTCCGAGGCCATAGTGGCCCCTTACACCAGCCTACCAAAGTTGGTCTAAATTCGACCAGCAGGACCGAAGTTATTTCGAAAATCGAAATAAAAACGGTCAAGTGCGAGTCGAATTTAGACTTTCCTATACAAAAATGAGTTTGGCGCCTGATGGAAAAAAATAGCAACCAAACTATTTTTCTCCTCGCAGTTTTAACCCACTTCCCGGGGTCGCAGGATAGCGGGAAAAACACTTAAAAATAGAATAAAACAAGACCTATCCTACTAAAAAACAAAAACAAATAAAAGTTAAAAGGTTACAAAAATACCGAATTTACAAAAAATTTACAAAAGCTTAAGTTTGTAACCGTAAAAACCCTCTACCCCCCACTACGCTTAAAGGCTAATAACTTCCGACTTTTCAGTCGGAAAATTATGAGTCCTTCAAGAAAATATACACAATTATATACACTACCGCTAATAAAAATAATACTATGATACAATAACCGTAACCTAATAAAATAATTTACACAAACTCAAAATTGAGACCTTTATTTTGCCAATTTCGAGTAAAATACTCGAAATTTTAAAAATAAAGGATCTCGCGACTCACACTACAAAATAAAACCAAACCAACGCTATAGTTAGCGGGACCGTTGCCGCTACCCCAACCCAAAAACTGGGCAATTAAGGCAGCTGGCAACACCGTCAAAACTAAAACGAAAAAATGTAAACAAAGGAAAATATGTACAGAAAGTCAACGCCAAAAAACCCGAAAACCCGGAGGTCGCTAATTCCCAATCTTTCGAAAGGGAAGTAACGGGACCAACCGTACGGTCAAGACGGGGATTGCCGGTATGTTCCAGCCCTGAAAAGGGCTCGATACGATATCGGCAACAATTTTATATTTGACGAAGAAGATACGATAAAAACCAATGAACAAAAAACCAACCGCAAAACGAAAACTTAAAAAAATAAGGAAACTACAAAAGATAAGATAAGATCGAAATATGAAATGAAATGAGAAAAAAATGTAAGTTTTTGACACCAAATCACCCGCAAATCGTCCACTTAACACCCAAGATTTGACCTCAACCTAACCTAACCTAACCTAACCTAACCTAACCTAACCTAACCTAACCTAACCTAACCTTTTTTTTTTTTTTTTTTTTTTTTTTTTGACAGGGTGGAAAATGCTTTATGCATTCCCCTCACCATGGGAGTAGTGAGGGGATATGTGGGACTCACCCCCCGCCCCCCCCTCAGAATGAGAGGGGGAAAGGGGGCGCAACCCACTAAAAACCACCCTGGCGTACCCTCCTGCCGGTTAGGCAAGGCGCCGTGGAACCGCCGAAGCTCTGCCCACGACGCCTTCCGGCAGCCCCGGCCTTCTGCCGGGGCTACCCGCGCCGAAGGAGAGAGAGGCCGAGCACGCCTGGCCCCTCTCCCAGACCGCCAAGTGACTAGCCTACGGCGGGCGGGGGACTCCCATCCCCCACCCGCAGTCACTAAGGGTTGAGGCGGGCGGCAAAACGCCGCCGCCTCACCCCCCGCCGTCTACGCCGGAGCGGATGCGCGAGAGGAGAGTCCTCGCGCTCACGCTCCGAGGCCTCCTTCTGCGAGATGACACACTCGCAGAAGGAGGCCACAGCCCTCCAGGACCTGTCGCTGCACAGCATTGCAGACACAACGCTGTGCAGGGAGAGGTCCCGTCGACCGATGGCTAGCGCCATAGTGCGGCGCTCCGCACTCCACCGGCTGCACACCTCGAGAGTGTGCTGAGCCGTGTCGTCCGGATCGCCGCACTCATGGCACTGCGGGCCGGGCTCCCTCCCAATTTTGTGCAGGTAATGACCGAAGCATCCGTGTCCGGTCAATACCTGCACAAGCCGGTACGACGTAGCGCCGACTGCCCTCCCCAACCAGGTGTCAAACGACCCGAGGATCGCCCCTATGGTCCGAGTCCCATAGGGGGAGTCCTCCAGGTCCGCTTTCCACCTGTCCCGCAGTCGGCGCTCCGTCATCCGGCGCGTCTCCTCCACCTCCTCAGGGTCCGGGCGTTCTCCTCTCGCCCGGGCCCTGGACCTAACTGCGTAGGTCTCCGCCTGCACCTCTGCGTCCAACTCCCAGGGCGGGGTGCAGGCGAGGAGGCAGGCCGCGGCGTGGGCCACCGTCATGTAGGCCCTCACAATTCGGAGGGCCACCACCCGCTGTGGCCTCTGCAGCAGGGCCCTGTTCCGGGCGGACAGCTTGTCCGCCCAGATGGGGGCCCCGTACAGAGCCATGCTCCTTGTAACGCCGGCATACAGCCGGCGGCACAAGGAGCCCGGCCCACCCACGTTCGGCAGCAGCCGGCTCAGTGCCGACGCGGCGCCCACAATTCGGGGAGCTAACTGTGTAAAGTGCTCCCCGAAGTTCCATCGTCGGTCCAGAACAAGCCCCAAATATTTTATGTGGGGCTTGATCGGGACCGACTCCCCCCCCAGGGTGAGCGCCAAGCCCGCCGGCAGCCTCCACCCCCGGCCCCCGAAGACTATCGCCTCAGTCTTCGGGAGCGCCACCCTCAGGCCGAGCCGACCGATCCGGTAAATGGTCAGCTCGGCCGCCGCTTCCGCCCGGCACAGCACCTCCCTCATGTCGGTCCCACGCACGGCCACCATGGTGTCATCTGCGTAGCAGATGGTGGCCGTCCGCGGGAGCAACTCCCCCCTGATGGCCCAATCGTACCCCAGGTTCCATAAGAGCGGACCGAGCACGGAACCTTGGGGTACGCCACAGGCCATCGCCGTCGACCCCCGTCGACCGTCCCTCTGTTCATAGAGCACCACCCTCTCGGTCAGGTAGTGCTCTATGACCCGCCGCAGGTAGGGAGGCACTTGGTGGTAGATAAGTGCCTCCCTTATCACCCCATAGGGGAGAGTGCCAAACGCGTTCGCGATGTCAAGAGACACCGCGACGACACCCTCCCCTCTGCTCGACGCGTACTCACAGAAGTCCCTAAGGGACTTCAGCGCGTCGAGCGTAGACCGCCCCTCTCTAAACCCGAACTGTCTGTCGGAGACGTTCGGGCCGGCGGTCTCCAGGTGCTGCTGGATCCTGGAGGCCAGGATTCTCTCCATCATCTTCCCGGCCTCATCCAACAGCACTATGGGGCGATAGGCGGAGGGACAATCCGGGGGTCGACCCTCTTTCCGGAGGAGGCAGAGCCTCCCCTCCTTCCACACCCTCGGGAACCGTCCCTCCCTCAGGCAGTCGTCCATCAACTGCCTGAGTCGGTCCCCGAGGTGTTTTAGGGCGATGGGGAGTACCCGGCCCGGTACTCCGTCAGGCCCCGGGGCTTTCTTGCAGCCCCGGAGCCGGTCCACCGCCCTCTCGAACTCGTCATCGCTTACCGGTGCGATAGCGAGTTCGAGTGGGTCCTCCAAGTCCCCCGGTGGCTCGGTCATCACCGGGGGAGTTATCGAGGGAGCTGCCGGAAACAGCCCCTCGATGACCCTCCTCAGGAGGGGAGGCTCTAGAGAGTCCATGGGGGGGGCAGTGCGCATCTTGTTGCGCACCACCCTGTACGGCCGCCCCCACGGATCCCTGTCCAGCGTGGCCAAGAATGAGGCGTGTGCCTCATCCTTGGCCTTTGCTATGGACAGGGTTAGGGCCCCCTTGGCTTCTTTGAGGGCCCCGTAGAGCCTCTCCTCCTCCTCCGCAGTGTGCCGCCTGCGCCTGCAATGTTGGTAGGCGCGGCGGGCACTGTTACTGGTGGTCCGCACTGCCGCAATTTCGGCGGACCACCAGTAGACCCTCCTCCGGGCGAAGAGCCGTTTCGCCCGGGGCATGGCCGCTCCGCACACGGCCTGCAGTGCGGAGCGGAACCGGCGCGCCCTCTCCTCCACTCCCAAGGCGGCGGGTGGGGCAGCACACCAAGCCTCCACCATCGCCGCCTCGTCCGCCTTGGCCCTGTCCAGCTGGGACAGGGACCACTTGGGGAACTCCTCCGTCCCCCCTCCCCGCCCCCCCCCGAGGACTGGGTGGCAGCTGGCCCGGTCTTGTGGAGACCCTCAACCTGATATACAGGTGATCGGAGAGGGTCTCCACGTCTTCCAGGACGCGCCAGTCTGCGAGGCGTGCGGCAATGGCAGGGGTCGCGAACGTGATGTCCACGATAGACCCCCCCTGCCGCCGCACGCAAGTGTTGGCGCTGCCCTGGTTCAGGACCACCAGGCCCGCCGCCGCCACCCAATCCGTCAGCACGCCCCCGCGCACGTCCGTTACGGGGGATCCCCACGCCGCACTCTTGGCGTTGAGGTCCCCCAGGACCATTACCTGGCGCGGGGCCGCCCTCGCCACGACCCCCTCTAGGACCCCCAGGAAGGCCTCAAAGGCGGCCAGCGGCCTATTGGGGGAGAAGTACACCGCAACTAGTACGGTGTCGCTCCCCCATCCGGCCGCCACATACCCCGGGCCACCCTCGATCCTCACGAGGGGGGGTCCGTCGCCGACCGCCGGCACCGCCACGGCAACCCACTCGTCCGTCGACCCCACCCAATTGGGTAGGGGAGGGACGAAGTAGGGTTCCGCGACGACCGCAACGTCAATCGACCACTCCGCCATTACCTGCATCAGCAGGTCTTGTGCTCTGGCGGAGTGGTTGACGTTGGCCTGCAGGAGCTCCAAATGGTGTGCTGGCATTTAGAGCTCCATGCAGGTCTCCTCGGGGGCCGCGGCGGTCGCTGCGGGGGCGCTTCCATTAGCAACAGGGGGGCGGGGACGCTGCGGCCGCAGGTCCCTACCTTTAGTTGCGGGGGGGAAACATTTCCTCCCCCCCAGCATGTGGTTTGCCGGGAGTTTGGCCTGGTGGCACACGGCGCACCAAGCCTTCTCCCAGCAATCCGCCATTTTGTGCCCCTCTTTGCTGCACCGGAAGCAAAAATTGCTCCGGTCAACTTTAGAGGGGCACAGCTCCCGCGAGTGGCCGACACCATAGCAGCGGAAGCACCGCATTGGTGTCGGCCCCACCGCCGTGACCCTGGCGGAGGCCCATCCCACCAGAATCCTCCCGGCCTTGGTGAGGGTCACCGCAGCCTGCACGGGGCACTGGATCAAGACCGATCCAGTGCCATCGTAAAGGGCGCGGACGGCCCCCACACGGACCTGCTCAGGCCGGCACGCCCCCGCCGCGGCAACAGCCTGCGCCACCGTGTCCTTGGTGGCCGACTCGTCCAATCCGGAGATCTGGACGCCGGCCATCTTGACAGGGCGGCTGACGTCCGCCACGTCCCCCACCAACCCTTGCAGCTTGGCCGCAAGGGTATCCGCCACCTCGTGGCCCTTCTCCCCGGGGACCTCGATGACCCGGGAGCCCGTCATCGAGGTCCTGACCCGCACGCTCTGCAGGCCCACCTCACTCAGGCTAAGACCATTAATGGCCTTAGCCATGGTGGCCTGCAGGGTGGTGGTGGCCCCCTTCTTGAGGGAGATCACCACCGCCGCCGTCTTGGGGACGGACAGCTTTACGGGTCTGGGCCCGTGCGCTGTCTTCCCGGGCCCTTTAGGGGCTGGAGGGGGGGGCTTGGCCGCGCCCTTGCCCTTCTTCCGAACCACCTGCGACCACGACATTTGTGTGGGCGCAGGTGGCATACGGCCCGAGGGGCCGGACTCCTCCTCCGGGGCCGGGGCAGCCTTGGCGGCCTTGGCGGACTTCTTGTTGGCGGGGGTTGGGACTGGGGCCACCGCCTTCTTGTTTGCCCGCCCATCGCCTAGCCTGGCTCTGGCTTTCGGCTCGAGGTCCACCGGGGCCGGGGGTGGCGGGGCAATACCTGCCCCCTGACGCTGAGGGGGGGCCGACACGGCAGGCTTGGCAGCCCGCTTGTCGTGTGCCAGCGGGGGGCGAAGGATGGGCTCCGCCGGGAGGCGCCTGTTGACCTCCTCCATCCTATCGCTGATCATGCGTCCCAGGCTGAGGAAGAGGTCCCGCTTCATGACCTCTATTGCTTCGGTCAGCTCTGCGGTCCCGAACTGTAGGGCAGCAGACACGGGGGGGGCAGCCGGGATCTGCCGCTCGCTGAAGGCAATGCGGAGTGCCTTCAGCTCCGCCGAGTTGAGCGCGAGTTGCTCCCGCATCCTTTTGTTGTCCGCTTTAAGGATGCGGATCTCCTCGCTCTCGGTTCTGGAGGCCTCTACCTCGTCCATCATCCCCAGGATGGCGCGGCAGGCCCGGTTCATGCGGCCTTGAACCTCCCCCTTGATGTTCCCGGATATCCTGGCCGCCTCCAGGATGTCCCTCGCCGCCATGCGGGTGGCATCAATCGGGTCAGCCTTCTGACCCTCTAGCCCGTCCATGGGCTCCGGGGAGCGCGAGCCCGAGCGAGAGCGCGAGGCTGACCGAGATCGCCGGTCCCCCTCCGCCTTACCCTTTTTTCCCCCCTTTCCCCCTCTGGGGCGGAGTTCGGGGAAATCCCTCCTGTAGCTGGCCGCAGGATCGGCATCAGCTACCTCCTCAAACTGGGGCTCAAGCTGGTACAGCTTGGCCCTCAGTCTGGCTGCGGCCAGCCCAGAGTAAGCCCCCTTGGGCTTCCCCCGAAACGCCGTGTTAATTTTAACGGGCCTTTCCTCCCCCTCCTCCTCCTCGTCCTGGTTCTCCAGGGCCCTCTTGGAGGGCTGTGGAGCAGAGTGCTCCCCCACGAGCCATCCGAGATCGTCAATCTCAGATTCGGATTCGGAGTCGTTGATAACCCCCCCCCCCTTGGGTGGAACCCTGCGATTTTTCGTAGGTGAGGCCATGGTGGCCCCCCCTACCTCCCTACCAAGAAAAGCCGAAATCCGACCGCTAGGACCCAAGTTAGGACCTAACCTAACTTAAAACGGTCAAGCGCGACTCGGATTTCGACTTTCCTATAGTAAAAGAGATTTTGCGCCTGAAATTAAAAAATAGCAATCAGGGGAAAACTTTGTCCCCTGATTTGACGCCCTTCCAAAAGTCCTAGCAGGATCAAACAAAGACTAAAATGTAGTCCTTGCTTGCCCCCCTAAAACTAAACACAAAAAATAATAAAAAGGTAAAAAGGTAAAAAGTTATCGAATTTACCAACTTTCGGAAAAACCTTAAGTTGGTAAACCGAAAAACCTTATCCCCCCCGGAACCTTAACAGGACTATAACTCCCGAACTGGGAGTCGTAGAGTTAAGGACTATATACAAAATATTTACAAAAATAAACAATCTACACTAATTTTGGGGTTTTATATTTTTGCAGCAAATGCAAAAAATATAAAACACCGACAAACACAAAAAAGACGGAACCGATTTCCGAAAACCTCGAGTAAAAACTCGAAGTTTTCAAAAATACAAAGTTCGCGTCCTAGAAACAAAAACCAAACTAAACAAACGCTATAGTTAGCGGGACCGTTGCAGCTACCCCAACCCAAAAACTGGGCAATTAAGGAAGCTGGCAACACCGACAAAACTAATTTAGAAAAACGTAAACAAACAAAAATAATTACAAAAAATTAACGTTAAAAAACACAAAACTAGGAGGCCGATATTTTCTAAACTAAGGTTCAGAAAATTATCGGACCAACCGTACGGCAAAGAAGCCGATCGCCGGTATTTTTCTAACCTATAAAAGGCTCGAAAAGATATCGGCAACACAGACTTTTTCGCCGCAGAAAAAATACAAAAACTAAAGAAACAAAAACCAAACGCAAAACGAAATATTAAGAAAATAAGGAAACTATACTAGATAAAAGAGAAAAGATATTTGGAAAGACGTGAGAAAAAAATGTAATGTTTTGTCTCCGAAGAACGCAAAAATCCACTCAGCAACACCCAAGATTTTACCTCAACCTAACCTAACCTAACCTAACCTAACCTAACCTAACCTAACCTAACCTAACCTAACCTAACCTAACCTAACCTAACCTAACCTTTTTTTTTTTTTTTTTTTTTTTTTTTTTTTGTTGACGAAGTGGAAATGCATTTACGCATCCTCCCTGCCCGGGGAAGGCTGTGCAATGGGAGGTATGACGGACTCTCAAAAGAACTACCGTCTAAAACCACTCCGGCGTTTAAACCTCCTGGCCGGTAGTGAGGCACCGCGGTACCGCTAAAAGCATAGACCACTGACGCACCTCCCGGCTTGCTCCGAAGAGCCCCTCAAACCCCCGCCAGAGGAGGAGACGGCTGTGAACAGCCCGCGACCGTCTCCCCAGACCGGTTTAGCCGTGCAATGTGAGCCCCCTACCCACTGGCTTAACAAGAAGTTCGGGCGAGCAGCAAACCGAAGTTCACTGAGTTCGCCTTCCCTTCAACGGTCTGCCTGTGGTGGATGGTGCTTTCCGGATACCCAAACGCGAGGTTTGGTCCCATACCCTTCAAACACACCCCACCACAGCTGTCCCACCAATAACTACAATGCCCCCCGAGATTCCGAAGGACACGTAGAAGGACCCTCGGGTGACATGGGAGCACCTTCGGAGTGGGTTACGCCCCGTTGCGTGCCATGTCTTCCGGTAAACCCAGTCACCAACCACCAAAGTGACAGAAAGCAGCTGTCCGGTTTGGAAACGGCCTCGAAGGCACACGCAACCGCCCCTTTCAACCACCTCTGTCACGGCCCCCTCCAGGTAACTGGTTAAGCTTTCCAGGAACAGAAACGGCCTCGTAGGCACACGCAACTGACCCTTCAAGCCTCCCCAGTCACCAACCGTCAAAAGACAACAGAGAGAAGCTGTCCAGGACGGAAGCGGCCTCGCAGGCACACGCCACCGCCCCTTCCAACAACCTCTGTCGCCGCCCTCATAAGAGGCGGGATGGTGACAACACCACTTTTCCGAGGAAAAGCGGCTCGTCACCATCCCCCCCCTAGGTGACAGAAGGAAACTTTCCGGGGCAGAAGTGCCGGTACACAACCGCAACCCTTCAAGAAACCCCTGTCACCTCCCCTCCCCCCCCTTGCCAGATATTAGCCATGGGCCGAAAGAATTCCCAAGTGGGAAAAGTCTCAGCCAATGCCCAGGGTGCACCAGCCCAGATGCTGCGTTCTCCCCGGATCGAGATCAAGAGAGACTGCAACACCCAAGCCAACGTGGAGGAATCCGGCCTGCACCCCAACCTAACCTAACCTAACCTAACCTAACCTAACCTAACCTAACCTAACCTAACCTAACCTAACCTAACCTAACCTAACCTAACCTAACCTAACCTAACCTAACCTAACCTAACCTAACCTAACCTAACCTAACCTAACCTTTTTTTTTTTTTTTTTTTTTTTTTTTTTTTTTTTTTTTTTTTTTTTTTTTTTTTTTTTTTTTTGACAGGGTGGAAAATGCTTTATGCATTCCCCTCACCATGGGAGTAGTGAGGGGATATGTGGGACTCACCCCCCGCCCCCCCCCTCAGAATGAGAGGGGGAAAGGGGGCGCAACCCACTAAAAACCACCCTGGCGTACCCTCCTGCCGGTTAGGCAAGGCGCCGTGGAACCGCCGAAGCTCTGCCCACGACGCCTTCCGGCAGCCCCGGCCGTCTGCCGGGGCTACCCGCGCCAAAGGAGAGAGAGGCCGAGCACGCCTGGCCCCTCTCCCAGACCGCCAAGTGACTAGCCTACGGCGGGCGGGGGACTCCCATCCCCCACCCGCAGTCACTAAGGGTTGAGGCGGGCGGCAAAACGCCGCCGCCTCACCCCCCGCCGTCTACGCCGGAGCGGATGCGCGAGAGGAGAGTCCTCGCGCTCACGCTCCGAGGCCTCCTTCTGCGAGATGACACACTCGCAGAAGGAGGCCACAGCCCTCCAGGACCTGTCGCTGCACAGCATTGCAGACACAACGCTGTGCAGGGAGAGGTCCCGTCGACCGATGGCTAGCGCCATAGTGCGGCGCTCCGCACTCCACCGGCTGCACACCTCGAGAGTGTGCTGAGCCGTGTCGTCCGGATCGCCGCACTCATGGCACTGCGGGCCGGGCTCCCTCCCAATTTTGTGCAGGTAATGACCGAAGCATCCGTGTCCGGTCAATACCTGCACAAGCCGGTACGACGTAGCGCCGACTGCCCTCCCCAACCAGGTGTCAAACGACCCGAGGATCGCCCCTATGGTCCGAGTCCCATAGGGGGAGTCCTCCAGGTCCGCTTTCCACCTGTCCCGCAGTCGGCGCTCCGTCATCCGGCGCGTCTCCTCCACCTCCTCAGGGTCCGGGCGTTCTCCTCTCGCCCGGGCCCTGGACCTAACTGCGTAGGTCTCCGCCTGCACCTCTGCGTCCAACTCCCAGGGCGGGGTGCAGGCGAGGAGGCAGGCCGCGGCGTGGGCCACCGTCATGTAGGCCCTCACAATTCGGAGGGCCACCACCCGCTGTGGCCTCTGCAGCAGGGCCCTGTTCCGGGCGGACAGCTTGTCCGCCCAGATGGGGGCCCCGTACAGAGCCATGCTCCTCGTAACGCCGGCATACAGCCGGCGGCACAAGGAGCCCGGCCCACCCACGTTCGGCAGCAGCCGGCTCAGTGCCGACGCGGCGCCCACAATTCGGGGAGCCAATTGCGAAAAATGCTCCCCGAAATTCCATCGTCGGTCCAGAACAAGCCCCAAATATTTTATGTGGGGCTTGATCGGGACCGACTCCCCCCCCAGGGTGAGCGCCAAACCCGCCGGCAGCCTCCACCCCCGGCCCCCGAAGACTATCGCCTCAGTCTTCGGGAGCGCCACCCTCAGGCCGAGCCGACCAATCCGGTAAATGGTCAGCTCGGCCGCCGCTTCCGCCCGGCACAGCACCTCCCTCATGTCGGTCCCACGCACGGCCACCATGGTGTCATCTGCGTAGCAGATGGTGGCCGTCCGTGGGAGCAACTCCCCCCTGATGGCCCAATCGTACCCCAGGTTCCATAAGAGCGGACCGAGCACGGAACCTTGGGGTACGCCACAGGCCATCGCCGTCGACCCCCGTCGACCGTCCCTCTGCTCATAGAGCACTACCCTCTCGGTCAGGTAGTGCTCTATGACCCGCCGCAGGTAGGGAGGCACTTGGTGGTAGATAAGTGCCTCCCTTATCACCCCATAGGGGAGAGTGCCAAACGCGTTTGCGATGTCAAGGGACACCGCGACGACACCCTCCCCTCTGCTCGACGCGTACTCACAGAAGTCCCTAAGGGACTTCAGCGCGTCGAGCGTAGACCGCCCCTCTCTAAACCCGAACTGTCTATCAGAGACGTTCGGGCCGGCGGTCTCCAGGTGCTGCTGGATCCTGGAGGCCAGGATTCTCTCCATCATCTTCCCGGCCTCATCCAGCAGCACTATGGGGCGATAGGCGGAGGGACAGTCCGGGGGTCGACCCTCTTTCCGGAGGAGGCAAAGCCTCCCCTCCTTCCACACCCTCGGGAACCGTCCCTCCCTCAGGCAGTCGTCCATCAACTGCCTGAGTCGGTCCCCGAGGTGTTTTAGGGCGATGGGGAGTACCCGGCCCGGTACTCCGTCGGGCCCCGGGGCTTTCTTGCAGCCCCGGAGCCGGTCCACCGCCCTCTCGAACTCGTCATCGCTTACCGGTGCGATGGCGAGCTCGAGTGGGTCCTCCAAGTCCCCCGGTGGCTCGGTCATCACCGGGGGAGTTATCGAGGGAGCTGCCGGAAACAGCCCCTCGATGACCCTCCTCAGGAGGGGAGGCTCTAGGGAGTCCATGGGGGGGGCAGTGCGCATTTTATTGCGCACCACCCTGTACGGCCGCCCCCACGGATCCCTGTCCAGCGTGGCCAAGAATGAGGCGTGTGCCTCATCCTTGGCCTTTGCTATCGACAGGGTTAGGGCCCCCTTGGCTTCTTTGAGGGCCCCGTAGAGCCTCTCCTCCTCCTCCGCAGTGTGCCGCCTGCGCCTGCAATGTTGGTAGGCGCGGCGGGCACTGTTACTGGTGGTCCGCACTGCCGCAATTTCGGCGGACCACCAGTAGACCTTCCTCCGGGCGAAGAGCCGTTTCGCCCGGAGCATGGCCGCTCCGCACACGGCCTGCAGTGCGGAGCGGAACCGGCGCGCCCTCTCCTCCACTCCCAAGGCGGCGGGTGGGGCAGCACACCAAGCCTCCACCATCGCCGCCTCGTCCGCCTTGGCCCTGTCCAGCTGGGACAGGGACCACTTGGGGAACTCCTCCGTCCCCCCTCCCCGCCCCCCCCGAGGACTGGGTGGCAGCTGGCCCGGTCTTGTGGAGACCCTCAACCTGATATACAGGTGATCGGAGAGGGTCTCCACGTCCTCCAGGACGCGCCAGTCTGCGAGGCGTGCGGCAATGGCAGGGGTCGCGAACGTTATGTCCACGATAGACCCCCCCTGCCGCCGCACGCAAGTGTTGGCGCTGCCCTGGTTCAGGACCACCAGGCCCGCCGCCGCCACCCAATCCGTCAGCACGCCCCCGCGCACGTCCGTTATGGGGGATCCCCACGCCGCACTCTTGGCGTTGAGGTCCCCCAGGACCATTACTTGGCGCGGGGCCGCCCTCGCCACGACCCCCTCCAGGACCCCCAGGAAGGCCTCAAAGGCGGCCAGCGGCCTATTGGGGGAGAAGTACACCGCAACTAGTACGGTGTCGCTCCCCCATCCGGCCGCCACATACCCCGGGCCGCCCTCGATCCTCACGAGGGGGGGTCCGTCGCCGATCGCCGGCACCGCCACGGCAACCCACTCGTCCGTCGACCCCACCCAATTGGGTAGGGGAGGGACGAAGTAGGGTTCCGCGACGACCGCAACGTCAATCGACCACTCCGCCATTACCTGCATCAGCAGGTCTTGTGCTCTGGCGGAGTGGTTGACGTTGGCCTGCAGGAGCTCCAAATGGTGTGCTGGCATTTAGAGCTCCATGCAGGTCTCCTCGGGGGCCGCGGCGGTCGCTGCGGGGGCGCTTCCATTAGCAACAGGGGGGCGGGGACGCTGCGGCCGCAGGTCCTTACCTTTAGTTGCGGGGGGGAAACATTTCCTCCCCCCCAGCATGTGGTTTGCCGGGAGTTTGGCCTGGTGGCACACGGCGCACCAAGCCTTCTCCCAGCAATCCGCCATTTTGTGCCCCTCTTTGCTGCACCGGAAGCAAAAATTGCTCCGGTCAACTTTAGAGGGGCACAGCTCCCGCGAGTGGCCGACACCATAGCAGCGGAAGCACCGCATTGGTGTCGGCCCCACCGCCGTGACCCTGGCGGAGGCCCATCCCACCAGAATCCTCCCGGCCTTGGTGAGGGTCACCGCAGCCTGGACGGGGCACTGGATCAAGACCGATCCAGTGCCATCGTAAAGGGCGCGGACGGCCCCCACACGGACCTGCTCAGGCCGGCACGCCCCCGCCGCGGCAACAGCCTGCGCCACCGTCTCCTTGGTGGCCGACTCGTCCAGACCGGAAATCTGGACGCCGGCCATCTTGACGGGGCGGCTGACGTCCGCCACGTCCCCCACCAACCCTTGCAGCTTGGCCGCAAGGGTATCCGCCACCTCGTGGCCCTTCTCCCCGGGGACCTCGATGACCCGGGAGCCCGTCATTGAGGTCCTGACCCGCACGCTCTGCAGGCCCACCTCACTCAGGCTAAGACCATTAATGGCCTTAGCCATGGTGGCCTGCAGGGTGGTGGTGGCCCCCTTCTTGAGGGAGATCACCACCGCCGCCGTCTTGGGGACGGACAGCTTTGCGGGTCTGGGCCCGTGCGCTGTCTTCCCGGGCCCTTTAGGGGCTGGAGGGGGGGGCTTGGCCGCGCCCTTGCCCTTCTTCCGAACCACCTGCGACCACGACATTTGTGTGGGCGCAGGTGGCATACGGCCCGAGGGGCCGGACTCCTCCTCCGGGGCCGGGGCAGCCTTGGCGGCCTTGGCGGACTTCTTGTTGGCGGGGGTTGGGACTAGGGCCACCGCCTTCTTGTTTGCCCGCCCATCGCCTAGCCTGGCTCTGGCTTTCGGCTCGAGATCCACCGGGGCCGGGGGTGGTGGGGCAATACCTGCCCCCTGTCGCTGAGGGGGGGCCGACACGGCAGGCTTGGCAGCCCGCTTGTCATGTGCCAGCGGGGGGCGAAGGATGGGCTCCGCCGGGAGGCGCCTGTTGACCTCCTCCATCCTATCGCTGATCATGCGTCCCAGGCTGAGGAAGAGGTCTCTCTTCATGACCTCTATTGCTTCGGTCAGCTCGGCGGTCCCGAACTGTGGGGCAGCAGACACGGGGGGGGCGGCCGGGATCTGCCGCTCGCTGAAGGCAATGCGGAGTGCCTTCAGCTCCGCCGAATTGAGCGCGAGTTGCTCCCGCATCCTTTTGTTGTCCGCTTTAAGGATGCGGATCTCCTCGCTCTCAGTTCTGGAGGCCTCTACCTCGTCCATCAGCCCCAAGATGGCGCGGCAGGCCCGGTTCATGCGGCCTTGAACCTCCCCCTTGATGTTCCCGGATATCCTGGCCGCCTCCAGGATGTCCCTCGCCGCCATGCGGGTGGCATCAATCGGGTCAGCCTTCTGACCCTCTAGCCCATCCATGGGCTCCGGGGAGCGCGAGCCCGAGCGAGAGCGCGAGGCTGACCGAGATCGCCGGTCCCCCTCCGCCTTACCCTTTTTTCCCCCCTTTCCCCCTCTGGGGCGGAGTTCGGGGAAATCCCTCCTGTAGCTGGCCGCAGGATCGGCATCAGCTACCTCCTCAAACTGGGGCTCAAGCTGGTACAGCTTGGCCCTCAGCCTGGCAGCGGCCAGCCCAGAGTATGCCCCCTTAGGCTTGCCCCTAAACGCCGTGTTGATTTTCACGGGCCTTTCCTCCCCCTCCTCCTCCTCGTCCTGGTTCTCCAGGGCCCTCTTGGAGGGCTGTGGAGCAGAGTGCTCCCCCACGAGCCATCCGAGATCGTCAATTTCAGACTCGGATTCGGAGTCGTTGATAACCCCCCCCCCCTTGGGTGGAACCCTGCGATTTTTCGTAGGTGAGGCCATGGTGGCCCCCCCTACCTCCCTACCAAGAAAAGCCGAAATCCGACCGCTAGGACCCAAGTTAGGACCTAACCTAACTTAAAACGGTCAAGCGCGACTCGGATTTCGACTTTCCTATAGTAAAAGAGATTTTGCGCCTGAAATTAAAAAATAGCAATCAGGGGAAAACTTTGTCCCCTGATTTGACGCCCTTCCAAAAGTCCTAGCAGGATCAAACAAAGACTAAAAGGTAGTCCTTGCTTGCCCCCCTAAAACTAAACACAAAAAATAATAAAAAGGTAAAAAGGTTAAAAGTTATCGAATTTACCAACTTTCGGAAAAACCTTAAGTTGGTAAACCGAAAAACCTTACCCCCCCCGGAACCTTAACACGACTATAACTCCCGACCTGGGAGTCGTAGAATTAAGGTTTATATACAAAATATTTACAAAAATAAACAATCTACACTAATTTTGGGGTTTTATATTTTTGCAGCAAATGCAAAAAATATAAAACACCGACAAACACAAAAAAGCCGGAGCTGATTCTCAAAAACTTCGAGTAAAAACTCGAAGTTCAAGAAAATCAAAAACTCGCGACACAGAAATATAATCTAAACAATACCTACGCTATAGTTAGCGGGACCGTTGCAGCTACCCCAGCCCAAAAACTGGGCAATTAAGGAAGCTGACAACACCGACAAAACTAATTTAGAAAAACGTAAACAAACAAAAATAATTACAAAAAATTAAAGTTAAAAAACACTAAACTAGGAGGCCGATATTTTCTAAACTAAGGTTCAGAAAATTATCGGACCAACCGTACGGCAAAGAAGCCGATCGCCGGTATTTTTCTAACCTATAAAAGGCTCGAAAAGATATCGGCAACACAGACTTTTTCGCCGCAGAAAACGCACAAAAACTAAAGAAACAAAAACCAACCGCAAAACGAAATATTAAAAAAATAAGGAAACTATACTAGATAAAAGAGAAAAGATATTTGGAAAGACGTGAGAAAAAAATGTAATATTTTGTCTCCGAAGAACGCAAAAATCCACTCAGCAACACCCAAGATTTTACCTCAACCTAACCTAACCTAACCTAACCTTTTTTTTTTTTTTTTTTTTTTTTTTTTTTTTTTTGACAGGGTGGAAAATGCTTTATGCATTCCCCTCACCATGGGAGTAGTGAGGGGATATGTGGGACTCACCCCCCGCCCCCCCCTCAGAATGAGAGGGGGAAAGGGGGCGCAACCCACTAAAAACCACCCTGGCGTACCCTCCTGCCGGTTTGGCAAGGCGCCGTGGAACCGCCGAAGCTCTGCCCACGACGCCTTCCGGCAGCCCCGGCCGTCTGCCGGGGCTACCCGCGCCGAAGGAGAGAGAGGCCGAGCACGCCTGGCCCCTCTCCCAGACCGCCAAGTGACTAGCCTACGGCGGGCGGGGGACTCCCATCCCCCACCCGCAGTCACTAAGGGTTGAGGCGGGTGGCAAAACGCCGCCGCCTCACCCCCCGCCGTCTACGCCGGAGCGGATGCGCGAGAGGAGAGTCCTCGCGCTCACGCTCCGAGGCCTCCTTCTGCGAGATGACACACTCGCAGAAGGAGGCCACAGCCCTCCAGGACCTGTCGCTGCACAGCATTGCAGACACAACGCTGTGCAGGGAGAGGTCCCGTCGACCGATGGCTAGCGCCATAGTGCGGCGCTCCGCACTCCACCGGCTGCACACCTCGAGAGTGTGCTGAGCCGTGTCGTCCGGATCGCCGCACTCATGGCACTGCGGGCCGGGCTCCCTCCCAATTTTGTGCAGGTAATGACCGAAGCATCCGTGTCCGGTCAATACCTGCACAAGCCGGTACGACGTAGCGCCGACTGCCCTCCCCAACCAGGTGTCAAACGACCCGAGGATCGCCCCTATGGTCCGAGTCCCATAGGGGGAGTCCTCCAGGTCCGCTTTCCACCTGTCCCGCAGTCGGCGCTCCGTCATCCGGCGCGTCTCCTCCACCTCCTCAGGGTCCGGGCGTTCTCCTCTCGCCCGGGCCCTGGACCTAATTGCGTAGGTCTCCGCCTGCACCTCTGCGTCCAACTCCCAGGGCGGGGTGCAGGCGAGGAGGCAGGCCGCGGCGTGGGCCACCGTCATGTAGGCCCTCACAATTCGGAGGGCCACCACCCGCTGTGGCCTCTGTAGCAGGGCCCTGTTCCGGGCGGACAGCTTGTCCGCCCAGATGGGGGCCCCGTACAGAGCCATGCTCCTCGTAACGCCGGCATATAGCCGGCGGCACAAGGAGCCCGGCCCACCCACGTTCGGCAGCAGCCGGCTCAGTGCCGACGCGGCGCCCACAATTCGGGGAGCTAACTGTGTAAAGTGCTCCCCGAAGTTCCATCGTCGGTCCAGAACAAGCCCCAAATATTTTATGTGGGGCTTGATCGGGACCGACTCCCCCCCCAGGGTGAGCGCCAAGCCCGCCGGCAGCCTCCACCCCCGGCCCCCGAAGACTATCGCCTCAGTCTTCGGGAGCGCCACCCTCAGGCCGAGCCGACCAATCCGGTAAATGGTCAGCTCGGCCGCCGCTTCCGCCCGGCACAGCACCTCCCTCATGTCGGTCCCACGCACGGCCACCATGGTGTCATCTGCATAGCAGATGGTGGCCGTCCGTGGGAGCAACTCCCCCCTGATGGCCCAATCGTACCCCAGGTTCCATAAGAGCGGACCGAGCACGGAACCTTGGGGTACGCCACAGGCCATCGCCGTCGACCCCCGTCGACCGTCCCTCTGCTCATAGAGCACTACCCTCTCGGTCAGGTAGTGCTCTATGACCCGCCGCAGGTAGGGAGGCACTTGGTGGTAGATAAGTGCCTCCCTTATCACCCCATAGGGGAGAGTGCCAAACGCGTTTGCGATGTCAAGGGACACCGCGACGACACCCTCCCCTCTGCTCGACGCGTACTCGCAGAAGTCCCTAAGGGACTTCAGCGCGTCGAGCGTAGACCGCCCCTCTCTAAACCCGAACTGTCTGTCGGAGACGTTCGGGCCGGCGGTCCCCAGGTGCTGCTGGATCCTGGAGGCCAGGATTCTCTCCATCATCTTCCCGGCCTCATCCAGCAGCACTATGGGGCGATAGGCGGAGGGACAATCCGGGGGTCGACCCTCTTTCCGGAGGAGGCAGAGCCTCCCCTCCTTCCACACCCTCGGGAACCGTCCCTCCCTCAGGCAGTCGTCCATCAACTGCCTGAGTCGGTCCCCGAGGTGTTTTAGGGCGATGGGGAGTACCCGGCCCGGTACTCCGTCGGGCCCCGGGGCTTTCTTGCAGCCCCGGAGCCGGTCCACCGCCCTCTCGAACTCGTCATCGCTTACCGGTGCGATAGCGAGTTCGAGTGGGTCCTCCAAGTCCCCCGGTGGCTCGGTCATCACCGGGGGAGTTATCGAGGGAGCTGCCGGAAACAGCCCCTCGATGACCCTCCTCAGGAGGGGAGGCTCTAGGGAATCCATGGGGGGGGCAGTGCGCATTTTGTTGCGCACCACCCTGTACGGCCGCCCCCACGGATCCCTGTCCAGCGTGGCCAAGAATGAGGCGTGTGCCTCATCCTTGGCCTTTGCTATGGACAGTGTTAGGGCCCCCTTGGCTTCTTTGAGGGCCCCGTAGAGCCTCTCCTCCTCCTCCGCAGTGTGCCGCCTGCGCCTACAGTGTTGGTAGGCGCGGCGGGCACTGTTACTGGTGGTCCGCACTGCCGCAATTTCGGCGGACCACCAGTAGACCTTCCTCCGGGCGAAGAGCCGTTTCGCCCGGGGCATGGCCGCTCCGCATACGGCCTGCAGTGCGGAGCGGAACCGGCGCGCCCTCTCCTCCACTCCCAAGGCGGCGGGTGGGGCAGCACACCAAGCCTCCACCATCGCCGCCTCGTCCGCCTTGGCCCTGTCCAGCTGGGACAGGGACCACTTCGGGAACTCCTCCGTCCCCCCTTCCCGCCCCCCCCGAGGACTGGGTGGCAGCTGGCCCGGTCTTGTGGAGACCCTCAACCTGATATACAGGTGATCGGAGAGGGTCTCCACGTCCTCCAGGACGCGCCAGTCTGCGAGGCGTGCGGCAATGGCAGGGGTCGCGAACGTGATGTCCACGATGGAACCCCCCTGCCGCCGCACGCAAGTGTTGGCGCTGCCCTGGTTCAGGACCACCAGGCCCGCCGCCGCCACCCAATCCGTCAGCACCCCCCCGCGCACGTCCGTTATGGGGGATCCCCACGCCGCACTCTTGGCGTTGAGGTCCCCCAGGACCATTACCTGGCGCGGGGCCGCCCTCGCCACGACCCCCTCTAGGACCCCCAGGAAGGCCTCAAAGGCGGCCAGCGGCCTATTGGGGGAGAAGTACACCGCAACTAGTACGGTGTCGCTCCCCCATCCGGCCGCCACATACCCCGGGCCGCCCTCGATCCTCACGAGGGGGGGTCCGTCGCCGATCGCCGGCACCGCCACGGCAACCCACTCGTCCGTCGACCCCACCCAATTGGGTAGGGGAGGGACGAAGTAGGGTTCCGCGACCACCGCAACGTCAATCGACCACTCCGCCATTACCTGCATGAGCAGGTCTTGTGCTCTGGCGGAGTGGTTGACGTTGGCCTGCAGGAGCTCTAAATGGTGTGCTGGCATTTAGAGCTCCATGCAGGTCTCCTCGGGGGCCGCGGCGGTGGCTGCGGGGGTGCTTCCATTAGCAACGGGGGGGCGGGGACGCTGCGGCCTCAGGTCCCTACCTTTTGTTGCGGGGGGGAAACATTTCCTCCCCCCCAGCATGTGGTTTGCCGGGAGTTTTGCCTGGTGGCATACGGCGCACCAAGCCTTCTCCCAGCAATCCGCCATTTTGTGCCCCTCTTTGCTGCACCGGAAGCAGAAATTGCTCCGGTCAACTTTAGAGGGGCACAGCTCCCGCGAGTGGCCGACACCATAACAGCGGAAGCACCGCATTGGTGTCGGCCCCACCGCCGTGACCCTGGCGGAGGCCCAGCCCACCAGGATCCTCCCGGCCTTGGTAAGGGTCACCGCAGCCTGCACGGGGCACTGGATCAAGACCGATCCAGTGCCATCGTAAAGGGCGCGGACGGCCCCCACCCGGACCTGCTCAGGCCGGCACGCCCCCGCCGCGGCAACAGCCTGCGCCACCGTGTCCTTGGTGGCCGACTCGTCCAATCCGGAGATCTGGACGCCGGCCATCTTGACAGGGCGGCTGACGTCCGCCACGTCCCCCACCAACCCTTGCAGCTTGGCCGCAAGGGTGTCCGCCACCTCGTGGCCCTTCTCCCCGGGGACCTCGATGACCCGGGAGCCCGTCATCGAGGTCCTGACCCGCACGCTCTGCAGGCCCACCTCACTCAGGCTAAGACCATTAATGGCCTTAGCCATGGTGGCCTGCAGGGTGGTGGTGGCTCCCTTCTTTAGGGAGATCACCACCGCCGCCGTCTTGGGGACCGACAACTTGGTGGGTCTCGGCCCGTGCGTCGCCTTACCGGTCCCTTTAGGGGGTGGAGGGGGGGGCTTGGCCGCGCCCTTGCCCTTCTTCCGAACCACCTGCGACCACGACATTTGTGTGGGCGCAGGTGGCATACGGCCCGAGGGGCCGGACTCCTCCTCCGGGGCCGGGGCAGCCTTGGCGGCCTTGGCGGACTTCTTGTTGGCGGGGGTGGGGACTGGGGCCACCGCCTTCTTGTTTGCCCGCCCATCGCCTAGCCTGGCTCTGGCTTTCGGCTCGAGGTCCACCGGGGCCGGGGGTGGCGGGGCAATACCTGCCCCCTGTCGCTGAGGGGGGGCCGACACGGCGGGCTTGGTAGCCCGCTTGTCGTGTGCCAGCGGGGGGCGAAGGATGGGCTCCGCCGGGAGGCGTCGGTTGACCTCCTCCATCCTGTCGGCTATCATCCGACCGAGGCTGAGGAAGAGGTCCCTCTTCATGACCTCAATAGCCTCGGTCAACTCGGCGGTCCCGAACTGCAGGGCAGCAGCGACAGGGGGGGCGGCCGGGATCTGCCGCTCGCTGAAGGCGATGCGGAGCGCCTTCAGCTCCGCCGAGTTCAGAGCGAGTTGCTCCCGCATCCTTTTGTTATCCGCCTTAAGGATGCGGATCTCCTCGCTCTCGGTCCTGGCGGCCTCTACCTCGTCCATCAGCCCTAGGATGGCGCGGCAGGCCCGGTTCATCCGGCCTTGGACCTCCCCCTTGATATTGCCGGATATCCTGGCCGCCTCCAGGATGTCCCTCGCCGCCATGCGGGTGGCATCTATTGGGTCAGCCTTCGGACCCTCTAGCCCATCCATGGGCTCCGGGGAGCGCGAGCCCGAGCGAGAGCGCGAGGCTGACCGCGATCGCCGGTCCCCCTCCACCTTTCCCTTTTTCCCCCCCTTTCCCCCTCTGGGGCGGAGTTCGGGGAAATCCCTCCTGTAGCTGGCCGCAGGATCGGCATCAGCTACCTCCTCAAACTGGGGCTCAAGCTGGTACAGCTTGGCCCTCAGCCTGGCTGCGGCCAGCCCAGAGTAAGCCCCCTTGGGCTTCCCCCGAAACGCCGTGTTTATTTTAACGGGCCTTTCCTCCCCCTCCTCCTCTTCGTCCTGATCTTCCAATGCCCTCTTGGAGGGCTGTGGAGCAGAGTGCTCCCCCACGAGCCATCCGAGATCGTCGATCTCGGATTCGGAGTCGGAGTCGTGGATGATCCCCCCCCCCTTAGGCGGATCCCTCCGATTTTTTGTAGGTGAGGCCATGGCGGCCCCCCCTACCTCCCTACCAAGAAAAGCCGAAATCCGACCGCTAGGACCCAAGTTAGGACCTAACCTAACTTAAAACGGTCAAGTGCGACTCGGATCTCGACTTTTCTATAGGAAATCAGGTTTTGCGCCTGAAATAAACAAATAGCAATCAGGGGAAAACTTTGTCCCCTGATTTGACCCACTTTTCGAGGTCGTAGCGGGACCAAATAAACACTAAAAAATAGTATTTAGTGGCGCCGCAAAAACAAAAACAAAAAAACACAAAAAAGGTAAAAAGGTAAAAAGTTATCGAATTTACCAACTTTCGGAAAAACCTTAAGTTGGTAAACCGAAAAACCTTACTCACCCCGGTACCTTAACAGGCCGATAACTTCCGACCTGGAAGTCAGACCGTTAAGGACCTTAAACAAAATATTTAAAAAACAAAAATTGCTACCCGCCCCTTGGGGTTAAATAATTTTACAACGAATAATAATAATTAAAAAACACACCTAAACACAAAAAAGTCGGAATCGTTTTTCAAAAACTCCGAGCAAAAACTCGAAGTTTAAGAAAAAACAAAAATTCACGACACAGAAATAATTACAAAACTAAACCTACGCTATAGTTAGCGGGACCGTCGCAGCTACCCCAGCCCAAAAACTGGGCAATTAAGGAAGCTGACAACACCGACTAAACTATTTTTAAAAAACGTAAACAAACCAAAATAATTACAAAAAATTAAAGTTAAAAAACACAAAACCAGAAGGCCGATATTTTCCAAACTTGCGTAAGGAAAATTACCGGACCAACCGTACGGCAAAGAAGCCGATCGCCGGTATTTTTCAAACCTATAAAAGGCTCGAAAAGATAACGGCAACACAAACTTTTTTGCCGCAGAAAACGTACACAAAGCAAAGAAACAAAAACCAACCGCAAATGCAAAACTAAAGAAAATAAGAAAACTAAACTAGATAAAAGAGAAATGAAAAGATAGATCAAGTGAGCAAAAAATGTAGGTTTTGATCACTGAAAATCGCACAAATCGTCTCTACCACACCCGAGATTTGACCTCAACCTAACCTAACCTAACCTAACCTAACCTAACCTAACCTAACCTAACCTAACCTAACCTAACCTAACCTAACCTAACCTAACCTAACCTAACCTAACCTAACCTAACCTAACCTTTTTTTTTTTTTTTTTTTTTTTTTTTTTTTTTTTTTTTTTTTTTTTTTTTTTTTTTTTTTTTTTTTTTTTTTTTTTTTTTTTGACAGGGTGGAAAATGCTTTATGCATTCCCCTCACCATGGGAGTAGTGAGGGGATATGTGGGACTCACCCCCCCGCCCCCCCTCCGAATGAGAGGGGGAAAGGGAGCGCAACCCACTAAAAACCACCCTGGCGTACCCTCCTGCCGGTTAGGCAAGGCGCCGTGGAACCGCCGAAGCTCTGCCCACGACGCCTTCCGGCAGCCCCGGCCACCTGCCGGGGCTACCCGCGCCGAAGGAGAGAGAGGCCGAGCACGCCTGGCCCCTCTCCCAGACCGCCAAGTGACTAGCCTACGGCGGGCGAGGGACTCCCATCCCCCACCCGCAGTCACTAAGGGTTGAGGCGGGCGGCAAAACGCCGCCGCCTCAACCCCCGCCGTCTACGCCGGAGCGGATGCGCGAGAGGAGAATCCTCGCGCTCACGCTCCGAGGCCTCCTTCTGCGAGATGACACACTCGCAGAAGGAGGCCACAGCCCTCCAGGACCTGTCGCTGCACAGCATTGCAGACACAACGCTGTGCAGGGAGAGGTCCCGTCGACCGATGGCTAGCGCCATAGTGCGGCGCTCCGCACTCCACCGGCTGCACACCTCGAGAGTGTGCTGAGCCGTGTCGTCCGGATCGCCGCACTCATGGCACTGCGGGCCGGGCTCCCTCCCAATTTTGTGCAGGTAATGACCGAAGCATCCGTGTCCGGTCAATACCTGCACAAGCCGGTACGACGTAGCGCCGACTGCCCTCCCCAACCAGGTGTCAAACGACCCGAGGACCGCCCCTATGGTCCGAGTCCCATAGGGGGAGTCCTCCAGGTCCGCTTTCCACCTGTCCCGCAGTCGGCGCTCCGTCATCCGGCGCGTCTCCTCCACCTCCTCAGGGTCCGGGCGTTCTCCTCTCGCCCGGGCCCTGGACCTAACTGCGTAGGTCTCCGCCTGCACCTCTGCGTCCAACTCCCAGGGCGGGGTGCAGGCGAGGAGGCAGGCCGCGGCGTGGGCCACCGTCATGTAGGCCCTCACAATACGGAGGGCCACCACCCGCTGTGGCCTCTGTAGCAGGGCCCTGTTCCGGGCGGACAGCTTGTCCGCCCAGATGGGGGCCCCGTACAGAGCCATGCTCCTTGTAACGCCGGCATACAGCCGGCGGCACAAGGAGCCCGGCCCACCCACGTTCGGCAGCAGCCGGCTCAGTGCCGACGCGGCGCCCACAATTCGGGGAGCCAATTGCGAAAAATGCTCCCCGAAATTCCATCGTCGGTCCAGAACAAGCCCCAAATATTTTATGTGGGGCTTGATCGGGACCGACTCCCCCCCCAGGGTGAGCGCCAAACCCGCCGGCAGCCTCCACCCCCGGCCCCCGAAGACTATCGCCTCAGTCTTCGGGAGCGCCACCCTCAGGCCGAGCCGACCAATCCGGTAAATGGTCAGCTCAGCCGCCGCTTCCGCCCGGCACAGCACCTCCCTCATGTCGGTCCCACGCACGGCCACCATGGTGTCATCTGCGTAGCAGATGGTGGCCGTCCGTGGGAGCAACTCCCCCCTGATGGCCCAATCGTACCCCAGGTTCCATAAGAGCGGACCGAGCACGGAACCTTGGGGTACGCCGCAGGCCATCGCCGTCGACCCCCGTCGACCGTCCCTCTGCTCATAGAGCACTACCCTCTCGGTCAGGTAGTGCTCTATGACCCGCCGCAGGTAGGGAGGCACTTGGTGGTAAATAAGTGCCTCCCTTATCACCCCATAGGGGAGAGTGCCAAACGCGTTTGCGATGTCAAGGGACACCGCGACGACACCCTCCCCTCTGCTCGACGCGTACTCACAGAAGTCCCTAAGGGACTTCAGCGCGTCGAGCGTAGACCGCCCCTCTCTGAACCCGAACTGTCTATCAGAGACGTTCGGGCCGGCAGTCTCCAGATGCTGCTGGATCCTGGAGGCCAGGATTCTCTCCATCATCTTCCCGGCCTCATCCAGCAGCACTATGGGGCGATAGGCGGAGGGACAGTCCGGGGGTCGACCCTCTTTCCGGAGGAGGCAGAGCCTCCCCTCCTTCCACACCCTCGGGAACCGTCCCTCCCTCAGGCAGTCGTCCATCAACTGCCTGAGTCGGTCCCCGAGGTGTTTTAGGGCGATGGGGAGTACCCGGCCCGGTACTCCGTCGGGCCCCGGGGCTTTCTTGCAGCCCCGGAGCCGATCCACCGCCCTCTCGAACTCGTCATCGCTTACCGATGCGATGGCGAGCTCGAGTGGGTCCTCCAAGTCCCCCGGTGGCTCGGTCATCACCGGGGGAGTTATCGAGGGAGCTGCCGGAAACAGCCCCTCGATGACCCTCCTCAGGAGGGGAGGCTCTAGAGAGTCCATGGGGGGGGCAGTGCGCATTTTGTTGCGCACCACCCTGTACGGCCGCCCCCACGGATCCCTGTCCAGCGTGGCCAAGAATGAGGCGTGTGCCTCATCCTTGGCCTTTGCTATCGACAGGGTTAGGGCCCCCTTGGCTTCTTTGAGGGCCCCGTAGAGCCTCTCCTCCTCCTCCGCAGTGTGCCGCCTGCGCCTACAGTGTTGGTAGGCGCGGCGGGCACTGTTACTGGTGGTCCGCACTGCCGCAATTTCGGCGGACCACCAGTAGACCTTCCTCCGGGCGAAGAGCCGTTTCGCCCGGGGCATGGCCGCTCCGCACACGGCCTGCAGTGCGGAGCGGAACCGGCGCGCCCTCTCCTCCACTCCCAAGGCGGCGGGTGGGGCAGCACACCAAGCCTCCACCATCGCCGCCTCGTCCGCCTTGGCCCTGTCCAGTTGGGACAGGGACCACTTGGGGAACTCCTCCGTCCCCCCTCCCCGCCCCCCCCGAGGACTGGGTGGCGGCTGGCCCGGTCTTGTGGAGACCCTCAACCTGATATACAGGTGATCGGAGAGGGTCTCCACGTCCTCCAGGACGCGCCAGTCTGCGAGGCGCGCGGCAATGGCAGGGGTCGCGAACGTGATGTCCACGATGGACCCCCCCTGCCGCCGCACGCAAGTGTTGGCGCTGCCCTGGTTCAGGACCACCAGGCCCGCCGCCGCCACCCAATCCGTCAGCACCTCCCCGCGCACGTCCGTTATGGGGGATCCCCACGCCGCACTCTTGGCGTTGAGGTCCCCCAGGACCATGACATGGCGCGGGGCCGCCCTCTCCACGACCCCCCTCAGGACCCCCAGGAAAGCCTCAAAGGCGGCCAGCGGCCTATTGGGGGAGAAGTACACCGCAACAAGTACGGTGTCGCTCCCCCATCCGGCCGCCACATACCCCGGGCCGCCCTCGATCCTCTCGAGAGGGGGTCCGCCGCCGATCGCCGGCACCGCCACGGCAACCCACTCGTCCGTCGACCCTACCCAATTGGGTAGGGGAGGGACGAAGTAGGGTTCCGCGACCACCGCAACGTCAATCGACCACTCCGCCATTGCCTGCATGAGCAGGTCTTGTGCTCTGGCGCAGTGGTTGACGTTGGCCTGCAGGAGCTCTAAATGGTGTGCTGGCATTTAGAGCTCCATGCAGGTCTCCTCGGGGGCCTGGCCGGCGGCGGTCGCTGCGGGGCCACTTTCATTAGCAACGGGGGGGCGGGGACGCTGCGGCCTCAGGTGTCGACCTTTTGTTGCGGGGGGGAAACATTTCCTCCCCCCCAGCATGTGGTTTGCCGGGAGTTTGGCCTGGTGGCATACGGCGCACCAAGCCTTCTCCCAGCACTCCGCCATTTTGTGCCCCTCTTTGCTGCACCGGAAGCAGAAATTGCTCCGGTCAACTTTGGAGGGGCACAGCTCCCGCGAATGGCCGACACCATAGCAGCGGAAGCACCGCATTGGTGTCGGCCCCACCGCCGTGACCCTGGCGGAGGCCCAACCCACCAGGATCCTCCCGGCTTTGGTAAGGGTCACCGCAGCCTGCACGGGGCACTGGATCAAGACCGATCCAGTGCCATCGTAAAGGGCGCGGACGGCCCCCACCTTGACCTGCTCAGGCTGGCAAGCCCCAGCCGCGGCAACAGCCTGCGCCACCGTCTCCTTGGTGGCCGACTCATCCAGACCGGAAATCTGGACGCCGGCCATCTTGACGGGGCGGCTGACGTCCGCCACGTCCCCCACCAACCCTTGCAGCTTGGCTGCAAGGGTATCCGCCACCTCGTGGCCCTTCTCCCCGGGGACCTCGATGACCCGGGAGCCCGTCATCGAGGTCCTGACCCGCACGTGCTGCAGGCCCACCTCGCTCAGGCTAAGGCCATTAATGGCCTTAGCCATGGTGGCCTGCAGGGTGGTGGTGGCTCCCTTCTTTAGGGAGATCACCACCGCCGCCGTCTTGGGGACCGACAACTTGGCGGGTCTCGGCCGGTGCGCCGCCTTACCGGTCCCTTTAGGGGGTGGAGGGGGGGGCTTGGCCGCGCCCTTACCCTTCTTCCGAACCACCTGCGACCACGACATTTGTGTGGGCGCAGGTGGCATATGGCTCGAGGAGCCGGGTCCCTCTTCCGTGGCCGGGGCAGCCTTGGCGGCCTTGGCGGCTTTTTTGATGGCCGGAGTGGGAGCTGGGGCCACCGCCTTCTTGTTGGCCCGCCCATCACCTAGCCTGGCTCTGGCTTTCGGCTCGAGGTCCACCGGGGCCGGGGGTGGCGGGGCAATACCTGCCCCCTGTCGCTGAGGGGGGGCCGACACGGCAGGCTTGGCAGCCCGCTTGTCGTGTGCCAGCGGGGGGCGAAGGATGGGCTCCGCCGGGAGGCGCCTGTTGACCTCCTCCATCCTGTCGCTTATCATCTTGCCCAGGCTAAGAAACAGGTCCCTCTTCATGCTTTCAATCGCCTCGGTCAGCTCGGCGGTCCCGAACTGCAGGGCAGCAGCGACAGGGGGGGCGGCCGGGATCTGCCGCTCGCTGAAGGCGATGCGGAGCGCCTTCAGCTCCGCCGAGTTCAGAGCGAGTTGCTCCCGCATCCTTTTGTTGTCCGCCTTAAGGATGCGGATCTCCTCGCTCTCGGTTCTGGAGGCCTCTACCTCGTCCATCAGCCCCAAGATGGCGCGGCAGGCCCGGTTCATCCGGCCTTGGACCTCCCCCTTGATGTTGCCGGATATCCTGGTCGCCTCCAGGATGTCCCTCGCCGCCATGCGGGTGGCATCTATCGGGTCAGCCTTCTGCTGACCCTCTAGTCCATCCATCAGCTCAGGGGAGCGCGACCCCGAGCGAGAGCGTGAGCCGGAGCGAGATCGCCGGTCCCCCTCCGCTTTTCCCTTTTTCCCCCCCTTTCCCCCCCTGGGGCGGAGTTCGGGAAGGTCCCTCGTGTAACTGGCCGCAGGATCGGCATCACATACCTCCTCAAATTGGGGCTCCAGCTGGTAAAGCTTCGCCCTCAACCTGGCTGCGGCCAGCCCAGAGTAAGCCCCCTTGGGCTTTTTGAGGAGCTTCTTCCTTCGAGTCTGAGGCGGCGGCGAATCACCAGTTGCACGGTACTTGGCAGCCGCGTCCGCCCCGCCTCAGACCCACCCAGATCATGGTACCGAAGCACCACCCCCGAGCACGCTCCCCTCGTACCGGAGCGCTTCCCTCTCCTAGCGGTGTTCACTTTCGGCTTCGGTAACACCTCGTCCTCCCCGGCGTGTGGCCTTTTTGTAGACCTTGTACCAGAAGGTCTACTTTGAGTATTCGGGGCATCATTTTTCAGCCCGTCCTCATCAGTGACCTTGCTGGTATTGGGGGTGCTGGTCTGGACATACTGGACAACTAGCGGAAGAGATGAGTCGGAGACATCACCTGCCTCCGAACTGATCACCTCCACCAGCTCCGCCTCATTCAGCCTCGCCGCCTCCATTGCTTTGTCCATCTCGGTGTCCTGTTGTGGTGTGCCCTGGTCGTGTTTACGAAGGTCAGCGCCGTTGCGCTGGCCTACGAAGTGGCTTTTGCCCCCCCCAGAATACGAGGGGCAGCCCGTGTCCGCAGACACGGGGAGGGGTTCTCCCGTTAGGGTACCCTCCTGGGGTAGTCTATTTTTTGAGCCACTCATTCCATCCGTCTTCATTGTGCGTTTAAGGCCCTGCACAAAAGGCCGTGGTACCTTGTTCTCGCCCAGGTCGTCATTATATGAATCGTCATCGGTGTCCTTAAGTAGCTCGCATGGGTCGTGTTCACGGAGGTCAGCGCCATTGCGCTGACCTACGACATGGCCTTTGCCCCCCCCAGAATACGAGGGGCAGCCCGTGTCCGCAGACACGGGGAGGGGTTCTCCCGTTAGGGTACCCTCCTGGGGTAGTCTTTTTTTTGAGCCACTCATTCCATCCGTCTTCATTGTGCGTTTAAGGCCCTGCACAAAAGGCCGTGGTACCTTGTTCTCGCCCAGGTCGTCATTATGTGAATCGTCATCGGTGTCCTTAAGTAGCTCGCATGGGTCGTGTTTACGGAGGTCAGCGCCATTGCGCTGACCTACGACATGGCCTTTGCCCCCCCCAGAATACGAGGGGCAGCCCGTGTCCGCAGACACGGGGAGGGGTTCTCCCGTAAGGGTACCCTCCTGGGGTAGTTTTTTTTTTAAGCCACTATCCATCATCATTGCGTGCGTTTTAGGCCCTGCACCAAAGGCCACCCATCCTCATTCTGCAGTTGCACTCCACTAACTACTCTCCAAGGAGAGTAGTCGGGAGCAACCTTCCACCAATATTGCGCACTTTCGGGGAGTATTTAATTCCCCAGGCCCGCGCTGGCCCAAAAGTGGATATACCGCCACTGGCTCGGTGCCCACCCCCTAGCCTAGCCTAACTTAACCTACCCATTTCCCCCCCAGTGTGTCGGTGACAAAGCGACTTTTCTAACGGAAAGTCACTTGTCACCTCCCCCCCACTCCCCTGCCGGATATTTGCCATGGGCTGAGAGAATTCCCCAGAGGGGAAAAGTCTCAACCGATGCCCAGGGTGCACCAGCCCAGATGCTGCGTTCTCTCCGGATCGAGATCAAGAGAGATCGCAACATCCAAGCCAACGTGGAGGAATCCGGCCCGCACCCCAACCTAACCTAACCTAACCTAACCTAACCTAACCTAACCTAACCTAACCTAACCTAACCTAACCTAACCTAACCTAACCTAACCTAACCTTTTTTTTTTTTTTTTTTTTTGATGACGGAGTGGAAATGCATTTACGCATCCTCCCTGCCTGGGGAAGGCTGTGCAATGGGAGGTATGACGGACTCTCAAAAGAACTACCGTCTAAAACCACTCCGGCGTTTACCCCCCTGGCCAGTCGCGAGGCGCCGCGGAACCGCAATTAAGCTTTGCCCACTGACACGCCTCCTGGCCTGCTCCGAAGAGCCCCACCTTCTCCGCCAAAGGAGGAGACGGCTGCGGTCAGCAGCCCACGACCATCTCCCCAGACCGGTAAAGCCGTGCAATGTGGGCCCCCAACCCACTGGCCCTACACGGTCTGCCTGTGGTGGATGGTGCTTTCCGGATACCCAACCTCTAGGGTCGGTCCCCATACCCTTCAAACACACCCCACCACAGCTGTCCCACCAATAACTACAGTGCCCCCCGGGATTCCGAAAGACACGTAGAAGGACCCTCGGGTGACATGGGAGTACGTCTTGAGCAGGGTCATGCTCCGGTGCAGAGCGGAACCTTCGTGCTCCGTTGCAGAGCGGAGTTAACATGCCCCAGTCTTTCGGTAAGCCCAGTCACCAACCACCAAAGTGACAGAAAGCAGCTGTCCGGTTTGGAAACGGCCTCAAAGGCACACGCAACCGCCCCTTTCAACCACCTCTGTCACGGCCCCCTCCAGGTAACTGGTTAAGCTTTCCAGGAACAGAAACGGCCTCGAAGGCACACGCAACTGACCCTTCAAGCTACCCCAGTCACCAACCGTCAATGGGCCACAGAAGGAAGCTGTCCAGGGCGGAAGCGGCCCAGCAACCGCCCCTTCCAACGACCTCTGTCGCCGCCTCCCTATGGTGACGAGGCCACTTTTCCGAAGAAAAGCTGCTCGTCACCATCCCCCCCCAGGTGACAGAAGGAAACTTTCCGGGGCAGAAGTGCCGGTACACAACCGCAACCCTTCAAGAAACCCCTGTCACCTTCCCCCCCCTCCCCCCCGTGCCGGATATTAGCCATGGACCGAAAGAATTCCCAAGGGAAAAGTCTCAGCCAATGCCCAGGGTGCACCAGCCCAGATGCTGCGTTCTCTCCGGATCAAGATCAAGAGAGACTGCAACACCCAAGCCAACGTGGAGGAATCCGGCCTGCACCCCTAACCTAACCTAACCTAACCTAACCTAACCTAACCTAACCTAACCTAACCTAACCTAACCTAACCTAACCTAACCTAACCTTTTTTTTTTTTTTTTTTTTTTGATGACGGAGTGGAAATGCATTTACGCATCCTCCCTGCCCGGGGGAAGGCTGTGCAATGGGAGGTATGACGGACTCTCAAAAGAACTACCGTCTAAAACCACTCCGGCGTTTACCCCCCTGGCCAGTCGCGAGGCGCCGCGGAACCGCAATTAAGCTTTGCCCACTGACACGCCTCCTGGCCTGCTCCGAAGAGCCCCACCTTCTCCGCCAAAGGAGGAGACGGCTGCGGTCGGCAGCCCACGACCATCTCCCCAGACCGGTAAAGCCGTGCAATGTGGGCCCCCAACCCACTGGCCCTACACGGTCTGCCTGTGGTGGATGGTGCTTTCCGGATACCCAACCTCTAAGGGTCGGTCCCCATACCCTTCAAACACACCCCACCACAGCTGTCCCACCAATAACTACAGTGCCCCCCGGGATTCCGAAAGACACGTAGAAGGACCCTCGGGTGACATGGGAGTACGTCTTGAGCAGGGTCATGCTCCGGTGCAGAGCGGAACCTTCGTGCTCCGTTGCAGAGCGGAGTTAACATGCCCCAGTCTTTCGGTAAGCCCAGTCACCAACCACCAAAGTGACAGAAAGCAGCTGTCCGGTTTGGAAACGGCCTCAAAGGCACACGCAACCGCCCCTTTCAACCACCTCTGTCACGGCCCCCTCCAGGTAACTGGTTAAGCTTTCCAGGAACAGAAACGGCCTCGAAGGCACACGCAACTGACCCTTCAAGCTACCCCAGTCACCAACCGTCAATGGGCCACAGAAGGAAGCTGTCCAGGGCGGAAGCGGCCCAGCAACCGCCCCTTCCAACGACCTCTGTCGCCGCCTCCCTATGGTGACGAGGCCACTTTTCCGAAGAAAAGCTGCTCGTCACCATCCCCCCCCAGGTGACAGAAGGAAACTTTCCGGGGCAGAAGTGCCGGTACACAACCGCAACCCTTCAAGAAACCCCTGACACCTTCCCCCCCCCCCCCCCCCCCGTGCCGGATATTAGCCATGGACCGAAAGAATTCCCAAGGGGGAAAAGTCTCAGCCAATGCCCAGGGTGCACCAGCCCAGATGCTGCGTTCTCTCCGGATCGAGATCAAGAGAGACTGCAACACCCAAGCCAACGTGGAGGAATCCGGCCTGCACCCCAACCTAACCTAACCTAACCTAACCTAACCTAACCTAACCTAACCTAACCTTTTTTTTTTTTTTTTTTTTTTTTTTTTTTTTTTTTTTTTTTTTTTTTTTTTTTTTTTTTTTTTTTTTTTTTTTTTTTTTTTTTTTTTTTTTTTAACGGAGTGGAAATGCGTTACGCATCATCCCCTGGCCCAGGGTTGGCCATGCTATAGGGGGGGTATGACGGACTCTCTCCTCCCCCCACTCTCGCACGAGAGTAGAGGGAGCAGCCTACCGTCTAAAACCACTCCGGCGTTTACCTCCGCTGCTGTTTTCGGGGACACAATGGGATGCCTAGGATGCAACCATTAGGTGTCCCCCAGCCGTCCCAGCCTAGTGCCGGGGTACCTCCGCCAAAGGAGGGAGAGGTCGGTAAACGCTACGACCCCTCCCCCAGACGTGTGTAGGACCGTGCAATGTGGGCCCCTAACCCACTGGTCCTACAAGGGGTTCAGGCTAGCAGCGTACTGCATGCGCCTTCGCCCCCTCCGTCTGCGTCGGAGCGGGTGCGCGTCGACATTGTCTTCGCGCTCCCGCTCCGCCACCTCCTTCTGCGAGATGACACTCTCACAGAAGGAGGATACCGCCTTCCACGATCTGTCGCTGCCCAGCATGGCCGAGACTACGCTGTGCAGCGAGAGATCTGAGGCACCAATTTCCGCAGCCATAGTGCGGCGCTCCGGATCCCAGCGAGTACACACCTGGAGGGTGTGCTGGGCCGTGTCATCCGGGTCGCCACACTCGTGGCAGATCGGACTCGGCTCCCTCTTTATCTTGTGCAGGTAGTGGCCGAAGCACCCATGTCCGGTCAGTACCTGCACAAGCCGGTACGTAAGCGTACCGTGTCGCCTCTCGACCCAGTGGTCAAATGACGGGAGGAGTGCCCCTATAGTGTAAGTTCCATAGGGGGAGTCCTCCAGGTCACTTTTCCACCGGTCCCTCAGGCGCCGCTCCGTCATTCGACGGGCCCCCTCCACCGTCTCCGAGTCCGGGCGCTGTCTCCTCGCCCGGAACCCGGCCCTCATCCGGTATGTCTCGGCCTGCACCTGAGCATCTAGCTCCCACGGCGGGGTGCAGGCCAAGACACACGCGGCCGCATGTGCCACCGTCACATAGGCCCTCACTATTCGGAGGGCCACCACTCTTTGGGGCCTCCTTAGGAGCACCTTATTCTTGGCCGACAGTTTGTCGGCCCAGATTGGCGCTCCGTATAGCGCCATGCTACGCACTACGCCTGCAAACAGGCGTCGGCATGGCGCTTGAGGCCCCCCCACGTTCGGCAACATGCGGCCCAGGGCCGACGCGGCGCCTACCACCCGGGGAGCAAGTTGGCGGAAATGCTCCCCGAAATCCCAACCTAACCTAACCTAACCTAACCTAACCTAACCTAACCTAACCTAACCTAACCTAACCTAACCTAACCTAACCTAACCTAACCTAACCTAACCTAACCTAACCTAACCTAACCTAACCTAACCTAACCTAACCTAACCTTTTTTTTTTTTTTTTTTTTTTTTTTGATGACGGAGTGGAAATGCATTTACGCATCCTCCCTGCCCGGGGAAGGCTGTGCAATGGGAGGTATGACGGACTCTCAAAAGAACTACCGTCTAAAACCACTCCGGCGTTTACCCCCCTGGCCAGTCGCGAGGCGCCGCGGAACCGCAATTAAGCTTTGCCCACTGACACGCCTCCTGGCCTGCTCCGAAGAGCCCCACCTTCTCCGCCAAAGGAGGAGACGGCTGCGGTCGGCAGCCCACGACCATCTCCCCAGACCGGTAAAGCCGTGCAATGTGGGCCCCCAACCCACTGGCCCTACACGGTCTGCCTGTGGTGGATGGTGCTTTCCGGATACCCAACCTCTAAGGGTCGGTCCCCATACCCTTCAAACACACCCCACCACAGCTGTCCCACCAATAACTACAGTGCCCCCCGGGATTCCGAAAGACACGTAGAAGGACCCTCGGGTGACATGGGAGTACGTCTTGAGCAGGGTCATGCTCCGGTGCAGAGCGGAACCTTCGTGCTCCGTTGCAGAGCGGAGTTAACATGCCCCAGTCTTTCGGTAAGCCCAGTCACCAACCACCAAAGTGACAGAAAGCAGCTGTCCGGTTTGGAAACGGCCTCAAAGGCACACGCAACCGCCCCTTTCAACCACCTCTGTCACGGCCCCCTCCAGGTAACTGGTTAAGCTTTCCAGGAACAGAAACGGCCTCGAAGGCACACGCAACTGACCCTTCAAGCTACCCCAGTCACCAACCGTCAATGGGCCACAGAAGGAAGCTGTCCAGGGCGGAAGCGGCCCAGCAACCGCCCCTTCCAACGACCTCTGTCGCCGCCTCCCTATGGTGACGAGGCCACTTTTCCGAAGAACAGCTGCTCGTCACCATCCCCCCCCAGGTGACAGAAGGAAACTTTCCGGGGCAGAAGTGCCGGTACACAACCGCAACCCTTCAAGAAACCCCTGTCACCTTCCCCCCCCCCCCGTGCCGGATATTAGCCATGGGCCGAAAGAATTCCCAAGGGGGAAAAGTCTCAGCCAATGCCCAGGGTGCACCAGCCCAGATGCTGCGTTCTCTCCGGATCGAGATCAAGAGAGACTGCAACACCCAAGCCAACGTGGAGGAATCCGGCCTGCACCCCAACCTAACCTAACCTAACCTAACCTAACCTAACCTAACCTAACCTAACCTTTTTTTTTTTTTTTTTTTTTTTTTTTTTTTTTTTTTTTTTTTGACAGGGTGGAAAATGCTTTATGCATTCCCCTCACCATGGGAGTAGTGAGGGGATATGTGGGACTCACCCCCCGCCCCCCCCTCCGAATGAGAGGGGGACAGGGAGCGCAACCCACTAAAAACCACCCTGGCGTACCCTCCTGCCGGTTAGGCAAGGCGCCGTGGAACCGCCGAAGCTCTGCCCACGACGCCTTCCGGCAGCCCCGGCCACCTGCCGGGGCTACCCGCGCCAAAGGAGAGAGAGGCCGAGCACGCCTGGCCTCTCTCCCAGACCGCCAAGTGACTAGCCTACGGCGGGCGGGGGACTCCCATCCCCCACCCGCAGTCACTAAGGGTTGAGGCGGGCGGCAAAACGCCGCCGCCTCACCCCCCGCCGTCTACGCCGGAGCGGATGCGCGAGAGGAGAGTCCTCGCGCTCACGCTCCGAGGCCTCCTTCTGCGAGATGACACACTCGCAGAAGGAGGCCACAGCCCTCCAGGACCTGTCGCTGCACAGCATTGCAGACACAACGCTGTGCAGGGAGAGGTCCCGTCGACCGATGGCTAGCGCCATAGTGCGGCGCTCCGCACTCCACCGGCTGCACACCTCGAGAGTGTGCTGAGCCGTGTCGTCCGGATCGCCGCACTCATGGCACTGCGGGCCGGGCTCCCTCCCAATTTTGTGCAGGTAATGACCGAAGCATCCGTGTCCGGTCAATACCTGCACAAGCCGGTACGACGTAGCGCCGACTGCCCTCCCCAACCAGGTGTCAAACGACCCGAGGATCGCCCCTATGGTCCGAGTTCCATAGGGGGAGTCCTCCAGGTCCGCTTTCCACCTGTCCCGCAGTCGGCGCTCCGTCATCCGGCGCGTCTCCTCCACCTCCTCAGGGTCCGGGCGTTCTCCTCTCGCCCGGGCCCTGGACCTGACTGCGTAGGTCTCCGCCTGCACCTCTGCGTCCAACTCCCAGGGCGGGGTGCAGGCGAGGAGGCAGGCCGCGGCGTGGGCCACCGTCATGTAGGCCCTCACGATTCGGAGGGCCACCACCCGCTGTGGCCTCTGCAGCAGGGCCCTGTTCCGGGCGGACAGCTTGTCCGCCCAGATGGGGGCCCCGTACAGAGCCATGCTCCTTGTAACGCCGGCATACAGCCGGCGGCACAAGGAGCCCGGCCCACCCACGTTCGGCAGCAGCCGGCTCAGTGCCGACGCGGCGCCCACAATTCGGGGAGCCAGTTGCGTGAAATGCTCCCCGAAATTCCAACGTCGGTCCAGAACAAGCCCCAAATATTTTATGTGGGGCTTGATCGGGACCGACTCCCCCCCCAGGGTGAGCGCCAAGCCCGCCGGCAGCCTCCACCCCCGGCCCCCGAAGACTATCGCCTCAGTCTTCGGGAGCGCCACCCTCAGGCCGAGCCGACCAATCCGGTAAATGGTCAGCTCGGCCGCCGCTTCCGCCCGGCACAGCACCTCCCTCATGTCGGTCCCACGCACGGCCACCATGGTGTCATCTGCGTAGCAGATGGTGGCCGTCCGTGGGAGCAACTCCCCCCTGATGGCCCAATCGTACCCCAGGTTCCATAAGAGCGGACCGAGCACGGAACCTTGGGGTACGCCACAGGCCATCGCCGTCGACCCCCGTCGACCGTCCCTCTGCTCATAGAGCACCACCCTCTCGGTCAGGTAGTGCTCTATGACCCGCCGCAGGTAGGGAGGCACTTGGTGGTAGATAAGTGCCTCCCTTATCACCCCATAGGGGAGAGTGCCAAACGCGTTTGCGATGTCAAGAGACACCGCGACGACACCCTCCCCTCTGCTCGACGCGTACTCACAGAAGTCCCTAAGGGACTTCAGCGCGTCGAGCGTAGACCGCCCCTCTCTGAACCCGAACTGTCTATCAGAGACGTTCGGGCCGGCGGTCTCTAGATGCTGCTGGATCCTGGAGGCCAGGATTCTCTCCATCATCTTCCCGGCCTCATCCAGCAGCACTATGGGGCGATAGGCGGATGGACAATCCGGGGGTCGACCCTCTTTCCGGAGGAGGCAAAGCCTCCCCTCCTTCCACACCCTCGGGAACCGTCCCTCCCTCAGGCAGTCGTCCATCAACTGCCTGAGTCGGTCCCCGAGGTGTTTTAGGGCGATGGGGAGTACCCGGCCCGGTACTCCGTCGGGCCCCGGGGCTTTCTTGCAGCCCCGGAGCCGGTCCACCGCCCTCTCGAACTCGTCATCGCTTACCGGTGCGATGGCGAGTTCGAGTGGATCCTCCAAGTCCCCCGGTGGCTCGGTCATCACCGGGGGAGTTATCGAGGGAGCTGCCGGAAACAGCCCCTCGATGACCCTCCTCAGGAGGGGAGGCTCTAGGGAGTCCATGGGGGGGGCAGTGCGCATTTTATTGCGCACCACCCTGTACGGCCGCCCCCACGGATCCCTGTCCAGCGTGGCCAAGAATGAGGCGTGTGCCTCATCCTTGGCCTTTGCTATGGACAGGGTTAGGGCCCCCTTGGCTTCTTTGAGGGCCCCGTAGAGCCTGTCCTCCTCCTCCGAAGTGTGCCGCCTGCGCCTGCAATGTTGGTAGGCGCGGCGGGCACTGTTACTGGTGGTCCGCACTGCCGCAATTTCGGCGGACCACCAGTAGACCTTCCTCCGGGCGAAGAGCCGTTTCGCCCGGGGCATGGCCGCTCCGCACACGGCCTGCAGTGCGGAGCGGAACCGGCGCGCCCTCTCCTCCACTCCCAATGCGGCGGGTGGGGCAGCACACCAAGCCTCCACCATCGCCGCCTCGTCCGCCTTGGCCCTGTCCAGTTGGGACAGGGACCACTTGGGGAACTCCTCCGTCCCCCCTCCCCGCCCCCCCCGAGGACTGGGTGGCGGCTGGCCTGGTCTTGTGGAGACCCTCAACCTGATATACAGGTGATCGGAGAGGGTCTCCACGTCCTCCAGGACGCGCCAGTCTGCGAGGCGTGCGGCAATGGCAGGGGTCGCGAACGTGATGTCCACGATAGACCCCCCCTGCCGCCGCACGCAAGTGTTGGCGCTGCCCTGGTTCAGGACCACCAGGCCCGCCGCCGCCACCCAATCCGTCAGCACCCCCCCGCGCACGTCCGTTATGGGGGATCCCCACGCCGCACTCTTGGCGTTGAGGTCCCCCAGGACCATTATATGGCGCGGGGCCGCCCTCTCCACGACCCCCCTCAGGACCTCGAGGAAGGCCTCAAAGGCGGCCAGCGGCCTATTGGGGGAGAAGTACACCGCAACTAGTACGGTGTCGCTCCCCCATCCGGCCGCCACGAACCCCGGGCCGCCCTCGATCCTCACGAGGGAGGGTCCGTCGCCGATCGCCGGCACCGCCACGGCAACCCGTTCGTCCGTCGACCCCACCCAGTTGGGTAGGGGAGGGACGAAGTAGGGTTCCGCGACGACCGCAACGTCAATCGACCACTCCGCCATTACCTGCATGAGCAGGTCTTGTGCTCTGGCGGAGTGGTTGACGTTGGCCTGCAGGAGCTCCAAATGGTGTGCTGGCATTTAGAGCTCCATGCAGGTCTCCTCGGGGGCCGCGGCGGTCGCCGCGGGGGTGCTTCCATTAGCAACGGGGGGGCGGGGACGCTGTGGCCGCAGGTCCCTACCTTTAGTTGCGGGGGGGAAACATTTCCTCCCCCCCAGCATGTGGTTTGCCGGGAGTTTGGCCTGGTGGCACACGGCGCACCAAGCCTTCTCCCAGCAATCCGCCATTTTGTGCCCCTCTTTGCTGCACCGGAAGCAAAAATTGCTCCGGTCAACTTTAGAGGGGCACAGCTCCCGCGAGTGGCCGACACCATAGCAGCGGAAGCACCGCATTGGTGTCGGCCCCACCGCCGTGACCCTGGCGGAGGCCCATCCCACCAGAATCCTCCCGGCCTTGGTGAGGGTCACCGCAGCCTGCACGGGGCACTGGATCAAGACCGATCCAGTGCCATCGTAAAGGGCGCGGACGGCCCCCACACGGACCTGCTCGGGCTGGCACGCCCCCGCCGCGGCAACAGCCTGCGCCACCGTCTCCTTGGTGGCCGACTCGTCCAGACCGGAGATCTGGATGCCGGCCATCTTGACGGGGCGGCTGACGTCCGCCACGTCCCCAACCAACCCTTGCAGCTTGGCTGCAAGGGTATCCGCCACCTCGTGGCCCTTCTCCCCGGGGACCTCGATGACCCGGGAGCCCGTCATCGAGGTCCTGACCCGCACGCTCTGCAGGCCCACCTCACTCAGGCTAAGACCATTAATGGCCTTAGCCATGGTGGCCTGCAGGGTGGTGGTGGCCCCCTTCTTGAGGGAGATCACCACCGCCGCCGTCTTGGGGACGGACAGCTTTGCGGGTCTGGGCCCGTGCACTGCCTTCCCTTTAGGGGCTGGAGGGGGGGGCTTGGCCGCGCCCTTGCCCTTCTTCCGCACCACCTGCGACCACGACATCTGTGTGGGCGCAGGCGGCATACGGCCCGAAGGGCCGGGCTCCTCCTCCGGGGCCGGGGCAGACTTGGCGGCCTTGGCGGACTTCTTTTTGGCGGGGGTGGGGACTGGGGCCACCACCTTTTTGGCGGCTTTAGGCCGCCCATCGCCGAGCCTGGCCCTGGTTTCGAGGGCTTCTACCGGGGCCGAGGGTGGCAGGGCAATTTCTGCCCTCTTTCGCTCGGGGGGGGCTGCCGTGGATGGCTTGGCAGCCCGCTTGTCATGTGCAAGGGGGGGGCGAAGGATGGGCTCCGCCGGGAGGCGCCTATTGACCTCCTCCATCCTGTCGGATATCATCCTCCCGAGGCTGAGGAAGAGGTCCCGCTTCATCACCTCGATAGCCTCGGTGAGCTCGGCGGTCCCAAACTGCAGGGCAGCAGACACGGGGGGGGCGGCCGGGATCTGCCGCTCGCTGAAGGCGATGCGGAGCGCCTTCAGCTCCGCCGAGTTCAGAGCGAGTTGCTCCCGCATCCTTTTATTGTCCGCTTTAAGGATGCGGATCTCCTCGCTCTCGGCCCTGGAGGCCTCTACCTCATCCATTAGCCCCAGGATGGTGCGGCAGGCCCGGTTCATCCGGCCCTGTACCTCCCCCTTGATATTGCCGGATATCCTGGCCGCCTCCAGGATATCCCGTGCCGCCATGCGGGTGGCATCAATCGGGTCAGCCTCCTGCTGACCCTCTAGCCCATCCATAAGCTCAGGGGAGCGCGACCCCGAGCGAGAGCGTGAGCCGGAGCGAGATCGCCGGTCCCCCTTCGCTTTTCCCCCTTTTACCCCCTTCCCCCCCCTAGGGCGGAGCTCAGGGAAATCCCTCCTGTAGCTGGCCGCAGGATCGGCACCAGCTACCTCTTCAAATTGGGGCTCCAGCTGGTAGAGCTTTGCCCTCAACCTGGCTGCGGCCAGCCCAGAGTAAGCCCCCTTGGGCTTCCCCCTAAAGGCCGTGTTTATCTTCACGGGCCTTTCCTCACCCTCCTCCTCCTCATCCTGGGTATCCAGTGCCCTCTTGGAGGGCTGTGGAGCCGAGTACTCACCCTCGATCCATCTCAGATCGTCGCTTTCCGACTCAGAATTGGAGTCGTTAATGACTCCCCCCCCCTTGGGTGGAACCCTCCGATTTTTTGTAGGCGAGGCCATGGTGGCCCCCCCTACCTCCCTACCGAGAAAGGTCGAAATCCGACCGCTAGGACCTAAGTTAGGAGCTAACCTAACTTAAAACGGTCAAGTGCGACTCGGATTTCGACTTTCCTATAGTAAATCGGATAAAGCGCCTGAATTACAAAAAATAGCAATCAGGGGAAAACTATGTCCCCTGATTTGACCCACTTCCTGAGGTCGTAGCGAGACCAAACAAAAACTAAAAAATAGAGTTCGATGGCGCCGCAAAAACAAAAACGAAAAAATAAAAGAAAAGTTAAAAGGTTAAAAGTTATTGAATTTACCAACTTTAGGAAAAACCTTAAGTTGGTAAAACAAAAAACCTTACACACCCCGGTACCTTAACAGCCCGATAACTCCCGACCTGGAAGTCGGACTGTCAAGACACAAAGAACAAAAATTTAAAAAACTAAATATTCTACCCGCCCCTTAAAGTTAAATATTTTTACAAGAAATAAAACTAAATAAAAAACACTACCAAACACAAAAAAAGCCGGAGCTGATTCTCAAAAACTTCGAGTAAAAACTCGAAGTTCAAGAAAATCAAAAGCTCGCGACACAGAAATAAAATCAAAACAAAACCTACGCTATAGTTAGCGGGACCGTTGCAGCTACCCCAACCCAAAACCTGGGCAATTAAGAAAGCTGACAACACCGACAAAACTAATTTAGAAAAATGTAAACAAACCAAAAAATTACGAAAAATTAAAGTTAAAAAAAACACAAAACCAGAAGGCCGATATTTTCCAAACTTGCGTAAGGAAAATTACCGGACCAACCGTACGGCAAAGAAGACGATCGCCGGTATTTTTCGATCCTATAAAAGGCTCGAAAAGATATCGGCAACACGAACTTTTTTGCCGCAGAAAACGTACACAAACCAAAGAAAGAAAAACCAACCGCAAAATGAAAATCAAAGAAAATAAGAAAACTATACTACTTAAAAAAGAAATGAAACAATTAAACGAATGAGCAAAAAATGTAATGTTTGGTCACCGAGAATCGCACAAATCATCAACACCACACCCGAGATTTGACCTCAACCTAACCTAACCTAACCTAACCTAACCTAACCTAACCTAACCTAACCTAACCTTTTTTTTTTTTTTTTTTTAAGAGGGGAAATGCTTTGCGCATACCACCGCGCTTGGGCGAACGCGGTGGTTATGTGGGACTCTCCCCCCGACCTTTTCCCCTAACGGGCAAAGGTCAGGAAGCCTACCCACTAAAACCCCTCTGCTGGTCCTCAACCACTTTATGATGGCCGCCGTGGGAGTCAAAATGAATTCTTCCAAAACGACGGCCAAAGCTGCCCTGGAAATAAAGCCGGGGCTCGTCTAGCCAGAGGCTGGAGGTGTCAAGATCGAATGACACCCCTGTCGGCATCTGAGATTGTGCAATGCAGGCTCCAGACGCCCATCTCGGCCCGCGTCTCACAAAGAGTTGTGGCTTGCGCCCTGCTCCTTTCGCCACGTTTCTCATTAGGGGGAGATCTTATGACTCCATCTCCCTTGGAGAACTTCCACGGGCCTCCTGTGGTGCAGCCCCTTGTGGAGGCACCGACTTGTTCCTCTTTCGAGGAGGCCTGCAGCGTTTTCCGCCCATGACATGTCCTGCAAGTCGCTTTGCTTGGGCGCAAATCACGCAATGCGGTTTGGCCTTGCAGCCGACAGACATGTGTCCCTCTTCGCCACAACGGTAGCAAGTTGTACCACGGTCAACTTGAGATGGGCAAGCCGCTCGAACGTGGCCTAAGCCCATGCACTTAAAACAGCGCATGGGTAAGGGATCAAGCAGCTTGATCTGGGCTGATGACCAGCCCACCAAAAGTCTTCCTGCCGCAGCCAAAACCTTTGCAGATTCTGGCGGGCATTTTATCACTGCGGTGCCAACACCAAATGACCCCGCGCGTATGCTGCCAACCTTTACGTGTTCGGGCTGGCACCCAGTTTTTGTCGAGATGGCAGCGGCTACGTCATCAGCCCTGACGGACTCGTCCAAGCCGGACACACGCAGAGCGACCGTCTTCAGTGGTCGTGCTACCTCCGCTATGTCACTAAGGACATTACGTAGTTTAGCCGCCAGCTGATCCGCTTTTGAGCCACTGTCAGCACCCGGCACCTCTATTAACCGGGCTCCGCTAGCAGTGCTTCGAGCCTTGACGTGTTCAAGGCCTACCTCGCTTAGAGTGAAAGACTTCGTTGCCTTTAACATCACGTCCCTATAAGTCAACCCTTTCTGTGACGCCTCTGGCTTTAGGGTGATTATCACCGCTGTGGTTTGAGGGGTGACTATCCGCGGTTTACGCTTCCTCTTCCTCTTTTTCTTTTTCTTCCCACTTTGCTTCCTTTGCTCTGGAGTGATCCGTTGCGTCGGTCGCGCAGCCTTTGGAACTGGGGCGGAGGAAGAAGGCGGGCCCTGACCATTCTTCTTTCCTAACCTCTTTTTATTGTTGGAGCCTTCTTTGACTACCGTCGAGTAGGCCTGCTGCGATACCTTAGGTATTGACTGTGAAGGCAAGCTCCGTACTGTCTGTGTGTCCTTCGTTTGGGGGTGCGTGGGAGGTATATAACTCTCACCAGTGCAAGGCTCTGGAAGGTACGACGCGTCGGCTGCAGAAAAATCGTCCACACATCCCGATAACCTTTTATCTGCCGCCAGTGAGGGTCGCAAGCGCACCTCCGGGAGCAGTCTGTCCTCTATACCGTCGAACCGGGCGGTGATCATGGTACCCACTTGGCACATGATGGTGCGCACCAGTTCTTCGGTGTCAGTCCTAGCTGGAGAGGCTGTTTGAGGTGGCTGGTCTACCACCGCCTTTTGCTGTCTCCTGTCTTCCTCCATTTGTGTTCGGAGGTCTGCCAGCTCTTTTCGGAGCCCCTCCATCTCCTCCTGCAGTCTTTTGTTCTCAGCCTGCATTCGTACCGTCTCATCTGAGACGCAGCGCACCTTAAGGACCTCACACGCGTCCTTAATATTGTCAGCTGCATCTTTGAGGACACGGACGTATGTCCCTTTTAGGTTTTTAGACGTAGTGGCCACCTTATGAATGGCGACCACACTGTCTTGCACCAACTTTATTAAAAAGTCGGCGCTGCCAGCATCAGTACTCGCCTCAGTAAGCTGAGACGAGGAAGTAGGATTTTTCCTAAGTTGACGGGTTGAGGCAATGAGCTCAGACTCTGCTTCAAGCATCATTTTCTCCCGCTCGGCCTCCACCCACGCCATCTTTGCCTTTGCTAGGCCAACATACTTCCCAGTTGTTGGGGGACGGCCTCGTCCTCTTTTTAAAAGCGGCTTATTTGGCCCAGGGCCAGCACGCGTTTCTTCATCGTCTCCGGTATCCACTAATGGACGTTTACGCCGTTGTTCGATATTTCGGACACTCGTTTCCGAGTGCCCCTCCTCTTCACTACTACTGTAGTCATCCACTTCTTCATCAGAAAATGTATAGTTTTTAAAGTCCATTTTGTTCCCACGATCACGGGTCGATATACAAGGTCCACCCCCGGGTGACGCCCATCCCAGGGGTAAAGCTAGATACTGCAGAGGTCGCTCTGTATCTGCAGGTTTTAACGACTATGCTGTCGGGTTTTATAGAGTTTTCCTTCTCGCGGGCCGGCCAATGAAGGCAAGCCCTCCGTTCCGGCATCTTGCAACTACCCCATTACGTCGCTGGATGGGGTTGTTGAAGCAAGACGCCAGAGTACGGGGCTAGAGGAGTCGACGTGCCTCCCCTAGTTTTTGGGTGGTAAGTGCTCGACGGCATTGTAAGTGCACGCCGAGCCCACCCCCTAACCTAACTTAAGCTACCCATTTCCCCCCCAGTGTGGCGGTGACTAAGCGAGTTTTCAGACGAAAAGTCACTTGTCACCTACCTCCCCCCCCCCCGTGCCGGATATTTGCCATGGGCTGAAAGATTCCCCCAAAAAAGGGGAAAGTCTCAGCCGATGCCCAGGGTGCACCAGCCCAGATGCTGCGTTCTCTCCGGATCGAGATCAAGAGAGACTGCAACACCCAAGCCAACGTGGAGGAATCCGGCCTGCACCCCAACCTAACCTAACCTAACCTAACCTAACCTAACCTAACCTAACCTAACCTAACCTAACCTAACCTAACCTAACCTAACCTAACCTAACCTAACCTAACCTTTTTTTTTTTTTTTTTTTTTTTTTTTTTTTTTTTTTTTTTTTTTTTTTTTTTTTTTTTTGACGGTGAGGAAACGCATTTACGCGTACCCTCCGGTCTAGGGATGACCATATTGGAGGGTTATGTGGGACTCTCAACCCCCTACCCTTCAGAGCGAAGGGGAAGGGGGAAGCCTACCCACTAAAACCTCACCGGTGTTAACCTCCACAGGCTGTTAACGGGGGCACCGTGGGATGATGACTATTCACCACTGGGTGCCCCCCAGCCGCCCCAGCCTGTTGCTGGGGCACCTGCGCCAAAGGAGGGAGGGTTCAGTTAACACGCCGAACCCTCCCCCAGACGTGTAGGACCTTTATGTGGGACCCTATCCCCACGGTCCTACTAGGGGTTCAGGCGGGCGGCAAACTGCCTCCGCCTTCGCCCCACACGTCTACGCCGGAGCGGGTGCGCCTCCACGTCCTCCTCGCGCTCCCGCTCCGCCGCCTCCTTCTGCGAGACAATGCTCTCGCAGAAGGAGACGACCGCCAACCACGATCTCTCACTGCTCAGCATGGCCGACACGACGCTGTGCAGTGAGAGATCGGAGAGCCCTGTGTCCGCAACCAGAGCGCGGCGCTCCGGATCCCACTTCGAGCACACCTCTAGGGTGTGCTGGGCCGTGTCGTCCGGATCGCCGCACTCGTGGCAAACCGGACTGGGCTCTCTCCTAATCTTGTGCAGGTAATGACCGAAGCACCCGTGCCCGGTCATCACCTGCACAAGACGGTACGTGGCGGTACCGTACCTCCTCTCCAACCAGTGGTCCAGCGACGGGAGGAGTGCCCCTATGGTGCGGAGTCCATAGGGGGAGTCCTCCAGGTCGCTTTTCCACCGGTCCCTCAGGCGCCGCTCCGTCATTCGACGGGCCCCCTCCACCGTCTCCGAGTCCGGGCGCTGTCTCCTCGCCCGGAACCCGGCCCTCATCCGGTATGTCTCGGCCTGCACCTGAGCATCTAGCTCCCACGGCGGGGTGCAGGCCAAGACACACGCGGCCGCATGTGCCACCGTCACATAGGCCCTCACTATTCGGAGGGCCACCACTCTTTGGGGCCTCCTTAGGAGCGCCTTATTCTTGGCCGACAGCTTGTCGGCCCAGATTGGCGCTCCGTATAGCGCCATGCTACGCACTACGCCTGCAAACAGGCGTCGGCATGGCGCTTGAGGCCCCCCCACGTTCGGCAACATGCGGCCCAGGGCCGACGCGGCGCCTACCACCCGGGGAGCAAGTTGGCGGAAATGCTCCCCGAAATCCCACCTCCGGTCCAGGATGAGGCCAAGGTACTTTATCGTACCCTTCACCTGGACCGCTTCCCCCGCCACAGGGATGGACAATCCACAACGTGGACGCCATCCCCTCCCCCCGAAGACAATGGCGTCTGTCTTCGGGAGGGACACCTCCAGACCCAGCTGTCGGATGCGGCCGACAACCAGGTCTGCCGCCAACGACGCCCTCCGAAGGGCCTCCTCCAGCTCACGTCCCCGCACGGCCACCATTGTATCGTCGGCATAACAAAGGGTGGCCATGCGGGGAAGGAGCGCTCCGCGGATCACCCAGTCGTACCCTATGTTCCATAGCAGGGGTCCTAACACGGACCCCTGGGGAACACCGCACGACATCGGGTGAGCGATCCGCAGACCCCCACGATCGTAGAGCACTACCCTGTCGGTTAGGTAGTGCTCCACAATCCGCCGCAGATACCCGGGCACCCTGTGGAAGCGGAGGGCCTCGCTGATGACCGAGAAGGGCAGGGAGCCAAATGCGTTGGCGATGTCTAACGACACCGCCACGACCCCCTCACCCTTCGCCTCCGCGTTCCCACAGAAGTTCCGGAGGGACGAAAGCGCGTCCATAGTGGACCGTCCCTCCCGGAACCCGAACTGCCGGTCGGAGATGTTAGGCCCCACGTCCTCCAGATGTTGGACGATGCGACGGGACAAGATGCGCTCTAGCATCTTGCCCGTCTCATCTAGGAGGACGATGGGGCGGTGACCGGCAGGGGTATCAAACGGCCTACCCTCCTTCCGAAGGAGGACGAGGCGTCCCTCCTTCCAGCACCTCGGGAAGCGCCCCTCCTTGATACAATCATCAAAGAGGGTCCGCAAGCGGTCCCCGAGGTGCTCCGCCACAATGTGGAGGACTCTCCCCGGTACCCCATCCGGTCCTGGTGCCTTTCTGCAGGACCGGAGACGGTCGACGATGGAACCTAACCTAACCTAACCTAACCTAACCTAACCTAACCTAACCTAACCTAACCTAACCTAACCTAACCTAACCTAACCTAACCTAACCTAACCTAACCTAACCTAACCTAACCTAACCTAACCTAACCTTTTTTTTTTTTTTTTTTTTTTTTTTTTGTTGACGAAGTGGAAATGCATTTACGCATCCTCCCTGCCCGGGGAAGGCTGTGCAATGGGAGGTATGACGGACTCTCAAAAGAACTACCGTCTAAAACCACTCCGGCGTTTAAACCTCCTGGCCGGTAGTGAGGCACCGCGGTACCGCTAAAAGCATAGACCACTGACGCACCTCCCGGCTTGCTCCGAAGAGCCCCTCAAACCCCCGCCAGAGGAGGAGACGGCTGTGAACAGCCCGCGACCGTCTCCCCAGACCGGTTTAGCCGTGCAATGTGAGCCCCCTACCCACTGGCTTAACAAGAAGTTCGGGCGAGCAGCAAACCGAAGTTCACTGAGTTCGCCTTCCCTTCAACGGTCTGCCTGTGGTGGATGGTGCTTTCCGGATACCCAAACGCGAGGTTTGGTCCCATACCCTTCAAACACACCCCACCACAGCTGTCCCACCAATAACTACAGTGCCCCCCGAGATTCCGAAGGACACGTAGAAGGACCCTCGGGTGACATGGGAGCACCTTCGGAGTGGGTTACGCCCCGTTGCGTGCCATGTCTTCCGGTAAACCCAGTCACCAACCACCAAAGTGACAGAAAGCAGCTGTCCGGTTTGGAAACGGCCTCGAAGGCACACGCAACCGCCCCTTTCAACCACCTCTGTCACGGCCCCCTCCAGGTAACTGGTTAAGCTTTCCAGGAACAGAAACGGCCTCGTAGGCACACGCAACTGACCCTTCAAGCCTCCCCAGTCACCAACCGTCAAAAGGCAACAGAGAGAAGCTGTCCAGGACGGAAGCGGCCTCGCAGGCACACGCCACCGCCCCTTCCAACAACCTCTGTCGCCGCCCTCATAAGAGGCGGGATGGTGACGACACCACTTTTCCGAGGAAAAGCGGCTCGTCACCATCCCCCCCCTAGGTGACAGAAGGAAACTTTCCGGGGCAGAAGTGCCGGTACACAACCGCAACCCTTCAAGAAACCCCTGTCACCTCCCCTCCCCCCCTTGCCGGATATTAGCCATGGGCCGAAAGAATTCCCAAGTGGGAAAAGTCTCAGCCAATGCCCAGGGTGCACCAGCCCAGATGCTGCGTTCTCCCCGGATCGAGATCAAGAGAGACTGCAACACCCAAGCCAACGTGGAGGAATCCGGCCTGCACCCCAACCTAACCTAACCTAACCTAACCTAACCTAACCTAACCTAACCTAACCTAACCTAACCTAACCTAACCTAACCTTTTTTTTTTTTTTTTTTTTTTTTTTTTTTTTTTTTTTTTTTTTTTTTTTTTTGACAGGGTGGAAAATGCTTTATGCATTCCCCTCACCATGGGAGTAGTGAGGGGATATGTGGGACTCACCCCCCGCCCCCCCCCCAGAATGAGAGGGGGAAAGGGGGCGCAACCCACTAAAAACCACCCTGGCGTACCCTCCTGCCGGTTAGGCAAGGCGCCGTGGAACCGCCGAAGCTCTGCCCACGACGCCTTCCGGCAGCCCCGGCCGTCTGCCGGGGCTACCCGCGCCGAAGGAGAGAGAGGCCGAGCACGCCTGGCCCCTCTCCCAGACCGCCAAGTGACTAGCCTACGGCGGGTGGGGGACTCCCATCCCCCACCCGCAGTCACTAAGGGTTGAGGCGGGCGGCAAAACGCCGCCGCCTCACCCCCCGCCGTCTACGCCGGAGCGGATGCGCGAGAGGAGAGTCCTCGCGCTCACGCTCCGAGGCCTCCTTCTGCGAGATGACACACTCGCAGAAGGAGGCCACAGCCCTCCAGGACCTGTCGCTGCACAGCATTGCAGACACAACGCTGTGCAGGGAGAGGTCCCGTCGACCGATGGCTAGCGCCATAGTGCGGCGCTCCGCACTCCACCGGCTGCACACCTCGAGAGTGTGCTGAGCCGTGTCGTCCGGATCGCCTTTCGGGCTTTCTTGCAGCCCCGGAGCCGGTCCACCGCCCTCTCGAACTCGTCGTCGCTTACCGGTGCGATGGCGAGCTCGAGTGGGTCCTCCAAGTCCCCCGGTGGCTCGGTCATCACCGGGGGAGTTATCGAGGGAGCTGCCGGAAACAGCCCCTCGATGACCCTCCTCAGGAGGGGAGGCTCTAGGGAGTCCATGGGGGGGGCAGTGCGCATTTTATTGCGCACCACCCTGTACGGCCGCCCCCACGGATCCCTGTCCAGCGTGGCCAAGAATGAGGCGTGTGCCTCATCCTTGGCCTTTGCTATGGACAGGGTCAGGGCCCCCTTGGCTTCTTTGAGGGCCCCGTAGAGCCTCTCCTCCTCCTCCGCAGTGTGCCGCCTGCGCCTGCAATGTTGGTAGGCGCGGCGGGCACTGTTACTGGTGGTCCGCACTGCCGCAATTTCGGCGGACCACCAGTAGACCTTCCTCCGGGCGAAGAGCCGTTTCGCCCGGGGCATGGCCGCTCCGCACACGGCCTGCAGTGCGGAGCGGAACCGGCGCGCCCTCTCCTCCACTCCCAAGGCGGCGGGTGGGGCAGCACACCAAGCCTCCACCATCGCCGCCTCGTCCGCCTTGGCCCTGTCCAGCTGGGACAGGGACCACTTGGGGAACTCCTCCGTCCCCCCTCCCCGCCCCCCCCGAGGACTGGGTGGCGGCTGGCCCGGTCTTGTGGAGACCCTCAACCTGATATACAGGTGATCGGAGAGGGTCTCCACGTCCTCCAGGACGCGCCAGTCTGCGAGGCGTGCGGCAATGGCAGGGGTCGCGAACGTTATGTCCACGATAGACCCCCCCTGCCGCCGCACGCAAGTGTTGGCGCTGCCCTGGTTCAGGACCACCAGGCCCGCCGCCGCCACCCAATCCGTCAGCACGCCCCCGCGCACGTCCGTTATGGGGGATCCCCACGCCGCACTCTTGGCGTTGAGGTCCCCCAGGACCATTACCTGGCGCGGGGCCGCCCTCGCCACGACCCCCTCTAGGACCCCCAGGAAGGCCTCAAAGGCGGCCAGCGGCCTATTGGGGGAGAAGTACACCGCAACTAGTACGGTGTCGCTCCCCCATCCGGCCGCCACATACCCCGGGCCGCCCTCGATCCTCACGAGGGGGGGTCCGTCGCCGACCGCCGGCACCGCCACGGCAACCCACTCGTCCGTCGACCCCACCCAATTGGGTAGGGGAGGGACGAAGTAGGGTTCCGCGACGACCGCAACGTCAATCGACCACTCCGCCATTACCTGCATCAGCAGGTCTTGTGCTCTGGCGGAGTGGTTGACGTTGGCCTGCAGGAGCTCCAAATGGTGTGCTGGCATTTAGAGCTCCATGCAGGTCTCCTCGGGGGCCGCGGCGGTCGCTGCGGGGGCGCTTTCATTAGCAACGGCGGGGCGGAGACGCTGCGGCCTCAGGTCCCTACCTTTTGTTGCGGGGGGGAAACATTTCCTCCCCCCCAGCATGTGGTTTGCCGGGAGTTTGGCCTGGTGGCATACGGCGCACCAAGCCTTCTCCCAGCAATCCGCCATTTTGTGCCCCTCTTTGCTGCACCGGAAGCAGAAATTGCTCCGGTCTACTTTAGAGGGGCACAGCTCCCGCGAGTGGCCGACACCATAACAGCGGAAGCACCGCATTGGTGTCGGCCCCACCGCCGTGACCCTGGCGGAGGCCCAGCCCACCAGGATCCTCCCAGCTTTGGTGAGGGCCACCGCCGCCTGCACGGGGCACTGGATCAAGACCGATCCAGTGCCATCGTAAAGGGCGCGGACGGCCCCCACCCGGACCTGCTCAGGCTGACATGCCCCCGCCGCGGCAACAGCCTGCGCCACCGTCTCCTTTGTGGCCGACTCGTCCAGACCGGAAATCTGGACGCCGGCCATCTTGACGGGGCGGCTGACGTCCGCTACGTCCCCCACCAACCCTTGCAGCTTGGCTGCAAGGGTATCCGCCACCTCGTGGCCCTTCTCCCCGGGGACCTCGATGACCCGGGAGCCCGTCATCGAGGTCCTGACCCGCACGCTCTGCAGGCCCACCTCGCTCAGGCTAAGACCATTAATGGCCTTAGCCATGGTAGCCTGCAGGGTGGTGGTGGCCCCCTTCTTGAGGGAGATCACCACCGCCGCCGTCTTGGGGACGGACAGCTTTGCGGGTCTGGGCCCGTGCGCTGCCTTCCCGGGCCCTTTAGGGGCTGGAGGGGGGGGCTTGGCCGCACCCTTTGCCTTCTTCCGCACCACCTGCGACCACGACATCTGTGTGGGCGCAGGCGGCATACGGCCCGAGGGGCCGGGCTCCTCCTCCGGGGCCGGGGCGGCCTTGGCGGCCTTGGCGGACTTCTTGTTGGCGGGGGTGGGGACTGGGGCCGCCGCCTTCTTGTTGGCCCGCCCATCGCCTAGCCTGGCTCTGGCTTTCGGCTCGAGGTCCGCCGGGGCCGGGGGTGGCAGGGCAATACCTGTTCCCTTTCGCTGGGGAGGGGCCGACACGGCAGGCTTCACAGCCCGCTTCTCGTGTGCCAGCGGGGGGCGAAGGATGGGCTCCGCCGGGAGGCGCCTGTTCACCTCCTCCATCCTGTCGGCTATCATCCTCCCCAGGCTAAGGAACAGGTCCCTCTTCATTACTTCAATCGCCTCTGTCAGCTCGGCGGTCCCGAACTGCAGGGCGGAAGCGACGGGGGGGGCGGCCGGGATCTGCCTCTCGCTGAAGGCAATGCGGAGTGCCTTCAGCTCCGCCGAGTTGAGCGCGAGTTGCTCCCGCATCCTTTTATTGTCCGCTTTTAGGATGCGGATCTCCTCGCTCTCGGTCCTGGCGGCCTCTACCTCGTCCATCAGCCCCAAGATGGTGCGGCAGGCCCGGTTCATCCGGCCTTGGACCTCCCCCTTGATGTTTCCGGATATCCTGGCCGCCTCCAGGATGTCCCTCGCCGCCATGCGGGTGGCATCAATCGGGTCAGCCTTCTGACCCTCTAGCCCATCCATGGGCTCCGGGGAGCGCGAGCCCGAGCGTGAGCGCGAGGCTGACCGAGATCGCCGGTCCCCCTCCGCCTTACCCTTTTTTCCCCCCTTTCCCCCTCTGGGGCGGAGTTCGGGGAAATCCCTCCTGTAGCTGGCCGCAGGATCGGCATCAGCTACCTCCTCAAACTGGGGCTCAAGCTGGTACAGCTTGGCCCTCAGCCTGGCAGCGGCCAGCCCAGAGTATGCCCCCTTAGGCTTGCCCCTAAACGCCGTGTTGATTTTCACGGGCCTTTCCTCCCCCTCCTCCTCCTCGTCCTGGTTCTCCAGGGCCCTCTTGGAGGGCTGTGGAGCAGAGTGCTCCCCCACGAGCCATCCGAGATCGTCAATCTCAGACTCGGATTCGGAGTCGTTAATAACCCCCCCCCCCTTGGGTGGAACCCTGCGATTTTTCGTAGGTGAGGCCATGGTGGCCCCCCCTACCTCCCTACCAAGAAAAGCCGAAATCCGACCGCTAGGACCCAAGTTAGGACCTAACCTAACTTAAAACGGTCAAGCGCGACTCGGATTTCGACTTTCCTATAGTAAAAGAGATTTTGCGCCTGAAATTAAAAAATAGCAATCAGGGGAAAACTTTGTCCCCTGATTTGACGCCCTTCCAAAAGTCCTAGCAGGATCAAACAAAGACTAAAAGGTAGTCCTTGCTTGCCCCCCTAAAACTAAACACAAAAAATAATTAAAAGGTAAAAAGGTTAAAAGTTATCGAATTTACCAACTTTCGGAAAAACCTTAAGTTGGTAAACCGAAAAACCTTACCCCCCCCGGAACCTTAACACGACTATAACTCCCGACCTGGGAGTCGTAGAATTAAGGTTTATATACAAAATATTTACAAAAATAAACAATCTACACTAATTTTGGGGTTTTATATTTTTGCAGCAAATGCAAAAAATATAAAACACCGACAAACACAAAAAAGACGGAACCGATTTCCGAAAACCTCGAGTAAAAACTCGAAGTTTTCAAAAATACAAAGTTCGCGTCCTAAAAACAAAAACCAAACTAAACAAACGCTATAGTTAGCGGGACCGTTGCAGCTACCCCAACCCAAAAACTGGGCAATTAAGGAAGCTGGCAACACCGACAAAACTAATTTAGAAAAACGTAAACAAACAAAAATAATTACAAAAAATTAAAGTTAAAAAACACTAAACTAGGAGGCCGATATTTTCTAAACTAAGGTTCAGAAAATTATCGGACCAACCGTACGGCAAAGAAGCCGATCGCCGGTATTTTTCTAACCTATAAAAGGCTCGAAAAGATATCGGCAACACAGACTTTTTCGCCGCAGAAAACGTACAAAAACTAAAGAAACAAAAACCAACCGCAAAACGAAATATAAAAAAAATAAGGAAACTATACTAGATAAAAGAGAAAAGATATTTGGAAAGACGTGAGAAAAAAATGTAATATTTTGTCTCCGAAGAACGCAAAAATCCACTCAGCAACACCCAAGATTTTACCTCAACCTAACCTAACCTAACCTAACCTAACCTAACCTAACCTAACCTAACCTAACCTAACCTAACCTAACCTAACCTTTTTTTTTTTTTTTTTTTTTTTTTTTTTTTTTTTTTTTTTTTTTTTTTTTTTTTTTTTTTTTTTTTTTTTTGATGACGGAGTGGAAATGCATTTACGCATCCTCCCTGCCCGGGGAAGGCTGTGCAATGGGAGGTATGACGGACTCTCAAAAGAACTACCGTCTAAAACCACTCCGGCGTTTACCCCCCTGGCCAGTCGCGAGGCGCCGCGGAACCGCAATTAAGCTTTGCCCACTGACACGCCTCCTGGCCTGCTCCGAAGAGCCCCACCTTCTCCGCCAAAGGAGGAGACGGCTGCGGTCAGCAGCCCACGACCATCTCCCCAGACCGGTAAAGCCGTGCAATGTGGGCCCCCAACCCACTGGCCCTACACGGTCTGCCTGTGGTGGATGGTGCTTTCCGGATACCCAACCTCTAGGGTCGGTCCCCATACCCTTCAAACACACCCCACCACAGCTGTCCCGCCAATAACTACAGTGCCCCCCGGGATTCCGAAAGACACGTAGAAGGACCCTCGGGTGACATGGGAGTACGTCTTGAGCAGGGTCATGCTCCGGTGCAGAGCGGAACCTTCGTGCTCCGTTGCAGAGCGGAGTTAACATGCCCCAGTCTTTCGGTAAGCCCAGTCACCAACCACCAAAGTGACAGAAAGCAGCTGTCCGGTTTGGAAACGGCCTCAAAGGCACACGCAACCGCCCCTTTCAACCACCTCTGTCACGGCCCCCTCCAGGTAACTGGTTAAGCTTTCCAGGAACAGAAACGGCCTCGAAGGCACACGCAACTGACCCTTCAAGCCTCCCCAGTCACCAACCGTCAATGGGCCACAGAAGGAAGCTGTCCAGGGCGGAAGCGGCCCAGCAACCGCCCCTTCCAACGACCTCTGTCGCCGCCTCCCTATGGTGACGAGGCCACTTTTCCGAAGAAAAGCTGCTCGTCACCATCCCCCCCCAGGTGACAGAAGGAAACTTTCCGGGGCAGAAGTGCCGGTACACAACCGCAACCCTTCAAGAAACCCCTGTCACCTCCCCCCCCCCCCCCCCCCGTGCCGGATATTAGCCATGGACCGAAAGAATTCCCAAGGGGGAAAAGTCTCAGCCAATGCCCAGGGTGCACCAGCCCAGATGCTGCGTTCTCTCCGGATCGAGATCAAGAGAGACTGCAACACCCAAGCCAACGTGGAGGAATCCGGCCTGCACCCCAACCTAACCTAACCTAACCTTTTTTTTTTTTTTTTTTTTTTTTTTTTTTGATGACGGAGTGGAAATGCATTTACGCATCCTCCCTGCCCGGGGAAGGCTGTGCAATGGGAGGTATGACGGACTCTCAAAAGAACTACCGTCTAAAACCACTCCGGCGTTTACCCCCCTGGCCAGTCGCGAGGCGCCGCGGAACCGCAATTAAGCTTTGCCCACTGACACGCCTCCTGGCCTGCTCCGAAGAGCCCCACCTTCTCCGCCAAAGGAGGAGACGGCTGCGGTCAGCAGCCCACGACCATCTCCCCAGACCGGTAAAGCCGTGCAATGTGGGCCCCCAACCCACTGGCCCTACACGGTCTGCCTGTGGTGGATGGTGCTTTCCGGATACCCAACCTCTAGGGTCGGTCCCCATACCCTTCAAACACACCCCACCACAGCTGTCCCACCAATAACTACAGTGCCCCCCGGGATTCCGAAAGACACGTAGAAGGACCCTCGGGTGACATGGGAGTACGTCTTGAGCAGGGTCATGCTCCGGTGCAGAGCGGAACCTTCGTGCTCCGTTGCAGAGCGGAGTTAACATGCCCCAGTCTTTCGGTAAGCCCAGTCACCAACCACCAAAGTGACAGAAAGCAGCTGTCCGGTTTGGAAACGGCCTCAAAGGCACACGCAACCGCCCCTTTCAACCACCTCTGTCACGGCCCCCTCCAGGTAACTGGTTAAGCTTTCCAGGAACAGAAACGGCCTCGAAGGCACACGCAACTGACCCTTCAAGCCTCCCCAGTCACCAACCGTCAATGGGCCACAGAAGGAAGCTGTCCAGGGCGGAAACGGTCCAAAGCAACCGCCCCTTCCAACGACCTCTGTCGCCGCCTCCCTATGGTGACGAGGCCACTTTTCCGAAGAAAAGCTGCTCGTCACCATCCCCCCCCAGGTGACAGAAGGAAACTTTCCGGGGCAGAAGTGCCGGTACACAACCGCAACCCTTCAAGAAACCCCTGTCACCTCCCCCCCCCCCCCCCCCGTGCCGGATATTAGCCATGGACCGAAAGAATTCCCAAGGGGGAAAAGTCTCAGCCAATGCCCAGGGTGCACCAGCCCAGATGCTGCGTTCTCTCCGGATCGAGATCAAGAGAGACTGCAACACCCAAGCCAACGTGGAGGAATCCGGCCTGCACCCCAACCTAACCTAACCTAACCTAACCTAACCTAACCTAACCTAACCTAACCTAACCTAACCTAACCTAACCTAACCTAACCTAACCTAACCTAACCTAACCTAACCTAACCTAACCTAACCTAACCTAACCTAACCTAACCTAACCTAACCTAACCTAACCTAACCTAACCTAACCTAACCTAACCTAACCTAACCTAACCTAACCTAACCTAACCTTTTTTTTTTTTTTTTTTTTTTTTTTTTTTTTTTTTAGGGGGGGTATGACGGACTCTCTCCTCCCCCCACTCTCGCACGAGAGTAGAGGGAGCAGCCTACCGTCTAAAACCACTCCGGCGTTTACCTCCGCTGCTGTTTTCGGGGACACAATGGGATGCCTAGGATGCAACCATTAGGTGTCCCCCAGCCGTCCCAGCCTAGTGCCGGGGTACCTCCGCCAAAGGAGGGAGAGGTCGGTAAACGCTACGACCCCTCCCCCAGACGTGTGTAGGACCGTGCAATGTGGGCCCCTAACCCACTGGTCCTACAAGGGGTTCAGGCTAGCAGCGTACTGCATGCGCCTTCGCCCCCTCCGTCTGCGTCGGAGCGGGTGCGCGTCGACATTGTCTTCGCGCTCCCGCTCCGCCACCTCCTTCTGCGAGATGACACTCTCACAGAAGGAGGATACCGCCTTCCACGATCTGTCGCTGCCCAGCATGGCCGAGACTACGCTGTGCAGCGAGAGATCTGAGGCACCAATTTCCGCAGCCATAGTGCGGCGCTCCGGATCCCAGCGAGTACACACCTGGAGGGTGTGCTGGGCCGTGTCATCCGGGTCGCCACACTCGTGGCAGATCGGACTCGGCTCCCTCTTTATCTTGTGCAGGTAGTGGCCGAAGCACCCATGTCCGGTCAGTACCTGCACAAGCCGGTACGTAAGCGTACCGTGTCGCCTCTCGACCCAGTGGTCAAATGACGGGAGGAGTGCCCCTATAGTGTAAGTTCCATAGGGGGAGTCCTCCAGGTCACTTTTCCACCGGTCCCTCAGGCGCCGCTCCGTCATTCGACGGGCCCCCTCCACCGTCTCCGAGTCCGGGCGCTGTCTCCTCGCCCGGAACCCGGCCCTCATCCGGTATGTCTCGGCCTGCACCTGAGCATCTAGCTCCCACGGCGGGGTGCAGGCCAAGACACACGCGGCCGCATGTGCCACCGTCACATAGGCCCTCACTATTCGGAGGGCCACCACTCTTTGGGGCCTCCTTAGGAGCACCTTATTCTTGGCCGACAGTTTGTCGGCCCAGATTGGCGCTCCGTATAGCGCCATGCTACGCACTACGCCTGCAAACAGGCGTCGGCATGGCGCTTGAGGCCCCCCCACGTTCGGCAACATGCGGCCCAGGGCCGACGCGGCGCCTACCACCCGGGGAGCAAGTTGGCGGAAATGCTCCCCGAAATCCCACCTCCGGTCCAGGATGAGGCCGAGGTACTTGATCGTACCCTTCACCTGGACCGCCTCCCCCGCCACAGGGATGGTCAATCCACTACGTGGACGCCATCCCCTCCCCCCGAAGACAATAGCGTCTGTCTTCGGGAGGGACACCTCCAGACCCAGTTGTCGGATGCGGCCGACAACCAGGTCTGCCGCCAACGACGCCCTCCGGAGGGCCTCCTCCAGCTCACGTCCCCGCACGGCCACCATTGTATCGTCGGCATAGCAAAGGGTGGCCATGCGGGGAAGGAGCGCTCCGCGGATCACCCAGTCGTACCCTATGTTCCATAGCAGGGGTCCTAACACGGACCCCTGTGGAACACCGCACGACATCGGGTGAGCGATCCGCAGACCCCCACGATCGTAGAGCACTACCCTGTCGGTTAGGTAGTGCTCCACAATCCGCCGCAGATACCCGGGCACCCTGTGGAAGCGGAGGGCCTCCCTGATGACCGAGAAGGGTAGGGAGCCGAATGCGTTGGCAATGTCTAACGACACCGCCACGACCCCCTCACCCTTCGCCTCCGCGTTCCCACAGAAGTTCCGGAGGGACGAAAGCGCGTCCATAGTGGACCGTCCCTCCCGGAACCCGAACTGCCGGTCGGAGATGTTAGGCCCCACGTCCTCCAGATGTTGGACGATGCGACGGGACAAGATGCGCTCTAGCATCTTGCCCGTCTCATCTAGGAGGACAATGGGGCGGTAACCGGCAGGGGTATCAAACGGCCTACCCTCCTTCCGAAGGAGTACGAGGCGTCCCTCCTTCCAGCACCTCGGGAAGCGCCCCTCCTTGATACAATCATCAAAGAGGGTCCGCAAGCGGTCCCCGAGGTGCTCCGCCACAATGTGGAGGACTCTTCCCGGTACCCCCATCCGGTCCTGGTGCCTTTCTGCAGGACCGGAGACGGTCGACGATGGTCTCCATTTCGTCGTCCGTCACGGGAGGGGGATCATCTTGATCAACCTCCTCAACCGTGGGGCCCACCATTGCGGGCGGCTGGAAAGCCGCCGCAGCCGGGAAGAGTCCCTCCACAATTCTCGTGAGGAGCTCTGGCTCAAGGGAGTCCATGGGGGGTGCGCAACGCATTTTGTTGCGCACAACTCGGTAAGGCCGCCCCCACGGATCCCTATCCAACGTGGCCAGGAACTCCTCACGCGCCTCGTCCTTTCTGCGAGCTATCTCCACAGAGAGCGCGTCCTTCGCCACCTTCAGCTCTCTGTGGAGATGCTCTTCCTCCTCCGGCAGGTGTCGCCGCCTCCTGCAGCGCGTGTATGCGCGGCGGGCGGTATCACTGGCGGCTCGCAGGGCCGCAATCTCCTGCGACCACCAGTACACCTGCCTCTTGGCGGGCAGCCTTCGGGCCCGGGGCATGGCCGCGTCGCACACCGACGTTAGTGCGACGCGAAACCGGGCTGCCCGCTCCTCCACCCCCAAGGTGACCGGTGGGGGCGCACACCACGCCTCCACCATGGCCGCCTCCACCGCCGCTCCCAGGTCGAGGCGGGCCAGGGTCCACCTTGGGAAAGCCCCTCCTCCTCCTCTCCCCCTCCGCCCTCTCGGGCTGGGCGGCGGCACCCCTGGCGAGGTGCTGACCCTCATCCGAACGTATAAATGGTCGGAGAGGGTCTCTACCTCCTGAAGGACGCGCCAGTCCGCGATTCGTGCGGCAATGGCAGGGGTCGCGAACGAGACGTCCACGATCGACCCTCCCTGCCGCCGCACACACGTGTTGGCGTCGCCCCGGTTGAGCACCTCAAGCCCCATCGCCGCCACCCAGTCTTCGAGGGCCACCCCTCTCGGGTCCGTGATGGGGGAACCCCACGCCGCGCTCTTGGCGTTTAGGTCCCCCATCACCACCAATGGCGCCGGCGCCGCCCCTCCGACGACTCTCCCCAGCCCCACCAGGAAGGCTTCAAACTCCCGCAGCGGCCTATTCGGGGAGAAGTAAACTGCCACTAGGACAGTTTCTCCCCACTTGGCCACCGCGAAGCCCGAACCCCTGGCCATTCCCGATAGGGGGGGGAGGTCACCCATCGCCGGTACCGCGATGGCAACCGAGCCGTCCGTCGCCCCGACCCAGTTAGACTGGGGGGGGACGAAGTACGGCTCAGCTACCACCAACACGCCAATGCCCCACTCCGCCATGACCTGCATGAGCAGATCTTGGGCGCGGGCGGAGTGGTTGGCGTTCGCCTGCAGGACCTCTAATTGCCGGTGTGCTGGCATTTAGAGGTCCATCTGGCTAACCTCCTGGGTTGACACATTGGCGGCACGCCTTATGGGGGGGGGCGTTGATTGGCCCTGCCCTGGAGCTTTGCCCCTGGTGTGTGGCGGGGCACACCTCCATCCTCCCATCACGTGGTCCGCTGGACGTTGCGCCTTAAAGCAGACGTCACAGTGGGGCGCGGCCACGCAGGAGGCCCTCCAGTGGTCTGTCCCGCTGCACCGGTGGCACCAGTTGGACCGGTCCACGGTTGAGGGGCAGAGGGCCCCGCTGTGTCCGATGCCTTGGCATCGGAAGCACCGCATGGGCCTCGCCTCCAGTGCAGTCACGCTGGCGGACGACCACCCCACCAGTAGTCGTCCTGTTGTTGCCAGCGTGTTGGCCACGGTCACCGGGCACTGCACGTTCGCCACGCCGGATCCGTCAAAGCGGACCCGGATGGCGCCAACCTTCACCTGGGTGGGGGAGCACCCAGTCTTGGCCCCAATTGCCGCCGCGATGTCCTCCGGGGTGATGGTCTCATCGAGACCACCCACCCGGACTTCCGCCATCTTGACGGGCCGGTAAACATTCGCCACGTCGCCCACCAGCCCGTCAATTTTGTCGCGCAGCGCGTCTGCAGCCGCGGCACTATTCACGCCCGGGACCTCAATGAGGCGGGCCCCGGTCTGCGTTTTGCGGACCCTAACGTGTTCCAGGCCAACCTCCGCCAGCGAAAAGGACTTCATGGCTTTAGCCATGACGCTGGCGTAGGTTGCCTCGCTGCCCTCCTTCATTGCTACCACGACCGCTGCCGTTTTTGGGGCGGGCAACCTTCTTGGGGCTAGCGATAGCCGGTTGCCCTTGACCACTTGATGTGCGGTGGGGGCAGCCTTCTTCTTTTTCCCCTTACCCTTCACGACGTCCGACCAGGATGTCTGGGCGGGGGGCAGTGCCTCCTGCACTGCCCTCACCGCCGGGGCGAACTCGTGAATAGGGGGAGGACGAGGAGCTGCCAACAGCCTTGTCGCTTTTGCCCGACGAGACCGGCGCGAAGGCTTCGCGGGGCGTGCAACCTTAACGGGGGGGGCCTGACGACCGGCAGGAGTCACCTTGGCCGCTCGGGCGCGGGGAGCCGCCCTAGCTGGGAGAGCCGCCGTGGTGGTGGAAGCTGCTCTGGCCGGGGGAGCTGCCCTGGTGTGAGGAGCTGGCACGGTGGCGGGGCCCAACCTGGGAGGAGCCTCGTTCCTCTTCCGGTCCGCTGCCAGTGGGGGGCGGACTATCGGACCAGCGGGGAGAAGGGCCCGGACTTCCCCAATCCGGACATTCACCATCTCCCCGATGGACATGAAGAGGTCCCGCTTGAGGTCCTCCCTCAGCACCAACATGGCCTGCCCCAGAGCATGAGGCAAGCCTCCATCGGGGGCGGGCTCCTGCGAGGGCTGCTTTTTCCGTTCCGAAAAAGCAGTCCTGAGGGCCTTTAGCTCCGACCGCACGGAGGAGAGTTCCTCTCTCATGCGTTTATTGTCGGCGCGCAAGGCCCTCAACTCCTCGTCTTCGCCTCCGCCCCTCGCTTGGAGGATGTCTGCTGCCGCAAATATGTCGTTGCACGCCTTTTTCATGCGGCCCCAGACATCCCCCTTCAGGTTGCCGCTTTTATTGGCCTCAACCATGACTTGGCGTGCGGCATTCCTCACAACAGCGACGTACCCCCCGTCACTGTCCTCCTCGCGGACAGGGCTGCGGCTACGGTGCCGCGGGACCAACGTGCTCCTCCGTATATTTCCCTTTTTGAGGGGCTTCTTCCTTCGAGTCTGAGGCGGCGGCGAATCACCAGTTGTACAGTACTTGGCAGCCGCGTCCGCCTCCGCCTCAGACCCACCCAGATCATGGTACCTCAGCACCACCCCCGAGCACGCTCCCCTCGTACCGGAGCGCTTCCCTCTCCTAGCGGTGTTCACCTTCGGCTTCGGTAACACCTCGTCCTCCCCGGCGTGTGGCCTTTTTGTAGGCCTTGTACCAGAAGGTCTATTTTGAGTATTCGGGGCATCATTTTTCAGCCCGTCCTCATCAATGACCTTGCTGGTATTGGGGGTGCTGGTCCGGACATGAACTGGCGGAAGAGATGAGTCGGAGACATCACCTGCCTCCGAACTGATCACCTCCACCAGCTCCGCCTCTTTCAGCCTCGCCGCCTCCATTACTTTGTCCATCTCGGTGTCCATTTGGTTGCCAAAGTCATTTTTCAGGAAGTCACCATCTTGGCGACCTCCCTCTCCACTGCCCTCTATCATCAAATCAGCGTCCGTTGTGGGTTTGCGTTGGTTGTGTTCACGGAGGTCAGCGCCATTGCGCTGACCTACGACATGGCCTTTGCCCCCCCCAGAATACGAGGGGCAGCCCGTGTCCGCAGACACGGGGAGGGGTTCTCCCGTAAGGGTACCCTCCTGGGGTAGTTTTTTTTTTAGACCATCACTCATCATCATCGTCAGGTACGTTTAGGGCCCTGCACCAAAGGCCATGGTTGGATTTTTATAGAGGTTGTCTCCTCGCGGCCCAACGTGACGGCCATCGCCCCGGACGCCTACGGGTCCGGATTACGATTTGACCGACGGAAGCCTAAGCAAACCGCCGCTCCTGCACGCCTTCTGAAAAACAGAAGACGCAGTTGCACTCCACTAACTACTCTCCAAGGAGAGTAGTCGGGAGCAACCTTCCACCAATATTGCGCACTTTCGGGGAGTATTTAATTCCCCAGGCCCGCGCTGGCCCAAAAGTGGATATACCGCCACTGGCTCGGTGCCCACCCCCTAGCCTAGCCTAACTTAACTACCCATTTCCCCCCCAGTGTGTCGGTGACAAAGCGACTTTTCTAACGGAAAGTCACTTGTCACCTCCCCCCCACTCCCCTGCCGGATATTTGCCATGGGCTGAGAGAATTCCCCAGGGGGGAAAAGTCTCAACCGATGCCCAGGGTGCACCAGCCCAGATGCTGCGTTCTCTCCGGATCGAGATCAAGAGAGATCGCAACAACCAAGCCAACGTGGAGGAATCCGGCCCGCACCCCAACCTAACCTAACCTAACCTAACCTAACCTAACCTAACCTAACCTAACCTAACCTAACCTAACCTAACCTAACCTAACCTAACCTAACCTAACCTAACCTAACCTAACCTAACCTAACCTAACCTAACCTAACCTAACCTAACCTAACCTAACCTAACCTAACCTAACCTAACCTAACCTAACCTAACCTAACCTTTTTTTTTTTTTTTTTTTTTTTTTTTTTTTTTTTTTTTTTTTTTTTTTTTGACAGGGTGGAAAATGCTTTATGCATTCCCCTCACCATGGGAGTAGTGAGGGGATATGTGGGACTCACCCCCCCGCCCCCCCTCCGAATGAGAGGGGGAAAGGGAGCGCAACCCACTAAAAACCACCCTGGCGTACCCTCCTGCCGGTTAGGCAAGGCGCCGTGGAACCGCCGAAGCTCTGCCCACGACGCCTTCCGGCAGCCCCGGCCACCTGCCGGGGCTACCCGCGCCGAAGGAGAGAGAGGCCGAGCACGCCTGGCCCCTCTCCCAGACCGCCAAGTGACTAGCCTACGGCGGGCGAGGGACTCCCATCCCCCACCCGCAGTCACTAAGGGTTGAGGCGGGCGGCAAAACGCCGCCGCCTCAACCCCCGCCGTCTACGCCGGAGCGGATGCGCGAGAGGAGAATCCTCGCGCTCACGCTCCGAGGCCTCCTTCTGCGAGATGACACACTCGCAGAAGGAGGCCACAGCCCTCCAGGACCTGTCGCTGCACAGCATTGCAGACACAACGCTGTGCAGGGAGAGGTCCCGTCGACCGATGGCTAGCGCCATAGTGCGGCGCTCCGCACTCCACCGGCTGCACACCTCGAGAGTGTGCTGAGCCGTGTCGTCCGGATCGCCGCACTCATGGCACTGCGGGCCGGGCTCCCTCCCAATTTTGTGCAGGTAATGACCGAAGCATCCGTGTCCGGTCAATACCTGCACAAGCCGGTACGACGTAGCGCCGACTGCCCTCCCCAACCAGGTGTCAAACGACCCGAGGACCGCCCCTATGGTCCGAGTCCCATAGGGGGAGTCCTCCAGGTCCGCTTTCCACCTGTCCCGCAGTCGGCGCTCCGTCATCCGGCGCGTCTCCTCCACCTCCTCAGGGTCCGGGCGTTCTCCTCTCGCCCGGGCCCTGGACCTAACTGCGTAGGTCTCCGCCTGCACCTCTGCGTCCAACTCCCAGGGCGGGGTGCAGGCGAGGAGGCAGGCCGCGGCGTGGGCCACCGTCATGTAGGCCCTCACAATACGGAGGGCCACCACCCGCTGTGGCCTCTGTAGCAGGGCCCTGTTCCGGGCGGACAGCTTGTCCGCCCAGATGGGGGCCCCGTACAGAGCCATGCTCCTTGTAACGCCGGCATACAGCCGGCGGCACAAGGAGCCCGGCCCACCCACGTTCGGCAGCAGCCGGCTCAGTGCCGACGCGGCGCCCACAATTCGGGGAGCCAATTGCGAAAAATGCTCCCCGAAATTCCATCGTCGGTCCAGAACAAGCCCCAAATATTTTATGTGGGGCTTGATCGGGACCGACTCCCCCCCCAGGGTGAGCACCAAACCCGCCGGCAGCCTCCACCCCCGGCCCCCGAAGACTATCGCCTCAGTCTTCGGGAGCGCCACCCTCAGGCCGAGCCGACCAATCCGGTAAATGGTCAGCTCAGCCGCCGCTTCCGCCCGGCACAGCACCTCCCTCATGTCGGTCCCACGCACGGCCACCATGGTGTCATCTGCGTAGCAGATGGTGGCCGTCCGTGGGAGCAACTCCCCCCTGATGGCCCAATCGTACCCCAGGTTCCATAAGAGCGGACCGAGCACGGAACCTTGGGGTACGCCGCAGGCCATCGCCGTCGACCCCCGTCGACCGTCCCTCTGCTCATAGAGCACTACCCTCTCGGTCAGGTAGTGCTCTATGACCCGCCGCAGGTAGGGAGGCACTTGGTGGTAAATAAGTGCCTCCCTTATCACCCCATAGGGGAGAGTGCCAAACGCGTTTGCGATGTCAAGGGACACCGCGACGACACCCTCCCCTCTGCTCGACGCGTACTCACAGAAGTCCCTAAGGGACTTCAGCGCGTCGAGCGTAGACCGCCCCTCTCTGAACCCGAACTGTCTATCAGAGACGTTCGGGCCGGCAGTCTCCAGATGCTGCTGGATCCTGGAGGCCAGGATTCTCTCCATCATCTTCCCGGCCTCATCCAGCAGCACTATGGGGCGATAGGCGGAGGGACAGTCCGGGGGTCGACCCTCTTTCCGGAGGAGGCAGAGCCTCCCCTCCTTCCACACCCTCGGGAACCGTCCCTCCCTCAGGCAGTCGTCCATCAACTGCCTGAGTCGGTCCCCGAGGTGTTTTAGGGCGATGGGGAGTACCCGGCCCGGTACTCCGTCGGGCCCCGGGGCTTTCTTGCAGCCCCGGAGCCGATCCACCGCCCTCTCGAACTCGTCATCGCTTACCGATGCGATGGCGAGCTCGAGTGGGTCCTCCAAGTCCCCCGGTGGCTCGGTCATCACCGGGGGAGTTATCGAGGGAGCTGCCGGAAACAGCCCCTCGATGACCCTCCTCAGGAGGGGAGGCTCTAGAGAGTCCATGGGGGGGGCAGTGCGCATTTTGTTGCGCACCACCCTGTACGGCCGCCCCCACGGATCCCTGTCCAGCGTGGCCAAGAATGAGGCGTGTGCCTCATCCTTGGCCTTTGCTATCGACAGGGTTAGGGCCCCCTTGGCTTCTTTGAGGGCCCCGTAGAGCCTCTCCTCCTCCTCCGCAGTGTGCCGCCTGCGCCTACAGTGTTGGTAGGCGCGGCGGGCACTGTTACTGGTGGTCCGCACTGCCGCAATTTCGGCGGACCACCAGTAGACCTTCCTCCGGGCGAAGAGCCGTTTCGCCCGGGGCATGGCCGCTCCGCACACGGCCTGCAGTGCGGAGCGGAACCGGCGCGCCCTCTCCTCCACTCCCAAGGCGGCGGGTGGGGCAGCACACCAAGCCTCCACCATCGCCGCCTCGTCCGCCTTGGCCCTGTCCAGTTGGGATAGGGACCACTTGGGGAACTCCTCCGTCCCCCCTCCCCGCCCCCCCCGAGGACTGGGTGGCGGCTGGCCCGGTCTTGTGGAGACCCTCAACCTGATATACAGGTGATCGGAGAGGGTCTCCACGTCCTCCAGGACGCGCCAGTCTGCGAGGCGCGCGGCAATGGCAGGGGTCGCGAACGTGATGTCCACGATGGACCCCCCCTGCCGCCGCACGCAAGTGTTGGCGCTGCCCTGGTTCAGGACCACCAGGCCCGCCGCCGCCACCCAATCCGTCAGCACCTCCCAACCTAACCTAACCTAACCTAACCTAACCTAACCTAACCTAACCTAACCTAACCTAACCTAACCTAACCTAACCTAACCTAACCTAACCTAACCTAACCTAACCTAACCTAACCTAACCTAACCTAACCTAACCTAACCTAACCTAACCTTTTTTTTTTTTTTTTTTTTTTTTTTTTTTTTTTTTTTTTTTTTTTTTTTTTTTTTTTTTTTTTTTTTTTTTTGACAGGGTGGAAAATGCTTTATGCATTCCCCTCACCATGGGAGTAGTGAGGGGATATGTGGGACTCACCCCCCGCCCCCCCCTCCGAATGAGAGGGGGACAGGGAGCGCAACCCACTAAAAACCACCCTGGCGTACCCTCCTGCCGGTTAGGCAAGGCGCCGTGGAACCGCCGAAGCTCTGCCCACGACGCCTTCCGGCAGCCCCGGCCACCTGCCGGGGCTACCCGCGCCAAAGGAGAGAGAGGCCGAGCACGCCTGGCCTCTCTCCCAGACCGCCAAGTGACTAGCCTACGGCGGGCGGGGGACTCCCATCCCCCACCCGCAGTCACTAAGGGTTGAGGCGGGCGGCAAAACGCCGCCGCCTCACCCCCCGCCGTCTACGCCGGAGCGGATGCGCGAGAGGAGAGTCCTCGCGCTCACGCTCCGAGGCCTCCTTCTGCGAGATGACACACTCGCAGAAGGAGGCCACAGCCCTCCAGGACCTGTCGCTGCACAGCATTGCAGACACAACGCTGTGCAGGGAGAGGTCCCGTCGACCGATGGCTAGCGCCATAGTGCGGCGCTCCGCACCCCACCGGCTGCACACCTCGAGAGTGTGCTGAGCCGTGTCGTCCGGATCGCCGCACTCATGGCACTGCGGGCCGGGCTCCCTCCCAATTTTGTGCAGGTAATGACCGAAGCATCCGTGTCCGGTCAATACCTGCACAAGCCGGTACGACGTAGCGCCGACTGCCCTCCCCAACCAGGTGTCAAACGACCCGAGGATCGCCCCTATGGTCCGAGTCCCATAGGGGGAGTCCTCCAGGTCCGCTTTCCACCTGTCCCGCAGTCGGCGCTCCGTCATCCGGCGCGTCTCCTCCACCTCCTCAGGGTCCGGGCGTTCTCCTCTCGCCCGGGCCCTGGACCTAACTGCGTAGGTCTCCGCCTGCACCTCTGCGTCCAACTCCCAGGGCGGGGTGCAGGCGAGGAGGCAGGCCGCGGCGTGGGCCACCGTCATGTAGGCCCTCACAATTCGGAGGGCCACCACCCGCTGTGGCCTCTGCAGCAGGGCCCTGTTCCGGGCGGACAGCTTGTCCGCCCAGATGGGGGCCCCGTACAGAGCCATGCTCCTTGTAACGCCGGCATACAGCCGGCGGCACAAGGAGCCCGGCCCACCCACGTTCGGCAGTAGCCGGCTCAGTGCCGACGCGGCGCCCACAACTCGGGGAGCCAGTTGCGTAAAATGCTCCCCGAAGTTCCATCGTCGGTCCAGAACAAGCCCCAAATATTTTATGTGGGGCTTGATCGGGACCGACTCCCCCCCCAGGGTGAGCGCCAAACCCGCCGGCAGCCTCCACCCCCGGCCCCCGAAGACTATCGCCTCAGTCTTCGGGAGCGCCACCCTCAGGCCGAGCCGACCAATCCGGTAAATGGTCAGCTCGGCCGCCGCTTCCGCCCGGCACAGCACCTCCCTCATGTCGGTCCCACGCACGGCCACCATGGTGTCATCTGCGTAGCAGATGGTGGCCGTCCGTGGGAGCAACTCCCCCCTGATGGCCCAATCGTACCCCAGGTTCCATAAGAGCGGACCAAGCACGGAACCTTGGGGTACGCCACAGGCCATCGCCGTCGACCCCCGTCGACCGTCCCTCTGCTCATAGAGCACTACCCTCTCGGTCAGGTAGTGCTCTATGACCCGCCGCAGGTAGGGAGGCACTTGGTGGTAAATAAGTGCCTCCCTTATCACCCCATAGGGGAGAGTGCCAAACGCGTTTGCGATGTCAAGGGACACCGCGACGACACCCTCCCCTCTGCTCGACGCGTACTCACAGAAGTCCCTAAGGGACTTCAGCGCGTCGAGCGTAGACCGCCCCTCTCTGAACCCGAACTGTCTATCAGAGACGTTCGGGCCGGCGGTCTCTAGATGCTGCTGGATCCTGGAGGCCAGGATTCTCTCCATCATCTTCCCGGCCTCATCCAGCAGCACTATGGGGCGATAGGCGGAGGGACAGTCCGGGGGTCGACCCTCTTTCCGGAGGAGGCAAAGCCTCCCCTCCTTCCACACCCTCGGGAACCGTCCCTCCCTCAGGCAGTCGTCCATCAACTGCCTGAGTCGGTCCCCGAGGTGTTTTAGGGCGATGGGGAGTACCCGGCCCGGTACTCCGTCGGGCCCCGGGGCTTTCTTGCAGCCCCGGAGCCGGTCCACCGCCCTCTCGAACTCGTCATCGCTTACCGGTGCGATGGCGAGCTCGAGTGGGTCCTCCAAGTCCCCCGGTGGCTCGGTCATCACCGGGGGAGTTATCGAGGGAGCTGCCGGAAACAGCCCCTCTACGACCCTCCTCAGGAGGGGAGGCTCTAGAGAGTCCATGGGGGGGGCAGTGCGCATTTTGTTGCGCACCACCCTGTACGGCCGCCCCCACGGATCCCTGTCCAGCGTGGCCAAGAATGATGCGTGTGCTTCATCCTTGGCCTTTGCTATCGACAGGGTTAGGGCCCCCTTGGCTTCTTTGAGGGCCCCGTAGAGCCTCTCCTCCTCCTCCGCAGTGTGCCGCCTGCGCCTACAGTGTTGGTAGGCGCGGCGGGCACTGTTACTGGTGGTCCGCACTGCCGCAATTTCGGCGGACCACCAGTAGACCTTCCTCCGGGCGAAGAGCCGTTTCGCCCGGGGCATGGCCGCTCCGCACACGGCCTGCAGTGTGGAGCGGAACCGGCGCGCCCTCTCCTCCACTCCCAAGGCGGCGGGTGGGGCAGCACACCAAGCCTCCACCATCGCCGCCTCGTCCGCCTTGGCCCTGTCCAGTTGGGACAGGGACCACTTGGGGAACTCCTCCGTCCCCCCTCCCCGCCCCCCCCGAGGACTGGGTGGCGGCTGGCCCGGTCTTGTGGAGACCCTCAACCTGATATACAGGTGATCGGAGAGGGTCTCCACGTCCTCCAGGACGCGCCAGTCTGCGAGGCGTGCGGCAATGGCAGGGGTCGCGAACGTGATGTCCACGATAGACCCCCCCTGCCGCCGCACGCAAGTGTTGGCGCTGCCCTGGTTCAAGACCACCAGGCCCGCCGCCGCCACCCAATCCGTCAGCGCCTCCCCGCGCACGTCCGTTATGGGGGATCCCCACGCCGCACTCTTGGCGTTGAGGTCCCCCAGGACCATTACCTGGCGCGGGGCCGCCCTCGCCACGACCCCCTCTAGGACCCCCAGGAAGGCCTCAAAGGCGGCCAGCGGCCTATTGGGGGAGAAGTACACCGCAACGAGTACGGTGTCGGTCCCCCATCCGGCCGCCACAAACCCCGGGCCGCCCTCGACCCTCTCGAGGGGGGGTCCGCCGCCGATCGCCGGCACCACCACGGCAACCCTCTCGTCCGTCGACCCTACCCAATTGGGTAGGGGAGGGACGAAGTAGGGTTCCGCGACCACCGCAACGCCAATCGACCACTCCGCCATTACCTGCATGAGCAGGTCTTGTGCTCTGGCGGAGTGGTTGACGTTGGCCTGCAGGAGCTCCAAATGGTGTGCTGGCATTTAGAGCTCCATGCAGGTCTCCTCGGGGGTCGCGGCGGTCGCTGCGGTGGCGCTTCCATTAGCAACGGGGGGGCGGGGACGCTGCGGCCTCAGGTCCCTACCTTTAGTTGCGGGGGGGAAACATTTCCTCCCCCCCAGCATGTGGTTTGCCGGGAGTTTGGCCTGGTGGCATACAGCGCACCAAGCCTTCTCCCAGCAATCCGCCATCTTGTGCCCCTCCTTGCTGCACCGGAAGCAGAAATTGCTCCGGTCAACTTTGGAGGGGCACAGCTCCCGCGAGTGGCCGACACCATAGCAGCGGAAGCACCGCATTGGTGTCGGCCCCACCGCCGTGACCCTGGCGGAGGCCCAGCCCACCAGGATCCTCCCGGCCTTGGTGAGGGTCACCGCAGCCTGCACGGGGCACTGGATCAGGACCGATCCAGTGCCATCGTAAAGGGCGCGGACGGCCCCCACTCGGACCTGCTCCGGCTGGCACGCCCCCGCCGCGGCAACAGCCTGCGCCACCGTGTCCTTGGTGGCCGACTCGTCCAATCCGGAGATCTGGACGCCGGCCATCTTGACAGGGCGGCTGACGTCCGCCACGTCCCCCACCAACCCTTGCAGCTTGGCCGCAAGGGTATCAGCCACCTCGTGGCCCTTCTCCCCGGGGACCTCGATGACCCGGGAGCCCGTCATCGAGGTCCTGACCCGCACGCTCTGCAGGCCCACCTCACTCAGGCTAAGACCATTAATGGCCTTAGCCATGGTGGCCTGCAGGGTGGTGGTGGCTCCCTTCTTTAGGGAGATCACCACCGCCGCCGTCTTGGGGACCGACAACTTGGCGGGTCTCGGCCCGTGCGTCGCCTTACCGGTCCCTTTAGGGGGTGGAGGGGAGGGCTTGGCCGCGCCCTTGCCCTTCTTGCGGACCACCTGCGACCACGACATTTGTGTGGGCGCAGGTGGCATACGGCCCGAGGGGCCGGGCTCCTCCTCCGGGGCCGGGGCGGCCTTGGCGGCCTTGGCGGACTTCTTGTTGGCGGGGGTGGGGACTGGGGCCACCGCCTTCTTGTTGGCCCGCCCATCGCCTAGCCTGGCTCTGGCTTTCGGCTCGAGGTCCGCCGGGGCCGGGGGTGGCAGGGCAATACCTGTTCCCTTTCGCTGGGGAGGGGCCGACACGGCAGGCTTCACAGCCCGCTTCTCGTGTGCCAGCGGGGGGCGAAGGATGGGCTCCGCCGGGAGGCGCCTGTTCACCTCCTCCATCCTGTCGGCTATCATCCTCCCCAGGCTAAGGAACAGGTCCCTCTTCATTACTTCAATCGCCTCTGTCAGCTCGGCGGTCCCGAACTGCAGGGCGGCAGTGACGGGGGGGGCGGCCGGGATCTGCCGCTCGCTGAAGGCAATGCGGAGTGCCTTCAGCTCCGCCGAGTTGAGCGCGAGTTGCTCCCGCATCCTTTTATTGTCCGCTTTTAGGATGCGGATCTCCTCGCTCTCGGTCCTGGCGGCCTCTACCTCGTCCATCAGCCCCAAGATGGTGCGGCAGGCCCGGTTCATCCGGCCTTGGACCTCCCCCTTGATGTTTCCGGATATCCTGGCCGCCTCCAGGATGTCCCTCGCCGCCATGCGGGTGGCATCAATCGGGTCAGCCTTCTGACCCTCTAGCCCATCCATGGGCTCCGGGGAGCGCGAGCCCGAGCGTGAGCGCGAGGCTGACCGAGATCGCCGGTCCCCCTCCGCCTTACCCTTTTTTCCCCCCTTTCCCCCTCTGGGGCGGAGTTCGGGGAAATCCCTCCTGTAGCTGGCCGCAGGATCGGCATCAGCTACCTCCTCAAACTGGGGCTCAAGCTGGTACAGCTTGGCCCTCAGCCTGGCAGCGGCCAGCCCAGAGTATGCCCCCTTAGGCTTGCCCCTAAAGGCCGTGTTTATTTTCACGGGCCTTTCCTCCCCCTCCTCCTCCTCGTCCTGATTCTCCAATGCCCTCTTGGAGGGCTGTGGAGCAGAGTGCTCCCCCACGAGCCACCCGAGATCGTCGATCTCGGATTCGGAGTCGGAGTCGTGGATGATCCCCCCCCCCTTAGGCGGATCCCTCCGATTTTTTGTAGGTGAGGCCATGGCGGCCCCCCCTACCTCCCTACCGAGAAAAGCCGAAATCCGACCGCTAGGACCCAAGTTAGGACCTAACCTAACTTAAAACGGTCAAGTGCGACTCGGATCTCGACTTTCCTATACTAAATCGGTTTTAGCGCCTGAAATGAAAAAATAGCAATCAGGGGAAAACTTTGTCCCCTGATTTGACCCACTTCTTGAGGTCGTAGCGGGACCAAAAAAACACTAAAAAATAGAGTTTAATAGCGCCGCAAAAACAAAAACCGAACAATACAAAAAAGGTAAAAAGGTAAAAAGTTATCGAATTTACCAACTTTCGGAAAAACCTTAAGTTGGTAAACCGAAAAACCTTACCCCCCCCGGAACCTTAACAGGACTATAACTCCCGACCTGGGAGTCGTAGAGCTAAGGACTATATACAAAATATTTACAAAAATAAATGAACTATACTAATTTTTGGGTTTTATATTTTTGCAGTAAATGCAAAAAATATAAAACACCGACAAAGACAAAAAAGACGGAACCGATTTCCGAAAGCTCCGAGTAAAAACTCGAAGTTTTCAAAAATTCAAAGTTCGCGTCCCAAAAACAAAACTCAAACTAAACAAACGCTATAGTCAGCGGGACCGTCGCAGCTACCCCAGCCCAAAAACTGGGCAATTAAGGAAGCTGACAACACCGACTAAACTATTTTTAAAAAACGTAAACAAACGAAAATAATTACAAAAAATTAAAGTTAAAAAACACAAAACCAGAAGGCCGATATTTTCTAAACTAAGGTTCAGAAAATTATCGGACCAACCGTACGGCAAAGAAGCCGATCGCCGGTATTTTTCTAACCTATAAAAGGCTCGAAAAAATATCGGCAACACAGACTTTTTTACCGCAGAAAACAAGCAAAAACTAAAGAAACAAAAACCAACCGCAAAATGAAATTTTAAGAAAATAAGGAAACTATACTAGATAAAAGAGAAAAGATATTTGGAAAGACGTGAGAAAAAAATGTAATATTTTGTCTCCGAAGAACGCAAAAATCCACTCAGCAACACCCAAGATTTTACCTCAACCTAACCTAACCTAACCTAACCTAACCTAACCTTTTTTTTTTTTTTTTTTTTTTTTTTTGACAAGGTGAAAAATGCGTTACGCATTTCCCCCGCCATGGGAGTGGTGGGGGGGTATGTGGGACTCACATCCCCTCCCCTTCTCCGAGCGAGAAGGGATAGGGGAGTGTTACCCACTAAAAAACACCTTGGCGTACCCTCATACCGGTTTGGTTGGACGCCGTGGAACCCGCGGAAGGCATTCCCCACGACGTCTACCGGCGGCCCCAGCCATTGCTGGGGCTTCCCGCGCCAAAACGGGGAGAGGGGCCGAGCACGCGTGGCCCCCCTCCCAGACCGCTGAGTGGCTTGCCTACGGCTGGCGAGGGACTCCCATCCCCCACCCGCAGCCACTAAGGGTTAAGGCGCGCAGCAAATCGCCGCCGCCTCAACCCCTGCCGTCTGCGCCGGAGCGGATGCGCCAGAGGAGACTCCTCGCGCTCCCGCTCCGCGGCCTCCTTCTGCGAGATGATCGTTTCGCAAAAGGAGGCCACAGCCTCCCAAGACCTCTCGCTGCAGAGCATTGCCGCGACAATGCTGTAGAGCGAGAGGTCCTCCCGCTGAATAGCTAGTGCCATGGCGCCGCGCTCCGAACTCCAACGGCTGCACACCTCAAAGGTGTGCTGAGCCGTGTCGTCCGGATCGCCGCACTCATGGCACTGCGGGGTAGGCTCCCTCCCAATTTTGTGCAGGTAATGACCGAAGCACCCATGTCCGGTCATCACCTGCACAAGCCGGAACGACGTTGCGCCGACTGCCCTCTCTAACCAAAGGTCCACCGACGGGAGGATCGCCCCTATAGTACGGGTACCATAGGGGGAGTCCTCCAGGTCGGTTTTCCAGCGGTCCCGCAGTCGACGCTCCGTCATTCGGCGCGTCTCCTCCACCTCCTCAGGGTCCGGGCGTTCACCCCTTGCCCGGGCCCTAGACCTAACCCTATAGGTCTCCGCCTGCACCTCTGCGTCCAGTTCCCAGGGCGGGGTGCAGGCGAGGAGGCAGGCCGCCGCGTGGGCCACAGTAACGTAGGCCCTCACTATACGGAGAGCCACTACCCTCTGCGGCCTCCGCAGCAGGGCTCTGTTGCGGGCGGACAGCTTGTCCGCCCAGATTGGGGCCCCGTATAGGGCCATGCTCCTTGTTACGCCGGCGTATAGACGCCGGCATAAGGAGCCCGGCCCACCCACATTGGGCAGTAGCCGGCCCAGCGCCGAGGCGGCGCCCACGATTCGGGGAGCAAGTCTGGTGAAGTGCTCCCCGAAGTCCCATTTGCGGTCCAGAACCAGCCCCAGATATTTGATGTGGGGCTTTATTTGGACCGCTTCTCCTCCGAGGGTAAGCGCTGCGCCCGCCGGCAGCCGCCACCCTCGCCCTCCGAAGACTATACTCTCCGTCTTCGAGAGGGCCACCTTTAGACCGAGCCGCTCAATGCGATGAATCGCCAGCTCGGCCGCCACCTCCGCCCTCCTTGAGGTCTCCCTCATGTCGCTTCCGCGCGCAGCCACCATCGTGTCGTCCGCATAACAGATGGTGAGTGTGCGCGGAAGCAGCTCCCCCCTAATGGCCCAATCGTACCCCAGGTTCCAAAGAAGTGGACCGAGTACGGAACCCTGGGGCACGCCACAGGCCATTCCCCTCTCCCCTCGTCGACCCTCCTTACCCTCATAGAGCACTACCCTCTCGGTAAGGTAGTGCTCTATGACCCGCCTTAGATAGTGAGGCACTTCGTGATACCGAAGTGCCTCTCTAATCACCTCGTAAACCTAACCTAACCTAACCTAACCTAACCTAACCTAACCTAACCTAACCTAACCTTTTTTTTTTTTTTTTTTTTTTTTGATGACGGAGTGGAAATGCATTTACGCATCCTCCCTGCCCGGGGAAGGCTGTGCAATGGGAGGTATGACGGACTCTCAAAAGAACTACCGTCTAAAACCACTCCGGCGTTTACCCCCCTGGCCAGTCGCGAGGCGCCGCGGAACCGCAATTAAGCTTTGCCCACTGACACGCCTCCTGGCCTGCTCCGAAGAGCCCCACCTTCTCCGCCAAAGGAGGAGACGGCTGCGGTCAGCAGCCCACGACCATCTCCCCAGACCGGTAAAGCCGTGCAATGTGGGCCCCCAACCCACTGGCCCTACACGGTCTGCCTGTGGTGGATGGTGCTTTCCGGATACCCAACCTCTAGGGTCGGTCCCCATACCCTTCAAACACACCCCACCACAGCTGTCCCACCAATAACTACAGTGCCCCCCGGGATTCCGAAAGACACGTAGAAGGACCCTCGGGTGACATGGGAGTACGTCTTGAGCAGGGTCATGCTCCGGTGCAGAGCGGAACCTTCGTGCTCCGTTGCAGAGCGGAGTTAACATGCCCCAGTCTTTCGGTAAGCCCAGTCACCAACCACCAAAGTGACAGAAAGCAGCTGTCCGGTTTGGAAACGGCCTCAAAGGCACACGCAACCGCCCCTTTCAACCACCTCTGTCACGGCCCCCTCCAGGTAACTGGTTAAGCTTTCCAGGAACAGAAACGGCCTCGAAGGCACACGCAACTGACCCTTCAAGCCTCCCCAGTCACCAACCGTCAATGGGCCACAGAAGGAAGCTGTCCAGGGCGGAAACGGTCCAAAGCAACCGCCCCTTCCAACGACCTCTGTCGCCGCCTCCCTATGGTGACGAGGCCACTTTTCCGAAGAAAAGCTGCTCGTCACCATCCCCCCCCAGGTGACAGAAGGAAACTTTCCGGGGCAGAAGTGCCGGTACACAACCGCAACCCTTCAAGAAACCCCTGTCACCTCCCCCCCCCCCCCCCCGTGCCGGATATTAGCCATGGACCGAAAGAATTCCCAAGGGGGAAAAGTCTCAGCCAATGCCCAGGGTGCACCAGCCCAGATGCTGCGTTCTCTCCGGATCGAGATCAAGAGAGACTGCAACACCCAAGCCAACGTGGAGGAATCCGGCCTGCACCCCAACCTAACCTAACCTAACCTAACCTAACCTAACCTAACCTAACCTAACCTAACCTAACCTAACCTAACCTAACCTAACCTAACCTAACCTAACCTAACCTAACCTAACCTAACCTAACCTAACCTAACCTAACCTAACCTAACCTAACCAGTAGCGCCCCGGCCTCCGTCGCGAACACCACGAAAATAAGTCGCTCCGCACTTGAAAAATTCGGAAAAATAGTTCAGTTGTTCCGATCATCACAAAAATAGTGCCAAACGACGCGGGCTGACGCAGCGCATCTGGAGAGATATCGCACGACACCCTGTGAAGTTTGAGTGAAGCTTGAAGTGACAAAAAGTGTTTTCGTGAACTAAAAAGTGAAACGCTGGGAGTTCAAGATCTGTGACCCCTAGTGTGCGACACACTGCTGAAAGCGCCTCTGCGGACCGCACAATCTGGCCTTGGTTGCGGATTTTTCCGCCCAGGCGTTTGGACACAAACGTCAAAAAAACAAGACCCGGATGTAACGGGAACTTTGGACCCGGTCGTCGTAGGCTGCTTCTGAAGACGGCAAACGAAGGAGGGCAACGAGTGCAGCTCACCGAGGTGTCTACGAAGATTCTCAGTAAAGTGGTACAGTAATTACAGCAACTTGTATTTTTTGCGAAACTTTGACTTGTAATAGCTGGCAAACAAGATCGACGACCTATGTTTATTAAATCATCGGAGGAAGGAGACTAGCGCCCCAAAGCTATACACCAAATTTCAGCTTCGCGACGCAGAGAACTTCGGAGAAAAAATTTTTTGAATATTGTATACAATTTTGTGCTACCTAATAAAGACTGTTTTTCCCATTTTTTATTCTTAGGTTGTAAGAACATGTGTTTCTCTGTAGTAAATTAACGTTTTGTCTGTATTTTTTCACCAAAAACTGTATTTTTTGAGGTATTTTCTTTGTTTTTGTTTTTCTTTTGAAAACGCATGGTGGGAAAATTCCCGGGACACTGACCCTATAAGCTTCCAAAAGTGATCTATATCTGGACTCTTTTTCCGACGAGCTAGAGCTTATAGGGGCCGAGATCCCTCGATCTTGGATTTTTCGGAGACCGGTACAACTCCTGGGCGTTTACTTTGCTGCCGGATCTCGGCTTGGGGAGATCGTAGGGAACCGGGGTTTTCGGTTCTGATGTGGGCGGGCCCTGCCCTTGGTGATCCCGTGTGTTTTTCTGCCCCGTGATTTTTGCGTGAGTTGTAGAGCCAGCACTCTACAAAGAAAAACTTATTTTTTATTTTATTTATTTTTATTTCTTATATAACATAAAACTGACTTCTGACGCTGTATTATACAGCCTCAACGGCTCTACCTAGAGCAAAATTTATTTCGTGTTAAAATAAAAATTGTGACTCTCCTTGACCCTTGCTGTTTGTCTTTTGCAGCAGCAAAATATTTTATTTTTATTTGATTTTTTACAATTTTACAACTATTATTTTACCATATTGTGCGTACTATTAATTTTGTGTGACTGTGTCTAGTTCCTATTGACTAACACACCTAACTGCAACCTCCAACAATGTTTGGCATCAGGACGCCGACCAAGCAAGGGGGTAACCAATCACCCCTCAAGACAAAGACTCCGGAGCGAAATGTGAGGCTAAGCATCGATGAGTGGGAGGCCACATGCGGCGATACCACGCCCACCCTGGCTCCCACTAACACATCGGTTGTGTTTCAGGCCGGCCCATCGAAAACGAAACCGTCCTTATCGCAGGAAAAATCAACCGCTGCAAGAAAAAACCCCACCACTAAGGGGAGGTTTTTCCCAACCAAAACAGCAGAGGCACGTGCCTGCCACGACAAAGCAAAAGCCAGCATTAATACGGGGAAAAATATAAGAACGGACATAAAAACAGACGTTATAGAAGCCCTTGATAGGCTTTATTATATCGTCAAAGAGTTAGAGGCGGAACTAAAACGCCAAAAACCGCGGTACGACAAAGATGTGATATGCACTGAAAAAACTGACTCCGAAACCACCTTCACATTAAATAAGGAATCCGACTCAATCCTAACAAAAATTGAGGAACAAACCAGACTGATTCTGGAGAACAGCAAAAAAATGGACGAACTTAAATTAAAAATGGATATCCATACGGAAACTGTCGAGAGAGTGGCAGCGACGGCGACATACGCGAGCGTAGCCGCAGCAATCCCTAACATGACCCCCAGAGCAGAGCCGCTAACAAGACGAAACACACTGCACTCCGTCGTCGTCACCTCGAAAGACGAAACCGAGAGTGGAGAAGAAGTGCTCAACAGAATAAGGGAGGCGGTAGATGCAAAGGAAGGATGGATCAAAGTTGAAAAAATAAGAAAAGCTAAGGACAGGAAGGTGATAATAGGACTACAAACAGAGGAAGAGAGAGAAAAAGTCAAGGAGAGGCTAAATAAAAAGGGTGCTAATCTTGTCGTGGAGGACGCGAAAAACAAGGACCCGCTATTGATTCTTAGGAACGTCCTTACAGTGAATACAGACGAAGACATCACAAAGGCCTTAAGAAATCAAAACCGGAGTGTGTTCCGCGACCTCAACGACAGGGAGAACAGGTTGGACATAAAGTACAGGAAAAGGACCAGAAACCCCCACACCTGCCATGTCGTTATCAGCGTCTCTCCCGCAGTATGGCAGAGGGCAACAGAACTCGGAAACGTACATGTGGACCTACAGCGCGTTAGAGTAGAAGACCAGTCTCCGCTGGTTCAGTGCACGCGCTGCCTGGGCTACGGCCACGGTCGGCGACACTGTACTGGGCCCGCGGACGTATGTAGCCACTGCGGCGGCCCGCACTTGCGGTCTGAATGCGCTGAATGGCTATCAAAGGTACCGCCTAAGTGCCTAAACTGTGTTAGAGCAAACGTAGAAGACACCGAACACAATGCCTTCAGTCTCGACTGCCCGACAAGGAAAAGATGGGATGCGATAGCAAGATCTAGTGTGGCATACTGCTAAAGGCGCCCACGACAATTTAATCTCCTACCAGATGATCCAAGCCAATCTGCAGCGAAAGAAACTGGCCACAGAAGAGCTCTACACTGAGGCAAAAAAGCGAGGAATATCAGTTGCACTAATACAAGAACCATACGTGGGAGGGCAAAAGGTGACAAGGAGCTACAAGGGCGTCCGAATCTTTCAGGACAATGGAATGGAAGATGGCACTGTAAAGGCCGCGATAGCAGTCTTTGACGAAAATATAAAAGTGACACAGTACCCGAAACTCACCACTAAAAACATCACAGTGGTGGGGATCCATACTAGGACAGAAAGAGTCACGCTTGTCTCCCTGTACTTCGAGCCAGATCTGCCCTTGGAGCCTTATCTCGAACACCTAGAAAAAATAATGGAAGAAATAGGCCCAGGAAGATGGATAGTTGGTGGCGACGCTAACGCAAAAAGCACCTGGTGGGGAAGCCCAACCATCGACAACAGAGGGGAAAACCTGTCTGCAATACTTGATGAACTAGATCTCCATATAATAAACAGAGGGGAAACCCCGACCTTCGACACCGTCAGGGGAGGCAGACATTACACTAGTTTTGTCGATATAACAGCTTGCTCGACGAACATACTAGACATGGTTGACGACTGGAAAGTAGACCAAGGAGTAACAAGTTCGGACCACAACGCCATTCTCTTCAAAATTAGACTTGAAAAAATAAAAGGAATTAGTGTACAAAGAACAACGAGAATATACAACACAAAAAAAGCAAATTGGCTTGAGTTTTGTGAAAAACTCAAACAAATTATGCTTATATACAAAATACAAACCACAGAGATAGAACTAGTTAACAACACAGAACAAATTGAAACAGTAATTAATAAATTAAATAAAGCAATAGAAGAATCCTGTAAACTTGCAATACCTAAAAAGAAAATAAAACAAAAACTTACCTTGCCGTGGTGGTCCGAAAAACTTGACAAAATGAAGAAAACCGTCGCTACTTGGAAACGTAGAATTCGATGCGCAGCCCCTGTACGAAGGCCGAAGGTCATCGAGGAGTACCTGAAACAAAAAGAAGAATATGAGTTAGAAGCTGCCAAAGCTCAAGTGGATAGCTGGAAGGAATTCTGTCGTAAACAGGACAAGGAAAGTGTATGGGAAGGAATATATAGGGTTATAGGTAGAACAACAAGAAGGGAAGAGGACTCTCCACTCGAAAAAGATGGCGTAATACTGAGTGCAGAAAATTCGGTGCGTCTTTTGGCGCAGACTTTCTACCCGTGTGACTCTACCACCCTTGACAACGAGTACCATCGTCACGTAAGACAGAGAGCCCACAGTGTGAATGAAAGTGAACAAAATGATTTTTGCGAACCACCATTCACGATGCCGGAGCTCAAAAGGGCATATAACTCTTTCAACCCAAAGAAGGCCCCTGGATCGGACGGCTTCACTGCCGATATCTGTCACCAAGCGATAGAGAGCAACCCTGAAGTGTTCCTAACACTGCTGAATAAATGCCTCAGCCACGGATATTTTCCCAAAGCCTGGAAGGAAGCAACGGTGGTAGTCCTGCGAAAACCGGGAAAAAGTGACTATACCACGCCAAAGTCCTATAGACCGATTGGACTGCTGCCGATTCTCGGCAAGATATATGAAAAAATGTTGGTGGCCCGCCTGAGATTTTACCTCATTCCCAGGATGAGTCCACACCAATACGGGTTCATGCCACAGCGCAGCACCGAGGACGCCCTCTACTGTCTAACGAAACGCATTAAGGATAAATTGGATAGGAAGAAAATCGTAACGGTTATATCGTTGGACATCGAGGGAGCCTTCGATAGCGCCTGGTGGCCGGCCATCAGGATCCGGTTGGCGGAAGAGAACTGCCCAAAAGGCTTAAGACGGGTTATGGACAGCTATCTGAAGGAGAGGAAAGTCACTGTAAGATACGCAGGTGAAGAATACAGTATCGACACAGGCAAAGGCTGCGTACAAGGATCGATTGCGGGCCCGATCCTGTGGAACTTGCTGCTCGACCCCCTCCTGAAAAGTCTAGAACGTAGGGGTGACTACTGCCAGGCGTTTGCAGACGATGTTATGCTTGTCGTCGACGGTGACACCGCATTGCAAATTGAAACCAGAGCCAACGCTGCCCTCGAACATGTTCAGGAGTGGGGTGTCAGAAATAAGCTTAAGTTTGCTCCACATAAAACAAATGCGATGACACTAACACGGAAGCTTAAATATGACACCCCAAGACTGACCATGGGCGGGTCAAGCATAACTGCAGTCAAAGAACTCAAAATGCTGGGGGTCACCTTCGACGACAAGATGACTTTCAATGCCCACGTCTCTAACGTGTGCCGAAAAGCGATAGGCATCCAAAAACAACTGTCCAGGGCAGCAAAAACTAACTGGGGGCTCCATCCAGAAGTGCTACGGGTAATATATGTGGCTACTGTAGAACCAATTGTCTTGTACGCCGCCAGCGTGTGGGCACCTGCTGCCGGTAAATTGGGTGTCATAAAACAGCTCGGAACCGTGCAACGTGGAATTGCCCAAAAACTGTGCAAAGCCTACCGCACAGTCTCCCTTAATTCTGCCCTGGTGCTGTCAGGAGTGCTCCCTCTTGACCTCCGAGTCCGAGAGGCGGCGTCGCTATACGAAGCCAAGAAAGGGGCATACCTGCCAGCACTAGGTGGATGGGAGGTCGAACGGATGACACCAGCAGCAGAAATGCCACACCCTGCAGAAAATGATGAGCTTAAGGTGACACGCCTGGTAAACCGAGAGGATGTAAACGCTCATAATGGTTATGAGGTTTTAATGTTTACAGACGGGAGTAAGATTGAGGGCAAAGTCGGAGCATCACTTTCCATTTGGAAAGGTAATGCCGAGACAAAAGCCTTCAAACTTGCCCTGCCTAAATTCTGCACGGTTTATCAGGCGGAACTCCTGGCTCTGTGTAAAGCAACTAGGGAAGCAAAGAAGCGTTCAGCCAAAACGTTTGGAGTCTACAGTGACTCAATGGCGGCTCTCCAAACTATCCAGAACCCCAGTTGCCTCCACGCCTTAGCAGTTGAAGCCAGAGAAAACATCAAAACCGCATCTCTCCACGGCAAAATGGTAAATTTGCACTGGATCAAGGCACACGCAGGTCTGGAAGGCAACGAGAGGGCAGATGAGTTAGCAAAAGCAGCCGCCATAGGCTCCAAACGTGCGCCAGACTATGATAAGTGCCCGATTTCATACGTCAAGCGTAATATACGTGCGAGGACGCTCGTCGAGTGGAATCGGAGATACAAGGACGGCGAAACGGCTTCAATAACCAAACTTTTCTTCCCGGACACGGTGACGGCGTATAGAATAATAAGAAAGTTCGAACCCACTAGCATAAAAACACAACTTATGACGGGGCACGGTGGATTCTCTGAATACTTGAATCGCTTCAAGTGCAAAGAGAGTCCATCGTGCATCTGTGATTGTGAAATGCAGGAAACGGTGCCACATATATTGTTCGACTGCCCGGTCTATGAATTAGAAAGGTACAACGTAGAACAAAAAATCGAACTTGAAATAACACAAGACAATATACAGGCCATAATGAAAAGTACACACTTACAAAGTTTTCTTGAATATTGCACCTCCATTGTTAAAAAGGTAACCAATAGGAACAAGACATGATTAGCACACATGCTTTATAAATATAATTATGTATATTTTAAATAAAGCATGAAAAACTAGAATATAAAAATAAATTAAAAAGTAATTAAGTAAACAAGGGTCAAGAAGAAATAACAATGTGTAAAGATATGTATTAGAAATAAGTATCACTAAGCAATAAAATTGTAAAATAAGTAAATGTAAATAATTTACCTAAAATGTCGTACAAAGTTTAATGTAATTCACGTGCAAAACACTACATATATAAGAAAAAAGTGTAATAAATACATGCATGCATATTAGTATAAGAATCAAAATTGTATTTGTCCATGTAAATAAAAAGCACATCCCTGATGTTTCACTTCCAAGTAGATTCATAAGATACAGCTAGCTAGATTAGATTAGTGGGTACACCACCCGGAAAGTAAAAGAAAGAAAGAGATGAATGAAAGAAAGATAAAGTATGGAGAATAAAAGTGCGAGAGGCAAAATTGCGAGAAATGGTATGGAAGTAAATAAGACCAAGCATAGACTCCGATCATGTTGGAGGTAGATCGTATATAAAAAAAAAAAAAAAAAAAAAAAAAAAAAAAAAAAAAAAAACCTAACCTAACCTAACCTAACCTAACCTAACCTAACCTAACCTAACCGGAGGTCAGTAAAGGTTTAGCATGTCTCTTATGATAATTTCGGGGAACAAACGCTTGCGCGATCTAATCGACAGGTCACGCCATCTATGTGAATGAATGAACGTATTGAGCTTATTCGCCAGTTGAGGCAGGACAGCAACGGACGATTATTAGCACCATCTAGCGGTGAGTGGCGGAGTCATAGTCGTATGGGATGGTAGAGTGATTTAATATTAAACGCTATTCATGAAAGAATAGACATGGCAAATCAATTGTATACCTAATTATGTAAGTGACAAAAAAAAAAAAAAAAAAAAAAACCTCAACAGAGAAAGGGTTGCATTCAGGGCTATAGATGCAAATCAAGAACTAGGCTTTCCGCGTCTAACCGAAAATGATGTGATGCTATTTTCATTAGGATCGTATCAATCAATTAAAATTAGCGAAACCTTATTGTGCCGAACATTTGCAGTATGGTCTGTACATTATTGAAGTATTCAGAGATAACGTTCATGAGGCATTGGAACGATATAATATACCTCAAAATTGTTCACTGCTTAGAGGTCGTATTCAATCGCGTCATGTAAGAGCGAGAACTTTTTTGTGTTATATTTTGATTAATAGTAATGCCATTGGCATACGTGCAATAGCACAATATTACTGCACCTGTTTGACAGGGCGTCGCACTGTTGGAAGTTGTGCACATATAGTATTCATAGTTTGGTACCTTGGTGCAGGAAGACTCGAACTATTTATTTCTCCAGCTGGTTACTTAACACAGCTCATAATTGATGAACCTTTTGCTTAAAGAATAGTACTCATTGTTTTATGGTATATCAATCGATATTTAGTTGTTTTGTTTTGTATATTTATGTAAAAACGTTTAAAAACCGTTCTATAGGACTTAAATCATCTCAAACATCATCAGGTAGTCGTACCCGTGCTAAGCAGACGTGTATTTTGTACGTAGTTAAGTTAACTGATAACATTATTGTAGAAATGTGATGTGTATGGTCCAAGCGCTCAAGATTTAACGATGGCGCGTGAAGTAATTATTGACGAGTTTCTCATGTTTGTGCAGAACAAAATAATTGACTTGGATGACTTGACTATTATGCTAATTTGTGTTGCTAATTTCTCTGAGGGAGACATTGAAACGGGCAAAAATGAATTGTACAGGACATGTCCTGGAAAGGAACGAAATATCCAAAGAAAAGGAGAAGACAAAAGCAAAAAGAACGTAAAAGATGTTTTGAAACTCTTTAAGGACACTCACCCGGATCAACAGCTTATTTTCGTCGCAAAGGATCTTAATCGCCTCCCTCCTGTAACATTTGACCATATCGACGTGACACGTCTTTTAAAGGATTTAGCCTTTTTAAAAACGGAAGTCAAAGCTGTGCGTGACAATGCAGTATTAAAAACTGAATTACAGCAGTGGCAGACTGATATTTGCACTGATTTGACTGGCATTCGAAATGTGATAAATAAGACTGACTCTCCGAGTAGAAAGAAAAACCGACAACCTGACAATCGTAAAAATACAATTACACCGAAACGCCAAACAGCGGAGCCGTCGCAGCCTACGTTTGTACCACACCCGCAAAATAATGTTTCGCCGGTGCTCGTGTACACGCCGCTGTATCGTGATATTGTTGAGCGCGCCCCGCGCTCGCTTTTGCAGCAAGCGACTTGCGCCCGTACGCACCCTATCGCTTCGGGCGACGATGGCACATCTAAGGGCGCGAGTGCCAACCAGGCGATTGCGGTGTACCCGCCTTCTGATGACGATAATTACACTTTGGTGAATTTGGTGAGGTGAAAAAGTAACTTACGCGGCACTTTGCAGAGCTCTAATCGGATTCAGGCCACCGAATCAAAAGCCTCGATTTATCTCTCACGAGCCAAAATAGGTACAACTGCACAGGATATAACTGACTATATTAATGACTTGAACCAGGAATGCATTTCTGTGGATCTACTGAAGCAACATCGACAAGTGGATTTTGTTTCGTTTAAAATTGTGGTACTTAGCAGTAACATCTCTAAGTTTTTAGAGCAAAACTTTTTGCCTAAGGGATTGGTATTTCGCCGCTTTAGAGATCGTTTCGCCCCTACCGAGCCCAAGTCGGCTACCGAAAAAAAAAAAAAAAAAAATCTATTAATATGGATGTACGATCAACAAAAGTCACCTTCGCTTCATTTAACTGCAAGTCTGTTAAAAGATCGGTTCACCATATACAAGACCTCTGTAAAAATGTTGACGTATTAGCGCACCAGGAAACCTGGTTGATGCCGTATGACCTTGGTTTCATGGATGCAATAGATAGCGAGTTTGGATGTTATGCGTAATCATCGGTAGACACCTCAACTGGAGTATTTAGAGGAAGGCCGTACGGAGGAGTAGCACTTATGTGGAGGAAGTCTGTCTTCAGTAATGTGTCGTTAGTTGAGTGTAATAGTGATCGTATTATAGCAGTTCGCATTCAAGCTGAAAATAGGTCATTGATAGTGTTCAGTGTGTATTTACCCTTTGATAGTAATAGGGAGGACGATTTAATCGAGTTCACACAGTGTCTGGGACTGATTAGTGCGATTGTTGGTGACAGCGACGCGGAAACCGCTTACATCTTAGGTGACTACAATGCGCATCCCAATTCGCGCTTCGGGCGGGAGCTTATGGACTTTTGCAAGGAAGAGTTATGGCTTTGCGCTGATGTAAGTATGCTGGGAGTAAACTCCGACACGTACACATATATATGTGAAGCAAGCGGAGCGCGCCGGTGGCTTGACCATTGTGTGACGACCTCAGCTGCGTATGACACCATAAAATCAATTAAAATTAATAACAACGTCGGTTGGTCGGACCATTTCCCTGTTATTATCGAGCTAGATATGAACGTGATAGCAGGGACCGTGGCGCTGAATCCAACAACCGCACTCAATAAAGTTCTTTGGAATAATAAAAACAAAGACCAATCATTTACGTATGGTGAATATTGTTTCAATAGATTTAAGGTGCTGAACTCTTCTAGTCATTGTATTGCCTGTGATAAAAATGTATGTATAAATATAGACGGACATAAACGTAACATAGATTGCCTATACTATCAGATTATAAATATTTTGCAGACAGCCGCCATTGTTACATCTGACTGTTCTCGGACCGGTGTGCGAAGGAGGGGTCCGGTCGTCGGTTGGAACTACCATGTCAAGGGGTTGCATGAAGTAGCAAAATTGCATTTTAAAATGTGGGTTGAGGCGGGCAGCCCTAACTCTGGATTTTATTTTGAGGCGATGAGGGAGAGCCGTAAGGCCTTTAAAAATAAACTTAAGTGGTGCCAAAATAATGAGGAAACCTTAAAACTGAATATTTTAACAGTTAACAGAGCTAAAAACAATTTCTCAAAATTTTGGAAAGTAACGAAGTCTCTTCAGCATAAACCATCTCTTCCTATCTCTGTCAATAATGTCAATGATCCTTACCTTATTGCTGATATGTTCGCGAATCATTTTAAAATAAACCCATTAAAAGTAGATTATTTTTTAACTAGGGCTGAGCCGACACCCATGGTGGCTTGCAGTATCAGATTTACCGAGAAGGATGTCGCTAAAACAGTTCTTTAAATGAAGCGTGGCAAGTCGCCAGGGCACGACGGACTTAGCGTCGAGCATTTGTTTTACGCAAGTGATGAATTATACCGGGTGTTGTCAGATTTGTTTAATTCTTGCCTAAAATACAGCTATCTCCCCCTTGACATGATGAAAACCTTAGTTATTCCAGTAGTGAAGAACAGAACCGGGGACCTGTCTAATCTTAATAACTACCGCCCGATCTCATTGGGCACTATCGTGGGCAAGGTGTTTGAAAGACTCCTACAACCTGAATTGACAAGGGATCTGAAGATCGATGAAGCACAGTTTGGTTTCCGCCCAGGACTCTCGACGGACTCGGCAATACTGAGTCTAAAATATACAGTTAACTATTATGTTAATAGGCATACCTCCGTATACGCGTGTTTTTTAGACTTGAGTCGCGCTTTTGACCTCGTTAATTACGATATTTTATGGGGTAAGCTTCTAAATTCAGGTGTAGCTCCCGAGGTCGTGAGTGTGTTGAGGTTTTGGTACGGGAACCAAACCAACAATGTGAAATGGGGTGACTCACTGTCTAGCGATTATAGGCTAGAATGTGGTGTGCGCCAAGGTGGAATAACATCTCCGGACCTTTTTAACTTGTACGTCAACGATCTTATCGAGGGGCTCAGATGCTCCAGAGCCGGTTGCCATGTTGGTAATGTATGTGTTAACAACATGAGCTACGCGGACGATATGGTCCTTCTCAGCCCTTCGTTAAACGGCCTCGTGAAATTATTGACTATTTATCTGTGAAAACTACGCATCTATACACGGTCTAAAATATAACGTCCTCAAGACTGAAATGCTAGTTTTCCGGTATAAGAAGGGTCCGGGAGTTGTCCCTACTATTTGCATGAATGGAGTGCCAATTCGGGTTGTTAGGAGTTTTAAATATCTCGGTCACTTGCTACACGAACACCTGAAAGATGACGCAGATATGGAGAGGGAGCGCCGGGCTCTCGCGGTGCGCTCTAATATGCTCGCCCGTCGCTTCGCGCGTTGTTCGAGTGATGTTAAGATCAGCTTATTTAAAGCTTACTGCCAATGTTTTTACACTTGCCAGCTCTGGGTTAACTTCAGTAAGCACTCGTTCAACGCGCTAAGGGTGCAGTATAATAATGCTTTTCGCATTCTGCTGAAATTGCCACGTTTCTGTAGCGCGAAGGGTATGTTTGCGGACGCGGGGGTCCCGGACTTCTTCGCCATACTGAGGTTGAGATCGGCCGCCTGTTGGCAGAGGTTACGAGCCTCAAAAAATGAAATACTGTCGCTGATATCTGAGGATTTCAGTGACGTATTTAAAAAGTATTGGCTCAAGCTGCACCGGTCGGAGAACGGACATTTGTAAATATTATGTTCACAAATTATATTTCTTTGGCCCATTCTACTGTCCTTTTTTAATTTCTTTTGTAAATGTTGTAATGTAAATTTATATTTTTGAAAGTTTTATTAATTTAATTTAACTTAATGTAATTATGTCAATATTGTAATATTGTATGGGTTTTTTGCCTTTAAATAAACAATTTATTATATTATTATTATTATTAAACCCTGTATATATCATTAAAAAAAAATCTTGCTGAGGGGATGTTTTCATTTTGCCATAACTTGTTTCACACAGCGATTTAAGATTTCCCGCCATACAAAAAGTTTTAGAGTATGAAAAAACCTTTCAAATGACATATGGCTTGTCATTATTGGTTTTTAGGCCAGAGTCCATAATATGGACTTATTATGAATATGGGCATCCTCCTTTAGCTACTTGACGACAGATGGCGCCAGCTGTACTCATTTTTGACATGGAATTAAAGTTTTTTTTTACGCGCTCGAGGGCGAACAGTATAATTGAAAATTTGTATTAAAGTTCAAACGCATTCTGGCCCTACTGATGGCCAAATTTCTATATCAATCAAAACAACATAATTGTTAACGAATGTAATTTAGCTACTTGACGATAGATGGCGCCAGCTGTACTCGTTTTTGACATGAAATTCAAGTATTTTTTACGCGAACAAGGGCTACCGGTGCCAGTGAAAATTCGAATTAAGGTTCAATCGTATTTTTGCGTTACTCATAGCAAAAATTCCATATTAATAAAAAAAAACACAATTTAATGGAAACGAATGTAATTTAGTTACTTAAAGACAGATGGCGGCAGCTGTACTCATTTTTGACATAGGATTTAAGTATTTTTTACGCGAAGGAGGGCGGGGCGAACAGCGACACTGAATTTTTTTATTAAAGTTCAAACGCATTCTGGCGCTACTGATGGCTAAATCTTTATACTAACCAAAACAACATAATTGTTAACGAATTAAATTTAGCTACTTGACGACAGATGGCACCAGCTGTACTCATTTTCGATATGAGCTTAAAGTATTTTTACAAGAACGAGGTTGACCAGCTCCATTGAAAATTCGAATTAAAGTTTAATCGTATTCTGGCGCTACTCATGGCCGAATTTCCATATAAATCAAAACAACATAATTGTTACCGAATGAAATTTGGCTTCTTGACGACAGATGACGCCAGCTGTACTCATTTTGGATTTGGGAATAAATCTAAAGTGCGCGTTTATTTCGCAAAGGGGGTTCATTCGTAGGTATATATCTTATTTTGGGGTTAATTTTCACCAAAGTTAGACTTGAGAAGAGAAAAAAATAAATGTCAGCGTTCCATATCGATCATTATTTACAAAATAGTATGCATCTTTAAAGTACCCTTACAGACACTCGGTTAAAAATATATATGTAGTAGTCTATGGTTTCTTATCTATGGACAAACATATTAAAAAATAAAGGATAAGAGATTGACAGACTCCTGAACACGCAAGTCGTATAGTTTTATTTATTCCCTTTCATCCAAGCCACAAGACCTCGGAGAACTCCATAACTCACACCCCAAGGAGTACATGGTGTCAGATAAGGGATCAACGCAAGAAAAATGTCAGAACAGGTACCGAACATAATTTTAGCTAATAACCTAAAACCGTTAACGTTGAACAATGGCGGCAATGACGGTGCAACTGTAAATTCATTTGAAAAATGGAAGCTCTGGAAGCAAAAATTTAAAATTTACTTTGTAGCTAATGACCTAGAAAAAGTACCAAAGTCTAAACAGATTGCTATTTTCTTAAATTCAATTGGAGATGACGGAATAGAAATTTACAACTCGTTTAACATTCAAAAAGAAGATGAAGAAACGCTAACGTCTATCTTTGAAAAGTTTGATTTAAAATTTAATCCTTGCGAAAATATAACTGTTGAACGTTATAATTTTTTCACTAAACATCAAAATGACGAGTCATTGGACGAATATGTAACAATTTTGAATAATTTAGCGACAGGCTGTGATTTCGGTGAACTAAAAAAATCGCTAGTGAAAGACATGTTTATAATTGGAATTAAAAACGCACGAATAAAAGAACGTCTATTACAAAGTTCAAACATAAATGATGTCGATGAAGCGGTCCAATTTGCCAAAAATATGGAATTGTCACAAGAGAGATCTAAGAAACTACATAATGGAAATGAAGCAAATAACAATTCTCAAGTACAATCCATACATCAAAGCAGGAGCAGTTTCAGAAGCCAAACTCCTAGAAGAAATAATTCCAGACCAAGATCAGTCACGCCATACAGAAAATTTTCAGCAAATAGAAGTTCAAGTCAAAATCAACGCAATTCTCTTTCAGGAACATCTTTTTCAGCTAATTACAGGTCTAACAGCAATACAAGGAATAATTCAATTTGCAACAAATGTGGTCAACAGCATCGGTACAAATGTCCAGCACTAGGCAAAGTCTGCAAAATATGTAAGAAAATGAATCATTTTGCAAATTACTGTTTCTTCAAAAACCAGAACAACAATAAGAATGTAAGTTTAGTTAATAGTTCTCAAAATGGTGAAAATTGTAATATTGAAAATAGTCAAAGTAATTTTGAGGGAAGTACTGTAAATGATTTTATAATTGGTACAATTAATTCAAATTCAAATTTAAATAATTGGCAAATTAATTTAAATATTCATGGAAATATGGTTAAATGTCAAATTGACACTGGTGCAGACATTAATGTAATTTCATTAAACACTTTGAAAAATTTAGAAGAAATGTGTAATAAGAAAATTCCTATTCAAGAGTCAGACAAAAGAGTTTTTTCATTTTCAGGCCAGATGATCGAAAATTTAGGTTCTGTCAGACTTGAATGTTCTTTTGACCATAAACTGAATATACTAATTGAGTTTGTAGTAGTAAAATGCGACTGTTCTACAATTCTGGGCTGGAAGACATGCGAGGAATGCGGCATTGTAAAACGTATTTTTGAACTAACCCAAAACATAGACTCATTAACCAATAAGCAAGAACAAAGGTCAGTACAAATAGTTATTAACAAGTATTCAGATACTTTTGAGGGATTAGGTTGCTTACCAGGAACTGTTCATTTACAATTAGATTCAAGTGTCACACCAAAGATTTGTCCTGTTAGAAGAATACCATATGCATTACAAATAAAGCTTAAAAAAGAACTAGACCGAATGGAACAATTAAAGGTAATTGAAAAAGTTACAAAACCGACTGACTGGGTGAATTCAATTGTCCCGGTAGAAAAACCTAATGGTGATTTGCGTATTTGTCTTGATCCACGAAATTTAAACAAAGCAATAAAAAGACCCCATTTTCCATACCCTACTTTTGATGATTTACGTTCTCAGGTAGCAGGTGCTTGCATATTTTCAAAGTTAGATGCAAATTCAGGATACTGGATGTTACAATTAGATTCAGAGAGTAGTGACCTCTGCACTTTTAGCACACAATTTGGCAGGTACAAATTTTTAAGACTTCCTTATGGCATTAATTCAAGCGGTGAAATTTTTCATAGAGTCATGACTGATTTATTTAGTGAACTTCCAGGAGTAATAATATTTGTCGATGATATACTGGTCTATGGTTCTACGCAGAGTGAACATGATGAAAGGTTAGAAAATGTATTTATAAAAGCTAAAGAAGTTAATTTAAAGTTTAATAAGTCAAAATGTCAGTTTGGTCAGTCTGAAGTGTCATATGTTGGTCATGTCTTTAACAAGAATGGAATTTCCCCAGATACCTCAAAGGTCGAAGCTATCATGAAAATGCCGAGACCTGAAAATGTCAAAGATCTTCAAAGATTTTTAGGTATGATTAACTACCTTGGTTCTTATATACCTAATTTAGCTCATGAAACCACCTTACTTAGAGATCTTCTTAAAAAACGAAATATTTGGCAGTGGACTTCTCATCAAGAAGATCAATTCAATAAATTAAAATCACTAATTTGTCAATCCCCTGTCTTGATACATTATGATGTGAAAAAACCTGTAAGATTGTCAGTAGACGCGTCCAAAAATGCAGTGGGTGCAGTAATTTTTCATGGACTGAATCCTATTGCATATGCTTCTAAAACTTTAAATAAATCTCAAGAAAACTATGCACAAATAGAAAAAGAATTGTATGCTATAGTTTTTGGGTGCAAGAAATTTCATCAATACATTTATGGAAAAACCACTTATGTTGAAACAGACCATCAACCTCTGGTAACTTTGTTTAAAAAACCACTTTCAGATGTCCCTGCAAGACTTCAACGAATGATGATTGCTATACAGTCATACGATCTCATCGTTTCATATACTAAAGGTACTGAAATGTATGTGTCTGATACTCTATCTCGTGCACCTGTCTCAAAAAGTAATGTAGAAAAATTTAACTTTCATGAACTGGATGACAATGTTATTTGTCAAGTAAACTTATTAACTTCTAATTTGGCAATTACAAAAGAAAAGCAAGATAAAATTATTTCACACACTAAGTCTGATATTTCACTTCAAAAACTTAAAGAATATTTCATGGAAGGATGGCCTACCAGTAAGCAAAATTGTGATCCAATTGTTTTACCCTACTGGAACATCAGGGATGAAATTCATGTTATAAATGACTTAATTTTTAAGAATCAGTCTGTTATTATTCCAAAATCTTTACGTTCAGAAATTCTTTCAATTTTACATGAAGGTCACATGGGCATAGAAAAAACCAAAAGTCATGCCCGTGGTATTGTTTTTTGGCCTAATATTTATCATGACATTGAGATCAAAATTAAACAATGTGAAACTTGCATGACATTTAGTTCTAATAAAACAAAGGAAACCTTACTATCTCATGAACAACCTTCTTTACCCTGGCAAAAAATAGCATCAGATTTATTTGATTACAAAAGTAAAAAATATTTATTAGTCGTAGATTATTATTCCAATTACATTGAAATTGCACACTTAAATCAAGACTCTAGAAGTAACACTGTAATAACACAATTAAAGACAATTTTTTCACGTCATGGAATTCCTTTGCAGTTGGTGAGTGACGGTGGTCCTCCATACAACTCCCATGAGTTCCAAAGCTTCATGAAAGACTGGGATATTCAACACATTATGTCAAGTCCTAATTTTCCTCGATCAAACGGTCTTGCAGAAGTTTCTGTAAAAATAGTAAAAAACATTATGAGAAAATGTGAACAGTCAGGTACAGATTTTTATATTGGTCTTTTACAATATAGAACTACTCCCAGAGGTAATCTAAAGTCACCCGCAGAATTGTTAATGTCACGAAAACTAAGAACAAAATTACCTACTAAAACAAGTCAATTAAAGCCGAAAATAGTTCATTTCTCAAGTCATAACAAAGAAAAGTCACTAGAATTAGAAAAAAGAAAGGCATATTATGATAAAAATGCTACTCTACCAGAAGTGTTTCAGTCAAATGATCAAGTATTTTTCAAAAGAAATCCTAAAGATGTGTCATGGTCTAAAGGTACTATTGTGTCAAAATCTAAATATCCAAGGTCTTACTTAGTCAAAGATTGTAATGGTACAGTCTATAGAAGAAATACACAGCATATTAAGCTATTCAAGTCAAGTCTCTCACAATCAAAGTCAGTGATAAATGAAAGTCATGAAATGACAGACTATAATAATAAAAATAAATTTTATCAGTCACATAACAAAAATATGTCTAACACAAATCATTCGTGTCGTATGTCTGAGTCCAAGTTAACTCAGAACAAGCAACTACAGTCAAACTCAACAAACAGTCAAAGGTCAAGTCAGTCAGGTCTGATAGAGGAGGATGATAGGGAAAATCGTTATTATTATAATATTCCTAAATATCTATACTGTCGAAAGGAAAACAATGTTGAACAAAATGTAAACTTAAGTGAATCCTTTGAGTCAGCTCAGTCGAGTCAGTCATCAAATACAAATAGTCAAGAAGAGTTGAACGAGTCAAATGTACAATCCCCAACTAGTATACAGTCTCCTATATTTATTGAAGTTAATGATGATATGCAGGATATTCAATTCTTGTCAGAAAATGATATAATATTACAGTCAGATAGTCACTCTACTAATAGTAATAATAATGGAGAAGACTTACCCGAATTATTAGAGATGAACATAAGTTCAAATACTCCAGAAATGAGATATTCATCTAGAGGGAGGTTATTAAAGAAAACCAAAAGATTGAACATGTAACTAATTTATTTTAAAATGTAAATGACAATTTTATGTACAATTTTAATACTAGTATGCATGAGTCTTCGCATGCGATTTGACGAACCAATGTCCAGGTGAATAATTAATATTGTATAATTTTATTTTAATATTAACTTATTGTTTGAGTAATTTCTTTTAATGTAAACAGTATTTTTAACCTAGAAACCTGAATGTCAAATATGTCAAATTAAATGTCTAATCAAATGTCAGTCGATGTAATGTAGTGTTGCCATTTAATCTTAAGAAAGGGCATGTAGTAGTCTATGGTTTCTTATCTATGGACAAACATATTAAAAAATAAAGGATAAGAGATTGACAGACTCCTGAACACGCAAGTCGTATAGTTTTATTTATTCCCTTTCATCCAAGCCACAAGACCTCGGAGAACTCCATAACTCACACCCCAAGGAGTACATTACAATATATATATAAAAAAATCATAAGTAGAGCACTATTGAGAACTGTGTCTACCACTAAGTAGTCTATTTGAATGTCTAGTAATTCCGGGATGTAAGTCCTATCTCAGTTTTTTATACATTTCAGGTGTAATATGTGATGTGATGTCCCCATTCACAGTCGAATAATGGCAAAAGAAATGGTAGAAACTTAAACTTCAACATTGAGTTAATTTATTCAATAAAAATCACGTTCCTAAGTCTATAATATTATGCTGCCTTAGAAAGCAACAGAATGTTCAGGTTAAACCGAATTGTTCTAAATTCCGAGTTCAATGTTTTGAAAAAAGATTTGATTCTTGGATGTCGCTTATAACTTAAATCTAACCTACACTACATATAGTTTAGCAATTAAATTATGCATTTAATCTACGTAGCTCCAGCATGAGAAAGCGTTCAGAAAAATAAAAAAATAGAAAATAAAACGGATTTTTACGGTGTTCCCGGATGATCATGTTCGGTGTGACGCAAACGACAAACATAATAATAAAATAGAAAGACAGAAGGCCATGCACTTACGGCACCCGCATCCTTCTATCTCCGTATGTATAGTATAGGTGAAAAACTTACGTAAATCACCTGTTGCATGTAGTTGTAACACATCTGTATAGACCATTTGACATTCCGTATTTGAAATTTGACGTAAATTCCATATTATTTTTGTACACAACTACATGCAACAGGTGATTTACTTAAGTTTTTCACGTATAGTCTTTAGCATCTATATATTTTGGTTGAAAATTCATTAAAAGGGCGCCGCGACACCGACGCGTCATAAGGGCAAAAAATAACTTTTTTTTTAAATGATAGGTAGGTACGTAAGTAATAGGATAGTCCGGTTGTTTTTAAAACATTCATTTTATTTAAAACTTTTTAGTGCTGTTACGTAGTCCCACTTTAGTTAATATGAAACTTTGAGTTATTACAAGCTCGCCTCAAGCAATGTCGCGGGAAGGTCGTAGTCATATTTAAACAATAAAAGGTTTTCGTTGTAGTCGCTCAACTATCTTATTCCAGATATCTTATCGCCACCCTTGAAATAAGTAACGTACTAACCTAGTAACTCCGCTATTAATTTCAAAAAAAACGAATATTTCAACAAAATATTTAACTTACCGGTGCAATGTTAAACTTTTCTTATAATATATTGTATTTTTTCTTGAGCCACATAATATTAAACTACACTTAGAAGGCATTCCTATTAATGCGCATACCGCTTTAGGCAATAATTGAAGGGCTAACACGGCAAGTCAAAGTATATTAAAGTATTGCCATTATTGCACTGGCTGACGTGCTTAAAAAGAAAATCACAACTTCAAGGGACTATAGACCTGAGTATATGGTTTTAATTTCAACTTGATACCTTCACGCGTTCCCGGGATAAAGGGTCTTGACAGATAGACGGACGGACAGACGGACAAAAAAGTGATCCTAAGGGTTCCGTTTTTTCCTTTTGAGGTACGGAACTCTAAAAATATAACAATATTTTTGAGTATTGGAGATCGGTATGCATCGGTTTTGGGTGATGGAACCAGTAATGGACAAGGCATCAATTATGGACGTTGATTCTTATTTTACAGAAGATAAGGGATATTCATTTGTTTTGCAACAATCAATTTAGAACCGTATGAAATTTGAATTAAGAGAAAAGTGTCCATTACTGGTGCCTGTCAGCTAAAAGTGTCCATCATTGGTGCCGTCACCCTATTTCAAGGTGTAATCAAACGCAAATCTGTGATTTATTTTTATTTTTTCTCTATCTAACAAGGATTTCATACTTAAAAATCGAAAGTTAATAAATAGGTCCTTGCTGCCTATAGTCTTTTTCAACTGGCTGTTGTGGGGCTGTTGAGATCTGTGATCTCGATGAAAGCTTTCACGATTGCGAACAGCCGGCATAAACGAAATTCGGAACGCAAACTTAAGCTAGCCTTTTGGTTTGAATGCATTGCATTGCATTGCAACCGTCCTAAAGACGAGGCAGCATGGCTTTTGGCCCTAGCCTGTTCGAAAGGACAAAAGAAAAAAAAAACAAATCAGCTGTCAAAAGTGTCAAACAGCAAGACAACAAGTCCACCCATTGCATACAATTCATTGTACAATAAAACTCAGTGTATCTGTAACTTTTTTTACTAATACCTGGGTACTTCGTTCATATTAATACTTAATGTTCATTTATTGAATTTATTACATGTCAATCACTTAATTGTAATCAGTTCGTTTGTTTTTAAGTAAGGTTGATTTAGATAGTATTAATGTGATTTCGATTATTAATCCGCCGGCTTAGGCGTTCAGTGAAGTGAGAGCACTCCTGGTGCGGCTTAGTTTTGTGTTGTTGTGCGAGTGGTGAGCGCGGCGGCGCGGGGAGCGGCATGGTGCAGCCGTCGGGCGCGCAGGTGAGTCCCCACGGCCCACGGCCTCCGGCGGTCACTCGCCGTTGGTACTGAAGTCGAGCGCAGCGCTCCATCTCTACGACGAGCCCAGCCTGCGTGCGCATTCTCTAACAACATCAAAATGTGCTTATTTACATTATTACATAATGGTTTCGGCTGTACTCCGTCTTCTGTTGTACCGTCTGTATATAAGTATTTTAATAACAATTTATACATACGTTAACTCACGCCTTCGTTCCCAGAGTGGAGTAGGCAGAGCTACAAAATTATCTACAACTCTAAAATCTTGTAAACTATTCTGCAACCACATTTTGCACAATCAGCCTAAGATGTTTACCAGCGCATTAAAGGTTGCAACCGCATCACCGAGCAGTACTACAAGTTTGGTTACTTGAACTTCTAGGTGCAAACACAACATACACACAAGTAATCATACTAAATTCTTAATGATAACTAATAAAATTAACAAACAAATTAAAGAGATTAGAAAATAACAAAGTAATGCATTATTGTGCTAGTTAATTAGCTACAATAAATAAATAAACATGTTTATTCAGTAAGTAGGCCGCACGGGCACTTTTACACGTCATAAATCTACTAGCGCTTCGCAAGAGACCACTGCTGAGAAGAAACACCGCAAGAAACTCAACAGCCATTGGTTTTTTTAAATACTACTTATGATATTATACAATTATAAAGCTTAACCTAGCACTATATAGAACAATGAATCTAACATAAAATAAAAATAAATATAATCAAGCGTAGATTGAGCAGGAAAATGTGTCAAAACTCAGAATTCTCATAGGGACTAATAAGTAGTAGTAATAAAAATATATATATAAAAATTATACTTACCTATGACAGTGCAAGACAACCACATACAGTTTCAATACATTCTCCTACAGAAACCGTGTCCCCTAGACAATATACAATGTTTACTAATTTGTCTATGACTAATTTACTATAGGTGTTTAGTTTAGTTTAGACCAAGCATTTTTATCTGTTAGATAGTCCTCGACCCTATAGTAAGGTTTATACATCAACAACTACTTTTAAGTACTAATAAATTACTTGATGCAGTTTTAAAGTTACCATTTCAACATTAAAACTGCGTCAGGTAATTTTTTGTAGAAATGAATGCAATATTTCTTTCTTTTAAAAGATTAAAAGAAAAATAGTTTAATGTGTATGACCAATGATGCACTGAAGATTTCTAGCTCCTAACAATCATCGTTGTACGTTGCAAACAAGCGAAACAATGGTGAATAATGGCTGTAGTTGGTGCGACATGGGGGGAGACTAGAGTAGGTAGGTATAGTAAAATTTACATTTCTGCGAATATTGGCATGGCATTACACACACAGTAGAAAAACAGTTTTTCAAGTTTTTCTAGCCTATTGATGTGATCTGTGCTGGAAGGACTCTAAACAGGGCTGCAGTATTCCAACATTATGGCAATGGACATAGCAGTTAAACAAAATCATTAGTATTTCTGGTTCCTTGAAAGAAATCCTGTACTGTTTTTATTACTCAATTGACTGTGTATCCACTCCCACTCCATCTCTCATGACAAGTGCCGGATTAGCCACATAGCAAGAGTAGCAAATGCTATGGGCCCTGCACTTCAACGGGCCCTGCACACCCACATCTCCCTGACATGTATTTGGTTTAGTTTCAAATAGTTGTTAATGCAAGTGGCCACGGCATCAACTCACTTAAAAATCATCTGGCTAAATTCACAGGTAGTTGAATACGTAATTGGTCCATGAAGCAACTTGTCTAAATTAATATTTTATCCAACTTGTAACAGGTCTCTTTAGAATTTTAGAAAGTTATAAAGTAATTGGTCTATGAATTTATAGGCAAATTCAGTTTCTTCCCTTAAACTCATTCGAGTACACGGTTGGAACAACCACCAAACTCAGTTAAAGTCAAGTTGTCTTCTCAGTTGAGGGGGAGTGTGAGGGTTGAGGAGTTGAAGTTTCAGTTCTTTCAATTTGGTGGTCTACGTGACGTTGACACACAATTTTCTTGGTTTAACTGTAATAAGGGCCTCTTGACCTGGTTGGGTGGGGAGGGTGGTTGTCAACTTGGTAAGGTACTAGACTAGTGTACACATATTTATGAACTCAACTGTACGACAAACTACTGGTTGGTCCCAAACCGAGAGCTCGTGACGTGATGCTCAACAAAACCTTTTATAAATGTATTTGTATCAACATTGTAATCTCCAAGCTTACAGTTTACACTTTTATGTAAATCAACACCTGAAAATCTTTAACAGCTCCAGCCATTTACCACAGAAATGCAGGCATATTACCTATCTCAGAAACGTATGTAGGTAATGTATTCAGTTTATACAATTACATCATTCAGTTTGAATGATGTAATTGTATAAACCTAGTAGTAAAATAAAAATAATAGTCCCTGCAATACCGCTGCGAACAAGTTCTATGTGGTTATCGATATACATGTTCTGAAGCCTCCCTGATGGCAAGCCTAACTGGATTGGAAGAAAGAGACGCACACCTCTTGACAAATGGGTTACTACACGTCGCTGCCAGAGTAGTCCTTAACAAGCTGATCATAAGGACTACTATCTTGGTGCCATCTGGCTAATCAACAATTCATTAATTACTCGTCGCTAGATGGCAGCTAAGCGACTAGTAAGCGCTACCTTACGTTCAGTAGCTGAACTACGGTAGAAAAAAAATCTTTCAGCATTTTTCAACCTTGAAAACTTAACATAAGCTTAATTTTGTGCTACTATCAAAACTATGTTACGGCCTTTTTAGTTCGTAAGCTGTAACCAATTATGAGGAACCTAATAATTTACGTATATGAACGTGGCGACACCGGGTCTTGTACGAATTTGCGCTCATGACATATCTCCCTTGTTTCTATGATCTGTGGTTCGTATGTGGTTGGTAGAAGGGACCATCCTGCAATGGCCTTTTATGAACAACTTGCACTTAACCAAAAATTTTACTACGCCAAATTATTTTTATCATTACTTTCCCTGTATCTTCAATGGTTTTGATTTCGCCATACTAACGGACTATCGTATTGTAAAAACGTAGAGTGTTGGCTCCGGGAAGTTAAATGTAACGCTCGCTTGTCGGCAGATGGAGGAGGAGTGGGCGGCGGAGGCGGGCGGCGCCTCCGACGGCGAGGAGGAGGCCGCGCGCGCCCTGCACGCGCGGCTCGTCGCGCACGTGCGCGCCGTCGGCGGCGAGCCGGTACGTACCGCGCGGCCGGGCGGCGAGCCCGGAGCCGGCCGCGCGCCCGGCCCGCCCCGCTCACTCCGCTAACCCGCGCTCTGTGCAGGACGGCCGCGCCGGCGTGTGGATGGAGCACTCGTACGCGCGCGCCAAGAGCGGCGCCGCCGCGCTGCGCGTGCTGCTGGCCCGCGCGCCCTCGCCGGCCGACGAGCTGGACGTGGAGGCGCCGCCGCGCGCGCCGCGCCTGCCGCCCGGCGACGTCGCGCCGGCCTCGCCCGCGCCGCCGCTGCCGGCCGAGGAGGACGAGCCGGAGTGGGAGGCGCGCCTGGTGGGCGCGGCCCCCTCGGCGGCGGCGGCGCGGGCGGCGCGCCTGTCGCTGGACGCGCTGGCGGCGCTGCGGCTGGCGCGGCTGGCGACGGCGCCGGCGCCGGCGAGCCTGCGGCGGGAGCAGGCGCGCGCGGCGGCGCGGGCCGTGCGGCGCGCGCTGGCCCCGGCGTGGGCGCGCGGCGGCGCGGCGTGGCTGCACGCGGCGCTGGCGGGCGCGCCGCGCGACCTGGCCGCGCTCTGGCGCGAGGCGGCGGGCGAGCTGCGGCGCGCGGTGCCGCGGCTGGCCGCGCGCCTGCTGCCCGCGCCGCACCCGCCGCCGCCCGACCCGCTCGACAAGACCGGTACCGACACTCGTTTTTCTAAGTACAAATGGAGTAATAATTAACCTAACCTGACCACATTCGTCCTTTACTATTCTGCAATCTAGCTTGCGCGTGGTGAAATAGAACTTTAATTTGTGTTGTAGGTTTATTTTTTATTTTCATGAGCCTGAAATATGGTATACACTATCCTATGAACCTGCTCAATGGTACAGTGACTTTCTCTAAATCCGAATTGATGTTCCGGTATCATGTCCTTTGTCCATATCAGGTTATTTTGATTCGTATGGTCATATATTGTAAGTTTGTAGGCATAAATCCGAAAATAAATGAATAAAAGTGAAGACATACCACTTAGGGCGACATCAGAGGGTTTGACCCTGCGGAACACAGATGTGCTTGACACCATTCCGAAAATGATGCGGCTCCACTGAGGCGGGGACGAGCGGAGCGGAGCTGTGCCAATATTGCTCGACAAAAACCCGCGCGTAATGGGGCCCGCTTTCTATGAGCGTCTAAAAAGAGTATGGAGATAACTAGGTTTAATAGAGTTGTTGTTTTTGTTTCATTTATTATTATTACCTCTTGACACGATCGTTTTAATTTGATTTGTTCGTTTTATTCAATATATATTGTTTGAGATTTGTGACCGTAGCTAATTGGCTATATTTTCATTTTGTTTTATTTAATTCTTATTTTTACTTTTTGACTGCGTTTGTTTATTTTATATATTTTTTTTATTTTTTTATTTTTTCATTTCGATGATGTTATTGTGAATTTATTATGAGTATGTGATATAGAATAATGTAATTTTCAATATGAAATAAATGTCTACCTACCTACCTATTAACCAATAGAATCTAAGCTAACGTGCGCAAGGCGCGCTCGACGTGACCGCATCACCACACGCGCCTTCTATTGGTTAATATTGGCGCAGCTCCGCTCGTCTCCGTCTCGGTGGATCTATACCTACATTTAGTAAATCGTTGTTCCGGTAGCGAATGCGCCTTGGGCTACCCTAGGGCCGACCAAATATATATATTTTTTAAATGGTCGGGTGCAGGGCGCGCGGTGATTGCGAGCGCGGCGGGCCCGTGGCTGGCGTGGGTGAGCGCGGGCGCGGGCGACGCGCGCTGGACGCGGCGGCTGCGCGCGCTGCTGCACGTGCGCGAGCTGCGCGTCGCGGCCGGCGGGGGCGAGGCGGGCGCGCCCGACGCCTGGTGCGCCGCCGCCGCCGCGCACGCGCGCGCGCAGCTGCTCGACGTGGTCGCCGAGGCCGGGTGAGTGGGACCGAGGCCTGGCTACTGGCTAGCGTATGTGAGCGCGGGCGCGGGCGACGCTTTGGGAGCAGCGCTCCAGAATGTGCTGGGTTGACTGATCTTCAAGACCACAGTCGAAGCACGTTAAATCGAACATTGACATGTTAAAAAAGAATAGTAGATTGTTCAACAAGGGACTAAAACAAGCCATAAGGACACGAGATATTTAGCCACGCGAGCGAGCTTGCGAGCGAGGGTGGCTGTAGTTCGAGTGTCATTATGGTTGTTTAGTCTCGCGTTAAACACTCTACTTTTCACTTTGAATGCGAGGAAAAAAACGACGTTCTAAACAAAATTACAACATTTATTATAAAAAAGTTTCTAACAATTAGGTATCTTAACAACGTACACTCAATACAAATTATGAACATCTATTCAAAATACAAAAGGAAAAAAAAGTTCCGCCGTTTCTTTGTAAAGAGATTTTTTTTTTTTTTTTTATGACAGAGAAGGCAAATGAGCACACAGGCCACCTGATGGTAAGCGGAAACTGTGACCCATAGACATTCGCATTCACAAGACTACTAGACTTAGACTGCAAATGCGTTGCCAACCCTGAGGACTAAGATGGAATGCCTCTATGCTAGTCATTACACCGGCTGTCTTATCCCCAAACCGGAACACAACAGTGCGAACACTGCTGTTTGGCGGTAGGTTAATGGATAAGATGGTGGTAGCGATCCGGACGGACTCTGCACAGAGACCTACCACCCGCCTGATGTTTTAAATGCTTGCATATTTAGCCAACAGATTCAAACTTGGAAACCATTCTTCGGCCTTAATATGATTCCCTTATGAGCAGCTCACCAAATTCTCATTTCACCACATTCTCAGTTCACCTAATTCTCATCTCCGCATGCTCTCAGCTCACCAAATTCTCATTTCACCACATTCTCAGTTCACCTAATTCTCATCTCCGCATGCTCTCAGCTCACCAAATTCTCAATTCACCACATTCTCAGTTCACCTTGTAACGAGGTGTATCTACCTTTTCTTTTATATCTCACCTCGTTCAGTTAAAATGATTCTGGCATTCACCTATATGGCTATTTTTAATCAAAATTCTAAATTTGAGTTTATTCAAAATCTACGTTCGCCTGGACACAACGACTGATCAGTTGCTCACGAGTTTCCAAGCTATGAACAAGTTCCAATCATAATTAAAATATTATAAATCAAGTCAATTACTTACATAAATATTAAAAGTGAAGTAAATTATATAAAGTTCCTTCATCTGAATAACCCTGTTAACCCTGTTTATGGCACTTATTGTAAGTTTATACCTTTTATATCTAAGACCTTTTTAAATTCATCTTACCACAGTTTTATTTTATTCTAAGTTTTCCTTTTTTGTTGTCCTCAGGTGCCTTATTTTTTATTATAATAACTAGAGGCCTTTTTAATAAATAACCCTGCCCTGGACTCCTGGTGTTCCTTATTACCATCCCCGTTCCTGTACCTGATCCAGGATCCCGCGACATTACCTGATCCGGCATCCTGTGACATTGGCGCTCAACGTTCCCGAACCCCACCCAGATCCACCACCAGCGACGCCGAAACCGAACCGATTTTTTTTTTAAATAATTTTATACTCCTATTGTAATAGTTAGATATAATTATTTTATTTTATTTTCAAAATTCAAATTGGTTATAGTCAACCGATCCAAATTTCGATCATCCCTCTCGGCCTAACTATTTTTATTTAATAATATTTATTTTAAAATATTTTACCACTCCCTAACCACCCCAGGTATATTAATTACAATAATAATTAATTTTAATTAAGTTCTATTACATTATTAGTAATCGCGTTATAGGGCCAACACTGATAAGTACACTTACAATAAAATATTAAACACACTTTATCACAGACAATAACACATACAAGATTTCTTCGGAAATCTAAACATTTCCTCATCTCAACCTGAAGTGTTTTTAAAACTCCTCAGAGTCACTGACGGAAGAGTCTGGAAATAAATACGGGCAGTGCTGTTGGGGAATACCCTCAGTGTATCCCATTTCTTTCACCCGACATTTAAAACTTACCTTCCAAATTATATTTAAAACCAAAATAAACGCAAATATATATATATAATATTTAATAAGAACAATAATATCACTATTATAACTTATTTAAACATTAAAACCACTAAATCCACTATATCACTTTTACTATTTAACAACTTTTACCACTTCCCAACAATCTAATAGTGATTTTATAATGAATCCAATTCTACTAAATAAGCCTGAACTCATCTATGAGCTCAAACTTCGTGGAGTCCACTTTCCAAATACAGCACAAGCCGATGACTTGCGACAATTGCTCACTCCTCTGATCAATACGAGTAATTCTTGTTCAGATCAAGCGAGTCCATATCCCCTTGAGCAAGACTTCGAGGACATCAAGAAATGCCTCACTCTTGTCACTTCTCGCATTCTCCTATCCGCGACTAGCACAGCTCATAACGATAAAATACAAACGTATTTGAAACATTTAACAGCCCGAATTAATCGTTTGCAAATAAATACGGAACATTCTTCCGAAATTTTATTGACATACAAAGACATTTGTGAGCAGTTGATAGAATGTCAAAGAAAAATAAATTTTTCACAAACGTCAACCACCACATCGACTTACGAATCTGCGACCTCTTTACTTACTCCGCCTACAGATTTTGACCTACTCGCGCATAAATTAACTAACCTAGCCGAAAATAAACCAACCGATTTAAAAAGGTTTAATTTCAAAGGAGACGGCTGTCCACACGATTTTATACGGAGAGTGGAAGAGTTCGCAATCGCTCGTAATATAGACCACAAACGATTACATAATTATTTATATGATTTATTATCGGGCACAGCTTTAGATTGGTATAGAGCCAAAAAATTAAACCTGACAGATTGGCAAAGTTTTAAAAAACAATTTCTTGAAGATTTTGAACTCCATGACCATGACTATAATCTCTTGCAAACAATAAACTCTCGAAAACAAAATAATAAAGAGAGAGTCATAATGTATTTCTCCTCCATGGAAGCACTCTTTTCAAAATTACATGAACCATTATCAGAAACAACAAAAATAACAATTTTACGTAGAAATATCAACCCGATTTATAGTTCCAAATTATTACCCACTGATTTAATATCAGTTGACCAATTATTTAAATCTTGCAAATGGTACGAAAGTTGCAATCCCACACTTACTTACCATAGTCATGTCAATGACCAACAATCATTCAGAACAATTAACAACCCAAGAAGCCATACACATTCCAGTATGCCCCAGATTCCCCCATTCCCATATACATCAACGGTTAATGCCGAAACTCCTTCCCAAAATCCAACGATTCGTTACACCTGTCCACGTTGTCGGACAAACGCTCATTTGTTGGAAAATTGTACTAATAAAAATATAGTTTGTTTTCGCTGCGGCAAACAAAATGTAACTTATTCCAAATGTACCAACTGTCATAAACATTTAAAAAACGAGTAAAGGAGAAAAATAACATTAATAAAACTAATACTACAGAATGGAATCAATGGTTAGACACAATTAAAATATTTTTCACATCTTATAAATCGACATCAATACTCTTTACCAAAAATCCTAATGACGAACGTCCCTATGTTAACATACAGTCCAAAAACTTAATTCTATGTGGCCTGCTAGATAGTGGTAGCGCTATAACTATTCTAGGCAACAATTGCCATAAAGAATTAATACCCCACGGTTTCAGTCTCAACACAAAATATACAATTACAGGATCGGTAGCAAATGGACAACCAATACGCTCCATTGGTACCATTGAAATACCAATACTCTTCAAAGAAAAGGTAGCTATTATTACCGCTCATGTTATACCCTCTATTAATCAACCCTTGATTTTAGGAATCGACTTTTGGAAAATGTTCAATCTAGCCCCAGATATTCTTCAGACGTTAACGTCTTTTTCAAATAAACATATCAATACTTTAGTCATAGATACCCCCTCTAAGCAAGTCACACATTATAACACACTTACAGACACTCAACGTCTAATTTCGGATACTATTATCCAACAATTTCAAAATATTTCAACGGAATCCCAACCATTAGGAAAAACACATTTAATAGAACACCATATCGATACTGGCGAACACCAGCCGATCAGACAACGCTGCTACCGTCTTCCACCAGAAAAACAAAAAGCTTTATGCAACGAAGTTGATGTTATGCTAAAGCTTAATGTAATTCAACCCTGTGAAAGCCCATGGCTAAACCCCGTATTAATAACTCCTAAAAAAGATGGCACATGGCGCTTTTGCATAGATAGTCGCAAATTAAATTCAATAACGCGTAAAGATGCCTACAAGCTTCCTTTCATTTCAGATATTATTGACAAACTCAAAAATGCCAAATTCCTATCATCAATTGATATAGCAAAGGCTTTTTGGGAAATACCTTTACGTCCATCAGATAGACCTAAGACTGCCTTCTATGTACCCGGTCGTGGTATGTTCATGTTTCGTGTAATGCCTTTTGGCCTCACAAACGCCCCCGCAACCCAACAACGCTTCATGGACACTCTTTTTCCTTCTGAAAACCTAGATAACTCCGTATTTACTTACCTCGATGATATAATTATCATTAGTAACACTTTCGATGAACATATTGCATTATTAAACAAGGTTCAACAAAAGCTCGCTCAAGCAAATATTACAGTTAACTTCCCCAAATGTTCATTCTTTAAGAAAGAGTTAAAATACTTAGGCTATATAGTTAATGAATTTGGCTTACAAACTGACCCTGATAAGGTTAAAGCCATCCTCGATATTCCCATTCCCACTAATCCCCGAGAAGTAAAAAAATTTTTAGGAACAGCAAGCTGGTACAGACGATTTATCCCTGAATTTAGTACAAAAGTCGCACCCCTCACTAAACTCACATCCACTTCTAAGAAAGCTCCCCCATTCGAATGGACTACAGAATCTGATAAAGCTTTCAAAACCATTAAAGAGGCTCTTGTGACCACTCCCATACTTACATGCCCAGACTTCACCAAGCCTTTCGCAGTCCATTGTGACGCTTCCAGTTACGGAATCGGTGCTATGTTGACCCAGGAAATTAATGGCGTTGAAAAACCCATAGCTTACATGAGCAAATCCCTAACTGGTCCACAAAAAAATTATTCAATCACCGAAAGAGAACTATTAAGCGTAATATTATCCCTAGAGCATTGGCGCTGTTACCTAGATAACGGCCAAAAATTCACCATTTATACAGACCATTCAGCATTACAATGGTTCCTCCATCTCGACAATCCTAGTGGACGTCTAGCTCGTTGGAGCATCCGTCTCTCAGCATTCAACTTTGAAATTAAACATAAACGCGGCAAAGATCATTTAATCCCAGACGCTTTGTCACGTTCTCTACCTATTAGTATTATTAATTACAACAGTTCCCATACAAGTGATGACTGGTATAATAATATTTACTCCAAGTGTAGCACTAACCCGAATACTACTCCAGATTACATTATAAATAATAATAAACTTTATAGATATTCACGAGCAACTTCATTACTCCACTCCGATTATAATTGGAAAGAAGTAATACCGCAGGAATATAGAATCCCTCTCATCATAGAAAACCATTCTATCCCTACTTGCGCACATTTTGGAATTTTTAAAACATACCAAAGACTAAAATTAAAATATTATTGGCCTGGCCCCTATTTCACCAAGCTTGACAAGTTCGACAATTGTCTAAATTACGTGACAATTGTATTTCATGAAACAGCAATTGTAATAATCAGGTGACAATTGTCGAGTAGTCACGATAAGTGTTGTTTCACAAATCTCTACATTATTAAACCACGCTGACAGATGCGAAAATAATAATAAAAAAATGACATTTTTATATCGTGAAATGGCAGTTGTCAAAATTCTGATACAATTGTCACGTTGTCATGACAAACGATAGTCTTTATATTTTTAAATGTGTAAATCAACCGTATGTTGATTGTTGAAAGGCGTCCACCATTACCGCGTACTTAGTCCACAATTATACAACAATAATTATTATATTAGTTTGGAGTGTACAAACTATTTTTTATTTGATTTATCAATCGCTCAACAAATGACTATACATACTTTTTTTCAGTAAACGAGAGCGGTTAGCTTGGCTGTATGGATAGTTTCCTCAGTCTTGTCGACTATATGCAATTATTCTCACTTTAAAAAAACTGTAGCAAGAAACAAGGTTACTATTTTTTTAATTTTGATGGATGAATATGAGACACTACCCGTGTTCGTTTTTTAAAAGTAAGTTTTCCGATCATGTTTGGGTAAATGTATTTTTATTGATACTAGCCAGTGTTTATTTTTTAATTTCAAAGTACGTGTGTTTTGGAAGCGAGCGTTTTCGAGTTTGTCCGACTAAATATAATTACCAATTACAAAACTTAATACTTAATTAAGTACACCGATGGTTTATTATAAATTGGCTTTTTATTTTTTAACGTACGCTCGAGAACCGCTTAAATTTTAAATACATATATAGTTGTGGATATAAACTGACACTGGCTGAATACGAATACCTTTGATCACTTTGCATGAAACTTATTTAAAACTATTAAACTATTTCCCGCGATTTTAGCTACAAATAAGTAAATCATTTGCAATTTGCAATTCCTTTCGTGCACCATTTTTTAAAGTGCCTTGATTAAAACCATTGCAATATGGATATAACAATTTAACATTCGACATGAAAATCAAGAAATGGAAAGAAATAGCTGACGAGGTAATGTGACCCTGAAACCATCCAATGCAGTTATTTTTCTTGAACGCAAAGGCAGTGACGTCAAAGGAGAAATTTATTCGTTCTTTATATATTCTCCTATATGTGAACTCATCTAAATCACTGTCACTACTACTCCTTTACGAGGGTCAAACTGAAAGTTTCGGGAATAGAAAAAAATATGCAGTTAAATCGAATAAAAGTATTTTTATCGTTTTTCAAAGTATTCTCCTTTATATTTTATGCACTTTTCCATGCGATCAAACCAGTCATTAAAGCACTTATTGAAGTCTGAAGTAGGGGTCGACAAAATGGCCATTTTAAAAGCCTCTACTGCTGCTTCCGGCGTCTGAAACCGCTGACCACGCAACTTATCCTTAATTTTGGGTAATGTGAAAAAGTCATTGGGGCTTAAGTCGAGGCTGTATGGAGGATGGTCCAGTAATTCGACTTTTTTACCATCCAGGTACTCAGTTGTTTTCCGAGCGGTGTGAGGGCTGGCATTGTCGTGGTGAAGGATAATGCGGCGACTAGGGTTTTTTTTTCGGAGTTCAGCAAAGATACTCGGCAAACAAATAGTGCTGTACCAATCGGCATGGACCGTTCTACGATCTTCAAGAGGAATAGTAGCCACGTGACCCGATTTGGAGACAAACGTAGCCACCATCTTTTTGGCCATGCTGCGAGAACGAATAACTTTTGTCGGCTTGAGCTCATCTTCGTAGACCCATACTGGAGATTGGTTTTTATTTTCAGGCTCATATGCATATATCCAACACTCGTCACCGGATACAATGCTAAAAACTGCAGTTGAGCTTCCTCCGTTGAATTTATTCAAAGTTCTGAGGCACCAATTGACAGGAGTCGTTTTCTGCTCCTCAGACAATTAGTGAGGGATCCAACGGGAAAACAACTTTCGCACGCCTAATTGTTCCTGTAAAATGATTTGTATCTGACTCATTCCAATGCCCAAACACTCTTGAATCTCCCGATATGACACATGTCGGTCTTCCTTTATCAGCTGACGCACAGCATCGACGTTTTCTTGCGTGACTGCCGATTTTGGTCGACCTTCACGCACGTCGTCCGTGAGGGATAGACGGCCACGTTGAAATTCTGCATACCACCGGTATATTGTCGTCTTTGAAGGTGCTTCATTACTAAAAGCAACAATCATCCGGTCTCCACATTGTTTTTGTGATAATCCACTTTTAAAGTCGTAATAAATCATAGCTCTTAAATTTTCACGGGACAATTCCATTTTCAGCAGCGACTCTACGACTTCAAAAAACAATTAAAACCGAACCATCGCTTTTTTTTTCTATGTGGCCAGTGTGTTAAAATAATGAAACTTTAGAGATTATAAAAAGGTATGATATGTGTCAAAAATATGTTTCTAAGTATTAGATTCCCGAAACTTTCAGTGCAGCCCTCGTAGCCATTTTGTAACTAACAATGAAAACACTACAATTGTAACGCAAGCCTGACACAGCTCTTATCTCATGTCAATAATTACCGACAAATTTGCAAATATGTCGATATGGAAAAATTTACAACTGTTTCTCAACATAATTGTCCTTAAAATAAATTATGGACAATTGTCACGCGTTGCACACTGTAATTGTAGACAATTATGTATGTCCATAGAAATAAAATTAGATTTGTCTACTTGTCACCTGTTACTGGACAATTGTCCGAGACACTTGTCGACACTTGTCAGCAGACATATGTCATTGACAATTGTAACTTGGTGAAATAGGGGCCTGGTATGTACAAAGATGTTTCTAATTTTGTTGCAAAATGCGAAACTTGTTTAGCATACAAACACCAAAATCAACTCAAGATTGGTCTCATGGGGAAACCAAAACAATGTGTCCGTCCATTTCAATGCATATCGATAGATTTAATTGGTCCCTTACCCACAACCCTAAAACATAACAAATATATTTTTGTAGTTACATGTTGTTTTACAAAGAACTGCCTTCTTTTTGCAATCAAACGTGCAACCTCCTCCGTTATAGTACATATTTTAGAAAACTTAGTTTTTCTCGTCTACGGTATACCACAAACTGTCATTCTTGATAATGGTCCACAGTTCACAAGTCAAGAAACGACTGACTTATTACGTTATTATCAAATACCCAAAGTTCAGTATATTCCATTATATTGCCCTCAAGTTAATCCCGTAGAAAGATATAACAAAGTTATAATCACAGCTGTGTCTTCTTTCATAGAAGATGACCACAGGACATGGGATATTAATTTACACAAAATACAGTTCGCAATGAATACAGCAGTAAATGAAACCACCAAATATACTCCAGCATTCCTTGTATTCGGCCGCGAATTAGTCACATGTGGATCGGTGTACAACACTACTGACCTCACAGATGACATTATCTTCGCACCAAGAGACGAATACGCAGAAAATTTAGGTTCTAACGTTTCATCTTTTAGATTTGATCTTATCTTTACAATTTCTCTTATCTTAACTTCTTAACTTTATAATTTATCGAAAGTATTTTCTTAAAAAATAAGCTGATTTTTAATGCCTCTAAAACCAATGAATATGTTCTATTTCAAATAAAAATCTAAATATGAAACGTGAAATATTGCAAATATTGTATTGTCTTAAACATCATTATATTTAATTTATAATATAAGTGATAACTTTGCTTCATGTTGTAATAATAATAATAAAATATTGTGTTTATTTTCTTTCTTTTAATTACATGAAACAAAAGTGATAATAAATAAAATAAAATCCCTCAAATCCCGCGGGATCCGCAGGATTGATGATCTTAATCCCGCAAGCTTGCGGGATCGCGATTTTGATGCGGGATTGGATTCCCTAGTGACTAGTATGTATATTAATGCCAAATTACAGCTTTCTAGTACTAAGAGTCTCTGAGCTAGGCTGCGGACGGACGGACGGACATGGCGACATTATAAAGGTTCCTAGTTTGACTACGGAGCCCTAAAAAACGAACCTGCTACCTATACTAAATATAAACTATTTATGTGATATTTTTCAACTACACGCTGAGCAAAAAAGTAAAAATGTTAATTACAATTATTCACAAGCATGTACGTGCTCGTAAATGTTACATTCAGGTACATGTTTTATAAATGTAAGTTTCGCCGTGATGCACGCACTATAACAATTGTCCGCCGCGGCGCCACGCAGGTCGCGCGCTGTGGTCGTGGGCGGCGCGGGCGCGGGCGCGGCGCTGGCGGGCGCGCTGCTCACGGGCGGAGCGGGCGCGGGCGCGGGCGAGGGCGCGGGCGGCGTGCGCGCGCTCGTGCTGCTCGCGCCGCCGCTGCTCACGGCCGAGGGCGAGGTCACGCACCTGCACCGCAACGAGGTAAGGCCGAGGCCGCATACGGACGACCTCGATTACTCTGATGACCCCACTTGTAAAAATGGAAGTCACATCGCCTGTATTACCTTTAACATTCAATCCAAACTGTGAGCCTTCCGTCTCGCAGCTGGACCTGCCGACGCTGGTGGTGGCGGGCAGCGCGGGCGCGGCGTGCCCGCGCGGCGCGGCGTGCGCGCTGCTGGCGGGCGCGGGCCCGGGCGCGCGGCGCGTGCTGGTCGTGCGCGGCGCCGACGACGCGCTGCGGCTGCCCGCGCGCCTGCGCCGCCGCCTGCGCGTGCCGCAGCAGGCGCTCGACGCCGCCGTCGTGGTGAGTGGTCCGCGCTGGTGCGGTAGGTGCGCGCTCGTGTGCTCGGCTGACGGTGTGCTTGTGCAGGAGGAGTGCGCGCGCTGGGCGCTGCAGGCGGCGGAGGGCGAGGCGGGGCGCCGGCGCGCGCGGCCCGACGCGCCGCACGCCGCGCGCGGCCTGCTGCGCGACGCCGAGCCCGCCGCAGGTCAGTTGGGGCTGTACGGTCACGGTACAGCGCGCAGGACTCAAATATGCACTAACTTGAACATGATCTATTCCAAAGTATTGTTCCACCTTTGCACATACAATTTGTTGCAAAAACGACAAAGAGAAATTGAACTAATCCACATTGGGTCCATATTGACTCTCATAATTATTTTTATTCATAAACTGTTATTAGTCATAATCATCGGAATTCATAACGTATTTTATTCAGTAAATGTTACTTTTTTAGGATTTTAATAATTCAAACCTAACCTAACCTAGCCTTATCTACACGTTAAATATTTAAGAACTTCTAAAAAGTTTACGGTTCCAGCGATAATAAAAATTATGAATAACAATTTTATGAAAACAAAATGATTATGAACAAAAAATTTATGTGAAAAAATGCGCTCCCATCCACATTATTATGTGAAGTAAAAAACGAGAAGGTAAATTAAGCATATTTATATTCATACTCGTATTTGAGGCTCACTTTAAAAGAACATGTTTATTGTAGAACAAGAATACATTATGGGTATAAACTGTAGCAGAAGTAGATCCGCGTCAACGGCTTAAATGTTTTATTTATGATAAGTGATATCTGGCGTGTCGATAACTAGTTGAGTCGTTTGTGTCGGTGGGAGCGCAGAGCCGACGCGCGTGGTGTCGCGCGGGTCGGGCGCCACGCCGCTGGCGCTGCCGCCGCCGCGCCGCGCGCCCGCGCCGCTCCCCGCCCCGCTCCCCGCGCCGCTGCCCGCCCCGCTCCCCGCTCCACTCCCCGCACTCGCACCGGACGAGGAGCTGGACATCATGCAGCTGCCCATCGTGTTCGCGGACGACGAGCCCGCGCCGCCCGAGTTAGCCGCGCTCCCCGCACTCCCGGCACCGCCCGCCCAACCACACAAGCGATCAGGTGACTAATAAAGAAAACAACGTAACTTTTATTGCCTGTTTTTTTTTAATGGCAATAAGAAGGCACGCGAGCACTCAGGCCACCTGATGGTAAGTAGGATCTGAGACCCATAGACATCTGAAATTTCAAGACTAAAATCTCAAAACTGCAATCCTAAGACCTCGAATGCGTTGCCAACCCTGAGGCCAGACATGGATTGCCTCTATGCTAGTAATTTCACCGGTTGTCTTATCCCCAATGATTAATAGCCAAACTGAAAACTGCTGGCAGGGGATCCCCCTGCTGACAACTAACTTTAGATGACAACTCGTTTGATCGGTACATCAACTTCGTTGGATCTGAATAATAGTGAAGAAGATAGTGGTAAATTTCAGGAATGTTGGATTTTATTTCAGCCAGCGGGGTATTTCTATTTACAGAATTAAAGGCGTTTTTAACATGTATTTTGTGTAACACTTCGCATATATATACCTATTTTACTTTTCGAAATATACTTGTCGTTGGAAATGTAGTCATTTATTTTCTTATTTAATAATTGACATACCAAAAAAAATGCCACATAACAAGGGTATTATAGAATAGGGATCATATCTACTGAGAAGGCAGTAACGCTCCTGAGTGACTTAATTGCAGAATCTTTAGATAAGAAGAAGAAAAGCATTGGAGTTTTCATTGATTTGGCCAAGGCTTTCGACACTGTGTCAACAAAAATCCTTATTAACAAACTTGAAAATGTCGGTTTCAGAGGCATTGCATTAAAATGGTTCAGTAGCTATCTCTCTAGTAGAATGCAACTGATCAAGATAGGTTCCTTCAGGAGCGATCCTCTTCCAGTGCGTTGCGGGGTGCCGCAGGGGAGTTTATTGGGTCCAACCCTTTTTTTAATTTATATGAATGACATTCACGACTTGAAAATCCCAAATTCAGAAGTTATTTGCTACGCGGATGATATCGTGGTTTTATTTAAAGAAGACTCCTGGAAGGATGTGATGCGAATCACGGAGACAGGGATGTCTGTCATCAACAGCTGGATGAGTGATAATTTGCTTACTCTAAACTATAAGAAAACCATTTTTTTATGTTTTCACAAAACATCTGCAACAAACCCTACCAACACAGACCATCTTAAACTCCACTCATGCAACATGGTCTCCCAGACACTCTGCAAATGTGACTCGATTCAGCGGTGCTGTACCACAAAATATCTTGGCGTGATGATAGATCAAAATCTGAATTTTAATTGCCACATTTCTTGTCTGTCTAAACGTATTCGGAAAACAATTGTCGTCATGAAGCGTCTCAGTGCCTCGGCCGACAGAAAAGTACTTAGAATGGTTTAACAAGGAATTTGTCAGTCATTGTCATCCTACTGTGTCTCTGTCTGGGGCAGTGCTGCCAAAACTTCTCTTATAGTTGCCGAACGCGCCCAACGATCCGTAATCAAAGTCATGTTAAAAAGACCCTACATTAGCTAGCTATTAACTATACGTCAACATTTTGTTCTTCGTATCTTTCAGCTAACTCACACCAAACTTACTGGTTCTGTTACGCAGAGGACGCTTCTAGGCAAAAGAGTATTAAAATTACAACTCCCTCGAGTTCTATCGGCGTTAGCCAGACGTTTCGGACCTTTTGTGAGAGCATCGGTTTATAACTCGATTCTGTAGCAATGTGATATTAAGCACCGGTCTGTGGTGGAAGCTAAACAGATAGTAACTAGCTGGCTTTTAACTTTAGACTATCCGGTCCACGGAACGTATTTTATGGTGAATTTCCTCCCTGTCCTCTGGCGAGATAATTAAGAACACGGAAATTATTTTTGAAACTGACTTATGTAAGCCTTATTGATATATTTCATTAGTCTTGTTATTAATACGAGTATTAAGAGAGTACTAAAAAAACTTAGTGCTATAATGGTTGCCCAAGAAACAGGCTGTGCCTGGTTTGGGAACCCCTGTTGATACCTTTACCTTGTTATAAGTTTTGTTTTTACAAAAAAATATCGAAAAAAAAAAACTAACCTGTACCTCAATAACAGGCGTCACGTGTTGATTTGATTAATTATATGGCCACGAGAGGGTCGCGACGCGTGTTTAATCCCCGAGTCGAATTCGATGCTCCGTTAACCCTGTTTCGTCTTGTCCTGACTGTAGGTATGTAATCGGTACACCTGTGTACAGGGTGGAAAACACGAAGGCCACGTGGTCGGCAACGACCTTAAATATTTGAAATAGCACATTCTACGTACAGGAGAAGACTTTATTGTTTTATCGTATTCGATCCGTTTGATTCCTGGTTAAGCCAGACGAATTTAGAATGCAGTAACGGTATTAAAATGGAGTAATTGATTTCAAAAATATAAGTACTTAAGTCTCTTTTGCGTAGAATTAGCTATTTCCAATACTAAACGTAGCTGCCGTCCGTGGCGTTCGTGTTTTGTACTCTGTGTGGTCATTGTTGGTACTAGGGATGGATGTGGATGTGTGATGATTGTTGTTGCAGCGGCGGCGTCCAGCGTGACCGTCACCAGCGGGCACGCGCGGGTGAGTGCTGCCAGTCTGGGACCACCGGGTGCGGCGGCTGACGCCTCTGCTCCCGGCTCAGGATTGCGAACTAGTCTTTCAATCTTTGTTTAGTTTTCCTTTATTTTACAAACATTTTACTACCTAACATAATATTTAATAACTAGTACGAGATTAAATTTGGTACCCACCTTAGGTCCAAAGTCAATCTGACATTCCATTCTACAAAAATAAGATTGAGTTTCCAAAAAGTTACAAACGGCTTGAGATCTCTAATGACATTGACGACTTCGAGGATCTTTTTCTTGAAATGGGTTCCAAATAAACGCTCGTGACCTATGTACCTATCTAGACACATTATTGCGTAAAAAACAAGAGAGTTTAGTGTATATTCCGACAATCGTTTTTTCCAAGTGGCGATTAATAGCATTCGCATATTTTACCACTTATTTATGCGAGATTATTTATGTAAAATATACGAATGGTATTAATCGCCAGGGGCTAGTTCGCCCCATTTTCGGAATATACAGTACACACACCTATAATCGCTGTGACAATTCATATATGGCTATAATATCCATTTCTTTTTAAACCATTTCGAAATAAGATCGTTCGTAAAGTTATGTTTGCGCAGCAAAACTTGCGCTGGCGTAAGCGATGAATGCGATGATCGTCGACCGCACGCCTACAGCCGTGTGTGTGTGCGCAGGGCGGGCGCGCGCTGAACTACACGCGCGTGATCGTGGCCAAGCGGCGCGGCGCGGGCGCAGGCGCGGGCGCGGGCGCGGGCGCGGGCGCGGGCGCGGGCGGGGGCGGGGGCGGGGCCGCGCGGCCCGTGCTGCTGCGCCGCACCGTGCGCCTCGTGCACAAGCAGCCGCGCCACTGAGCGAGCCACCCACGGCCACCAGTAACCTGTCCGTTCAGAAACATTTGTTAATTAATAAATAATCTTTTCAATAACAATCGTTATTATTTACCTATCATCATCCTACCTGAAGTATTCTCGTATGAATACGAGTATGTCGAGGTGAGGGAGCGCCCAATCATAGGAACGAGGGTACGAATCAATATGGGGGAGACTCCTGGATTGGTTGTGAAGGTGTGATTTTCTGTCACAAAGGAAAACGCTTAGTAAAAGAAGTTTCTCGAGAGCTGACCCTTCGTGTATTTTCGTAAACCAACTTTTAAGGGCCATGGAATTACAATGACCTGGCACTTATTGTTAGCCGCGCATTCTCTGAGCAATAATTGCACGGGTGCAAAAGGTATTTCACTCTAATATTGTGTAACAGAACAAGACGTCCGTACCTACTGTTAAAGAGTAATTATAGCTCAACAAATTGCTCTTTATTGTGCACCCTCAGGCCTCCGCTAAACTTGCGCGGGTGCGCGCCAATAGTATGCCCAGCGCGGACGCGTGGGCGCACTTGTGCCTGCGCATGTTTTAGCGGAGGCCCTCAGTAACAAAGTTTGATTTTAATCGTTTGAACAATGAGTTGGCACAGAATAGCATGGCCTTTGAAATTTACACGGACTTCAAATTCTACCTCTTTATGGCACAGCAGAGCTTTGGGCGAAATACTTTCGAAAAAAAAAAGGAAATTTCATAAACTCTAAACAGAGTATTTTTTTAAGAAAAAGATCTTTATACAGGGTGTCCGGTATATAGTGGAGTACCTTATAGGAGTTACAGGGCAGGATAACTCAGTTCAGGAGTGTTGACAATATGATAGATCATGTTTAGTAAAAGTTACAAGGAAAACGAGATATCTCAACATTACAAAATTTTGGAAATGCGGTGCCCTGGTTCACCATTTTTCACGCCACGACCACAGTCGTTAGAACTTTTGGTTTCGTTTGCTGTGCTTGTCTTTTAAAACACTATTTACTTGAATGTGGAATATATCAGCAACTAATTCCTGCCATAACGATTGTAATCCTAAATTCCATTTCGACAATCGTTTGTTCTATATTGATGACCAGACATTTTTGATCGAGCTAGTACTCATAGGCTACGAGTAGCTCGTCATAGCATTACCTTTTACCGCAGTGTTGTAGCATGTCGCAGGTCCTGTTCAGGCAGACTGTCTTTAAAACATTTAAAACCAGTTAACTTCATTTTAAACGGAAGCAAACGTCGTTTTGTAAAACTATTGAAGCTAGAAACACGAAACTTTAACAGTATGTATGTTTTTTGACGTAAGCAAGTAATAAAAGATTTTTCGAAATTTATACCCCGAAGGGTTGAAGTAGGGGATAACTTACCACGATTCACGTGCAAATTAGGAGTTCCTATGGCCAGCCCGAGCCTCAGTCGTCAGACCAAATTGTCATCAGAACTAAAGATGTTTGCAAATTTTCAGCTTCATCGGAAACCGGGAAGTGGGTCTAATTTAGAGCTTGCGAGATTTGACCCGCACATACCTATACATGCATACATACTTACATACATTGCAAGTTGCAAGTCAAATAATAGCTTAGCGTGTACAAAAGTGAAATAGGTACGCAGTTTTAGGAAGTTTCTACAAACTTGGAACGGGACAACCGGCGTTTAAGAATAAGAATAAGATCCATTTATTGTCAGAAACTGTGTACATACATTAGGTCACATAATAACAAAAGGTCCAACAGTTTGCCCATTTCGGGCGTACAATAGCAAGTAAACGTATTATATTAAAACAGTCTTAACCAGGTAGGTACCTACACATCTGACATATTCATTTAAATTATAGAAAGTTTTCATTGATAGCCATTTTTTAAGTTTAGTCTTAAATCTACTCCCATCTATAAGATTTAATATTCAGGCAAACGGTTAAAAAAATAATCCAGTTACATATGCGCTCTTACTGAGTATAAAGCTGGAAGGTCTAACTCTACATGATACATCGTATTTATATTGGGATCGGATATTATTTTTAAAGTCACATTTTTTTATAAATATTTAATTTTTGACATTGTCTTTAAAATCAAAGAAAAGTTTGTTATCACACCTATTGCAAGGTTTAAATAAGAGTTACATGTTTGGTTAAAAGAAATGTGTTTGTACTCCATTCAAGAGTTTTTTAACCTTGACACCAAATTGTTGACCTAAATAATAAATAATTATAACCAACCAGTGCTTCTTATGTTTATATAATATCAGATTAAAGAATTGATTATTTTACAACTAAAGATTTTGCATGCTAGATATAGCTAAGTGTGTGCTCTAGTACCTATAAAAATAAGATCAATGTATTCAATACTTACTGCAATTTTATTTTTTTTACCAATCGCGAGACTGGAAGTCCCGGACCTTTGGAAGGCGTACATGGAGCCGAAGCCAACACGCAGAGGCCCTTTAGACAAGTTTAGGTAATTTAGTAAAGTTATGCGACACCAACCGCCGATTGTCGCTGAGTTCAAACTAAAGAAGTATGCTCCCACGGACAACCACCGGTTAGTGTAAAGACTACTTAACAAGGATGGGAATACTAATAATAGGTTCTATGAATGAACTGATATGGATTGGTGAACTAGGCTATTGATGAAACTACGGCGCCTGCCTGGCCAATGCTAATTAATTTGGTTTAAATGGCAGGCGGTGACTCGCCAACTCAATGGAATGGACCTCCCGAAATAGCCACATATATATAGCAGCAGGGAGGCAACAGTTCCAGAGGGGCTAAGGGTGGAGAAGTGCTTCTGGACTTTAAACGACCATAAGGTGCCCACTCACCACTTATGCAACGCATCCGCCCTTCGAGCATATAGCTCTTGCGACTCCACTCTGACCGGCCAATAAAGGCAAGCCAGAGGTGAGGGTCTGTTCCTCGTCATTGCACACCGCAGCCGGCCGGTGAAGGCAAGCGTGAGGTGAGGAACAGGACCTACACTCAGGTCCGTGGTGTCGCCACTCACCAACAGCTCGCCACTAGCTGCCCTGCGGCCTTATTATTATTATTATTTGAATGTTTAATATCAGTAAGTGAAATAACTGTAAGTTGCTGGTTCAGAATAAAAGGTTTGATTGGTAGGTAGCGACGTGTTTGTTCATCACAAGCGTTGCAAGTAGGTACGTACAAGGATTTGCATTGGAATGAGCTATGGTCAAGCACATGTAAACATGGACACAATATAGATAATTACTATTATGATGTCCAAGAGCTGATAGCTGATCTGGGAGCAGCGCTCGGCGCTCGATGCTGGTGGGACGGAGTTCGTATGATCTGGTTAAATTGGGATTGATCAGCCGGAGTGGGATTTGTAACTTAAGTACAGTCGAGTTCATAGATATGTGAACACTTTAGTACCTTGTATGTTTAATATCATTTTAAAACTGCCATAATATATGAATTGTCACGGTGATTAAAGTGACAAGGTACTAAAGTGTACCGACACATATTTATGAACACGACTGTACCAACCGCCGTACCTACAGGCACATAAAAGAAACAAACTTACCCGTTCGTTTTACCCGACTGCGTCAGTAGGAGGGTTATGTTTTTCGAGTGTATTTATGCGTATGTCTATTTTTTTGGCACACTGCAGCCTAAACGGCTTGATAGGGGTTTAATTTAACACAATTATAATGAAATATTTATCGCAAGTTTCGTCTGGATTGTGGGAGTGTCATATAATACATATTTTAGTCAAAGTAATCCGATGCCCGGTTTTATTTCAAACTTCTGTATGAAAACTCGTAACTAAGGAAAGACTCGTCATTAACTGACTCAGTGCGGCCGTTTCGACTCAAAATACACTTGTATACCTATATACTCGTACTTACTGCATGTTAAATATAGAAGAGGGAAAATATTAATATCGGCCGGTGACTCGTTGGACCGTAAAGAACGAACGAAAAAACCAACAAAAACAACCCTTTATACCTACTACCTAAGTACCTACCTGTTTATAATATTAGGAATTGCAAGGATAAGGATTGATTTCACTTCAAATTAATAAACTAGGAGTTAAAAGCATAACAACCAGGTAGGTATTATAACTTGAATGTATTGGTATTGTGAAAGTTAAAAGTTAGTTGTAAAGCAAATGTTTTATGGGAGCTGCCGGAGTCCGGCCCGCCGTGCACCGCGCGCCGCATGCAGCAGTGCGCCGTGTTGTCAAACAGCGGGCGGCGGAGCGGGCGCGGCGAGCGCGGCACGTGCGGCGCGCAGCGCGGCGCAGGCGCGACAGCCGCGGCTGCGCGGCTCAGTCGCGTGTCGAGCGTCGCCCTGAAGGTACGCGCGCCGCCGCCCAGCCTCAGCGCCCAGCGCCGCGCTGTCTGCCCGCCGCTGAGTGCCCCCGTACCGCGCACGCACGGTGCCGGCGACTACATTCAAATCGTTCTTACTGAAATCCAATTACATGTTATAGAATTAGGTCGAATCGAATAACACTAAGGTTGGATGTAGTTGTCCCCGCGGACTTGCACGACGCAATCGAACGAAACTAGTACGGAGCGTTGCGCTCGCCGAGCCGCCAAGCCGAGCCGTGCACGTAACGAGTCGTGCCCCGTTGGCGACCGCTTCGATCGCATTGCCTGCGAGCCTTGAGCGCTCGCTCCGCGATCATTATTACTCTGATGATTAGACTACGAGTAGCTAGACATTATTGTTTTACATGTAACATGGTAATATGATGCATGTACACCTAGATGCAAATACCTTAACGACATGTATTTATCGTTGGTAATAAAGAATGAGTGCATACTAAAGTGTACTTTATATACACCATTTTTTTACCAACTAGGTACACCTAATAATTTGTAGAACGGGTTACTATAGCACTGTTTTAAATACGTATTTTGAGACTTGGTTGTTACCTTTTCGGACTTTGCACTTAAGCTAGGTATTTTGTCTACGTAGGTACCGACCCTCAACAAAATTGTAGTAAAAGCAGACAACATCAAATCGATTGGCCCACAATAACGACCTTGGATGCCAAGAGGTGGTGGTTATCTAGTTGAAGCGGCAACTGTAACTGGGCGCGAAGCTGGATAGTCCCTGCGCGGCGTGGGGTTGGCGCCGCGGCCGCCGAGGTCCCCCGGCGTGGCTCCCGCGGGCCGAGCGCTGACGCTCGTGTCATCGTGTGTTGCAGACGCTGACGCCGGCTGCATGTCCTGACGCCCCGACGCGCGCCCCTCGGCTCCCGGACTCCTTGCACACAGGTACGCTGGCTCGGCGTTTCGCGACGCCGCCCTAATCCAATTAGCTCGTAAAGCCGCTCGACCCGTGTCTTACTGTGAAGGAAGCGTGTGATTTGAGGTCATTATTTGGTGAGATTTTACGTCAAATGACGGACTTTAGAAGCGTAATAGTATACTTACAAATAAAATTATAGGACACGTGTCGAGTAAGGAATATAGTTCAAACTATTTTCGCAACATTTAATGTCTCCTTCTTTGTTACCTACTAAATAAGTACCTACTCGTGGATGTTTTTTATGTGTTTATATTTATAAGTCTATTTAAGTATTTATGTCTTTATCTAGTACCCATAGTACAAGTCAATCGGTGTGAGATGTGAGACAACGACGGTCCGTCGGAACCTTCGCAGGTACCTACATTATTTATAAGTAGATATTTTGTCCGACCGAAAGTCACGGCTGAAATACTTAGGTTTGTTTAGCGAATTATATCGATACCGCAAACCAATTACCCTAATATGGCTGGCGGTTACTAATTGAGGATTCTAAAGATCTCGTCGGCAATCCATACATTAATGGGCGTTCTCCTTGTCTTACAATCATAGAATACAACTGTTTCGTTCTCCTAGCTGCTTCGATGCAGATTCGATCCTCTTCAAAATGGTTTTAGTTAATTTATGCATACATACATATGTATAGTAAGTATCTAGCGCGGTTCAGTAAAGTTCGAGTAGCTAAATAGTTGTGCGCGTCCGCGCTGGGACTGATTGAGACGAAGGCGAGGGAAGCCTTGTCGAGCTCTCCACGTGGGCGGCAGCCAGCTGGCGACAGCGAACACGCGGTCTTCAAGTAACTATATTATAGTAGGTAAAATTTTACAAATGTAACAGGTACGATTATTATTGAAAATGATAGTGATTTATTTTTTTATTTATTTTTATAAAGGTGCAACCTACCCATGCCTCCCTCCCTCCCACCGCGCGCTACCACCTGCCCAGTGACCATTTGACAAGTATTTCTGTGATGAATTAGTTGTTTAACGCGCCAGCCCCTCGTCGGGCGCCAGTGTGACGAGGCCACCAACCTAGGGCCCCTCGTAAATCAACACAGCGCCTCACTTGGCACTGGCTGCAAGAGCCGGTCTAGAAGTACTCCACGGGCCGCTACATTCTTCCATCCAATGAAAGTTCACCGACTTGGAAATTTTAATTGCCCATGTTAAAATGCACTATCTATATTTAGACCATACTAGCTTCTGCCCGCGACTTCATTCGCATAGATTTTGACTATCGTTATTCCCTCGGGAACTTTTAATTTTTGGGATGAAAGTAGTACTATCGCATTAATAATATTAGTGGGATAAACTGTAGTGTATTTTAGTGATCGTTCGTAATCAGGTCGTGCAGATTTCAGAGTAAAGTATGGTTGGCAAAAAAATAGTTCTGTACACAAGTGTTTTTTTTAATGGGTTACCTTTGTTTCGACGAAGTATATTTGCCAAATGTATCGGTTCCCGACCGTTTCATTTTCCGACCCGGTTTCTTTTCCCTAACAGAAAATATTTCAGGTGATTTTCAGGTTTTGTTGAAAATCTATCCTAACCTAGCTATAGGGTTCTACACGATGGTACTGAAAAAACCTGAATAATTTATATGGCTTTGGGTTGGCAAATGAAAATGTTGGGAAACGTATTTTTCTCAAATAAATCCGTAAAAGTTGACATTACTATCTACATATTGAGACGCGAAGTACATAGTTTACTGACAGTTATTAAATTAAAAAAAAGGCTCGCTGCGCAAGTCCGCAATGTTGCATACATTACTGCCCAGTTATAACTTTTCAAAAAGTGAATAGGGCCATAGTGAAATGAGGGCACAAGTCCTATACATCCATATTTTATTCGAAACAAATTTAAATCCTTTGATGTTAAGAGAATTGCGTCTCTTCAAAAGAGGCGTGATATAAAGGATCAAGTGTTCTTGTATAAGGTTATTAACGGTTATACAGTGTGTGGCCCAAAACCGGGGATAATATTAAAAACAGGGGCTCTACAGATCACCGGTAATTACATTATCATGGTCTTACCTAATTAAAATCAAAACTTAGCTTTCAGTTTTTTTCTAACAAACTTAATCGCAAATTCAATGTAATGCAAACACCGCTAAATCTACCGCGTGTTGTCAATGGCACCCTGTACTCAGACATACCGCGTACCAAGTGACCAAGCGATGATATCGCGACGGGAAAATACATTACCTGCGATTTTTAACTTTGTAGGCTGTTTTCTCCAAAATTATAGACTTTGTAATATTAGATTCTTGTGATAGTTAATTGAAATGTTCTAAAGAATCCCCATTTACTTTTTTCGCCCCGGTTTTGGGCCACACACTGTATGGACTCGCCCAAATTGCTTTCAAACATATTCTTCCGGTGCCCTGATCGACGAACCCGTTCCTCGAACCTATTTGCCATCTCTTCTATTCGGACTGCATATGCAAGAAATAGACTACTTATTAGAGCATGTAAAAAGCATAACCAACTATTTTCTGACATTGATATATTTAGAATGAAATTGAATCAATTTGTTTCTGCAATAATCAATAAATCAATGAAATCTTAAAAACAGTATATAATTATATAGTAATTGCTTTAAAATATAACAGGAAAGTGAAATAAAGTGAAATAAAATTAACAAGAATTAGGCCATGATAATAATACTCTGCAACCATTGTTAAATTACCCGAATAATGCAAAATGTTCGTTTATGAAAAAGTTTTTTTTTTTTTTTTTTAGTCTTACCTGAGCAACTGAAATGTTTTTCTTCTATAAGTGGAAACTGTTTTGGCTAATGTATTTTTAAGCTATGATTGTATCTCAATGTGTTATATTTTGCTGTTTGTTTCCCTAATAAATAAATAATAAAAAAAAAAAAAACATAACTTTTTTCCTCTGTCTGGAAAAGCTTGATTGTTTTTTAAAAAAAAGCTTGCCTTTCTCATTGTCATACACAACAAAGCGGTAAAGAGTGACGGTTTTTTCACGTGAAGTTTCTGTTTACTTATCCATATTATAACTAAACACAGAGGAATGTAACATTTAATCACATAATTTACAATATAATTTTCTGTCTTTGACTTTAAAATCAGGGTTCCCTTAATTCTACGCTATTTTGTATCTGGAAGTGCGTACCTCTATATTAATCGCATATGTTTCGCTCATGAGATTTTGACCACTATACTCATGTAGGTATGGTTATCTATGGTGTGCTCTTTTCTTTTGATATTTACATTACAAATCGTACCTCATACCTTCTGCGATAAGTACTTGTTGTTTGTTCAGCTAGGTTGTTGTGTTCGTACCGACGTAACGGCGTCGGAACCCTACAATGAGCATGGTCCGACATGCTCTTGCCCGGTTTTTTATGTCGTTGTCTTGCACCGTCATATTTATACGTAGCTAGCTATATATTTTTAGTTTTTATTTATTTGCTCTACTGATAATCCCGAGGTTTGACACGTTTTCCTGGTCAACTACGCATGATATTTTCATTTTATATTCATTGTTCTATATAATACACTCCTATTGTTCTCTTAAAATATAAGTAATTATCTATACCTACGTCAGATTTTTTTTAGTTTTTTGAGTAATAAAATAAAGATAAGGGGGAGTAACGGTCATTTTTTGCACATTTTTGGCTATAAATCAAAAAGTCCATCAATCAAAATCAAGTTGACTGGATTTAAAAGACAATTTACGTGAATGTAAAATACAACAGCGACTAATTCCTGCCATAATGATTGTAATCCTAAATTCCGTTTCGATAATCGTTTGTTCTATATTGATGATGTGACATATTTTTATCGACATAATATGCTATTGTCGTAGAAGGTATTGCCTTTTATCGCAGTGTTGTAGCATTTCACATTCAGTCAAACTGTGTTTTAAAATATTGAAAACCAGTTAACTTCATTTTAAACGAATGCAAAAGTCGTTTTTTAATTTCGATAGTTTGATACAATTCAGTCTTTCTGGGACAAACGTAATAACAACTTCGCTGCTACAATCAATAATCTCAATTATGATATCATTTAGAACCAGTATTAGATCCACTATTTTTCACAATGTTGGTCACCCTGGTCTTCAAACATGTGTTATTCACCACAAGCAATCAAACTCGTTGCAAACTTTAAATAAAATTGAGTTGTAATTCATTAAGACCCAACTAACAAGAAATCAGTCCGGCCACCACAACGCTCTAACACACATCCATTAGCGTCACTATTGGAGAATACTTAGCAACAAACAGAACGAGATAATGTTTATTGTGGCCGAGGCGGTCTTTAAAGTGAAGTGAGGTGCCAAGTATTAAGAAAATAGAAAATTTCGATTATCTAGAAAACCACGCAACTTTTACTAAACCTGTCGATAGATAGAGCCAGAAAAGTTTTATTTCAACGTAGTCTTGTATTTTGTTTTATATCGTAAAAACGGTAAAACAAACAAGCGTCAAAGGTGGTGGTGGGCTCGCCGAGGTGTTGCCGTGTGCCAGCTCGTGAGCCGAGCCGGCCTCGTTGCGTCACGGTCCACAGGCGGCGCGCCGCCGACCCGCCGCGCGCGGCAGGGCGGCAGCACGCGCCCGAAAGGTCACCGGCTGCAGGGCAATAAAAAGCAACGGCTTCGGAGAACAACGCCGCTCCGGCGGCCTAAATTATTCAGCGCCGGCGCCTCCAGGAGCCTAATGCGATGCATTTGTTAAAATTTAATCTGCTTGCTTAAAAAGTCTATGTGATAAATATCTGAGCAGCCCATCGGATGAGAATGGTCACTCCTTGACGAAGGTCGACGCGGGCTAAGCCGGCCGTCGAGGAAGGTTTAATATGATGTTTTGACTTTACGCTCCAGGCACAGATTAAATAACAGTTCTACAGGTAAAAACGTGCGAGTAGTAGGCAGGTACAGTCAACAGCATAAATAGGTAGGTGTTATGTATGTGTGTAACACAGCGTTAAAGTGACAAGGTACATAAATAACTACTTGGCTGTACATACCTATCATTTTTTAACAGACTAACAGGAAGGTTTATACAGTTAGGTAGGTGCACGAACAATACTATTAGGTACTCGATGTTTTAGGATGTAGGTACAGTCAACAGCATAAATAAGTGATCATTTATGTACCTTGTCACTTTAACGTCGTGTTTGAAATGCCATACAAAATTGTGAAACGATTGACAGCGACAAGGTACATAAATGATCACTTATTTATGAATTATGATGTTGACTGTACCTAAGTAGCGTAAGTAGCTTTTGCCCTCGAGTCCGTCTGTATAGGTAGTTAAGTAAGTATACCTACATATATAATAATAAATAAATAAATAATTACAATATTTTTGCTCATATTACAAATTCGAATTATTATTCTATAAAAAGAATTGATCTAGCGCTTATGATTTTTAGAAAAGAATAAATATCAATGACGCGTACAGAATTAGTCGAGGAATGTGGTCGTAGATGGCGCTTGCTGTCCACATTTAATTTTAGGACGAGTAGCCGAGTTGCAATGATGAAAAATGCACAATGACTTTTCTACCGCATTAATTTAAGATCGTGTCTAATATAAATAGTTTTTATTATTTATTCAATAAACTAAAGTAAGGATGTGAACCATTAAAATTTATCGTTTTGTGTTATCGATAGGTACCTACGTGTTTATAGAGTAGTCACAGGGATCTCTACCTCCTATTATTTCCCAAATTGGAATCTCTAACAGAGACCTTTGCTATCTTCAGAATACCGAAATTGCTATTTACGTAAATTAGGTTAAGTGACTAGTGACAGTACATTAAAATACAAACTGAAGTGAGAAACATCGGTTTGGTAAATATAGGACCTTCGGCCGAGAGGCCGAGACGCGCGACTTATCCAGGGCCGGGTTACTTAAGTACTTACTCCTTTGACGAAAACTAGCTCCCAAAAACTACAATTTCAGTCAGTGGTGTAGTTTGGCGATTTCATAAAATGATTGTGTTGTACTTGTTGTAGAGTCGCGTGCGGCGGCCTGCGCGGCAGGCGGCGGCGGCGCGGGAGCGGCGCGGCATGTGAGCGGCGCGCGCGCGGCGGCATGCCGGGCGGGCGCCGGGGGCTCGTCGCCCCGCAGAACACCTTCCTCGAGAACATCATCCGCCGCTCCTCCTCGCAGCGTCAGTACATCACATCTCACCTCTCACTTGACACCTTCACCCCACATACACACACACACACACACACACACACACACACACACACACACACACACACACACACACACACACACACACACACACACACACACACACACCTATAATCTATAAGTCTTTTCAAATTGTTTCACCATACCGACCCTGTAATATTAGTAGGTACCTACGGCATTTTCCTAAACCGGAAAACATTTTTTAAAATGCCCGGGACATGCACACACTGAGTTCACCTGAGAGGTTCACCGGAGTAGATACTAAATTCATTAAGTACCTACTTACTTGGGTAAGGCCGCGGAAAGTTTCAACCATGCTAGGTACTTTAGCAAAAGATTTTGTGTAACAAATGGCATTTATTTTCAGTTCTGGTCGAACACGACAGGCACTGAAGATAATTGCTGTTGAGCAATAGCGAGGCGGCTGAAACGTTCCCAAGCCTTACCCGTTTATTGTATCCAAAAGATCCTCTCAGATGATATGTATGGTGGATATCACGCATACCAGTCTGGGGGCCTGCTCATTTAGGACACGAGTCGCTATACCTACCCGTATATCCCCCACGAGCGGAGACAGATTACAGGGAGCATGTGTTGCAGCAGACAGCAGCTTCCTGCTGGCCAACGCGCAGATCGTGGACTACCCCATAGTGTACTGCAACGAGACCTTCTGCAAGATGAGCGGCTACAACCGCGCCGAGGTGATGCAGAAGTCGTGCAGGTGCGTGTGCGTGTGTGCGTGTGTGTGCGTATGTGTGTGCGGAGACTGACGCGCGCGTGTTGCAGGTGCACGTGGATGTACGGCGAGTTGACGGAGAAGGAGGCGGTGGAGCGCGTGGACCGCGCGCTCGACCACCATCTCGCCGACCAGTTCGAGATCCTGCTCTACAAAAAGAACCGTGAGTGCAGCCTCCCACCCCCCTCCGCCCCTCAGCGTTAATAATGAACAGCGCAAGTCCCGCGGGGCGCGCTGCAGCACTTGATTAAATTTGTCTGCTCTGTATCGCATTTAATTTTATTACGTATCTCTCGTCTGTAAACGTTACAAAAGCGAAATAAGCCCGCGACGCCGCCGCCGGAAGCCGCGCTCGTTTGCCGTCACGTTTCGCATTACGCGCCCTGCTGCGGCTCAAACGCGCCGCTTCCGCCCAAGAATGGATTCCCATATAATAAATGCGGATAAAGCGGCGACACCTGAGCTGGTTTCGCTCGCGACAGTCGCGACCTAAATAGTAATAAAGGTTTAAGTAAACATGTTCACAAATAAAACAATTGTCTAGTTGTTATTACTCGTCCGTCGCTGTGCAACAATGATTGGTCGCGTGAGTCGCGTCGCCCGGCGTCGCGTCCACACTAACCACAGACACATAAGGGTATACGGGTATGTTGACACTAGCTACCCAATTGTGTTTCCACGCATTTTTTATGGACGCTGCGCGCCAATAAAGGATAATAAAAAAATACGATCAAGCGCGAATCGGACTCGCGCACCGAGGGTTCCGTATTGAAGATCTATGGTTGGAAAACGCAATTCTATCGTAGACTCTTCATCCTTGATTAAAACATAAAAATCATAACGAGGATAGCACCATATAAATATGTACAAGGTTATATTGGGTGCACAAAGGTACTGAGAAAGTTCTGATTTTACGATAAGGAACCCCCCCACATAGCTGCACTGGCAGGTAAACTAAGTTCGGCAGCTTACGCCGTTAGGAAAATTAGACAACTAACTAATGTTGAGACAGCTCGCTTAGTTTATTATAGTTATTTTCATAGTGTTATGTCTTATGGTATTCTGGTTTGGGGTAAGGCAGCTGACATACAAACTATATTTGTGTTACAAAAAAGGGCCATTCGTTCTATTTATAATTTAAATTCCCGTGACTCATTAAGAGAACTTTTTAAAGAAATTAATATCTTAACTGTAGCGTCTCAATTTATTTACGAGAATATTATTTATGTTATTAAGAATTTAGATTCGTTCACCAAAAACTCAGATATACATAATTTAAATACTAGAAATAAAAATAAAATAGCTATTCGAAAATTCCGTGTCCGTAAAGTATATAAATCATTTGTTGGTCAATGCATTCATTTCTATAATAAATTACCTGAAGTAGTTTTAAAGTTACCCTTTCCAGCACTTAAAAAATATTTGAAAAGGTCGTTAATGTCTAAAGCGTATTATAGGGTCGAGGACTATCTAACAGACAAAAATGCATGGCCTACACCCTAAACTTAGTCAATAGTAATTTGTTCAAATGCAAAGGCTTTGTCCTGCTTTTTCTTGTCTGGGGGACACCGTTGATGCAGGAAAACATATCGAAACTTTTATGTGGTCATCTTGCACCATCTCATATACACATATATAAGTAGGTAGTTGTAGTTATTTTATTTTATTCTTTTCTATCCTTCTCTCCCGTAAGATTTTTGGCATGTTTTCCTGCTGAACTACTGTTATTTGATATTATATTTAATTTAATACTTGTAGCTTTATATAATGCTAGATTAAGTTGTACATACCATTGTAATATGCAATATGAAATAAGTTTAAAAAATGACTGACTGCTGAGTTTCTTGCGGCGTTTCTTCTCAGCAGTGGTCTCCTCTTGGGAAGCGCTGGTAGTATCTTGACGTGTAAAAGTGCCCGAGCGGCCTACTTACTAAATAAATTTCTTTTATCTTTATCTTTAAGAACTGTATTAAGATGTTGGCACTCAGCATAAATATTGTTCACTATAAGAGGTACCTACTCCAAAAAAAAACCCGAACCCATTTGATTTAAGGGCAGACTTGCTATGGAAACCCGGATATGGCAATCCGGGAATCATCCTTCCCTCCATATATCAATAAATATTGATCCTAGATAAAAAATATAGGTAATACTCTTTTTTTGCTATGGGCCACCGTTTACCAGTTATTGACGAAAAACTTAAAAAATGGACCTTTACAAAGTTAGCGTCACCCCGCCCGTCAGCCGTCAGTACTTTTAGTATTTATTTATACTACACGCGTATCATAGACTCCTCTAAATAGGCCCCAATTCTAGTACCAGTTGAAATTAAAATTAAGTCAATGCGAAACGTCAGCTCGGCTGGCATGCTTTTGTTGTAGCGTGGCGGAGCACCTACAGATGTGTTACAGGTAGCAATACTACTCGTATGTGCTGGAATTTATTATGAAATAAAATAATTAATTCAATTTAATTAATTAATTTCAATGCAGGTCATTTGCAGGTACTTTGAATACGTGTGTAGATAAAATAACATAAATAATATGCAACTGTACATAATTAAGCCTTAAACCACTTCTGAAATCTTATTATAAAACTTTCATTCGGCTTGTGTCATAAAACCACTTTCGTGTTTTAACATTATGTATCAGTTACATAAACTAAACAACATATTTAAAATGTTTGTTAGCCTTGGTAGGCTAAAAGTGTATGCGTGTGTTGAGTGTGGTAGTGTGTGCAGGCACGCCGCTATGGTTGCTGGTGCACGTGGCGGCGATCCGCAACGAGCGCGAGCTGGTGGTGCTGTTCCTGCTCACCTTCCGCGACATCACGGCGCTCAAGCAGCCCATCGACGCCGACGACCCCAAGGGAGGCGAGTACCCACACGCACCTGACACACCACTTCTGCCAATTTCCCTGGAGTGGATTTGGAAATAAAAGCACATTATAAATATAGCAGTAAGGAAACTAGGCCTACTTTTCAAGATAAATACCCACTCTTATGACGAAAAAAAAATACAGTTCGAGATTGCGGTTAAGTTCTTTTTTTTATTGTGTTACCGATTTCTTTGTCTAAAATCACAAAGATCCCCCGTTATCGACTTCGGAAGCAATCCGTCGAATAGCTAAAAAGTTCAAGATGGTGGCTACTTTTTCTCAATCTGCGAACGGATTCTTTGTCGGCGAACGCTTAGATCCCCAGAATTCGATTTCGGAAGCAATCTGTCGAATAGGTAACTAAAATGTTCAATATGGCGGCTACTTTTTTTATTCTGTTAACTGGTTCGCTGTCGGAGACCACACAGATCCCCAGATATCAATTTTGGAAGCAATCAGTCAAATAATAAAGAAGTTCAAGATGGCGGCTACTTTTTCTCATTCTGTTAACGGATTCGCTGTCGGAGACCACTGAGATCCCCAGGATTCGTTGTTGGAGATGTCGCTAGCGGTCTCGTAGAGGCGTGCGTCTGTGTGAGTGCGTCGTTTCGAACGTTACGGTTGTTAGTTTCTTTACTGCTTTAGCTATATTTATGTATACTATACTGTGATAAAAGCCTACCCTAAGATCCCATAGTTTCGGTTAGGGGTAGAACCGATTTGTGTTAAGTAAATAGGTAGTAAGTACGGTCACTCACAAACGTTCACTTGTGACCCATTTCAAAAAATATATCTGGAAGTCACGTCATTAGAGATGCCAAATCATTTGGTACTTATAGGGCCGTATTAATAAACTCATCTTGACTGTGAGGCCCGTCACAAGATACGTCAAAGTAAACGTCAAACCATAGAACACTGTCATTTTTGACGCATCTCAAGACGAGCTTTAGAGTTGAGATCAGTTTATTAATACGGGCCATAGAAACTCAACCTTACCCTCGCAGAATGTCAAATTGACTCTGGACTTAAGATGGCTCCCAAGTTTAAGTCTGTGACGGTACTGCAAGCGAGTACAGGAATAAAGGCAGTGGTCAAGTTCAGCCTAATTGTGCAAACTGTGGCTCTTTAGAGTAGTTGATAACTCTGTAGCTCTATACCCCACTCTGAGAATGAAGCCGTGAGTTTATGTATGGATGACTGCAGTGCAATAAACAAATTAGCGTAGAATAGAACAATAATGAAGAATTTCATATCCTGGCCCAATGGAGTCTCCTTGCATAATTAAAATACAATGTACATTAATAGCTGCGTCCTGCCACTCCGTCTTACTTGGTACTTAGATGTCCTTTATCACTCTTCTCTCGGGAATCGCCCAATTTTCGGGATAAAAAGTATCGTATGTCCTTTTCCGCGATTAAACCTATTTTTATACCAAGTTTCATCGAAATCGGTTCAGCAGTTTGGTCGAACACGCACAGCAAACAGACAAACTTACTTTCACATTTTAATTATTACTTAAGTATGGATATGCAATTAGCAAACTGTCCGGCGACGATTAAGTTTTAAAAAGGGACGAGTTAATTTGTCTCAAGGTCTGCAAGTCCGGCGGTAACGATAAGTATGTGTGTGTGTTGTGTGTGTGGGGGAGGTGTGAGCGGTGCGGGGTGAGGCCTGACGGCGCGTGTGTTGCAGCGGGCCTGTCGAAGTTCGCGAAGCTGGCGCGCTCGGTGACGCGCTCACGCTCCGTGCTGGTGTCGGCGCTGCCGGCGCTCAAGGAGCCGCAGCGCCAGAGCCACCTCGCGCATGTCAGTACCGCACCACATGTACGCTCTCGCACCATCTTTACTATCTATACTGTACTTGTTCTCTACTTACTTACTTATTGTTGTCTGCTTTAACACCCTTAGCTAGAATTCTTGTAATACCTGCGATTCTGTCGTCGGGGAATTCATCTCTCGCTCGACGCTTCGAGCGGCAACTCGACTAGCCGCCTCGCCTAGCTTCGTCCTTCCTGTACCGAGGCCTCGCGCGCCCCGCCCCCGCCGGGCGCGCGGAGCCGCGGCATGACGGTTGTGTGCGCAGGTGATGTCTCTGTCGGGCGACGTGCTGCCGCAGTACCGGCAGGAGGCGCCCAAGACCCCGCCGCACATCCTGCTGCACTATTGCGCGTTCAAGGCCATCTGGGACTGGATCATTCTGTGCCTCACATTCTACACGGCCATCATGGTGCCTTACAACGTGGCGTTTAAGAACAAGACGAGCGAGGACGTGTCGCTGCTCGTGATCGACTCTATCGTGGACGTGGTGTTCTTCATCGACATCGTGCTTAACTTCCACACGACGTTCGTGGGCGCGGGCGGCGAGGTGGTCAGCGACCCGAAGGTCATCCGCAAGAACTACTTCAAGTCCTGGTTCCTGATCGACCTCTTGTCGTGCCTGCCCTACGACGTGTTCAACGCGTTCGACCACGACGAGGACGTGAGTTGGTCGCCGTATCGTGCGTGTCGTGTCGCATGCGTGCATGATGTGTGTGTGTGTGTGTATGTGTGCGTATGCGTGTGCGGAGTCTGACGTGCGTGCGTGTGTGCAGGGCATCGGCAGCCTGTTCTCGGCGCTGAAGGTGGTGCGGCTGCTGCGGCTCGGGCGCGTGGTGCGCAAGCTGGACCGCTACCTGGAGTACGGCGCGGCCATGCTGATCCTGCTGCTGTGTTTCTACATGCTGGTGGCGCACTGGCTGGCGTGCGTGTGGTACAGCATCGGGCGCTCCGACGCCGACTCGGGCCTGCAGTACTCGTGGCTGTGGAAGCTGGCCAACGTGACGCAGACGCCGTACTCCTACGTGTGGTCCAACGAGTCGGACGGGCCCGAGCTGGTGAACGGGCCCTCGCGCAAGACCATGTACGTGACCGCGCTCTACTTCACCATGACCTGCATGACCTCCGTGGGCTTCGGCAACGTCGCCGCCGAGACCGATAACGAGAAGATCTTCACCATCTGCATGATGATTGTAGCAGGTGCCGGACTCTTCTGTTATTAGCCGGAGCACGACCTCCCCCCTCCCCGCCCGCCCGCCGCGCGACCCCCGCGCAGCGCACTCTGCGTCGGGCGCCGCGCCTCCCGACACATTCCTCCAGTTACCACTGACTTACCTTGCACCTTTATCAAATCAAATATTTAAGTAAATACTTGTGTTCATTTCCGTTCCGTCTATCTTTGTTCTTTGGTTCTCGATTCGCTAGATTTTTTATTTTGTTTTCCAGTCGCACAGTGTGTCCCGTGTGTCGCGCACCGCTAGCCGCCGCGTCGCGCGTGTACGTACTCTTGTTTATTTTGTGTTGTTTGTCGCGTTTGAGTTGTTCGTGCCCCTTCCCCGTGCAGGCCCACGAAGCGTCGCGGCGCGTCACCTGTGTGGTCCCGGCGCCCGTGCGCGGCGCCCCGCCCGCCTCCCCGGCCCCCGCGTGACTAGCTCGAGCCCGCGAGCCGGGCGCGGGGCGGCGCGCGGGGCTCGCGCGAGCAGCGGAGCGCGACGAGGCAACGCGTCGGCCGCGGGCCTCGCGCGCTCCATTCTGTGCGTGTGTGTGTGTATATGTGTGCGTGTGCGTGGTGTGTGTGGACTGAGCCGAGATGTCCGCAGCGCTGCTGTACGCGACGATCTTCGGGCACGTGACGACCATCATCCAGCAGATGACGTCGGCGACGGCCAAGTACCATGACATGCTCAACAACGTGCGCGAGTTTATGAAGCTGCACGAGGTGCCCAAGGCACTGAGCGAGCGCGTCATGGACTACGTCGTGTCCACCTGGGCTATGACCAAAGGTCTCGACACTGATAAGGTGAGTGCCCGATCCCCCCCTTTGCCTGCTGCTGTCGTCAATAGTCTTGCTGATACTAAGGGGTTCATTTAAACTATCCATAATCCTGATAACCCATACGTATAATTAGGTAGTAACATACAGGAACTGGAGAAATGCTACACCTAGGATTCAGAAATCTGTGGACATTATTTATATCACCTACCTACCGTATATCATGATTTTTGAGCTAACCACGAGTATAAATCAATCGTACTTTTTAATATTACCACTGTGGAATACTGTCGAGTTGTGTGTTACGTTTGTGACGCCGGCGGAGCGCTGCGCAGGTGCTGAACTACTGCCCGAAGGACATGAAGGCGGACATCTGCGTGCACCTGAACCGCAAGGTGTTCAACGAGCACCCCGCCTTCCGGCTGGCTTCGGACGGGTGCTTGCGCGCGCTCGCCATGCACTTCCACATGTCGCACTCGGCGCCCGGCGACCTGCTCTACCACACCGGCGAGTCCATCGACTCACTTTGCTTCATCGTCACCGGCAGCCTCGAGGTCATCCAGGACGACGAGGTCGTCGCCATCCTGGGTGAGTCCCGCCCGCTCCCTGCTTCCCCCCAGCCCTCGAACCCTGAGTCCCTGACCCAGCGCCCGCGCTGACCGCGCTCTGTCTGCAGGCAAGGGCGACGTATTCGGCGACTCATTCTGGAAGGACAGTGCGGTGGGGCAGTCGGCCGCCAACGTGCGAGCCCTCACCTACTGCGACCTGCACACGATCAAGCGCGACCGGCTGCTGGAGGTGCTGGACTTCTATCAGGCCTTCGCGAACAGCTTCGCACGCAACCTCACGCTCACCTACAACCTGCGCCATCGGCTCATCTTCCGCAAGGTGCGTCTCGCCTCCCGAGCTTCCCTTCCCCCTTCTGACATTCGCTGACACCGCTCTGTGCAGGTGGCGGACGTACGGCGCGAGCGCGAGCTGATGGAGAGGCGCAAGCGCGAGCCGCAGCTGGAGCAGGCGCAGGACCACCTCGTGCGCAAGATCTTCTCGCGCTTTCGCCGCGAGCGCAGTGTGGCCGCCGCGCCGTCGAGGCCGCCGCCGCTAGCCGCCGCCGCCGCGCTAGGCTCGGCCGCCGGCGCGTCGCCGGACGCCGAGCGCGGGGACGCCCCCAGCGCGGGCCCGGGCGCCGGCGCTGCGTCGCTGGCCGGCGCGACGGCGCTGGGCGGCGCGGCTGCGGCGCGCGGCAAGTGGGGCCGACTGCTGGCCGGCGGCTCGCTGGACGCGGGCGACGCGCCGCGCGCAGCCTTCACGCGCAGCCTGAGCGCGCGGGACCGCCCCGGCCCGCCCGCCGCCGCCAGCGCCGCTGCCCCCGGCCCTGTCGTCACCACCACACCCGCTACTACATTGTCCCTTAAAGTGAGTACCGAGGTCGACACCGATGTTGTGCATTAGAATATTTTTAAAATACGACTTTCTGAGCTCTCAATTCCGCAATATAAATTCTTAAAACTTTCTCTTTTCCTTTAATAGTTTCAGAGATACATTATTTCTTCACTTTCCCGTGCACATTTCCAGGCGACATTTGCGAAGGCGCGATCTGCGAGCGCGCTCAGTGCCTTAGGCGGCAGTGCCGGCGGGCGGCAGGACACCATCGAGGAGGAGCTGGAGGACCGGCGTCCGGCGCCCGTGCCTTCACCCGCTCCTGCGCCCGCTCCCGCTCCCGCACCCGCTCCTGCGCCCGCTCCCGCGCCCTCGCCTGCTCCAGCGACCGCGACCGCGCCCGCGCCCTCGGCGCACGAGGCGGCGCTGGCCGAGCTGCGACGCGACGTGCGCACCGAAGTGCAGCGACTACAACAAAAGGTATCAGACGCCTTATTTATACCTCGTCTTCTTTTCTGTGTTCACTCTTCACTTTTTTACAATTCACTGAACCAAGGTTGTAGGCGAATTTTTTAAACACTCCTTCAGTGTCTACGGTCTTAGATATACCTAGCCTTTCAAGTTCATTAAAGTTGTACAGATACTTTTGTTACTAATATTTTGATCTAGCAGTGCGAATTACTTATGTAGGTAGGTACCTATTATTGTTTCGACGAATGTTGATCTCCTATTATTGTTTCGACGAATGTTGATCTCGTAGAAAACCGCATTTTTAGTAGGTATACTTAATTGGTAATTGGTAAATATCCGAAATTACGCGAACTTGCTTTACGTTGATGCGCAAATCGGAAATGTTCGGCCGGATAACCGCTGGCTGGCCGGAATCCGGCTACGAGCTAACCGATTCATCTCTAATTGTAATCATATACCTACTGTTGCGTATGTGCGCAGCTCGGACGCGTGGAGGAGCTGCTGACGGCGCTGGCCACGCGGCTGGGCGCCGACGCGGGCGACGCGGGGGGCGCGGCGGGCGCGGGGGGCAGCTCGGACGCCGCGGCCGAGCCCGCGCCGCGCGCGCCCTCCGACGGCTCCGCGCTCGCCAGGAAACGACGCTCGAAGGTACGAGTATGCGCACCCTGCCTGTCGTCCGACGACCGCTGTGCCTTGCGCAGCTTGCGCTTTACGGTGAGTTGGTGGACCGAGGGGTAGTAGTAGAATGACGCGGTCGCGAAATTACCGACTCGGAAAATGAATACCTACATCACTCGTAGCCTACATCGTCAGTCGGTCGTAAAATGACCATTTCGATTGCGTTACTATGTATAATTGCCGTCAAACTTCTTGAACATTAGGCGAGGTAGTGGGGGAAAGTTCGCGCATCGTACACTTACGTGCAAAAAAAAGTACCTAATTTTTGTTACAGAATATTTTCAAATCTTAGGATAAATGATACACAAGTGAAATTTTTTTTTTTTTATTATTATTAGAATAACTCTAAAAAATACAGGAAACTATTTAAAATTGATTAGTCTTGAACTAAAAAGGATATTCCTTCCATTAAGTCAATACCAGCGCTGGTACTAGGTCTTGGTTCAGGGGAGCTGGACGTAGTCATTGTTTCTTGACTATCATCAATATCATGAATATCATTCTCAAATTGATTCAAAAATCAATATCAAATTATAACAAGAAAATTAATGATAACAATCGGCTTTAGGTATCAGTGCACGCAAGTGTACTCGGGAGGCAGAGGGACGTGGACGCGGTGCGGGACGCAAACGTCAACTGATTGACCAATGGTGCGTGCTCCCCCGCCGCCACCTCCCGCCGCCCGCGGCCCCCCTCCCAACGAAACCTAAAAATCGCTTCTGCGCAAGCAAGGTTACGTGTTCAAGAAGGTTGCCGGCAACTATACGTTAGGTTTGTTAGGCAACATTAATAACCTCCGGCCTCCGTCGATTTAGACCAAAGATAAAATAAAAATAGCAATGTGGTAATTTTGAGTTGCGTCATATGGCGAGTCGGTAAGTATGTGACCTTTATAGTCATTGTACTACTAACCGGTGGCCGACCCGCGCGTAACGGCCCACTGGTGTTGCAGGCGCGCAGCAAGGGCGCGGCGCCGCAGGTGCCGACGCCGCCGGGCGAGGCGCCGGCCAGCCCGCCGGGCGCGGCGCAGCGCCGGCGTGACTTCGTGTAGCGCGTCCAGGCGCCCGCGCCGCCACACTAGCGCCGGGCGCCTCTCCGCCGCTCCCTCCTGTGACATAGCCCTCTCAGTCGCGGTCTCGTGTGAAATGACTCTGCATGCTCTACGACAACGGTCCGCGACGATATCTCTGCGTTGTAATACGCGAATCGCAAATAGGCGCGCGTCGCCCCGCTTGCGCCCGGCGCCGCGCCGGCGGCCCGCGCCGGGCTCCTAGTCGCCAGCTGATATTACTTATAGAATTAGGCGATATTGTTTGTTAACATTCTGAGAGTTTGTATAAAGGTATTTGTAAGTAACTATTAGTCACTCACGTTTTAAAGCTATACAAATATCCCCACGATTGTTTCCACCTTTCTCTTTATCTTTACACGACCGACCAAGAAACTTTTGTACTTACTCACCGCAGCGGCAACATCTCCATATGATACTCTGTACAAGCTGACTTTTATACACGCTTCTATAATATTTTACTGTTATAAATATAACTAAAAGTAGATATTTATATTATTTTAAGTGGAGCCCCCGCGCCGCGCCCCCGCGTGGCCGCCCGCCGCCGGTTGAATTGTGTATATACTCGTACCTACTGGCCGTATTTGTTTTGTAGCCTTCCCAGATCCGTTTTTTAGACCTCGTGATACGGGGGAATGTTATAAACTCAACTTGAATTTGAAGTCTCGTTTACATTTTCATCTACGTACCTAGAGCTACATCTACGAATACTAAACAATAAAGAACTGTATTAAAAGTGTTTATATTATCAAAGAGAAAAAGCAAATTCAAGTATTAACTGAGTGGTCCCGCCGACCGCGGTGCGGGCGGGCGCGCGCGGGGGGCTCCGTTGTTGACGTTTGCGAAGTCTAGCGGCGCCGCCGCGCGGCGGACGGCTCGTCCGCGCCTTACTAAGCCACTGCTCCTTATGATCTTTTTTATTAAAATTTATTAAAATGACGACCTAAGTTTCTGTTTTATTACGCATTCCCCGGCTATTCTCTCATGCCTGACGAAGTTGTGTTGTGTTGAGATGTGTCCATAACGCCTCAATAATGGCCGTAAAAGGACTGACGCCAGTGCACTGAGCCTATCCGCCGGCACCGAGGTGAGAAGGGGGTGGTATCTGAGCTACAAATACCTACACTAGAGGATATGGTTAGAACACTGTATAGGTAAATAAAAGACGTGCGATTTGCAGACGACTTCGTCATTAGGGCTGAAATGTTGCAGGATCTAGGTACAATGCATGCGAAACGACCTCGTTGATTCTTGTCACCCTATCGCTCCCCGTATGAACTTGGACAAAACCAAGACTATGTTCAACAAACACGCTTCATCGACCGGGACCGCTCGTACCTAGTAGGTACACCGAGGAATGCTCGCGTCGACGAAAACTACCAATTCCCAGCGAGTGTGCCTTCAGTTCGCGCGTAGAGGAAACATTATACCTATTAATATATTATACTTTATTTGGTTCGAGGGTGGAATTGATGCTGTTGCTCACCCGAGTAGTAAACACTAATTTTCAATTCTACTAAATGATGAAAAAACTGAAACATGAGAAAAGTACCTAAATAAAAAAGTTCTTCCCACTCGTCACACTCGTAAAGTTGTTGTTTCTGCTGTAGGTACGTGGGCAACATAAAATGGCTTTTAATGCTTTAGGGCATTACTTGAGTGTTTTCTTATTCTAAGACTAAAATCTTTGCCGGATGCGGAACAAGAATCCATAGAAAAAACTCATTCGTTTATTAACTATCGTAAAATTATTTACCTACTGTGTACTGTACCTGTTTACGAGTATCAAATAGAAATGAAAAAACAGTTCCTGGTAAGTATTACTACTATACCTTGTCTATTTAACAGAGTTAATACTAGAAAACAGAGAATGCACGTAATTGGTCAGTGATAAGGACGATGCACAGGCACAAGGTAGGTTTACATGCCTGTCAAAGTTTAGTCAACATCTGTCGCTCGTGCGGTGCGGACGCTTTCAAGTGCTTATCTTTGGTTACAAATTTAATTTAATAATTTATTTCTATGTATATATATATACCTATTACTTCTCTTTCTCATCATCACCCATACTTGTACTTGTATGGCCTGTACTATACGTCCCACTGCACTGCAGGGCACATATTTAAATATTATTATCTACCACTTTAAATTACATAATTAGGATTTATAGATGAATTAACATGACATGATAATGTCATGTTATCAGTAAGTTAATTATTTGAGGTGCCTCTAACTACAAACAAAAATAACGAGAAATATTACGAATATTTTAACAACAGGCGGCATGTAAGCCGAGCCCGCCATCGACGTGCGTTTGTTGACGCCCACTGGCAGTTTCTTGTCCCTTTCATTTTCATACAAAAGTGCAACAGAGACAACTCTTTGTTAACTCTGTTAAATAGACAGGGTATAGGCTGTATATTGTTTATCAGGAACTTACACTAACTCCTCATTTCTGGCGCCGCCCGTTGCAAGTTGCTCACATAGCGTAGACTCACCGATTACTTTGGTTGGATTCGTTATTATGATGACTGTGTAATAAAAAGTAGGTACAGTCAGCTACATAAAACTGTTTTCTTTTTTGACAAACTTATTAAATAGGATATTTTCACTTTTAATTATCCTAAAAAATGTATACCATTATATATTTTGTATTCGTTTTAATACCCGGGTAGGTTAGAGTTGACAACGAAATCATCGTCGGTCGAATTTTCTGTATCAAGTCCGTGGTTTTAAAAATATGGACTTCGAGTGATGACATTTTACATTCTGCTCCTCCCAGGCACCTCGGACCGGGGCTATACAGTGCAGTAATACCCAAATGAAAAGCTAGGTTTAAAAACCTAAATGCATTTTTGATTGCATATTATTAAACCCGTTTATTAGTGCTACTATATTCGTATATATTTGAGGTCACAATAAGACCTTTCAAATAATTCCCATATTGAAATAATTAGAAATCTTTTTTTGTTGACATAAATAATGGACATTTTACCATTGTTGTTATTTCAATTTTAACAGTTTAGTTTAGTTTTATTTTATTTTTTATTTAGGTATCCTATGTCACCCGGGATGGTGAAAGGATTCTAACGATACCGCACACATTTAAATCGGCTCAATCGTTTAGAAGTTATGGTGGAATAAAAAAACATTACATACATACTTCACGTAAAATGGCCGCCGAGCGAAAATGGCCACAGTCGCCAACCAATAGCGTGCGCATAACCATACCGGCGGAGTGTTCCGCCGCCCCTGCCCCCCGTACATGGACCCTCAAAACATGACACTCCTTTTTTTGGGGAGTCGTGTAAAAATAGGACATTATGAAATCTTCACAAATTGACAATTCAAATTTTGTATAAGATTATTCCAAAGTCAAGTAACAAGTCAAAATTGGTGCAGTATCCGACCAATTCAACTTCTCAGCAGTGGTCTCTTGCGAAGCGCTGGTACATTTTTGACGTGTAAAAGTGCCCGTGCGGCCTACTTACTTTTGAATTTTTTCAAAATCTCTTTTTTACCTAAGAGTGCCCCTCATGTCGCCCCGCCACTCCGCCCCGGCCTTCGGCACTTGGACACATTGTCACCTTAATCTCAGTCCCAAGTTTAGAGATAGCTTAGATACAGATAGGTACTTCGTACGGTCTTCTGTATGATGATCAACAACGCAGGTCCCTAATGCCCACGCGCAGCGTGACCGACGACTGAAGTTAGTGTAACTACGAGGTCTCTAGGGATGGAAATTGCATTTTCATTCTGCTAATCAGATATGGAATTGGAAATCCTCACATTCCGAACAAAATAGGTTAATACAAGCTTGCAGCCCGCGCGGCCGCTCGGGCCTGATCGGGTCGGCGCTATTGAAATCAAACAACGAGTGCATTTTAATCCTAACTTTAATATATACAAAAGGAAATACATTAGCGAGGAGTCCTCCAGTACATAATGTTCATATAAACATGGCGGGCGGACCTGCCGGCCGTCCCGCCCTCCCGGCGATACACGGTATAATAATAAAGTAATAATATAACACAAACTGCATTCGCTTAACCTACGCTGTAACACTAGTGGCGCCGCGCGGCGCGGCCGGCGCCGGCTCCGCGGCGGAGATAAAAGCAGTACCTAGTATATAATAGTCGGTGCTGGTGATGTTTAGTACCTAGACGCGCGTTGGACAACTTCCCGCTGGCCACCGGACTACACTACAAGCCAAGGGCAAGAGATGATAGATAACAGGTCCGTCAGAACGAGAACGTAAGTAACGAAGGAGTTAGATCAGATTAGGGCGGATCCAGGGTTTCATTCAGGAGGCCCCTCCTCAGGCCCGATTTCGTTTCGTTTCGGAGGGTCAGTCGAGGTTTAAAGGCAACGCACTCGTTCTGGGGAGGGCCAAGCCTACCGTCGGTTCCGCTAATAAAGTAGATCGTTTTTAAAAATAGACATAATAAAATATTACAAATGTTAAAATCAATTCATTACAATTTTTTATGGTACATATAATCGTTTGAATTTGTATTGTGAAAATTAGTCGGATAGCCAACGGGACGAACTAAATGTCCGGAGAGTCGTCGCCGGCGCGTCAGGCCCAGGAGGGCGCGGGCGCGGGCGCGGGCGCGGGCGGCGTGCGCGGCGCGCGCGCCAGGTGGCCGAGCGCCGAGTGCGCCGACGAGCAGATGTCCTGGTACGAGAACTGCGGGAAGTGCTCGTCGTGCACGCGCGCCAGGCCCGCGTCGCTCTCGGGCGGCGTCAGCTCCACGCTCTCGCCGGTGAACTCCGAGTCGAAGTACCGCGTGTCCGTCTCCGACTCCACCTGCGACAGCGAGCGTTATCAGTCGGCCGCCCCCGGAGGCCGCGCGCGGCGGACGCGGGCGACACTCACCTGCGGCTTGAAGGGCGGCGGGATCTTCTTGGCGAGCAGGTCGGCCCAGTTGACGGCGGCGAAGAAGGGGTGCGCCATGATCTCGAGCACGTCGTCCGGGCCGCCGCCCAGGCGCGCCGCCGGCTCCTTGGTGAGCAGCCCGGCCAGCAGCGCGCGCGCCGCCGGGGACAGCGCGCGCGGGAACCGCACCTGCGGCCACACACGCGCTCACTCCGGCTCTAAGAGGCCGCTCCCGTCTCCGTCTGACGGCCTGGGCGCCGGTCGAGATATCAACGGCCCCCTAAAACTTTGTTTTCTCGATCAAAACTCGCGACGCTTCCGGTTCGTTAAAGAATAACGTGATAAAATCTATAGTCGAAGACTATCTTGAAAAACTTGTTATTTTTTTGTTTGAAGGCAGACGTCCTAAGGGCGGTACCATGATAAGGAAACCATTATCTGATGAGGGAATCAGTGACGAATTAACTCTTCAAATATTGTAGGCAAACATATAGCGATTTTAGTATTTTTAGTGACAACTCTAGCATTTGCATTCAGAAAGTATCATTTCCTCAAGCGGAACTGAAGATGAAGACCACACATGGCCACCGGACCTCCTCAACGGTACCGATTTCAAGAGTGGATAAGATATCTCAATTAAGATAGTTGAGCGACTAAAACTTAGAACATTTAATTGATTAAAATTACTATAATTTTCCCGCAGCGTTGCTTGCGGCGAGCTTGAAATGTCTCAAAGTTTCATATCAACTAAGAAATGGGGCTATGAGATAACAGTTTATCATGATCACTAAAACGTATAAAACAAAATAAATGTTTTAAAAAACAAAAAACCACCTTCTTAAACGCATAAAATAACTTATTTTAGGGTGCGGCTCCACTGAGGCGCAGACGAGTGGAGCGGAACTGTGTCAATATTAACCAATAGAATCTAAGCTAACGTGCGCAAGGCGCGCTCGACGTGACCGCACGCGCCTTCTATTGGTTAATATTGGCGCAGCTCCGCTCGTCTCCGTCTCGGTGGAGCCGCAGCCTTAAAATGGTACTAATGGTAATGGTTAATGGTACCTTGTACCATTTTAATAGAAGTTATTTTATGCGTTTTTGAAGGCGGTCTTTCGTTTTTTTTGCAATGCTCTAATAGGAGAACTCGTTCCTTAAATCTTTTCTCGGTTTCATCTTCTAGTACGGTGTATGCAAAGAATGGCTTTCTAGTCAGAGCAAGTAAGAATCGTAATGCAAAGTTCATTCATAGACACTGACATTTTCCACATGTCTCTACATACATTTATTAATCTAATAACCGGTCGCTAACGTACAGAAACCATTTGGAAAACGTTGGACAGAAAGTTAAAACCAGAGTAAACCTCGTCAGCCGCTTAGCGGGATCCACCTGGGGAGCTCGAGCTGATGTCCTGCGCACTTCCACCATCGCCTTAGTCTACTCGGCAGCCGAATACTGCGCGCCAGTCTGGTACAATAGTGCCCACACCAGCAAGGTGGATACCCACCTACACAGAGCTATGCGCATCATCTCGGGTACGCTAAAACCCACCCCCTTGCCATGGCTCCCAGTGCTTGCAAACATCGCACCGCCGGACATACGCCGACAAGAAGCCGCGGCGAAAGAGCTAAAAAAGGCTATGAAAACGAAAACGCCCTATACCATGCCAATCGTCAAAACACTTGAACAACTGCCGCCGGCGCGCCTTTCATCACGCAATCCTATCTGGTCGGACAAAAAGCTCGAGAACTTTGATGCGGCTCGAGAATGGAGAGCAAAATGGGAGTCATCCGAATGCTCCCAATCAGAACTGGTCTCCGATCCCACCTCTGGCCTCCCAGGAACGCTGCAACCCCGGAAGATCTGGTCTTCCATCAACAGAATCCGCACAGGAGTAGGTCGATGTAACTACCACCTTTACAAATGGGGCTTGCGCGAATCGCCAGCCTGCGATTGTGGTGCCCCGGAACAAACCATCTACCACCTCACAAACGAGTGCCCAAATGAAAAATTCCCTGATGGAGTTGAGGGACTGAACAGAATGACACCGGAGGCTGTTACATGGCTTCAAAACACTAACCTTAATTTATAAAGAAAAAAAAAATGCAGGAATGACCGTACGAAGAAGAAGAAGATAAATAAAAAAAGTGGTAACGGAATAGTAATAGAATATCACAAGAGAAGAATGTAAATAGTTATGTAAATAGCTACCTACTGTAAGATTCCTCGTGATGGAAAAATGCTAGTGTAATATTTATGTACTTAATGTGAATCTCGTCACTTAACGATCAAATGATCAAACAATTAACTAACTTGAGCAACACATAAACTCGTATTTAATCCAGTAGTGGAAACGGTTTTGGGCTAATATAATAAATCACCGGTAGGTTCCCTTGATAAGTAAGTAATAAATAACTCGAAGGACATATAGCCCTCGGCAGCGCCCTCACCTCCTCGGAGACGATGAGCGAGAAGAGCGTCTCGTGGTCGCGGTTGTAGAAGGGCAGGCGGCCGCACACCATCTCGTACAGCACCACGCCCGTGCCCCACCAGTCCACGGCGGGCCCGTAGTCCGCGTCCTCCAGCACCTGCGACACGCGCGCTTCAACACCGACTCACGAGCGGCCTGCATTACTGCCCAGCTCCGGAAACTTGGCTATTGCCTGCCCAAATACCCGTTTCCGCCAGAAAAGGGTATGTAATGCTTTCTCAAACAATGAGAGGAAATAATACAAATACATAATTATAAGTATTTGTAAAAATATTCCGACAGTAAAAGAACCTCCCCTTCCGAAAACGTTTTTTTGAAAACAAGATAATTTCACCCGCGATACCCGCGATAGAGAGGATTTTTAAATAAAATAATGATCACAGCGGACAGTAATGGGTTTTCAAAATAAAACCATCCTTCCCATGCATGTTTAGACAAACAACATTTCAGGAGTACCTATAGCGAGGGAAAATGTACATTTTTTAAGGAAGCATGTAGCTTTATAGCTATTTAACCATTCTGTAATACGTAATGATTAAATCGCAGCATTATTAATATAGGTTCATTCTGTACGATGCTGTTAGGCTGGCAACATTTAAATTTATAGTGAAAATTACGATACTATTTTTTAATGTTTCTAAAGGCAAAAAAATGCGTTAAATGAATTCACTGAGACATTCACTATACGATACGAGTACATTTGTAAAACAAGGTTTAATTATGTTCAGTGGTGGAGTTTAAGTGGCGAAAATATTATCTTTTTTTTGCAAATATACAATCGACAAAGAATAGCAAAATGTCAATGACGATGTCAGATGTCGCCAGCTCGACAGAACGTTTCGACTAACGGGCGCGGAGCATTGGACTCGGCGACTGGCTACCTCGGGCGCGAGGTACTCGGGCGTCCCGCAGAAGGTCTTGGTGGTGCGCCCGTAGGTGATGTTGACCTTGCAGAGGCCGAAGTCCGCGATCTTCACGTGCCCGTCCTTGTCCAGCAGCAGGTTCTCCAGCTTCAGGTCGCGGTAGATAATGCCCTGCACCACACACGCATTACTAATCTTTCACTAAACATGTCTCGATACTAATTTCAGATGAATCATTTAATTTTCATGTCGGTGACAATCTTCTACAGACTTCAGAGAGATAAGTCTGTAGGCCTCAGTTCCACTCGAAACTTCTGCAAGAAATTTCCTTAACTCGCAAGTGTAAACACCACTAGCTGCTATCGGATATTTCTCGCAGCAATTTCTTGAAGCGGTAATGCGACCTTAGAATTTGTTTTTGTTTTAAACTAACGCAGTTGAACTCCTATAGCATTTTCATTCTTACGTGTTTTCAGAGACCAAACTCGGAAAGGAACTCGGCGTTTCTAATGAGTGCGTTAGTTTAACTAATCTAATGGCTACGGAGGGATCAGGGCCAAAGAGTACAAAAGGCATCAAGAGCTGGTTGGAGGTGTCGAGACATAAAGCTGTACCCATACCTCGCTGTGCAGGTAGCCGAGCGCGGACACGATCTCGGCGCCGTAGAAGCGCGTGCGCTCCTCGCTGAAGGCGCGCTCGCGCGACAGGTGGAAAAACAGCTCGCCACCGTTGGCGTACTCCATCACGAAGCACACGCGGTCCGCCGTCTGGAACGAGTACTGCAGCGCCTGCGCGCGCACACACACACACACACACACATTTAATACCTCATGTCATAACTCGGGCCTTACGACAGATCCGATCTGACTAAGTAGAACTTTTAGTTTTGAGTTGTTTACGATGATGCCCAGTGATTCATCCAAGATAAAGGGCAAAACGAAACCTTATCAACAAAATGAAAAACCGCGTAGTTTCATGGAATATTCAGAGCTAATATTAGACTTTTAAAGAAGGAGAAGAAAATCGTTTATTTTGGGCAATTAATAAAATTGGGTCGCTTTGATATGTTTCAATTGTCATTTTTAGTAACATCCCTAAGCACGGGAGAAGGTTAATGGGGTACCGGCCCAGCAACTCAAATCTAAACAAATTTAATAAGTTCCTAATGTGGCGCAAAAAACTAGTGTTTGTTAGTGGGTGTGCACAGAGAGGCAGAGACTGACCGTGAGGAAGGGGTGCTTGGTCTTCTTGAGCACGTGGTTCTCGGTGAGCGTGTGCGTGACCTCGTCCTTCTGGATGATGAGGTGCTTCTTGAGGATCTTCATGGCGTACAGGCGGCCCGTGCCCTTTTCGCGCGATAGCACCACCTTGCCGAACGTGCCCTTGCCCAGCACCTTCACGAACTCGAACTTCTCCAGCGTCTGCGGGCGGAGCGAGCGCGGTCAGCGGCGGTATACCCGCGGGGCCCGCTAGCAGGCACATTCGAGTTTAGGTACTACACGGACATGTCCATTCATAAATAAATATTAATATTAATACATAGTTAAAAATGAAAGTAGTATAACCCTCTTTTGCTGCGCCGTAGTGGGGTAATAAGGGTACGGGATATTTCGCTCGCGCCGTGGCGTGGGGAAGGATCCAGGGTGGATCACATTTTTTTCAATTGCAATAGGTTCAGTTCATCCTTGTTCGTAGGTACGATATATTACCAAAAAATGTCCCGCGGCCCGTCAGCTTTTCATCTGTTCTTTCTATTAGTGCCTCCGCTATCTCACGGGGTACACGCGGTGGGACGCTTGGCGTGTCAGTGTCGAAAAATAATACGAGCAGCGCTATACTTCACCATCACGACTAAGTAGACTTCATTGGTTCTTGAGTTACAAACGGTTTAAATGTTTATACCTACCGATGACTTATTTGCGCTGTTGGTAATCTGACCGCGCCCTATGTCGATGTATGGGGATAACAGTTTTCCAACGGCAAAGTTAAGTTTGTCGCGAGGTCCAATTTGATTGTAGTAACAAAAGATAAAAAAGATAAAAGATGTTTATTCAGTAAGTAGGCCGCACGGGCACTTTTACACGTCAAAATCTACCAGCGCTTCGCAAGAGACCACTGCTGAGAAGAAACGCCGCAAGAAACTCAACAGTCAGTCGTTTTTTAAAATAGGTACTACTTATGATATTATACAATTATAAAGCTTAACCTAGCATTATATAAAACAATGAATTTAACATAAAATAAAAATAAAAATAAAAAACATTCAAGCGTAGCTTGTGCAAGAAAATGTGTCAAAACTAAGAATTTTCATAGGGAGTAAAAAGTAGTAGTAATAAAAAAATATTTATATAAAATATGTATATATATTAAAAAAAAAATATATATATACTTTCCCATGACAGTGCAAGACAACCACCACATACAAAGTTTTGATACATTCTCCTACAGAAACCGTGTCCCCTAAAGTAGGGACAACGAGTGATGGCACTTGACACATCTGACAATAGTGTTGTGAAACACTCCATTTAACTATCGTAAAAATTCTGTCAAGTGCGAGTAGTGGTTTACCATTGAATTGCCGACAGACTTAATCGAATATTATTTCAAAGACAACGTTTCAAGTATTTTCATTTCATCGACAAGTCATTGCGTCGTGGACTCGATACTAGGTAATTTGAACCGAGGTCTTTTAATTAGTAGTTGACATAATTATTTCAATAAAATTCATGTCATGACTAATCATTTATTTTATTTGTTTGACTGTTTAAAACAGTACTTTTCGTATGTTTGGGCATAGTGACGAGATCCACATCAGAAGCGTAAACGGAGTCCAAATAGAAAAGCAATGGTCAACAATTAAGGGCAGTATGGGTGTCCAAAATGTAACGCCAGGTAAAACAGATTCGGATCACATGTACGCAATACGTAGTAATGTTAAGACAAAACTGACAGCGAATGAGTGACAATTTAATAAAAGAGGATACAAAAAAGGATTTATTTAAAGTACTTATATAAATAAAAAAGCGTATTAAAAGCGTGAAGGGTAAATTATGGAGGTGAGTTCAGGGCGTGGGTTAAATATGGAGACGTTTTATTGTATGCCAATAGAGTTTTTAGATCAAACTCTGGAAATAAACTGTTTGGCTCGAAGAAGACGACATTGTCAGAAATTTGAAATATTGTGTCAAAATATACAAACTAAAAAAAACATAACAATATATATGTGGTTACCTATATAAAACTTCATAGGCTTACATGTAAATTGCGGTGGAAGGGGCGTCATTTTAACTTAGACGAGCTCTACGTTTCAGTACCTTGTTTATTTAATCATGTTAAAACTGCCATATATATAAATCTCACAGCGATTAAAGTGACAGGGTATACTAAAGTGTACACATGTTTGTGACTTTGAGTGTACCAGTCAGCGATCCTTTGTTATTATCACGCGAATTGTTTTTTTGAGATGTTTTTTATTAGTTATGATTAAAACGATGAACGCAACGAAAAGCAAATAAAAACGATCTCAAGATGAAGCTAGTTACGATAAATGCGTTTCGGTAAATTACAGCCCCAGCGGTACATCACTATTCCGGTGCCTGCAACAATGAAGTTTGACATCTGTTCCTTTATACTTGCTGTCAATATTTAGGGAACTTCATGAGCGAGCAAACGTCAAGTCAAACGTCAAGTGCCATCACTCGGTGTCCCTACTTTAGACAATATACAATATTTACATATTTTTTATGCCTATTTTATTAGTCAGTTATTTAGGTGTTTAGTTAAGTTTAGGCCAAGCATTTTTATCTGTTAGATAGTCCTCGACCTTATAGTAAGCCTTAGACATCAACGACTTTTTCAAGTAACTTTTAAGTAGGTACTGGAAATGGTAACTTTAAAACTGAGTCAGGTAATTTATTATAGAAAAGAATGCCTTGACCTACAAATGATTTATAAACCTTACGGACACGAAATTTTTTGATAGCAATTTTATTTTTATTTCTTGTATTCAAATTATGTATATCACAATTCTTAATAAAAGAGTCTTGATTTTTAATGACATAAATTATATTCTCATAAATAAATTGTGACGCTACTGTTAAGATACTAATTTCTTTAAATAGTAATCTTAAGGAATCACGGGAGTTAAGGTTATACACCGTGTTTTTTTTGATTTACGATAACTTCGGCATATTACTAGGTATATCCATAGAAACTAATTGGTACATTAGATTTTTAAATACTGCGAAAAAAAATTTTTTTTTCGGTTTAGTACAAAATAATGAAATCTTTTATCTTTGGTCATTCTAAAAGGGCCTTTAGAGTTAACTAATAATCAGTGTCAAATACGTCTATGTTGGCGTGACATACACACACAAGTAAAGATAACACTTGACAGTACAAGATTGTCACTTTAGATTGACGCGTATACAAACCTAACAATTGGAAACTCTTTACTCATAAGAGTCATATAAAGTATTAAAAGAAAATTGTTGTTATCAATTAAGAGAGCCTTTTACACTAGTTTAACGTGATTAACTGATTAAATTTAAAAATTAAATATCTTGAAAACCGTTAGACTTATCATTTGTCTGTCTTCGGGAAATTAACTTTGTTTGACCTAAATAACGTTCCCTTAAAGTTATCGTAAATCAAAAAAAACACGGTGTATATAGAACGAATGGCTCTTTTTTGTAACACGAATATAGTCTGTATGTCAGCAGCTTTTCTCCAAACCAGAATACACAAAAAATCCTAATAAAGTCACAAAAAATTCCTATTGCTAACGGCTTCGGAACCCCACACTGAGCCTGGTGCGACATGCTCTTGCCCCCTTACTGATACCGTTAAAGACTATCAGGTCACTAATATAACACTTAAGCTTCTTTACGTTACATTTGTTGCAATTATACATCTTTTCTTTCGGTTATCCTCGGCTTACCTCGGGTTAAAAATTTGACATTTGCCCATAATGTGTTGTTAGTCGTGTTGCCCACTAAATGTGTAAAATTTTAACCCAAAGTGAGCTCATCTATCCGCGGTTTGAGTATAGGGTTCGGCCATAAGTTGGTATACGTAACATTCGGTCATCCAGTATCCCGCTATTCTTAACCTGTCATGTCCTGTGAGTGTCCATGTCGTCTATACCATTTTGTTATTTGCTGTAGGAATCCCACAAAAATCAAAATGTACATCGACACCGAATATTCTCGCCACGTGCGTTATGTCTTCGAGTCGACATTGGCCTAGGTAATAGGTACACCTTGCCGAAATAGCAAGGAGTGAAAACCATTAAAAAATAACTTGTGTTTATATATTCATGATCATGACCTATTAGGTAGCAACAAATAACATTCCAAGTTGCGCGCGCCGCTTCCGAGAAGCGCTGACTCAGCGCGCCGTTTTCCTGCTCGCGGTTGTTATTCCGGGCGCAGGCCGCGCCGCGCCGCGCCGCCCGCCGCCACTCGAAATGCCTGCGCAGTGACTAGCCTACTGGTCTCGTAAAACGAGTCCTCACTTACCTATTAGTTTTATTACCCTGACAAGATAGATACACACACTATATGTAGAAATAATTATTATAATATATTATTATTTTTGTATCTTTTAGGGTAGGTCCCTATGGGTATTTACAAAGGTAGGATTACATATTTCTAAGCTAATAATGTTTATAGCATTAAAAGGCAAACGAGCAGACGAACCACCTGATGGTAAGCAAGCAATCACCGTCGCCCATAAACATGAGAGACGCGGCACGGCCAAGGTAGGTGTGTACTGCCTTCCAGTGAATACTCATTTACTTACTTTATGCAAATAAATATTACTATTTCTATTACAGATATTCAAAAATATCTGTTAATTAGATAACAACACGAAATTAAAATATTTTACAGAGGCTGAAATCAGTTTAAACATAACATGCAAAGCATTAATAATAGGTTTAGTTTAGACCAGGATACTACATTAGTAAGGCAACAAAGTCGAACACGGTCATGTTGAACAAGTGCCGGGGCCGTTACAAGGAAGAAATGAGGCGCGAGGCGGAAACGGAGGTTGGGAAAGCCCCGACCGATACGAGACGTATCGCTGTCCCGGGCGCCCGCGGGGCCAGCCCGGCCAATTAGTGCCATGGAGGAAAAATTGATGCCCTAACTTGGGTGACAAATGCGGAAAAGATTGGCGCAAGTGAAATAACGAAAATACCGCACTCCATAAGTGTCAGCCGATTGTAATTTGTGTTAAATTTATTGCAGGACTACAGGAGACACCTATCTTAGAAGTAAGCACAATACAGGGACTAGTTGGAGTCACCTACGCCAGACCAGAAGACACGCGTGATGTCGCGCGACGCATAATTGCACCCGACCTAAGGCTCCCTTCACACAGACCGGCTCGGAGAGAAGAGCAGATTTTTATCACGTTGGAAACAAGAGTTTTGACACATTATAATAAGGTTTATTTTTGCATGTACATTTATTTCGTCATTAACATAATGGCCGTAACCTAAAAGTCTAAAGTCGCCGTCAATAAAACTCGTGAACGAAGTAAACAAATTAATACTGTTTGACAAACAACCTCAAATATTCACCAAGCGTGTTTTTATTAAAAATAACGGTGTAATGGACCCGGACCCGGTTCTACGTGCACATCGCTTAAATAGCCTAAAACTAAATAGTCTAATTTTTAGACATAGTTTAGACGGCAGATTTAACAAGTATTATTACTCAATTTCAATGTAAAGTTGAATAACCCGCCTAAAATAAAAAGCGTCAGATTCAAATTATCGCTGTCATTTGATTATGATAGAATATCAAAGTGGTTTAGCGACACCTAAATAAAATTAGTAAGTTTAGCGACCACTGTAGAATCGGATCCATTGAATAGTTATTTCATCTTGAACATATTATGAAAAGAATGATCTATTGTATAAATCATTGCAAAGACCTCACTCTATCGTTAAAAGTACGTGATTATCGAATAATCAGGGTGAATTGGTTGGTTTGGTTTTGTTTACATGTTATGCAAGTTCTATTGACGGCGACTTTAGAATAGCCGGCTCTCGCTCTATAATGTTTCTCAACATTCCTGGCCAGTGACGGCCGCCACATTAGCGACGCGTTCATTAAGTTGGTGATGTATTCTACTGGAATTCGCGTCACATCACTGATTTACACGTCGCCAGGTCTAGTTCGGTCACCCACTGATCTACTTCGAACGCACGAACAGTAAACGCCTACACGTTGGACGATAATGCTGCTCCCCCAGGAACGATACGATTATCTCTCCAGAGAGACTTACACTTTCGCGTGCAATATTTCCGAAACAGTCCCCCTAATCACTACCCCGTCGTCATTTAATAACTTGTATATAATAAGAGCTAACCGGTGATACATTACTCGAAGTTAAAATGTAAATAAATACATATGCTGTAATCGCGGACAAACGGACACTGGAACCCTAAAAACCAGCCAAGAGCGAGCTGGACTCGCACGAAAGGTTCCATTCTTGTATGGGTTCCATTCCTTTTAATTTTCAATATATATACTTTTGTTGATCATCAACAACAACTTATATGGCTATAAAGCCATAGGGTGTTTTCCCGTTCGACTGATGAATCGGCCCAATGGGATTATGAGTATGGCGAACGGGAAAAAATTGGCCCACTGGCCCGATGATCGGTCGAACGGGATACACCCAAGCCATATAAGGTCGCCGTCAACAGAACTTGCAAAAGATCTAAACAAAACCATCTAACCAATTCACCATGATTACTCCATAATCACGTACTTTTAAAAGTACGTACGTATCTTTAAATATCAAGTGAGGTCTTTGCATCGATTTATACACTAGATCATTTGTTTTCTTATTAAATTTAAGATGAAATAACTATACATTATACAATATTTTTAATAAAAACACGTTTGGTAAATATTTGAGGTTATGTACTAATTTGTTTACATCGTTCACAAGTTCTATTGACGGCGACTTTAGAAATACACACTCTGAAAATTAAAAATGTCTACCTAATACTGTACACACAGACGGAAGGCGGAGGCTGACTAATAGGGTCCCGTTGGCAATAGGGTACGGCTCCCTAACAATGATGGGGTTCCGAAGCGACGGCCAACCGGCCGAGCGAGTTCACACGGCACACACAGCGCCTCGACGTAGTCGACCCGCTGGTGCTTCAGCTGCGAGGATGAAATGGAGGATAGTACTCACGACGCGGCGCGGGTCCTTGAAACTGGTGCCGAGCTGCGCGATGTCCCAGTCCTCGACATCGTTGAGCCGGCCGGCTGCCGCGCCCGCTGCCGCGCCTGCTGCCGCGCCCGCTCCGGCTGCCGCTGCCGCGCCCGCGCCTGCGCCCGCCGCGGCGCCCGAGCTAAGCTGCGACGACACGAACCGGATCGCCGCCATCCACTCCTCCCTGAAACCGCCGTACGCACCACAATAAAGCCTACTGAAAATGGGCACCAGACGGACGGTATGCAAGTCGCCAGCGTTCAGCGATACTGACAACATTGATGCAACACCCTGACGGGGATTATTTATTTAAATACAATAATAATATAATAATATATCATCTAACATTGGGCTCAATAATATCTGACAGGTCTTTAAGATGTTTCTGCACCCAATGTTGGATTATATTATTGCTGCTGACTGTACAATAAACATTGTAGTAAACCTTTAAAGGTAAAGATATCCATTTATAAACGAATTTAAGAGTTTCTACTTCTTTAAAATAACAACATGTGAAAAGCACCGACTATGACAGAACCCCAGGTAGCCGACCCGACTCTAACCGACGGTGCTCTCAGGGGATACAGTAGCTCCCTCCCTTTGTCTAGATTTAGTCTCAAGGTGTTCAGTGGTTTCTAATACCTAATCCAGTTCTGAAGGTAACCATGGAAAAATTCAATCAATGATAATATGAAAAGATGTTGAAGTTGATGGACAATCTTGTGAATGTTTATTAAATCAGTATCAAAACCAATATTTCATCATCATTTTCATTATAATCTAGTTTGTAGATGCTTTATTATTTAATTTATAAACCTACTTGAAAAACTAAACCATACTATGATGACTTGTTCAATCTGAGTCCTTCCCACCATAGCGACCTACTTAAACATATACACCTGAATTAGATCCAAAGACGCGTTAATATTTTGTTGACGAGGGCAGTCAAACTCCATCCCTAGTTGTTAAATGGGGTATCTGAAATTAAGCAGTGGGAAGTGTTAAACTACACTTCTAAGCAAATTAGAAGCACATTACTGAGAAGACATATTTTGGCAGTTATGTCCCGTGTGCCAAACTATGAAATTAAATCAAAAATAATATATTTTACATAAAACCAAACAGAACTCAAAAAAGGAGGCGGTTATATTATTTATAATAAAAATAAACGTAAAATAAATTAGATTGTTCTTGATCCAATAATAGGCGTATTAGAGGTAAAACACAAGGATAATATTGGAAATTTTCCAACAGGAAAAAACACTGGCAAGGTTGATCAGGTGAAAGCCTGAGCCTCAGTTGAAAGTTTAAAGCTGTAAGTGACAGAAATAGTGTTTAAACCAAATGTATATTTAAATAGAATCAAAGCTATCATTCTACCACAGTGTAGATTAATATAATTCTCGGAGAAAAAGCCAGATGAACGTATAAAAAATTGTAAAATATGTTCATCTAGTTTTTACACCACATTATAATACATAATTAGAAAATTTCAGGCAAATCTGATTAGAACTAAATGTTTTTGGAGTGGCTGCAGTGGTCACACCACTTTCATCTGTGACTAATTGAAGGTCAAAGTCCAATTTGTAAATGCTTTAGTTTGGCAACAAGATGAGTCACCGCCAGCAACAGGTTACATGCTCCAGACAGAGGTCACGCAGTGCATTTACAATAACATGTTGTTGCCTTATTAACTTATTTGTGCAGATACCACTACATGAAGAACGGTTTCCTATTATATATATCAGGTGTTCCAGCAATACATGTATAGTTGTCACATGCCAGTCGCCATTCTACTTATATGACACTTGTTAAAAAATCATGGCCGTCTGGAGGGGGATACCTTTTAATCACCCGCAAGGGCCCCCGTCAAGGTTACGCTTACAATCTGCACTTGAATATAAATATGAAGATGCCAACATCTTGTCTTAGGTATATGGTTGTTTATACAAACAATTTTAACCCTCTGAAGTCTGCTCTTTCTCCAACTACTATTAAATGGTTACTAATACTAAATAATGGTTGTTGTAAGAGCCCATGGGTGCAAGAAAGCCCCAGTGCTCTGCAGTAAGTGGGGGTAGAGGTAAGGGGTGGCACTCACCGCTCCTTCTCGCTGTCGACGGAGAAGTTGCGCTCGATGACCGTGGTCCACTGCAGGCCGCGGATGGTGAAGGTGAAGGGCCGCGGCTTGTCGGACGACATGATCTGACAGTCGCGCACCGTGAACTTGTTCAGCGGGTCGCGGTAGTGGCGCCGCTCGGGCTGCGTCTTGAAGCCCACCAGGTCGCCGTTGTCGAACAGCACGAAGTAGCGGTCGCGCCAGTTCTTGATGTGCTCGCCGCGTTTGTGCAGCCAGCCCTCCTTCACTATGCCGGCCGGCGGCTCCTCGCCGGACGCGCCCTCGGCCATGCCGCGCGCGAGGGAGCCCTGTTTGATAACAGACGCCCGCCCGCCGCCGCCGTGCGAGCCCGACACCACGTTTCGCCTATACCGTTCCCGGACGTGCGTCACTCGGGACGCCCCGGTCTCTCAGCTGGACTGGCTAGACCCGCGCACAGCGCGACCGTACATTTTCCCGATCACGAAACAATAATCCACAAATTTCAACGTTTTACTCGTCAGGGAAAACGACACGCAAGTAAGCGACGTAGCCTCGCAGATGGTTATGCGGTAAAGTCACGTAATAACGTCTGGGACACGATAACAAGCGCTAAGATACGGTTTTATATACGAGTGTGAATGAGAGAACCGAGTAGTTTGCTACTTTCAACACCAACTTTTCTTCGTAGTTGGATTTTAACCTATTTTGACAAATTAGTTCCATATGTCTGCCACTAGTCGAAGGAATGGCGTTGTATTTTTTATCCAATACGTTCCGTTTTAGGAATGATATTAGTAACATCTGTATTTTGTTATGCGAGACAAAAAACTAAATTTACAAATTTTGATTGTTAAAAATGATAGAATTACAGACTCTACATGTGAGCTTAAAAAAAGTAAGGAAATTGCTTATTGATATTTTAATAAAATAGTACATTACTGCAGAGGCCGTGAAGTAAGGGATTCAAGGACGAGTTTGGGGAAGACACGACAAGACAGACCGGATAGAACTAGTCTTTCAATCCCTGTTCCAGCCGAGGATTGTGTAGTGCTTTTCTCAAGCAATGTCAGGAAATATTAAAAGTACATTACTGCAATCTTACGATGGCAATCTCAAGACTGTGCAATCTTACGATGAAAATCTTAAGACTGCAAGCTTACGATGACAATCTCAAGACTGCAATCTTACGATGGCAATCTTAAAACTGCACATGAATTGTATAATACCATAGATTTTGTTTTATTTTCTAATGTCGTAAAATTTGATTCAATAAATTAAATTTTTGTAGGTTATGGCTTCCATCGAGCTTTGTCAGTTTAATGTTAGTAAGCAAATTGAAAAAGTTAGTGCAGCGGCCAAAAATCTTTCTTTTTAGGGTTTCATACTTTCATAATGTAGGGAGCCACAAACAAGAAACGTCATGTCTTCATTTCGTGACATTAACCCATATATCCGAGCATGTTTGGGAAAATGCATCTTAGGTCTAAAGTCTGCTTTACACTCAGTCCGCGGATCTCCCTCGAATTTCGCGGACGGCGCGAACCGTAAGTTATTGCGCCTACCTATTATTCAACAGAGTTTTGTCCATGTGGTTTGTATGGGGCATGTAAATGTTTGTTTTTTGTGTGGTTCTAATAGACCAAGGGCTTACTCAAATATTTATTTAATCAAGATCTTATTTACAGAATTAAACACAAATACAATTAAAAATTAAAACTAAACGTACCTATTTAAATTAAAATAAAACTAAGCTTCTCAAATATTTTTGTTGTGTTGATAAAACAGTAAATTATACAAGCGATTTTTAGGGTTCCGTAGTCAAACTAGGGACCCTTACAGTTTCGCCATGTCCGTCCGTCCGCAGCCTAGCTCAGAGACTCTTAGTACTAGAAATCTGTAATTTGGCATGAATATACATATTAGTCACGCTAAAAAAGTGGTAAAATAAAATCTTGAAAAAACATTTTTACTGTAACTCCCCTACACGTAACGTAGGAAGTTTTATTTTCTCGTCTACCCCATAGTGTGGGGTGTCGTTGGATAGGTCTTTCAAATATATTACGGGTTAGTGCAAACAATTTTCCGATTGCGTAGAATTCATCGGTTCTTGAGTTACAAACGATTTAAATGTTTATACCTACCGAAAACTTATTTGCAGTGTTGGTAATCTGACCGCGACCTATGTCGATGTATGGGGATAACAGTTTTCCAACGGCGAAGTTAAGTTTGTCGCGAGGTCTAATTTGTTTGTAGTAACGACGTCGGAACCCTACACTGAGCATGGTGCGACATGCTCTTGCCCGATTTTTTATGGGATGATTACGCCGTTGTGATGCGAGATTGATAGATAGATTTCTACAGAATTTCGCTGTTAGATTTTCGTATCTAATTCACTGCGTCAGTGTACTAACAGCTTTATAGTACAAACATTTAATAAAAACAGAATATGTGCGTTGGGCTCGCGCCGTCGGCTCGTGCTTTTAAATTCGATTCAAAATCCAATTAAAATCGGAATGTAATAATACCTACTGTGCGGCGGCGGCACGGAACCTTCGGTGCGCGAGTCCGACATATACATAATCAAAAAATCGGTCAAGTGTGAGTCGAGCTCGCGGACCGACGGTCCCGTATTTTTAAGATAATATGATTGGAAAACGCCAAAGATAATAATAATTTTGTTATGAACTTTATTTTTTTACGCAAAAAGGTCCAAATTCACTCGCCTAAATTTGTACTTATACAAATTTTTAGTTGTTGCATTTATTTCTGAACCTATCTTTTATTTTTTTATTTTATTTATCGCTTAAAACATAAATAAGTAGAGGACGCCCTCGACTTCGTACGCGTAGAATTAGCTGTCCCGCTACTCCCCCTATTTTAAGTCCTTAGGGAGTGAATTCCCAAAACTCCTTTCTTAGTGCTCACTTAGGTATCTTTTATTTTTTTATTTTATTTATCGCTTAAAACATAAATAAGTAGAGGACGCCCTCGACTTCGTACGCGTAGAATTAGCTGTCCCGCTACTCCCCCTATTTTAAGTCCTTAGGGAGTGAATTCCCAAAACTCCTTTCTTAGTGCTCACTTAGGTAGGTAGGTACATCATGAAAGGAACCCCTCGACCAAATTTCAAGTTTCTAGGTACCTAGGTACAGAATAGTTTCGGCCGAACGTTGAAATCTTAGTCAGTGAGTCAGGTTTGCCTTTTATATATATGTATATGTATGAATCAGGTTTGCCTTTTATATGTATAAATTAGTATCTTGAAGTCAGGATTTTTTCTAATTATTCATATTTTCATCGTCCATAAACTTTAAGAACGGTCATTTTTCCTACATTTTTGACTATAATTGAAAAAGTACGTCTCGAAAAATTATTACAAAGTTGTTTTGAAATGTGCAGATGAAGCCCTTCCACGTGACACCCCGTTTGCTATAGTCAAACGACTTTCATTTTTCAACTCGCAAACAATTTTCTACGCCCCTTTTCAAATATTTACTAAAAACAGATCATGCAGTAAAGTTATAACAAATTTCAAGTTGATAGCTTTAGTTTCGGAGTGCTGCTGTGACATACAGACAGCTCACCGTAAGGGTTCCTTTTTTCCATTTTGGTATGGAACCCTAAAAACCAATACTAAAAAATGATGAATGAAGTGTAAGTAAGTTGGGCTCGAGCAAAGACTTTCAATGTACCTATTAATCTCTTTGGGCTCGCGCTTATCGGATTCAAATCGGAACTGCTGCTGCTGCGCGACCAACGCCCCCCCCCCCCCCCCCCCCCCCCCCCCCCTCGCACCCCTGCACCCTCGCGCTCGGCGCGGGCCCACTGACCTAGTTTTGTCGCGTCTTTTACTTTTGGACGACAATACTTTTTGTACAGGTTATAGTAAAATAACGCTTCTATTCAGGTAGTAAAACAATTAGGTTTGAAAACTTCGCTGATTCGTAATGATTACAATTTTTATGTATGATACCACTGCAAAACTTGTGAAATAAAACATTGAAATTAATAATTTTTCGTGACAATGGGCATAAGGGAAAATTACAAAATTGCAGATTAAAATGTAAACCATACAATCGATAGCTTTTTAGCTGCTGTATCAGCCCTATTCGTTTGTCAACTTTATCCAGGGACACACTGTATAAACTAGCACAAGAGTTTTGTATGGGCTCCACCTTTCCCGGTACACCGTACTTCCGGTTCAAATTTCGGAATGGCGACAGGCAGAGCCGTATTCTGCAGGGTCAAACCCCTCTGATAACGTGGTCACCCACCTGTAACATGATTTGCCGCTTACATTCTACTTCTTAGTTCTACTTATTCAAAAATGGTTTTAGACTAATATACCTACTCACAGTAATGTCACAGTACGATTTAATTGGACTTTGACACTCGGCAATTCTCGACATTTATCGGGAGAGATCGGAAGTGCATATGACATGAACATGAGGCACATTGCTGCATATTCATCGTAAATCGTAATATCATAATAATTATCATAGTGTGCACTTAACGGTCTAAAACAGTAGGTATGTGGGTAGATCACCTGCCACAATGACATATTTTTACAGTAGACCTATGAATAACACAGGATGTGGGTTGATTTACGCATTAACAAAAACACAACTATTTAAGGTAGAACTGTAGATCATAATAAATAGGTCCTAGGTGAGAATATCTTTTGTGAGTAAATTCTAAGATTTTATATACCCTATGTAATTAAGCTTACGATTAAAACGAAGATGTCCCGAGTGTCAAAGTGGATATACTCGTACTGTACCTACGTACGTTTTTAGGGTTCCGTAGCCAAATGGCAAAAAACGGAACCCTTATAGATTCGTCATGTCTGTCCGTCCGTCTGTCCGTCCGTATGCCACAGCCACTTTATTCCGTAACTATAAGAGCTATACTATGGAAACTTTGTAAGTAGATGTATTCGGTGAACCGCATTAAGATTTTCATACAAAAATAGAAAAAAAACAATAAATTTTTGGGGTTCCCCATACTTAGAACCGAAACTCAATTTTTTTTTTCATCAAACCCATACTTGTGGGGTATCTATGGATAGGTCTTCAAAAATGATATTGAGGTTTCTAATATATTTTTTTTCTAAACTGAATAGTTTGCGCGAGAGACGCTTCCAAAGTGGAAAAATGTGTGTCCCCCCCCCCGTAACTTCTAAAATAAGGGAATGATAAATGTAAAAATAATATTATGATGTACATTACCATGCAAACTTCCACCGAAAATTGGTTTGAACGAGATCTAATAATTAGTTTTTTTTTAATACGTTATAAATCGTAAACCGCATTTTACCTTTCATTCAATCAACTCCAATATAATAAAGAATAAAGAAAAATATTTATTTAGATGTATAGTGGTACGGAACCCTACGTGCGCGAGTCCGACTCGCACTTCGCCGGTTTTTAATATTGTAGTCGCGTGTGTGTGGCAAGCAATGATGACCCGAGGCATACCCGAGGTTACCTAATTACATTGAACAATTGTTTCAATTGATTTAAAATAGAAAACCGATTAGTCCTCTAAGACCCGCTTCTAATAATTCGGTTGGAAATCAATATATATCCAACTTTTTAATAGAGCTACGAAGCTGTAAGCTGTAAGAAGATGCAGGGCGGCGGCATCGCGGCAGGAGCGGTGCGGTTACGTAACGCTGCAAGCGTGGGAGCCAGGCTGTGACGTGACACTTGAACTTAGAGCGAGAGCGGGGGCGGAGCGCGGGCGGAGCGCGAGCGGCGCGGCTGCGCGCGGCGCGGGTCGATGCCGCCCCGGCGCCCCGCGCCCGCCCAGTGGCTCGCAGCGAGCGCCCCGAGCGCACGACTAGAGGCCCGGTCCGCCGCCCCATGAGTTGCGATGAAGGTAGAACCCCTTGTCCGTAGCGCGGTAGCGAATGATTAGCTGTAAGTAGCGGCGATGACTTAGGAGAGCCGGCCCGGTACGTGTAATATCTGTTGCGTGTTGTCGCGGGCCGCTCATCACCTCGCCGCGACCGCCACCGCCACCGCCGCCATCACCGCCATCACCGCCTCCATCCGCAGAACATTCCTCACTCGTGTACTTTTAATCCCATTCGGTGATCGATTGTTTGTGACCTTCCGTTCCTCTCGAATGGGTTTCATTTTTATCGAAGGAATTAGACGAGTGGTTCTTGCTGATGTTGTAATTCCAACCAAATAAGTTAACTGCATGTCTAACAACGCAGTCGTCACTGTTTAGGGTATTTTTCTGCATTGAGTGTTTTATCTTAAGTATTACACAATATTCGGCCATTTTTACATCTCTTGCAACGTCCGCGAGTGTCATCGATTCATCATGTTGTCGGCTTGTGCTGTGTCGCATGATTGTCGTTTATAATTACTTTATAATTTACTGTTTTTAAATGTTGTACTTACATGCATCTTACCGATCTCGTTCTCTAAGTGTGCGACTGCGAGGTCGCGGCCAGCGCAGGTCCCGCGGGAGCGCGGCGGGTCTGCCTGCTCGATTAGATATCGATTTCAATTAATTGCCTCTAAATATTTACTCCTCAGTCCTGAAACATTCTAAGCGCCCACTTTCGACCCTACGCAGCGCATTTAACAACCTGTTCCCTTTGTTTCAGCAACGCAAAGATCAATTTATAAGCACGTATAATGCTAAAACTACCAAAAGGCCTTAAGAAGAAGAAAAAGGGAAAAAAGTCTAAACGCAAAGGCGAAGACGATTTATTCACCGAAGAGGAGCTCGAGAAGTACCGCAAGGAGCACCAGCAACCGGCTGAAACCGGCGAGCCGTCCACCAAGGAGAATGAAGAGTGGTCCAAATTCAAGGACCTGACCACCGGTATCGACAGTGTCCTACGCAAGACCCAGGGCGACCTTGACCGCATCAAGTCGACCTCGTTCTTCCAGCGAGTCCCCGCGGGCGTGCGGGCGCCAGCGCCGCCGCCGCCACCGACCCCGCACCAGCGCGTCGCGCAGGTCACCGCCGCGGACTTCCCGCGCCTCGTCGCCGAGGCCGAGGCCGAGGCCGGTAGCGCCGCGCCCACCGACTCCGAGGACGAACCGGACGACCAGGACGACATCTTCGACACCTCGTACGTCGAGGCTGTCGAGCGCGGCGAGGTCCGGCTCGCCTGCGTGCCCGACTCGCCCGACGCGGCGCAGGACGACGACCTCTTTGACACCTCGCACCTCGACGCGCTCATCAAGGGGCAGGATCCCAGAGCGTCCAAAGGAAAGAAGGGTTTAGATATCGGAAACGCCGTTGAAGTCCTTACCGGTCGGATAGATAATGTAACGGTCACCTCAAGGAGGTCCAAGAGAGTAATACCCGGTGACTTGTTGTTGGAGAGCGAGGACCGGGAGTACGCGCCGTCACCGGTAGTGGTTGCCAGCGAGCCCCAGGAAAAGAGTATACTTGACACCGACTCTGATATACCTATAACGACTCCTATCGATCTCAGCGTCTCGTTACATACGTCGCTGATTCAACAAAATCAACAACAAATCGAACCAAAAGTTAACCAGGCTCCTCAATCAGAGGAAGAAGACGACGAATTTACTTTACTAGCGGCCGAGTCCTTAGAAGTCGGCGCGGAAGTAACTAAATTTGAACAGAAAGTAATCACAGCCGAGGCGGTGCTACAGGAGTCTTGGTCCGTTTTCGAAGCTGATAAAAGTTCTGAGGTCTTCGCAGAGGGCGTTGCAGAGGACCAGATCGTTGTAGACCCTTACGGCGATCAGGACGATCCTTTCGATACCAGTTTTGCTGACGCTGTCGTGCCACCTGTTGCGAAATTCCAAAAGGAAGCGGTAATTTTAGAGGACGACGACGATTTCGATCCCCGGGCCGAAGAAAACCGTGCGCGGTTTAACAACCGACGGAAATCCTCAGTCCGTATCCATTTAACGGACCCTTCCGGCATCCGTGAGTCGATCACTTCGGACGATTTAATAGTCAAAGAGGTACCGGAGGTGTCTCGAGATCTGCTAGGAGGTAGCACCACCGACTTAACGCAGCTCGGTGACTCTCCCTTGAATCCGGTTGACATCAATGAAAGTGATATAGATCCGTTCGACACAACTATCGTCGATAAGATCGTTGCGCCTGGCAAGGTAGAACTAAAGTTACTGGAGCAGGAGCTGATCGGCGCGAGCCCGGCGCCCGTGTACCGCGTGCCCAGCGACCCTGACTTCGATCCGCGCGCCGAGGAGCCGCCGCCGGAGCGCACCGAGCGCCGCGCGTCGCGCCCCGAAAACCTTGCCTACAGCAAGAGCGTGGTGTTCAACGTTGACGCCTCGCTCGAGCCCTACAAGCCCAAGGCCATCAAGCCAGTCACACCCTACTACACCCGGGAAGTCTCTATTACTGAGGACCTCAGCGAAGAAGCCGAAGCAGCGGACTCGGTCCCTGACACCTTAACGAGGACGCGATCCGACGAGGATTTGGCACCGAAAGTAAATTATCAAGCGAAGAGACGTTTTTCGGAGCTACCTCAGACGAGCCAAAACAAATCAAAACAGAAAAATCTGCTTGAATCCGGGCACAGCGAGATCAGAGCGAAGGTGCTGACGCCGTCGGAGCCTAGCCCCAAGAGCGTCGCAGAAGACGTCGACATCGATCCCTTTGACACCACTTTCGCTGGCGAACTAGCCCCAACAAAAACAGAATTAAAATTGCTCGCTAAGGAGTTTTCTTGTGACGAAACAAAGGAACCCGAAGGGCCGAAGGACTTATTGGACCCGTCAGACGACATATTTCAAATCAAAGCCCTCACACCAGAACCTTCGAACGTTTCACGTCTACCAAGAGAAGAGTTAGATCCTTTCGATACTTCTTTCGCTAGTGACCTTCAACCGGGAAGAACCGAGCTTAAACTTCTCGAGTCCGAGTTCCTTCAGTAAGTGCCTCTCAAGTATCAAGGAAGATGGCATTTAATCCATTTTTAAGCATGGGCGAACCGGCGGCTCCGGTGGCCACTGAGGCGCTGAACCCATTCATGATGACGGACGAGGCGCCGGTGGAGTTCTCGGGCGACAACCCGTTCGCAGCCAGCAACCCTTTCTCGGACTTCGGTTACGAGCCGCCGGCCGGCGACACCGTGCCCGCCGACATCTTCGCAGAGCCGAACGGCGGCGCCGCGCGCCACTTCGACGAGTTCACGCAGCCCTCACCCGGCCTCGACGAGTTCACGCAGCCCTCACCAGGCCTCGACCTGTTCGGCGGCCCGCCCGCGGAGGCCCAGCGGCTCGTCAAGCCCACCGAGCTCGAGCTCGTGTCCACGACTGCCGACTTCTTCAGCGGCGAGGAGATGGCAGAGCCGGCGCCTCCCCCGCGGCCGCTGCCGCCGGAAACACAAAATCTGATATTAACGGTGACCGGCCAAATGGAGTTCACCAGCTCGCACTTGCTGGACCGCATCCCGCCCACGCGCACGCCCAGTCCGGTGTCGGCGCGCGACATCCACTCGCCGAGCCCGACGCCCGAGCTGGAGCCGCTGCCGCTGGACGAGCCCGCGCCCCGCCCCGCGCGCCCGCCCCCCGCGCGCCCGCCCCCCGCCGCGCGCCCGCCGCCGCCGCGCCCCGCGCCGCCGCCCGTGCCGCCGCCGGTCCAGCCAGTCCAACATTCGGACGATATCAACCTGTTCGACGCTCCAGTTCCTGTACAAGTGAAACCGACAAAGGAAGCCATAATGAGTTTATATTCAGCACCGAAGAAGGAAGCTAAGCAGGTCGATTTTCTCAGTGATGATCTCTTAGATAACTTACCATCGAGTACGTGTGCAGATATGTCGAGCCAGGCTGCCGGTGCCGTGAGCACCGTGGCACCTTCGCTGCCTGCGCAGCCCGAGGTGGCGTCCGAGCCGGCGCCCGCAACGCCGAGCGCGCTACCGGAGCCCAAGGCGCAGTTTCCCGCTGCGGTGAGCGCGGCGCCGATGGACTGCTCCTCGCCACTCCTGGAGAGCTCGCCCTTCGCAACTAACACCTCACCCTTCGCTGACGTAGTTAAAGACGATTTCTCAACAGCCGCCCCGAGAGATGAAGAGATGAACCCGTTCGAAACTGGCGCATTCGCGGAAGCCAACTCGCCGTTCACCACTGCGAACACTAACATCTTTGGTGTTGCGGATGATATATTCCCGACCCAAAACACAGATTCCTTCGCAGCGGAAGATAATGAAAATTTCGCAATTGCCTCTAATGCGGCTTTTGAGAAACCGGCAAATAATATTTTCGGGACTACGCCCACCGACGCCTTTGGAGCCAACGATCAAAGCGGTTTCAGCATGGAGCAGGGCGCTGCCTTCGAGAAACCGGCGAGCAATATATTTGGGGGGGCACCGACCGACGCCTTCGGAGCCAGCGATCAGAGTGGCTTCGGCATCGAGCGCGGTGCCACTACCCAGGCCCCGTCGAGCGTTGCGGCGGGATGGGACGCAGCGCCCGAGGCCATGGCTCAAGACGCCTTCCCGGAGTCCCAGGATGCCTTCGACGCGTTCTCCGCCAAGTTCGACTCCACTGCGGCCAAGCACCTCAATTCAGGTAAATGTGACTCTATAAGTATATAGTTCTGATGTCGTTTAGCATCATACTGGTTATAACGATACGCGTTGTGTGCAGGGGCGTGGGGCGAGGACTCGAGCGCGGAGTCCGCGGCGAGCGGGTTCGAGGCGGAGGCGTTTGACCCGTTTCTCAATATGAGCGCGCCGCCGCCCGCGCCCGCCGCCACGCCGCGCCTGGACCGCGCCGGCTCGCAGGACTCCGGCGATGACACCTTCTCCCTGTTCATCAGGTTCGCATCAACGGAGTAATTGTTGTTCCTGTTGGGAGTTGGAACACCTTTTTTTATCATCGGATTCTAATTTTAACACCTTTTATCTGTGATAGACCGAAGGAAAGTGAGGGAATGGGTGAGGGCGCCGCGGTGCCGGCGTTGGCACCGCCGCCGCGTCCCCAAGCGCTGCCGGAGTCACCGCGCGCCAACCCCTTCGACAAAACAGGCATGGAAATACCGCGCGTCGAGCTGCAGCAACATGGTAAGCAACAGTCTCGTATTTTAAGGGCTAACGTGGTCCTAACTCCTAACGCTTAATAAGTTACATCAGTGCAGACTTCCCTTTTACTTGCGGTGTTCCAGAGCCGAGGCGCTCGTCCCGCGGCTCGCGCGGCTCGGGCGGCGAGACGCCACCGACGCCGCTATTCGACGACGACGTGTCGCAGCCGCTCGAGGACTTCCCGCGCACCAAGTACGCCGGGCCCGGCTGGGAGATGCAGCTGCGCCAGCCCATCAAGAAGAAGATCACTGGACAAAGGTGCCGTGCGTCAGCGTCCATTACTGATATCCATAAATATTATATAAACTTGAATAGTCCATTTCTCCCGACAATAAACTATCGCCCAGTATAATGAATTATTAATTTATTACTCGACACACAATTATTTTTTTACAAGACATGTAGGTACACCAGTTACTCTTAGAATGCAAAAAACCAATAGACTACATAAACAAGATACATAAATTTCACTTTTAACATATTTTATAAAGAACAAAACATAGCTTATTTACTTATTCTTTCACAATACAAATAAATGTATTGGTGCGAGCAGGTTCTGGAAGAAGGTGTGGGTGCGCGTGAGCGAAACGGGAGGCGCGCCGGTGCTGCAGCTGCTGAAGGCGGAGGGCGACCGCGAGCCCTACCAGGAGCTGCCGCTGCAGGCCTGCTACTCTATCTCCGAGGTGGGCGCGCAGCAGTTCGACACCTTCGGCAAGATCTTCACCGTCAAGTTGCAGTACGTCTTCTATAAGGAGCGCCCCGGCGTCAGGTGAGGAAGAGCCTGATTTAATGCTTTTAAGGTTTGCTTAGGGACGTCATACTTTTTTGATGGCCACATCCACTCCAGGGGATATGAAACATGATTTTTTGGGTAGGCATAATCATAAATTGTCCGAATGTATGATTTTGCAGAATACTAATTTCGCATAAGTAATTGTTATCCTACTGATAGCTTTAACTTTTTTGAAAAGTTATAAAATAAAGCTCTATTCTACCGGGATTACACAAAAAAATTACAAAAAATATTTTCCGTTCAAGATGGAGAAAAATTATGCGAAAACAAAATTCAGCATAACTATACATTCGGCGTAAAAGTTTCGCCATATAGCGTAATAGAGGGAACCAGATATTTTGCTATAAATTCCACAAACGTTCGATTAGCCTTAATGTCCCATACAACTTCTACTACTTAGTTCACCTAATGCAGTCGCCGAACTTGTTTCGAACTACTTCGGCCAACGAACATCGTCTTTACATTGAATCTACTTACCCTGCGCTATGCACCGATGGCTTAAATCGTTAATTTAATGCATAACCTTGAAGGAAACCAGACCCCATAAACATGGCACCCGCCGTTTTTACGGATTGTCTGTTGGTTGATTGCGCGCAATGAACGCTACAATGTCTGTGTGCAGGCCGGGGCAGGTGACGAAGGCGGAGCGTATCACCAACAAGCTGTCGCAGTTCGCGGCGTACGCCATCCAGGGCGACTACCAGGGCGTCAAGGAGTTCGGCAGCGACCTGCGCAAACTGGGGCTGCCCGTGGAGCACGCGCCGCAGGTAATTCACCTCAACGGCCGCCGACTTGAGTCGAGACACTGACACCGCCAGTGTATATGAGTAGCAGGTACGGCGGTGCTTGTACGGCAAAGGACTTACTTATTCTACATATTTTTTAACTAGAAATTTAGAGTGAACTAATGAGAGTCACATTAGATAAATCAGCATGCTTACGTCACTACTGTAAGTTTTACTGTCCCGCACTGGGCTCAGTCATAAATATAAGAATGTCAAGAGGCCCGGGGCTCTTGACTGACGGGCGGTAAAAAATCTTTTTATTTTATGTCATGCCGAGAATGCAAACTTTATTACTTAATTGTTATTGTGTTGCCACCCTGAGTCCGAATGGCGCTGTTCGCGTCGATGGATGTAATAACGACGAGAGCGGCGTGATAAGGTGCCTGTCATATCCAGCAGTGAGTGGATCCAGACTGATTGGATAGATAGATGCTTACCTACATACCTACTTAATTACAAGTAGGTAGATATGTTGTTTGTATTAAACACTGAGCAGGTCGAGTGCTAGTCACTAAACACTGGCATGTTGGCTGGCTATATCTCTTCACAAAGGGTGAAAGTTAGTGTTAGGCAGGTGTTGCAGCCGCTCAAGTTCGGGTCGCACGGCGCGGCGTGTTGCAGGTGTCGCAGCTATTCAAGTTCGGGTCGCTGAGCTACGAGGACGTGATCCAGCTGTCGTGCTGCGTGGAGGAGGCACTGTTCCGGCTGGCGGCGCACCGCGACCGCGCGCTGCACTACAAGATGGAGGAGGTGCAGGTCACGGCCGTCGACGAGCTCTACGTCGAGCAGGACTTCGACGGCGTTGTGCAGAAGCAGATCGCGCGCGTGCGAATCTTCTTCCTTGGTTTCCTTAGTGGTGAGCATTATTTGATGCAATTTGAACTTTTATTCCTGATCTAATAACTAATTATTTTTTCTTGATTTCTTGTAATTGGATTTATGATTGGGGTAAACATTCGACGAATCAAAATTTGCCAACACCTACTAGATACGAACGAAGGTCGGCTCTTGACCTTACCTACGATTTGCCGCTAAGTCGATAGGCCCGGTACTCGGGTCCCTATTCCCAGGGTTTTAATTCGGAAAACGATGATGTTCTATGTTCCACTTTATGTATTTTAGGGCTCCGTAGTTAAACTAGGAACCCTTATAGTTTCGCCATGTCCCACCGTCCGTCCGTCTATCCGTCTAAAGCTTAGCTCAGAGACTCTAGTTCTAGAAAGATGTAATTTAGCATGAAAACACATATTAGTCACGCCGACAAAGAAGTAAATAAAATGTTAGAAAAAAACATTCGGGATGTCGTTGGGTGGTCTTTCAAAAATATTGCGGTTTTGGGGAAACAATTTTTCGATTAAGGGGTTTGTGAAATATGTATTAAGATTTAAAGTGCGGGCAGGACCGATTTAAAAAATATTTTTTGGGTTGATAGATTATACTTCAAAGGTCCCATTGTCACCCACCAAATCTGAATCTGAAAAGGGGATCCGTGAGGAATTGAGGGAGCTCCTCAAATATAGGCATACCGATTTAAATATTTTATGTAACAATTCCAGCATTTGCATACAGAAAGTATCATTTCAAGTATCATTTGACACCGGAACTTCTCAACGGCACCCATTTCAAGGGTGGCGATAAGATATCTGGATTAAGATAGTTGAACGACTATAATGAAGAACATATAATTAGCTAAATATGACTATGACTTTGCCGCGGCGTTGCTTGCGCCGAGCTTTAAATGTCTTAAAGTGTCATATCAACTAAGAATGAGTGGGACCACATACATAACAGCTTATTATGGTCATTAAAGTGTTATTACTTCAGTTGTATTGACCTATTACCTGCCATTTATAAAAGCAGTTATTTTTTGCCTTTTTTGCGGCGGTTTTTTGTTTATTATTATTGCTATTTCATGCCGCCCACATTGTGAGAAGATGAAGTTGCAGGTAAAGACGTCCGAGATGGTGCGCACCATCTCGGACGTCTTTACCTGCAACTTCATCGTCACGCGTGAGGGTTGTTTGTCGGCAGGCATGCCGGACATCGAGCTGGGCGTGAACGACCTGCGGCGGCAGGGACGCGAGGTGGTGGGCCGGCACGACATCATCCCCGTCGTCACCGAGGAGTGGATCCGCGTCGAGGAGGCCGAGTTCCACGCCTGCGTCGTGCCCGAGGAGTTCTACAACACGCAGATCATTAAGTAAGTAGTTTAGGTTTAGTGGAGGTAGGACCTTGTGTAGGGTCCGTCCGGATCGCTTCCTCCATCTTATCCATTAACCCACCGCCAAGCAGCCGTGTTCGCATTGCTGTGTTCCGGTGTGGGGATAAGACAACCGGTGAAATTACTAGCATTACTAGAAAAAAGAGGGGTGTTACAAGTTTGACCACTATGTGTGCGTCTGTCTGTGGCACCGTAGCTGTTAAACAGGTGAACCGTTTTTCGTTCTTTATATTTGAAAGCAGGTTTTCTAGCGGTGGTTCTTAGCTAGGTCTCACCAAAACTGGTCGGGCCGTTTAACAGAGATCAGCTCTGAGAGAAGGGGGGGGGGGGGGGGGGACTGTCGAGGGATGGGGCGTTTAAAAGATAACTATTCTTTTTTAAGTTTTAGTCATCTCCCTATAGTTTAGTATGGCGCAAGTTGTACCTACACATTTGCCATATGGAATAAAGTATTTTTTTACAGCAAGTGCGGCTAGCGCCATTACACATTTGAATTATGTTCAATTGTGTTCTGGCACTGTAGGTACACGGTAAAAATATTTATCAAAACAACATTAGTTGTTAACGAATGTAATTTAGCTACTTGACAACAGATGGCGCTTTACAAAATGACAGTTTTGTAACTTAGATCAATAAAATCAGTGTCACCTACAGACAGACAGTCAGACAGAAGGACAGGGCGAATCGATTTATAAAGATTTTTAGTTTGACTTCGGAACCCTAAAAACGACCTTGTATCAAACCATCTTACGTTCTAAAGCTGTGTGTACTCGTTAGCAAGTTGTAACTGTTACCGTAGCAGTTACAGTAACACGTAACGGAACACATAACGATGCTACGAGAAACGGTTACCACTCGCTGGTGGGCTTAACCTAACCTATCCGAGCTACATCTGCGCTGACCCATCTTGCTCGCTCGCTTGTTGCCATTTCCGTATCATTTCTATTTAAATTATAATAACATTATCATTATGCAACACGACCTTTATGCTAAACAAGATAACTGTGTACCTACGCCTTATTATGGTACAACAAGGAATGGAACTGTCTTATAATTGTGTTACACCTTTTTGTATACAAATAAAAACATTTGAATTTTGAATTTGATGATTCGTTATGAATTTGGGCCTAAAAATCAAAGTATTTTGTGCGAAGTATGTTCTGCCAAATATATTCCCGACAGTCGTAGTTATGCCGAACAGGCGGAACAGGTGGGATGCACTCGTCGATAGCGTTGAGAAGGCATGTTAAGGCTGACCCGCTCGGGGTTGCAGGTTCAAGCCGCCGGACGCGTGCTACATCGAGCTGCTGCGGTTCCGCATCCGGCCGCCCAAGAACCGCGAGCTGCCGCTGCAGCTGAAGGCCGTCTGGTGCGTCACCGGGAACAAGGTTCGTGCACGCCCGCCGCCACCAGCCATCCTTAGCCGCCTTAAACTAAAAGGCAGCTCCATATGAACTTTGTACTTCATACTGCTTCTCCTGTTTCTTTCGGTGGGCAGAGCTAACGAGCTTCATAGTTTTAACAACTTCAATAATAGATCGGCTTATACTCACTGGATGTCCAAATGGCAACCGCTCAATCCATCGATAATCTTAATAATTAGTTGGAGACTCTCTCATCCGCGGTTTAACAGTACCCCAACGAAAATGGTAAGCATGTTAGTGCGTTGTCACAGTAAACTTCAAACAGAACATTAAATGACACAAATGACAATGACAATGACATTCAAAATGACAAGGTTCTAAGTATGCTCAATTTTTTTATTGGGTGACTGTACGTTCTACCTCGACGACACGCGGAGATGGCCTACGAAGCTAGCGGGTCCCGGGTTCGACTCCGGCTAAGGGCAAATATTTATGTGATCTCTCTCTCTCTCTCTCATGAACAGGGACCGTAACCGCTTACCCTTTAAAGGGTTTTCGTTAGGGTATATACCTAATTGACTGGTTTTTACAAACCCTAACGATGCGATAAGCATATCATCAACTTACCTTAATGAAAAGAATGAAGAAGAATGATACAATTAATTCGACTAAGTGCTTACCAATTCCTTTAACCCCTCGTTAGGCTTTCCCTATGAAGTGTTTATTGAACGGCTTCAAGTCGCGGGTGTCCTCTAGACAGAGTACAAGGCTTGAGAGTTTATTCCAAAAACGAAAAAAAAGATATGAGCTAAGCCACTGATATATTTTACAATAGGTACATTACAATTGAATACCTTCAGCAACGCGAGAATATAGAAAAGAAATATTACATGGGTAGTCATAGGCAGTCATTTGTTTGTAGATATCTTGAGAACTTATTCCAAGAGATAGGGGACCGAAGCTTCACGGTATAATGACGGTGTTCTCATGTTATGAATTCGCTGTGATGTGTGATGCAGGTGGAGCTCCGCGCGGATGTGCTGGTGCCGGGGTTCGCGTCGCGCAAGCTGGGGCAGGTGCCGTGCGAAGACGTTGCCATCCGGTTCCCCATCCCCGAGAGCTGGATCTACCTGTTCCGCATCGAGAAGCATCACCGCTACGGCTCCGTCAAGTCCGCCCACAGGTACGTACTAGTAGGGGTGAAGAAAGCCCGCCAGGGAAAGGGAAGAGTCTGGAGTGTCCAGATTCGGTCTGTAAGGGAATTAGTTGGTGGGAGAAAGTCCGCTGAAACACCTGCCGACCCGCCGCTCTCGAAAGCTACTAACCGATCCTATGTGCATACAGACAACGTACCCTTGATATACATATATCAGTATTATGTTTCAAAAGAGGGCCCTTGCTACGGTGCGACTCTTTGCCGGTCCTTTATATTTTCAAATGGAATATTGACGGTGTTCCTCCTGCAAATACGTTTACGGCACGCATCAGCTGCTGCTACCAACAGACGCTTTGTCGGTGTCTGCTGTTTTGTTGTTCCTTCTAAAGACTCGTTTCGCCCAGGCGCACGGGCAAGATCAAAGGCATCGAGCGGTTCCTGGGCGCCGTGGACACGCTGAGCGAGTCGCTGATCGAGGTGACGTCGGGACAGGCCAAGTACGAGCACCAGCACCGCGCGCTCGTGTGGCGCATGCCGCGGCTGCCCAAAGAGGGCCAAGGTCAGTGTTCACCCTTCTACGAGGACCCATTATTAGCGCTCGCGGTAGGAGCGAGGGGGCCGCGGGCGCAGCCATTTGCGGCCCCCAGGGTCACGCGCATGTGCCTTGGGTCCCGTAATATCAACATATTGTTTAACAGGAGACCTACCTACATTAAGGCTGGTTTTCAATGTTAGTATCGTATAAAAACCAGTATCATTCTTAAGATGTAATTAATTTATGAATTAGGTGACGCGAAGTTATCTGTGATTAATAATATATAATTTATCTGGGGAGTGGTGATAATGATTAACTATTGGTCTATTTTGTGGTTTGTTATTTCGTTAAAATAAAAGCAGAAGGAAGTTTTTGATGTAGTACTGTTGTGGGTGTGCGGCAGGCGCGTACACGACGCACAACCTGGTGTGCCGCATGGCGCTGACGTCGTACGACCAGGTGCCGGCGGAGCTGGCGCGCGCGGCGCACGTGTCCTTCACGATGCCGCACACGACCGTGTCGCACGTCACCGTGCGCTCCGTCTCGCTGCAGAACCACGACCGCGACGACCCGCCCGAGAAGTACGTGCGCTACCTCGCGCGCCACGAGTACCTGTGAGTCTCTTTTGAGTACCTACTTGTCAACGTTGTCACATTTCAATCCGTAGTAAATCGTGAATGCCTTTTGTTTCGTTATAATCAGAACAGAACCAATGAATGTGTGTGGAAAACATTATCATATGTAGTATCAGCCCATTGGAAACCCGACCACCATGGAACAACGTCACTGTGACACAGTTCTATGGTGGGTCAGGGTTCCATCGGGCTGAGAGTACCTAATAATATATAAATTTAACGTTATGACAGGTTTTACTCACGTACGAAAGAGCTAGTCAATATTATGATTATGAGATCGAAATAACCTGGGCTAACTAAAGTGAAATAAAGGCGTGTCTCATTGACATTACGACACGTTATGTCGGTAATCGTTGGATAGAGTCCTATCCTAAACTATGATGGTGTTTGCAGTGGGCTTTGATTCCGATTTTTGTTTTTATTCGATATAATATACCACCTCAATTCACCGACCTAATATGAAATATCTAATGAAGTAACATTTTTTTATTAAATAATTTAAGTAAGGATCGATCAAACTGAAGCTTTAAAATACTCATCACACTTTGATCGCGTCTTCTACGCCAAAAGAACACAATGAAATGAATGACTTTCAGCGACTTTGACGCAGCACAATGTACGCATGTTCAGCTACGTATTGAATATGTGTTCGGTGGTGACGGTGCGCGTGTGTTGCAGCGTGGGCATCGAGCGCACGACGGGCGCGGCGGCGCCCACGTCGGCGTACGCGGCGGCCGCGGCCGTGGAGCGCGCGCCGCCGCCCGCGCCGCCCGCGCCGCCCGCCGCGCCCTCCTCCGACTCCGACTCCGACTGAGCGCCGCCTCCCCGAGACCCGCCGAATTCAATATCTAGAGCGCACTTTATTCAAAATTTAATGGTCGTGATGTCCTTCATGTTTCCCCGACGTAACACCTTTTGTATAACCGTAGAGGAATTTAAAGTAACATAGCAAAATATAGTTCAAACTACAAGTGGTATGCTGAAATAGTAAACTCGATTTCCTGTCCTTGGTTTGTCAAGGAAACTGTATATCTTGATAGAAAAGTTTACACTACCATTTGTCGCATTAAATTAGGTAATTGCCGTTTTATCGCCCATTTACATAGATTCAATATTGTACCCCCCCATCTGTAATTCTTGCAATACCTCGGTCACATAATTTTTGATTGTAGTAGCTTCTTGATACCTAGAATGCTGTTAATTGATAAGTGATAACCTGTTATGTATTTTTGGTAATGCTGAGAATATCCCGCGCTCCCTTCAGCGATTATTGAGGAATAGAAACTGTTTTAGACCAATATTTGAATTTTTAACATCAACTATTGGAGAAATATAACGAATCTTACCCCTTCCTGTAAATTAGATAGAGGGTTAGCGCTTATCGCGAACGGACGACTCGTTCTTATCCCGAGCGCACGGTACGTTTCCCTTGTTGAGCAGTCGGAAATACGATAAGATGAGATGTATAAAAAATAATATGCCCTTGGATCCCAGAGCGAATGCGCAGCTGATTGGTGCAAAAATGCAAAGAAGGAGCGGTTAACTGAGATATTTGTTTTGGCTTTTGTTTCTATGACTATATGCAGTCATATTTAATTTAGGTAGGTTGGTTGAGTTTACGTGGCCCGAGGACGGTGTTCCGGTGGGCCGTCACCGCCAGCAGAAGCGCGTAGGATCAATGAAGTAGTTTAATTTTGTAAATCAAATGATGTATATACTTATTCGTAAGCATTTTTAATTTATTTAGCAATATTTTGAGAGGTCTGAGGAATGTAGTGCTCGTATAAAATTCGCACTAAGTATAAAATTGTGTCTTGCGCGAGGGTGTGTCGGATGATTGCGCGCTAGTCGGAGTACCTTCCGGGTGAGCGGTCCAGGAGATCGTGAGTAGGGACTAAAGTTGGTTAGTGTTTATTAGTTGTGATTACGAGTACATACAGCATTGTTACGTTTAGTTGTATATTGTTATCGCGGGACGCGTGACGGGTCACAGCAGCCGGGCGTGCGGCGCGGCGACCGGAGCAGGAGACCGCGAGGAACCCGCGCGGCTGCTCGAGGGTGGATGCGCGCGAGCCGAGGGCGAGCGGCGCCGATACGATACGAGTCCAACATTGTTTGCTACTGTTATATACAAATAAAAAGTACTCTATATTTTCATATATACGTACTAGCAATGTATCAAGTTTGAGGTTATTGTAAAGTGTCAGGCGCTAAATAAGTACCTACTTAAGCTTTAAAAGCACAATCCCCGGCGTGAGGCGCCGGCGCGATCCTCCCGCAACTGCTTATCTATGTGTAAAGGGTGACAATAGCGGTAGCGAAGTGTTTAAACTGTACCATTATGTAAGGCGAGCGGCCCGGCGCTGGCCCACTAGTGTAGCCTGCACCTGCGTGGCTAGCGCGACGCCGCGGCGGCACCTACGATTGTGATAATATATCATCTCCATAGTTGTTGAAATCATTATATATACATGTTACAATTATATTGTAAGCAATAACTAACCGATATTTAGGTTTAGCGTTTTGTCTGTGTGTACCATTACTGTTAGACTGTAGCCTCCGCCCCAGCGCGCGGCGCGCCGCGGGGCGCCCTCGGCCACCCGAGCGCCGCGGCGACGCACCGCGGGCTGCAACTACCCGCTGGCCGCTGCTTCACCGGAGCGCTCCCTCCGGCATCTACTGTAACAAAAGCCAGGGCGAGCCTTCCGCGACTTCCATTTCATAGTCTGTGGCTTGTACCACAAGTTCGAATTTCTATTGTATCTGTACGACTATTCAAAAATATCTATATTGTACCTACTTATAGCGGTGTCCCATGAGTCCCGAGAGTTCCACGACATTTCGGTAACAAGTAAACGGCACCTATATCTATAGTACGCGTAAGGCCTAGTGTAAGAGAAGAATCGTATATTTTATCGTACCTCGCCTCCGGGCGAGTCTCTAGTGAGAGTCCACATAATATGTTGTTCCGTGTACCTCCCGCGCAGATGATCCTATGTTCTGTTATCAATAAAAATATGCCCGTGACGGCCGTTGTTTGTTTTCTCACCCTCGCGACCCCACTCCACGAGCGCGGCGGCGGGCGGCGGCGCCGCAGCCAGCGCCGGATGCTGGCCACGGCCAGGGTTAGCTAAAGTATAATGGGCTCCCCTGGCAGCGGCCTCGAAGTAACAGTCTTTTTTAGGGTTCTGTACCTATATGAAGGGTGCTAACGGGACCTTATTCGAGGGCTCGGTTATCCGTCCGTCTGCGGTATGATTCTTATATGATGCGTTCCTATATTCAAAACCGTGGTTAGAGTCTATGACACATCGGACCTACGTAGCAAATGTCAAATTTTAACGAGAGGCACAACTCTATCCACGGTTATCGCAAAAATAAGCACGCGCGTTCCAAGCCGTTTGATGTGAGTGATCGTCTTTCTGGATTGAATTTTCTTCGGGGCGGGCGTGAGCGATTAAGGCTGAAGATGGTCGGACAGCATGGCGCCGAAACTCCAACCAATAGCAGTAGAGTTTTATGTTGAAAAAGTGCTCGCCAGCGCACGCTTTTGGTAACAGGGAACCAGCACTCGTGTTTCTGACGTTTTATGAGTCCACCTAATCACAAAGTGGCTCTGTGTTTGTCGTGAATGCGACAGATAGATGGCGTTGTTTTTGTGTTGAGTGTTTGAAATTTACTGCGTAACCAAGAATGTTGCCTTAATTATTTTATTGAGTATGAGGCACGATAAGAACAATATCGATTTTGATCTGTTATCGTATTGTCACCGTTTTGATAGCTCTTATTTACTTGACAGTAATGGCGACTGACGTCAGAACAATATAAAGACAATAGGTACCATAACAGATCAAAGACGATATGTTTTTTACAGTCGGGAATAGAGGCTACTAACTAATTTAGATAAGTAATGTACCCACGAAAATTCAAAAAGTACTTGAACTGCACAAGTAGGTATTCAATAAGTAGCATCCTCGTATTGTATTAGTTTACTTATTAGTGTTAGTAGATGGCTCCACCTGACTCCTTTAAACCATTTGACAGCATGGAAAAATAACTGTTCAAATAATATCTTAAGAGATAGCGTAAACTGTATAGGTATTTACTCGCACAAGCGTTTGGTTCCCTCAGATAGTATATTTTATAAAATTGTGTTTTTTTTTTGTATATCAGACCATACCAACTAAGTAGTGGTTTCATTGAAGAAGCATAGTGGATCCTGTGGATCAGCTCAGCAGTATAGTGGGGTATAGTAGGTGTTAAAACTCGCAGATTAGGACCGCCAAGTAGGGTAATACAATCAAAGGAGGTAGCCGAGGTAGTAGGTATGCATTTTTTAAATTGATTCCATCCGAAATCGTTTGAGAATTGCAGTCACTTTACATATTATACCTTTCTAGTGCAGTAGGTACGTAAATATGTATGTCAATATCATAGATTCGATCGCATCGCGTGTCAACGACACGAGCGTGATGTCACGGGGCGCAACAAGCGGGCGACGGCCACGCGACCTCGCCACGACCACTCGAGACTCGACTAAAAATCTATACGCGGCGCCGTAATCCGCGCCGAGTGCCGGACCGGCGGGCGCAGGCGCGCGAGGGGGGGGGGGCTGCGCGCGCCGCTCCACCAGGCCGCGGCGGCCGCGCGCCACCAGCCGCCACGCGCACCCGACGAGAGCCCGCCTGCCGTAATGTCATGACATCACGGGACCCACCCTATTCACGCTTCGCCTGTGAGAACCGTTCTACTGCAACATGCATTAAAAATGTCAACCTAATGTGGGCGTTTAGCTTCGCAAACGGCTGGCCAAATTATATATTTCTAAGAGTAAAACATCGAGACGTACTCAGTTAAAACACGGTATCGGATGTGATCGAGCTCGAAAATCCAAGATTGCGTGACAAAAAGTAAAGCAAAGTGTTACAGTGGGCAGGTCGTATCCGCCATGTGCTACGTTGTGCTGTGATCGTTCAGTGCCCTTAGGCGACCGGAGCTCGAGCGCGGGTCAGGCCGGGCGCGCGCGGGGATGCGGCGGCGGCGCTAGCGCATGGCGGGCGCGCCGGCGCCGGGCCCGCGCCAGCCGCGCCGCGGGCCCGCGCCCTTCGCCTCCTTCGACCACGACGTCTCTGACGAGGTGAGACTGCCAGTATGTATCTCTCTCTTCTCTCTTCGCTTCTTCGCTCTCCTGCGAGTCACTTCGGCTCCCTCCGTCGCATCCCGCTAACCCGCTAGCTAACCCGAACGATCGTCTCTTCCGCAGTCGAGCCCGGAATCGAAGCAGACGTTCCAGCTGCCGGAGATCCGCGAGGACCCCGCGGGTGCGTCGCCCGCCGGCGAAGGTCTAGCGCCGCCGGAGCAGCGCGCGCGCTCGCACTCCTCACCGGCGGTCGCGGCGGGCGGCGCGCTGGCCACGCCGGCGACGCCGCGCATCGACATCTCGCGTGCGTCGAGCTCCAGCCACCACGACTCGCGGGACAGCTCGCCGGAAATGGCGCTGTTCGCGGGCACGGCAGAGGACGCGGCCACACGTGGCCGTCTCGAGCTCGGCTTCCGCGAGGATGGCGCGCTCGAGTTGCGCTCGTCCACCGAGGAGCTGGCTTTCCTGGAGGGCGCACCCGGCGAGTCACGCGCGGTGCCGGCCGCGCCGCCCGCCCCGCCTGCGCCCGGCCGCCGGCATTCGCGCAAGGACAGCCAGGGCTCGGAGGCGGCGCTGCTGGCCGTCTCGGGCCGCACCAGCCGACTGTCCAGCGTGGGCTCGCAGTGCTCAGCCCACTCGGCACTGTCCGGTTTCAGCCACGTGTCGCAAGTGTCGCGCCTGTCCGTGGTGTCGGGCGCTTCGCGTTCCCCATCGCCGCACAAGATGCTGCTCGAGACTTCCTTCTGCGGGCCTAAACCCATCGAGGCCGAACCCGAGAGTGTCACCGCTGCCGTCGAAGAGCGCCTTTTAGAGCTGGTGCGAGCCGAACCCGTGCCCGCCGCGGCTGCCGCGCCCGCCAACACGCGCGACCGGCGGGAGGTGCGGACCGAGGTCACTGTTGAGAGCGGCGCGCGACCGCCTGTGGCCCGCGCCGTGCCCGCGCCAGCGGTCGCGGCCGTCGAGCCACCAGTGGTCGTCGCGATTACGCCTGCCGAGGAAAAACGGGAAAAAGAAAGTAGCAATAGAGCCCGAGCGGGCCGCTCCAGGAATCGCCGCGACAGCTCCGAACCGGAAGTTTACCGCAGTAGAAACCTTTCGAAGGACATTATCAGAATAAAGCTCAAACCCGACCATGAGTACGAGGACGGCGACGCGGAGGCCAGCCCGCCATCGCCGCCCGGCGCGCGGCGCAAGCCGGCCACGCTGGAGCTGGCGGCGCCCGGCAGCGCGTCCCCGGCGCGGCGCCGCTCGCCGTCGCCCGCGGGCGCTACGTCACGCAAGTCCTCCTTTTGCTCTCTGTTTAAGTCGCGCGAGACCATTGCCTCGCCCGACTCGCCGTCCAACGCGTTGCGCCGCAAAAAGAGTCTTAACGAGGTCCGCCCGCGCAGCAAGAGCCGCGACCGCGACCGCTCCGCTACACCGACGTCCGCTGCCAAGATCCGCGGTTCCGTGCTCTCGTTGTTCAAAACGCCGCGCCGGAGCGGCGCGTCGCCATCCCCGGGGTCGCGGGCCAGCTCACCGAGCCCGCAGGCTGCGCCCGCTGCCGAGCCCCCGCGCAAACACGCCGAGAAGCTGAAATATTACGAGGACACTAGAAACGGCGTCATTCACATCCCGCTGCGGACGCCGCCCGACGAGCGGCCTGGGCCTAGCGGCGTGCGCCGGCCCGGCTCCGAGCCCGACGCGTACGCGGTTCAGCTGACCGCCCGCGAGCCGCCGCGGCCGGCATCGGCGCCGCAGCCGCTGCGCGCAGAGCTGCCGGAGCCGGTCGCCGGCGTCTCGTCCTCGCACTCGAAGAAACCCGTCCACCGCACAGTCTTGCCCGACGGCAGCATCATCATCCCGCTGCACTCGCCCACCGAGCGCGCGGCGCCGGTCTGCGATGCCGAGGCGCCCGCCGAGCCCACCGCCGACTCGGACATCGTCTCGCCAGACTCCCGGCGCAGCGTCGTCACCCCCGACTCCCGGCGCAGCGTCGTCACATCTGAGTCTCGGCGCAGCATCGTCACTTCGGAGTCCAGGCAGCTGGACGACAGCAGGAACGGTGACATGCGTACGGAGTCGAGCTCGGACGAGGGGCGCGTGAGGGCGCCGACGCCGCCCGAGGCCCCGCCGGCAGAGCCAGAGCGTGCGCGGCGTAAGCAGCGCCTCGTGTTCACCACGAACGTGGGTAGCCGCGAGCAGGTTTTCAGCACGCAGTTCAGTATCACGAAGACGCCGAGCGTCACGAGTGAGATGTCGGGGTCGTTGCCGAGCTTCCACGAGACCGGCGCGCCCGAGGAGCCGCGGCCGCCGCCGCTGCGCGACACGCACATCACCAGCGCCGAGCTCGCGCCCGCGGAGCCCCCCGGCGAGGCGCGTGCGGGCTCGGGCGCCGCGTCCCCGGCGAGCCGGCCGGACGCGGTGCGCGACTCTTCAGGCTCGGAGCCGAGCTCGGGGGCCGGCACGCCAGCGGCGCGCGCCGGCAGCGACGTGGAGCAGCGCGGGCTGGTAGTGCAGGAATCGTTCGAGGACGAGCTGCCGTACGTGCCCACCACGCTGCCGCTGGAGCGGTCCATGGCGCTGCCCATGGTGCCGGTGCGCGAGCGCGCGCCCAGCGTCCCCACGGCGGGCGTGCGCCGGCCGCGCGCCGCCGCGCCGCTGCCGCCGGGCCCGCCGCGCGCCGCGCCTGCACCGGGTCCCGCGGCCGCCGCGGCCGGCTCGGCGAGTTCCCCGCCGGGCGAGAAGCTGCTCATCAAGCTGCCGCGCCGGCCGCGCACCGCGTCCGCCAGCGCTCCGCCGAGGCCGCAGCGCCCGCGGACTCGAAGCGGCGGAGATAGTAAGTGACGGATTTAGAGATATTTACCTATTGTTTTGAAACCGCGATTAATTCATTGAAACATTAATTCCACGCGACAGGCGAGTCGCGAGCGAAGAGCGAGTGGATCGACTTCGAAGAGGTGCCGGAGCGGCGCAAGCAACCGAAGCGCATCCAGACGCTGCCGGCGGCGGCGCGCGGCGTGGTGTACGTGGAGCCCGAGGAGTGCCGCTGCGAGTGCCACGCCGCCGCGCGCCGCGACGACGAGCTGCCGCTGCTGGCCGCGCCCGCGCCCCCCGCCGACCAGGGCTCGCTCGACCTCAGGTGACGTATTATTAAAACAACTCACGCTTGACCAAAAAATGTACTACATCGAAGTTGTTTTTACAGAAAAGTAGTAAAGTAGGTAGTAATGATTCCTAAGACAGTTCCTCTTCCGGGTGCTTCTATTCCTGGGCGGTTATTAGCCCTTCTGGCGTAGCATTTATAAACAACTCATTAAAATAAACCTATATTTTGGAACATTTTCAATATTACCGCTATGATTTAGTGCCGTTTGAATATTATAGCTCGCCTTGAGATCTCATTCCCTAAAGCAGGCTGTAAGCGCTCAAATAATTTGCCAAATTTTAGCTGTTTGTTTGTACGTTTTCTTCAAACATCAGCACACACATACCTACCAACAAGTTTATTAGCGAAAATGGCGAACCTTCAAACATATATGACAAGCACGCCGTCAATTAAATCTTTCAAACATACAGCCAAACACGTAGTTTGCTTGAAAAACACATCAAACATGACCGCAGACTGTAAAATTAATTGACCACCACGAAAAATTTTACAAATTATTTGAGCGTTTACAGACTGCTTAACATATCCTCATGCCAATTTTATTTCTGCTCGTTAAACTGTTCTGGTCAATTTTATTTGTCTTACTTAACTACTGTCAACACGTGGACAGTAAGTAATAACCAGTGATCGGATCTCGGATGCAATTTGGGGTGAACGACCTCAAACATTATGCTTAACATGGATGTGACACGGGATTTCCCGGGATTTTGGGAAATGGGTTATTTTATTATTAATAATTAATAACTTTTGTCGAGGGTTAAACTAAATAAACAAAATGAAAAGGTTCGCTATCTATCTATAATAGGTCATTTATTTGACACATACTTTTAAAACATATTTTAGATATAAAACAACTCTACTTTTTGAAACAAAATTTAAAAATAAACATCTTAATAACATGCAACACAATAGCATAGGTACTAATTATATCCCTTACAAATAATACCTAGACAAAAGAAATAGTAACATGACAAAAACTTAACCTAAAAATAAAATGAAATTAAAACTACTATGTTTTCGTCGTGTTTATATAATTAAAGTAACATACTATTATTTTTTCAATATTTTCAGTCGTTAATCGATTTCTTTTAACATCTAAGATCAATTCGTAAGTGGAAAAAGACCGTTCGACTTCTACTGATGTAAGCGAAGCGAATTTGTAAATAGAATTTTCGTCACTTGTAGATTCATTTGACATCTGATCTGCGTATTCCCGCACAGTGTCAAGGTCAGGATTTCGATTAAAAACTGCTTCTAATTTGTTCTTCTATGCAGTACTGTAAAAATGTTGTTATTAACTTATTAACTACATATTATTTTATTACTTTCATAGTATTTTCTACTTACAATTAATAGTTATTCACCTTTTTATAAATGTAGGTATCAAAGAGACTCGCGAGATTGTAAGTCATATCCATGTTAAGATAACGGACTTAAATCCCGGGAAATTGCATCCGAGATCCGATCACTGGTAATAACACTGCCGCACCAAAAACCGCCCGTTTCATTTTTCATTTGTTTATTCTGCCTTAATGTTTAAATAACCATAAAATTACTGACACAAATTGGAACTGGAAATCAGTGAGAATCGGCCATTTTGATGAGCTTTAGTGACCGGCACCGGGTGAAATTCAAAAATGGACTCCATGGGCTGGGCCACCGTACCGTAGGACTTTGTCAGTGACATTTTTTGAAATTTTATTTGTAACTTCACTGTGCCACAATTCTACGGCGAGTCGGGGTCCAATATTGCTCATTTTACAGTCGGCCAAAAATGTCCACCACCGTACGGTTGAAGTTCATTTACACGTCATGAATGTCATGATACAACAATATTGATTTTCCCTCGCAATAATATTATGACATTGACAAGTGATAGAGTTGTGTGCCGCGCCGACGCGTCGCCTCCGCCGATTTTTCGATTTTGCTATATTTAAGTTAATCACATTGCTATATACTTACAAATATAAACGGTTAATTCTATTAACACTCAAAGTATATTTATGAAAACTAGGTTTTTTTTTGGTGTCACTCAATTTTGACAACAACAAACAAACGACAAATAAACTTTTATATTTCATTTTATGTAATATTACTGTAACAAAAGTTAATAAAACAGTTGATTGTTTTTTCCTTTATTAGTTACTATTATATTCTTCAGTTATTGTTGTGCCTGAGAAGGATGTCATTGGACAAATTTAGTGATGTGGCTAGTGAAAATCGCATACATTTCTTTGTAAACAATTAATTTATTATAAAACAAATGTATCATAAATCATCTAACATCACGCTACAACTATAACCGTTGTATTGTAAAGGTGTTTTTATGATATTTTGAGGTTTTATTCACTTTCATATTGAACCGCTCAATCTGTTGAAACAACTCTCGCGTGAAATGTAGACTCCCGAACTGTCACAGGCGCAATAATAAATGAAAAATATTATACCCAAGAAAACTATGCTTTATAAAAATTTGATAATAGAAAAATTCACGCCGATTTTACGCCGAAAGTATGCCGCCGCCGCCGGTTTTAAACCGGCGCACGTCGCCAACAGTTACTCATCGGCGCACACCTCTTCAACCTCAGCGATAATTAATATCACAGAAACTTTTGTCAAAACTGGGAGACCGCTTTCTTGGCCGACCGTACCTATTAACTGATGAGCTTTTATATTCCCTATTCACTCCACATCTCTCGAGTGTAAAGGTCGACATCTATCGACGCGGAAACGGCGTTAGCTGATCAAAAAACTCTTGATGTCTACCTACGCAATAAGAGCGAAACACATGTCAATCGGCTCGGCTCGGGCGTATTCGGCGATTGGAACGGAACGACGTCGTTTTCGCTCTTATTGCATGGACATAAAGAGTTTTTTGATCAGCTAACGCCGATTCCGCGTCGATAGAGGTGGGGAGACCCTTAGTCTGCGTCTCACACCCGTATTCGCCAACGTCACTATTAGGGCTCAGCACTCACGAACGCCCAGGGCGGCTCAAATCGTCTCATAAACAAAAGGTCAGTCAAAAAGACCAATGACTAAGCTGTATTGTACAGGGAGCGTTTATTCAGTGAAGGATCCCTTAAGTATTGTTTGTGAATACGGGTTGTTCTGAATCTCGTTTGCTTTTACCACCATCCCCAAGCACTACGGCAAATTGCAAGTGAACTGACCCTCGCGGTGTGGTATTGTCGCTTGCTCGTGTTGACGTTGGGTGCGTGTGCGCAGCTCGCCGGACGAGGGCGCGTCGCAGCCGCGCGTGCAGCTGGCGCGGCCGTTCGTGGCCGACTTCGACCTGCGCGCGCGCGACGACCCCGCTGACCTGGTGCGTCCCTTCAACCCTCACCTATACCCTCGCCATGGAGACCCTCCTGGCAAACACTAAACAAGCATTAACTTGACTGTGCGCCGTCTGCCCTGGGTTGGCCAATCGACGTGCGTTAGTTGCAAGACTAAAACAAAATCTTATATGATTACCACAGAATCGACGGAGTTCCTATTTCTGGGTGGTTTGGCCTTCGCGCCTGCTGTAAAACAAACCTATATCTGTACCTATATCGGCCTTATTACAATGTGGAAATATGCCACCAGGAAAAATTAAGAAGGAGAAATAATGCGATTCGGTAAAATCACTTCAGAGGATTGTGAAGCTAAATATTCCATACAAAATGCGATAACGTTCCGCTCCCCTTAAACCTGGTTCGAACAGTCCTAGACGTCGCGAACACCTATTTAGGTACCAATGTGTTTAAACCACAGCCCAGTTTGATGAACCAAATACGCACGAAATTGTCGTAGTAATTAGGAACAGTGCGAGTGAACTGGTTGCAAAATATTTGAGTTCCATCAGTCGGCCCATGTTAAATCTGCACTAAACTAGTATCATGGTCACTCCACACAACGCGTCGGAACCTCAGCATCCGCAGGGATCAATTTAGGCTGGTCTCGGATCCAACTCGCATGTTTGTAGATAAGTACTGGCACCTCTGGTTCGTAGGGTAAGATGACATGCCTCGCCCCGTAATAAGATATTTTCATCGCACTTGCTCGTAAATGGCGTCCTAATTTTATGCTAGAAAAATCGACCGTAAATCCAAAATAATAACCGCGGGCTTTTTTTTACCATTACGCCCTATCGTGCGTAATAGCTTTTTTTTAAATATAATACGCGGACTCAAACTATCATAATACGTCAGGAGCCCAATTCTTGTGCCATTCGATATGAAGTTTCATTCGAGATGAAATGTCAGTTGCATACAATTTTCTAAAACTCTCGCATGTAAACTATTAATCTCGACTGTCACTAGAATCGGATTTCTGAACACGTTTGACATTACCTGTGGTAAGTCATAGACAATGAATGACGTAGTCTGCCGCTAATTTATAATATGATATTTTGTCTGATTTTATTTTATTTCCTTGCAATTGTGATGAAAACATTGTATGTTACACGGATGGAAAAGCAAATAAAAAGCTCTAGCTTCTAACAGACTCGTTTGTCGTAGGGAGTACGCATGGATTTTTTTAAATCGCGTTTCTCTACAATATATGAAAGTACCGTAAAAGTTATCACCAAAAGTGAAATTAAACCTATAATCGGTCATGAAATACGAATGATACAAGCATTTTAACATGATAATTAGACAGATAGATCCAAAGTGCACCGGTGGTGACGTCATCGTGCAGTTCGGCCATATAAACTCCACGTAAAATTCTGTTTTGCTAGAAAGAGATAGTAACAATTATATTTTGTTGGCTTATACGTTGGTAATTTTTATAGCTATAAAAAAAACGTTTTATCTCACCTGTTTGTTACATGAATCAGCTTTTATTGAAGCTGTAAAAAAAAACATGCATATTCCCTTTTCTGTGTTTACCACCCTTAACACACAATGTAGGTATTTCTTTCCTATACTCGTAGATCCTAATACGGATCTGGCATTGGTTCTAAACATGGTGAAACATTTGGCTCGATCTGCATGATTTTTGAGAGCTGTTGTAATTCGGCCAATGTAGGATGGTTCCTTCGACAGCCGTATTTCGTAATCTCAAACACTTGCAAGGTGCAAGTAAAGAGGTGATTTAGGCAGCCGCGAGCAGAGCTGAGTGGAACAGAGCTGTGAAAAGAGGTAATTCCACTGAGGCGGAGACGAGCGAAGCTGAGTGAAGCCGCAGCCTTAAGCAGCATACAGGGCGTCCCAAGACTCCGCTTGACTGTTTCCACTGAAGCGGAGTGGAGACGAGATATGGATCTCAACTAATATGATTGGTCGATCCTTACACGTCTGCTCTCCGCTCCGCTTGTCTCCGCCTCCGTGGAGCCGCAGCCTAATAACCAGTGCTCGGATTTCACGGTGCAATGCAACACTGCGGGATATAGAGTAGAAATCTCAATATGGATATGACCATAATCCCGGCATCTGGTTCGAAAAGAAAGTACATAATTATATAGCCATTAGGATAGGATTTTAGACGTGAAGAGAAATCCGTTAAAAATAGAAAGTAGGTATTGAGAAAATAATTGTATGCTATTTAAATTTCATACAAACTAATAATTATTAAATTTAATATTTATGTGTAGTGTTGTAAATTAATTTTGTGTACGTTTTATATCTTTTATTTACATGGACCAAAGGCTAAATGGCAGATCAGTTTTAAACAGAGTAATAAAAAAAAACATATACGTACAGTGAAGATATTTATTCCGAACCCAAACGTTAAAATGTTAAGGAAATGATCATATGATAAGATTTGAAACATTTCAACAACACTAGGTACTCCTGGAATCCCAGGACATATCCATATTAACATAATGTTTGAGGTCATTCACCCCGTGTTGCACCGTGAAATCCGACCACGGCTAATAACTTAAGTGTATCAAGGTGTTTATTGTATATAGAGCTGCCGCAGGACCGCCCGGACGGGCGACTGACCGCGCGCTTGTTGCAGGAGCGGCCCGCGTCGCGGCGCCACTGACGCGGCCGCCGCCCGCGCCCCGCGGGACCCCACTAGACCCTAAAGAGTTTTACAAATTATATTCACTAATTGACTCGAAACGAGTTGTTATCATTTTTGAGATGTAAATTTACCCGTTCGATATATATTTATAGCGTCGTTTATATCTCTCCTATTAGCCACCGTTGACCTTGCATTTTTTGATGTTTATTGAATTGTTCGAAGTGTATATTGCGGTTTTTATGCGATAGAGTAACGTGTTCGATAGCGGTGCGATGTGTCAAGGCGCGCGGCGCGGCGCCGGCGCAGCCGGCTCTCCCGCTGCAGCCCGAGCATCGCCTTACTACTGGAAGTCAACAAATGGACTCCCTTAGACCATTCACCACCGCAGTATTATATTCATGATGATATTTAGAGCTGTTTACATGCCATGATGATGACGTCCAAAGCAACCGCGGCTGGTCCTTCCTAAGGTCATCGGTAATTTATAAAAAAACAGAGCGGGAGAGCTGGATCCGGCGCCAGAGCAGCGCGCCGTCTGTTCATTCGCACGTCACCTTTGTACCTGCCTCTCGCAACGTGCAATACTCGTCCGTCGCTCGGGCTCGCTCGTCGGCCGGACGTCCTTACGGTGCTCGGGTGAGGCTGGGCGCACATTGTTAATTTGATTCGTAGACCAACAGACGCGCGTCGCGAGGCACTCCCTCCGTGGACGCATTAGCATCCGCACAATATGATACAAGATAAATTCTTACTGCGTTTACGTCAAAACATATCGCGGTGTGCCTCTCGGCAGCGCGTCAACGTTAATATCAGCGATACCCTGCAATGTGCGGCCTGCCAGAGCGTCTGCCGTCTTTTTACCGTTCATCTCAGTAGTTATCATGTGTTGTGCATCCCGAAAGAACTGTGATGTTCAATAGTGTTCATAAAATAGTCAAAACACTTTTTAACATAGTATTACCTAGGAAAATGAATCACGTCCCGCCACTGCTGATCGGTGTGTTCATAGTTAGCAGCAGGAATGCTCACTTCTCATGCTCAAAGTAGACGGAGTCGCCCGCGACCGGCCGGGCGGCCAGCGTCGTCGTCCGGGCCCGCGCGCGAGCCCGCCTGCCGCTTGTGTGGCCATGAGCCCGACGATGACTGCACACTCGTGTCTTGCGCCTCACTCGACCAGCTTTGAAGCTCGCGAGGTTTAGTTAGCTCGCAGTTACTTATAGATTTGATGCAATAATATGTAATACGAATGTACCTATGTACTAATGTTAAAAACTTAAATCTATCAGGTTTAGGCAAAAGTCTGAGATGTAAAGAATATAAATTTTTGCTTTCCAATGTGCAGTTTTAATGAACATTCCCAACTCCTAATTAATTCATGGTAGTAACCCTTAGAATAGAGATGTCTCATAAAGTCAAAGCTAAATTAATCAGTTTTGTAACTTTACCAGCTGGACTGCCGTACGAGATTTTCAAATAAGTGGAACCGACAGGAGACCAAAGTGATCATCTATTAATGACATTGACGACTGCTAATTGCTAACACATGAATGGAACGAACGAAACGAATTAGGTACAGGTACCCATATCCACTGCATGTGCCACTCCATGTCTTCCCGTGGATGTCGTCACAGGCGACTAACTGAATAAGGCTTGCAGTACTGTTAGGCAATGGGCTTGCAACCTATCACTAATACGCTGGTAAACATCTTAGCCTAATTTTGTAAAATGTGGTTACAGAATTTTGTGAGTGAATCCATATATGTGTCGTCCGTCCGTCGTTACATGAGCCGACCCTACATAAGTATGTATTTTATTTTATCTACGCACGTATCATTTAGTCAGTCCTCTATTATGTGTTCAAAACCCGTTGGCAATGCCCAGCATTACCTGTGGCAGTAGGTAACAGCAAAGACAGCTGTAACGTAATAATGTAATTACGTTATCAAATAGGGTCGACCTCAAAGATATGTTTACACTTTTTCACCTTATTCCATTTAAATAAGGTCCAAAAATGTAAACATATCTTTGACGTCGACTGTACTATAAAGTAATAAGTTTCAAATTAGGAACATCTCCCAAAACATACAAAATTTAAATAGGCCCAATCCTAGAATCAATTGGGACGTCAAATACATGTATACGTAGATCTTAATGTTAGTTGCATAGGGGCGTATAAATAATTTTGGAATCTTCGTCTATATATTTAAAACTTTAACTTTACTATGAAGTAATCGTATTATGACACGTGCCAACTCGAGAGTAGAAACGACGAGAAAAAAACTCGTGCCGGTGAGTACCGAGCACCAGCGGCCTCGCCGGGAGGAGCTTCGGAGTCCAGTAAATGGTACAAATGGAGGCATATTACCCAACGGAAAATAGGAAATTGCAAAAAATTTAGAAATAATAAAATGGGGAAAAATGCGACCGGTAAGTTCGCTACGCGGAATTAATCAGCTTGAGGAACCGAACTAATCATGTATTTTCACTACGTACGACAAAAAAACCACCGAGAAAGTCTGAAATTTGCAGCGGGTCGAAGCCGCTAGTAGTTGTTTATAAATCCAAAACTGGGACTTAATCGCGTAAAAATACAGTATACCGAATTGTCGCCAGACCACGGTCATTGTCAGCGTCGTGAAATAGCGGCCTTTTAAGCGAGCGTCGGCGCGCAGCCCGACATGTGCAGCCTATGACTATTTAGTGCGAACGGGAAGCGCGTCGCGCTGCGCTCGTTGGCCACGTTGGACACAATTGTTGTTGTTTCATTCACCATAGCTCCATACTTCGCTGACACGACACGAAGCGACTTAAGCTAACAATCACAATCAAACCGCCAGCTAGTAAATAAACGATTTATTTGTTACAGACTTTTCTTACGAAGAGATACGCGCGGCGAATTAAATAAAGCATTTACACTAGGTGTTCACTTGAAGATCTTGCCCTGGTTGAACTTGCGGCCCTGCTTGTCGGTGCCGCTCCAGGAGAAGTAGTCTTGCACGAGCTGCTTGGTGGCCGCGGCGCTCGGCTCGAGCTTGGTCCACGTGTACGACTCGTAGTCGATCTGCCAGTCCGGGGACAGCGGGAAGGCCAGCTCCTGGCCGCGCCATACCCACACGGCCGAGATCGACGAGTCGTTGTCCGACCCGAACAGGCACGCCGACGCGAACGCCTGCTTGCGCATCTTGTCCAGCCGCTGGAACATGCCTGCCCCAAGGAACACCCAACACGTCAGCTCAACTTCTCGCTTATCAACTAGCATGTAACGATTCACGCACTGAGCGACAAGCGAAGCGATACAACGTGTGCTAGCCGTACCGTAGCCCTAGACAAGGTGCATTACCAGCTCGTTAGCGTCAAGCACTTGTATCAATTCCAATCACTGGTAGTTTTCGAAAATCGTTTACGTTAGCATTAAGCGTCTTGCCTAGGCCTCAGGTCGGGTCTACCACACGAATGAGAAATTGACTGGTCTTATCTTAAGGCACAAAAAGACGGCAAAATTGGACTTCTTGCTTTAACAGACACTTTGTAAAACGACCGTAACCTATTTTTGAAATTGGTGGTCTATAATAGCTAGGAATCCAGCATCAAATAAGTGCATTCGTACTCATAAAGATCATGTTCGCTCAAGATTCAATAAGAGACAATATGTTGAGTTGGGAGCGAACAGCACGTCAGCATCTACGTTTTACACAGCTACGATAATTCGCGCTGTAACTCGTCGATTTGCGGCTTATTAAAAAATAAATATACTGGAGATTAAATAAAAAATAAAACCTCATCGTTCTAAAAGTACATTACTAAACTGAACTTGCATCTAGAACAAGAATAATCTTCCTGCTAAAAGTAGCCTTTAGTGTGACACAGCACTGACCCGGCGCGCCGCACTGTAGGCGCGAGCTACCAGCTCGTCGGCGGACCAACTAGTTAGGTTTTTGTAAGTAGGGTTGCGTGAGAGTGAACTTGAATTATGCGATAGAAAGGGAAGCACTGAGCAGGCACGTCCAACTTAAGGTCGAGGTCAATAGAAATGACAAAAGATGTAAACAAATCAGTAGTTTGACACATAACCTCAATATTTCTACAAACCAGTTTTGATGAATAACTTTTAAATGGTAGGTATAGGTCAGTCCAAATGAAGTCGGTTTTGGGTAAAAATATTGTGAGTCGCCGACTTCAATTGGACTGACCTATACCTACCATTTAAAAAAAGTATTTTTTTGCGTTTTTGAAGGCGGTTTTTTTGTTTTTTTAAACATTTATTTTATTTTATACTTTTTAGTGATCATAATAAACTGCTATGTAGTTCCACTTCTTAGTCGACATGAAACTTTAAGACATCTTAAACTCGCCTCAAGCAAAACCGCGGGAAGGACATAGTTATATTTAAACAATTAAATGTTCTTCGTTGCAATTACTCAACTATCTTATTCGAGATATCTTATCGCCACCCTTGAAATAGGTACCGTTGAGGAGTTCCGGTTGCCATCAGTTCCACCTCACTTCTTTCTGAATGCAAATGCTACACTAGTTACTAAAAATATTAAAATCGCCGGATATTTGCCTATAATATTTGAGGAGTTCCCTCAATTCCTCACGGATCCACTCGTCAGATTCAGATTTGGAGACATTGGGACCAACTCGGAAGTTTACTCTATCAAAGCAAAGAAGATTTTTTAAAATCGGACAACTATTAAAGTTCACTGAGAAGCTCCTGTTTTTGAGTCAGTTAAAATAACAAAAGCTTCTCCTAGGTGTAACAAATATTATTCTGAAAACCGCATTTAGCCAATCGTGGACCAAAACACACATATACATACAGGTCAAACAGAACTCCTTTCTTTTTTAAGTCGGTTATAAAACCGTATATTTAATAGTTATTTAATCTTACACAGAATGTACAAGGAACAGTCAAGCGTGTACATAATTAAGTCCAAAAGTACGTGATTATGGTGTAATGATGGAAAATAGGTCCGTTTGGTTTTTTTTACAAATTTCATCATTTCCACGACCCCGAGTTTATCTGTACACTGTTTTTAAGTAAGAGTGCTTTTCTATTCTAGAACCATTACAATAATTATAATCTGAAACAGTCTGTATCTGTGAGCGCAGAGCGTGCACTTGCTGGAAAGCAATTAGTGTTGGCTGTACTGACCGGTGATAAGGTTGCAGCTCATGAACACCTTGGCGAGCTCTTCCGGGTACTTGTACTCGGCGAACCAGATGGAGTAGTGCTCAGGGTCGAACTTCTGCCAGAAGTAAGGGATGGACACCGCCTCGTCCTCGTTGGAGTAGCAGCGCTTGAAGTCGTCCATGTTGAATGTGCTGCAAACCACAAAGTAATCTTTGATACACTCAGGGCAGCAAAATGATTGAGACCAAGGATTGGGGCAATTTTCAACACTGTTTTTGGATGCGAATACATCTTGCTTTCTCAGTTTGCTTCAGTTCCTTTCGATAAGCAGAGAGAGATAAGAAGATAGATACGAAATTAATTGATGCGATGATGCTAAATGCGATGGTGTTTGGTTATTGAGTAAGTATACTTGGTAGTTGAAATCTAGAAAGTAAAGTGTGAAATCCATTGCTTAAATACTTTCGGATTCATTTCGGCAAATATAACATACCTGATTTCATTGTTATAAACCAAAATGAAACATCATTTGGCGCGGCTTCCCACTAAATTTGATCGTGAAAGTTAACCTTTCGGGAGAACTTGACCTCCAAAGTAATGAAAAGTGATTGAACCCTTTAACTTTTATGGTATTTTTGTTAGTTGCTAGTTTCCTGTTGGTTTGATCTTCCAAATTTTGGACTGATGACAATCTAAGAAAACCTCGCATCGTGGGTTGTGGCATCACGCTGCATCGCCGAGAGACAGTGAACTTATTGCACTGAACTCGCGAGTGGGGTTAAATACAAATTGTCCGGACGCATTCGGATTGGCCATAATCAGGAAGGTACTTAAATCACAAATGTGGATGGTAATAAATAAAATAACCCCCCAGGTGAGATTAGCAGCGTCCAGAGGGGTGTCCCGGCGCGACCTACCCTTTGGGCATGGAGTCGAAGGGGTCCTTGGACTCTTTGGGCTTCTCGTCTTCGAGCTCGAGCTCGCCGTCGTCGGCCGGTGGCGCCTTCTCCTTCTTGGGCTGCTCCTTCTTCTCTTTCTTGCCGCCCTCCTGGAATGTCACGCATTTCTAGTGAACGCGGGAATGAGCGCGTACATTATCATATTCTATGACTACAATACATTTTATCTAAAGTAAATATAATTTCTCTTAAAACTCAATCTAGGCGCGTGAGAGTCAGAATGGCGGGTGTACCTTCACAAATAATATATAAAATGATTATACTAAAAAAAATTACTCAAACTGTACTATTTAGTACCTACTTTAAAATAAATTGTACCGCTCCACAAATAATGTTTTTACAATGTGAAGGTACACCCGCCGTTCTGACAGTCAGGACGGCGGGTGTATGCCAATTCACCATGAACTGATTTTGTGACGAAAATTAGCCATAATTGCGGCCGTCAATGTATAGCTAATTTTCGTCACAAAACTGACAAAGTTAAAGTTCCTTAATTTCACTCCTTAATTGGGTACACTTTTTAGTGATAACGCCTTTAACTGCATATTAAAGTACAAATTTAGTACATTTTTTTGGAGTAATAACAGTAGTCAATAGTCTATATCAGTTCATGGTGAATTGGCATACACCCGCCGTCCTGACTGTCAGAACGGCGGGTGTACCTTCACATTGTAAAAACATTATTTGTGGAGTGGTACAATTTATTTTAAAGTAGGTACTAAATAGTACATTTTGAGTACATTTTTTTAGTATAATAATTTTATATATTTGTGAAGGTACACCCGCCATTCTGACTCTCACGCGCAATCTTATGAGGACTCTTCGTAGTTATTATACTACAACTTACAATATAAAAAAAAAGATTTGTTCATCATGTCTTTACATACATACCAGTCGATCTCAGGATTTTGTCGCAGTAACATATTAAGTAGGGATAGTACGAATGTAGTCTAACAGTAACTGCGACGGGATACTAAAATGTACAGCTATTTTTGGATTCGATCTCACCATACACTTATTCAAGGCTATGGAATTTAATTTTGTTCAAATGAAAGTGGAGTTGTATGGAGGAAACGTCTAGGCGAGGTGTTGCGGGGTGCGATACCTTCTTGGTGTGGTGCAGGTCCTGGTACTTCTTGGCGTCGTAGGCGGGCGGCGCGGCGCACAGCGGCACGGGCCCGGCCACGGCGGCCACGGCGGGCTGGTGCGCCAGCGTCAGGAACCAGCGCTGCACGTTGGCCAGCGACGCGCGCAGCGCCGGGTCCAGCACGTGCTGCGGCGGCCAGCGGGTTAGCGAGGGTAACGACACCCGACCACATACAGGCTGATGCCATAAACTACAGCGCGATAGCGTTTAAAAGTCTTTCGGGTTCGGGTGAAGTCGCGTTAGTCGGGGTCGCGAGCAAGTGAGAGAGTACAAAACAAAAAGGTTTATTTTGTACTTTAATCTCTGTCATAGGGCATCTAGTATTATTTTGTTTTTCCCACTGAATCTGTCAGGTTTTACAAGTTCTTATTATACATATATAAGTTTTAGTTTGATTTCAATACTTCATGTCGAAACTTACAGTTAAAAAACCTTTTCTTGAGATAATCATAATAATGCTACTTATTGAGACAGGACTACTATCAATATGTAATTTTATAAAGAAAATAATGGAACGTAAATAAAATCATCATACATTCATTTGTTCATTTTCATTAAATCTATTGATATCAAATAATGTTGTAGATTAATATGATAAAACATGTCCACTTTCACCGAGAGCAGCAAGCTGGGCTACAGTATATGGTACCTGGAAGGCGTGTAACAGCGTGGAGAAAACGACGATGTCGGCGAGCGTGACGCGCTCCGTCACGAGGAACGTGCGCGTGAGCAGGTGCGCGTCCAGCACGCGCAGCGCCGCTACCAGGTCCGCCTTTGCGCGCTCCACATTCTGGAAACATACATCACATCACTTGAGAACACAAACAAACACACAGGGGAACCCTTGGGGGGATGTAAGTAGGCTGTGAGGTCAACGTAACAGATATTTGCAACTTTAAGACTGCAAATGCACTGCCCACCTTGAGGACTTTGGTGCAAACAGAGCAGCCTGTCACAAGTAAGAATCTGCAAATATGTTAGAGTTGTTAAAGCAATGAACAACAGCAGATTTTTTTAAATCCATCTAATAAATCATCAATAAAACTGTCAAAAATCTAAACTTTGTGGCAATCAACTATTCAGTGTAGATGAAGAGTTAGTAAGTATGTAATGACCTGTTTGTTGAACTGCATTATGCCGAGGTACGGGAAGACCCAGGCGGCGGCGGCGGGCAACAGCTCGGCGTCGGCCCAGCCGGCCCACTGCAGCACGCGCGCCTGCGTCGCCGCGTCGCCGCCGCGCAACGCCGCGTTCGACACTTAATCACACAACACAACACATTAAACAAATGTGGCCAAACATTTTGACCATTGCAGGAACTCTCACAGGCACCCTTTGGATAAAATTCGCTCATGTCACAAGTTTTGATAACTGGCTTTACATACCTGCGACATGACTTTAAAATAATAAAACAAATATCACACTAATGGTCCTAATCCCAAACTAAGCTTTAGGTTTGTACTATGGGTCTAGACTGAGTAGAGAACAATATAAATACTTAAATACATAGAAAACATCAATGACTCAGAAATAAATATAAACAGTCATCACAAAAATATCTGGCCTTTCCTGAATTTGAACTCAGAATCGCTAGCTATGTAGGCAGGGTCACTACCAACTTGGCCAACCTGTCGTATAATCTGGTATATCTACCTGACACACAATTGCCAATTGGCGAATGTGAGATGGTTAGAATAACCCATTTTACGAATATAAGGACAATATCACACAGACCCACATGCGTCCAATATAAATCCCAAAATGAATAAAGTCAAAGTTCTTTATTCTTCAATTTAGGCATAATTTAATGCACCTATTAATGTCATAAAGCATTACCAATGGTTAAAAAAATAAAACCTTTGGCCCGTGAAGAACCAGAGTAAGAAACTCAGTAAGGTATAATAATTTTATTATTTTTTAATATTTGAGTTCTACTATTATTTAAAATCTGTGTTTAAGTGAGGTGTAGGTTTACAATTGGAACATTATACCATATAAAAACAAACTACACACTAATTGAATAACCTGCCTCAAGTATTTATATTGTAAAAGAGCAACAAATAATTTATAGGGCTAAAAACTAACAACTACACTCAGAGTTAGTTAAATGATTAAGTAATTCCTTAGAGACGAGGTAGATTTTTCATACACAAGTTGTAACCATCTCCTATGTCTCAAAGTATACACTGTGTAAGAAAACTAAGCTATCAACCACATTTGGATGGAATCAGAACATTACAAGTACCTACTATAAGAGTTCCTGTCAACAGATGCATACTGTATTCTGCAAATAAATTATATTGATTGATTGATTGACAAATACTATCTCTGTGATATTGAATATCACTGGCTGCTACTTTCAGGAACATGATAACAGAAAGTAAGGAGATAACACGGGTTATTGCTTATCTTACAAGAGCTTTGAAATAAACCTCAACATGACCTTTAAAATTCTTTGTCAAAACAAACTGCACTGTGACTGGTTAAAATATTATTTAAATGATTTAATATTAACACTGTAATGTTGCAGACATAGGAACATTTCTTTGGCAGGGGTGGCTGCCCCCATGTGTAAACAAAAACAATAGGGAGCACGTCTAGGCGCAGCCCGCAGTTGCAAGTGGTTGGTGGCAGCATTGGCAGCCTAGTTTGCAAGAAGGTTGTTAATGTTATTACAGGAAGGTTGAGGTCAAGTATAATTACATATCTAAAGCTGAAGGATTCGTCCGTGCTACTTGATGTCAGAGGGGGTTGAGGAGGGAACGGACAGGGGACGGGGGTCACTCAACTGCCATTGAACTTGTGGTACTTACTTTCGTTACTTGAAAGCGAGGTTATGTGTAAATAAACCAAAGAAAAAGCTCTGGACACTCACCATAGTAGGCGATAGCGTTACTCTCAGTCAGCAGCACCTTTCCATCGGCGCTTTCGTAAGCCGGCACCTAAAATAAACGACAGATCGTACACGTCATCCGCTCCAACTTCCATACGCGAGGGTATAACCCCAAAACAAACAAAATCATAACACAGCACTCACTTTGCCAGCCGGGAACTTCTTGAGGAATGCATCTGACTTGTTGGTCTCACCAAACACGAAGTTCGGGGCCACTTTCAAGTCGACTCCGGAGTACTGTGCGGCGATCAATGCTTTGTAAGCTCGGAAGTTTTCCGGATAAGTATAGAGTACCTACGGAAATAAGCACACATAACGTCAGCGGAGATATTTATTGCACTCATTTTACTTATCAATATCGCGAATATGCTTTGATTCACACGATAATTCACGGTAAAATTTAGACCTACCCCGGCCGCCATGGTGGATTTTTTCGAAGAGACTTTTGACAGCACCGATCAGCTGTCAATGTCAAAATCATGAAGCGTTTTTTTTTTTTAAAGCCGGCTCAATTATGTGTAATGATACTAATAATTAATCAAAGTAAGACTAGAAAATATCTAGAAATGTTTCCCTAGCATTCACAGTAAAATTAAAGATTCTCGTACCTATCCAATTAAATAAAAATGTTTATTCACGAACGCAGCTTACGTACACCCTGACGTTTTATTAATTTTTATTTTGGCAACATTATCTTGCAATTTGCTGAAGAAAGTTTAGATCGATGGTGTAGCGAGGATTTTTGCGATTTAACATTATTCGTATTAAAAACGTTCATCTCGTCCGCAGCGAGATTGTTCTTTGTTAGTTCCGAGTTTCCTAAAAAAGCACAAAATGGTAAGTATTTAACGCGTTGAGGACGAGCTAATTTTAACTCTGCTTAGTGCTGTTTTGGCCAAGGTGTTGTCTCGAACTGGTGGCGGGCTCTCGCCCGGTGCCGTGCGCGCCCTCCCGTAGGATTTAGACTACAATCTGAGTCAGTTCCAACTAGATTATGATTATTTTTTAAATTACATTGGCTGAAATGATTAACAAGTCATTGTGTCAGGAAATCAACTAGTCGCGCTACTTACAAAACTGGATTAAGACGCCAACATTTTATGTTTCAGGGAAATGAAAACTCTCTCCCTATGGAGCTGTGTTCCAACTGTAAGTAGATGATATCATGTCTCACTTCTCTCTTCCTCTCTCTCTAGTCTTCAAGTCTAACTCATTAAATGTACCTTTTACTGTTGGTATACAGATATAACACAATAAAACTTAACAATGTAATCAGAAGATAAATTTTACCATTTCCCTTAAGCTTTCTGTGTCTCTAACTATTCAGTTTGGCTTTTCACTACTGACCTGGCCCTTTCCATACTAAACTTGTTGAGAGTTTCAGATGAGTCTGAGACGTAGGTTGCCTAATGAGCTTAACCGGAGGTTTGTTTTCAGCGCGTGTTAACTGCATTGATTTTAAGGTGGAGAACTGTGAGTGTGTAGCAAAGACAGATGTGTCTCTCATGTTGCATCTCGCACGTCACTCGTGTCCAGAACAATTTTTGAAACATAAACTTAATGTACATCTCATGCTCTGTCATGTTCTAGAAATACAATGATCTACCTGAAGCTGAACAGGCTCCGCACTAAAAGATCATGGTGCTGTTCCTTGATGACTCAGGTTATCAATTAATAAAAAAAAAACAAATATTATTGGAAGTTGAACAACAATAATAATACAACTGACCAATGCCAGGCAGGAATTCTCCCTCTTGAACCGCTGCCTTCTCCAAAGTCTTGAACTCTGCCATAACTTCTACTGTGCACTATGTAATGTAAGCAAACAGTATGCCTAACCTCATTGTGTCTGTCAGTGTCATCCCTCTGCAAACCTCTGCGGGCTATTTGTTTCTATTCTGTTCTAGAACATATCTAGCTGGGTGCCATGATTCTGTGCATAATTCCTCCATCCTGAGTTGAAACATTTTGTAAATAAAAATTGTTCTGGATGAACATACATGAACTAGTTTGTTGGTTAGTGCAACCCGCCACGACGGCCTAGTCTCCAGTGTCCGTAGCCTTCATTCTGAATGTTTGTGCGATCTGTTAGACGTTACGAGCTCAGGTGCGAGGACGTGTCGGGTGGGGCGCGGCGGGCGCGGCTCACTCGCTGCTTCCGCATGCCCGTGTCGCCACGACGAGCGAGCTGAGCGCGCCCGCCGCAGGCCGCGCGCTCCGGGAGTTAGTAACGTGACGCTTTCTGCACTCGAAACTATCCTTGTATTCGTTCTAGATGGCTTTTTATGTTAATAGAATAGAACGTGAACATTTTGTATTATGTGTGTATAAAGTGTACATAACACGACGGACGTCACCACTCAATATTCATGAGACGCGCTCGCGCGAGTAGAGACCGCTCGACGGGCACCTCATTGTTCCGCCGCGCTCGGCTACAAGACACTGACTCGCTCTCTCTCTTTCGTGCTGCATGTGTATACATCAATTTTTTAAATTTAGCTGTTCGTCGTACACTTACTTTGATTTTGATAGTCCAAAATAGTGTTTCTTTTGATTGTTGGGTGTAACGAAAGAGAAATAGATTGAAGGCACGCGTGTTGAGTGCTGTTAGAATAGTTGCTGATCATGGGTGGCCTGTAGGATGGGCCGCCGCGGCCCGTGGAGCGGGGTCGCGCCGCTCGCTCTGTCGCTCTGTAGTCCATAGGCTCTACGCACCTAGGACAGAGCGAGCGAGCACGACTGCTTGTAACCCGTGGCGTCCACGGGCGGCGGCGGCGCTGACGGCGGGCCCGCCCCGCTCGCGCCCGCAGCCCGGCGCCCGCAGCCCGGAGCCCGAAGCTCGGAGCCCGGAGCTCGGAGCCCGGAGCTCGGAGCCCGGAGCTCGGTGCGCGAGCGCGGCGGGCGGGGCGCCGGCGCGTGGTGCAGCGGTTGTTCTGCGCAGTCGATGCGGACGAGATCCGGCGGCTGGGCAAGCGCTTCCGCAAACTGGACCTGGACAACTCTGGCGCGCTCTCGATCGACGAGTTTATGTCGTTGCCGGAGCTACAACAGAACCCTCTCGTGCAGCGCGTCATCGACATCTTCGACGCCGACGGCAACGGGGAGGTGAGTGACTCGTCGCCTCTGGTCGTGTTCAAATCAGACGGTTCCAGGTAGTTAAGGGGAAGGAGATGTTTTAACTGCTCCGGCGCGGGGTGTTTCACTGCCTGGATATCTGGTTTCGACATTTATGCTTGCTACACGTGTAACGATGTATGGTAGCGATTTGAGACTGCAGATAAATGGAAAGTTTCTTGTGTCTCCACACGCCTCCGATATCGGCGTCGATATCCGCGAAGTACTGCCCAATTGAGCGATGGCCATCCACACGCGACGATGAAACTGCGCAAACGCAATCGACAACATAAATAAACTGCCACGTATCTAATATAAATTGCAACTGCCACTGATGAACGATAATCTGCAACGGTTTCTCATAAAACTTGTCCCAGAAAAAAGTGTCGCATATTAACTTGTTAAAAAACAACACCAAATAATAAAATTCTTTAAATTTTACAATACAGTTGTATTTGAAAGTTCTTAAAATATATTTTAGTTCCTAAAAATATTGGTTTAAGTTTTGTTCATCCAGAAATTCCTTAATTTTGCTTTAACCAGTGCCATTAATTTTTGTACATCATCATCGGTGATTAATTTGGAAGCTTCATTCCATTTCCGTTTGAAGTTTTCCACTGAACTGGCATTCCTTTTGTGTTTTAAAAGCTTTTGCTTCATGCGAGCCCAATATTTCTCAATGGGCCGTAAGTCAGGGCAATTGGGAGGATTTTGGTGTTTTTCAACAAAATCGATTCTATTTTCTTTGTACCACTCTATTGCCCGCTTCGTGTAGTGACACGTGGCCAAATCAGGCCAAAAGAGGACAGGTTTACTGTGCTTCCTGATGAATGGCAACAGTCGTTTTTTAAGGCATTAATTCAGGTATTTATCACCATTTATGGTTCCTTTGGCAAAATACGGTGTACTGCGTTTCCCACATGAACAAATCGCCTGCCACACGAGAACTTTCTTTGCAAATTTGTCCATTTTGATGACCTTATACTCTTCATCGACAGTTTTTCTATCAGTGGCTGAATAATAGTGGTGTCCTGGAAGTGACTTGAAGTCAAGTTTACAGTAGGTCTCGTCGTCCATAACAATACAATATTTTTTCTTAGTCATTTCCGAATAGAGCTTTCTGGACCGGGATTTAGCGTCCGTTTGTTGTTTCGCACTTCTGTTGGGTACTTTAGCTTGTTTAAATGACTTTATAGAATTATGTTTTTTAACCCTTTGCACCGTAGATTTAGATGTTTTGTATTTTTTGGCCAAGTCCCGTACAGAAAGAGTAGGTTTCTTCTGTAACGCTGCCACAATGTTCCTCGCTATATTTTTATTTACAGTCCCAGGTTTACGGCCACTTCCAGGCTTTCGCTGTATGCTACCACCCTCTCTGAACCGTTTTAAAACCCTTTGAACGGTTCTTACTAAAGTTTTAAGCTCCGATGCAATGGTTTTCACAGATATACCGCGATACTGAACATATTTGTACAGATTTTTTTCATGAAACTTTTCTTTAACTGACGACATCTTTGAAAATACGTTTATTATATATGTTTTTTTTATCTTAATTCAAATATTAGACACTATGCTAACTAGGGAAATAGTTTTCAAACCTATTTGATTGAAGTCTGACCAAACAACCTCGGTTATTAAAAGCGACACTTTTTTCTGGGACAAGCTTTACGTACGATCGATAAATCTGCACGGTGCATCGTTACATGTGTGGCACGCATTAGTTATTCGGCTTCCACAAAGGAGACCATCTTTTATGTTCAAATAATGTAATGCATTCTAGATTTAATATACAAATATTGATCGTGAAATAGTATAGAATAGAAAATAGGATATCATATGATTTCTGTTTAAACAGAGAATTTAAAAAATAATTGATAGTATTTCTAATTATTGTTTTCAAAAATAAAAATAAATCTCCTGTTTATATAATTAACATTTTGGAAAAGTGGTCATCAAGCTCTGTTTGTAGCTTATTGGCTTACATTTGAAATAGTGGACTATGTGACTAATATGACTCTGATATGATCTGACACAGCATTCTGATGCAATAGACGTTTTAACACAGTGGCCATTCTGGTACAGTTGACAATTGTTTTAATAGGACGTTATGAGACCGTGGACGATCTGAAACAGTGGGCGCGGGCGTTCTGATAGACTAGACGTTTTAAATCAGTTGACGATCTGACAAATTACACAATGGGATATAGTTGACATGAAATATGTGACAGTGGACGATCTGACAGTGGACAGTTGGATAAATTGGACGTTATGTTATAGCCCGGGGAATTTGGACAAAAAACTTGGCCAACAATGCACAAAGTAAAAACAGCACGAATTAACAACAGAAAAAATATTAACAGGCTTGTTTGTAAGGAGTTTTAGTGGAAGAGACAAAAGTTTTACCAGTAGGTTAGGAAATTAAACATTTGTCGTCTGCGCAACAACGTTATTTTTCATATTACTTTGCACTTCAGAAATATCCAAAAATATCAAATATCGGTTCAGGCAAAAATGTAACAGAACTGATAGTTGTTGAATAATGGAACATACATAATCCCATATCGTAATTTCTCAAAATTAAACATATTGGCGTGGTTTAATATTTTAATATAGTAATACAAACGATTTGCATTAATGTGTTTAATTATCTTGTAAATAAGTAACATTTAGCCTATTAATGAAAGTTAAACTAATTATTCACCTTTGTACAATTTTTGCCTAAACCGGTATTTATAAAAACTTTTAATATTAGCTTGCTTTATTCCAATTTGTTTAATTTTACTTGTAAGCGTATTAATATATTTATGTAAAAATATCGATATTAATATTTTTGCTTGAATTACAGTTTTTATTATTTCTTTGGACGAATTTGTTTAATTCTGTAAAAATATATACGTCCTACCAATTTTTTACATTTTATATACAGTAACTAAAGTTATCCTGTTGGGTATTTTGCCTTGAATTTTATTTACAAAAACGCGATTTTATTTTTTTCACCTTGTTCTGGTCTTGGAAAGTGTTTAATTTTCAATATTAATTGGAGAGCTAAGTTTAACTACATGATTCAAGAAAAAACTCGTTATGATTTTTTGCAAATTTCAAATGTAAAAACCCCACAGTATTATGACACAGTGCGCGGTCTGATACAGTAGATGGTATAATATAACAACACATTAGACGATACGATAAAGTGGACTTTATTAGAAAAGTGACGAGGAAGTTTTAATAGAGTAAGCTCTATGTACCGACAAGCGGCCGGCAATTTGATTGAAATGCTAAATGCTCTCGTCTACAAACGAGTTAGCTACTAACTATTTGCATACAGTCGGCAGTCGCTGCTTAAAAATATTGATATTTATTTGCGTTAGTGATAAGTAGTTGTTTTTTGTTTGTTTGCTAAATTAACATAATAGGTGACATGGTATTTACTATAAACCTGTTATTTTGAATTATAAATAAATATACGTACACGTCGTTCGACGAGCGGCCTGCTTTAAAACTGTCGCTTAACACATAACCAGCAAAACTGTCCGGCCCCGCACTTGAAGAAAGCGTCAGGCCAATATATTTAGCGAAATGTTTGCTGTGTTCTAATATGATAAAAAAGATAAGTCATTTATCCAGTAAGTAGGCCGCACGGGTAGTTTTACACGTCAAGAATTTACCAGCGCTTCCCAAGAGGAGACCCCTGTTAAGAAACGCCGCAAGAAACTCAGCAGTCAGTCATTTTTTAAACATATTTCACATTACAATGGTACTACTTAGTCTAAGCAGTATATAAAGATATAAATGTTAAATTAAATATAATATCAAATAACATGCGTGGTTCAGCAGGAAAACATGCCGAAAATATTGTTAGATAATCCTCGACCCTATAATACTCTTTAGACTTCAAGTAATTTTTAAGTGCTGGAAAGGGTAACTTTAAAACTACGTCAGGTAATTTATTATAGAAATGAATGCATTTACCAACAAATGATTTATATACTTTACGGACACGGAATTTTCGAATGGCGATTTTATTTTTATTTCTAGTATTTAAATTATGTTTATCAGAGTTTATGGTGAAAGAATCTAAATTCTAAATAACATAAATAATATTCTCGTAAATAAATTGAGACGCTACAGTTAAGATATTAATTTCTTTTCATCACACTTGCTCGTATATGGTGTTATTCCATGCCTGTATACAGAAGGACAATGGCCTAAATTGTTCCCGCGGGAATAATGGCGAGTCTGTCATTACTCCCTAGGGAGTAATGACTTTCTTTTTAAAATTTGCAACTCTTTCGTACATCATTTCTGACTAAGGAGGTTTAATTTTCAGCCAAAAATTAAATCGGTTTCTAATTTCATCTTTAAAAATTAGCTATAGACTAACTTACATTACACAAAACCTATACGCTTCATTAAAATTCATTATTTTTATACCTATTTCAAGTTTATATCAACATTTATCATTAATTTTAGTAATTATACATTTTTATCAAATTGGCTAAATCTGGCTCGAATCCAGGTCGAAACTAAACGCAGTTATTATCTGTGGTAGAGGTCAGTAAAAAAATATCGTTTCCATTTACGTTCCCGTTCGTCAAAAGTTATTTCTTTGTATTTTGCAGAGTTAAAGTGTTTTCTCTTTGTTTTTTTTCCTCGCAAATGTGATGAAAACCATTGTGTGTATCACAGGTAGTAAGGGGATTACTAACTCGAGTCATTAAAAGCCCTCCGCCTTCGGCGTCGGGCTTCTAACACTCTCGTTAGTAATTCCCTTCATACTACCCTTGATGCACAATGTACTATTAAAAAGTTCTCTTAAGGAGTCACGGAGTGATGATAGTAGAGTGGGTTTCTTTACAACCGAGTTTCATAATGCCTTAATCTTTAATTGAACTAAATCTCGAATCGTCTCTTTGATTCTACACGTCTGCTTCGCCAATTGCCTAAATACTGATACGATTTAATCTGAACGTGGCGTGCGTTAATTAATCTGCTCATGTTGTGGGAACATTTTTTTTAAATTTCACCCGTTTTGGTATAATACTTATTTGGTTTAAGAATTTTAGTGAAGTTAAGTCGCAATGGAAACTACGTGTAGGTACTCGATGACCTGTCAGTCGTCCGGACTGTTAGTTTATTCAGCCCTTGACCCGCGACGCGTCATCAATCATCATGGCAACGTGGTACAACAAAAGCCGATCGATGCATGTGCCGACCGCTGTATCCACCTACTGAATCTTCAGAATTACTGTTTGTTTTTATTACGTTTGAGTAAAAAAACATAACACTATAATCACCTAATTGAAGACAGATAATAACAGTAGAGATGAAATCGCTAGTAATGGATTAACGTAGTTTTTAAACTCGTACTTTCAGCTAGGCCATAATCTAGTTCATAGGTTCAGTCAGTTGAGGTCGGTGGGCGCGGAAGGTATAAATAGGGGGAGTGAAGCTGTTTAGGGGCGCTGCCCGTATTGATAAAATATCATTAAAAACATAAAATAAAGTAGAGTACGAATACCCACAATAAGAGATACCTACATTTGTCTATGTATTATTTGACTCTAGCCTTATCAAGTAGGTAGGTATGGTTCATAGGAAGATAGATTATTTTTCTATATTATCCATAACTACTCTTAATAATATCCGATGTTAACCTTTGTAACAGTTATCTGTTAGTAAAAAGGTTTTTTATAAAGAACATCTATATTTCTGAAAGTTTTTTTCTTTGTTTGCGGGCGGTGAAATACTTATATTGCTACATTTAAGCCAAACACGTTTGGGAACCAATGACCTAGTTAGCTATCTAGGTTTCTACAGGGCAAGGGGGCCTGCCCGTCTTAAACGCATGGTGCATTTGGCTCTCACCGTCACCCCCCTCCCCCCGCGTCCGTTTTGGTAGAAAGTTAGAAACACAATGTTACAAAGCAATAGAGCCAAAGAAAACTGCATGCGTTCGGAAGGGCACCGAGCAGCAGCATGTTTTCGGTCTTGTCTGACCGGTCGGCCGTGGTTGGGTACATTCATTACAGCTACATTAGGTATTGGAGTTAGTTTCTCTTATCGAACATTATGCCCGATTAAGGCCTGTTCGTTTGCGGCGGTGTACAGGAAAACGAGCCAATTACTGCATGTAGGTATTATGGTCATATTTTGCCTCATTGTAAATTGTTTCTTGTATAGTACCTACCACTTTTTCAAGTGAATATGTAGTATGTACTAAACTAAAAACTGGTCAAGTTCGGAGTCACACACTGAGGGTCTCGTATCACCTGTACTGTCCCCCCTCCCATTATTTTATTGCGGAAGCTTTATTGAAATATTATAATATACCCTATGTCGCCGGCAATTAAGACGAATCTAATGACACCTCATCCGTCAAGCCGTTTAGGCTTCAAGAGCGTGGCACTGAAATAGACATACACACATACATACGCTCGAGAACAACCCTCCTTGAGAGGTTATGAAAAACTAGGCATGCTCCTATATTTTAATGTGACTTGAAATGGATGTAAAATGACTGACGCGCAAAAAAGGAGTATCGTTTTGACTCGATTCATGTTTCACGGGCGGCGGCGGCGCGCTAATGAAGTAACGAGGCGCTGCGCCGGCGCTGTTTGTTGATCAACAAACGCGTGACGTCACCGCGCTTATCGCGCGCCGCTCGCCGCTCACCAGATTTCGTGATTAGCGACCGTAGGCAGGCAGGCCGGCGGCGTTATTAGGACAATGGTACTAATTACAGCTCGCCATAACAATGCCTTGTTGAATTATAACAAGCATTTGTCAACATTATAAATATTATGTCTGTATTTCCTGATCCTAGCCAGATACGTATATAAATTAATTCGATTTATTCTTTTTGCAGGGGGTTGTAGAGATAAACCGTGTATTACTTAAATCATAAACAATAATATTACTCGTAAGTAAAAAAAAAACAGAAAACGATTTTCTACCTACATAAAAGTAAGCTGTGTGTTTCCCTACACACGATCGCGTTGGCAAACAGGTACCTATAAGACGTAGCATTTGGTCCTGTACTAACCCACGGAATCAAGATTTTTTTAAATTATTTTGTCAGAGATTTCTTCAGATTTTTAAAATTTGAGAAAAAAGGGGGCAAAATTTTTTGCCTATGGGAGATGACCGGTAGTAAGCCTACACCACCACAGGTGGTCCTTAAACTAGATCGCCTGTCGTGCGGTCAGTTTCTCTGGCTTGCGCGCGGTAATTTGGTTTTCAAAGGTCTTGGAGGAGCCTGCCTTTGAGTGCCTGTATTTGAGTGGAAAAAAGGTCCGTATAACAAGTGTAGTGTAGCTGTGCGTGTGTGTGTCTTGCAGGTAGACTTCAAGGAGTTCATCCAGGGCGTGTCGCAGTTCAGCGTAAAGGGCGACAAGCTGTCCAAGCTACGCTTCGCGTTCCGCATCTACGACATGGACAACGACGGGTTCATCTCCAACGGCGAGCTCTTCCAGGTAACATGCATCACATCACTCGCATTATCATTTTTAGGGTTCCGTACTAAAATGGTAAAAAAGGAACCCTTATGGTGGGTGGGACTTCGTTGTCCATCGTTCTGTCTGTATGTCACAGCAGGTTTTTTCAGCAACTACAAATGCTATAACTCGAATTTTGGCATAGTTGTACAACTTGCTTGCGCGCATCTGTTTTAAGCAAAAAAAAATAGGATATAATTTTTTATAAATAATTGAAATGGGATCTAGAAAGGATTTATTTGATTATAGCAAATGGGGTGTCATATGAAAGGCCTTAATATGCACATTTTAAAAATAATTATTTTTAAATTTTCTGTGAAATACTTTTTGATTTATAGTCAAAAATTTACAAAAAATGACTGTACCCCATCCTTTATCTGAAATTTATTAATCAAAAAATCTGAAAAACTCCTGAAGTATTCCTCCTTTTGCCCTTTGGGTGACTTTGAGCTTTCTTATGAAGCCCACCGTCAGCGCACACCTCAGTACCAAGGTGACGTGGCTAAAGGTTAAGGGAAACCGACGGACGCAAGCGGCCCAGGATCGATCCCTGTGGAACGCCTTGCTTACAGTACAGGCCTCCCCTACATTTTCAACTGTAGACGTCTTTCGGCTTAAATTATGTGATGCTAAAATTATAATGCACAGTTCTACAGGAAGACTTGTCGGGATTATTAAAAGAGGAAATAAATAAATCACATAATAGTAATCACTACACAATAAAAGTAGTTTCGATATGTTTTCCTAGATACCTATATAAGCCGTGTCTCCTCGACAAGACACTCGTACAACCTTTACCACTACATTATTTGGTTTCTGCTTGAAGCCAAGCATTATTTGTCTGAGAGATAGTTCAACATCAACGACTTTTTTAAATATTATCTTAGTGCTTCTACTGCTGGTGCCTAAGGGTAACTACAAAACTACGTCAGGTAATTAATTGGTTGTAGAAATTAATGCATCTACAATGACTTGTCCATTTTCGCTTTTTGGCTACGTATGTGTTTCGACGTTTTTTTAAGACTAAGTTTTTACTTCGATCGACACCGGGATATTAAACCATATACATAGCCATATACCATTATCCTAACCTAGGCATTATCTACATACCATTCTTACCTTCTGCTTTCCCTAGATTTAGATTAGTTATAGACTAGGTAAGTAGTAGTTGACGTTCCTGTGCCACCAAAAAGTGTGGTCCGCTCCGGTGACTCGGCGCCCGAAGTACCTGGCGTTGGTCACGGGTCAGCCCCGACCTGTACACGCTCCGATAAATAGAAGAGTGTTATTCTGGTCGCATCTACCTGCCGAAACAGTTTTCCAGAATTACATTTTCTGAAATTATTAATAGGGGTTGTTCAAAATTACTTAAACACACTTATAAAACTACTTTTGAAATAAAATTCATGTTACTAGGCTAAGGAACGATGTAGTTTTTGTTATATCCCGAGGATATAGCAAATAATTAATTCTATGCAGGTAAATCAAAAAGGTTTTTACAACTGCAATGCAGTTTCATGATAAATAATTAAAAAAAAAAAGGAAATATTCTTTATTAATACTCTTGTTGTTTAAAACAAGCGAGGCGTCGCTGTCGAGGTGAGTCAGGAGGCTAACAATGGCTTCTTGCTGCAGCGGCCTTGGGCCTCGAGATAAGGTTGTTTGTGTGAAGCGGAGATAATTCCATGTGCTACACTCAGTTACAGCATTTTAAACATATTTAGATGCCTTTGTCATTGACAATTACTTCTAAGAAAACACCCAATCGTCGAACAAATCTATTGAGAGGCAAAACTCACTAATTATGTACATACAACTTACTAAAGTGTTGCCTATCGACACACATAGAATAATAACTGCCGCACGGGGAAATTACTTTTGGCAATGCTTTATTTATGTAAATGTTAATCTGGCCGTAGCAGAGTTGTGAGTACATTTGTTGATAGGAATCATAGTTCGTTTTTTACATTGTTAATAATGACGGTCAAATTCGCTCACGTTTCTTTCAATAACGTCGATTATACTTAAAAATATTTGTGTAAATCTTCTAATTGTACTTAGTTACACACGCGGACAAAAAATACGGATTAGTACAAACGTAGTGAATAATTCTTTCCTATAGGTTTTTGTCGAATAAGTTTGTATTTATGCTTTCTCAATAAGCTTCAGTCAGTACCCATTAATAAGCCGACTGAGAAAGCAAGATAAATACGAATTTATCCGACAAAAAACGATAGGAAATAATTATTCCCTACATCTATTTTTCCACTAAACATTGCCTTGAAAAAGGATGCGGTTCTCCGTAGACCGGCGCGCTCGAGGACGGCGAGTAACCCTGCGTGTGGTGTTACAGGTGCTAAAGATGATGGTGGGCAACAACCTGAAGGACACGCAGCTGCAGCAGATCGTGGACAAGACCATCCTGTTCGCCGACAAGGACGAGGACGGCAAGATCTCCTTCGAGGAGTTCTGCTCCGTGGTGGGCAACACCGACATACATAAGAAGATGGTCGTCGACGTCTAGACCGTCGCGCACACCCTGGGCCCGGTCTTTTCACTCTCGCTTGCTTGCACACCCAACTTTCCACGGCAGTTCATAGCTGGTAACAAAACCTGTCTCATTCTAGCTATGTCGGAGCGAGACGCCCATATATTACTGGCCATAAATTGTCAAAAAGTTGATCTTGTAAGTCGTGAACTGCACTTTAATGTAGTTAGTTTATTTACACCGTTAGGATGGCTTTTCATCAGACTAAGGAAGTTAATCAATGATCGAGAAAATGACCCACCATCAAGATGACTGCACTGTAAAGGCGAGGAGGTGGAGCGTCCTCTTGGTGGACATTTCCTTCGCTCACTACTGCTTTCTCGCACAACTGCTGGAAAGCCAATCTGAGGCAAGCGAGTTTGAACCGACCGCGTCTCCCAGCGGCACCGAGTGGGCTCTTTCCCAGTGGGCGCGTGGGCCCAGCCTTCTTGCACAGTCCCCGGACGATTACTTGGCAAACTGTAGTAAGACTCGGTCCGGAGTCTCTTCTCTTTCTACTCCCTTGCTGATTAAACCTCTGGGCACTGCGTGCGATCCGGACGACTTACTCGCGGGTAGCCGAGGTAAGTCTGACTCACCAGAATTACAGAAACAAAACTTAAAAATCATGTATCCTGTCCATTACAGCTAATTATAAAATATTTTATCAAACCGTAAAGAAAGGTTTAGGAATCAAAATGGCCACGGCTTCAGATGGTCTATAAAGCGCATGTCCAATCATGTAAATTGTCCGTGGTGTGAAGATGTCCTCATCGTAAAATACCCAATTCGCATAACGTCCATGAAGAGACATGACCAGATAGCAACAATTCTAAGTATGTAAAATGTCCAATGTTTAAATCGTCCAAAATCTAGGTAAATTACTTAATGTCGCCTATAAAACCGCAAAACGTCCAAAACGTATAATGTCACGTATGTCACGATGTAATTTAAGTTTAATAGGTAAAAACCTAACTTGATAATATAACCGGCAAATAGAGAAATGAATAGCTCTTATCTTCCAAAACTGACAACGATTGACTTTGTTTCCGCTTGTCATTTTCTGAATTTCCATAAGATTTTTTACCCTCTGATTTTTGAACACTGCTTTTTGGTCATTCTGCTATTCCGGCTAAATGCTTTCAATAAGATTTGACGATTTCCTTTTTTGGCTGATAGCGTTTTCAACAACATCTAGCTTGCACATTATGCTACATGGAGTTATTGCTATTTTGATGTTCTGCGTTATGGATGTTATGGTAATAGGGCAACGTGCTAGTAAGACGCCTGGCATTTCGCTTTATTGTCAATTTGCGTCGCTGGACATTTTGCTACGTAGACGATTCGGTATTGAGCGAAAGAAAGAGCCAACTTTACTTAATATATCCTATCGCTGGCTAAAACGAACAATTTGGTTTGACTGTTTTATTACAAATTAACGAATGTCAGACTTACCTCGATGAAGTCAAGGGTAGAAATTAGGGAGCCGAAAGATCCCATCGGCATGTTGTCGGCGCGATGCCGCATTACTAACGAAGTACATTATTTACTTTTTTAGTTACGCGGTTTACACTTTACCGATAATATATCCATCTTCTTTAATGAACACATGTTTGGGATCTGGTCGCCGTGGTTTTTACCGTCGACCACCCGGTACGGCGTGCATCGCTCTAGCTAGGACACTATTCAAATTGCGCCGGCGCGGGAGCGCGGCCGCTCCACGGAACACCATTATGATCAATACGCAAATGACACCTATTATTATAAAAAATATCTGATATCGAGAGAACACCTTGTGATTATTGATTAATTTAAAAGTATTGTAAACTAGAGGTGCTAAATTATGTAGCAGACGAATGCTGGCATTCGCACGCTCCAAGCGACGTTGGTCTTGTTCCTATCTCTCGGCCCTGTCTATATACCTACAAGAGTGAAAGGGATAGGACCATGTATGTTGAATGCAATGTGGAGCGAGGCCGGTGCGCCCGCGCCGCGCCGCTTCTATCATAAATCATTAACGTATCTTCTTAGCGTAAGACATCTACATTTTATTATAGATTTACAGTGACGTCATTAGAACTCTTATCATATTTAGTCGATCGTAAGTAGTTTTTTTTTATAATTTTGTTGCGGTAATATTTTAGACGGTATTGTTATTTAGTATTTTATTTCTACAGAATTAGGTGTCAGTTGTCAATGCAAGTCCATCACACGTCGTGTAGTGTCACCCGGTAGGTCGCCGCCGCTAGTCGGACCTACTCACTTCTACTTATACTGATCTTATCGCCTTATCCGAATTTTATACAATTAACTGTAACGTTTGATGTTAGCTTGGTTTAGTGTTCTTTAATTACTGTAACGTATTGTAAGGATGCGGTCGGTGCGCGCCTCCCCGTCCCCTCCTCCCCTCCTCCCGCTCGAGCCGGGCGCGGGCGCCGAGCCCGGCTCGAGCGGCTCGCGACATCTAATTCCCTCCTTATTCATAACTACTCCCATACATGTTTTGTGTACGTTCGTCACATACGAACTGACACGAGCCATGCCGCAAGGTCGAGTTGCGCTGCAGCCGCTGGCGCGACTTGCGTCTCCTCGTTTCTCGCTCGCGGTCTCCTCCGCGACCTGTCGGGGCGACTCGCGGCGGAACGAGCGAGGCCGGCAAGTCGCGCTAGCCTACCGAAGCGAAGGGAGGAACACGTTACAGCGAGAAAAGTATCTCACTACCTCGCTTTAGAGCTGCCGCACATTAGGGCACTAGTAGCGAGCGCGGACGACTCCCGCTGCTTGGGGCTCGGACGCGGATGTATGTATGAAGTGCCTTCGCTGTGGTCGCCACTTGTAACCTAATGTGCGGTAGCTGCAGCCGGCCTCGTGCACTCCCCCCCCTCCTGACTCCCCCCTCCCCCAGGTGCAGCGCGCGCTGCGCGCGGGCCGTGGCTGACGGCGCGGCGCCGGTCGCTCGAGGGGACCTCTCTCTATTTCGTCCATAAAACATATATTTTTCCACTAAACGGTTGCCGGAGCACGACGGCGAGCAGCCGCGGGGGGGCGGCGGCCGCTCCCGACCGTCGCCCCCGACTTAACGCTTTCTGTTGGAAATAGGGGTTTGGTTTATTTAATTTTAATTATGATTAACTTTCTATTGTATTAACGCCTCGAAGGACGGTTCACTATTCGTAATGTGTTTAAGATTGTGATGAAATTAACGAGTAACTGTACAAATGAGTGCCATGACGCGCCGAGCGTCTCGCCCCCCGCGGGCGCGGGGACTCGCGGCTCGCGGCCCGCGGGACCGCCCGCGCCGCGGTCGACGCACGTGAATCTTTTAATCTCTAGTCACAGCTGTTGTGCATATTATATACTAAATATATAAATGAAATCATATATTCATCGCAAGTAACCGGCGTAGTCTCACTTCGCAGTCGTGCAATCGTGTTGCAATGTTGATAGTGTTAAATATTAATATAAATAAATTCCTTCTTTATTTAAGACTAGGTATTGTTCACGGTTTTAACGAATTGAAAAGTAGCAATACACGATTTTAAAGCCTTATCGAGAGGGCGGCGGCGGTTTGTTGTTATTGTCACGCCGATATGCTATTGTGACTGTGTACTGCCAGGTGAGAAGCAATCGGAACGTTCAAGTCGGACACTCGTTGTATACCCAGTTTGTTCTGTAGCCGCGCACGTAGCGCCGCCGCGCCGCAGCTCCGTTGGTAGCATCTCGTGTTCTTTACTCTACTGTCAAGTGGAACTGAATTTAGTTTTTATTAAATTTTCAAATTTCAACTTTGGTTTTATTTTGTATTTAATAAACGTTGATTTAAAAAAAATATGTTTCCAGATCTGAAATTTACTCAACGATACTGTCTACTTAGTTCATAAATATGTGTACACTTTAGTACCTTGTCTATCTATGGCCGAACCCTCTATACAAACCGCGGACAGATAGGCTTACTTAATTTGGCACATTTTGGCCTTTAATGTCGTGCATAACCTGCCGTATATTAAATGTCACAGCGATTTAAGTGAAGATACAAAAGTGCACACATTTATGGAGTCGACAGTACCTAGTTACATTTGCCCTACGAGCATAAAATTTCATTTAGTTACAGTATGTTTAAACTACTTAAAACAGTCGTAAGTTTCCGTTTTGTTAGCAAAGGGGATTTATTAGTACCTAAATATAAAACTAGTATCCTTAATCCAGCAAGATGCACTCCACTGCTTTTGCATACATTTATTATTTAGGCCGCAATCCCACTGGAGTATAAACAATTGTAAAGTGGAAGTGTGCATCTTTGTGAAACAAAAAGCATTGCTCGCAAACAGTCCAAGAACAGCTACAAAAGAATATTCTAGTTTAGGCACTGGTCCCACCAAGGGCGAGGAAGCGATTAGCTATCTGCGATTTTCCTCCCAAGATACAAACAAAAGATCCACTGCCAGTAAAAGAAAGAAACACGTATAAAATACACGTACACGTATTAATAGTGATCGCTAGCTATTCACACTGCCGGCGAGAACTCTTTCAAATTCTTTCAATCTTTTGTCGAAACAAAAATTATAGATCCCGTGTCACTAAAAGAGTCACAAATACTAATAGTTGATCGCTGGCTGTCTGTACTCGCTTCGGGCTCATCGTCCGCGGTGGGACCAGTGCCTTAGCTTCATCCATTTTAGAACTTTACCTTTTGAGCACCACAGACGGCTCTGACCGTCACTGAAAGTCGTGCCCACGCCGTGCCACTGACACGCCACGACGGCTACAGGCGTCACAAGTTAAGATTAACCTTTTAAACGCCTCACTTCGTATACAATTTGTGTCACTCAAACGCCAAACATATGTGCTATGCTTTGCAAATTACACCTTATTGATAGGAAACAAAGTCTCTTTCATCTAACATCTCTCGTCTTTCATCTGACTTTGTGTAGTTTTATTTATTTAATTTTTACACGACAGCCCAAAAAAAGGAGTAATGTTTTCAGGGTTCATGTATGTAGGTATCAATTTATGTATGATTATTTATGCCACCATCTCTTTCCGAGCCGATTTCGATGAAAGAGATTGGTTTCATCTTCCCGGGTAACATAGGATCCCTAAACTGTTAAAATACAAATAAGAACAATGGCAAATTGAAAATTATGACAAAAAGTCTTCTAATTATTTTATCATATATCATTTGAAACATCTTAATGTGACCATTTCAAATATATACAAATATAATAGCATTAATAAACGAGTTTACTTGTAAAACGTGATAAATACTAGAAAAATACATTGATTACCAAGCACATAACTGCCGTTAAAAAAGTTGAACTACAAAAAGGGAAAAGATAAGCTTTTCACTTCTCATGCTCGTAAAGTCCTAACTAAGGTTACCGACATAGCCCGAAGAATAGCTAAACTGAAGTGGCAGTGGGCGGGGCACATTGCTCGCAGGACTGATGGCCGATGGGGGCAGAAGGTTCTGGAGTGGCGTCCGCGGACCGGAAGACGAGCTGTAGGTAGGCCTCCTACAAGATGGAGTGACGACCTCGTCAGGATCGCGGGACCACGGTGGATGCGAAAGGCACAAGACCGGTCTGAGTGGAAAGACTTTGGGGAGGCCTATAATAGCATTTTAAGCACTAGTGTACAAAGTGTTGTCGTTATCTATTTACACTAGGGCAATTAAGCCCTTAAGCCAGACAGACGAGGTGACTACATTAAATAAACTTGTTATATGAATACATTTACTTTAATTTATTTGCCTTCTATGTTGCATCTAACAAAAAAAAAAATTTAAACTATTAACAAACATTATTAACAAAAACATTACAAAATTAACGTATGACTTGGCAGTATTGCGTTCCACCTCAGTCAAAAATCCCATGTAGAAAATAAAAAAACAGAAATGAAAAAAATACAGAGGCAGGAAAGAGGTTTTTTTCTATAGTTTTGGACTATTAATTAGGTAGTTGTTTTCTTTGCAAAAGTTGTGGTTTTACGGAATTTAGTGAAGAGGAAATAATGGTCACACCTAACAGAAGTAATAGAAAAAATGCAAAAGAACTTATTGAACATACATTGCCGCCTAAATCCACGATTTATTTTAAAACATGAAATTTCCAAAGACTGGAGATGCGGTAAACAAGTCAATACATTCACAATCATGTAAGTTTTTTAACAATATCACTGTTTTATTTACTCGTAACCGAAGTGAAAAGCAGAGTGTATAACTCTATCTTAAAACCCATTTTATCTTCGACTTAATTATCCAACCTCGCCTGCCGGCTCGGATGGATACCAAAGTCGGGGATAAAATGTTTTGTTTTATGCCCTTGTTGTACAATCTACTATTATTTTACGAATAGGATGGAAAAAGTTTTTGTTAGTATATTTTTTTAATGCAGTCGGGGGATTTTTCTACTGAGACAATGTCCGTAAAAGTCCCCCGACTGCATTATAAAAATATACTACCAAAAACGTTTCCGTCCCATTCGTAAAATACAACTTATTTTTACCTTTTTGTAGTTTTTTTTTTAACGGCATTCTTTTTTTTTATTTATTTAATTTTTTACTTCATTTGTGCATTTTTGTGAACAAATGTATATTGTATTTCTTTCCTTAAATTTTGAACTTGTAACTGCTGTAGCCGCCGTGGCCTCAGTCAGTGGGTTGGCAGACTTTCAGTTGACAGCCAGAGCCGTTTGTGACGTTCAAAAGGCTAAGAGACTTAGTTTCGCGTCAATGAAGTTGTAATTTGCAAAGCACAGCAAACATGTTTGGCGTGGGTCACATTTTGAATTCGACGTGCGGTGCGGCCACAAGGACATGTTAACATACACAACCCAACCAAGAGGTAATTCTACCTGAGGATGAGCATTGCGATTGGGCATTTGGATAACACATGGTCAGAGGTTGGAATAGAATAGTATATTTACCAGCACTTAATGGAGAAATTCATATGGAGAAGCTATGGATGTAAAATTGTAAAAAAAAAGATACAGGTAGTATGGGAAGCGCAGTGGTTAGACAGGGTTACAATCCACAAAAAGTCACTCCCCTCCCCACCGTCTAATGTCAATTGGAGTGGTGTGCCTTAGTGCATTGAAAATACTATACTAACCGGGCCATTTCCCAAAGCATGTTAGTCTAATAATTATTAGTGTTTTGTCTCGTAAAAAACTACAAAATGAGACAATTTATTACACTAACACGCTTTGAGAAATGGGCCCCAGGCTTATTACCTAATGCACTAGCAATTATGTTTGTTTTGACAGTCTGGAGGCGAGTCTGCATACAAACTGAAAGTAATTGTTCCACTTTGAAGTTGATTGCAAGTATGTTAGGTAGGCCAGCAGCTCTATACCAGTTTAGGTAAATGCTCAATAACTGGCTACCCTTCAGGTACTGGCAACCAACATGGAATGCAAGTATATTAAATTCGGAACCAAGCTCTAACAAGAAACAAGGTGGTTCTAAATTCATAAGAATCTTTTTCAAGTATATTTACTATGGTGTCTACAAAATCATTGGCCAGTTACTGAGTACCAACCAGATGGTCAGACAATATCCAGGAGACAAACAACAAGGAAATAGAAGAAAGAGGCATATGTTCAGTAGCAGATGAGTATATGCTGAGTTGAAAGAAAAAGAAGAGAAATTGAATAAAATGTGAAGATGAGCAATTCACCCCACTTCCCATCACGGGTCATGGCCTCCAGGACTTGATTGATACACATATTCTAAATTACAAATTATTTTATTACTACCTACTTACAGAATAATTATTAAACAAACCTAGTAGCTATAGCCAGTAGTTTGGTGTAGTCTGCACCCTTGGAGTGTGTTCGCTCTTTTAGGATGGTGCGCAGGATGGTTGGGATCGGCACGTGAATACGAGTCCCCAGAGGAGTGCCGTTGTCGTCGATGAGCACCACGTTGTTGCTGTCGAACTTTGGAACTTTGACGTTTTGCGTCTGCTTCAGGCCAACTAGAATACCTTTCTTTTTTTCTCCCTTGATCGCCACCATTACCCGGTCACCAATGAAACCCACTCCTGTAAAATGTAGACAATGATAATCAATCTACCAATAATTATTATGGGCTTTTCATGTGACCTAAATCCAAGAAGTATGGAGCAGTTATCATTGCTAAATACCGGCTAGTGTGTCTATAATACTTGGAAATAGTAGCAGTGATAGAGTCGTATGTTGACACGGTGCAGCATTAACGATAGACTTACGTCTTTTGTTGTAAACACAGATGATCTTGGGCGGTTTGCCCTCGGCCATAGCGCGCTTCCCGATTTCAGAGTTGTCGACAACGCGTAAGCGAGACAGTAGCCGCACTTCGCTGAGGCTCGCCGTCGTGTGGAACCCGCGCGACGGCGCTGCCGCCATCAGCTTACGAAATAAGGTTTTAAACATGATCTATCAGAACTTATGATGTAAATAACCCGTAAAAGTGAGGTTATTATTTTTTGACGTTTGACATATAGTTTTTTTTTTACGAACAGGCTAGGGGCAAAGCCATGGTGATTCGTCTTCAGTATTATTATAATAGTTAGTAACTTTACTGCTGCGTTCCGTTTTACGGAATTGTTGTATGTTCACTTTAAGTTTTGTAGCCCTTATCCCGAGACATTCGTAAGTTCATAACAGTATGAAAAATATAGTTATCATAATCATAACGCTAGGTTCCGTTAGTGTTACTAAATTTATTTCATTATATTGATATTTTCTCATATCGTTATGCTACATCACATTGAAATCAACCACAACAAGAATAACGTTATCATAACGTCGCGATTTGCTGTTGCTAGCAAAGAGTAGAGTATAGGTAATCATCATGTAATAATATAATATGGTTGCTAGTCTCTAATTTTAATGTCTTAAATCAAAGAATCGTGCCGCAGGCAGGTGAAGGCGACTCTTATGATTTATTATTATAAGTTAGATAGGTGGCAATGAAGGCCACCGCGGTATTGTTCGAACCTGCGCAGCGAAAGTGCAGTAAAAGAGGTGACGTTATTATACAAATATCACACACAATCCCGTCGAGATGGGAAATCGAATTTTGTAAAACCTATTCCGAATCCCGAATATTCATTATTCCAAAAGTTTAGCAGCCTAGCCTGTGGTTCGGAGCACTTGCCCCTTAGAAGCGCTCACCCTAAGTTGGGGCAACAGCGTCAACGGGGTAAGTGCGACAAAACATATTATATTTTCTAGGAGATATTGTTGGTTCGGTGCACTTGCCCCGCAGGCGCACTTACCCCGACTCACTTATCTCATTCGTTTTGGGCTACAAAAAAAAAAAAAAAAAAACAAAAAAAAAAATCGGGTAGGCAAATAAAGTACACCAAAAATTTTGCTCTTATATTTAATTTACAAAATTAATTATACACAACCAAAAATCAACAGTTTTTACATTCTCTATGACTTAATTTAGCTCAAATTGCCACCTTCAGCTAATTTCCTTTTGAATACCTTTCATATGAGTGATTTCTCACTGCCTGCATTTCACTTCACTTCACTTCACTGCACTGCACTTTGGTTTGTTTTGACACCCTTGGCACTATGGACACCCTGAGCCAACTCAAGAAGAGCATGGAGGAAATGAAGGAGTTCTTCTCTGCTAGGATGACCTCATTCGAGAGCACCGCCTCGCACACCACCAACACTGACCAAGCCGCACTTGATGAATTTAAGGTATTTAAATCGCTCATCTGGAAGGCAGTTTCAAGCCTGCAGGCTCAAATGGAAATGGTGGCTCAATCATTGGAGGATTTAGAGATGAGGTCCCGGGTCAAAGTACTGCTACTGCATGGCATTCCTGAAGTAGCAAATGAAACTGCAAAAGAGACTGCAGTCACTATATGCACCCAAAATCTGCAGGTTCACAGTGTCTCAGCGCAGTCACTTCAGGTTTGTCATCGCCTCGGAAGGCTAAAAGACCATGCAAAGCCTAGACCCCTCCTTTTGCGATTCGCTTCCCTCGAACAGCGGAACCTTGTATGGTCCTCAAAGACCAAGCTTAAGGGCTCTGGTATAACCATGTCAGAGTTCCTGACCGGTACTAGGCACTCGGTGTTTATGGAGGCCCGGCGGATACATGGGGTCAAGAATAGCTGGACGAGCGATGGGCGGATTGTCGTCCTATGCGGCGACGGCTCTCGTCGACGAGTCACGAGTCTGGCTGAGCTCCGAGCGCTGCCGGCTCCGGCTCCGACTCCGGCTCCAGCTCCGGCTCCGGTGTCCTCATCGGGAGGCGGAGCTACGTCGTCATCATCAACTCCAGTGCAAGAGCCCGCCAAGCCGCCTGCGCAGCGAGTCAAACGGACAGTGACCGTAGTTAAAAATAAGTAATAGGTACTTTGTTATTGCCCTCTTTCATTTCTGGCACATCTATAGCTTTCTGGTTAGGTTGATTTCTTTATCTATTCTTGTCTTATGTTGGTTATTCGTGTGTTGTTTACGTAACTTTCCATTCGCCATTCTGTATTTCTACCTTCATTTTTAATCACTTTCTCACACTTCTATTTCATTTCATATTTCCATTATTCGCACAGTATGTCATATGTCAGTATTGTCAGTATGACGTTTGACATTGACAGTTGGTTGACACTTACTTGTAAGGATGGGCCTATCGCGGATTTGCGTTTTGTTTATGCTGTCTTGGTCGATGTTTGTGGATCAACGCAGGAAATTCATATTTTTATGTAATATTATGTTTTAATTTTAGTTTTAATCCATATCATATTTTTAAATCTTTTAGGTTTTGATGTTTTACCGACGTAAAGCCAAACTTGTTTTGTATCCTTAACAGCTGAAGGCGAGCGATTGAGTTGAAAGTTTGATTGTTTGTTGCTGTTTTTTTTTTTTTTTTAAAGATCTTTTTTTATTTTTTTTATTTTTAGAAATAGGTAACTGTTTATACATAATAATTATATTTATATTATTTATTTAAACTATTATATATTTATTTATGCTTACATGTCTGACGTTTTCGGCGCTAGTCATGATAGCGAATTCTTTTCTTTGTCTTCGTCAAGCCTGTACGACTCGCTAAGTGATTTATCTGATATGCCAGATCTCGGAGACCGATTGCAAACCATCTTTCCCACTTCTTTAAAACACTTTAACGTTGTCCACATCAATGCACAGAGTGTACCAGCTCACTTTCCCGATCTACTTTCAACCTTTTCTGATAGAAACATTCACGCCATACTCATTTCCGAGACATGGTTTAAGCCATCCCTCTCATCTACCCTCTATTCTTTACCCGGTTACCAATTAATTCGCAACGACAGGACTGGGTTCAAAGATGGCGGTTTGGGTACTGTTCGCGGAGGTGGTGTTGCCATTTATTTAAAAAATGACATCGTTTGTGAAATTGTGGCTGAGTCACCATCCATGTACACAAAGTCACCGGAATACTTATTTCTCAGCGTTTCCTTAAACCATACCAAGCTACTTCTCGGGGTTTATTACAGTCCATCTTCCAACATAAGCTATTTTGATGCATTTGAGAACACGTTATCTGATCTCTGTCCCCAGTTCGAACATAGCGTAATCATGGGCGATTTTAATACATGCCTCATTAAAAATGACCTTCGCTCTTCTAAGCTTCAGTCTCTAGTAAATTCATTGAATCTTAGTATTCTCCCTCTCGCTCCCACTCATTTCCCTCATAATGGTCCTCCTTCTCTTTTAGATCTTATTATAACCTCATCCCCTGATTTTGTCTCATTTCATGGCCAGTTTAATGCTGCTGCCTTCTCCAACCACGACCTAATTTACGCCTCTTTCAAAATTCGCCCCCCGAAACGTAGACACAAATTCGTCCTTCGTCGAAATCTTGGCGACATCAATCTGCGGGCCCTGCTCTCCGATCTTCACAATGCTGACTGGCAGGCTATCGAATCTTGCACTGATATCGACCTGAAACTTGAGATTTTCAACAGCACATTGCTTGCGATTTACGACCGACACGCCCCTCTGAAGCCAATGCGCGTCAAACACTACCCTGCACCGTGGCTAACCGAGGATATCAAAGCCCTCATGGCGAAGAGGAACCGCGCCCGGGTGAGGTTGCGCCACGACCCGTCCGAGGATAATCATCATAACTACGTCATCCTGCGTAATCGTTGCAACAAGAAGTGTCGGGAAGCAAGACGTCGTTATATCCATGAGTCTATTCAGAATTGTCCTCCCCATAAACTATGGAAATTTTTGAAGTCATTAGGGGTAGGCAAATCTCAAACTCACTCTTCTAATCATAAAATTAATCTCAACACCCTGAATAAGCATTTTAGCATTTCACCGGTCACTTTAGACTCTTCCGTAAAGAATAATACTCTATCTCTTCTTGCTAATGCCCCGAACCCCGACTTTCCCCCTTTTGATTTAGGTTTTATTACTCCGAAGGAGACTATAGACCTTCTGAAGTCTATAAAAACCAGGGCCGTCGGTGAAGATGGCCTAAGCTTAGACATGCTCATGCTGGTGGCGGACTTCATAGCTCCTATCCTTTCCGACATTATTAACTTTTCCTTCTCTTCGGGCTGTTTTCCTACACTGTGGAAACTTGCTCATGTACTCCCTCTTCCAAAAGTGTCAAAACCTGCGTCCTTGTCCGATTATCGTCCTATTTCTATTCTTCCAGTACTTTCCAAAATAATAGAGCACTTTGTTAATCGAAGACTGTCTCGTTTTCTTAATATGCACAATCTTTTTAATCCTTTTCAATCTGGTTTCCGCCCCGGGCATAGCACGGTCACTGCTTTGGTCAAGGTCACCGATGACATTCGTCTAAACATAGAAAATAAACATCTGACTGTCCTGGTTTTGTTGGACTTCAGTAGTGCGTTCAATACAGTTGATTTCGATATTTTACTCGGCATCCTTAAGACCCTAAATCTCTCTTTTTCGGCCCTTACGTGGTTTGAGTCATACCTCCTTGGAAGACGCCAGCGTGTTAAGATGGACGAAAATAATTCAGATTGGAATACTCTCACTGCTGGTGTCCCTCAGGGGGCTGTACTCTCTCCTCTTCTTTTTTCAATTTTCATAAATGGTATAACGACTTCCCTTCTTTCTTCTTATCACTTATACGCTGACGATTTGCAGATTTATGCGGGGGCTAGTTTTGATGATTTCCCTTCCTTGATTGACCTTATCAATGACGATCTTGCCACCATTCAGAAATGGGCTGCTAATTTTGGTCTAAAGGTCAATGCAAAGAAATCGCAAGCCATTGTTGTTGGAAGTCCTCACTACATCTCGAAACTGTCTGAAGTTGTGATACCCAATTTGGTGTTTGACGGGACCATAATCCCCTTTTCCTCTACAGTTAAAAATTTGGGTATCACAATAGATCAGACTCTCTCCTGGTCGACTCAGGTTACCGAAGTCAGTCGCAAGCTCTTCGCTTCACTTCATTCTCTCAGGCGCCTGCAGAATTTTCTTCCTCAACATACCAAGATAACTTTAGCCCAATCTCTTCTTCTCCCTCTCTTAGACTACGCTGACGTTGCTTATATGGACCTCTCAGAACAACTCCTTGACAAACTTGAGCGACTCCAAAACGTGTGCATCCGATATATTTTTGGCTTACGTAAATACGACCATGTCTCCCACTTCCGTGCACAGCTAAACTGGTTACCTATTCGTTTTCGCCGAAACGTTCACATCCTGTCACTGCTTTATAATTCAATTTTTAATCCTCGTTCTCCCACCTACCTTTCTGAGCGATTTAGCTTTATGGCCACCGGCTCCCAAAATCGGTTGCGCTCAAAGGCCAATCTCACCCTCGCTTTCCCCTCCCACAAATCCAAATCCTATTCCAAATCCTTCTCGGTGCATTCTGTTAGGTTGTGGAACCGGCTACCAACTGGCATAAGGCAATCACAAACAGTAGATTCCCTAAAAGGCAAATTAAAGAAGTTCTGGCTTGACTCTCTCTCCTAAACATAAACTATCCTCTAGGTTAATAAAATATAGTTTATGTATGTATATTTAAGTATTAATATAGGTATATTTCTGTATCTATTTATGTAGGTATTTGAATGTATTATTGTTATTATTATTATATAAATATTTTATTTATACAGGCTTTATTGGTTAGGTAGGTAAGTTCTTCTAAATAAATTTGTACACTTGCTTACTCGATGCACAAACTTTCACTTTCTCAATTTCTCAAGGGTTAGCTGGAAGAGATCCCTTAAAGGGATAAGTTCGCCTTTGTACAAACTTTTCTAATAATTGTATTGTTCTCGTTTTTCTTATGTACAATAAAGTGTTTACATACATACATACATACAAGTTGCATACTGCAAACGTTACGGACTACAAAAATCTACAAATATTAGTATAGGATTGGTTTTTAGTAAAGCGTTCTAAAAAAAACATGAGTTATTTCTGAGAAAATAATTACACGAATTTCTTCTGGCTAAATAGCTTATTAAATGCCACATGGTCTTTTCGATGTCACAGGCTCACAGCTAGTGCGAGACTTAAAAAAACAGTACCTACCTAGTAGTAGCAGGATCGAGTGTCAGTGTTTGCCCGCTTTGGCCTCAGTGGTCGGATTCACGCCAATTTTCGTGTAACGGCGTTTTGTCATTTTAGGGTTCCGTACCCAAAGTAAAAACGGGACCCTCTTACTAAGACTTCACTGTCCGTCCGTCTGTCCGTCACTCAACAGGCTGTATCTCAAGAACCGTGATAGCTAGACAGTTGAAATTTTAACAGATGACGTATTTCTGTTGCCGGTATAACAACAAATACTAATTATAAACTTCCATACAACAAACGTGTTTTTTTTGACGTTTTTTGCTAATTTTGTATTTATGTATAATGGTACGGGTATGCTATTTTGTATAATGGTACGGAACCCAACGTGCGCGAGTCTGACTCGCACTTGGTCAGTTTTTATACCTTTCAATTCAATAACACTAAATGGTTCAGGCTACTCACAGCAACATTGCAGGTATCTCTTGTTGTAATAATAACCGTAGATCGCTGTATCTATCCGCAACTCGCTGACAGGTAGATTCTTTAACAAAGAACGAACCAGACAATTACAGGCGCTAACAATAGCCTGATTTAAAGAAAGGGAAGCCCTTTTGATCACAAAAGACGTTTAAAAGGCTTTCATCAAACAATACGGTGTCATTACCGCAAAACAACGCGGCGACGCCATTAGCGATCAAACGCTTCGATAAGGCGTCAATCTAAAAGTTTGACAAAGCGGATAGCAAATGGGATTCAATTACTTATTTTTATTTGGGTGAATCAAAGGTGTGACGGTGTGGATGTCGGCGCGGCCGTTAGCGCCTGATTGGAGCAACCCGAGCCGGCGCGGCGCGGCGGGTCCGCTTACCTCATTACACCTGGAGCGCTGGAGCGCTGGAGCGGTGGAGACGCCATCCAACAACTCATTTAGGATCTTGTAAAAGGCTCAATTAATGAATATTTTGCGTTTGTAAGATGCGCACATTTTAAACGTGCGTAACAGGTTCTGATGGAATTGAAACGTGTCCCGTACCTACATAAGTACTATGTTCTTTAATACGTGTCACGTAAGACATGATTTTTCCTTTAATTTAAAGTTAGGGATGAAGCTGATATAAGGAATTGAACATTACCTAGTTTATTAAATTTGACAAAACGATTAATTACATATTAGCCCAAATTTTAGGTCGTATTTATCCGTTTAGAGCTCAATTAATAAAATATGTTTTTTTTGGCATGTTTTCCTGCTGAACTACTGTTATTTGATATTATATTTAGGTAATTTAATACTTGTAGCTTTATATAATGCTAGATTAAGTTGTACCATTGTAATATGAAATATGATTAGAAATAATTAACATAGTCAAATCTCTAAAAAATACAAGTTCCTGTGGCCCAGATGATATAAGTACCATTTTAATCAAGGATTGCATTGAAGTCTTGTGCGTGCCGCTGTGTCATATATATAATGCATGCATATGTGATGGAATTTTCCCTATCCAATTTAAGACGGCAAAAGTAGTTCCTCTACATAAAAAGCACTCCAAAACGGACATAAATAACTACCGCCCTATTTCACTGTTATCCGTTCTATCAAAAATTTTTGAAAAGTCCATTGCAACCAGGATTGTTGGTCATTTTGAAAAAAAAAAATATTTCTGCTCGCAACAATTTGGTTTCAGACAAAATCGAAACGCTGTAATAGCCATTATTGAATTAGTACGGCAAGTTATGACCAATCTTAATCAGAATCATAAATGTGCTGGTATATTCTGTGACCTTAGTAAGGCGTTTGATTGTGTGAATCATACAATATTATTAGACAAGTTACACTATTACGGGATTAGGGGATCTATATTAAAACTTCTTACGTCTTATCTGACGGACAGAGCCCAATTTGTTCAAATGTCTGATATAGATAGGTCAGGTGTATTGAATTTGTTAATTCTGTAAGAAAAACACTTGACTGTGGGGTCCCCCAAGGATCTGTCCTTGGTCCCTTGCTATTTATTGTCTTTGTGAATGATTTACAATATTATTTATCATATGGAACAGCCTACCTCTATGCCGACGATACAAGTATTATAGTAGAAAATCAAAATGCTTCAGTATTTGAGGTTCAAATTCGCAAGACTTGGGAGGAACTCACATACTGGTTTGAATGTAATGGACTTAAAATTAACATGAATAAAACATTATATTTCCCTTTTCTAAGACATACGAATAGCATGACTTACGACTTGCCCCTACCCATAGTAAAGGCTGATAATGTCAGGTTTCTAGGTGTCGAACTAGACACACAGATGCGTTGGTCAAGCCATATAAGCCTGCTAAGAAGAAGATTGGCCAGCGCCTGTTACGCTTTGAAAAATTTATCAAAATTATTGACCTCTTCTGTACTTAAAACAGTTTACTTTGCATATTTTGAGAGTTTAATAAGGTATGGCCTCGAGGTTTGGGGTAATAGTGCTGATGTGAATCATGTTTTAATATTGCAAAAAAAGGCTCTTAGGCATGTCGAAAAGGCAAAACCTCTAGAACATTGCCGTCCACTATTTGTGAAGCACGGCATACTAACCGTGATATCACTTTACATATATTTAGTTTGCATTTTTGTTTATAAAAATAAGTCCAGTTTTGCATGCAGTACTAACAACAGGCCACGTAGGTTATGTAAATATAATTTTGACATTCAGTTACCAGAATCTAAAAATTATGTGAATTATAAAAGAAGCCTTGAATATAATGGTATAAAAATTTATAACTTTTTAAACGAGGACATAAAGCAATGTAATAATATAAATGACTTTTCTAGGAAATTAAAATCCTACTTGATTACTCGACCATTTTATAAGATAAATGAATATTTTGATAAATTGTATGAATAAATAATAGTAGTTTTAAGTTAGATTAAGATTTTGCATGCCAAATGTGGCAGAGCATACCTTCATGTACTGAAATCCTACTGACATGTATATATATTTAAAACACCTGTGTATGTTCTTGCAAAATAAACATTTCATTTTCATTTTCATTTCATTTTCATTTTCATTTCATTTCATTTCATGAAATATGTTTAAAAAATGACTGACTGCTGAGTTTCTTGCGGCGTTTCTTCTCAGCAGTGGTCTCCTCTTGGGAAGCGCTGGTAGTATCTTGACGTGTAAAAGTGCCCGAGCGACCTACTTACTGAATAAATTTATTTTATCTTTTTATCTTTTTTAGGTATTTATTGAAATAACAAATATTGAATCAAATACGTAGGTAGAGTCCTAACACGGTGGATCTACGTTAATATTGCCGAGATCCTGTGTCCACCTTCCGACTCCATCATCAGATCACCTCTTATCTTAGACACCATAATATTGCATTGTCATTGGGTTTATCTACACACGTCGCCCGAATTCCAGCCCATTCCGTTGACGCGAAGAGGGTCAAATTAAACTTGCAAGATTTGACCCGTACATACATACATACATACATACATACATACCTACATACATAATACATTGCAAGTTTAATAGTGGCCTGTAAAATAATTGCTATAATAAGTAGGGTCAGCAATCTGTTCCTCGAAATGGTCATTGAGTGACTACGCGTTTCATACGAGTCAATCTGTGAGTCGTAAAACTCGTTGACGAACCGTGAGGGAATAATCCACAGGGCCGGATTTCCCCAACAGCAAAGACGTGAATTAAATTATTAAAAAGGCGCCAAGTCCGCCCTGGGCCCGAAGGCGCTGGCTTCCGTCCCTTTGTGCCGCTGTCCAAACACCCCCCACCCCCGCACTCCCCCCCTTCCGGATCCATTACAACACTATCAGGCACCTGTGTATTCTAGTTCTCGTGGCGAGCCCACGACAACCCGAGCTCTATCCCGCAAATGTTAAGAGTGAGGTTAGGTCGGGCCATATCTCGCCGAATCGCATTGTGGCGGTCGATTGTGCGGCTGTCTGTCGCTTCCTCCTCTTTCACCGTGTATCGACGCGGCGCTCAGATCGGGTGTCGGTCTGTTTTGGCTGTTCACGGTAATCACGGTGTATTACGGGAGGTGATACCTGTCACGGATGCCCTCCCTAATTATACAGTATACTATACTAGCTGTAGGCGTTTGGTGTTTAAGTTTGGTTTAAGTAGTGAAACCTACCAAATAATTAGCAACCCTAAAGTAAAATAGTACGGAGGTCCACAATAGTCCATATATATATGTAAATAGTCACATGAAGCGATTTGCCTAACCTACCAAATACTAAAAACGAGACCCTTGTTAGATAACTTGTTCGAGTTGTTGAGAGAACAGTGAGAGTGGTCCAATGAAAGGCTTAATTAGAAGTTTTAAATTTGCATTTTTTTTTACGATCATGCTTGTGATATGTGATATGTCATTTGAAAGCTCTGAAGTTAAGATAGGGTAACATTTTTTTGGATTCTGTATATGGATTATTATTGAGATTTAAGGAGAAATTAGTTCGCATTGTTTATGATTTACAATTGTACGTTCTCTCTCTAAGTGAGACAATAAATATCGTAAATAACGCGAAATGCAGACCCAAAAATATAAAAAAAACATCTTACTAAAATTGTATATAGGTAAGTCCGAAATTTTGGAAGTTTGTTGCATTGTCGCCGACAGGTGCCCTCGGCGCTCGAGTCCGAGTCGCGCTTGACCGGTTTTTAATGTTGGTTTTATCGTTAAAATGGTTCATAATATAACCGGTAAATTAGGTGTGCAATCCATAGAGTAAAATAAACCGACTGAGAAGCGACTTTGTTTTATACCATGAGGAGATAACCAGTGCGTGTGTACTGTAGTGTAGGTACTTACGAGTAGTTAATACGAACAGTTAATTTACTTTCAAGTAGGTAACTGTAACTCTTATAAACCCTTTATGCTTTATGCTCTTATTCAAAATGCTGTGTTCGAGCGAGCAAGATGTGTCCGAGCAGAAGTGATTCGAATTGGTTAGGTCGGAAGTTGCTAGGCTGGAGCGAGGCGTAGCGTAGCTGCCACCTTAGCATTCGGTGTTAAGTAGGACTTTTTCTAAAGGCCCGATACCAAAATGGTAAAAAGTAAACCTTATGGTGAGTTTTCGTTGTCTGTCTGTCTGTCTGTGCGTCACAGCAGGTTATCTCAGCAACTACAAATGCTATCCACTTGAAATGTGGCGTAGTTATACAACTTGCTTGCCCGCATCTGTTTAAAGTGAAATAAATATGAATTTAATTTAATATATAATTGAAAAGGGGTCTAGAATGAGGGGTTTAAGATAAAAAAAAAAAGAAATGTATTCAGTAAGTAGGCCGCTCGGGCACTTTTACACGTCAAGATACTACCAGCGCTTCCCAAGAGGAGACCACTGCTGGGAAGAAACGCCGCAAGAAACTCAGCAAGTTTAAAGTTGTTCCTCAGTACTAATATTTAATAGTAAAATAATAGTGCTGTCTACCAACCAATATGGTTAGTTATAGGTTACCCGAAATAAATGTTTTGAATTTGAATTTGAATTTAAGTACTAGGCCAATTTTATAGTTGGTATCTCTTCTATGTTCGTTATTTCATTGCCACGTTTTTATTAGCTCGCTTGTTGGTTTATTTGCTTGTCTGTTTGTACCGTACAAACAAAGAGTTCCGTGTCTTGAGCCGGGTAGCTCGGCGTTTTAGTGTTTTATTCTGTAACGATTAGTGTTGAGTGGTTTGCAATACAGGGCAACCAGTCTGACTGCTGAGTTTCTTCTCAGCAGTGGTCTCCTCTTGGGAAGCGCTGGTAGATTCTTGACGTGTAAAAGTGCCCGAGCGGCCTGCTTACTGAATAAATTTCTTTTATCTTTTATCTTATCTTAAAGTCTTGTGTTAAAAATTTAGTTAGGGAGGTGGCGAGCATTGCGGTATATGATTTGCACATGTTTCACATCGAGGTAGATTGCAGTTTATTAGATATCAGTACGAATTGATTTGGTCCAGTCTATTAAGGCCCTTTGTCGCTGCGTTTTCGCGTTACAGCGGATTGAAGTTGCTTGAAAAAATGGGGTCACAATTTCATGGTCACAATCATTTTGGAAAGGAAGAAAATCGAACAGGCAGACATTCAGGGCTCTGCACTATCATGTTGTAAAAATGTAAAAAAAAATCTCTACTAAGTCTTTTGCACACGGTTCTCATTGCACCCATTCGATTCATTATAACTCCCGGGATACTAAAAAACATTCGGCAGACAATTGCTCACTGATTTTTAGCCGCACAACTTTTTTAAATTTACATGGGACGCAGTTAACAGACAGAACCCAAATATTTCTGTTGCATTTTGAAAATCGTTCCTATATATTATATTAATTGCTCTCAATAATATTCAGTAGAGTTTTGTACTTGTCCCTTGGAGCCAGAGTCAGGTTGAAAAAGTAATAATCAAATGGTCAGCCTTGGGAATATCAGAGGCCTGAACGTCTGCCTCATCGATTTTATTGCTTATCATAAGAAATCCAAACATCAGTCTAAGAGGCAGACATGTGCATAATCTAGCACATTTTTTTTTACATTTACAGCGCTGTCAATAGACAACGCAGAGGCAACATGCTGGTAGACTACTTTTCCGGGTCCTCCTCATTGTTTTTCATCGAAAAATTCAAGTATACCAAGTGTGTACTTTATATACCTACAGTTTTTTAAATCATAAAAATAACTTATAAAATCGAATACTAAAATACTCAGAGTCCTGGTTGTCTGCCTCTTCTATTTTTTGTGTTTACAGGATGACTGTCATCATCAGGCTCTAAGGCAGACATGTGCGCATAATATAGAACACTTTTTTTTACATTTTTCAAACGCTGTCAATTGACAACGCAGCGCTACCATGGTGGCAGACGAGGTCCTTGATGTTTCTTAGGGTATAATTATCGCTATTAATAACGTCTGCCACGTGTGCTGATTGTATAAAAATTTTGCTCACCACCTCCCTAATGTCATGAACTCATGAGAAGACAATTTTGTTAAGTGATGTTACTAATTTTAATTGAAATCGGTATAATTCCTTAAATTTTAGTTCTGCGTAATATTTGATTGGGGAGATACAAACATAGTAACAAACACAAATATTTAGGTGGAATATGTTCCCGGGCGACGAGGCCGCTCGACCGCCACCGGACTCGCAGCTCCGACGGGCGTCTCTCGAGACAATTGTTAGCGAAGCCATTAATTAGCAGGAGTCGCATCGTTTGCTGATTTCAATTAGAAACCAGTAATTAGTCGCGAGCCGCCATGTTGGAGGTGGAATCAAATAAAGAAGAAATAATTTAATCAACTGCCAACCCTTTATATTCCCACCTTAGTGTTACGGGGTAGGGTCGGTTTTGCCTCGCGAGGGCGCAGGGGGAGGTGAAAAAAGTGTGTGGTTGTCGCGGCGTGTGAGCCGCCTTAATAGGTGACGCCGCCCGCCGCCCCCCGCGCCCCGCCGGCGCGCTCCGCTGTAGGACGCCGAGGTGCACCATGAATTAAATATTTCTTCATGATGATATAAATGGGATTTTCCTAGCATCCCATTGCAGTTATACCTCGAGCATGAACTTTTACCTTCTATCGAGCAGGCGTTAGCGTCACGTCTCAAGAAATATTGTATGGCGTTTGGAATCAGCCGTGTCCGTATATTTAATACTAAAACTGCCTAGCCCCTTGACGTTGACGTTGATTTCCACATCGTTATCGAGTAGTACCTAAAATCATCCAAATCCTAGTCAAAGTCATCAAAATCTATAGAAGCGGACAGCGCAGCCAATCCTATTGACTGTCCATCGTATATTCGGAACTTTCCGGTTTCTCCTTTTATCAGATTTTTTTGTTCCAAATTCGTCGCAAACCGATCACACGTTACCACTCCTTCGGGAAAATCGTCTTAGGCGGCATAAGTCTGCTATTCCACGCAAATGTAAACCTGTAACTGTTTCAAAAGGAGTGTAAAAAATTGGTTGTCTGTAAAGTCGGTTTACAGACGATAATTTTACGTGATTGATAACGTCATAAGAAAACACATAAGCCGAACGCTTTGGCTGATCGTGCCTCTCTATCTCTTGTTCCGCGCTTGCACGGTTGGCTCAGGCGGAACGTGAGAATGAGTCACACAAAAAAAGACGTTACCACGACCAAAAAATCACGCATAAGTATAGAGATTAGTCTCAAAAGTATACTATTTTTGTAATTTTTTTGTTAATTATTTCCTGAAATTTCTAAAAACAAATTTGTGCCAATGACTAAAGCTTAAAAGCCACATTTCTTTTCTACATTACAGCTAGTGTTAGACTTAAAAAATAAAACGCGGCTACAATAAATTCTGACCTCTAGTCCAAAGCGGGCGTAGCAAACACTGATAACATTCAATATATTTTATTTCTTCGCAGTTTTTTTTTTATTGAAACAAAAATAGTATGCTTTTGAGACACGCATGATTTTTATCTGAACACGTTTGAAAAAAATGCTGGTTACTAATTATGTAGTAGGACTTGGCGGTCGGCCCGGGAAGGCGCCGCGCGGGCTCCCATTAGGTCCCCTCGCACTCTTTGCACCCGCAAATTCAAATGAAATTGCATAATTCGCGGGCGGGCGCTGGCGGGGCGCGGGGCGCGGCGGGCGCGGCGCGGGCCGGGCGGGGCGGTGGCGAGACGTTTTTTGTGCTTAATGAAGTCCATTTAAGTTGCAGGCGCCGTGCGCGCGCGCCTCGTCGGTAAAGGACGCCGTTTAATTTTATGGGAAGACAATTTTGAGAATGAATGAAGTGGCATTTTTATCAAGGAATTAATTTTTAAAAATATTTTTTTTTTGGTAAAACATGCCTTCAAACTGTAAGACCGGTCTTTATTCAAAATTATGTGCATTTATATTACATAAGGCTTTCTTTTTCATGTAAGAAGATTTAAATGACAATGACAAGGTGACAAAATGAGATAGTTTAAAAATGTGTAGGTACAGACAGATGTTACCTTTTTTAAATGTTTATGGCCTGTATATTTAGTCCTTTAAGCCATAGATGTTACCTCTGGGAGGCGTTTCTTTTTCTTCCAATTCCAACCATTTCGGTAAACATTTACTTGGCAACTCAACCCTTTTCATATCTTTTTGTCCAAACGTTACACGTTACTCTGATAACATCCCTCCTGCGGCATAATAACTCAATTATTCCATTTTCAAATCCTTATGCTGCCTGTTATGTTTTTAACAGATCTGTGTAAAGTCGTTGCCAATTCCAATGGGCAAAGATAACTTTTGATAAATCAAACGCCACAAAAACCAAACATAGAACAGTAAAACTTAATAATGCTGACTGTGGCATACAGACAATAAGACGGACTTGGTAAAGGTAAAGAGTTCCTACGGAGTTACCGAAACCTACAAAAGATATTTAATAAGATTATCCATTAGAACAGCGAAGTCGATACTTTCTTACATTTAAAGCCCGGCGGCGAGCGCTCTAATAAAAGGGACACTTAAAGAAAATAAATTCATCAAAGTTAATTGGATACGGTAATATTACATGTATCAACCATGGATGTAAACTGTAAAGCAGCAGTAGTAAGGTCGCCGTCAATAGAACTTGCAAAAGATGTAAACAAAACCAAACGAACCAAGTCACCACGATTACTCCATAATCACGTACTTTTAAAGATCAAGTGAGGTCTTTGCAACGATTTATACGCTAGATCGTTATTTACATATGAAGTTTAAGATGAAATAACTATTGATTATACGTTATTTTTAATAAAAACACATCATGTCAGCCGAAAGACGTCCACTGCTGGACATACGCCTCCCCCAAGGTTTTCCACTCAGACCGGTCTTGTGCTTTTCGCATCCACCGCGGTCCTGCGATCCTGACGAGGTCGTCACTCCATCTTGTTGGAGGCCTACCTACAGCTCGTCTCCCGGTCCGCGGACGCCACTCCAGAACCTTCTGACCCCATCGGCCATCAGTCCTGCGAGCAATGTGCCCCGCCCACTGCCGCCTCAGTTTAGCTATTGTTCGGGCTATGTCGGTAACCTTACTTCTACTGCGAATATCATAATTTCTGATTCTCTCACGCAGAGAAACCCCGAGCATAGCCCTCTCCATAGCCCTCTGAGTGATTTTGAGCTTCCTTATGAGGCCCATTGTTAGCGCCCACGTCTCAGATCCGTAAGTAATCACTGTAAGTCTTCACAATAAAAACACGTTTGGTAAATATTTGAGGTTATGTGTCAAACAGTACTCATTTGTTAACATCGTTCACAAGTACTAATGACGGCGACTTTAGTTGCCAATATTTCCCGTACAATTGTTGTTTCGTCGGAAACGTCTCTGCTGCTCAACGTAATAATTTTTAAGGCACAAACTATTTTTTAAGGGAGCAGCCATTCATAAAAATCATATGTTATGATAGATCTATTAGAAAAACAATATTTTGTTAAATAATTTAATTAGTACAGTCAATGAATTTAGGTAATTCCTTTACTACTTTGGACTATGCCAATGTGACGTAATCAAAACGTAAGAGACTTCTTATGATTTTATTTAAAGTGTCGCTTTGACATAGATAGTCCAAGTGGTAGGTATAGGAATAAAATTCCTTGACTCTACTTACTTGACTACATGTGAGTGCACCATCGTCGACATTTAAAAATATTGATTATTATCTCGAGTACGATATAATATTACTGTATAATTAGCTCCTATATAGTTAATAAAAGCCTATGTCCAGCAGGGGACGTCACAAGCTGTAATTATGATGAATTAATTATGTATGAATTATACATGAAGAATGTATTTGCTGACTGGTAGTTACAATCTATTATATTAATTCCCGGTTCCAATATTCAAGAAACGAATCGTTTTCCTTAGGCGCCGTAGCGTTATGACATTTGCTACGTACAAAATGTGTCAAATTTTAACGAGGCGTAAGGAAAACGATTCGTTTCATGAATATAGGAATCGGGGATAAGTAATTGATAGTTTCAGTAATCTACTTCCAGTTTGTGTCCGAGAGACCGTCCGCGCCATACTTGTTCGTCGCTATTCCCTCGGGATTTATGGACATTCCCGATTAAAATGTACCCTTATAACAATCTACGGACTGTAAATTATTACTCTGCCACAATTTACGATCGGTTGTGGCGTTAAACCGTAAAAAAGGTAACGCACAAATAAATAAACTAATGAGCAAACAATTTTTTAAATTAATTATTTTTACAAGGAGGATTCAGATTTCTTATCATAGTGGTGTTGTTAAGAAAGATTGATTTGTATGAAGAGTTCCCTTGAAGGGATAAGTTCGCCTTCCCTGTTATATTTTTGTCTATTTTATATATCATTGTTACCTTTTTTGTTTTTTATAATAAAGTGTTTACATACATACATACGCAGAACACATGGTATATTTTCCTCGAAATTTTGGTCGAAGTGCGACGACCGTAGGTACTCTCTGTCTGGATAGCCTCTAGCAGGTTTTAGGCTTCCACGTAACGGTAGACATATTTGTATTTAAGCTTTTAGCGAAGCAGTTGCTTCGTTCGTTTGTCTCTCATTCCGGTTGAAATCTTGCTAGTCACGTATGAACCACATCTCGTAATGTAATGGGCTGATATTAAGATTAGGTAAATATAAGTAAACCCGAGGCCAACGAGCTTTAGATCGATTCGAATGCTTCTGGCAACGTGTGAGCTAAAATACAATAACAAGAAGAGCGAGCTGCTCGTATTCAATGCCGGTAAAGTAAAGCCCTATTACGTGCCCCCCGTAGTGCTCGCGGGTACTGCGCTCAAGGTCGTTAGCAGGTGCACGTATCTGGGGCACGTGGTCACCGAGGATCTTAATGACACTGAAGATATCGAGAGGGAGCGCAGGGCGTTAGCGATGATAAGCAAGGTACTGGCTCGGAGATTTGCTCGATGCTCTGTTAGCGTTAAAATAACGCTATTTAAGGCGTATTGTACATCCTTTTACTCGAGCGGTCTCTGGGTGAAGTACACGAAGCAAGCCTATAACGCCCTACGCGTACAATATAACAATGCCTTTAGAATGCTGTTGGGGCTGCCACGGCACTGCAGCGCGTCAGCGATGTTCGCCGCGGCCCGCACGGACGGGTTCCCGGCGCACATGCGGAAGAAAGCAGCGTCACTGCTTCAACGCATCCGTGGCAGCCACAACAGCATTCTGAACATGGTTGCTGAACGGCCTGACTGCCCCATGGTGCGACATTGGGTAGCAGTAGCCATAGGAATAAAATAATATATTACCTACTTAATTTGTTAATATTTCTTAACTACTAATATAGAATAAGAATTGATGTTACTAACAACATATGGAACTTGTTCTGAAATAAATTTGAAAATAAATAAAATAAAAAATAAATTTACCCGGCACTTTTTTTTTTGCTAAGTTTTCTAAATATGAAACCTAGCTAGATCGATTTATCGCTGCTGAAACCCTCTGCTTACTAAATTTCATGAAAACCGTTGGAGCCGTTTCCAAGATTCAGATTATATAGGTATGTACAGGAATTGCTTGTTTAAAGGTATTAGATAAACATATATATATTATACAAGAATTACTCCTATACCCTTTATAGGGCGATTCTAAAAGCTGGTACTGATACTTTTTGTATTTAAAAAAAAAATATGTGCGAATAGAAGCGACCTAATGAGGCTAGAATTCAGTTCTATTTTTAGCTTCGCACTATAAAGGGTTAAAAGATGTATTGGGACAATTTTTTTTGGAAAAACCGGCTAGGAGTGAGTCGGGCTCCCAGTAAGATATGATTCCGTGCCAACGCCCGACACGATTGTCGAGGAGGTTGGCTTGGCTAGACGAAGCTAGTGGTCCCGGGTTCGATTCCTGCTAAAGACAAATATTTGTGTGATGAGTGCGATTGGGTCCTGAGTCTTGAATATTTCTATGTATTTAAGTTAGTATTTATCTCTATATAACTGTGTAAATTAATCGTTGCCTAAATAAAGCGACCTCCCTAGAGCGTAGCTTGGGATCAGGTTGTATGGTGTGAGAATGTCTCCCCTTATTTTATTAACCCCCGACGCAAAAAGAGGGGTAATATAAGTTTGACCGTTATGTGTGTGTATATCTGTCTGTGGCACTATAGGTCTTAAGACGGGAGTTTCGATTGGATGCCGATTTTATTTATTTGAAAGCTGGTTTTCTCGTAGTGGTTGTTAGATTGGTTTCATGAAAAACGGTTTTGCCGTTTAAAAGATATCAGCTCTGAAAGAAAGGGTCACCATTATATTATTGGTTTTATTAGGGCAGTGGAATAAAAGATTTATTGTAGATTAGATAATTATATTGATTTATCTTTTTTAAATACTAGGAAGGAAGTACACGTCCGTTCAAGTTCTAAAAGGATAGTTGAGTAATGCCACAGCCAAAAAAACTTAACGTAGTAACGTAGTAAAAACTTAAATGCATAACTTTATTGACTTGATTAAGTATCAATTAACATTTGATTCTATTATTGTGATTGATTTTTGTTTATAATAATTATTATATAAATCCAATATCGGGGGTATTTATTCACGGAAAAGGAAAAACAGTTGAAGTGGCATGAGCTTCTCTTGGTATCAGACCTGTTGCCGATAATACGCCAACTATCATAAACACAACACGACACCAAAGATTTTTTTTGGTGTGGCTGTCGTTTTTACATTCCAAGCACAATAAGGCATAATTCTGGACTTATTTCCTATATTAGTAATATTCGCACAACTTTGACGGACAAGCGACCGCGGCAAAACTAAAGTAGGTTGCGCGGAACTCCGCATAACTATGCCGCACGTTCCACGCCCGTTTCACACTTCTACCCTTTTTTCTGTTCTGTGATGTTACTCGTATCATGACTGTAGACGTAATAGTTAATATTTGTATGATTTTGATCACACCAAACACTCTCGAAATCTCCTTACCTACCTGCTTCCACTTACCTCGCGGGGCGACGCAACATGTATTATTTCTTTCATACATTTCTACTAGCTTACAGAGTCTTTTTACTTATATTACTAGGACAAGCGATTTCAAATGAAATTTGTTGGCAAACCAAACCTACACGTACTCGTAGTACGGTGACGGAACTATAATAAATAGTGCCGGGCAAGGACCGACGATGGACACTTCTCTTTTTTTAAATTATTATTTTTAGAAGATAAGGGTTATTCATTTGTTTTGCAACAATCAAATGAATAACCCTTATCTTCTAAAAATAATACCGTATGAAATTATGATTAAGTGAAGAGCGAAGTGTCCATTACTGATGCCTGTCAGCTAAATGTGTCCATCGCTGGTGCCGTCACCCTAAGTGGTTACTTGATTCTGACATTGAGCTCTGGATATTGTGCAATCACAAGATTGCGCATGCACTGCCTCCTATGATAGAATGTATTAATTCTTGTTTGCAAACGTCATCACTTCCCCGCAACTATACAAATGGCGGCGTGAGATTCTCTGGACAAGTCGATTGCCCAGATCTCTTGGGGAAAGTCAGCTTCCGGTCCGGTTGCTAGCTGCGCTTTGACCCACCAATTCAAATTCTCCTTGTGTCGACTAACTATCAGCAGAACTCCTTCTTGCAAGCAGGTAGTAGATCCTCGACATTGGCGCAAGGGATATTGATTTAGATATATTTAACGAACCTATATCTATATTAAGGCGGGTACTCAGTACCTAAATGTCTTTACATAATATCTAAGTGTATTTATTATTAACTTTTTGTTTTCTTTATAATTTTGAATAAAAAAAATATTTTTGCGTAAAGGGTTGTTATCTTGTTATTTTGGTGTAGCGCGGCGTTGCCTGCTGCCTTGGCTATTATTCCTGCTACGTTCATATATTTATCTGTATATCGGTGAGACCCTTTTTTCGTGTATTTAAGAATATATTTCTCAATATTTATATATATATATATATACACCGTGTTTTTTTTGATTTACGATAACTTCGGCATATTACTAGGTATATCCATAGAAACTAATTGGTACATTAGATTTTTAAATACTGCGAAAAAAAAAATTTTTTTCGGTTTAGTACAAAATAATGAAATCTTTTATCTTTGGTCATTCTAAAAGGGCCTTTAGAGTTAACTAATAATCAGTGTCAAATACGTCTATGTTGGCGTGACATACACACACAAGTAAAGATAACCCTTGACAGGTACAAGATTGTCACTTAAGGTTGACGCGTATACAAACCTAACAATTGGTAACTCTTTACTCATAAGAGTCATAAGTATTAAAAGAAAATTGTTGTTATCAATTAAGAGCCTAACGTGATTAACTGATTAAATTTAAAAATTAAATATCTTTAAAACCGTTAGACTTATCATTTGTCTGTCTTCGGGAAATTAACTTTGTTTGACCTAAAGAACGTTCCCTTAAAGTTATCGTAAATCAAAAAAAACACGGTGTATATATATATGTATGTATTTATATTATGGTCTAGTACCAATAGTACTAGCCTAGAACTTAGATTGGGACTGTCAATTGGCATGACATTGTCCCCTGACAATTATTTATTTATTCTCGATAACGATAACGTTGGACGGACCTATCCTGTGCACGGAGCTGCGTGGCGGCGGCTGGCTGATGAAATACTTCTTTTAACTTCGGAAGCCCACTATGAAACGACCCAACCCTACAGGTCACCAGATTACCAGAACCAGAGTTGTATTTTTAATGATATTGCGAGATACGATATTTTATTATAAATAAATAAGAGCGCGGCATTGCATTTGTACCTACCGTCCGCATGAACAGGAAAGTAAAATGAGTTTTAATCTTTTATTTAATGAGATTACCTACCTACCCCTTGTCCCTAGACAAGTGGAATAAGTAGGTATGCGTTTTTTCGCCTTTAGTGGCTAATTGTAAGTCTCATTTAAATCTTCACCTGAGCTATCACAACTACCTATACTGATAATAATATAAGTTCTGAAATTCCATCCATTTCCTCTTCTTGACATCTACTAATATTTGTTGTAGCCACTTGAAACGGCGACCAATATTTTCCTAGTCCTCAGCAGTAATTGTATAAATTCGTTCAGTTGCTAAACTCATGATGCTTTGCATGTTTAATGTTTTTTTTCTTTACGCCGCATATCCTTTAACCATATACCAAATAGTTTCAATCGGATTGAATGTTGGGTGATACGGTGCCAATCGTACAATCGTAGAACTGAAATACCATGTTCTGCGGTACGTACCTACTCACTTAATCTTTATATTTTTAATAGTTGTTTAATTAATTAATTAAAACATGTCTTGTACATCAACGGAATATAAGAAATGTGATGGTCCACCAATCCATTATTTCTTGTTTACGAAAATATGACGCTCAAAATTATTCAGAGAATTGCGAAAATAGGTAGGTACCTAAATACTATAAAATAGGACATATTTCAGTGCAATGTAAATAGTATTTAGAATTTGACACTGACATTATTTTTATATTTTACTTCTTTAATGTATAACAAATTATTATGCTGATAGTACGAGAAGAGACAAAATTCAAGTATAAATACGAATACATGGAAACACACATTACCACTACATATACCTATACATGCAATACATATGCGCTCTCGATAATTTTGCACTAAGACTGAACTCCAATAAATACTTATATTTTATTGGAGTTTAACGTGTGCCCCCTCTCTACACTTAAAAATAAAAATTAAGTAAAGTAAATAAGATATACTAATGTTTTTTTGACGATTATGTTGTTTGAAATATTTATGTGTCTACATAACGTCACTTAATACTTTAAAACTATGTTTCTAACTTGCTAAAATAACCTGTAGAGGTAAATGTAAAAAATAGCGGTTTTTAGATCCTAAAGTATTCATTTTGTTACATCAGTAAAGAACGAATCGACGCCGCTTTTGAAGATCATAGAAAGGAGAAAAGCTATCAAATTCCTAGGCTAAACTTTAATTGACAAAAGAAAATCGAGAGTTCTCTCATTTCGATTCCGTTTATACCTTTGAAGGTATGAAACCCTACTTAATTACAAGCAGAAATATACATATTCTGAAATTAGAATCATCCTAGATCAGCCCAGTTTGGTAAAAATAATGTGGTTCACTGTTAGAGGGTGCAAGTAATTAGGTAATAAGTCCACAATTTTCACATTTTATTAAGAACCTACTGCGTAAAGTAAAAGTACCTACCGAGTAGTTGTTTTGTTAAAATGATTTATTGATGAAGTATTTGGTTGTACCTTTGGATAGGTAAATTACAAAATAGCTGTAGCGATGTTATACTGTACTGTGGTCAAATTTAAGTTTAACAGAAAGCTCAAATGCAAGTTTGAGCATCATATCGCGTGGGATACACCGAAACTAAGTATTTTTTCAAATAAAAGGCGCATTTCTGGATATTTCATTAATTTTGCAATTTATCTAGTAGTTTTAAAATGACTCGACTTGTTCATGGTGTACTTTATGGATGACCGTAGTATAATCAATTTTAAATTGCTGAGAACTATAAATTATTATTAACTCTAATGCCCGCATTATTAAGGTTTATCAAAAAAATATTGCGCTCCAGAAAAGGGGAATCTTAATTGTCGGTTATAAAGGTGTGTTCTATTTCTTACCTTGGTGACGTGGTCAGGCACGATAGGAATCAACATTTGCAAGAGCATACGACTCGCAAAGGTCGCCGGTGAGGCAATTTGGACGCAGGAAGAAGTCATGGCTCCGCAACATCCGAGAGTGGACAGGGACAGAAAGCCGACATTCACTAGTTAGTAGTATGTATTCGCCGGTACTGGCCCCACCGCCGCTCCCCCCGAAAAAAGGTGCTCTGACGGCCGAGGGGCGGGCCTTCGCGGCAAAAAAAAAAAAAAAAAAAAAAAATTACACTTTTTTTCGGTGTTTTGGGGGCCATTTAGAGCGTTTGGGGAGGGTCCCGAGGCTCTCAGACCGCTCCTTTCCATACTTAGCAATAGCACCTGTATTAAATAGAAAAAGGTTATCAACTACCTGACCCTTTTTCTATTACCGGGCAAGCTCTCTATTGTGTGTGCGCGGGCGTTCTCGGGGCTTTTGTCTTGCACCCATCGACGCGTTTCCACCTTTTTTATTGTCTGATTATGCACTATTAACTGCTGTTATGTGATTTTTAATTTACCTATGTGTTTTTCATATCATTTAATTAAGTAGCAATAGTTACTTTCTTAACATATTGTTCATAGGGTCATAGTTCTAACCTAACCTAACCTACGTTGTTGAAGTAAACCTAACATCGTGAAACCTATCCTAACATCGTGAAACCTATCCTAACTTAACGACGCGCTGGTCTAGTTGGTAGTGACCCTGCCTACGAAGCTAGCGGTCCTGGGTTCAAATCCCGGTAAGGGCAGATGTTTGTGTGATGAGCGCAAATATTTGTTCCTGAGTCATGGATGTTTTCTATGTATTTAAGTATATATTTCTCTATATAAGTATTTATATCGTTGTCTAGTACCCATAGTACAAGCCTAGAGCTTAGTTTGGGACTAGGTCAATTGGTGTGACATTGTCCCCTGATATTTATTTATTTTATTTATTTATTTAACATAATTATCTAATGTTTTTAAGGATCATACTTCTAACCTAACCTAACCTAACTTGTTGAAGTAAACCTAACATCGTGAAACCTAATATAACTTAAAATACCTACCGTTTTTAATACTTTCGGAAAATAAAGATGATTCAATCAAAGAAGTAGCTACACTTGGTTTTATATTTGAACAATCATACTCAACTGTTATTAAGCATCGCCTAACTTAACCTAAGCTAAGACCTAATTTAATCATAGCTTAAGTCCTAAGCAAAACTTAATTCAATTTACCCATGATAATCTTAGCAAACCAAGCTAAAATTAACATTTATTATCTTATGCTGTTGTTACTTAGAGCCTATTCTAAACAACTATAAAAACCATACATTGCATATATTTCTAAATAAATTACCTACACTTAGGCTGATAAAAATATGGTGATTAAATGTAATTTAATCTGCGTACGGGTGTGTATCTATGAGTATGTATCTACTTCTAACATTAACTAACATTATCTATTCGTAGTAGATATATTATATGGGGTTCAGCTTCACATACCTACATGTTTAATTTTACTGTTACACAGTAGTATGTAAAACTAAACCGAAGCATGTAAACTGGTTCCGACTTGCTGGATTCAAAATACCTACTATGGAGTATATCAATCAAAAAAGCCTGTACCGACAAGTTTTGTGTGCCCTAGTGAATGGTTTTAACGGCTTACTTGTTTTATTGGTAGCAGCCTATTAAGTTTTATGGTCACAAAGGATTCGTTTTATTATTTTGGGTTTTGATGAATAATACGGCGTCTGTTTTACCTACGAGTTCAAACTTGTTTCTAGAAGGTTTCTTAACTTACGAATGGTATAAAAGCGGTGCGCTATTGTATATCGGCAAGTATTGGCTACTCAACTGTGCTCGTTACCGGATCTCCCTGTACATATAGCAGTATATAGACTTAACAGTGTTGTTTCGTGCAGTGAAGTGTTTATACAAAGGGCTAATAATGGATGTGAGTATGTACAAGTATTATAACTTAACTGTGTGTCTTTTAGCATTTGTTCACCGTGTTTTTATTAAGAGTAGGTATTGTAAACAGTTGTTTAATTTATTGTTTGATATTGTTGCAGTTCTCTGAAAATACTTTCAAAAACTATTACTACCCGGAAAATAAAGATGAATCAACCGACGAAGAAGGCACGCCTGGTTTTAAAGTTAAGCAAGCCATGGCAAAAAAGCGTTCAGCAAATAACATCGACAGCTTCTTTGAACTTCCCAAGAAGAAAACTAAAGCGTTGAAACGATCTTCGAATGTCAGTCAAAGTTCTCCTGACGGAGTGGGTTATATATCAACCGGACAAGATGACGGAGCATACGCTTCTCACTTGATTAAAATCGAGATATATGATATGCAAAAAGTTAAAAACATTCCACCCACTGAGCACTGGAAACACGCTGATGTGAGATTGAAATTCTACGCGTCTTCTGAAGATGAAAGTCAACTGCAATCGACACGTGATGTAATATATAACATAACAAAGCAAGTAGCTTCTAAAGACAGTTGTGTGAAATATTTTATTGACAATAAGAAACATTGATAAAAAGTGTTTGTGTAAGTTAAACAAAAGCTTGTTATTGTATTATATGTAAAAACCTTAGCTTTTAAGAATTCAAGATCCAGTCTAAACAATTATCTTTTTTTGTAAAATTAAATTGTGTGAAATACTTAATTGACTATAAGATGCAGTGATAAAAAGTGTTTGTGTAAATTAAACAAAATGGATAGTTTGAACTGCGATATCTATGATCCCGAACTCATCAGGCTCTGTGAGGAGCTTGAAGAAGATCAAGAATTACACGCCATCGGGGAACTTATAAGTCAACTTCATCGTGAGGCGTAAGTTATATTTTTCTATTTAAATATTCCTGTTCTAACCTGTTTAAAAGTGCTTGAGCAATACTTATCAAAGGATGGGTTTCTGACTCGTTGTGACTTGATCTTATTGTTATTGAAACAGTTAGGAGGGGTACCCCTTTATAAATGGGGTGTCCGTTGCAAAATAATTCATTGTTTGGGTTACAGTGTTTGAGTTACTAAGTGCTAGTTTATTCCATCATGGTGTTCATCATTATTAATTTAGCTCGTGATCAAATTGAATGTTTAAGCAAACAGTTTATTATAGCTAATTTCCATAGAAGCATACGGCTGTGGTTTATATCAAATCAATTACCAACCACACTTTTAGAAGATGCTGATATAAGACCTTATTTTACACCATGTGATGGACACATTAAAGACAAACAGAACAATTCGTCGTCGGATGTGATTGATGGAGTTTTAACAATGCAAGCATACTGCCAACAATGTAGTCAAGATTTAAGTTAGTATAATATCGCAACCAATTATACGCCAAGTCTGTATTTGCTATTAATACATACGGTGTGTTTAATTTCATTTTTTTATTTTTTGTAGATCTTCTCAAGTCGGGCGTGGAGTAAAAAGGACAGCTACAGTATCGGAAGCAGAAGAAGTGCCTACAAAGAAAGCTCGTGTCTCAACTAGTCGTGATGCAGTATCGATATTAGATGAAAATGTAAGTACAAAAAATAGTGATAATATTGAATGTTCTGTGTGTAGTAAGTTTGTGTGCAAAAGATATTTCTCCAATCATTTAAATAGCAATATACACAAAAATAATGTTTTAAGATCTGACACTCAGTGGGTTAACGTGCAGTTGATTGAAAACGCATTTAGGAATAGGGTGGCTACCTATAGAATATTGCTTGATGAAAATGTTTGCAATCCATTAACCCCCGAAACAATTTTACAAAAAAATAAAGAAAAAATCTTCACCTTATTGGATCGCTCACTGACTGATCATCGCGCCTTAAAAGTAAATTTTATTCTCAATGCAGATTTTACTCAAGATACCAAACAGCTGAATAATACGTTTGATTTTCAATTTAGTAACAATATAGTGAATCAAAGCTGTGACAAAAATGATATTTTTACAAGTACAGTTAACGAAATTTTAGCAAGATTATCTAACTTTGAAAGGAAAGACAGTGGTTGGAGTTTAGTAAAATTCAACTATCTAGATGTGAATGTAAATAAATTTAACCCATTACGTGGTTCTTCCTATATAGAATTGCCGCGTGATATAATGAATAAAAAGGCAGTTATTAATGTAAAAAACAATGATCATGAATGTTTTAGATGGGCTGTATTGTCAGGCTTATATCCATGCACAAACAATCATACAAATGAATTGAATTCATATATAGCGCATAAACATAAATTAAACTTTGAAAATTTGACTTTCCCATTTAAATTAACTGATATTCATAAATTTGAAAAAATTAACAATATAAGCATAAATGTTTTTGGGCTCGAGTACAATACACAAAGTAAAAAACATGATGTGATAGGACCACTACACTTAACTAAATGCAAAAAAGCTACCCACTTAAACTTATTATATATAACCAAAGGTAGCGAAGCACATTATTGCTTTATCAAAAAATTATCTAGATTAGTATCTAAACAACTATCCAAAAAGCAACATGCTGTACATATTTGTGATGGCTGTCTAACAAGTTTTACATCAAATATAAATTTAATCAATCATCAAAGAAACGACTGCTTCCATGTTTGTACAAAGTTACCTTCAGAACAAGATAAAAAGAAAAACTGGTTCAATGAAAATGTTCCATCAAACCTACTCACCTTTAATAATTACGATCGTAAATTAAAGGTACCTTTTGTTGTTTATGCAGATTTTGAGGCTTTTTTAAATCCAATTCCTTCATGTTTCAATAATCCTAGTACATCCTCTACAACAAATGTACAAAAACATGAGGTATATAGTTTTGGATACTACATAAAGTGTTCTTATGATGATAAGCTGTCAATATATAGAACATATAAAGGTAAAGATTGTGCCCAAACATTTATGAATTACATTAAAAAAGATTTAGTGAACATTTGTAGGAGTAATACTTTTATTAAAACCCCTTTGCCTTTATCTGATTCAAATAATTTAGATATTGCACAGAGCAGCACATGTTACATTTGTGATAAAGACTTAAACGGTGATTCCACTATTTGTTATAATCATCATACAGGTTTTTATGAAGGAGTAGCACATCAACTTTGTTCCGAAAAATACAGGGCACCTAATTTTGTACCTGTATTTTTCCATAATTTGAGCAACTATGACAGTCATTTTATAGTACATGGGTTTGGATTTGAGGAAGGAGACATTGAGTTAATACCAGAGAACAAAGAGAAATACATTTCCTTCTCTAAATCTTTAAAAGTGAATAATTGCACAATAAAATTGAGATTTGTTGATTCGCTTAAATTTTTGAGTTGTAGTCTTGAAAAATTAGCCAAAACCTTGACACCCGAACAATTTTGTGAATTAAAATTAAGTTTTCCATGTGAAGAGGATTTTAAACGATTAATACGAAAGGGTATCTATCCCTATGAATACATGACATCTTATGACACGTTAAAGTTAACTTCTCTCCCCTCTCAAGATAAATTCTACAGTTCCCTGGCTGATTGCAACATTTCGGATGAGGATTATGAACATGCGAGAGATGTTTGGACTCATTTTAATTGTAAAAATATGGGGGATTATTCTGATTTATATTTAAAAACAGATGTTTTGTTACTAACCGACGTATTTGAAAATTTTAGAAATGTATGTCTTAGGACATATGGGTTAGATCCAGCCCATTACTATACTGCTCCGGGATTAAGTTGGGACGCGATGTTAAAAACCACAAAAATAACTCTAGAGCTCTTAACCGACATTGATAAAATAGCTTTCATAACCAAAAATATTCGCGGTGGCATCTCGCAATGTAGTAAAAGGCACGCAAAAGCTAATAATAAATTTATGGCAGATTATGATCAAAATATTCCTTCTTCATATCTTATGTACTTGGATGCAAATAATCTTTATGGGTGGGCTATGTCTCAATGTCTCCCTACTGGTAAATTTGAATGGGTGAATGTAGATGCTGATTTCAATGTTTCTGATGATGCCGAACATGGTTTCATTTTAGAAGTCGATCTAGAATACCTCAACGAATTGCATGACTCTCATTCGGATTTGCCATTCTGTCCAGAAAATGTTTGTTTAGGGAATTCCAAAGAAAAAAAATTAATTCCTAATTTAAATGGGAAAACGAATTATGTTCTACATTATAGAAATCTAAAACAATGTTTGAAGAATGGTTTGAAATTAACTAAAATCCACCGCATTTTGAGATTTGAACAATCAAAGTGGTTAAAAAGTTACATAGATTTAAACACTCACATGCGATCGCAAGCAACTTGTGATTCTGATAAAGACCACTATAAAAGTATGAATAATTCAATGTTTGGTAAGACCATGGAAAACGTTTTGAAATATGTGAACGTAAAATTGCTAAATCATTGGGAAAATCAGGGGAAATCACTGGGAGTTGAAACTATGATAGCCAAACCTGAGTTCCACAGTTTATCAATATTTTCGGAGAACTTAGCTGCTGTCCAATTGAATAAAACTAAAATATTTTATAATAAACCAATTTACTTAGGATTTTGCATTTTGGATATATCGAAAACTTTCATGTACAAATTTCATTATGACTACATGAAAACAAAATATCAAGAAAATCTAAGGCTTCTTTATACAGATACAGATAGTTTAGTATATCAAATATTCACGGAAAACTATTATGAGGACATAAAATCAGACCTTGATTTATATTTTGATACATCAGATTACCCATCGAACAATGAATATGGTTTACCATTATTAAATAAAAAGCGGTTAGGGTTTTTCAAAGATGAAAACAATGGTAAAATTTTTAAAGAGTTTGTTGGTCTACGATCTAAAATGTATGCTTTAGACGTTGAAAATCATGGGCTTATATCAAAAGCCAAAGGAGTAAATAAATGTGTTACTAAAAAACTGACTCTCAACGATTATAAAAAGTGTTTATTTGAAAAAAATGTACAACATGGCCAAATGCTAAGATTTAAATCAATAAAACATGTAATATTTACCCAAAACATAAATAAAGTATCATTATCTCATAATGATACAAAACGATTCTTGTTAGAAAACTCTTCGGACACTCTTGCGTGGGGACATTATAAAATACCACATCAATCATCACAAAATTAATTTGTCATGTAATTTATACTCACAGAACATTCAAAAATGTCATCATTATTTTTTGTATACCTAATTGTAGAAATGTAAATTAATTTTAGTTTTTGTAAATATTGGTTGGTGAAGCTGAATCAAAAAACAAGTGGTGGGGCTACTAATTGTAGAAATGTAAATTAAGATTAAGTACTTATATTGTAGAAATGTAAATTAATTTTAAGTTTTGTAAATATAGGTTGGTGAAGCTGAATCAAAAAAGCATGTGGTGGGGGTACTAATTGTAGATAATGTAAATTAGTTTTTAGTTCAACTATTTTTTTTTTTATTGTTGGTATAAAAAAAAAACTTTGTTGAGTTTTTTGCGGCGTTCCTTCTCAACAATGATGTTCATTTCCGGAGCGCTGGTAGATTAAAAAAGAACGGACAATTTCGAAATAAAACATATTTTACAATGATATCTTTGTTTTTTTTTTTTAAGGTGTTTACCGTTGTTTTAGTTGATTTATTTAAAAAGTAATTGAGCTCATAATATTACATCATTTCACTTTTATCTGTTTACATATCAACACGTATTACTAGTTTTAATTATGATACATTTTTATCATCCTTTCACAACCATTGTAGCTGGTCCGAGTGGGTGTGGTAAAACTCAATTTGTAACAAACTTTTTAAATAATTCCAAAGAAGTATGTAATGTTGTATTTGATGAAATTATTTGGTGTTATGATGAAATGCAGCCTCTTTACAATCTGGAAAATGTAAATTATAGTCAAGGAATACCAGATTTTTCAATGTTTGATGGGAAGAAACCTAAGCTTCTTATAATAGATGATCTGATGAGAGAATCGGATGGACGAATCGTAGACATTTTTACAAAAGGTAGTCATCATAGAAATTTAAGTGTTTTTTATATTACACAAAACATATTTCATCAGGGGAAAGGCCAACGTGATATTTCGCTGAATACAAGCTACATTGTATATTTTAAGAATCCCAGGGACAAAACACAAATACGCTACTTGTCACGACAAGTTTACCCAGAAAACCCAAAATTTGTAGATGAAGCCTACAAAGATGCTACTCAAGAACCACATGGTTACCTCATGATTGATCTGAAACAAAATACAAATGACATATGTCGTTTTAAAACAAAAATATTTCCGTTTGATGGGCATTGCACTGTGTATGTCCCTAAAAAGGGGTTTAAATACGATAAAAATCAGCAAATTTTAGTCAGTTCTACATGATGCATGCGAGAGTAAACACATATAAACATTTACTTGAAGCATTGCAATTGCTAAAACCAAAATATCGCACGGCGTTACTTAAATCTTGTGATGACGATGAGATCAACATTATTTGCGAGTGCATTTATAACGTTCTAAATGGAAAAATTCCATTAGAAAAAAAAGAAAAATCTAAATTAAAAAAACATAAAGATATCTTGCGAAAATTAATTTCAAAAGGAAAACATAAAATAAGAAAAACCGTTATAATTCAAAAGGGAGGTGCATTTCTACCTATTATATTAGGAGCAGTTTTAAGTGCCTTAGTAAACTCATTATCATAATCATAATGGAAAATACAAAAAAAATGCTATTAGTTGAATCAGATTTTATTGAAAGACTGAAACGCAATGAGAGCCTACCTGAAAATTCATCATCCCGCCTAGATGCTGAGATGCAAAAAATCCTTAAAAGTAAAATGAATGATCGTGAAAAGTGGACATTATATTCTCAAGCATTGCAACGATTTTTACATTTTATTGAAATAGATCGAAAACCGTTTAAAATACCTATCATAACGGAGGGGGAGCTTCAAGTCAACAACGAAAGTAATGATCTAAAGTCAAAAGTAAACAAAAAGGAGCTTAATGAATATAATGACTCAGTTGCAACTCCACCTTTGCGAGAAGGAGATGTTACTACACCAGTTACACCGATTGATAAAACAAATCCAGAACCGATGCCAATTAGTCCATCTAAAATTATAGATATATTACCCAAATCATATGAGAAAAAAACTCGAATTTTGTTGGATTACATTGTTTTGAGTAGACCAAAAATTTGGTGGAAGCCAACTGGTGAAGTTGTAATAAACAACCGCACTATTTCAAATAGTAATATTACTGATCTGGTAAGCGACACGATTAGATCTCTTAAACGACCTAAACCAACAGGATGGGAAGAGTTTGCGTTACTGTTAAGAGATATAAGAGTTCCTTTAAGCTGCATAGGTAATCCCGCAAACTTGGAATTCATTAAAACAGCTCAATCGTTTGAACCATTATCTGCATCTACAAGTACGAGATCATCAACAGATAAAGAAAAACTTAGAGCTACACCACTTACCACAGGAGTACTTAAGCGTCAACATAAGAAAATAGATTGGGAAAAATGGACCCCTTATTAGATATTAATAGAATCTACTATGATGTCTCCAATCCAGCTGGTTACAGTAGTTTAAATAATATAGCGAAGGAGATGAAAGAACAAATGAACAAAGAGGAAGTAAAAAAATGGCTACAATCTCAAGATACGTATACGCTACATAAACCTATTCATAAGCGATTCACCAGAAATAGATATATCCTATCTAACTTTAATGAACTCTGGCAAGCTGATCTAAGTGACATGAGTACATATACTGAATATAACCATGGATACAAATATATTCTTTGTGTTATTGATGTGTTCAGTAAATATGCTTTTGCGAGGGCTATGAAAAAGAAAGATTCATCAACAGTTAAAGAATGTTTTGAAAGCATATTTACTGAAGCCAACTTTGTTCCTCGTCATATACAATCTGATAAAGGTACAGAATTTGTTTCAAAGGTGGTAAGAGATTACTTTAAAAGCAAAAACATTAATTATTATACTACTAATAATCCCGACATTAAAGCAAGTATAGTAGAAAGGTTCCAAAGAACTCTTAAAATGAAAATGTGGCGTTACTTCACTCATAATAATACATATAATTATACCGATATTTTACAAGACCTTCTTCATTCTTACAATCATACCTATCATACTAGCATTAAAATGCGACCAATTGATGTTAACTCTAATAATATTATGACCGTTTGGAATAATTTATATTATCGAAAAAAAGATAGGCAAATTTCATTGGAAACCTCAAAATTGAATGTAGGCGATCATGTTAGAATAACTAAATATAAACATGTATTTCAAAAGGGTTATGAAAGTAATTGGAGTGATGAAATATTTATAATTAATTCAGTTATTTACAGATCACCACGAGTTGTTTATATGTTAAAGGATTTGCAAGGTGAACCCATCATTGGTACATTTTATTCTAAAGAGTTACAAAAGGTGACTTACCTCCCCTCCACCGAGTATAAAATTGATAAAATAATACGTTCGCGTCATATTAGAGGCATAAAGGAAATACTAGTGAAGTGGCAAGGTTATCCAAATAAATTTAACTCTTGGATACTTGCATCAAGCTTGAAAAAAATATGAATGAAAACAGTTTTTATTTAACTTTGTTGAGCAACAGTTCAACGGATTACTATACTGACAACACAACTGCACATTTTCTGACTAAATTACCTAAGAACATAAAATTAGAAGGGGAGTGGGTAGTTGGATTAGTGGAATTTCAATACCCGTGTTCCATGTATAATGTTCAAGATCATGAAAATATAATTTACATAAAGAAAAAAGTGGTATCACCCAACAACAAATCAACGAAAATTGTTGATATAAAAACCCATATACCAGCCACTACATATGATAATATTGATCATTTCCTTCAAGCATTTAATGAGAACCCACAACTAAAAAATAATGTCAAATTTAGATATGATACATTGACAAAAATGGTTGGAGTAACAACAACAAATAATGAAATAACCTCTATCATAACAACCCCGATACTAAGTCTCCAGCTGGGTTTCAAACCGAGATCAAATTTGAAACAAATTACATATGGAAAAAACCCTGCCAATTTATATTTAGGATTACCACCACAAATATTTGTTTACACCGATATAATTCATCCGCAAGTAGTTGGAGATGTTATAACAGCATTGCTTAGAATAATACCACTAGATCCAACTAAGTTCATTTATGGTGCATATAAAACTCACATTTTCTCACCCGCTCACTATGTACCGGTTTTACGTAGGGAGTTCGATACTATTGAAATAGATATAAGAACAACTACTGGTGTTAATGTACCATTCCAATTTGGTAGCTCTTGCGTGAAACTACACTTTCAACGAGTAAAATGAATTATAACAGATCTTCAGTCTCTTGTCCTTACCAGCATTATTATTCGCATCAGGCCGGCTCTGGTGTAGGAATTGTCTATAAAGGAGTCCCATTTCAACGAGGGCATGGTATAGGGAGTTTTTTGGGAGGGCTATTTAGATCAGTGCTCCCTTTATTATCTAGTGGTTTGAAAACCATTGGAAAAGAAACCTTAGGTGCAGGCGCTGGTTTGTTATCAGATATGGTAAATTCACGCCCTATGGATAGTTCGATTAGATCACGATTCAAGGAGGCAAGTGCTAATTTAAAAAGAAAAGCCGATGAAAAAATTGATTCCCTCATGTCGGGATCTGGGTATAAAATGTCATCTAAAAGAAGGGAACCGCTCATTACATTGAAAGCATCGAGACGAAGAGGAAGTAAAAAAAATAAAAACAAAAATATTGAGGATATATTTACAAGCTAAATAATGTCATTCCTACATAGTCATTCCTGTGAATGTGCAAAATCTGAATTAGATATATTTGCTCTTCCATCGACTCAAACAAGTATTGAAAGTGGACAGTGGGTTCATTACAAACCAATTTCATCTTTAAGTGATGATGCTCCCATCGAATTTCAAGTTCCTGGATCAGGAGATGACTATGTTGATCTATCACACACAATGTTACATATTAATGCTAAAATATTGAATCAGGATGGTACAAAATTAAAACCAGATACCGTGGTTGCACCCGTCAATAACTGGTTACATTCCCTTTTCAGTCAACTAGATGTATATTTAAATCAAAAACTAATATCACCCCCAAACAATACATATGCTTACCGTGCTTATATGGAAAATCTTCTAAACTATGGTCCGGCAGCCAAAGAAACTCATCTTACTTGTGGATTGTGGTATGAGGATACTGCAACTCATATGGATACCGTTGATGCAAATAACAAAGGGTTTCACAAAAGACTAGAATTTGTCAAAGAGAGTAAGGAAGTGGAAATGATTGGTCATTTACACGCTGACATATTTAACCAAGAGAAATTCTTAATAAATGGTGTCGAAATACGTATTAAGTTAGTACGTTCCAAGGAATCATTTAATCTCATTTGTCATCAAGATAAAAAATTCAAGGTACAAATAATGGATGCTAGTCTCATTATAAGAAGGACACGAATTAATCCTAGCGTTTTGTTAGCACACCAAAAAGTATTGGCAACAACGACTGCAAAATATCCTATCACAAGAGCAGAAGTTAAGGTGCTTACATTACCGTCGGGGATACAGGGTAAAACATTGGATAATATATTTCTCGGACAAATTCCTAAAAGATGTATTATTGGTTTTGTATCAAATTCTGGGTTTAATGGCAATTTAGCTATGAATCCATTTAATTTTCAACACTATAATATGAATTCATTTAGTTTATATGTTGATGGTCATGAAATTCCTTCTAAAACATTACAACCATCATTTAGTTCTGGTTCTGGGTTAATAGCATCATCATATCACACTTTATTTTCTGGAACTGGTATACATTTTCACAATGAAGGTAATGCTATAAGCAGAACTGAATATGGAGCAGGTTATTGTTTGTTATGTTTTGATTTAACTCCCGATTTATCTGCTAGTTCAACTTCACACTGGAATCTTGTAAGACATGGAAGTGTTCGCTTAGAAATTCGCTTTGATGTTGCTCTACCCTCCACCATTAATTGTATTGTGTATGCAGAATTTGATAACATTATTGAAATAAACAAAAATCGTGATGTAACTGTAGATTACAACAGTTAGTAAATACATAAATACAATGTTTTTACCCATCTACTTTATTTCATTGTAACCATTGTTGACAGCATCAGCAACTTATTCATTTATTTTATTTTATTAAATATGGATACCAATGAAATTCAATTTTGTATGAAAAAAATCAACCCTTCGTTTGAATTCAACGTTTTTGCTGCTAACAAAATTCCTATTTGGGTTAATCTTCCTGTCTTTATTGTAAGTAATTTGGACCCAGACTCGAAACCAGGCTCCCACTGGGTTGCTATACATATTGACATTAATGGTATAGGGGAATACTTTGACTCCTTTGCCCGGAAACCTTCAGGTTATCATAAGTTATTTTTAAAAAGGAATACAAAGCGTTGGTTTTATAACTATAAACCACTTCAAAACCATTTTACCTCAGTTTGTGGTGAATATTGTTTAGTATATTTGTATTTTAAATTTCATGGAAAAACTATGAAAGATTTGCTAAGTTTGTTTTCTGAAAATTCTTTATGTAATGATCTTATATTAAGAAATATGTTTAAGACATTTTTTGTGAAATAAAAGAATATGTGAACGAAAATATGATTTTTATTTTTACATGTAATACAATATTAACCTTTTGTTTAATTTACACAAACACTTTTTATCACTGCATCTTATAGTCAATTAAGTATTTCACACAATTTAATTTTACAAAAAAAGATAATTGTTTAGACTGGATCTTGAATTCTTAAAAGCTAAGGTTTTTACATATAATACAATAACAAGCTTTTGTTTAACTTACACAAACACTTTTTATCAATGTTTCTTATTGTCAATAAAATATTTCACACAACTGTCTTTAGAAGCTACTTGCTTTGTTATGTTATATATTACATCACGTGTCGATTGCAGTTGACTTTCATCTTCAGAAGACGCGTAGAATTTCAATCTCACATCAGCGTGTTTCCAGTGCTCAGTGGGTGGAATGTTTTTAACTTTTTGCATATCATATATCTCGATTTTAATCAAGTGAGAAGCGTATGCTCCGTCATCTTGTCCGGTTGATATATAACCCACTCCGTCAGGAGAACTTTGACTGACATTCGAAGATCGTTTCAACGCTTTAGTTTTCTTCTTGGGAAGTTCAAAGAAGCTGTCGATGTTATTTGCTGAACGCTTTTTTGCCATGGCTTGCTTAACTTTAAAACCAGGCGTGCCTTCTTCGTCGGTTGATTCATCTTTATTTTCCGGGTAGTAATAGTTTTTGAAAGTATTTTCAGAGAACTGCAACAATATCAAACAATAAATTAAACAACTGTTTACAATACCTACTCTTAATAAAAACACGGTGAACAAATGCTAAAAGACACACAGTTAAGTTATAATACTTGTACATACTCACATCCATTATTAGCCCTTTGTATAAACACTTCACTGCACGAAACAACACTGTTAAGTCTATATACTGCTATATGTACAGGGAGATCCGGTAACGAGCACAGTTGAGTAGCCAATACTTGCCGATATACAATAGCGCACCGCTTTTATACCATTCGTAAGTTAAGAAACCTTCTAGAAACAAGTTTGAACTCGTAGGTAAAACAGACGCCGTATTATTCATCAAAACCCAAAATAATAAAACGAATCCTTTGTGACCATAAAACTTAATAGGCTGCTACCAATAAAACAAGTAAGCCGTTAAAACCATTCACTAGGGCACACAAAACTTGTCGGTACAGGCTTTTTTGATTGATATACTCCATAGTAGGTATTTTGAATCCAGCAAGTCGGAACCAGTTTACATGCTTCGGTTTAGTTTTACATACTACTGTGTAACAGTAAAATTAAACATGTAGGTATGTGAAGCTGAACCCCATATAATATATCTACTACGAATAGATAATGTTAGTTAATGTTAGAAGTAGATACATACTCATAGATACACACCCGTACGCAGATTAAATTACATTTAATCACCATATTTTTATCAGCCTAAGTGTAGGTAATTTATTTAGAAATATATGCAATGTATGGTTTTTATAGTTGTTTAGAATAGGCTCTAAGTAACAACAGCATAAGATAATAAATGTTAATTTTAGCTTGGTTTGCTAAGATTATCATGGGTAAATTGAATTAAGTTTTGCTTAGGACTTAAGCTATGATTAAATTAGGTCTTAGCTTAGGTTAAGTTAGGCGATGCTTAATAACAGTTGAGTATGATTGTTCAAATATAAAACCAAGTGTAGCTACTTCTTTGATTGAATCATCTTTATTTTCCGAAAGTATTAAAAACGGTAGGTATTTTAAGTTATATTAGGTTTCACGATGTTAGGTTTACTTCAACAAGTTAGGTTAGGTTAGGTTAGAAGTATGATCCTTAAAAACATTAGATAATTATGTTAAATAAATAAATAAAATAAATAAATATCAGGGGACAATGTCACACCAATTGACCTAGTCCCAAACTAAGCTCTAGGCTTGTACTATGGGTACTAGACAACGATATAAATACTTATATAGAGAAATATATACTTAAATACATAGAAAACATCCATGACTCAGGAACAAATATTTGCGCTCATCACACAAACATCTGCCCTTACCGGGATTTGAACCCAGGACCGCTAGCTTCGTAGGCAGGGTCACTACCAACTAGACCAGCGCGTCGTTAAGTTAGGATAGGTTTCACGATGTTAGGATAGGTTTCACGATGTTAGGTTTACTTCAACAACGTAGGTTAGGTTAGGTTAGAACTATGACCCTATGAACAATATGTTAAGAAAGTAACTATTGCTACTTAATTAAATGATATGAAAAACACATAGGTAAATTAAAAATCACATAACAGCAGTTAATAGTGCATAATCAGACAATAAAAAAGGTGGAAACGCGTCGATGGGTGCAAGACAAAAGCCCCGAGAACGCCCGCGCACACACAATAGAGAGCTTGCCCGGTAATAGAAAAAGGGTCAGGTAGTTGATAACCTTTTTCTATTTAATACAGGTGCTATTGCTAAGTATGGAAAGGAGCGGTCTGAGAGCCTCGGGACCCTCCCCAAACGCTCTAAATGGCCCCCAAAACACCGAAAAAAAGTGTAAATTTTTTTTTTTTTTTTTTTTGCCGCGAAGGCCCGCCCCTCGGCCGTCAGAGCACCTTTTTTCGGGGGGAGCGGCGGTGGGGCCAGTACCGGCGAATACATACTACTCTAGTTGGAGAGGAGATTCAAAAATTTGGGTAATGTTTATAACTAATTAAAATCAACATAATTATAAAAACAAATGATGAAAATATAGTAAATGGACATTTTCGAATTCCATCTTTATGTGTAGGCACCTATGCGTAGTACCGCGTACAGGTTATACATCATAATTTATACATAATACTTCCCTTGACATAGTCCGTGATAAACTTGGAAATAATAACTCTAGTGCATCATTGTTCACCGTGACCATAGAACCCCTCGCGGCGCATGCTGTACCTATTATCTAATTGTCCGTCTTTAGCACAGCCCAGCTTAAAAAATAAAGAAAGAATCCAACATTACAAAAGCAATACTAGGTACTCAAATAGAATATAATAAATAGCCAAGCCAATAGACAGATGCAATAGTTACACGTGGGGCACAACAAAAATATCACAGTACATTTTAGCAAACATATTTTTTAGGAAAATAGGCAGATTCTTAAGTAAATAAGCTCAAGCTCAACAATAGACCTCGAAATAACAACCACAGAAATGAGTTTTACACTCTTTTAACTAAAATAACTCAAAGGGAGTAATGGCCAGAAATAATACCTAGTGAAGTGCGACTTTAATCACTGAGCCGTGCTCTCCGCGCCTCAAGTATCCGCGCATATGTTTAGCTTTGAACGAGCGGCGGAAAAACCCGCCACATTTCCCCAATGATTAAAACCCCCCTCCATTATACCAAACTGTAATCAAGCAACTATCCGTCTCTCGCACCGAACCTGAAAGTTAACGTTACGTGTCAACGTAAAAAACATACAGTTTTAACGCAAACGCGCGGCGCCGCCGCGACTCGCGCCCGCGCCTCGCCCACATAATTTTTAAGTTAATGATATACTACACCTTTCTTGGTGTAAATGATTTCTTTTTGCGGTGGATGGAAGGAGACGGCGGTATGTCGGAGGCTGCTGGTCAGAGAGGGAGGGTGGTGGGGAGGTGCCCCCCCTCATTTGGAAAGCAGGCTCTCCGGATTATAATATTGTAGTGGAGCGCTGTACTCGCCCGCGCGCTATGTAGGGACTAGGGAGGCTCGAGTGAGTACATAAAGGGCTGCAACTTAAATACAAAATTATTTGTTCGTCCCTGCTTAGGTGTTATACAATTTGCCAAATAATGATCACCCAATCACCAAAACTTTAATTGTCAGTTATGTTTTCAAAGCTATATTTCTGTTACTTATACTCGTATTGTTTGTTATCAGTAACGCTCAATGAGCCCGAATTCCTTACCAGAAATAATCCGTGACATAGTTCTTAACCGAAAATAAACCTAAATATTCAACGCGTATCAAACCTTTTTTATGGGACGTACCCGCTAGAAATAATCTGCAGAAGTGTGACATTTTGTTGTTGCTGGGTCCATTTTGCCGATTGACCATAGAACGGTGTCACAGTGACGTCATATCTTGACCATTCTTTAGATTAGATTTACCACGTCACTGCAAGACAGTGCTATATTGGAACGGTTTTATATGGCCGATTATGTTACCCATACCTCATTATAATAGTCACAAAACTCTGTAAATAAATATCATCGGACAATCTTGCACAAATTAACCTAGTTCCAAACGATAAGCAAGCGACGGCATACTTATACGTACGGAGTATTAAAATACACAGGAATCATCTAAAGCTCAGGGACAATCACTGGCACCCATCATCGGTCTAGTGACACAAATATTTTCCCATACCGGATATCATACTTACCAACTAGGCTAGCCGCATCGTCAACATATAGTCATAGGTATGTAGTTTAATCTAACAATAATAAGCTTTTTCAAATGTTTTCGTTGCATCTCTTTCATTCGGTAAGTCAAATGATATGTACGATCAATATTTGGCAAACATGGCCAAGTGAAGAGCTGCCATCAGAAAGGCTTTGGGTTTGTTTTGATTGTATATAGGCCGGATTGGACTCTTATGTTAAGATTCAAAACAAAATGACAAAATACGTTGAAAGCCATAGCATACTTTCTTTACTTGTTTTAAAACGAATGTCATGGGGTATTCCCACCTGTTAGCACCAATTTGTTACCACTGGTAACAGCTGGTAATTTTTTCCCACCTGTTACCACTAAAGTACGCGGTAGTAACAAGTGGGAATATTTTTCCCATTCGTTACCACTAAAATATTTGGTGATAACTACCAGGGAAAAAAACTCAGTAGTTAGTGGTAACAGCTGGGGATTTTTATTCCCAGTAGTTACCAGTGGTAACAAATTGGTGGTAACAGGTGGGAATAACCCAATGTCGCCTATTCTGCAAAATAATAAGAAAACAATAACGTAAAGCAATTTATTGGCGACAAAATAATGATATTACATGATAAAAAATCTTTTCTTTGTTAGAATAATAACAATAATTATAAATTTTCAAGTTTTTTGTATGGTTATATTTCCAGAATGAGTTTAGGTTCAGCAATTGAAGCATAGCCAACGAGAAGAGAATACCTGTGGCTTTAGACAACGTGTATTGCGAAAACGTTTTCGTTATAAAAAAAGTAATAAGATTGACGTAAGCTGCCGTATATCAATTCAGTCAATTCATATCAGTCAATTCCATTTCTTACATAGTCAACTTGTAATACTTTTTTAGCTGGAAGATTCCATATTAACGCACGCATTCTGTGTTAACGGGATATTGGCTACGGTTACCTTCGGATGTCCGGTTTCTTTTCTACCTGTATGGAACGGAACCCTAAAAGGCACAACTTTTAGCATTATAGAAACCGGCCAAGTAGTTTACCGAGCTGTAAGCAAATTGCAGAATAAATTACGGGAAACCAAATGGTTTACCGCGGAAGGAGGTGCGACGCCGAGGCACATCGGAAATTGCACTGAAATGATAGCTTTGTGGAGATCGCACAGAATTAGAGATTTATTTATGCTGCTACCGGAAAGTTCAAGCTGTTATCTATGGTGTCGTTAAAGTTTGCTGAACGCGTTCAAAGTTGTAACTGGGTTTTCTCAGGATAAATCAAAGTACATTTTATTTTATAGGTATGTGTCATTTGTAAAACTTGTTACACTCGTTAAAATATATCATACACCTTTCCATCCTTAGTTGTTCGTCACATGTCGTCCAATAACAAGCGAAGAGTATTAACCAGCTACACAAGGGCACAAATCCTAATATAAGTTCGATAGAAATAGTTTCTTAGGTCGTTGTTTTTAAAAGGTAGAATGGAAGGAAACAGAGGAACTGAATAATTGTTACGATTTCATTTAAGCTTAACTTACTTTAAATTATTGTTGTATTTTATGTTTGAAATAATGCTCGAGTTTCATGCCCTTCTTCTCCGCAATGTCGGTGTTGTCCGAAGCGCTTCATATACATGTATAGTAGGAGATCCGCATAGGAGACGATTTGCACCGGGCTGTTTATTCGATACAAAGTATTTTATATCTAATTTAATATGCTAAGTAATATAAGGAATAATAAGTAGGCTGAAAAAAATAAGTCCACTAAATAATTAAAAAAAAAATAAAAAAAAAACTTTGTTTACATAAAGTGCAATTGATTGTTTATTAGACAAATTATATACCAATCGAACGTATGAAGCCTATAGAATATGCAAACGTTAGGTTGACAATTTTTTTCCGTCAAACTATTGGCTAAGCAACCTATAAACAGGTACGTCGGTACTAATAATTTGCACCAAACCCAACGTAGGTATACATATTCTATAGGCTTTATACTTTCGATTAGTATGTAATTTGTCTTTAAACAAGCAAAGTAATTTAAAAAAATACTTTTTTTTAAATGTTATATCATATAAGTACTGGACTGAAATTGTTCAGCCTCCCTATTCGCCACGTATTATTGATCGTATTAAATTTGATATAAAATACTTTTCATCGAATAAACAGCCCGGCGCAGATCGTCTCCTGTTCGGATCTTAGACCGATATTGCCAAAGTGTAAAAGAGCCCTCATGTCGTTAATTTACTGAATAAATATTATGCATTTTGGATTGATATGATTGCTTTCTTACGGTGCCGTCAAAGTCAAAGTCAAAGTTCTTTATTCTTCAATTTAGGCATAATATAATGCACCTATGAATGTCAAAAAGCATTACCACCGGTTCGAAAAATAAAACCTTTGCCCCGAGAAGAACCGGCGTAAGAAACTCGGCAAGGTATATTTTTTTCAGGAAAAAGGTTTACATCATTACATAATAATTATAAATAGTTTACAATATCACAGTATTTTTGCACAGTAGCCACCTTTTTTAAGCGTAGGTAAATTTATGCGTAGATTATTCATGCAGGACGGACGACTCACCGCCAAACATCCCTATCCATGATATAATCGTTTAATTTACGTAGTCAAACTTACCCTTATAGTTTCGCCATGTCCGTTCGTCCGTCCGCAGAGCCCCTTAGTACTAGAATGCTGTAATTTGGCATGAATATACATATAAGTCACACCAACAAAGTGGTAAAATAAAATATTGATATTTATTTTTTTAGTGTATCTCCCCTACCCCTGACGTGGGGATGTAATTTTATTTTCTCGTCTAGCCCATAGCGTGGGTGTCGTTCTTCGGTCTTTCAAAAAACGATTTTTCGATTAAAGAAATATTAAGCTTTAAAGCGCTAATTTATGTTAGAGTCAAGTGTCCCCCTCGTGCAGCCTACTACAAATACTGAAAATTTGAAAAATATCTGTAATGAAAGCTCATATAATGAATTTAATAGGAAAACTATCACGACTAAGTAGACTTCATTGGTTCTTAAGTTACAAACGGTTTAAATGTTTATACCTACCGAACACTTATTTGCGGTGTTGGTAAACTGACCGCGACGTATGTCGATGTATGGAGATAACAGTTTTCCAACGGCAAAGTTAAGTTTGTCGCGAGGTCTAATTTGACTGTAGTAACGGCTTCGGAACCCTACACTGAGCATGTTCCGACATGCTCTTGCCCGGTTTTCTTTCTCTTACGGCCGCACTCAGAGTCAGTTTACGACGATTAGGAGTTCCTTAGTGTCGATGTTTTCATACACAAGTTCGACAATTCTCTCTAAAATGTCACCGAGTATGCCGGGTAGGCTATGACTTGTTTACAATATTGCCTCGACGGCATCGAAGCGGGTCGCCCGACTGTGATGGTGGTGACTACAAGAAGTCCAGAATGAAATGAATGGAAATAATGGAAGATCCATTAGTCACAAATTTGAAATAAATATTGTGACTGGTAAAACGCACAACGGTTAGGCGCAGCGAATAAAGTTTGTAATGTTCTTACCAGATAGCCTTAAGGACTTAGAACTCAACATTTTAAAAAAGAAGCTGAAGTACAACCTCGTTTAGTTTAGTTTAGTTTATTTATTTGTCAATGTAATATTACAATATTAGTTGCATTGCATGTCAAGAAATACGAAATTACATTGAGATCGTCAAAACATAAATATTAATAATCAAAGAAAAGAAAGAAAGAAAAAGAAAAAAGGAAGTTGAAAGAGTCTTTTACGTTTCATTGAATGAGTTCTTAAATTACAAACTCTTACTTGCACTTAATGATTTAGAAAATAAATGAGTGTGATTAGAAATAAGTATGACATTGTATTCTTAATTATTGTCAATTTTATATTTGTTGTTTGTGGTAGCATTGAGTGTTTGTCACTTGTTGATTAATTATTATTATTTCACCTATTTCTGTACGCCGTGAGGCAGATTTCAGAGGTCCAGTCCTATTGCGTTTATAACACCTGTAGGTAATCGAAATAAATGATTACTGTTGCCGTGTCCAGTTCGGGGGGGCAGACTGTAACCGTCACAGCAAGGGTCAAGCAACAAGGGTCAACGGGTCAAGCAACAATGGCTTTTATGATTATGATTTATGTAATGATTTGTAACTTTTAATACTTTTAAAATATTAGTCCGGTCTGAAGAGGTCTCGGCTTTACAAAAGGTAGAGCGTAGATTTTTATTTGATCTAGGTAGGTATTGTTCAATAATGGAGTCCTAATAATAGTCCAAGTATTTGACCTTGCGAGATGTGGCACAAACATCAACACACAAATGAAATAACATAAATCTTGCAAAGTCGGTCTATCAGGTTAGGAACTACGGTGCCACAGACAGATAAACACACTTCACTTCAAACCTATAATACCCCTCTTTTTGCGTGGGGGCTAAAAATACGACTGTAGACGTGACGTCACAGCATACCGTTCATGATGCTGCTGTTTGGTTTCCTAGCAGCGTCAGGTATTTAATTGTATCCATGTATTTCTCTAGATACAACAAGTCAGTAAGTTTATCGTTGTCTAGTTTATTTTACTCTAAAAACAATACAAAATAAATAATTTAACAGGTGTACAAAGGCCAACTTATCCATTGGTTGACTCCTTTCTAGCTAATCTTTGAGCGATAAAAAAACAAGATTTGTGATGTAGATAAGTAGACACGAGAGCGTACAAAACGTATGTCAAAGTTTAAACTATACAAACTCAGCACTATGAGAAGTCGCGTAATTTATTTCAAGATGTGTAGTTTATATATTTTTCACCACACTTGCACGTAAACAGTATCTAAACATACAGATAACTTGGCCGTAATGCCCCGCATAAACCCTCGAGCTTTCTTTTTGTCATGAAACCCAAGGTCGGTAAGTTTTTTTATTTTATTTATAGCACAGCACACAGGTCATGCAAGTTCAAGGATGGAGTTTACACGCAATTGAAAAAATGTCTTAAAATGTTATCTAAACAGGAAATTCATTGCAATCTCGCTACATGTTACTTAAATACTCAACTAATGTTCTTAATAATCGATTTTAGTTCTTTTGTATCAAAACATCGATTAAATATATTTTCATCACACTTGCTCGTAAATGGTGTTATTCCATGCCTGTATACAGAAGGACAATGGCCTAAATTGTTCCCAAGGGAATTATGGCGAGTTTGTCATCCCTAGGGAGTAATGACTTTCTTTTTAAAATTTGCAACTCTTTCGTACATCATTTCTGACTAAGGAGGTTTAATTTTCAGCCAAAAATTAAATCGGTTTCTAATTTCATCTTTAAAAATGAGCTATAGACTAACTTACATTACACAAAACCTATACGCTTCATTAAACTTCATTATTTTTATACCTATTTCAAGTTTATATCAACATTTATCATTAATTTTAGTAATTATACATTTTTATCAAATTGTCTAAATCTGGCTCGAATCCAGGTCGAAACTAAACGCAGTTATTATCTGTGGTAGAGGTCACAAAAAAATATCGTTTCTATTTACGTTCCCGTTCGTCAAAAGTTATTTCTTTATATTTTGCAGAGTTAAAGTGTTTTTCCTCGCAAATGTGATGAAAACCATTGTGTGTATCTCAGGCAGTAAGGGGATTACTAACTCGAGTCATTAAAAGCCCTCCGCCTTCGGCGTCGGGCTTCTAACACTCTCTTTAGTAATTCCCTTCATAGTACCCTTGATGCACAATGTACTATTTTTTACTCTCCGTCATGGCTGTATTCCTACGTAAGTATTTGCCCTTAACGTTTCTTAACGAAACATTTCTATAATGCAAAACCCCCGCCATCCGATTTAAAAAAGTTCACGTATTTCGTAGTAATAGTTGTGCTGACTTGTGTATTAAAGCTATAATTCATAATTATTTTCTGCCCTATAATTTTATTTATTTACTCGCAAATGTGATGAAAAACATTGTATGTTTCACGGGCGGTACGGGAATTACGGACCTCGTCTCAGAAGTCCTCAGTGTTCGACTCCGGGCTTCTGCTAGAGCCTCGATCGTAATTCCTTACTCGCCGTCCTTAATACACCCCGAGGCGTGTAGTGTAGTTATAACGATATTTATTTTGTTTAGATATTTTGCCGTAAAATACGCATAATTGAATAGTTATCTGGTGTTCGGGTTATGTTTGGTCGAATGACAAGACAGATGGCACAAAAGCCAGGATTTGGAAAACCCCGAGGCGTTTGCGGTATAAAGCTTTATTTCTTTCATTTTGAGGACAATGTCACACCAATTGACCTAGGCCCAAACTAAGCTCTAGGTTTGTAACTACTATGGATACTAGACAAAGATATAATACTTATATAGACAAATATATACTTAAATACATAGAAAACATCCATAACTCAGGAACAAATATTGGCGTCCATCACACCAATATCTGCCCTTACCGGGATTTGAACCCGCAGGACCGCTGGCGTCGTAGGCCGGGTCACAACCAACCAACTAGGCCATCGCGTCGTCTAATATTTCAAGAGTTATTGCAAATACTGGTGAGGTGCCAGGCGGTCGTAATGGTTTCATCCTCGACACAAACATCAACTAGGACACCAGTCGACCGCAGAACTGCCCGCACACCTAAGCAAACCCTGATGGCAATACGAAACATGGATGTTAGACCATTTAACGGGTGTCTGCTCTTTCGGTGCAATTTTATTAAGGAAATTTTAGCAGCTATAGATATGTCACCTGCTCAATCTTTGGCATATATTAATTTAACATATTGTACTTTGGTCAATTTGGCACTTTGCAGAATATTACTTGCGCCACTTTCAGCTAGACATTTAATAGGTGGCCAAATGTTTAAAAAAAGGTATTAGTTCCTTTTTTTTTAAAATGCAATTGAAGCCGTCAGATATAAACGATGTGATTGCTAATCTACTTAAAAAATAGTAAAAATTGTTCAAATGCAAAAATACTTCATCTTGTCTAGGGGACACTGTTGATGTAGGAAAATATATCGAAACTTTTATTTTGTCGTCTTGCACCGTCTATATACACAAGTAGGAGTTCTTTTTTGCTTTTTTTTTCTCTCCCTCTATCTCTCTCATTTTTAGCGTGTTTTCCTGCTGAACTACACATGTTATTTATATATTTAATTTTATATGTATAGCTTTATATAATGCTTATATTAAGTAGTACCATTGTAATATGAAATATGTTTAAAAAAATACTGACTGCTGAGTTTCTTGCGGCGTTTCTTCTCAGCAGTGGTCTTCTCTTGGAAAGCGCTGGTAAATTCTTGACGTGTAAATTGCCCGTGCGGCCTACTTACTGAATAAATGACTTTTATCTTTTTATCTTTATGTTTGACGATAATGCAAATATTGATTGATTACAAAGCTAGGTCCGGGGTTCGGTTAATGGAAAGGTTTTGAGTCTTGGATGTTATCGATGTACGTATTCATACACTTGGGGGATCGTACCCGTTATTCGCAAATTATTTCAGACCTGTATCAGAATGTAGTCATTTTCGTTTGTTATTTTTTGAAGAAATTACTAACGTATACATTTTGATTCTATTTTGTATAACGTTAGTAGAGTGCATTATAATGATTTTTATAACAGTTCTATTGCTAAATGAGTTTCATAACACCTACCGTAACTCAAAGTCATTTTAGACACAATTAACTCATTCCTTTTTTAAACTTGCGTGACTAACTCCGATGTTAACCGACTCCGAGCGCGTCGCTACCCTCCCACAGATTGTAATTAAATTGTACTCATTAACGTTGTAACAGTGGACTAGGAGCACCGATTGAGGGTTGCCTAATATTTATCAGTTTATTTAGGAAATCTATCACATATCTGTGTGTCATGTTGTCATTGTCATCGTCAGCCCATACTAATGCATTGCTGGATTTAGGTCTCACCCATTGTTCGCTACCGTGCATCCGAGGCGCTTCTCACAGTTCTCACCCAGCTCTTACCAGCTACCCGCAAGCATCGGCGCTCCACCTAACCTGCGAGCGCTCTCCACTGCTTTGGCCGTTCACCGATATCCACTCAAGAATTTATTCATTTATTCCGTTTTGTTTATTCTAGCTACACCTGTTTAAAGGAGACATGGAATGCTTATTATCTAGATTAATAATATCTTTTTACATTTACTAAGCATACATAAGCATGTAAGCATTTTACATGTTTGTAAGCAATTTTAAGCATTTCCTAGTAATTGCCGCCAAAAAGAAGACGATAGGTAACTCCAACGGTTATCATTTCTGCATCTTGTATCGCCGGCCCATCGTCACTTCAGGTGGGTTAATTAGATGAACTACGCCGATGACTTTGAAAAATAGAAATAGTAAATAGAAAAACAAATATTTATTCGACGAACACAGAAAATTAAAAAAAATATATAACAGGAAACAACATCATGAACAAAGGATAGCAACACAGAAATCGAAACAACGACAATGAAGAAGGAAAAATTAATAATAATGTAGGATAATGTTGCCATGGGTGTTACTTTGGTTCCCTGTCCGTGTGTATGACCTACTATGTAGTTAATAAACATATGACTTCATTAAGTCCACATTTAAACGCATTCATTTATGTATGTTGTTCGAAGTTTTTAACCCGGGAACAAAGAGCCAGCCATATTAAAAAATATACAACCACACGTACCACAAACGTAATCGCCCACATAGTTGGTTCTTCCTACATAGTGAGTAAAGAGGTACCCCGGCCCCTTCACGTGCTTCATTATGCGCGAATACATGAATATGATGAGTATATATTCAGCCGCACATACTCACTCGCAGCTATGTGCCGTCTCGGCGAGGAGTGGACCGAGGCCTCATGTACATGATTATGACAAAGTCTGCGTCAAAAGTAGATGAGCACTTTTGAACCTTGTCGCTTTCACTTATTCACAATTTTGTATAGCAGTTTAACCCTTACGTTAAAGGGAGAAGGTACAAGAGTGATCAATTACTTGTGACGTTGACTGTTCTAGGTGCTTGGTACGCGGGGTGTTTGCTAACAAGGCGTGCAAGGTATATGGTCTGTATAATTGCAACGAGTACAAACGGTAATGAATGTACGGTTGTCAGAATAAGCCGGAGGCCAAACAATACATGATTTATGAAATAGTACCTCGTTGAAATGATCGTTTACAATATAGTTAAAGTTAAAAAGGTCGCGCCGAGGATCCAATTTATGTTGTGTTTAAATACTGTAGTGATGAAAGTCTTATATACGTCATATTTTTTTTGATTTGTCAATTAAACATTTTAGTAATTACTTCCCTACTAATATTACATGCGGACGTGAGTTTGGTAGTTAGGATTAAAATGTATGTTGGTGAAAATAGCTTGAGCCTGGGAAAAGGACAACACCTTTTTGTTCCAGAAAAAAATATAGTTACTTTGGTTAAACTAAACATATTTAATAACTAATACATTCAAAAAAGTATCTCTCTTAATTTACTTTCTGTACACATCCGACGTAATGTGTTTAGTATGTACCTACACCAAACAATCCTTTTCACCAAATTGAATGCATCTCAAATGCATTGCTTCGTAAAAAGAAATAAGGCAGAGGAGGAAACTATCACTTCCCTCCGTAAATAAGTACGAGTGCGTACCTGAGGGTAAATTAAAAGACGCGCGGGATGACTGCCGCTGCTGGCCGTACCGCGCGGTGGGCGGGGGCGAGCGCGCCACTCTGCCGGTTCTGCTGACGCTGCGGCCTGCGGCGCGCGCCGGCCGAGAACCAACTCTGAAGCGCGGCGATAAGGTTGGAAAGGGTTTGAGCGCGCTTGAAGCGTACCTCGATTGTCTTAACGGCTATGTAGTTACGATGTACCTAGTGTAAGCATGTAGGAATTGTGTAAGGTACATACAGGGTAGAAAAAACGAACGCCACATGAAATATTGGATATAACTAATTTTAGGTAAAGAAGACTTACTTTTAATTTAGGATTTAAAAAAAACGTGTAGCTTAACTAGCAAATGCGATCATAATCAGTTTACATGACTTCCCCAGGATTGGATTACCTTAAATTTAATAAAGATACGTAGACGTTTTTAACACTTGGGTAGCCTTCGAAGCCAGCAGTCTTGGGTTGCGCAAATTTATTTGTGTGATGCGTGTGAGTGTTTGTGAGTCTTGGCTGTGTTGTATGTATAAATACATAGAAAACACCGTATGTATTTTTCTACGTAAATATAACTAAGTTTAATTCTGCCTATAAAACCCGAGGTTATCCTCTGATACTTATTTATTAGACATTGTGTAAATACTGTTAATAATCGGTTCTTTTATATGTAACTCCTGTTTAATCCTTTTCTCATAGAAATACAATTTTGCTAAGAAAATAGGCCCTCAAATTCACGTTTCCCACCAACAAAATACCCGCATTTTCCCACAAATGTCCCCTCGTAGCTCATCAATGTAAGAAGTACGTCGTCAACGAATTTAGCCTCAATATAATTACGAGATGATTCCCTTCCCCAGATATCTGTAATCTCGTAAAACGCTGTATTCTTACGATTTCCCCCAAAACCCTGTTTTGTGGTAAAAACGACCGTAACTCTTTGGATATGAATGCGTGTCGGAAACATTTTCCCTTGCAGAGGGGACACAGGGCTGCCAGTTGAGAAAATTGTTTCCGACCTTATTAACTGTTGCGTTAGGGCTGGTGCTAAAGTATCTGAACAAACGTTGAGGCTGACGTGCCTACTGACGGCGTAAATAGAATAATAACTATACACCGTGTTTTTTTTGATTTACGATAACTTTAAGGGAACGTTCTTTAGGTCAAACAAAGTTAATTTCCCGAAGACAGACAAATGATAAGTCTAACGGTTTTAAAGATATTTAATTTTAAAATTTAATCAGTTTATCACGTTAAACTAGTGTAAAAGGCTCTCTTAATTGATAACAACAATTTTCTTTTAATACTTTATATGACTCTTATGAGTAAAGAGTTTCCAATTGTTAGGTTTGTATACGCGTCAATCTAAAGTGACAATCTTGTACCTGTCAAGGGTTATCTTTACTTGTGTGTGTATGTCACGCCAACATAGACGTATTTGACACTGATTATTAGTTAACTCGAAAGGCCCTTTTAGAATGACCAAAGATAAAAGATTTCATTATTTTGTACTAAACCGAAAAAAAAAATTTTTTTCGCAGTATTTAAAAATCTAATGTACCAATTAGTTTCTATGGATATACCTAGTAATATGCCGAAGTTATCGTAAATCAAAAAAAAAACGGTGTATACACATCAGTGAGTGATTAAATTACTTCTTAGTGAAATATAATGTCGTCTCTAGTCGCGTGCTGTCACTACCTAGGCGTACCAGTATCAGACGCTAATGAACATTTGTGCAACTGGGTGTTTTTCCTCTCATACCACAAACATTAATTACGTAGATTAAGTTAGGTTAGATTAAATGTCTTTTGATGATATTAAAACTCTGCGTAATGATACAGTTCTTGAAAGGTGTTTCGATAGAATAATAGGCGCCGAGACCAACACGCCGCCCCCACAAGACCAAACACGAGGCGTTGAGCGAGATAACATCAAGGTATTTGTGTAATGGTCAGTGACAGCTCGCTCCCGGCCTCCTGCACGGCCGCCGCGCCACTTGCGGGTTACTGTCGAATAGCCCCCGTGCGGCAATTTGTCGCCCGTCAATAAAAAACGCTAATGGGTCTATTTCCGGAAGGCGGGAGGAGAAAATAGAGAACAAGGCACATCTTGTAACTTAACACTTCAGTGTTTTGAAACTAATAACTATTACGTACTACGGTGAGCTAAGAGATGCGGAAATGTGCCAGTGAGATACGATACCTCATCGTCAAAACTCGTATTCCTTCGGTTACGTATTATAAGGCCAAAATATTGAAGGGAAAATAATGAACTTTATGCTGGGCCAGAATATGTTTTGAAGAGTAATGCGTTGTCAAAGAGCGTCAATTAATAGACTCTGATAAATGTTAATTATCAGTGATCAGCGCTGTTCAATTTGAACTTTGAGTTGTCGGGCGGGTGCCAAATTGACCCGAAATTAGATCGCTTATCCAATAGTGGTTGATTGATTTACCGTGCCACCTTGGTCTAATGCCCTTTTTTTCTGTGCGAGTTTTGTAGTTAGTTAAAAGTGTTGATATATTTTGCAGTTATCGTGTTTTACAGAAATTTTACTTTCATTTATCTCGGTTCGTAAGCTTGTTCGTTTTTATTGTTTTTTTTCCACTTCCACTTAGATTATTTTTTAATGCAATATGCCTTAACCCATTTATCATTAAAATATTGAAATCGAATAAATTATGGATTAAGCGGTTATTAAAATTATTTTGTTCAATAGCGTGGCCGCTTCAGATATTAGTTACGTTTAATGGCTGAAATACAATTGTGCATAATGTGTATTAAGCGGCCGTTTAACTTTGTACCTACACCTAATTCATAGGAGGTGTTATTATTATTTTTATCATCATCAACATGTATTCACAAAGAAAACATTATTATTTATTTGACTCTTTGTAATGCATTATGGATTATGTACAGTCAATAAATATTTAGAAGGCTAGGCGGCGGGCGGGGGCGGGGACACGAGCGCTCATGTTTACTGAACGCACGCATTTGCATCACGTTATTATGTTTCGGGGAAAATAACATTTTCACGTACTTTTGTTATTTGTATTCATATAATTATTATATTTATTATGTAGCAAATGATGTTCTTAAGTTCTTATCGTTATCATCATGCTGTTAATGACAGGATAAGTATGAAAAATAAAATAATGCGTTTTTAATAATTGCGTACGAAGTTACGTTGCAAAATGGGAACCTGCCAAAGAAGGATATTTTTAATTTGCTATTCACAGTCGCAAGTTATTTTCGGCAAGTTCATTGAGAGTTGAGAGTGATAACAAATACTTACATTTTAAAGTTGTCTTCAGAATATGAATATTGGCAACGAGAGATGACAAAATTAAAAAAAAGAGAACTGTTGAGTATTGCTGTGACTGTGATGGTGATAATTGTCATCATCGATGTCTACGCGCCATCGTCTTGTAGCATTTGGTGATAGTGATGCTACGAGTGGCTACGAGAGTTCGTAGCGGCCTCGCGTAGGGCGCTACGCTAGCGTTAAGGTGAAATAAATTGTTTGAAGATATTAATATAAAATAAGCTATTCGCATAAATTGAGCAACAATAAAAACTTATCTTACTTCAATTTTATAGTGGATGTAAGGGGAGAATGACAGTTGTAATTCTCCCCTTAGATCTGAGGAGGACTCTGTGAAATACTTAAATCATAATTTATCTAAATCTAACTTTAAGAAGGGACGCGAAAGTAGTTGCTTTGTGCCTTGTAGATCAGTTATTAGTGCAAATTTTTAGGTATTGGCTAAATATCGTAACCGATCGGTAACTTCGGATCAAATGACTCCCCCCTACTAAGGCATTAAAATAATATGTAGTTATGTAAGAATCTCACTAGGTACTCTTTGAATCTTCATTTATTGTGCACAACATTTTGACACCGTTATAGCCACCTCACATAAAGGTTGTCGTAACTGTCAAAAAGGTTACATATCAACAGATTTTGTTTTGTGTTCATTACTCAATTAATTGTGCGTTATACACAGTATCGAGTCGTCGAGTCTGTGTCGATGACCACGGAACCCTATAAACAAGCTCTAGTCACCGGCGAGTGCAGCCGCGCGGCTACCTAAGTGATTGCGGCGCCAGCAGCCGGCTGCCCCGCCCCGCCGCCGCACTCGAGTTATTGCTCAATCTCAAGAGTGGACCTAAGTAGAGCTTTAATCGCTTTCAGAGCTATCCGAGGCACTTTAATATTGGACAAATGCCGGTGAGCGATCTTAATCGAAACACCCTTAGGTAAATCTTCCTAGCTTTGGGCTCTGTTCCAACTTATTTAATGAAAAATGAAAATGAAAAAAGTAATTTATTTAACGACAAACAAGTAATGTTACAGGAAACCTGATCCAGTTGATATTAAAATTAAGAACTAATTACTGTGCTTATCTCTAGTTAGTTAAATACAGAGTGTGGGTTCAGGAACCAAGCCACTATTACCGTTGGTCCCCACACTAGGTAAACCTGTATCGTGGGGGCCGGTAATGTTTTAACCAGTAAGATATTATCCACGGTTGACAGGAGAGGTGAATTAAATAGGTATTATATATTAATTACATATAAGTATAATATCTAGCTTTACTATCTATGTATGTCTATACTCTATAACTACTATAGACTATTTGTTATAAATCGTTTGTCTGTTTGTCTGTTTGTATGTTATCTTTATATTGTAACGGGAGCGAACACGTACATTTTTACCAAACATATTTTACTCTAGGAGATTCTTTGCAGCAGCTTTTCGGTTTCCTCGTATGTAAGGGATTGTAACCATTTTGCCATTTTGCGCGTTGCTTCAGCGAAAGGTAAGCCTTTTAGGTCGCAGAGTTTCGTGACGGAGTTGTATAAGTATGGCGCTATAAAAGGATCTAAGCGTTTAGCAAAGGTGGTCCGCACGAGGGGCACCTTAACTCGGTAAACCCTTTTTTTCAAGATTTCAACATACTCTTTGGACACGGTCAATCTCTTGTGTGCCCCAGTTGTCACGTTAAGGATGAATAGTTGACGCACAGTAAGGAAGCCGCATTCTTCATACAGGTGGCTGGTGGGATACCTAAATGGTTTTCTCAGCATAACTTTAATTACTGCACGCTGGGCCCTTTCTACTTCAATCAGCACGGTTTTAGTTGCACTGCCCCATGCAGATATACAGTACGTCAAGAGTGACTGACAAAGTGCAAGGTATACCATCTTCAGGGTTTCGGGCTTAGCAGCATTGCGAAGCATTCGCATTATATTAATAATTTTCCTAACACGTCCGGACAAGAGGGAAATGTGATGTTTAAAGTTGAGATTATGATCTAAAGTGATTCCTAAATATCTAATAAATTCGGCCCTACTGATAGCTGCGTCACAGTGACACTTAATTGTTGAGGAGGAGCAGGTGTGAATTTGAATGTCCGGGAATGGTGGTGGCGCAGACGCGTGAGTTTTGTGAAAGCACAGGTATTTGGTTTTTTTAATGTTTAAGGTCAGCAAATTTCGGTTTAACCAACTAGTGACCTGGGTCATACCTTGCTCTGCACATTTGCGTGCTTCACTCCAAGTGGAACCTTTAAAGATGATTGCTGTGTCGTCTGCGTAGCAAATAGTTTCGGCATCTTGTAGGGGCAGGCTAAGGAGGTCGTTTATATACATTATAAATAGGGTGGGTCCAAGAATACTGCCTTGCGGCACCCCAAATTTCACCGTCAATGGTTCACTTGTTAGTGTGCCTACCCTTACACAGTGTCTCCGTTCCGTGAGGTAGCTTTTGAACCATTCCAATGTTAACCCTCTGATACCAAACGTGCTTAGTTTTTTAAGAAGGGTCGGAATAGAGACAGTGTCGAATGCTTTCGCTAAATCAAGAAAGACACCAATACAGCATAGATTTTTATCTAAACACGAGGCAACCGTAGTAGTCAAGATGTTAACCGCTTGTTCTGTGGATTTTCCTCTTCTAAAGCCAAACTGTCGGGCAGATAGTAGGTTTCGCATTTCAATGTACTGTACAAGTCGTTTATTAACAATCTTTTCAAGTAATTTTGAAAAAGTGCAAAGAAGAGAAATTGGGCGATAATTTTCTGGTACATTCTTTGACCCGCTTTTGTGGATAGGGCAGACTGTCGCAATTTTCCAGTCATCCGGAAACCTACCAGTAGATAAACTCAAATTAAAAATAGCTGTAAGAGGTTCCAGGATTGCTTCCTTGATTTGCTTAAGAAGGTCGTTGTTTATACCGTCAAATCCAGGTGCTTTAGCTTTTTGAAGTTGTGTAATAAGGTTATCTATTTCGTGTCTGTCAGTGGGGTGCATGTAAAAAGATCCTGAAATATCGCCACGTTCTGTGTGATCGTTAACTAAGTCATATTCAGTCTTGTTCAAGTTTTTGAGTGTTACAGCGGCTAGTTTTTCTCCCACGGTGGCGAAATAACTGTTGCATAGGTTTAATGAATACCTCTCCCCATCGGATCCAGGAACTGATAAAAGTTCGGTAGGCTCCTTTTTTGTTGAGGTCAGGTGGCATATATCTTTTACAGTTTTCCAAAGTGTCTTAGTGTTACCTTGACTCTCTTGTAGCTCCTTATTTTCAAAGTCAGTTTTGATTTTACGTAATAGATCATTACAAAAGTTTCTGTAACGTTTGTACGTTATTTGCAGGGTGACATTTTTACTGTCCTTTCTTGCTGAAATATGAAGGCGGTCTCGATGTCGCATACATCTCATGAGACCTGGGGTAATCCAGGGCTTCAGGTTAAACCTTGTACGAGTTATGTGTACTTCCTGGGTGTGTTTACGTAGTATTTCTGCAAGTTTTTTCGTAAAATTCCTAACTGCTTCATCTACGTCACAATTGTTTACAATTGGTTCCCAATCCTCCATTAGTAATTCACTTCTTATTGCGTCAACATCTCTTTTAAATATGATTCGTCTAAGGCGATTTTTGGGCTTGCTGTTTAGTGCTATTCCAGCCATTACAATTTCATGATCTGTGATGTCTATATTGCAAACAGTCCCAACTGTTTTCTGGTTTGTCCGTACAAAAATATGGTCTAGACATGTTTTATCTCTAGTCGGATAGGTTATAGCGGGTATAAGTCCATGTTGCGCCATAAGACATAGGTAATCGGTACATTCGCTAGGACACAAAATGTTAATGTTTATATCTCCGGCTACGATCAAGTGAGAAAGATGCCTAGCTTGACTGACTTGAGTGTCTAAAAAGGACAGAAATTTATTAGTGTTTTTGAAAGACGGAGAGCGATAAATTCCTAATATTGAGATGAAGTTCTGAATATTTACTACCAGGCAATTGGCTTCATCAAAATCAGGCTCTATGACTACAGCATTCCACGTTTCTTTTGAATATACAACTACTCCTCCGTTTTGGTTGATAAAGTTACTAGTGTGATGAGAAATGTAACCGGGAATTTTGGGAATAATAGATGATTCAGTGAGCCAACACTCTGTTAAGATAATTATGTCGAGCATTACATTCAGCCGCTTTAGATTGGACACGAAATTATCAAAGTTTTTTTGGAGACTTCTTATATTGAAAGCCAGGAGCTTAAAGTTATAGTCTGTGGTTAGAAAGGTGTGACAGCATTCTAGCTCTGATACGCAGTGGCAATCAACATTTACACTATCTATTTCCCTATTAAAGTCTGCACTCATCATGATGATAGTATATAGTTAATATTCAAAGGTTTTAACACAGCACTGGTATTTGTGTTAATTGCCACTATTAATTTAGATGTTGCACGAGCGTAGAGTGTATTCACAGCCACAATTGAAAAAAATAAGTTTAGACACAGATTATGTACGTTACAGCCACAAAACAAACAAACAAAAGGAAAGGAAAGCTTACTAAGCATAGTGTTGCTTGTAGAACTGTAAAAGAAAGGGTAGCAAGAAGAGATTAATATTAAAACATTGTCCGGGAGGGTCGCAAGGTCGTGGTAACGAAGAAAACGATCACTAGATTTTTGAAGGTGTTTCTGCTTCAGTGTGCCGCTCTTCAGACTGCACTGTAAATACCTTCTGAAGGTCGGATCCTGTTCTGATGGGGAGAGCAGGGGTACCCTCTCGCCTCCGTACGTAAATACCTTGATTATACCAGCAGAAGGTGAAGCCGTTCCGCTTCGATGCAGACCTGGCTTCACGAAACAACTGTCTATTCTCTTTGGTGAGACGTTCATTGCAGTATATTTTCATCGATGTCCCAGGGATATCCAAGTCCGTACTGGTCAGATTTCGCCTGGATTTTGAAGCTTTGATGAGCTGATCGCGTTTGGCACGACGCAGGAGGCGAACAACAACAGGGCGCGGGAACTTATTTTCTTGAGATATTGGCCGACGCGGACCCACCCGGTGAATCCAATCCATGTCATTTTCCTGTAGATCGACCCCTACTTTTTTGGCTGCGACCAGTAAAATATGATGCAGATTTTCGTTTGCTAATTCCGGGATGCCAGAAAGTTCAAGCTCGTTCCGTAATTGAATTTGCGCCTGCGAGTTTAATTCATCTTCCAGTTGCGTGACCTTGATTTGAAGTTGCAAAATCTCCGAGTCCTTTCGCTCCAGGTGCGTTATGCGAGAGTCAGCTGTGTTAATTGCTGTGGTGATATCATCCAGTCTCTCATGGCATCGCAGTAAGGAACTGGTGGCTTCGTCCAGCTTAGATTTAAGACCCAAGATTTCACTGGTGAGTGCACAAACTTCAGATATTAGGTCCTTTATGTCTGTTTGGGAGGTTTCCGAGGAGCTTTCCGGTTTCTTCCTCATCGTAATATTTTGGGCCTCGGTAGCCTGCCGTATAGGAGTCGAACTGTTATCCCCTTTTTTATCTGATGAGCAACAGTCAGGGCACTTCCAAGTTTTTTTGCGGTCTGCTGTCATGGACGATGAATAAATTGACACATAAGTTGCAGAATACTTTTTCACATGTCGAAAATGAGCATCGAATGCTATGTACATTTTTAGTTTCTCTCAAGCAACCTGCACACTTTATTTTGTTAGTATTCATTATCGAAATTTTAGTCCAATTGTCACAGAGGTCTCTTAGAGGCAACGCTAATCCCTTCCCCTGCAACGAACAGTCTGCAGGCGAGTAATCTATGCGCGCGTTATCTTAGATGCGGCAGGTAACCGTAGTTGTTAGTATCCGTCGCACCGCACTGATCTAGTCGTTGAGCTTTCCGCGTAACCGTGAGAATCGCGTGCACTCAAGTTGCGGAGATAACGACCTACCCGTGCTAACCGCCGCACGTATGACAATTCTATTTACAGTTTTTTTGTTTAATTTAGGGATATTTTAATGCTTTAGGCTATTGTTTTGTTATTTTGTACACTAGACATAATCACTTTAACTTGTTACACTATAAAACCAGTGGTTAAACAGGTAAATTCTTTTATTTAGATATTAATTGCTGGGAGCAACAGACAAACGCTACTCACTGCCAAACCGGATCGAACGAACAGCTAAGCTATTTCAGCACATCTTGCTTCGATATCGTAAATTGTAATTATATTGTTGACTTAGTAGCTCGCACAAGAGTGAACATAAAGTTAGATAAGATTATGATCTAAGCATTTCAGGGGCCCTTATTAATAATAATAATAATAATAAAAATATTTATTCACAACAACACACAACAAAGAAAAAAAGAAAATACATATATAAAAAAAAAAAAAAAGGTTGTTGTGAAACGGTCCCAACTCAGCATGTGCCAGCTGTTAAGCCAGCGCTGGTCTTCCGTTGAGACCGCTCGGTGGCAGCACGGAAGGTGACACAAACAATTTACAAATAAGGTGACACAAACAATTTACAACTTAAATAAAAAAACACTACATAATATGTGGCTTAAAGAACCAGAGTCCAGGCCATAAACATTTAAAAAAATAAAAAAATAAAATGAAAAAATACTCACTAATCTGTGGCGGTGTGGTGTTATTGCACCAATTGAACAAGTCCCAGACTAAGCTCTAGTAGTAGTAGTTGTCATTTATTTCATATTGTAAATTACAGTCGAGTTCATAAATATGTATATACTTTAGTACCTTGTCACTTTAATCGTTGTGATAATGCGTATATGGCAGTTTGTACATGACATTAAATAGACAAGGTATTAAAGTGTATACATATTTATGAACTCACAATAAGATCGCCAATGTAAAAAATCTTAAACTCTTAAAAACATATATATAACACCAATCTCTCAGAAATAAATACTTGCGTTCACATCCCACATAGGTATACTAAAAGTATAAACCAGGATTTTCTTAATCGCGTGATAAAATATCAGAGTCGAAACGTCCACGCAAATGTTTATTTTATAACGCGATTAAGTCCCGGTATATAATTTTAGTATATGTGCAAATCGTGTTAGTTTAAAACAATGCAACCCACCACCTGCCAACTCCCTTCCCTTGCCTTGTCGTCTTTATCTAAAACGTCGAGACGTTAAGTCGATTCAATGTGGTTAGAATGTGACAGCCTAATCATATTTGTCTTCAAATATAACTGAATTTCACAAAAATAACCAAAACGGATTTAGTTATTTCACTATTAAACTCATGTGTATGAAACTTATGTAAATTACAGTAAAGTAATGTTATTTTTCCGAGTCCCGCCGAACACCTCCTTGGTGCATTTTATGTATTTGAGCACTTGCTGCAAAACGCTCATTAAGAATGCATTTGCTAACGAACTACCCTCCCCCCTCGACGCCCCGTTGTATTTTTCATACTGATGTTAGTACGGGAGGTGAAAATCATTTGTATACTCTTGGTTTTTAACACATAACATAAAACTAAAATATTAAAATTGTTTAATATCGTAATTATAATATCGAGTAACTGTAATGTGTAATGTGTGTAATGTGTGTGTGTATTAATTTTACCTACTTTGTAGCCGCTCGGTAATCAACTTAGGAAAAGGCAAAATTTTGTAGGTATTGTAGGTGTCCTGTATATCTCAGATTTCAGTAAATTAATACATTGCACATACGTACAGCATCATCAGCATATTATCAAAGGGACGTCCCGCCGCGAATGGACGGCTGGTCAGTCTTTCCCCGACACAACTAGCCATAAATGATTACATGTTTTTTTTATTAATAATTTCAGCTCCCAGCTCCCACGGAGGCTGTTCTCAAAATGGCCGCGTACATAACGCTTTGTCTCAGGGCGGTAACGACCCCGGTAATGATTCCCCCCTCCCCCCGACAGCCCCCCGGCGCCGGAGTCATCCGCGCTGCTGACACGGCGCGGCGGCGCGTCGTCATCCTACGACGCCTGGAGATTTTACGGTACACAACGGATGGGCCCATCCGTCTGAGTGTTTGTCATTGGGCGTTTCTCCACGTTACAATTCGAATACAATGCACTACACTACACGGTAGGCACCACCATCATCCAAGTTCGAGGCGGGTTCCACATACTCGTAATATTTGACACTTCGAAGTGGGTTTCAGGCGTATGTTTAGTTTAGTTTATACTCAAAGTCAAAGTCAAACTAAAACAGTGGTTAAAAAAATATCGTAGAACGCTATGTTTTGCCGTTTGGCGTACGAAAACATGACGAGAAGTACAGTTTCTTGAACATACTATGCTATGCGGCGCTATGTCACTAAAATATTGAAGAATTGTTGCGTAACTAGGTATTATATATCCAAAATTTTCCAGCAGGAAATCCAAGACCGTTTAATAAGCATTTTTGTAAAAGGAAGATGGACAAGTTAGTAGCTGTATTTTTTTAAAATGTCTACTATAGCGTACTATATTTCTTGATCGCTAAACGTAATACATTTTTTGTTTTACAAGTGCAGTGTTGGAGGATATTGTACAAAGATTCTGATTAAAACGGTAGTTTCTACTGGAGACATCACATATCTTCTTAAATAAGAATGCCAGGCATTGTGAGGATTTTATGACCAGACATAGCTCTGGTGTATCCCTTGTGGACCTTAGTCTGTTTGCCGAATCCCGTAACGTAGTGCTCACGCAACAACTATGCTGAAGCTCTTGAAAGTCAATATAAGTGTCAAGGAAAACGGTCGTTTCGGACATGTCTTGAGACGGGCATCTCAGCCAAGATATTTTTATTGTTAGGGCCATCTTAGACTTGTTGTCGTATTGTCAACGTGTTGATAGCTCTTATTTAACTGACAGTAATGGCGGCCGAGTTACAGATAAGCAACAAGCTCACGACACGGTTTTAACGCCTAGAATGAAGGCCTGTTACCCTTGTTAACAACAGCAAAAACTGTACACTCACACTTTATACTCTGACGGTGTTTCACGTGTCGTCTCCGTTTCGTCAGACTAAAGCTACCGGGCCAGCGCAACCTGTAGCTGCCGCCTCCGGGACCAGCCCTAATGGTTTTCATCTCGAATGGAGTAGTTTTCGCTAAATGATTTTAGTTGATGACGCCGTCTCAATGCAGCTCGCAATTATTTAAATTGACGCCGGCTGCATAAATAAAAGTTTTAGTTACAGCACTGTTATTTACCTCAAGGGGGTAAATAAGAGGGGACAATGAACAATAAGGCGGCGAGGTGGTGGCGGGGGCACTACCGTTATTATAATTAACGAGATACGAGTGAAATAGGAAACGATTGTTTAGCGAAACAGCGGGGCTAGACAAGTTGCTATCGAATATAAACAGTCATGGAAAAATGTATGGAATTGGCGTAAGTCACGAGATATATCACTGGTTACAACTGTAATTTTTGTTTTTGACAACGCATGTCGAGTGATATATTACGTGACATACGTCAATTCCATACATTTTTCGAAGACAACGCAAAGCGACGGTGATCACCAGGACCCGTACTTTTCGTGCCGTTGACACAAAAATGACGTCACGCTACATTTGACTTTCCAAGGAAAAAGCAAACCAGCACACAGGCCACCTGATGGCAAGAGGGATCTAAGACCCATAGGCATTTGCATTCTCAAGACTACAATCTGCCACGGACTGAGGACTGAGATGGAATGGCCTCAGAGCTAGTAATTTCGCCGATTGTCTGGATGACACGCCAGAACACAACAATGCGAACACTGTTGCTTGACGGTAGGTTAAAGGATAAGCGGGTGGTAGCGATACAGACATAGATCCTGCACACGGTTCTATCTCCACTTATTTAATATTATCCCTGAAGCATAGAGTGAGTAAGTGATGAAAAGAGGAACGTACAAGCCAAACAATGCTCAGGAGAACGAACGTCATTGTAGGAAATTGCCTGTCACTGTTTCTGGAAGAGCGGGGCCTCCCGCCACAAGTACTTTCCTATGCTAACTAGGAGGACCTAACCTTTGTATTGTTGTCAATTTTGTGTTTGCGGGTGGTAGGACCTTGTGCAGGGTCTGTCCGGATCGCTACCACCATCTTATCCATTAACCTGCCGCCAAACAGCAGTGTTCGCTTTGATGTGTTCCGTTTTGGGGATAAGACAGCCAGTGTAATGACTAACATAGAGGCATTCCATCTTAGTCCTCAGGGTTGGCAACGCATTTGCAGTCTTAGGCTTGCAGTCTTGTGAATGCGAATATCTATGGGTCACAGTTTCCACTTACCATCAGGTGGCCTGTGTGCTCGATTGCCTACTCTATGCCATAAAAAAAAGATCATTTTCATGAACATTGATTCTTTATGTGAAAGTACTCGTTAATTGAAGGGATGTTTTCTATAGCTTACTTATGAAATTCGGTAAAAGATAACTTAAGTCCCAGGGAAGCTTAAGGCCATAGGATAAAATAAAAAAAAACAACGTGATAGCTCCCAATTTAAGTCAAAGAAAAAATGTATAGAGAGGTACACATACACATAAATATGAAGTGGAACGACCGTTTATTTATTAAAGAATCACACCAAAATCCCAGTTCTCCAAAACTCACATACGCGTTACCAAGTTTTAAAGACGCATTTGAATGTAAAGCCGATACACATTTGCATGTCACTCGCGAACTAAAGTATTTGACGACCAGCGATTGGGAAAATTGATTTCCCGCGGGATCCCGGGGGAAATCGGCGGAGTCGTGCATTCCCGGGGCGACTTGTTATGACATGTCGACGATGTTTAACATCATAATGTAAATATATTGCTTAAAGATATTTACTTAGTAAGTTCTGCAGAAACACCCATATAAGTGTTAACCATTGTCAATGTTGTTTGTGTTATATAAACTTATCTTAAGCCGACGAATAGGTATCTAATGATATGACAGGTAACAAGACTGTCATTTTTAAGTTAGCTGTCATTCTTGGGATTGGTCCTTAAAATCGAACAGTATGTTTTTATAGTGTCTTTCAGGTAGTGAGTCAGCATTAAAGCTAGAATTGGTTATAATTTAATGTCAAATATTAAGCCGGGATGTAATCAGATCACCTCCACTTCTTTTAAGTGGATTTTAAGACCTCTCTTGGACAAGAAAATTACTTTTATGTTACCCCTCCTCGCGGCACCCCATCTCTTTTGACTGTAAATCATTTGAAGAAATTAGGTTCAATCTCTGGATAGAAGTTGATTAGGAAAATATTAAATCGGGTGCAGTACAGAAACGATCGATCCAACGGTTAAAATATCGTAGACTCATTGACACAGTCGGGCTGATTAGACTGTGCATGTACAGTTTGATGTTTGTCGTCACTTCGCAGTTAAGTGTTCGAAATTTTCTTTTTGGGGTAGGTTAGGTTAGGTTAGGTTAGGCTGAGCGACAAATCAACTATTAGAATGAATCGGATAAGTAGCCTATATATTTGAATTTACTTAAATTTTATAAATACTACCACTTTGTATTTTCAATATGAATACAAAAGACATCAACGCACGGGTGCACATGGTTGTTTCTTCTAAAACTATTAACACGTCAACATTAATTATCCTATGAAAATTCTCCTGTGAAGAATCTCATTCTCTGTATTGGACACCATAATTCTTAATTGCTCTAATCAACTATTAATTCGTCTGAAACCATGCTTGATAAAATACTATGCGTTATCACATTTCAAATAATACCTTATGCATGTACTCGCTCCATAGATAGATAGGTACCTTATTTACCTTTAAAAAGCAACACTTAATTATACAGTCGGCGTCAAAAGTCGTGACCGTCGTAATTATGTAAACGACAATGCTGTTTGACTCGGTCCCACTAACGAGCGGCACCTCGGCCGCGGAGCACATAATGTACAGTTAGGTACATAACGAGGCCAACAGTAATGAGTTCCAATTTCAAAGGAACCGCGGAGCCTTCGTTACCGCAGCGAGCGAGGCGAGCGAACATTCCATAAATAAAATAATGCGGAAATGAAAATAATGTGGAAATGAAAATAATGTGGAAATGGAGGCAGAGAGCGATCCACTCGAGGCGCACAATGCTGCTTTGTCAATATCCGGGAAATCATATTTTACACGCCGGGACAAGTCAACACGCCGCATTCATATATTATTTTAAATAGTACTTAATATTGTTACAATACTGGTATAACATTGTTATATAAATGCAATCGCAAAGGTTTTTTATGCAGCAATACAATATTTATGTTCCAAAACGGGCGTCTTTTAAATTTCGTAGCCACTGGCCCTTGATCCTGCTCATGTGCCTGGATGGATAGGCAGTTGAACCGCTTCATCGGGCGGGCCGTCCGCCCGGTTTAGGTTCTTTGGCAATTATAGGTATACATCTAAAATGGTAGAGTAGGAACCCCAGGAAAGAAGCCTTTCGTAAGATCCTTATTGCTTACCATATGCTCTCGTGAATAAAGATTTCATTTCATGTCAGCTATGAGTCACGACAATCTGCCAATATAATAAAAAAATAGAAGTGGTTCCGTTCTATTTTAAGGCCTTTATAAAGTTAACTACGTAATACCTCTTTCTAAAGTTGGTACTTTACTTTCTCACTGAATTAAACAAAGGTGAAATAGCTTCGCCAGCAATTAAAAAAAACCAATTCCAGCGTCACGTGCTTAAAGTTAGCTAGTGACCCAAGAAAGTCAATCTAGATGTACCCATTCGCTCGGCCAGCTGTGTCCGCCCAGCCACAGTGACCTCCACCGGGGAGTGCCCCTCTCCCCCTGCGGGTCCTCACTCAGTGGGCAGTGCTTCAGCTCTTATGGCTCACAAACACGATTGATGAGAATCGTCTACCCTGTTCACGGCTTGGTACATATAGTTGTATTGACTTTTTTAAGGTGGGAAAAACCAAGACTCTATAAAAGATATTATTTCAATTTTGCAACCCGCATACTTGTTAACAAGTACATTGCAACGATGTTGTAAGCATATAGAGTCGTCAATATAACTCAATCAATTACTGCGTAAAATTGGTCAAAGGCCAGCAAACACGAAATGCAGAAAGAGATATGTCGAAATGCAGAAAGACGCTTCGCTATATGCCTACCTGTTTGATGATACGTGATACATAACACACCAAAATAAATCAAATGAATTCGAGATAAATTTCCAATCGCGCGTTGTTCGTTAGGCGGCTGATTGATCGGCGCGGGCGCGGCCGTTGCCAATCGCGCGGTGCGGGCGCGCGGCGGGGCGGCCGGAGGCCAGGGGCCCAACGCACGAGGTAAATGATGACTTTTCGCTTTTTCCACGCGTCGTCCGGGGACGCAGGCAACGGGAGACCAGCGGAGATTACCTACTATTTATCCTTATCTATCAACGCCGTGGAAATTATACTCGTAGTAAGCGCCAACCTTAGCTGATCTCAGCAAACTCGGCAACCAGTGCTGTTCCGAGTCACCTCTAACACAGAATGCTTGTATAATAATGTAGAACAAGTGCTGCTCCTAACCGTGTATCGATGTGCCGCTGCCCCATAGCGCTTCACAGAACAGGCGCTCTAAGATGAATCTTTATTTTATCGCTCGCAAAACCCGGCGCAAGATCACCTTTCCCCAGTAACAGCATACCTGTGGAGTCAGGAACATGTGTTCTGTTATAAAACCTTTCTAACCTAAACGAAACAGAAAGCCAGCATTCGCTCGATATTCTGTGTAGTAATAACCAATAATCATCTCTAAAACCAATCGAATATTGAGAAAATTTTCTTCTCTCGCTTCTGCCTTCACCTTGTGACTTATCTCCAGGATATCAATTTGGGTCGTAAGAGGAAATTATTTCTAGTTGGTTAAATAGCAAGGGTTTATGGGATTTCGATGTTAATTTGCTAGAAAATTGCCTCGCGATCTCGCCCCTCGGGCCGTTCATTTACTGTATGTGTCTTAACAGATGTCGATCTACATGGTAGACAAGTTATTTATAAAATTCTTAATCAAATTGCTTTCATTGAGCACTTTATTTGCACAGTTTTTGGGTGTGTATGTGTAGTGGAAGTTGACAGGAGCGCGGTTAGCTCCACCCCGTGTGCTCTGTTTGGTCCACAAGGGTAAATAAATACATGGAACAATTATCCTCGCATGTCATATCCGTGGACTTGTATTTCTAATCTCTGTCTAATAAATGTATAATGACTGTCTAAAACTCTACAATAAAGTAATACTCCTTATAAAAACAAGGAGTGAAAGCCATTAGATAATCAGGAGAACAAAACATGGTGTAATGTGTACTTGTACTTCAGAAATTGAAACAGGACTGAAATTGATCTTAGATCTGCACATATAGGTACTAATTTATAGAAAACCAATCCTGAATTGACATGGTTATGGAGGAATCGTAAGTACCTAAAGAGATATTCCATATTCCAATATGGCTCCCACCCTCTCTACCCAAGGATAGGTAATACATCAAATTGCGAAGATCAAAGCTGATCTAGAAAGTACCTACAACAGTGCGATTGTCCTCGTCAGCGCGCCGAAAGCGATCTCTTCCAATCAGGGCCCGGGCGCGCGGAGACGGTTCCATTTGGTTGATTACGGGGGCGGTATGTGTTGGGGGGACTCTAAATCCGTTTACGTTTTTGTAGTTTTTTACACCGAAATAGCGGGAACCCTCCTAACCTAACCTAACCTAAACCTCAAATATTGCTTTCAATATTCTTGTTATATATTAGCAATCTGTGGAAGTGGTTATCAGGTTAATTGTGTTACTCCGATACGGTACCTACCTTTACCTATGTTCGAAGCAACCTAACCAATACCGTAAATACTCGGCTTCTATGTCTCTTCGTCTATTTAATCTTACCTTTACATGAAAGGGAATCTCGTGTTTGAATAAAACTGCCAAAATATCAATATAAACCTACAAAAATCTGAAGTTTCATGAATTGGTATTGTTTTTAAACAAAATTTAATACAATTGTGGCAAAAATCTGCCACAGCTGTGGTTCTTACCTTTTATTTATTAGCGCATCCTTTTCTTTAAATGTTTCTATTTCTATTTCTATTTTTCATTTCCTCGTAAGGTGTATCTCGCCGCACGAGCTATTTTTTTCGACAATTACAAGTATAACCTAACCTAACCTAACCTACGTAATTAATGTTTAAGATATCCTGACAACACGGTTTCAGCAGAAAATAGCCTTCGGTGAAATCATACGAGTACAATCGATGAAGTATAATCCGATAAAATTATGGGTTAACGGAAAATATACTTACGGATTGATAATAGCTAGTTATAGATATCACGGTTGGTTAATGATGGTTCAATTTGCTACTAACGTGCAAGGTGTTGAACGTATTATCTAAGAGAAGCGTTTTCGTCGATCGAAGCCGGCTCCAATCCCGGCATCGACACTCCCGTAAATTCCAGAAAATTCCAAACGAATGGCGTCTCCAAGCTGAGAGTGTGCCTGCACGGTTACGGGAAGAGTGCTTCAGAGGCACTCCTCGCCACTCCTCGGCACTCTCCGCCACTCTCCCGGACTCTCTGGCTCTCTTCGGCACTTCTACGGAAATCGTAAATCGGCGGCGTAAATCGAATAACGATGAAATTCACTTTCGGTCTGATTTTATTATACATTGAGACGTTTATAGTTTTTTTGGTTCAAGGTTGGATTAAAGATGATTATTTGAAAGCTTTATATCGTTGAAGAAATAAGGCCGTAGATGGTTTAGCTTATTTTAAGTAAGTGGGTAATAAAAACGTAGAAATTAATCAACTCAAGGCGTCATTACGGTCACTGTTTTATTTAAAAAAAATAGTGATTTAAAACTTTCTGTTTTTGGATATATGTATTTTTTATTATTTATTGGTTTATATTTTATTACATAACAAATGCAATTGCCTGAAAGGAAAGCTACTCGTTCCGCAACGCTTTAACTTTATAAACATTAGAATTCTCAAAATAGCAAGTCTTCCTGTGCAGTGAATAATATTGATCCTTGCTCTACCATTTCAATTTCTTTTGTTGAACAGGTACAGTCTGTGAAGTGCGACATCTCTCAACTTGTATTTAATCCAGGTTTTGTGTTCTCCGGCGTACACCGACACACCACCACGCATCGCTCCTCCGACACCCAACACAACATCTGAATCCAACATAATAACTAAAATATTTAACTATCCGCCCGAACAATGCGTCCGTCCGTCGGTCCGGAGTCCTGACAGGGGGCGGGCCAGTAAAAGGACACTTTTGTTTGTCTGTCCGTCTCGAATAGCCTTTATTTTATATATTATTGTTTACGACCCGATCCCATCGGTTGTCACAACGTGTCGGCGTGTTCATATGAGATGTAGTTTTTTGCAATCGTATTGTAAAGTGAAAATGACGAATCGATTGTATTTCTTATCTTAATAGCTGATGAGCGGCGCGGGCGTGCGGGGGCCCTCGACGAATCCCGACGTTATCGTGCTATAACAGAGATGTAGTTGTTTGCTAGTTATTTTTTGCTCCGGTGGCTGAATACAGTTATTATGCTGTTGTGTTTCTTACTAGGTCCACATTCGACGAACATCACCGTTCAATTTTTATTTGCTTTATTTTATTTGGTAATATAAATACCAAGCCGGCCGCAGTATCGTTTGGACAATGTCTGGTACTGTGATCGCATAGAACAGGCAATAATTTGAATTTTAGAGTCTTTTAGCATTTCCAGATACAAACCAATAACAATATTTAACGAGCATGGCGTGCTTCGAGCAAGACCGCAGCCGTTCGTTTACCGTAACGGTCGCTCGGACAATAGATAAATACTTACATTTCGGTTTTGTTATTCACTTTTATTCCTATTCAAAATGCCACATGCATTTCAACTTTATTAGTCACGTACACATTTTACAAATATTTTTTCATAAAAACCCACCCTGTCTGATTTATTTAACTATAAGCTGTATGACAGAGTACATAGAGCTTTTAATAAAAACTTAAAATAATTTCGTGACGCAAATTGTACATGACTCCGATGACAAGTATTGCATCCAGCCCGCATGCAAACATCGTCGACAAAGAGTTCCAATTTCTATCATTTGTCAAGTACATTAAAAACTTGCATATTTACAAGGCTAAAATTTATGAAGGCACATCTGTCATAGAAATTCAATATGGAGTTTAATCCATAGGTTATTAAAGTCTTGTATGCCGTGGCATGTTCGTGTGTGTTGTTATAACTGAAGTATACGTTGTACGGCGTGGTGTGAGGGAGAGGTGACAGTGCGCATGTCACATCAGCATAGCTTTTGTAAATGAACGGGGTACATTTATTCAATAACGTAGACAATACCGAACATACAACGGTTTTTGCATTTATTATTAGCGAGTAATAACAATAGAACATTGTAATGCTTTCAGTTTGTATAAAAGGAATCAGCCATCTACATTATATAATTATATAAATCTCGCCTTGATCTCCTTATATTTATATAAATTGTACAAATCAATTACCTGCTTCTTTAGGACGTTGGATAAAGTAAAGTTCACAAGGTGCGGCGCTTAACAAAGTATACAGGCTTACGCAAAGTGAAGGAATCTGAAAGTAAAGGCATAGCTTGTGGTGGACCGTATCCTTTAGCTTATCAAGTCCTTCATTTAATAAAGTTTTAGGTACACTATAAATCTTTAAATATTTGTGTTTGATCGTAATCTTATGTTTGTATTCAAATAAATACAAAAAAGCAAATATGTGTTTTATTTTGAACCAACTTCATTACTTATCTCGCCATCTAACTCAATTATTCTCATAATTCAGCAAAAAATATCATTCACGTCGGCGAGCTGACGTGTCAGAATAACGATCTGAATGTTTGAGTCGTCGTGAAATTCGATAATTGCGTCGACACGTATAGAGCCCGATCTGATTGCCGCGATGCTATCTTAAGCCGCGGACATCGCAAAATAAACTTTATAACTAAACAGCTAACGGGTATTATTCTTTGTGGGGATGGACAGATGTTAGCAACACTCGCTTTAGTAAAATAGACTCTATTGAATATGTATGAAGTGTTAGTATTGTTTGTGGGAGTAGACAGATGTTGGTAACCCTAGAGTGTGTTTATCGCAGGGTTGCCACAAACACGCTCGTTACGCGCCGTTCGTATTTACATAATAGACGACAAAGGTTTTTTTACAATTTTGTAATTTGGGGCGGCTTTGTTGCCGGCACAATGCGCGAGGTAATTATATACTATTAGAATATAACAATAACGTAAATAAACTAATAATAAGTTAGGAAATATTAACATTTAAATATGACTTATCGTGTTTTGTTACAATATTACATTTATAAATTGTTTTGATATATTACATTTTGTTACCTACATATTTTTTCCCTTCATTTGATAAACCCATAGAACCATTTAAAATTTATGTTTAATTTTAAAACTGGATGTAAGTTGCAAATAATGCATAATAATTATGTTCATTAAAGAATGGTGTAAAGGGCTGCTACGAAGTGACGGTGATTTCCAGACGGCGTAGCAGGAGCTACGCGCGCCGGCTACGAGGCGGCTACGAGTTTAAATAATATATAATGAATAGAATAGAATAGAATAGAAAATCATTTATTTCGTTTAATTATAAATTAAATTATTATAGCGTGTGAAAAGTAGTGCTTCAAAAAATGGTATCCACTCAGCTATATGCCGTACCAGCCACGGACTGGTTTTGCTAGACACCATACATGGTATTCGCTTCAAAAAATGAAAATTAAATGATCATTAGTAAACAAGTTTCATAAATTTTACATAGGAATTGACCCGTGGCGAGTTCCGTATCCAGTTGTGGACATTTCACAGTTCAGATCGTGCATACACACACGCATTAAAGTATAAAAAAAAGATTAAAAACGTAAAAAAATGGTTTATTGTAATATAACCGTTCAATCCTTATTTGTGTCGTCAGTGAACTATAAATAATACACCTATAAAGGTAAACACTCCATTCATATCATAATAAAGAATCGATCAACACCAACTAATCAGGAATACTAATGAATGAGACGGTCCATTCAGCTCAGGAGCTTGTCTTCAACATCCGGTGCGATCAATAAACAATGGGTTCGATCGTCAATCGATCCGGAGGAAGTATCGGCTGTCCTCGATCTGATTTGATCGATCGCGGAAGCGCCGGGTTGTATTCAACTGGATGCGTTGTTTTGAGAAGTATTGACGTTTTTTGCGAGTGTGAAGGTGGTAAAAAGTGGTTTTGTTTGTGAAAGTTCGCACGTGTGCGTTATTGTTTAAAACTTACTGTCCTTACTATTCAGTTTGTGATCGAAACGATGGGTGTTTCTTTCTTCTGGGTAGAAATAATAATTTCTGGAGAAAAGGAAGGAAATAATTGATATGAAAAAAAATGCTAAGGAATTCTATTAAATAATTATGTTGCCAGGTGCAATATACTTAGTATTTAAAAAAAGTCTTTGCATATGGTATCGTTTTTAAATAAAGTTCATCTTATTAAGAAATCGATATTGTTTGTTTAACTATTTCAGTAACAATTACAGAATCAGTAAGAAGCAAAGAAGATTTTAAGTTAGCTTAAAAATGTTTTTAGACAGTTCAAAATGTCTTCTCAATAAAAAAAAATACTGACATCGCAATGCTGCTACTTAAGTGTTTCATTCACACATAGACTTGCAAAAATAAAAACAGTTCTCATGCCATCCAGTCTGCTCAAACCGGCTGTCACCACACTCATTCATCCCGTGTTACACTAATCTCTCGTCCGATTGTGAATGAGGTGTCGTGACAGCCACCTGTCAATAGTCTGTCACTCGGCCATTGAGGTTTAGGACATAATTGTAACAAAGAAGCGGTCACTGTGCACCTGCAGGTAGCCCTTTGTCGAGAGCGGTGGATCAGAGGGATAGGCGATGTTCTCTATTGTTACTTTAATAGAATTAAGTTAACTGAAGGCAAATGGTCGGGCGTATGATTGGAATAATCGATTCTTGTCAATAATGTAGAATAACAAAACAACAATTAGTTAACAAATATAGTAAAGAATGAGTTTTTTTTTAAATTCTGTGCTGAAGTTAAGATAGCATGTCCTATCGATTAAAGTATTTAGTCATTGATAATTTTATTTTGCTTCAAGTTAAAATGCCATTAAAATTGAATGCATTTTTAAAATTTAAAAGTTCTTAAGCAGGGTCAGGTCCAGGTCATCCGTTATCCTGCCACCAATCAGCATTGTTCACGTCGGTGCGTTAAGACAGGTGGTGACATGACAAGAGTAGGGGATGGGTATATATTGTCTGCCATCATTACTTTTACTCATAATGCGTTTTAGTTCATAATTTATCGCAAGTCATCCATAGTATTTTTTAAATAAATTGCCTCTTTTTCATGATTTTGATAAATTAAATGTAGCCCAACCTAGCCTTATCTATACTGGACCGCAAAACTAAGTATCACACTTTATATGACATGTTCTTTAAAAGGGTCATACTTAGTTTTATGGTCCAGTGTATGTACACGTTAAAAATTTAAGGTATTGTGAAAAGTTTACCATTCCAGCGATGCAAGAATTATGACTCTGAATAATGATGTACACAAAGACATTAAAATTGTAAAAATACGGTGAACAACGGGCTCCCACAGAGGATTCCAGCTCAGTCATTCGGTTTAGGCACACTGACAGGGTTGCGCATTATCAATCTTGATACTCGTATTGTCCCGATCTGTGTAGTTGTGAATATTTCTGTGGCACCACGGTAGTTCCCAAGCTGGATGTTTTATTCAATAGAAAGTTATTTTATTGGACTAGTGGTTCTTAGCTCGGTTGGGCCGTTTATGAGTCAGATCTGAAACTAGGGACCCGACTACTTCAGAGATTGTATATAATAAATATCAGGGGACTATGTCACACCATTTGACCTAGTCCCCAACTAAAGTCTAGGCTTGTACTATGGGTATTAGACAACGATATAAATAATTACAAAGAGAAATATGTACTTAAATACATAAGAAATATTAATGACTCAGGAACAAATATACGCGCTCGTCACACAAATATCTGTCATTAGTGGGGTTCGAACCCAGGACCGCCAACTTCGTAGGCAGGGTCACTACCAACTAGGCCAGCGCGTCTGCAACCAGGCCAGCGCAGCGCGTCGTCAAATATATTTGATAGTTATTCTTGATTATCTCAAATGACATGTAAAACGGATAGGGCATTAGGTTTCGAATGCCCCGCTCCGCTTTGACGCCGGTTCGCCACAATTCCTCATTTTTCTGCGGCGTTGTTTGAAGATATTGGAGAGCCTTGTTGCTTTGAGAGCCCTCAAAATGACGCGGTTCTCGGGATATCTTAGATTTGTTTTCATTATTGAGGTCGGATTTCAGTTTCAAGGCAATGTTTTTTTACGATTGTTCGTTTCGCCTTTTATAACTTGTAACAGTGAATAGAGCAATGGAATAAACATCGTCAGGAACTCCGGTATGAGTGTGTGATGACTTATTGCACCTAGAAACATGTTGGATAAAAGACACCTCGTAGATAAACACGACAACTCTCGTGTTGTCAATTGTCATGTCGACAAAGAGAGTACATTTATACGAACGGGCTAACTACTAAAAATCTGTATACTGTAGGTACAAACAGTTTTAGTAGTCTTTAAAAACATATTAGGTAAGTACTTCTTTTCCTAATTTATATGCTTGTAAAATTATTACTTGTGTCAAAATATCTCGGAGTTGTGGCATCACGCTCTTTATTTCACGTCGGTTGGATACGCGATCCGCTCCCCGGGGAAGACCCGCTGACATCGTCCCAGATCATCCAATAAAATTCGATCAATTTTCATATTTGATTAACCGTCCCTACGACGCCATTTGCAATCGCAATTACAGTCACCCTACATGTTCCAGAATACCAAATAAAAGAACAAATATACAAAATCATACGGCTTAAAAAATAAGGTTCAAAGTAAAATATTGCAGCTGCAGAAAAATGTGGCGGACGAAACCGCGACCCATAGCCCGGGGCTGAAGTGAAAACACGGGAGGTGAATCGAGCCGAGCATAATTTTTGAGATTCTTTTCTGGAAAGAGGCGCGCTGATTGGCGGAGGCGGCGCGGCGCGCGGCTGCGATTGGTCGGCGAAAAAACGCGCGCGGTGAGTTAGGGGATTATTCTCAACTATTAGTTATGGATGAGTGCGCGGACGCGGCCGCTAGGGCTGGGCGAATGTGGTCCGTGAGACACCCTGTGATATGAGTCGACAACCAATTAATTATGTGTGGTTACGTGAAATTAAAATACCGTGTATGTGGTAACTGATCTAATTATTAAAAAAGTTAACAAAAGCCGGTAGCTTTTAGTTTGTGTGTCATCGCGTAGTGATCGCCCATATTGCTTTTAATTTTCAGATATACAGCTATACCATACCCATAAAACGGTCCATTTCTAAAGAAGCGACGTTGGTACGTTCATGAATATTAATTCATTCATATACGTCACGTTTTAGAAAGGCGCAGACGTGTTCTTAATCAATTCGCGGCACCAACCCCGTAAAGAAATTCACGTTTTCATACATTGACGACACAAAAGTCAATATCAATGTCAATTTGCTATCAAATTAACTACTTAATACATACTAAAGAGTGGTGACATCAATCGCCATTAAAATTTTCTCGACGACTATACCTTAACTTATAACTTACTAACTCAATATAAGGCTCGTGCTCGCAGTACAACGAACGGACGGACGGATAGTAAATCAAACATTTAGTAATTTTCCTACGAAAAACACAACTTAGACGTTTTTCATTATTTTATCATTGGCGTCAAATAAAAATGTCTTTGAATATCAGACATAAAATATTAATATGTGGTGCTATAGGAGATGCTAGGTTATAAGCAGCAGTTAATTACTTAAAACTAGTAAACTACGAATGTTGATACAAAATGTTTTTGACGTTAAATCGCACACATACAATAATTGACAGACCTGAATGTCACATTATATAATATCGATGCCTTTAAAAACATCGACTTAATTATCGACTGCGGCCATCCCTCGACGTGTTTACTATTCTCGAGGTGTATAATGGGACCAGTGGCAGTTGGCAGTTACGTCTCAATCACACCACCTTTTACTCACCGCGGGAGCGGGACAGCCACACGAACCCCCTGGAGCGAGCGGGACGGAGGATTCGCATTCAAACACAATGTGCATTCAAACGAGAAGCAACGGAAAAAGAGACTTTTAGTCTTATGTCTGATAACATAAAGGTGATTTTTAAACGTTAACAGATTGCAGAAATTACATTCGCAATGTTTAGCATGTATGTTTTCTTTAGATATGAATGCAAATAGTAATGGCGCTTTTTTATTTGGAATGTTTACATAGAGGGGCGCAGCGGTAAATACGACGCCATTTTGGAACGCGTAGCGTCAGCAGGAGAAGGTGGAAAGTTTATCGGCTGTATTAGAAAGGGTTAAGGTTTATATTACTGGTGTTTATTTGAGTTTTCTGTTAATAGTTCCTGGAGTGAAGAGCTGGTGAGTAGGGTCGCTCCAGGGCTCTAGTGTTTGTCATATGCGGGATTCCTGAAAGTGACTCCGGAAGGGTCTGCTGGCCCGTATCAGCCCGCATGCTACAAACTGCACTTGATAAAGTTAAGTACTTACTGCCATTTCGGGGAAATATATTTCATCTAATAACTTTCAGACTAACTTATATGTAAGTATCGGGAACTCTTTAAATATATTGAATAAAGAAGGTTTGGTTATGAAGACTAGTTTGTTACACAAGTTTTTCCAAATTTGCAACGAAACATTCAAGATGACCAAGGCACCAAAAAAATAGACTGACGAAACCCAACTAAAAATCTTGGACGAAATAAAACATCAGTGTACAACTCCATGTCTCCGTCGCCTCAGTCACGTCGTCCGATCACCTCCACGCGCCACCCCGTGGAATTTCTTAACTCTTAAGATCAATCCGGAGTGACGTCACGGCCATCCCATAAGCTGGAATTATAGGTAATAGCCGTTTTGTTAAAGCGTAACCAGGATGTACCGAAGTTGTGCAACAGTACTAAATAGATTGCGGATAACTGATATAAGATGCATAATTGCAATGGCTATAATGTTATCCAAAGGAGCTAAGGGAGACAATGTGCTTACACCAAATACTACGCATTCCAATTATTCAGAATAACTTACAATTTCATTTTAGACGTCCGCTATTTCCATTAAAAGTTACATTTTCAATGACTATCAGTGAATAAGTAAAGTTAATCGTTAAAATTGGTGGTAATTCTATAGCTCTGCTTACCGCACTCTGGGATTACAGGGTAGGTATATGTATGTATGTATGTATGTAACAATAAATCCCCGTGTCGAACCTTGAAGGTAGCAGGCATACAATTGGGCACTGGGCACGGTATTTCTAAGTCACAAAATCTGCATGTTTTCGCTGAACTATAAAAGTATACTTATATTGCAGTAAGTAGAAGACGCCTGAAAACCAATACCCCTTACTTACCGAATTAAATACATCATTATTGCAATATTATTCATCAGAAAACACATACCCAGATGCGGCCGGTATATTAAAAAGAGTGTTTGTTGGTTTTCCTGTTTTTACGGTAAAATGTCTCAAACGGTTGAAGGAAAATTTGGTATACCTAGAGACTGTTTACAGCCCAACGACGGACTCTGTTCTTATTCCAGCTAAAATAAAACATAAGCAATCCAATCTGGTTTGTTCGATCACTTTCCCACCTCCATCAGTATCCTATTATTCTGTTATATGTAAACAGAATATATTTGCTTATTATTACTGCTTAGTTATTACTTTCTCAAAAACACCGAAACGATTTTAAAAATATGAGTACATATAAACCAACAATATATACCTACCTTCGACCGATGGCCTGCCCCCTATCCCACAAAACCTATCGACCTTTTTATCAAATTAAACATTTGTAAAGTTTTGTGGGATAGGGCCTGAAGAAAATGACATGAATATGATTGTTGTGGAGTTGAAAATAAATTTATTCTTATTATTATTAATAATAATAATGTAGGCCGCATCCTGTTCCTCACCTCACGTTTGCCTTCACCAGCCGGCTGCGGTGTACCATGACGAGGAACAGACCCTCACCTCTGACTTGCCTTCATTGGCCAGTCAGAGTGGAGTCGCAAGAGCTATATGCTCGAAGGGCGGATGTGTTGCATAAGTGGTGAGTGGGCACCTTACGGTCGTTTAAAGTCACGAAGCACCTCACCACCTTTAGCCCCTCTGGAACTGTTGCCTCTCTGCTGCTATATATATGCGGCTATTTCGGGAGGCCCATGCCATTGAGTTGCCGAGTCACCGCCTGCCATTTCAACCAAAGTAATTAGCATTGGCTATTAAGTAGTCTTACACTAACCGGTGGTTGTCCGTGGGAGCATACTTCTATAGTTTGAACTCAGGGACAATCGCCGCTTGGTGTCCCATCACTTTACTAAATTAAATTTGTCCATAGGGCCTCTGCGTGTTGGCTGCGGCTCCATGTACGCCTTCGTTCGGGACTTCCATAGTCCCGCGATTGGTAAAGACATAATAATCAAACAATGATTGTACATAGTTAATAATGATAATGATACCGTTTAAAGATTCAAACAACGAAACGACAATACCAGGGGAAATGCCGTGCCGTGATAATAAATTAATTTCCGGAGATCCGAGTCTTCTCTGTTCTCATCACATTAAGACTATCAAGATGCATACTGACTGCTCTTCATATTTTTAATAAAATCTAACTGACATTTAAATTATTACTTTGCTTTAACAGCTCACAGGAGACCTGTAAAGGGAGGCAGGGGTGGGGGTGGGGGGCGCGACACAAACACATTCGCAAGTCACTGCGCCGTGGCCCCGAGGGACCCGGGTGCATTATCACATTTCGTAATTATGCATGTTGTAGAAAATAATACTTATACAAAAAACGTAACTTTAATTTGACACGTAACTGCCACGTGCATTATTAAACTTTTTTCAATGCAAACATACCGCATAAACAGCCGTAATAGCAATCATTTATTTATTGCAAGTGCTGGTAGGTACCTATGCTGGATGCACCAGCAGTTTAAGCATGGTGGTTCGCCAGCTCACTCGGGGAACAGTGGAACTCAGAAGTAGCTGCACATTCTAGTTCATAATCGCAATAACGTACCTATTAAAGTGAGAGAGGTTTAAATCTAGTGCGTTATCAAAAGCTGCGACGAGGCACCTACACCTACTTCTGAGATCGACCGTACCAGTATATTCAAAGTCATAAGAAATACAAGTATTAAGATATAGAATAAACAAATTGAAAAGCATAAACTTTATTTCGCAGTGTCAACTAGCCGGCGTGGCCATGAAATTAACATGCGCATTAAAACTATCTCATGGAGAGTATTGGTGACGAATCTTTTTTTTGTGTGTTTTTCTTTTCTGTTAACACTTTGTCGCTACTGGTTGTATGTTATTCTCACCGCCATCGCCATTAACAAGAGGTTACAACTACCTTTGAATAAAATACCCAATAGATTCGCATTAAGTACGTGGAGTCTCTAGATACAGATGTAGTAAATAGACATTTTAGTTTTGTAATTATCATCCCATGTAATTTATTAAATTTAATTACAAAATATCCGATATTTTTGGTTGGACAAGTTCGTATTCGTTTTGTTTCCCCAAATGGCTTATGCTACTGTTACTAAACTAAAGCTGACTGGTAAAGCAAGCATTTACATCAAGAATCGATATCTCCGTCACTGCACCTGGGGCTCCGAGTATAGAGCCCCTGGAATAGCTTTTGTAGCTCGCGTGGTCACGCGTGGTTTTTCAAATCGCATTTCGCAACAAAATATGAAATCACCCTAAAAGAGATCACCAAAAGTGAAATTAAATTTAAATCGCCCAAGAAATACGGATTCAAGCATTTTAAACTTCTAGTTAGATAGCGATTAGACAGAGAGATCCGATATACACTATGACGTCATGTAACAGGTGGACTGTATAAACTCCAAGTTAAATTCTATTATGCTAGAAAGATAACTGATTGAGCAAAATGAAAAATAGTCATGAATATTCTCTATTACGACTTGTACTCGTAGCAGTCGTAGGAGCTAGTGGCTAGTGGCTCGATTGACCAGTAACTAGCCGCCGCTCCTCCAGGGAGGGGCATGTTTTACAATTTTACAGGTCAATCGGCCACACCGCTCAAATGGCTGATCGTCATTGGTAGAGGTTGTGACAAATGAAATCTTGTAACCTGCGCCTCTATTCAACACAGTAAAAACAATATTGTTTTTGATCTGTTATCGTAATGTCACCGTTTTGATAGCTCTTATGGCGCCTCACTACGAGCAGCGCGCATCACTAGCGTCGCCATATCAACGAAAAAACACTCTCAAGATGAATTTTCAAGTCGCAATCGAATTATTGAATTGTTAATTGCAACTGAATCTGGTTATTCAGAGTAAAACTTAATATTATCTGCTCACGTGTTGCATATTATTTATATCATAGCGCTCACACATTCTCGCTATATTGGTGACCCCGACTCAAAACATTATGTCGGAGTATGAAGATTCGGTACAAGAAGCCGGTCCGACCCAAGACTCTGCGGCTACAGATCGCGTAGCCATGAGGCTACCCTATTCTGGGCGGACGACGCCGTAGTGTGGTTGGCTCGAGTAGAGGCGCACATTCTCGCTATTTACTTGACAGTAATGCTAATGGCGGCTGACGTCAAAACAATACCATAACCGGTCAACTACGAAGTCGTTTTTACCGCCTAGAATACCGGTCCTGTAAATTATAATTAATAGCTTTATAAAACAGGCCCCAGCCGGGCGCAGTTTCAGTTTCGGGCAACAGTTTCAGCCGAATATTTGGCTATTTAGAGCGGAGAGTGGATGGAGAGTGGCTGGGGGCTGATCCAGGCGATTATTTGGTGGAGATGTGGAATCAAATCAGGACTGATGGTTGGCTACGTAAATACCTACAAACCAAATATTTCATATACTTAATATGCGCTCTTCTTTCTCTTGATGCTTGCCTAAGTCAAAATATTTTGTATGTATATGTTATATCGCATGCAGGTATGAACTACAAGAAAACCGGCCAAAAGCAAGTGGGACTCGCAGTCTCGCACACGAAGGGTCCCGTACCACCGTACAACATAACTATTACATAACAACATATCTACCAAGAATGGCCTTATTTTTTAAATATATATCTTCCCTTCTTGTGCACACTATGTCAAAGTTGCTTTTTTTCCATGCCTCTGATGTAAGATTGCAATCTTGAGGTCAAAATCTTACGATGACATTTTCAAGAGTGCAAAAGCGTTGCGAACCCGTAGGACAGATGGGCTGCCTCTCTATACTGCTCGTAGTAATAGTACCGGTGGTCTTACCCCTTACCCACGGGAATATAGCGATCACTGCTCTTTGTCAACATAAGACAGAGACTAAACTACACACTATTACATGACATTCTGTCATGATATGACTTATTCAACGTGGACGTAGGTAGTTGCAGGAAAGGGCTAATTTAGTGATGATGATGATGATGATGATTTATGGCATAATGAAAGCAAACGAGCACACAGGCCACCTGATGGTGAGTTGGCCCTGGAGCCCACAGACATTTAGAATCTTACGATTATGATAATGATAATGGTGATGAAACAAATAGATTTTATTCCAAATCGATCCTGTATCTTTCTCATTATACAATGCAGCTGTGCAGCTGCATTGTTATACCCTTTTTCCATTACAAATAAAATCTGAGTCAGTTCGTGAACAGTGAACCCCGTAGTTGGCCGGCTGAGTCGGCGTGACAGGCCTGTCCCACTCATTAGCAACTTGTCCAAACTCGTTATAAGTTGTCCCCCGCCCGCCGCCCCGCGCGCCGCCCCGCGAGATTGACTCGCTCGTTACTGCGTAAAAACTAATTCGGTAATACTGTGACAGGGTTGTCAGATTTATCCGCCTTAAACATAACTCAATTTGGCAAAATATTAACATAAGTAATAAGTAGGTAGTGTTGTTTGACGCGGCTCTGTTTTTTTGACTTGACAATAATAATTCCAAGTTTCTCTTCCTTGATTCCTCTCCACTATAACAAAGAGAGTAAGTGCCTATTGATTCTTAGGACGTAGATAAATGTCATTTATTTTAATCTACTAAAGTAGTACCTTTTTTTATTCATACTCACTCTTTTAATATATCGACAAATGGTATGTTATGACGCCTTGTTGGTAGTGAGCGTGCTTGCGATGTTTGTGAGATGAACGCGAGGAAATATTGCTCATAAGCCTTGGATGTTATGTATGTTATGTATGTGTATTTATCTTTATTTATAAGTATGTTTATCGGATACCTATTATTTTATCGAAACACCTTTCAACAAACGTATCATCACCGCATGAGTTATTTTGTAGAGTTCCTGTGTCTAACCTAACCTAACCTAACCTAACCTAACCTAACCTAACCTAACCTAACCTAACCTACGTAGTTTATGTTCAAGATAATAGGTATCAATGCATCCCGGTTTCAGCAAAACAAAGCGTTCAATAAAATGATGTGTTTTTTTATTAAACCTTTTATTATTTACAATACCTAAGGTTGGGTAAACTGTAAAACTAGGAAAGCGTTTCAAAATTCATATCGATAACACCAGTTCCTGCTAAAATATGCGACTGCGCCAGACACTCAGTCATGATAAGGATTCCCTTTTTACCGTTTTGACGAGGAACAGACTAAACCTACATTTTTCAGTACCTTGACGTCAAATTAAAGCAAAGTTTTGTTTTATGGCAATTAGAAGACACGCGATGAACTGGTAACGTCGCGTAAGTAAGGACAATTTACAGGATTTTTTTCTGGAGGCAACACCTTCACGGCCCATCCGCACCAAGCAATGTGTTCGAATTGTTATACACTGTTAGTCTACGGTGAGATAGCTGCTCAAATGACTAGCATGAAGGCATTCCATCTTGGTCCTCAGTGTAGGCAATCGTCAAAATTACAAATGTCCATGGGCTGCACTCACGTCCATTACCATCACTAGCCTAAGTGCTCGTTGGCCTTCCCCAGCCATAGTAAGAGGGCTTCGCTCTGGCTTGCGAGGGCCACTGCCGCGGCAGCCCTAGCTCGGCGCCGCGGGCTGTGTGCCGGAGTGCGTGAGATCGTGACGTTCGGCCGCACGCCCCCGCCCCCGCACGCCGCACCCCGCACCCCCCATCCGCGACGACCAAATTATTTTATACAATAATGTATTGCCGATATTATTCACCCAACGAATTTTATGCACAGGGTGTAAAGATTTAGTCGTGATTGATAACTGTTGTGTTATTTAATAGGTACAGCGTCCAATCATCTAACGTACATCTTAGCTCTCTAGAAGCTGAGGTTGGATGATACTCTTGTATATTAATTTTTGAAACATTCGAGAATAAGCACACCATTCTTTGTCCTGCATAACTGACTGACTGACTGACTGACGGAGTGACGGATCAACGCACAGCCTAAACTGCTGATCGTAGATACCTACCTGAAACTTGAAAGTGTGTTGTTTGTATGACGTAGGCATCCGATTTGAAAGGATTTTCCGAAATTGTACCCCTAAGGGGGTGAAAAAAGGGGGCAAAGTTTGTATGGGACAACGTGATTCCTTGGTCCAATCTACTCGTACTTCACATTTTGCATAAACATTGTTTAACAGAATTGATGGAAGTCGTGTTTCGTATTTTACTGAAATTCATCCCCTAAGGGGGTGAAAAGGGATTAGAAAGTTATTTTGGGGGTGTTTGTTTAGAAGTTGATATCAATACTCCTTAGTGTTTTTGATTTACATTACATTTTATTATGACACACATTTATAAACTGAATCCGAATTTAATCAAAAAAGGTTGAACTCACATAAAAGCTTAGTGAAATGCAAATAACCAAACCGCTAAGTCTAAAGTTTCCAAATTTGGTACATAGGTTCCTTATGAGGTCTAGGGGTGCAGTAAGGAAGGATTTCCCGAAAATCGACCCCCAACGGGATGTAGGAGGAGTAGGTAGCGGGAAGCTATAATTCTACGCGTACGAAGTCGCGGGAGTTGTCGTGGTGATTTTCCTTGCTTGTTTTATTCCAAACATTGACAGGCGTCAGTTTGAGATCACCCTGTGCCGATTGCCGATATCGCGCGGTAATGAGCGCGCGCTCGTTACGGACTCCACTAATCCCAGGATTGTCTCGTTTAGCCAGAACGTCACGTCTGGCGGCATCGCGACGCTACACGGCGACACCGGCGCTCGGCGGTGCCGTGGAAATTCAGTGGCATTTATGCTAAGTAGAATACATAATGATGCTGGGTACGTAAAAAATAATGATGCTGTATAGGTAAAAAAGGAATCAGATTTCGATGCCAGTCTGTCTGTTTTTTACTACATACACTAGTGGGAACGACCCGGCGGGTCACCGGTGATTAGTTTCCATTAAACTACTCACCGCCGCCGGCCGTGGACGCAACACCACGAAGATAATGAAATGAGACCCAGCGAAAAGCGATTTTCTCTTAAGTGATGCAAAATGAATAAATACGCATGATTACAGTGATATCAACGAAAGTTGATAGTACCTAATGACAGCAATATTTTTGTGATTTAACAACCTGGCACGTTACATTCTGATTGCGTTCAATCTACTTAAAATACCACAATTTCAAAATAGGTATTGGGTACAAATAATGCCTAAAACGCCTTAATTCTAATGTTTAATTTTAGGATTCCAACTGATGTAAAATTAGTATGTTAAAATTATGTAATTATGTAATTTCGTATTTTTTGACATGCATTGCAATTTATATTGTAATATTACATTGATGAATAAATAAACGAAACGAATAATGAATTAACGTATAATTCACGTACCTATACCTATATTTTTTTTAAAGCAGGATTAGTAGGGAAGTATTTTTTTAACCGGTCTTGTTAGGCTCGTAGGAGGCAACTAGTTTTTAGTAGGTGGTTAAAGCTCTCGAGCGTTTTAACCGTCTATCCTGTCTGTTACGCTAAACGCTTACGCAGGTACACAAAACATCACAAAATAAAACGCAACTACATTTAATTTTGATTGCACAGAACGGGCGAACTAAATAATATAAAAAAAACGACTCTCTTTCAAAAATTAAACTAAGAACTAACACAAGAAATATTTTTTCTAACGAACTTATTTCCGGTAGAGTAGGTAGGTATCTATAGCTTTTGTTTGCAGCAAACGTCGTAGCGATATCTCATCTACTTTTGTAGGTACATCAATAATTGTGTAGACAAAGGGTGATGGGCAATTTTGTTTGGGCCCCGTCTCCCCCTCCAATGCAAGTCTACATGTTCATTAGGACCCAAAAAAGACAAAACACTTATTTTAATAGCAAAATCAATGAGATTTTTTTATGAAAACAAGGGCCAAACAAGGCAAATCATCCATATATGTGTTCATTTTCAAACAAATTCCATACGATACGATTATGATTTTCCAAGAAAACCCCATACATATGGTGATCGTCTCCATAGTAAAAATACATAATGTTGCCCAAGATCTATAAACTGGCACATGTTTCATCTCTGTTGGTGGGTTTTTTGCCCATCGTCTTTTCATTCTATTTTTGAAGTGTACAGAATGGAAGTGAACGCACGACAGTTTACTAATTAAATTTCTGCAGTCGGTATCGTTCGTAGGCAACTGATTTAAATGTATTCATGTTTTCAAATCAAATCGATTCATTTTCATGCGGCGCTGTTTATTTATGTCCCATAATAAATATTCAGTAAGTAATGAGATATTGCTATGCAAGCAAATCATCATTCCAAATTCCGACGATTTATTGATCGATATCTACAGATTCGACCGGTAACTTCGCGCTCAGCTCGCCGACCGCCGCAGCGACCTCAAAGCTTGCCACTTACCATCCTCCTTCAAGTAATCAAAGGAATTTCAATCAGATGCCTCTCAAGCTCGAGAGCTCACTCCGGCCAGCACTCGAGCGGCGCTTCTTCAGCGCAGCTTCCGGGAGGGCCGCGATCTTATCATCAGCAGATTTAAACGCGAAACACCTACTCAACTCATCCTATTGAGTCATCAAGTCTCCGAAGTTACAAGGCCTGCTTGTTTCAAAGCTTAGTACTTGGGGCTGCCGACCAATGCAACGAGGCAGTATGTGGATTAACTTCATATGCTTATTTTATATTGACGACACAAACCGATGCAACCTAGGAAACATGCAGGCCGACCATTTTTTCACCAAGCGGTTCCAACGGAAGACCAGTGCTGGCTTTACGGCTAGCGAATGCTGAGTTGGGACCGTTTCGCAACAATTTTTCTGTATCTTTGTAATGTCTTTTTGTTTTGTTGCAAATAAATGTCTCTATCTTTATCTTTCCCATTACAATATTTATTTTGAGATACTTTAGTAGGACGCTTTAGGGTCAAAGATTGGATCTTTAAAGTTGATTGTAGTTTTCTCAAGAGCGACATCTGGTTCATCCTTGGTATAAAGATACATATCTCCAAGTTGCACTGATGTCAGGATGTTAGTTCAGCTGTAGCCACAGCTTTAAACTATTAGAATAGCGGGATAATTTAAATGGCCATATCTTACCATAAGCACAAGCAACAAAACAGCAAATATTGAAAAACTTTCATCCGATTCTTTTAAGAAAGTAGTTGAAAACGCAAAAAATCATATGTTATTTGGCTACAGGTAAAATATTGGTATCATCTGTTTTTTTGCGCGTTATTACTACGCGGTATGGCTTAAATACCTACCAGTTCCCATCTAGGTGGGAGTACTGTAGGTATAGTCGCTGGCTCCATCATTATGCAATCAGGACGGGGCTCGAGAGCCCGCGCTTGGCTACGTCGTGGAGGACCAGCTTCTAATAGATGTGCTATGAGTTATAGGGATAGGTATAGATGTGGCGAGTGCCTCATATTAGCGAAATTACTAAATAACATATCTATAGCACCCGTTGTAAGATTATTTGAGGGCGGTCTTGTTAACATAATTAGGTACTAACTTATCTATTAACAGTCATATTTTTTATATCGCTGGAACCGAAGCCCCTGTTCATCTAAGAGCCGTTACTTAGTTATCGATAATCATCATGTTAGTGAGTTACAAGTCTATAAGCAGAATAAATATAATATAATATAGATTAAGAAAGTATTTTAAAAACAATGCTAATAATAATTATAGCAGGAGAACGAATTTGTAGGTGTCTGGTTCCAAAAATATATAACGGAAATTATTGGTTAAGAGCAGACAAAAAAATAGCAAAAACGTAGTGAAAAATACCTTAAAAGGACTGCTTTTGAAAGGGTTGCCGTGGGTAAACTTTCCAAAAGTATCCTTTCTTTATCTTTTTCAATACAGAATACAGAATACAGAATACATTTGTAATTTAGGTGCATGCCTAGCAGAAAATGTAATTTGTCAACGAACTGTATTGTCAGTTCGGCGGGTTAACTTGTATTGTCTACTCGTTATATACCTGCACTTTGAAACAATAAATAAAAAAATAAAAACTTTCGGATTTTCTTAAATATTTAACAAGTAGTCAGTTTCTTTGAAAAAAACCGTAATGACTTGCAATAAAAATATGACCTAAGACACATTATGAGTAAAAATAATTATGTCAGACGATTAATAAATTTAAGTACCTAATAGTACCTACTGAAACACAACATAAGACTACTTGTCTGAATTCGGGTCGCTACCTATCCGTAGAGTCGCTCTTATAGCTAAATGTTTTTACTGTGCTTTCCCTGGAACATATTTTGCAACTCTGCTATGAAGCGCATGCTTACTTATTGTCTATCAAGTGCCGTTTTGCCGTCGGCTGTTTTGTCATATTAAAACGTGCACCGTCATCGTGGCTACAACATTCTGAATTCTGATATGTAACGTTCGAAACAGTCTCTCCCCGTGTTACAGGCAATATAATAATAGTGCAAAACAATTAAAATCAAGCTACTTATTCTGAAGTGGAAGAAAATTGAAATATATTAAACTTATCATACTCTTTAAAGAAGATGATCAATAGGCCTTTACAGCCAGGCTTTTGTGCTTTCTTCTAGATAACTGACTTTGATAAAATTTGGTGCAGAGGTAACTTACCGCTTAGGATTCATACATTTTGTGTTGAAAATTTTGGAAAAAGTCGCTGAGCGTCGAAGGATTTTTGACAAGGTACGAGACGTTTTACTAGCCTAACGCAATTTCATCTAAAATTGTCCAAATTCTCTACCGCTTCCCTAAATTTAGCTCCATTATGTGAGCGGACGTCGCTTTTCCATCTGAAAGGTTCCAATTTAAAATTAGAGTACATTGTTGCTATTAAGCAATTTGCGTTCGGGACCCGTCGGCGGCGCTCGGGGGCGCTCGGCTCACTGAATGCCTAATCAATCCTTAATTACTCGGGTTTCCCGCGCGACAGTTAATGTTTAATTTTGAATTTGGAACGCTGTCCGGGCCAATGGCCGGAGCGTGCTAATCGCGCGGCTGTGATTGGCCGCGCCCCGCGCTAATTATTGGCCGCTTGATTCGAATGCGGGAACATGGCCGCCGGTGAACGAGATTTCATTGTTTTTGGTTATTGGCGATTCAGTTATGATGGCGGCGTGCGGGTAACTAGTCGTATTGGTCTGTTTTGTCGGCAGTACATAGAGTTTAGAAAGTTAATGTTGCAGCGTCATTGCAGTTTCGGGTGGCCGAAGACATCTTTAAAGACCAGGTAAGATTCTTGTTAAGGTTAGGTATGTAAGTAATTTTACCTACTTGTAGATTACGGAGCCAGATTTCAGAGAAGTCCGTCTAGAAACTCTGCAATTCTTATCGTCGCTTCTAGCTCGAAAGTTAACTTATACTAGTTTGATCTCATTGCATATTGATATTGCAGGCTGCAGAGAAATGTCAGAGAACCCTAACTCTTTCTATCACAAACGTACCTACAGCGTTCAATTTCACTTGTCCTTAGGATACCGCTCTACTGCTAGTGGTTGGCCTAATGGCCTTAACGGCATAACCATGCTGCAAACTTTACGTGTCTCGCTTCATCGCCAACCGAAACGTGTGCTCTGTTAGCGATTCTGTTCCACTCCCTTGCGTGGTTCCTTAACCAGTTTCACTAAACTATCACAAAATTGAGCTCCAGGGTGTTCAGCAACAAAAAAATAAAGCTCTAGAAGGAAGGCTGTCTTTGAAAGGTAGAAAAAAAGTGCGTAGCATTGATTCTGCGAAACAACTATAGGTATTCTTAGCATTCGCATCTTAAATGCAAACGCATGCCTGATGTGTATGTAGGTACCATGTGACCAGGTAATTATAAATAGATCTCTTAAACTTCATAGTTAAGGGATGCTAAGCCAGGTCTGAAAGATGTGTAACCTGTTTCGGTATTCATTAAGAAATTTAAAACGATTCCTGCCCCCATACAAATATAAAAAGAGGCGTAAGTTAATTGGTCGTATCTAAATAAAAATTAAACGCTTTGAAATATAATTTATTTAGCCAAAATAATGTGCTAAAAGACGATAAATATACTTACTTTAATTTTATCCGAAAACTATTATAATTTAGGTAGGGTCATTCCGTTGGATTGGCTACCCACAAAGATGCAGATAAAATAGAGTTGTAACAAAAAATTCATAATCTATGAAATAAAGGCATTATTGAAAAAAAAAACAACAAACTGCACCCCACGATTACGAATATATACCTACTTATTTTTAACTATAGCAGAGGTAACCATCTATACGTATCAAATCAATGCGATCGATTTTCATTTTCGTCTCTACCATCTCCACTTTTGCTGTTGAAAAATATGTATTTATGTTGCTTTTTTAGTTAGTAAACAATAATAACTAACTGCGAAATAAAATATAATAAAAAAGCAAACTTACCCCACACTTACCCCAAGTCGTAAGATAATTCACTATCTGTGGCCCCCGAGCTCTTAAATGGGTGAACCAATTTAATGCGTTTTTTTTAATTTGAAAGCAGGTGGAGGTTGAACGAAGCATTTCTAGCGGTGGTTCTAATCTAGATTTCATGACAAACCTGTCTGGCCGTTTAAGAGAAAGAGACATCCGCTTAAAAAGAGCAGGTCAGCATTCTATCGGAGGTTTTTATCGATCTAATAGTGATTGCCTGTTAGGTTAGTTCAGACCAAAAGTATTTCGCACATCAACATATAGTCGGTTACATTCCTGCAATTTTTTACATGAGAAAAAGGGGCTTTTACATGTGAAATAACTTTATCTCTGTATCCCTAAATAAATTGTTGTTTAATAAGAAAACATATTTCTTATTTACTAACTTCAAACGACGCATGGGATAATTCAATCCAAAAAAAAAACATGATTATACTTTCAAAATTCTACTTCCCAAGAACAATCAACGTAGTCGGTAGGAAGGTACTTGGTAGAATGTTGGTTAGTCATATAAACATGTTTTTTCCTTTATCTTCCACGCTGAGAACACTATGTGGGCAGTATATAGGTACCTACTAAAATATTGCATTAATATTTAATTCATAATGAAACGTTGTCTCTAAAACATGTACTTAAAAAGATTTAGCACAGGTATTTTTATAACCAAGTATTATATTCAGGGGAAATTTATATTAAAATTCAAAATCAAATATTTTTACCGAATGTGAGTTTTACATTATTCTTAAATAGATACGATAAGTTACCTACGTCAAATACAGCCACGCACGGCGTACAACATTACGATTTAGGAGATAAGAATAAATAATATACCTACCTACACCTATATAGGTACCATACGAAACACCAATTTTAAAAACGAAGATTGAATTTCTTTATTGCATACCTAAGTAATATTTGCAACGTTCCTTGACAGCTGGAAGCACTTTGTTTTAAAATGCTCTGCATCTTGTGTATTGTATTCTGCAAAGAAACGATTTGGTTTCATTTATTTATTTATTGACTGGTATGTCAATCTAAATCAATGAAATAAAAAAATCATAATTCAGTTTTTAATTAAGTACTTTACGGGTGGGGGCATAACTGAAAAATAAAAACAGTTTCTTGAATTAATATTTTTCTTTTATAATATTTACGAATACATCATGTGTGTGTCCTGCCTACTGGCTCGGTCACGACTACTCTTCCTATGAAACAAAGGTTGTATCGAAGTACTTGCTTTTAAATTTAATGAATTAAAAGCAAATGTGACATATCTTACAAAAAGTACAGTGCCATAAGGTCTATTTTACATACTAAAACCTTATTGTACTACAGACCTGTTGTAAATCTTGTTCACTACTGGCACAATTCTATAGTCATTGAACGTGTATCGAATCCTTTTGAAGACAATCCTAATAAGTAAACTAATAAGTTAAAGTCCATAGCTTTGAACTCTTAAACGGCTCAACCAATTTTCATGAAAACTAGCTAACAAATATCCCGATTAAACCAGCTTTCTTCATAAAAAATCGCATCTGAATCGATCTATCCTTTCGGGGGCTACGGTGCCACAGACAGATACCTATATCTGTACCTATACGTCGTTTTGCGTCGGGGGTTAGAAGTAAGGAAAACATTTTAAAGAACTATATACTAAGTGAAATCTAAAGTAATCTCTTAAAATATATCATTTGTAGACATTTGTTAATAAAATATTCGTCAACGTAAATAAACATTTGACTTGCACAGTAATGATTACTTATATTATGTACCTGCCAGACATTACCACACATAGTTCACTATACAAAAGTAAATTCACCCGCACATTTACGAAACAACTTTCACTTGTAAAAAATGAAAGGCCCAACGACGTAATCACGGCATTCACAGCCCTGCCGCAGGGCCGCAGGGCTGGCGCGCCCCGACTTAGGTTTTAATCAACCGCCCTGTCATTAGGAGGCCGCATAATGCGCCGCCCGTGCCCGCGCCCGGCCAGCGTGTGCACAGGTATTGGTTAGCCCGCGCACACTTGCGTCTGTACACAAATAAAAGTTGAGGATTATAAAACCAGCGATATGGCCCTGAAAAACTGATTTAAGTATCCTTTTCTGAAATTAGTATTTACATGATAAAGTAGTAGTATCTACCATATACCTAAGTACCAAAAAATACGTTTAGTCTACCTACGTGTGAGTATTATCGTATCGTGACACGACAAAGAAACAAAGGATAATTTCCGAATCATGAAGTTTTATTCCTTAATTTAACAAAGCCATGCATTATTCGCAAAGGAAACTCTTCAAGGACGTGCCATCAAACTTGCAAATGCACTCTTAAGCACTGAGCGAAAATGCGTCCACACGTGCGCACAAGTATGCGCATATATTACGCAATCACGCGAACTTAAGCTCGGACTCATGGAGCTCGACTTGCTCAAGACGTCCACAGATACCAATTTAATAACCGGATCATCCAAGTTGGCTGCGCCGCACAAAACGATGCAAGATGCCTATAACTGAGTTTCCCTGAAGAGTTGCAGCGGGCGCGCAATTACGCCCCCCTTCCACCCTAAGGGGGTGCACTCAATAAAAGAAGTGGCGCGAATTCAGAGACAGCCCTGGCCGTGCGCTAGGGTTGGCGACGACTGCACGACTAGGGCTAGGCGACGGGTTTACTCGAGGGTGTTGTGTTAAAAACTTAAAAGGCTTTAAGGGATTAGTGGGTTTCGGTTTGTTATTTGTTTTATATGAAAATTTTGGTTTTGTGATTAGGATTCAATTTTAAAAGTTAGACGGTTATTTTAGTAATTACTTGTAGCTTTATGAAACAGTCTTAGATGTATATGTATATGTAGTGGAATATTTTGAGTTTACAAGGTAGGTTAATTTTGATGTATTTTAGAGAGTAGTTTAAAATAACAGACACGTATTGTCACTTTTTTGTTATGAGCAATTGACCTCCAAAGTACTGACTTTAGAGGTCAATTTCTCCCAACAGGTTTAGTTCGGGCCGCTAAAAAAAATACATGTCTGTTATTTTAAACTACTCTCTAACATATATAGCAAAATCAATAAAATCGGAGTCGGACAGTTATGTACCTTTCCTTGTTAGTTTTACCTATTTTTTTATTTTATAATTAAATAGATGTGTGGAATTATGGTATGGTATCTTAGACTAACTTTGCGTTAAATTAAACAGTGAATAAATTTCACATATTTATAACGCGGAAATGCATATTAGAATACTTTCCCGAACCACGCGAACTCACTTAATAGAAAACACGTATTTACTTGCTGCTTGTTACTGATAACGGAAAAATGAATACAGACACGGGGGATAACGTTATACTATATCATTAAGGGGCGAAACCAATATTGCCATATGATTTCTTTAGTAATTCTAATAAACTAAGTTAATTTTGCAAAAAATCCTAATAGTCAAAGTCTGATGGATCCAAAATTGCAAATACTGTCTGGATTTCGGTCTCCGTTTCTTTTATTAACGCTAAATCCAGTAGTGGTGGAAATAAGAAAAACTATGCTACTATGACATACGTTCTTCAGCGCAAAAGTTTTAAATAACCTGCTAAGTAACCTCTCCACAGAGCAACCAGAAGAGGAACCTGCGTAGGGCCTTCCGCAGGGTCCGCAGATCGCTACCACCATCGTACAGTTTAGTCACAGCCAGGCAGCAATACCTACCTACTTACACCGTTGCGTTAACCGGAACGGTGGGGACTCCCGGTGAAATGATTCGCATAGTAATCAATTGTTATATTTTAGATAAAAGATGTTTATTCAGTAAGTAGGCCGCACGGGCACTTTTACAAGTCAAAAATCTACCAGCGCTTCGCAAGAGACCACTGCTGAGAAGAAACGCCGCAAGAAACTCAACAGTCAGTCGCTTTTTTAAATACTACTTATGATATTATACAATTATAAAGCTTAACCTAACATTATATAAAACAATGTAATTAACATAAAATAAAATAAAATATATATATTATACTTGCCTATCTTCGCAGTCTTGTTGGATTTCAAATGTCTCTGGGTCTCAAGTTCTACCCAAGTGGATACCGTCAGTTATAAGCAGCTTTATTTTAGTCCTTTGTCACTGTAACTCCCTTGACAGATTAGTGCAGCATGGTTACAACGACAAAGCACTAAAGCGTGCACATTATAGAAGTAGGTAGCCTGTGTGTTTGTGTCCTTGATCGGTTTGTTAAATCATTCTCCCGAACTCATTATTTCTTTGTATTAAATTTTCCGTTCGCATTTTTCCCCGAACGCGATATTACCTAATTTTATTTTTCACCATTCGATTTTATTACAGTCGCTTTTTTTGTTGTTCGACTTTTTTCCCAGTCGGTTTTTTTCCCGTTCGATTTCTATCTCAGTCGCACTTTTCCCAAAAGTATTTACATCGTAATTCGTAGGTAGGTTTAGGTTATGTTAGTTTTGCATCAGGCCCGGAGGGCCAAACCACCCAGAAATAGGAGCTCCGCGGTAGCGCAGCTCCGTCGACTCTGTATCTTCGACAAATTGGAACGGGAAAAACACGACCATGAAAATATGGTGGTAGGAAAAGAAGCGACTGAATAAAACTCGCAAGCGGAAAAACACGACTGTGAATATAAACTGCCGCAGGAAAAAAGGCGACTGGTAATATCGCGTTCGGGGAAAAATGCGAATGGAAAAATTACTACGAAGAAATAATGAGTTCGGGAGAATGATCTAACAAATCATATCGAGTATTATTTATAAAGCTGTGTTCGAACGAAATCCTGAATATGAAAGTTTACGAGATATATCTGAAAATTGTACTCAAACTGAAAATTATACCAATTACAATGAATTTTATAAATTTGCTCCCTTGACGTCAAGTGAAGTTGAACGTACATTTAGTATATATAAATGGCGTTATAGTGATAAACGAATTTGTTTGCTCCCAGAGAATGTTGAAAAACTAATGATTAGGTATCTACTCCTATCACCATTACACGAATAAAACGCCATGTGCTGTTGTGTGTACTAACGTGGATTACGACGAAGAAATTGGATATGTTCCTATATAACTTCATACAAACTATGTATGTTTTTTTATGTTGTATGTTATTTTATTTGTTCACGTTTTTTATTCTATTACACAATTATCGATATCGATAAAATGATGTTTCTATCACTATCGCCAGATTACGATACTGTTTTTTTTGCCATGAAAAATCCGGGCTCTGCTAATTAGTTCAACTACAATTATTCTTAAAGCGTAATATGCCATTCAAATTAGTATGCCAAAGTATTACTATGTGACTGTACTATTATGCCAATACAAATTATGCGAAATCGATAATGCCAAAATAAAAGAGGCTAAAAAAAATAGATGTACAAAAGGCGTTAGGGGAAGGAACATTTCTAATCAAGCTCAAATGAACCAGGTAGGTAGTAAAGATAGATTCTTTTAGAATAAACCAATCATGCAAGCTCTGAAATGTGACTACACGCTGCTATATCGATCCGTGTGCACTATCGTGAGAGGCGCACTTAATGCCCGGGTTACACTCGACTGATGCTCCAGCCGATGATAGTGAGCTAGAACATATCCCAGCTGGCTACAATGCATGCAGAGCTGCAGACACTGCAATTGATGTCTACACCATACTTGGTAATGTGTGTACTTACTGTGTACTTGTTTAGATAGTCCACACGATTCGGGGTAAGAAGGTTTAACGGCGGGGTTAGTATAGTCGGTAGTGACTCTACCTGCAAAGTCAGCAGTCGTGGGTTCGATCTCTAGAAAAGGCAAATATTTGTGTGATGGGCACGATATATTTATTGGTTTTGGGTATTTTTTATACAGGTATTTCAGTATTTATTCATCTAACCAAGCTTGCAAGTCGTTGTCTTAGATTGGGACCAGGGCAATTTGGGTAAGATTGTTTAGTGATTTTTTTTAAAGTAAAAAATATCTTAGGACACTACTTTTATAGCTTGAAGAGGAGTCTAATGTAGGCTAATTCCTAGCTTGCTAATATTGGTAACTAACTATACTATCTTGAAGTACAGCCTCGTGTAACCCGGGCATTTGTCAGGCCGAGTTGAACCCTGCAGGCAGGTGCGTGAATGGCCCTTGTTGTTAGAGACGACTCGACGACGCAAGAATGCCTTCTGTTTTGAGGAAGTTTGTTGACACTTTGCAACAACACCATCTAATCAGGGGCCCGACACGCTGCACCCTGCTGACGTAAACGACTGCAGAAATGAAGGAAAATTTATAGTTTTACGTAAATCGTGGCTGGGTGTGTAATGATTCGATTTGCATGAAAAATAATGTCATTTTCATTTTGCAGAACAAAATTCTCATCATTTCGATCTGTATAATAAACCATTGATGCATGATTATGCATTACAACGAATAAAATCTTATATCATAACGTTAATGGGTTAAAAAGTAGACATTCCTAACGTCTTTGATTACTACTAAATGCGGTCACAGATCTGACCTAACCTAACCTAACCTAACCTAACCTAGTAAGAAGCTTATCGTATAATTATACAACTTAGAATAGAAATAGAATAGAATGAAAGAAAAAAGAAAGTTTTATGCTCCGTAAAAGGCACCCGTCGCACCAATTAACTATATTATACGTTCTCTCACCGAAAATTGTACTTCGAATTTATTTAATTTATAATCACTGCACTTCTGAAAATATTGCTGAAGCGGTTTTGGTTCCACGATTTTTTAAATAAAACCAAAACCTAACCTCGGTATCGCTATTAATCAGTTACTTATCTTATAATCCCGATACAATACCGGTTTCAGTAACAAACACTTTCGGACTTGCAATGATTATGAATTCAAACATATTTGAACAAACGTTTCCGTGTAATTTGGTCAACAGTATTTTTAACCCCTGATAGTGACTACTTATTTAATTATTTTTTGGGATATTAAAATAACTTCAGAGCGGGGAAATAGAAATCAATCCCTGATAGAAGGCCTAATTAAATGTTGGAAAGAATGAATGAATGTTAAATTCGATCATACTAATTCACATATTACCTACTAGAGGACGCCGCGACGTCGTACACGTGGAATAGTTAGGGGATGGGAATGATTATCTAAAAATTCCTTCTTAGTGCACCATTAGGATATCCAAGGAATATTCCTTCCAAATTTCAAGTCCCTAGGTTTCGGCTGCCCGGTGATCGATCAACCAGTCAGTTTCGTCTTTTATAAATACAAATTTACATTACGCGTGAATCAGTTTGATCTCATTTAATTGAATTACGCGATATATTAATTGATATTATGTAGATTAATTCGCAGCAGGCGGAAAGAAGTGTTCTCCGCCTGTTCCCCTGGGAAACAGGTGTGATGTAATTAATGTATGTATGAGTTTTTGCTCTATAAATATTTTAAACAAGTTTAAAATGTGGGAATTAGATTGAAATAGTTCTAGGTGTGGTTATTTTGATTTAGGCATAAAATACCGAATTCATTTATAATCATGTTTAAAATATCTTTATTAGTTGACGATGGAGAGACAGAAGATAAAACATCAAAACGGCTTTATTTAAAACCTTTGTGAGATCAATTTAAAATATTTTAACTTTAACTGGTATCCTTGACGCTAGGTGGCAAACTAATACAAACACCAAAAGTGCCTAGGGATATTTGTTTTGCCTAGACAGTTTTGAATATTTCAATAAAGGATAATAAGTATCCCAAGACTTTTTTGATGTATGTACTTATAGAAAATAAAATAATCCACTGAATGTCAGGAGGCAGGAGGCAGTGTCACACACCCCAGTCCCAAACTAAGCCCTCGGCTTGTTCTATGGGTATTAGACAACGGTATGAATAATGGTGAGTCATACTTACATAATTAAATATGTAGTAAACATCCAAGACTCAGCAATAAGTACAGAGTTAACCGGGATTGGAAACAGATGGCTAACATGTCAACAAAAATAGTGCATCTGGACATTATGTCGAAATGAAAGAGTTTTCCAATCTTTACACGTCAGATACGAATGTGGGTGTAATTCCCCAGGGTTCTATGACGAAAACCAAAACATCGAAATAGCTCGAGATTTTGCATTTTATAATACTTAGATAGTTAGGAAAATTATTAGTTGTTAGTGTTAATGACAAGTTTATTTCTCCCGGGAAAATAGAATACGGAAAGCCGATAGATGTTTTTTACGCGGACCGACGCGCGTATATTTACGAGTAGCCAGTGCGGCCAGTTCCTGTGGCTGTTTCACGCGGCGCTCTCTCGGTTTATCTAGATTTTTCATCACCTAGATCTATATTGCACAGAGGCCTTGTACTCAAATCTACCTCACTTGTTCACTCATTCTGATACAATTTACCATATTTCAGATACCTGTCTAATATTTATAGACAGCGCTGCGTACTTATATGTAAGTGGCAAGGAAAAGCTCATTCTAATTATGATTTAAATGGTAGGTATGTTGTCGTGGTAGATATTTTATTTTTATAAAGTTGGGAGTGTAGGTAAGTATAAAGTAAAAAAAAAACACGAGAAATAAGTTTACAGTTTGTATCATATTCAGTAATTAAATTGTATAAGCTTTCCCATCGACGTGCTATTATTTTATTTCCTATAAGATCCACGAACACGCTCAGATGTTGTCGCTCGCGCGGCCGACGGAGAAAAATTAAAAGTAGAACTTCAATTCAGGAATTCATAATTGACTAGTTTGATATAAAGGTTGAAGGGACACGAGTTGTTTTTAAAGTTAAACCTATAACATTTAATTTGTAGATGTGTTGCAAACATCTATGAAATTAGATGAAGAAGCTATCGCTACCATGGTTAAGGTTAAGAATTCGTCCTCTATCTCTCCACCTCTTCTTACTGACCAAACAAATAATGATTTTCTAATCTTAAAAGTGTTCTGTCTTAAATTAGTTATGATATAAATAAATCACTCCATATTTAAGAAATACGTGAACTTGCAAATTTATACGATTACAAGTTAATAGCAAGCCATTGGTCGAAGGAGGTTTTTTTCACACTATACAAAACGATCCTACTTATTTTCAATACGGTTTCTAGAATCGCTGTAAAAAAGTGGTTTTCCTACTGTGGGATACTAGGGATGTTGTCCAAGTAGACTTTTGAAAGGTTTAAAATATTTTCTTTTGTAATTTAATACTTAAAACTCGTAGCACTTTACCTACCTAAGTCCTCATATGCACACCACTTAACTTACTCGTACACGTCATCTTATCTAGTACGTAGTCGGATCTTTCTGCTTGAGCATTTTGCTTTGAGGTCTTTAACATGCGTTTTTTTCTAAAGTTACAACCTGATGAATAGAGCTACACCATTCTTATATCGATTGCGAAGGTTCTCTTAATCAGCAAGAAGGGATGTCACATGTTAAGTAGTAGGTGATACTGACATCCGTTTAGCATGGAAATTTCCTCCCGCTGTAGGTTTCCTTCCTTCAGCTGTAAATGGAAGACAGCTGGAGTCACCCACACGCACGACATACCTGCACTGTCTTCTTAACTGGTCTCTTATTCGTCTGAGTAGTCTTTTGCAGGACTTTTGAGTCTAGAACTCAGTTCTGCGACCTCACTTGCTGCCGAAAATAAAATGCAAAGCGCCGAATATTAAGCAAGAGCTGCTTGATACACAGCTGTGCAACTTCAGTTCTTGCGAATTGTCTTCATATTATTCTTCTTCTTTTTTATAAACTTGTCATACTACTGCCCTATAGCAAATTGTTTAAAGATTGCGGATTATAGATCAAAACTACTCATATCGCTTTACCACCTGTTGGGACCAAATACCGATCTAAAGCACGAAAAAAGTAACCAGATCGCTCATTTTACGATTCGGTAGGATCCGTGTTAAGTATTTTTTATCATCAATCCCTTAAAAACAAAATAAAACCAGAACACCGATCAATCGTCAGCACATAAAACACTACGCCCGCAAAAAGCGCAAATACCCGCAAATATGATCGCGTACAAAGGCGAGGTTGTGACAGGCGCTGACGTGTCCAGCGTGTCTCGGGTGTCCATTATGCGCTTCAATGAGCCTGCGCGGCGGCCATCTTGCGCCTTTGTGCGCGCGCGCGGCATTCAGCGCGCGACCTGCGCAAGATTCACACGCTTTTCACTTTGCTGATATTTTGTGGGATTGTTTGAATAGATCTTGAACTTGAGATGACTGGGTGTTTTGTTGGTCGATTTGTGGGCTTTTGATAGGTGTTAGAAATATGAACTATTTGTGTTGAATCGAAGGTCCAAGTCACACAACTTTTTTTGAACCTGATTTTTTTTTCCATCCATCAATCAGTCTTGTTACGCAAAGATGTTTTGGCAGATAGAGCCGAAATTATTTCAATTTCAGCCAAAATTTTAATAAATCTCTAGACTGTTATGATCTTATTATACACTACCTTTTCCCTATTGCTATCGCATTGTCATCAATGTGACAGCTCTTGTTATCTGTCTACCGTCGTTTTTACTGTCGTTAAGGCGGACGAGTTTATAATTAAAACAATGACCGAATAGATCCCCACAACGGTGATGTTACACTGCTTAGCGCTGAGGGTCCCAGTGTCTCCGTCAAGCGGCACTTCCGTACTGCAACCAGGAAACCACTAGCGTGCCTTTACCGCTTCTTGTTAACACCGTTACGGGAAATTTGATTGTTAAGCCAAACAATACGTCGTTGCACCGCGGGAATCGAACCGTGACAACTCGTTGTAGAGAAAGCACTAGGTAAAACGATTTTTTTTTATACTTTTAAGTTGTCTCTTTACAAATCGGTCTTAAATAGCTTAAAAATATTTTTAAAAGTATTTTATTCCTGTAGACTATAAAAAAAATATTTTATAAAAACTAAGTAGGTAGGTAGAGTTAAATAAAATAAATAAATAATTATTTTTGGTTCAAAAGTGGCATCTTAAATTAGACAGGGAGCATAATGATTCTAACTAAAGCACCTGTGTTCATTTATTTAAGACATAATTTCGAGTAGTCAGTCTCTATGGCCCGTTGTAAAATAATGAAAAACCATTATACCTACTCCATTTCTTTTGGTATTTTACTCGGTAATAAGTCCTAACTGATGTGGTGTAGTGCAACTCTTCATTTACAAACGCTGTTTAATATATCACAGTTAATTTTCCCCAGAAATAAAATCTACAGAACTTGTACTATTGTTTCTTGTGCGATCCAGATCACCACCACCGTATTACGCACTTTGTACCTACACTCTCAGGAAGCAGAAACTGGTGTCACCCTGGTGATCAGGGATGGGAGGGTAGTAAACGCCGGTGAGTTAAGGATAACTAGCATAAGGGCATTCTGTATTAGTCCTCAGGGTTTACTTATTCATATCATTAGATTGAAACTATCCGATTACCCGTGAGACTCAATCCCAATGTGTTTTTGGAATGAGTGTGTGATTAAACGTGCTCAATAATCATGTTACGTGGCCCAACTAGGACGGGCGTGTTGTCACAGATGCGCTGCGGGATGGCTGTTTGTATAAGATTTCTCCGAAGGGCAAACAATCCACGGTGAGATATATAGTTATCCACCAGAGCGCTGGCAACGTTCAGTGATCTAGGCATGGAATGAAGATCGAATATCGTAATTTAAATGGGTTCGGTTAAACCAAAACACCACTTTCTGGATCCTTGTTCTTTCTAAAAGCAGTAGACTTTCACAAATTAACAGTCTTTTATACTTATCCTAAGTAATGAATTCAGATTAAAACAAGGAAAACCGTTCCTTTAATATATTTTTTTTAATGTTTTAAATCTATTCCATTTTTTTTGTTTAACCGTCAATATCTGTAAGAGATTTTCGTGTTGTTATGTGATTCCTTGGTCTAATGCCCGTATTAATAAACTGATCTCAACTCTAATGCTCGTCTCGAGATGCATCAAAAATGACAGTGTTCCATGGTTTGGCGTTTACTTTGACGTATCTTGTGACGGCCTCACAGACAAGATGAGTTTATTAATACGGCCCTAAGATCCGAATAGGACACGATTTGCACCAGGTTGTTTATTCGATGAAAAGTATTTTATATCCAATTTAATACGCTAAATAATATGTGGCGAATAGGTAGGCTGACATAGTTCAGTCCAGTATTTATACCATTAAAAAAATATTAAGGATGAACTTTTTTAAAATTGCAAATGCTTGTTTAAAAGACAAATTACATACTAATCGAAAGTATGAAGCCTATAGAATATATAAACGTTAGGTTTGGTGCAAATTATTAGTACTGACGTAGGTATCTGTTTATACCTGCCTACCCAAAAGTTTGACGGGAGAAAGATAGTCAACCTAACGTTTGCATATTCTTATATTCAGGCTTCATACTTTCGATTGGTATTTAATTTGTCTAGTAAATAAGCAATTGCATTATTTTTGAACAAAGTTAATATTTAAATTTTTAATTAATTATATACTGGACTGAAAAATTTCAGCCTATAGGCAGGTGCCTATTAATAATTATGATATAAAATACTTTTTATCAAATAAACAGCCGGTGCAAATTGATTCCTATTCGGATCTCATACTAAATGTCATTAAATTCATTATTTAAACCTTTTGGACAATAAGTTTTACTTCACATGTTGGACATCAGATGTTTTATGACAACGCCTTCCAGGAAGCCTTCAGGCCAAACGAAACATGATGAGTGGTTACCTAGGTACTTAAAATTATCAATGTCATGAAAATTCAACTCAAAAATATGGTCTGTTCGCTGATTTGTTTTGTATTTATATAAAATAAGTGCCTACATACCTATAGATACAGTTTTTTTTTAATTTCGTCGCAATTAGGACTTAGTTAAAAATATAAGTAGGTAGGCAAGGTTTTGTATTGTATAGATTATGGTTAATATATTTTGGTTTGTCATTTTTATAGGTATATTTATTACTGCTACTACTAAGTAGGTACTTAAACAAAAACGTTTTTAACTTAGATGGGTATTATGTTATTTGGTTTGATGGTTCGGGTTTGTTTTGGTTTTAAGATAAATTTACCGTCGTAATTATGTACTTACCTACCCTTTGTGCCTGTAGGTATCTTCTTGGAACCTGAACATTAATGGCTTAATATTATAATTTAAAATGCAACTTACCTATAAATTCTAATTATATTTACTGAACTGCAAAATAAACGGTCCCTTTGTAAGGAGTTTCAATAGGTCGGTGGTACCTGGTCCTAAGTGAAATTGCAACGAATGCAGTTTATGAATGACTTCCATCATCCTCCTGGCCGTGTCCCACACTCTGTGACTTTAATAAACTAATAATTAATAAACATTTATGGGTATTTAAGATACCTAACTACCTGCCCAAGTATGATGTTAACGTATATGTCCTAACATTATAATTTTGGTTTAGATTTGATTTCTTTTTATTTTTAACTATAGGTACATCGTATTTGAATAAAATTATTAACTTTGAAAAAAAGGAACCTGCCTACTGCAGGTGCTTCCAGGCCATTCCAGCCCATCCATATTAATTTCTTGAAACAAAGCCGGTTCCGTTTATAAAGGCGGGTATTCACGTGCGATTAGACGGCCAGGTAGGAGCCACATAATGCGCCGAAACGCACGTAAACTAATACTCCATTCACACATAATGCACCATAAACAGTGCGCAGGATTATCGCCCACTCCCACTGCCCACTCCCAGCGCCCACTCCCCACGGGCCCGACCGCGGACCTATTCATTTCTTACAATTAATCAAAATTAAATCAACCACCGACTACTCGACCGACTTTAGAATTTACAAGCACAAATCTACAGTTCGATTTCAGCTGGCAGAACGTTGAGTAGGCGTGTCCCCCACGAAGAAATCTGGCCAATAGAGTGCGGTAACAAAATATCCGTATTGGCTATTAGCAGGCCCCGCCCGCGCGGGGTGGGGGGATAACGTTCTGAATTCAAAACGGCTTATCGCGGCTTAGTTTGCGCGGCGTGAGCGCCTTTTGCGAGTTGAGAGGGTGTGAATCACCGTAGTTTGAAAAGGTCGGTTGGCGTAAGCGAGGGGTTGCTCGTTAAGATGGTTTGGCAGTGGGTGGCGGTCAGGTTGGCTCGAGGGGGGTTGTCGTTTTTACTCGGCGGCGGGCGGCGCCGCGCTCAGACGCGCTCCGGTAGCTGCGGCGAGCGCTCGCGTCGCGAACCGTCTTTACATTTTCCGCGTTTTCCACCGTTGGAAAAATCGAAGCCTAGAAACTAAATTTAAAAGTGTTTAGTTAGGACTTAAGTCAGTGTTAAAACTTTTTAAGTGATGTAAGACAGTGCAGTAAAGATGCAGGCAATGAGCGCGAGTTCGGGAGCGCCCCGGGCGCCGCAGCGCTCCCCCTTCGGCATCCAAGAGCTCCTGGGTCTTTCGGACTCCAGGGACAGTAGGGAGCGGTACTTTGAGAATAGAGATAACGATAGAGTGCTGAACTTATCGGAGAGCCGGGACCGGCCGGCGTACGCACCACAGTTCCCGCTGCCGGCCTCGGTGGCCAGCAGGGTGGCGTATGCCGCCGCCTTCAACGCGCAGGCCGCGGTGGCAGCAGCCTTCCTGCCGGCGCCGCCGATGTTACACCCCCCTCCTGGTAAGTCTTGACCAGATACACCTAGTCAGTTCAGGAGACACGTCAGCACTTGGTGGTCCTGTCAGATAAAGTCATGAATATTTTGGCACCATCTCCACCAAGTCTTGCTAGATATTAAGGCTCCCGCTTCCGGAGCATGGTGCCCGTTAATTTGATGAAAGGATCTGTAATATTTTGAGCAGAAACAAAAGATTTTTAAATGTTTCTGGAAATGCTTCACCATCACTTCTTGTGTGTCGTGACACTAATAGATAATTATAAGTAGAATAGGGAGAAAATGACAAATTGTCTTACGAATAAATTAAAACACAGAACTACTTTAAGAATAAATTGCGTTAAAGGTGGTGTTGGATATTATCCGAGTCAAGCTCAATACCTATGCAGCTTTTGCCTTCCTACTTACTCCACTCTGCTATGCCAAAAGTTGCAGATAGTAGGTAGGCAAAAGCTTTCTTCTGGTCTCTCAAATACCTGTACCGCAACTTCTGAACCAAGCCTTAGACAACTTGACCAGTGGTTCCTGCTACCTTCTTCCTGGTAGGTACAGTAAACTGAAGCCTCCTCTCGTGGTATGGGTTCAGTTTTAACTCCATATTGACTTTGCTGCTTACAACCAATCTCTTATAAACGCATTCTTCCGTTTGTGAGAAATTAATATTCTTTGATTGTTTGATTGTTCGGTTAAGTTTGTAATAAATTCAACGGGTTTTCTTTGGTCTGGTGTTGCGGCGATATTTTTTGGTCGTGTTGTGAATCGTCCGCCGGCGCATTGTGCGGGTTAATTAGACCCAGCCGCTTTGAGCCGCCGCCGGGTCCGCTTACACACACTATTATTAAATCGAGGGCAATCTTATTAAACGATTTATGAAATGTATGGATTGTTGTTTAAATCTGAAGCAGAGCTAATCAAAGTGGTTGTATAACTAAGCATATGAAGAAATGACGGACGGACGAAGGATTTGGTTGAATATGTCGTATAATATTTTAGGCACAATCGAGGTGATAAAATACCTACAGAGGTACCAATCACTTACCAATATTAACTTCTCTAAATTGAGTAACCTCAGGCTTTTAACAGTTTCCTAAAAACGTTGCTTTAGTGAACTTGTGGACAGAACTTCATACCAATTGGATTCTTATTAGGACCTTGCAAGATAATCACATAAGACCTTAGGAATAAATACCAAAGTAGGTACCTACTAAAAGAAAACTTGGTATATAAATCGATACAAAAGGTAGGTAATTACTTAAAACAAAGTGTTTATAAGCATTTCGCAAAACGAGTAATATGTTCTCATCTCACGTTAAGTAGTAGGTAATAGAAAATATTTTTCCGACCACCAGCGACTCTTCCTCATCTTATAAGTAGGTACTCACTTTTTTTTAAAATTTTAATCGTACCCTTCCTCGTACCCCGTTTCAATATATTCACGGTCTAAAAAACCAATAGGTTTCATTTAAACTTTATAAAGTGTGTCGGTATAAACATTTCACCTCAGACTTGAGTTTCTTAGTGCGCTCTCTCGGCGGACGCGCGCCGTCGGCCGCCGCCGCGCGCCGAGCGCTTCTTGCGGTGGTCAGGTCACTGTACGACATTAAACATCCACCAAGCAACTTTTGACCTAAGGAAAAGGGAAATCTTCTTTATGCACTTACATATTATTTATTCAATTACTTTTTGTACTTTTCCTTTGATTGCAATTGAATTACTTACTTATAAGATCTAAAACTTACCGAATACTTATTGAAGAAGTAGTTGGAGATCGTTTTTTAGAAATATAAAAATATGTTTTTCACTTCTCATGCTCGTAAAGTTATTTTTAAGCTGTGTATAGGCTGCATAAAATTAGTATACTAGTGCATAAAGTGTCGTCGTCATCTAGACTCAGACAATTAAGCAGTAGGTACCTACAGCCAGACAGACGAGGTGACTGCATAAAATAAACTTGTTATTAATACATTTACTTTAATTTATTTGCCTTCTATGTTTCATCTAACAATAAAAATATTTTTAACTATTAAAAACAAGCATTAATAATAAAAACATTACAAAATCAACGAATGATTTGGCAGTATTACGATCGACCTAAGTTAAAAATGTCATGCAGAAAATTTAATTTAATAAATGAAACGGTGGCGGGAAATAATGTTTTGGTCTATAGAATTGGACTATTAATTAGGTAGTGGTTTTAATTGTATGAAAATTTCAAAGTCTGGAAAAGCGGCAAACAATCAATACATTCTCACTCAGGTAGGTTTTTTAACATTATCACTGGTTTGTTTCCTCGACTTAATTATCTAACCTCGCCTGCCGGCTCGGGTGGATACCATAAGTCTTGGATAAAATGTTCTATTTTATGCCTTTGTTGTACAATTACTATTAGCCAACCAGGTAAGGCAAACGCAGAATCCTGAAAAACTTAATACATTGCTATCCTGTAGTTTGTACGTCAAGTACGTATTGCATAGCTAACTTCTTAGAATTTTAGTAAAAAAGGAGACAGGGATAGGTCTGATCAAATAAAAGTTTATTGTGAAGCTAGTGCTGCACCAGCCAGTGTTAAATTTTCACCACAAAAGATATCTCTCTTTCTTTCTTCTAGGCCTTTCCCATGTGTAGATGTGGTGGGGTGGGATGCCTTTTCATTCTTTATTCTTCACCCTGCCGTTTTTAATTAGGTACGTGACGTGCCAAGGAATTTGCAGTACTCCAGATCTTTGCAAGAGCGAGGATCTTAAATAGAAACAGTCTACCTATTTATGTCACGTAGAGGCCCAGAAAACAGCATATTCAACCAAGTATGTAAAGTAGGAACATGTAGAGCTATGTCACAGGGAGCATGTAGAGGTGACGCCAGTTGCGCCGGCGGCGCCCCGCGGCCCGCCACAAAGCGCCCCGCCCTGCGCGCGCGCTGCTAAATAAAACTCACTCGTCCATCTGATTGACGCAGCTGTCCCGAATAATTCCTAAAACAAGAATCCCAAACCGATTTTACAACTATTTATACCTAACAATGATACTATATGTAAGCAATACTGTCACACTCTACAGTTACCTTCTTTCAGAGAGATAGACATCGTAAAAAAAAACATTTTTTTTGGCATAATACGTAGCTGGTTGTTCGCCGGTTTATTCCCGAACAGAGTTCTAACAATTTTCTCTCTTACTCTGTAAATTTCTCACCGATCCGGCCCATTTTCGAGTTTAAATTCTAATTGACTTGGCTAATCTTCAACCAAATTTCATAAAAATCGGTTTAACAATACTCAAGTTATCGTCAAACAAATATACAACCATACCATAATGTCCATCCCAGTTGATTTAAAGACGGTTACAAGTTTCAGATACATCCAATCTTTATTTCAAATTTCACTTCGTGGCTTCCTAAGACCGTAACCCAAAAGATGTTGGTCAAAACATTTTCCAAAAAAAATAGCGGTATTGAACACGTTTAGTTTTTTATGTCAATAAATACCACGTAGGTACGTATGGTGTCACTAGTCATAACCGCATTAATCTCTTTTCATTCACACCTATGCCTACATGCCGATGTCAGACAACGTTGTCTAACGAAGCGTCCTTATCCTAAAACCAATCTTAAATCCCAACCGGCTTGAAAGGCTCTCAACACACGTCAAACAATCAATGACACCTCCACACAATACGCACAAAAACAAGGCTTTGTGTCATTCGGGAGAGCTGGTACACCGCGCGACATCTTTGTGGGCACACCTTTGTGCTGAATAAAGGATGGGACTCTATAGCGCGAATTAGTGGTCACTTGCCGCTTTGTCTTACTTTAAGGAAATTGGAGCTGTTGTTTGTTTGTCCTTGGAGAGGAATCTGTTAAGTAAATCTTGCTTGAATCGATTGTTTTAATGATCCTGATAATGGGACTGGCCAGTTCATCAGGCCTAGACTTTTATTGCTTGAATTATTGAGTTGCGTTGCTATACCACTGCACTGGGTTACATTACACGATTAGAAGAAGTAAACTAAGTGACTCAGTCGGTAAGTGTTAAGTGTACTCCATTTAGGCTGCTGCACTGGAGAAAAATATAGCAGATAGACACATTAACTTGTTACTATCCAAAGAAACTACTGTACTTATCTTAGAGTATTCCAAACTTCCATAATTAAATTAGAAAAATAGGAACATTTAAGTTGAGATTCGTGTATTTTTGCAGTCACAACATGCCATTTCTATGTATTTTATTGTATCTCTCCACCTGCATTTAATTTTGCAACAAAGGGTACATTATAATGTTGCATTCAACGTTGAGAAATGTCCAAATAGAACTTAGATGGAAGTGTCAATAAGGAGAAAAGGATTATTCAGGTATCTAACATCAGATTACAGTCATGAGGTAAAACAAACACAGGCACAGGGAGTAGAACCTTACCGTTTCTGTTTGTGTATCGGCTGGTCCGCTGTGGGTCAGCGGATCGATCGACAGAACCGTCCGGACCAAAACGCGCAAAAACAGAGCGTTAATAGCGCCGCGGAACCCTAAACGCTTGCACACACTGCAGGATATGCTAGATGCTTCAGTAAAACTAAAAGAATGAGGCATCTCACAGTAGTTTATTGTCTATTTGTGGAACCGATTTCGTGAAAATATTCTGTGTCGTAACGTAATGTAATTACCTACAGTGGTCACGGTGCATTTGTTCAGTATATTGTTCTGAAAAAACTTTATGGAATTGCATAGGCATTTAGTAGATTTTTATATGATATTTTTAAAGTTGTGCTATATTTTTTCAAATATCTTTATAAAGCTTGAAGTGGAAGTTTTTGGCTTTTTTGGAAGTCCGTTCATTATCTACTGTTATACCTATCTGGCGCAGTCAGTAGGATCAATTGACACCGGTAGAATTTGACAATTGTTTCCACGATAATTGTACAGTTTCGATCTTGCAGAGGAATCCCGACTTTACCCGAAAGGGTTCGGTTATTAGTTCGTAGCACACATGCGCGCCGCACACACACGCAGCGCACATAATGGATTCGCGCGGCGGCGTGCGATGTTAACCCCTCCTTGTAGAACCAGTTTGTTGCCGTGCGGCGGGAGCGACGAGCGGCAGCGGGTCAACGCTTGCTTACAATTGTTAAATAATACTTAAACGTTCACTCATTTAACCAAACTAACTAAAACCGGCGTGATCGACCCTCTGATTCCTTAAAGCAACAAGCTCGTAAAGTAGTGTGTCTAGTTATTGTGAACAAATGATGCCCGAACTCACACAAAACTGTAATGATGATGATGAGTGGGGACGCCCGGCCGGAGCCGGCGGCTGGCAATCGGTCTCCCAGTCATTCCGCCCAAGAAAAACTATATGGTCACTCCGCTACCAAAAATTAAATCGAACTGCCAAAATTGGAGTCAAAATCCCAAAGTTACCATAATCCTTTAAATGATAAAGATTAAATGTAACCATCCAAACCTTTGCAATGTTGCTCATAACCAAAAATAACTATCTTCATGTACTTAGTGCTGGTAGATACACTCTACATATATTTCCGAGGCGTAGAAGAGCCCTCATGTGGCCTATTTACTGAATAAATTATTTGAATTTTGGGTTTTATATTTTTTTTTGAACTTTACTGGCATTTCCTTATAGAAAGAATCACCTCATAAATTAGATCTCTTTGTGTAAAACGTGAATATCAGGTACATGCTTGTGGCGTATGATTACTGTTCTGTTGTGTTTGCAGCGATTGATCTAGATTGTGGCTATCTATTATTACGACCGCTCCTTTTCAAAATACCTCAAATCCGAAACTCCTTCAACCTGACCTGAATTAACACACTTCGTTTGTAAGCGCGCCCTTCACTGCCCTGCAGCAGGGCAGGTGTTCATCATTGCCCGTCCCGCTCTCGCTCCTGCTCGGCGCTGGCAGTCTATCGTGTCGAACAGCGCCGCGGTTGCCGCGCTCCGCCAGCGCCGTGTCGGGCGCTGATGACCTGGCGACTGCACCCTGGAATATACAGATGCCGTATTATGAACTGTCAAAACTTATCTTGACGTGTACCTTCTTACTTGTGCCAGATATAGAAAGTAACCGTTATAACCTTGTCTGTTTTTGTACTAGTACGAGTAGGTTGGCTTGGCTTGTGACTGTTCATTAGACGAGCTCTGATCGAATAAGGCAGCATGCACATGTTCTGAAAGTTGGTTGTGTAACAGCAATCTCAGATTCACTACAAAGTCTAGTCAAGTCTATATTTAAAGTCGTTTTAGTTTATATCAACTCAACTCAACAGGTACCTGTGTGGTGAGTTTTAAGCACTCAACACTCGTAGGTAAAAACCATCATGTCTGAGTAGGGGTCTCGAAACCATTATCATTAATTCAGAGTATTCAGACTCGTAGGTAGATGAAATTCAAATAATGTTAAATGGAATCTAATTAATTTGACTATCCTAACTCTTTATTGTACTAACAAGGGAGATAACAATTATAAAATAGACAAAAATATAACTACGGACTTGTGATGCTGAATATCCGACAACACAACACAAGCTAGTTATGACCATATTTATAGGCGATACAGCAGCTTATTGTTTCTCATAAAGTCCGTTATCAGCCTAGCTTTCAACCAGACTCACCTGCTATATGCATGGTGATGAGGGGGTGCAGGATGCAGCAGATTAACGTCACTAACCCAAAAGCAGCATATTGTCTGTTCACTTTGGCTTTATATTTCGAACTATTAGACCTCAGGCTGGGCGCAGCCTGGTCGCTAGGCCTGTAAGTAAAGAAAACGAATAAGCCACAGACTAGCTATATCTGGCGGTAGGGTAGTGAGCTGTTTTAGCTTCCCGACAGAGGGCGGCCGCGCGCCGGTTGTGCGAATCGTACGCTTAGGGCGCTGGATGTGCACCGTACCTTAAATTATTAGTTTTTTGTTATTTTATTCTCGCATTTTTTTTCCGTCGCGTATTTTCCGATTCGAATTTCTCCCTATCGCAAAGTTTACAATATCGGTACAATAAGTTAAAAATATGAAGGTGCTATGTTAGATGTGCAGCAGGCTCGGGAGTCGGGGGACAAAACGGCCGGAACTATAACTAGATACTAATATAACTTTGATAACTGGACACTATAACATAATTTGGAATAAAGAAGAGAGAAAGAATAAAGCATTTTAGGGTTGCCACAAAATTAACAATGGGTAATCATAGAACGCAATCTAAAACTCTAGCAGAGCTCGTTGCAGCTATTAAAAGAAATAGAGGAAAATAGAATATGAAGGTTCTACCCATATTCTATTTCTCTTCTATATTTTTTTTATTCTGGCGCTAAGTCTGACTCGTGTTTTAATTGAAATTGGGGGCTTGTGTTGGATTTTTTTAAGCAGACCGAAGCAGATTAGCTATACTTATAGTTTAGCCATTGGTATCCTCAAAAAGCCGATGACGGCTGGAAGCAGCCGAAGGTCCTGGACGCTTCTAGCGCTGTAGGTCGGCGCTCGAGTGCGCGCGGCTCGACACCTCCGCACAAAGCCGCGGCAACAGCTAGTTTCAGCGAGCTAGTGCACACGCGCGGCGATGTTCGTTCACTATTTATTTTTTAGGGTTCCGTAGTCAAACTAGGAACCTTTATAGTTTCTAATCTAGTCTAGCTAAGAGACTATTGCTCCCACAAAATTGTAATTTGGCATTAGTTATACATTTAAATTACACCTACAAACTGTAAAATAAAGCCTGGATTTTTTGCTCCCTTAGATATATGTAAAGCAAAGTAGTTATTTTCACATTAAAACATGAAATGAGGATCAGCTTTTAAATAGTAGATTGTGTCACAAGGGAGCAAAATGACATATTTAAGGCGAGGGCGTACATTGAATCCTGAACGAAGCGAAGGATTCTACAATTGAATCCCGAGCGTAGCGAGAGATTCTAAAATAGAATCCTGAGCGTAGTGAGGGATGCAAGTGTTAACGCCCAAGGTGGAAATAATTTTGCTACCGTGTGACACATACTGCTTTTCACATCACCTATGAGGAAAATAAAAGATCTTAGTGATGAAACAAATTTAATTATTCACACATTCTAGAAATGCTGAAATTATCAAATTTAACAACAGGAAATTATCGCACTTAACAACAATTATCAAATTTGGCAACAAAATGTCCTTGAACAGAAAAGTGCCACTTTGATCCCTCCTAGCAGGGAAGAAAAGTCCTCTTTCCGAGTAGGTGATATGAAAAATATGTAGTAACATCATGTCATTAAGGATTTCTAGATTTGGGCGACTATTTAGAACATATTGAAAGTGTAATTTTACATGCCCTCCTCTCCCATAATCATAAGCCAGCTGAGTCTAAATTGGAGGATATTGTTAGTCATTTTAAACTCTTGTGAACTATATATGGTCTATGATGGGCTTGTCCGCAGCGCTAGTAGATTCACTCTACATTACCGACGTGTAAAAGAGCCCTCATGTGGCCAATTTACTGAATAAATATTTTGAATTTGAATAATAGAGTTCCAAGTACGAAAACCGTTAGATGTTATGACATTTCACACTGTCAAAATGTGGACTTGAATTTAGATTTCATTTTATTGCTGTTGTTTTAATTTGGATTTCTTATTACGCTACCCCAAAGTGAGTCAAACATATGCTTTAGTTAAACAGATTCTAAAATGTTACCCACTATCGTTTTAGATAAGTAATATTAGTTTTTTTTATCACCCACGGCTTTACGTTCGAAATTCAAATGCAAGTACCAACATAAATAAAGCACACTTGTGCCTGTAAGGGCCTCACGGAACGATCTAGGTTTTCACAACCTATTGACGACATCTGCTTTTAAACCGTTTGAAACCAATCTCAAACCTAACTCTTCAAATGTAGAGCTGAAATTCAGTTGGGTTGGTAATTCTCCCCCGTGTCTAATTAGCCTGAAAACGAAACTATCCGACACCCAAGCGAATTTAGACTTTAAATCACAGAAGAAGGGGTTTAAAACGGATTGGTTTAACCGCAACAATAATAGAGCACACTCGACCTCTCAGCGCCGCGAGATTTCCCGCGTTTTTTTCTGCAAATTTCTGCACAGAGTAATAATTTGGTTTAAACTGAGAATTTAATTTACAATTTATGTTATTAAAATAATCACTGTAATAACTACCGGTTTTAAAAGCTATTGCGGACGCGTCTGTCAACCGAAAAATGATTTTAAAAATAACATGGCGGATAGGATACCTCTCCATGGTCCAATCCAAAACTCGCAATATTAAAAACAAAACGTACTACGTCAACGGCTAGATCATGCATCTCTATCTGTCCCGTAGCCGGGGTATGTAGCGGTCCCGGTCTCTCCCAGCAATAGCCGCTTATGGTAATCGCGCGAATCGCAATGACTTATTAAACGAGGACGATCTTATTATGGAGATTTTATTGACGCTCATAACTTATTATGGAAATGGGGAATATATACGCTCTTTGACGTTATTATGTAATGGGGATCTTTAGATCATTTATTTACGAAATAAACATACATTAGATATAGGTTTTTATCTACATTTACAATTCCAATGGCGACCAGGTGCCAAAGAAGTCAGCTAGGACATCACTTTATTTTTAACTTATACCTACAATATAACATCACAAAAGGTCGAACCACTAAGGTCCAGCTTAATTAGGGCGAGTAGCCATGACACCCCCTCCCCTCGCGCCCTAAATGCTAACCCACCCACCTTGCTTATGGAGATTTCTTTTCTTAGGAGCCAGCAGCACACTCGCGAGAAGAACCGATCCACTTTTATGTATATATAATATCTCGATGCTAATTCATGAAGTAGACGATGTAGGACAAGGATAAAAATATATCACTTATATGGGAATTGACTGGGACATAGTTATCTCACTGATCCGGTGTCACCTGAATCACATGGTATCACACACAATACATATTGAACTACGACAGTATTCAGATGAGTAAGTTACCATTTATTTTATCGAAGGACCATCTATGTATATTTGAAATTGGACGTAAATATGGAATATTAGTTTTGTACACAACTACATGTACGAAGTCATTTACTTAAGTTTTTCTCCTATACATTGAAAATTTTGTTCTTCATTCAAACAGCAAACAAGCAGCTAGGCTATCTGACAGTTCGCTACACGGGCGCTGAAGTCCGTGAATATCATTATTATTGAAGATTGCAAAAGCGTTGCCTGTCGTTGTCGATCACGTCAACATAACCAGTTAGTTAACCTGCACATTTATTACCTATTTCTAAATATAAACATGGGTTTATAAAGTCTTTCTTTTCCCGCCGACTCGAGCTTGGCGCCGCTTCAAGAATGACGCAGAATTGAGTCGTCTTGGTTAAAAAGTCCGGCGCCGAAGGGAGGGGGTGTATGGATTTTCGGGGGTTGTTTAGAGCGATACCCTCCGCGCCGCGTTTGTTTATGGGCGCTGCTGGCAATGTGTTTGCGATCTCGTAGTTATAAATATGTATAATTGAGTAAATTTGAGTATTTAAAATATGTACTAAAAGGACTTTCCTGACGTTATTGGTAACAATCCCAAACGCTGATACATTTGAGTCAACTATGTACCTACAAAGCAAAAAAAATGTACTTTTCTGACATCGAAACGACACGACAAAGAGATACGTTTTTGTTTCCCTTCCTATACATAAGGTTTATACCCCCAAATAAACAATGGGACTTACACAATTTACTTAAAATTAATGTTGAAAATTTAAAATGCTTTCTCTCTCACCATAGACAATAATGAAGCAGACTAAATTTACAATTGAATTAGTCACGTTCAAAAATTTAAATACAATGTAGACATTCCAGAACCACTGCAACAAATGGCTGACGTAGCTGGTCCCACAAGGCCCCAGGCTCCTCATCTGCTCCGTTCTCTATGAGATTCCTTGGACCGGGCGCTGAAAGAGTTAATTGGTCGAATAGCGGGGAAGCACGCTTAATTGCGAGATTACTTTGTTATTCCATTACTGAGATAATTAAAGCGTTGTTAATACAACGGTGTTCTTTACTTATGTCTCCATCGGCGCGCCCACCAACCAATTGTTAATTAAATTACTTTGCGGAACTTTATTTTGGAATTTCAAATCGAGAAAGTCTTACTTGGTTTGTATTCCTAGGGGACATTTAAAGATCATTCATTTATTTGTTTCGGAATAAAAACAGCAAGTACGGATGACACAGCAAGACCCGAGGAGAAGGGCGTGATGAAGAAAATGCCTGTACACAATAAAAACACAAAACACAAATTTAAAAAATGTACCTACATGCTAAAAAATCAGGATAAGGGCGGGTGATAAATGGACCGGTAAACAGCAGCGGCAGGCCGCGCGGGCAGTTCCCTATATCTAAGTTCGAATTGCGTTTTCTTACTTTCATAAGTGAGAAATGCATTTTTTTCCGAAACATTCCAGGACTGTTATAAAACAAACCATAAGCAGGCTTTTTTCAGTTAGTAAACTAACAAGTACAAAAATCCTCTCACTCGCGAATTTTCGGACAAATTTATTATTTATTTATTTATTTATTTATGAAACAGTTGAGAAAATAAACTGCAGAGGTGCGAAGTTGCGGTAGGTTACGGGCACTTTTGTCTGAGTCTACCAATGCTTTCCAAGAGGAATACCGTTGCAAGGAACTCAGAAAACACTAAAATTTTCATCACCTTTTCAATTTTTTAAGCTTACTCGGAATGTACCTAGAAATAAACATTGTTTTTTGACTTTTATGCATTAAAATCAACAAACGCTACAAACCAATTATGTCTAGGTCGTTGGCGTGCGGGGTGGACGTTTTTTTATAATTTTTCAAGGTCTCGTGGCCGACGAGCCCGCCTAATTCCACTTTCCCGCTTATTCCGCGCTCCGCCAAATTAAAAGAAAATCCAACAGAATTAAGACCAATTAAAATGTGAACGGCTCCGAAACCTTTTAATTCGCCCTCAGATGTTTGGGACATCGCGTTTGTCTGTTAGGTCCGCGGCACAAAGCGGCCCAATTTGGGGCGGATGCGGCGCGGCGGCGGCGCGGCGCGGGCGCGGCGCGGGCCCGGCGCGGCTCCGGGGCGGAAGCGCCGCGGGCTCGCGGCTCATTGTTAATTACCTCCCCCGTGATGCACTGAACTGAAGAAATGAGAAAATATTTATGGAGTTAGATTATAATCTGCAATGGTTTGAAGAAATAAATAAACGTCAATTAGTCAGTGCTTAAAACGTCAACGTTAAGTGTCACTGTTAAGGATCTATATATCTATACAAACTCCGCTCCTAAAAGAAAAGTCACCCCAAGTGCATAAGTTACCTAGTAGGTAAACATGCACGTTTGTTAGGTAGGATCTGGTTTTCAGTCAATAATAATGACCCAGGAAATTAAAACATTCCTATGTCCTAGGATCCTATTCTTATGTCGAGTCTCGTAATATCAATTAACATCTTTGGGTTCTTCAGATGTAGAGCCGAATGTCCATTGAGCAAAGTTTTCAACGGGCCACGCTTGCTTTAGGACAGTGGACCGTAAAAGTAGTCCCAGTTTTTATTGAAATATAATAAATGAAAAACCATTTCAAGAAACGTATTTCAGCTATTGGATATATTTTTTTCTTTCGTAGTACCTCCCTTAATATTTCGTAGGGGTCGGACGCGTTGTTGTCTTTTCTACTTAAAAACCAAAGATTTCATAAATGTCAAATTTGAATATACAGTCAAGGATTTAAATTTGTCACCCACCTTAGTTCCAAAGGCAATCTGCAATCTACAGCAATAAAGTGACTTGGCATCTCTAATGACAATGACATCTTCAAACAGATTTTCTTTGAAATGGGTAGCAAATTAACCTCCGTGACCATACTTACCTGTCTAAAAAAATACGGGTTCGTTCATTCGGGTTCGGGCTTTTGGATCTTCCTCGTAATGTCTTTAATGATCAACGATTGTAAATATGTAAAAGTAAATATAAAATCGAAATATATGCACGTATTCCAATTACAGATAAGGATACATACAATGTAAAATTTCATACAAATGTTAGTGTTGTTGTTTTCCGAAAATCCTTAACATTGATTAGGTACGTAAGTTAGGTTAGTTATAGACTAATGATTACGACAAAACGAATTCTTACTTATTATACCTGCGTGTAGAGCGTTTATTGACATTTTCCTAAGCTCCCTGTGTACCCCATGCCTGAGATCGCTCTTTCCTTTCTTCGCTCTGGCACAAATGAGGCAATCTCTAATGAGGCCGCCGATTGTTCTCTATTCCGTCGCCACAGGGTCCACAATCGCCTGCCGATTCATTAAGGCTTTTGATTAGGCTCAGGCAATTAGCGGCCTTGGTTTAAACTATGGAGAGTAAAGATGCAACTGAGTTAGAGACCTAATAAACGGTTATTATACTATACATAGGCAAGAAAGTGTATCGGTGCATATCTGGTATGACACAGGGAATATAGGTAAGTACATACATACATAGATACCTTCACGCCCTTAGTCCCAGAATGGGGTAGGCAGAGCTACAGAATTCCCCAAAAACTTTAAAGACTTGTTGACAATTCTGTAACCACATTTTGCACAATTAGGCTAAGATCCAGTCCACCACCAGTGTATTACCACCAGTGTATTGACCAGTGTATTAGTGACAGGTTGCAAGTACGCTTCTTACGACATCCACATGGAGTGGCACTAAGCTAACCCGGCAACCACACGGGACTCATTCCTACTAATACACTTGGATGTTTGTGTTTTAATAATCCAAGCAGCTTCACTGGTGGACAGTGGCTCGATTCTGCTCGGTAAGACTATATTGCTTTTGACAAGTCAGTATCAGGAATTATACAGAAGTACCCGTACATACATAAACAAAGCCGATAAAAACAAAAACCCAAATAACAAGAAAGACTTGCCGCAGCGCCATCTATAAGCGCTACTTTTTATCGCCTCCCTAAGTTTAATCCCTTTTTTACTACGACGTAAAATTGTTGTTCCGATGTTTTTAGGACAACACCCTTACAGCGTCACATAGACACAACATACACCAATCAACGGTTTACTTTGCCAAACACATATACTCAACCAAACCCACTACTTTCAAAGCAACCTTAATGTGCTTACTCTAAAGTTGAAAACCAAAGCTCGTGTGAGCTCTAGGTATGAGGTTGCGTGAGTTAGCGAGCGATGTATGTGTGGTGCGTGTCGGCGCGCCGTGTTTGCAGGCGCGTCAAAGCGCGCCGTGTGAATGGCAATTGGGTTTTTTATCGTCTCCTCGAGGCGTGATAACGCCCGCGCCCACTGCGCAGAACGTGACGAATAAAGAACCCAGCGGAATTGATTTCGAACTACATAGATAGTTTGAAATAAGAACAACGGTCCTAGACATGATGCTTAACGCTAACGTAGACGATTTTCGAAAACGAAATGTATGGGATTGGCATAAGCGTTTGACGCTATCGTCCAGAAGGAAGGAAGGAAGGAGAACCTTACGTCAACTATATAACAATATAACGTTCGTTGATGCCCGGTTCCTATATTCAAGAAACGAATCGTTTTCCTCACGCCTCGTCAAAATATGACACATTTTGTACGTAGCAAATGTCGTAACGTAACGCTGAGGTGCGTAAGGAAAACGATTCGTTTCTTGAATATAGGAACCGGGCATGAATGTATCTTTTCTATGGTCACAGAAGCCTTTTTAGCAGTGACAGAACCATGCGCAGTGTCCGTCTGGATCGCTACCACCATCTTATCCTTTAACCTTCCGCCAAGCAGGAGTGTTCGCATTGTTGTGTTAAAATATGGGGATAACACAACTGGTGAAATTCAATACTAGCAAAGCATTCCATCTTAGCCTCATGGTTATCAACGCTTTTGCGATCTTGTAGTCATGCAGTTTGGAAATACAAATGTCCTAATCCCACTTCAGGAGGTCTATGTGTGCTCGTTTGCCTTCTGGCAAAAGCTGCCAAAAATCAGGCAGTATCATCATCATGTCAGCCGAAAGACGTCCACTGCTGGACATAGGCCTCCCCCAAGGCTTTCCACTCAGACCGGTCTTGTGCTTTTCGCATCCACCGCGGTCCCGCGATCCTGACGAGGTCGTCACTCCATCTTGTTGGAGGCCTACCTACAGCTCGTCTTCAGGTCGGCGGACGCCACTCCAGAACCTTCTGACCCCATCGGCCATCAGTCCTGCGAGCAATGCGCCCCGCCCACTGCCACTTCAGTTTAGCTATTCTTAGGCAGTATGCAAGACAGCTATATCCAAATAGGTTTGTCCCTTTCGCTGCATGTAATTTGGCAGGTTTTAAAAGATTAAAAAAGGTTAAATATGTTTATTCAGTAAGTAAGCGGCACGGCCACTTTTAAAAGAACCGAATCTGAAGACACTTCCTAAGAGGAGACCACTGCTGAGCTGAACTCCAAAAGAAACTCAACAATCAGAGTTACTTTTTTTTATTATTCTTAAATATGGCCCCAGAAACTAAAAATGGATATCTTTAAAAGTTATCAGTATTAGGAATTAGGTATACAAGCCTTACAGAAAGAACGCTTGAAAAACCTCCAGCAGCATGAGGAATTGAGGACCTTATAACCAGGACTTGATGAAATCTTTCTTTTCAAGCAGTCATTTGAATTACTCATAAACCACCCTTTAAGATAATTTGAGAGTAAAAGGTTAAAGCATAGCCTGTTATGAAACTTCTTGAGTAAAGAAAGACCGAACCAACGGTACACCGCTTGCTGGTAAACCACTTTCACCTGCATAGTCCGTAATATGGTCCCCTTTATCGCGGTGGATAAAGCAGCCGTCACTCTCCCACTTACATACCCGTCAGAAAGTGACAGATATTTTAATCACGTCTATCCACATCGATAAACGATCATATCTATCATCGATCGAAATATCAGCCTTCACCGGGACGTGAACCCAGGGCCGTTAGCTTCGTACGAGGGTCACTACCAACATTATCCTTCTTCTTAGGTAGTCGGGTATGAACAAACGTTGGGGTCATTCTTAAAGAAAGCAAAGGTAAAGAAAAAGTAATAATTTAAAAGCACTGAATGCACTGCAACCTGCATCCACTCATCCCTGATGAAGTACTCCCTAAACACCTGGCAACTGTCCCTGTCTAATTAGTACTAATTACCACGAGGACCGGAGCCGTTGTTTTCCATTTTAAAAAGGGACAGCGGCCGAACTGTGACGTCTCATGCCAAGTTCCCGTTCCAGGCAGGGGAGAGGACAGCGAATAACAATTACATATCTCCGTCCCATTTACTAGAACTTGCCATGTTTTCATCCAAATCCATACACCCAATAGGTATTAATTTTATTGAAAGGATACCGCACGGAAAGTGTGCAAAAAAACTTCGGTGAAATTTGTTAAAAAAAATATCTTACGTGTCTTGATCAATATATGAAAATACTTGGTGGGCAATAAAATCCTTTGACTAGTTTATACGAAAAAAAATATTTAGTGAAAAATCATGAGCATATTGGTTCCATAGAAAAAAAAAAGGCGGAAAAAAGTGGCCTGTTTTGAAAGAAAATATTTATTAAACTGTACATAGAATATGTTTGAATTTGCATTATTTATGCTAACAATAAAAAATATAAAAAATATTCAAAATCCACTAGTTTTCACCGAATCATTTATTAAAAAATACGAAAAACCAAGCATTTTTCGTTAAAAATCATTTCTAATCTAAATACTAAACAATAGAGAGAGGGCTGTGGTACAAAACTCATATTAATAAAATTTATGCATAAAGTATCTCTTTAGTTATTTTTACTATTGCAGAAAAAGGAAATAATACGATTATATATAAAATAGAAAAATGCACACCAATTTTACTCATTTTTATGAAACGCTACGCTACTTAAAAACTAAACATTTATTCATGTAAGTTTCTTTGATGAAGTTGATTAATTAAATGGTTACTAAAACATAAGTTCAAAACCCACCACATTTTTTTTTCTTTCAAACATTTTTCTGTGCGACCAATATCCACATTTTTTCTCATCAACTAGTCATTTTATTCCCCACCAAGTAGGTACTTTTATATATTGACCAAGCTACATCATCACATCTAATTTTATTTGCAAAAATCTCCGATTTTTTTTCTCCATCTTTCCGTGCGTGTCCTTTACAATGGTGACAAGGTAGAGCTTAAACCCGGGATAGGGATAGGACACAGGATAATTATTTTTGCTGGGAAATTAAACAGTTCCTGAGAGAGTAGCGATTAAGTATTTATTTATTAAGGATATCAACAGCGCATTACAATTCAAAACAGTAAATGAATTCAGATAATATTAATGACTAGTACCTACGAGTACTATATATTGCGACCTGGGGGTATTTATATCTGTGTTCTAATAGACTGGGCAAGGAAAAGGACTGAAAAGGAAATAGTAGAGTCACAATTAGTATTGACATAGCACTTCCCTCTACCTTTGTACCTATATTAGTTTGATAACAATATTGTAATATTTATATTTTGTGCGATAAAGAGTTTGCTAAGTACATGCGGCCGGATCCTTGTTAATCTCAAATTTTAGTTATAACATAGTACGTAAGCGATCGGGACGTCGAGGCCATTGTAATGATATGTGTTTACGTGACGGTATGGCTTGTGGGTCCGTCTGCGGCAACGTAGCTCTCAAACGAATACACCGATTTGGATGCGATCTTTATAAAAGATTGTTCTATCGAGGTGGTTATCAGCTGATTTGGTTGGCTGATGGTTTCATGAAAATCGATTGGGCTGATAAATAAATATCAGCTCTGAAAGAAGGGTCGCATTTAATCCATCGTTTTTATCTATTTGATGGTTATTTTAGTTTTTGTACGCGGTGAAGTACCTAAGGACAAAAATAACCACCGACCCATTTGGATCACGACACACTGCGTCAAAAACGAGATCCATCCAAATCATTCGAATTACTCGTAAAACAAAAAAGATTTCTAAGCCAAATAAGATTGAACCAAAACGCAAAAAAATCCCATTCAAACTTGAGTCTAACTCCGTCCAGCATAGCTTGGCTTCCCGGATCGTTTCTACGCATCCCGTCTGTACGCACATTTAGTAGTGTGCATCAGTCGGGGGAGGTCGGGCTCCGTTGGCTGGCAGTCGAGTATTGTTGAGGGCGGCCAGTGTGTGCTGGTCCCTGGGGTCCGGCGCGCGCGCCCCGCGCAGGCCCGGGCGGCGCGCGCGGCGGGGCGGGGCGCGGGCCAGGCCGGCCGGCCGCGGCGGCTGGTGTGAACTAGTGCTCTCGTCACACGTCCTACAATGCCCCTAACTGCCTGCTATTAACCCCGCTCAACCCTTCGAGAATTAGTGATGTTCGCTAATATTTATTGAGGTCTGTTTGGTCAACAATAGTTTTTCGTACCACTAAAACTACGTAACTGAAATTTTAGAGGAAGGCTTAGTCCTCCGGTGAATGGTATGATGTATTTTTTATACTGAGTCATATATTTATTTGCATCTGGGAATGAAAAAATCTGCATTATTTACCTAACATATATTATGCTTAGTATTCATTTGACCTGATTTTAATTTCATGATTTTCAACATTCAATTTATTACTGAAAATGTTGATTAATAATGGAGGTAAACAGACAGAATAACAATAACCAGCATATTTTGATCTCTGATTTTCTGATGTGGAGGTCTACATTTATTTGTACGTTATTTTTTCGATTTAAAAAATATTTACTTACCTAGTTTATTACAATTAGTATAAACGCCCATTCTTAAAGTGTAAATTTCGATTCATTTTCAAAAACGTGCCATTTATTTTGCAATCTATATAAAAACAATTCATGCTAATTAATGAAGACGAAGACCGGTGAGCCCATCCCTACGGTTCACACCTCGAGGCCCTTCCCAGAACACCTCACACTTATATCTACCTTAATCTAGTAATCATAAAGTTCATTTTCGATTACGCATTAATCTATTTTCAATGATACAATTTTAACAAAAATGAGTTTTAACTTGCTTGAAATAAGGTTGAAATTAGTTGTTAGCCTGCGAAGACAAAACTTGTAAGACTAAAACAAAGTATTTCCCTGTTCATAAGGCCGGTTTAGTGATTAAGCTGGAACGATTGTTCGATCTTTCAATTGACTTAAAACCGACTGCAGTTTTTTAGAGAAATAAATAAGATATTTTGAGTTTTCTTTGATAAATTATTAAGATGTGTGATTAAATTGCTAAGCTTAATCAAAACATACGTATGAACATGGTAAAACTATTATTATTAAGGCAATATTAATATTTATTTACCTTATTTGCAAAAGTACCTATTCTGAATGGGTAACATACTTTAATAATGACATGAATGACCTACTATCGAACCAACGGAACCCTGACCCACCATGGAACCTTGTCACAATGATTGACGTGCGATTGTCGTATAGCTTCGTATGACAGTCCTAACGTCAATCACTTTGACAAGGTTCTATGGTGGGTCAGGGTTCCGTTGGTTCGATAGTACATTAGATGGACACCGGCCTTATAATTAATCTGCCGTTCGGTACTGATTCTCAATTATTCTGTTCTATAAATAAACTCAAGGTAGTAACGTCACGACATTCTGCTTATATCAGTTAATTTCGCACCAATGCTCAACTGGCCTTGTGGCGCAACGGATAACGCGTCTGACTACGGATCAGAAGATTCCAGGTTCGAATCCTGGCAAGGTCGAAATCTTCTTTTTACATTTTTTTATTACTTTTTTTTAGTTATTTTAAGTATCAGTAATTGTACTGATGTTTTTTTTTAAATATAGGGGTTGTTTTTTTTGTTTGGAAAATATTAAATCAAACAGCGCGTTTTGGCTGAGTTATGACAATTTCAAGTTTCTCTTTTAAAATCTAACAATACTATTAAACATTCAAACAAAAAAACTTAAAATAAATTTTAACCCACACAATGTCTCGGAGGCGTGATTCTGCGCCCTGTTACTACTACTATTTAATTTAATATAATATTAACCCTTCAAGTGCTATTGTCACGCAAAGCGCTCGTTCACAGTGTTGTGACAAAGGCCGCGCCCATTATTAGAGGCTTTAGGTGACAGTATTGTGACAGTGTCTCGTGACATTTCCGAGAGGTGACAAAGGCCCAGTGTCGCTTTTGAAGCTTTGTATCCATTGAATCAACACGATAAAGTAAATCTTTGCAATCTATAGATTTTTTTCTTAAGTATTTTATGTTAATAAGATGGCTATTATACTTAAATAAAAAGCTGCAATCCGCAAGGCCGTAAAGATAAAAATGAGATTTAAGTAATTAATTGAAATTCTGTTTATAAGCCGATAGCTTTGGAATGGAACCATATTTAGAAAACTGGTTAGAAAATAATATAAGTAGGTACTTACTCAAAATATTCTTAGAAAATGTTACCTACTTGTGCTGGGTGAATTTCCAAACAATGGCTTGTGATAATTATAGTCAAGCACATAATGACTCGGCAAGTGGTTGAATAAGGGTCGGAATATAAATCACAATATGCCAAATTTAACGACTTTTTAATAAAATTCCAAGAATTATCTTTATTTGGATAGGCTACCGCTATTCAGTTTTTTGTTCTTGTTTCCATAATTTTGATCAATGACTAGGAAATTTTTCAGGTAACATAATACTGTGGTTTTTCTGGAATACTTCTAAATTGGTTATTTACAATAACCAATTTAGAAGTATTCCAGAAAAGCAGACCATTAAAAGTTTTAATTACAGTTACTTGTTTACTAATTTGATATTTAAAATTTCAATCCTTTAAATGAACTTACGACGATTTGTATCTTTTTTTTAAATTACCTATTAGAATCTCGAAATAAAAGCTTGCCGCGCTCGGGCCACGATTTCTATTTTTACTGTTTCATTGTTATTTTGTAACTATTACTTTGTCACACTATATAAACATAAAACTAAACACATTCCTCAACTAAACACCTAACTTTTATCATTCATATGGCCTCGACCCCATCAATTAATTTGAAATTTAATTACAACTGTCAAAACTGCAATAAAAGTAGCATTACGAGAGCTTAGCGGGCCATAAGCGCTTTGTGAGGGGATTACCGGGTCGAGAGGGGCAGGGGAGGGAAGGTAATTCTACGCAAAGTTGTAGCTCCTCTTAACCTACTGTAGCATTTTCAACGATATTTTTAGTTCTAGACGGTCGAATATAATTTAGCTACTGATTCGAGCGAGATACGCATTCTTGCCATGGGTTGTAAAAGTTCCGCCAACATTCGGCAGATGGCGCTAGCGGTAAGGAAAGTGCCAATGTTGTGTGGCGACGGCGGCGGACGATTGCAGCAATTTATAATGAAGTGCCTGTTGGCATTTTATTTTTTTAATGTTTTAATAATTTAAGTGAAAACAAATAACATTTGCCCGATCATTTGGGTTGCCCCCAGTGACAGAGCTGTCCTAACCTTATCCGACTACTCAAGAAACACGCACCAACATTTTTTTTGTGTGTATGTGTATATGTGGGTATGTATGGAGCCATATCTGTTTCTTTATCGGTCGTTAGATGGGTCCTTATCCCAAATTCCCGATAGAAAGGTGTTATCGGTTAATTATATTTTTCTCAATTAACAAGAAAAAAAAACATTTGATGGGCTTTTGTGAACAAGATACGCAGACTTGTTAAATGTGTATGATGCCTGCAGACCAAAGTAAGACCCCCTAGTTATGTTTGACAACGTTAAATAAAAAGGCAAAAATGAAAAACATTAAATAGGCAGAATGTGTAAAAAAAAGTACCTATATTTTACGAATCATGCTGAAGCTCCACCATTCCCCATGGTTACTATTTTACGAACCGTACTTCCAAACAACAGTGTTCAAATTATTATTTTCCGGTAAGATAGACGATGGAATCAAATTAACATAGAGGCATCAGCCCTCATAATCATCAGAATCACAATCAAATTAACATAGAGGCATGAGTCTCATTGCCTTGCTTGCCTTTCGTTTAATTATTTAATTTACTCACTCATCTAAATTTTTCACATAGATCCCGGTCGTGGTGACGCGCGCGCATTCCCGCGGATTACCGCCCCCGACTACCCTCGATATTAATTTATTGAGTTCATTTATTAACATTCCTGGCGCTAATTCTTTGGGGTCCCCGGGGCTGGAGAGCCTCGGCAGCGGGAGGGTTAGTAATGGTTAATAAGGACGATTTGTGACATAAGAATTTGGACGTGATAAGAAATTAATAAACCGGTTTATTGTTATGAAAATATAGTTTTATCATATTTATTACTAATATCAAGTGATAGTGCCCTAAATAGGCTGTATTTATTACAAAAAAGTTATCGTTGGCAATAATTATCTCACTATATATTATATATAATTATCTGGCCAGTGTGTACGTTAGTGCGAGTGAATGCAAATGCTCTATCCACCGCGATCAACGAGACACAAGTCTTAAAGAAGTTCGCATATTTATAACTTGCCTGATGTGTTTGCCTCTAAAAACTAGCGTAAACAACGATGCTCCAATTTCCTACTTTTCCACGATCCATAATGATTGTAAAGCTAGCAGGTACACACGTGAGAGGCCGGACGTGCCGCGGCATGCCAATGACGTTTAGCGCAAGATGGCGCCTGACGTGTCACGTGGCGGCCGTTCACTGCCCTGCAACAGGCCCTACGCGGTAATTGACGAAGGTTAATGAGCTTGCACTTAGCAAAACACAATGTCTGCTCCTCTTGACTTCTATCATTCTTTTTATTTTGCATCTTTTTTCTACAGGTCAGCCCTACCTTTCCATGCACTTTTCTGTCCATCGTAGATAAGTTTTAATAATCTGCTTATCTGGTCGATAACTTTTCTCACCCTCTAAACTATTCAGGTCCGATTTCCATGATCTTTGAATATGTTCCAGTTATTACGAAACAATACCTATGTTAGTACGTCTCCGTTTTCGAAAATATTTCTTGAAAAATAGCGCAATAATAATAACCTAGTCTTTCATAATATCTACAACATAATTATTTAGAAATCGTAGAAATATAACTGCCCTTGAGGCAGAAAACGTTATCTCATTTGGTATGGAAATTGCAAAATGCGATGCTTCACAATCATCTGTTTAAAACTTATCTGAACGGTTCGAAGGTGTATGACTATAAATTATATGTATAGGTAGATAGATATTTTATATTTACATTGTTGTTTAATAATGTCCTCGCTTAATTATAAAATTGTATTACAAGATGAACTGTTACAGTGTATTTTTAACTATTTAAGTAGGTTTATTTTCTCTCTTCGTACGGCAAGAGTTTTCTTAACGGCAGTAATTACTAAATTAACCTTTTCGAACGAGTGAGACGTTAGAATAACAAGAAAAACAGTTTATTAAATATTATAATAAAATATTATAATAAATAATATAATATTAAATTGCCCTTTATTTCTGGCAATACTTAGAACATGCCGCTTAGATAGGAACATCTACATATGAAATGTTTTTCAACCATAGAAAAAACATAAACGTTGCATGTCAGACGTATTCAACCTGACCTATTGTCTGTTTCGAATTAATTACGAATTTCGTATTGTTTAAATAACCAAACTTATTCAGTTAATCAAAGCGCTGACACTTGAATGTTGGTAGTGTCATTATTCACCATGAATCGCGTTATGTTGGCAGCCCGCAATTAGGCCGTCAACTCGAAGGAACTCGATCCGATTGGATCGTTACCCGCGTGTTTTCTTTACACGTAAACACTTTAACGATTAGAAAATTATCTGTGGTATGCGGGTCGACGCTTGTCAGTCGAACAGCTGTTTTGATTTAGATCAACTATACAGTAGTTGTATGTTAATGATGATATTTGTATGTATGTATAAATAGGTCGCTTTCATTCGTTTGATAATGGTGGTATGGTGTGGCAAAGCGAACATGGTTTTAAATTGACATGGCCCAATGTGGTGATACAAAAGAGATTGAGATCTGTATTGATATCGAAGCATCTTTAAAAGATTTTCACCGTACAGTTTCCGAACCAGGTAGCTTGTCATAAGAGTTTGGCGCAAGTCACGCAAGGTAGGTATTGGATGAATAGAGCATTTCCTATAATGGTTTTTAAAGCCACCTAATATCTAAAATGAAGATTAAATACCTATTATTCAGGATACTTATTGTAAGTAAGGTACATTTTTTAAAATCATTGATCACAAAGTACCTTTTAAAGTTTGAGGACCAGGTTTAGTGACCCATATTTTAATTTAAAATTGTAATGATTTTCAACTATTTATTTCTAATTTAAAATATGCTTCACCGTGGCTTTTACATAAAAAGACATCAACGCGTCCGGGCAAATGATTTGCTAAATGAAAAAGGAAATTAAAAAATGTAAGATGACTGAAATAGATACTTTTTAAATAAAAAATAAATAACGAAAAATAATAAGTTAACGAAGTTAGTAATTATAATTACTAACAAATTGCCTTAAAAATGGAAAAGTAACCGAACACCGGCGCCCGCGCCGACGCTTGACGTCTGGAGAGCCAATGACGCGTCTCCACGCTCCGTGGCGCTTCTATTCTAAGTGGCCGAACGCTAATCGACATTGTTTCGCGAAACCCGACACTCTATTGTAGATTTTTTCATTTGATACTTGATATAGAAATTGGTTCGTTGTAGAGGAATGTCGCAAAAAATGTTGAATTGGTTTTGGTTAGTGCAATGACCGTACCAGTTTAAGAGATTTAAGGCTGGGATCAATAAAGGACCGTTGGTAATAATTGGAAATCGGTTGCGTCGAAATCAGAGATTCTTTAACGCACAGCTGGGAGTCTGCTGCTCAACTTCCTGGGATGACGTATAGAAGGCCGTCGTCGACGAGTACAGGTAAATGATCCTAGAGCGCATAAGGACCACGTTTCTGCTCATGTGTCACTTTTAATTTAATTGACGTTGACGCAGGCTTGTTTCAAAATTTAATAAGCTCTCGACCAAGATGAAGTACTTTCCTTGTAAGAAATCTTGAACGAAGATCTCTTCTACAGTCTTCTATTTCCTGTGATAGTAAGGGAAGCAATTCAAAATTGCGTTGATATTTTCGTTATTATTGATTGTACTTTCGTATCAAATAAGCTGCGTGAGAAATCTTGCGTTTTGCGTTTCATTAACCCAACTACTGCCCCAACTGCAACTGAAAGAATCCCATGCATAACTTTGATGCCCCAGATTCATATACTTACCTTTCTGTATAAGGAACTGATTATAGTACAGTATGTACATAGATCACTTACGCAAACATCTTAGCCTTTATTGTGCAAAATGTGGTTTCAGAATTATCAACATTTTTTTAGAACCAACAGGTAATCCTGTAGCTCGGCCTACTCCACTTTGGGAATGAAGGCGTGACTTTATGTATGTATGTGTATGTATAGATAACTTCTAGTTCATTAAAGTTAATACGTATCAACACAGTAGCGATAGCTGAATGAAAGACCAAATCTAAAAAACTTTTTGCCAAGTGCCGCGTCATCTTTATGGTACAGATAGGCATACAATCATAAAACGATTATTCCGGTTACCATAAATAGAAAATGGTTACCACCGCTCAAGTGCTACTGTTGTTGTAACCGTGTTTACACAGGCAAAGCCGATAATTATGTGGCGCGTGTTTGTCTTGGCGGCGGCCGGCAACGCGGCGGTTCCCGGCCGCTGCACCGACACAAAGCTCTTACACGCACCAATTCACAAACATTATTTATCTACACATAATTGAGGAAGTCTTTAACTATTGTGCTTTCTTATTTTCTTAATATTGTTAGAATTTAAGGACAATCGGCGCAAAACTGAAGGGAATTCGCCTTCGAGCGACCCATTGTCTCGTGGATTCGACGACTGCGCGGTCGGAGTTCTGTTTCTTCAATGGCTTTATTAAAATATCGATAATGGCTGACAGCTGATTGAGATTCCTCAAACTATGAAAAGGGCGTTTATTGAATTCTGTTTCCAGGTTCCCAGGCCTTGATGTAAATATTACAGCTTAAAAAAGCCATTTCCATACTCGCCCAGAATATAGTTCTAACCTATCGAATATGTAAATTATTGTTGGAATTACAGTTTTAACGATACCTATTGGTAAAGGACACTACGTTGCGCTACAACCTCGCCTCTCTAGCCTTGGCTAGAAGTGGCCATAATTTTTAATTCTTAAACATAGCAAAGCAATCTATTGAATTACACAATAACTCCAAAGTAGCAACGCATTCAAAGTTTATTAACCCCTAAATTATTTCTCGTTCTCGTACTCGTTCAACCACTTTGACTCTTCGTACTTAATAAAGTCGTCCTGACTAAGGCGGCATGTAATCTCAAAAGTAGTTCTACTCAATACGGGCAAAAAATAAGTGGCAGCTGATTTTCGTCGATACGATCCAATTTGGGTGAAATTTCGCACCCATCCTAAAATTCTCATAGTTTTGATTTAATTGGTTCATGCAAATAAACGTCATTTGATACCATTTGATATGCAATCCATATGTCATATTGACCTCCAGTGGCGAAGCGTCACCTAAATAAATAGACAAGCCGGAGCAAAAAAAGGTGTATGGCGTGTGTCGGTTTTACGTTTTGTTTGTATACCTACTCTATGCATAGGAATTTTTGGTAAAGCCGTAAATAATCGGCTTGTACGAACGCCTCGCGACTGTTGACCTCAGATTCGGACACAGTTCACTAATGTTTTACCAAATCATCATTTGGCAAACAATGCACCACATAATTTTATATTTTTTGTGGCCAAAAGTCTAACCTAACCTAACCTAACCTCACTTATTAAGCAAGCCCATGTAGCCTATGTTACTAGAAGGCTCTAGAAACAGAAACAAAACAGTCTACACAAAAAATTGCAGTCTAAAAAAGCCAGTCTATCCTTTTAAGGGAATTTTCTTATTTATTTCATCTGCAACCAACCAAACTGCGTCAGGACCCCGAAACAAGCCATAAAATTAACCAAGCTCATTTCTAATTTAAGATTCGACCTAATAACATCACGATTTCAGGAATGTTGATTGTATCTCTAATGTAGCTGTTTTGTTTTACTGTTGCAGGGTTCCCGCAGCTCAAGTCGCCCTACAGCCCCTCGCAGCCGCACCTCTCAGGTTGGTACTATTCAACAACATATTCTTACAAAGTGACGAAGCTGGCTTGATTGGTTGTGGCCGGGGTAGTTCCACCGATTACTCTAGACGTTAGTACCAGTTGAGTAGAGTTTAGGAAAGTTTGTAGAGTCACTTACTTGTAATTAGGGATGACACTAGCTTGATATTTGGGTTAACTCACTTTTTGATACACACAATTGGTTATGAAAACACTGTAGACAATCTATAAAAAAAAACTTTATAAAATATGTTTTTGCTTAGTATGAATTAATATAGAAGGTCAGCATCCATACCAATAATTAGAAATGTAAAATTAACTTTGTCTGTTTGTTTGTTATGCTTTCACAGCTAATACATATTACCTATTTTGATGAAATTTGGTATAGGGATAGCTTAAATACCTGGACATAGCGTACCTACTTTTCACCTAAGAAAAGCGATAGAGTCAACAAACGCGGACGGAGTAGTGGGGAACAGGTATTTACTTTATAAACAGTTACGATCAAAACTTGGATCATCCATGTATTACAAAGTGTAATAGTGATCAGATGAACTTCATTAATGAATCTAAATACGTCTTACGTCTTAAACTAGAATTAAGCTTCGAAGAATCTGGCTTAATTGGTTAAAGAGAAAATAATCTTTCTCCGTTTTTTAATTTAATTGATGCCAATTGCTTAAAGGTCATGACAGTTAATTAAGATTGTTCAATTTGTGATTATTTAATTTTGATCGGTTGTAGGGGGGCGCTGCGTCGCAGAACTGAATAGCTTTTAAATGTTTTGGATACAGCAGTCGAGTATAAAAGGTACAGTTTGTGGATTATCTAGGTATGTACAGTCTAACTTATTGCTGAGACTCAAATAGAAAGACATCGTCATCTCATTTTTTCTAAATTTCTAAATTTAAATACTTAACGTTTTCATTTATTTGACTTCTATTCCTTACGTTAGTCCGCGTGATTAATTATTGAAGTTCAATAAATATAAAAAGTAGGGACATAGTTCGTAGCTCCTTACAAACGGTAGGTACTTCATGTGTTTTTTGGTAAAGCTAGTCAGAGAGGCCGCCATCTTCCTAAGGCTAAGTTGATTAAGCAATTTCTTAGCCTTGACACCTACTCACAGAGCCGGTGTCTGCCTAATACCCGACAATACGTGCCAGTGATTTAGAGAAGTAGCTCGGAGGGCCCCCTCCCCTCCCCCTCGCCCCCACCCTCCCTTTGTCTCAGTAATGAATCCGCCAAACGCCAAACGTCAGCGCGCAGTCGCCCAAACTAACCAATATCATAGATCAGAAAACCCCCAATCGCTTATTGGAAATTGAACTGTTCACTGATAGAGATAGAGTTGATTTTCTATGGGAATATTGTGGGAGTTAGGATGTTTGGAATTGAGGTGACGGAGGAATTTGCTTAGGACGTGAGGTTTTAGAAAATATCCCGTTAAATGCAAATTAGAGTCAAGATAAGTTATAAATGGGGTCGCTTGAATAACTTGATAAGTGAGAGGATTTTTATTGTTATTATTTTGTTCCTTGCCTCCGATGCAAATTTTCTACGGGATAGGGCACGTGTGTAGAACACCTGACGCGGCAGCCATTTGTAAAAATTGCCTCCGCCATTTCCACGCGAAAATTTCATATTTGGAACGCCGCGGGGCGCCGCGAGTGGGTTCGAGCGCTTTGTTTCTAAAACAATGACAGCGATGGCCGTTTTCGCGGCATTGTTTAGGACGCCATTTTTATTTGAAAATTAGGGTCCATATTTGTTATGTACAAGTCAAAAGCCCAGGTCTGTGGCCTTATTGGTTACCCTAGTTAGTTAATTTTATTGTAAGCAATCGAGTCGGCCATCTTTTTTAGCATTGTTAATACGTACGGTTGTCGGGTGGGGATTCTACTTCACTACTTACCTTACAATTCACGAGCAGCCCATTGATCCTCCTTCTTAACTGAGTGGAAAACGGCTTGATTATTCTTTAGAAGAATGTATCTTAATACTCACCAACAAATGTTAAAATCTCACACCTTTTTTTCCTTTTCCGTTCTACTTAGTTAACTTTTGCCGCCAAATATGCGTGCAGTCAACCACGACAGACTATTTAATTCAATATTACAAGCTAAATGCCAAGTTCTCCCTATGGGGTCGCTTTTCCATACAAATCGGTAAGTCTAGCACTAAACGTGTTAAGTGGTCGGAACCACAACCTTCTCAATTACTCGAAACATTCGTGAGGAAATGTTTTTTTCTGTCAAGACAAGTAGCAACTGTGGACGTGTCAAAATCCCGACATCGTACAATACTTCAGCCAGGAGTTTCTTATTACCTGGTAATAAAGTCGAGCTTGTTGTAATTTTATATCGGTCGTGTTGGCACAGAGTATCGAGTGTCACAGAGGCGTCGCGCTAAGTGGCGACGGCTTGTAATAACAAGCAGTATATTAATGTTTGCGGTCGCACTGATTTAGTGTATCGAATTTTGTTGACATAAACGCTTAAGTTACAAGTTAACGCGACAATTTAAAGTCAATATTGGTTTAAGGAACTGGCTGCTACTTTGTTGCGTTTCATGGGGATATTAAAGATGTGCGTGAGGAGTAGACGTGTTGGCGACTAGATCTTTTAGTATGACTAGCTTCTGCCTAGGAACTTCATGATTATATCATGAAATTCCTTAATTTTAGAGTAAAAAAAATCTACTTTTAATAAATTAAAAATAATTGAATTTAGGCAAATTATAGTAAACAAATCCATGAATATGTCACAAAATGTTGCATTGCATGATAACATATGGTGTCTGAAATATAAAAAATATTATTTCTTATATACGAACCACCTTTAATGTAAATACGATATAAAAAACAAAATGTCATAGAGAAGGCTAACAAGCACACAGGCCACCTGATGGTAAGTGGAAACTGTGACCCATAGACATTCGCATTCACAAGTCTGCAATCCTAAGACTGCAAATGCGTTGGCAACCCTGAGGACTAAGATGGAATGCCTCTATGCTAGTCATTTCACCGGCTGCCTTATCCCCAAACGGGAACACAGCATTGCGAACACTTCTGTTTGGCGGTAGGTTAATGAATAAAATGGTGGTAGCGATCCGGACGGACCCTGCACCAGGTCTGCCGTGTAAGTCCGTGCACCGTGCGCGGTATTATTAATGTTGAGGAATAAAGGAATAAAACCTACTTCGAATTCGTTTCCGGAGCGTAAAAAAGAGCCCATTCATATTAGTAGTTTTAAAATGTTTTTTCTTTTTTTTGTTATATGAACTTGATGAGTTCATAATAAATGTATCGTGTCACCTGATTCTGACATGCAATTTTAAGAACTATTTCTGTTTAGAAAATGTCTAATGAGATATATAAACATTTAAAGATCAAGGACAATGATCAAGTAATCGAGCTGTCGTTACAACTGAGCAGAAAAATATACTAGAAACTCCTGAAAGCAAATCATCAGTAAAAATATATTACACCCAGGAGCAAACTAAAGTGATTGTATAGAGTCTTATTAATACAATACACCCCGAGGTACCCAATGGTTTTAGTGGGCCATTGACCTCGCTGTCCGTCCCGCAACACAGCAGCGCCTCGCAATTAATTGCAGCGAGTGCAGTGCTAACAGAACTAATTGCGTGTCCGGTTACTCGGGTTCGATTCTCGGAGCGCCTTCATTAACTAATTCCTGGATACTTGTCTTATAATTCCCGGGATTTCTACATAGTCAAAATTCTGGTGTTCGGTTATTTATGTTGATGTGAAATTAACATATTTGGGTCTTTTCAATACTTCGGATAGACTGGATTAAGAATCTAGAAAAAGGTTTTACTTTACAGTTTCTTTTAAAGTATTTTACTTACTTATTATTCGCTCAGTCAATCATAATATGACTTTAGAATTATAGTGACCTAATTAACAAATGTTGGATTTCTAGTTAGGTCTCTATAATAATAAATTTGTCTCGAAGTCGAAATTTAAAATTAATGTCATGACTTTTAAAGAAACTTCATCGCCACTCTAGTAGAAACGCTTGACGTGAAATACTTATCATGGAGGAGTTTCTGCGGTAACCTCTGGACTTCAATATCAGTTCCACTTTACAGAATAGGTAGTGCTTTTGCCATGTAGGTACTTAAGGTAATATAAAATCACATCAATAACCTCATGTGTGTCTGTTTTACATTTACAAAAGTTCTGTTGAATGATCACCGATGCTGTTATCAGAGCTCCCATACTTATCCATGAAACCATTTCTCAAACGAGCTGTCTAACGATAAAGTAGTGATCAAAATCTGTACACAACGTAAATGACTAAATCTATATACATAACGCACAGTCGAAACTCCTGTACCTAGAAACTTGAAATTTGGTACAGGTTTCCCTTCATGATGTAAGTAAGCACTAAGGATTTTACAAAATTTACCCCTAAGGGGTTAAAATAGGGGGAGTAGCGGGAATCTTATTCTACGTAATATAGTAATCTTACATAGGGGTCGGATTGATAACCTCCTATTTCTTTAGAAGTCGGTTAAAAACGAGGAGAAGCAAGCAGAAAGATAACACTGATCTCAATTAGTAGTAAGATAGAAGCGGGTCAGGTTGCAGTGCACGCCGTGGGACGGAGCACGTGTCCCCCGGGGCCCTTAACATTTCATACGTAGCCGCTATTGTTAATTGAGTATTAATTAAACTTTAATGTGAACGAGCAAACAAGTAGTAGAGTGTTAAATGAGGTAATATTAACAAACCATGCTACTTGAATTTAAAATAAAACAACGCAGCAGGTTCATATGGAGTTTAACAGTCCTTTTCGCCTAGAGCGCTGAATAATTAAATGAATGTAGTGTAATGTTTCTAAAGAATTCCTCTTTTATTCTTAAAATGCCGGAATCAAGATTGCTCTTCTTCGAATGCACCATGTATGCACTTACGATCGTATACATCGTGCATTATATTTTTTTGGATTTTGAATGCATGATATTTATTGGTCTTGTAACACCTTGCTGAAATGGTCACTGACGCCGCAATACGTTCGATACGTATGGAGATATCTCTATTTCATTCCAATATGTATTGCGGTGTCGCTCTCGTCAGTGGCTAATTTAGGAAGGTGTGAAGCTCTTAACTTGACAGACATTTTAATAATTCACGAACGGGGATGACGAAGTATCATTGTCCACAACATACATTTAATTACATTTTTGCTTTGCGTCCTGCTTAGCGGCTCTACCCGCTATTAAGCCTCCCTAAAGACTCATTTTCCCGTCCAGAACCTAAAATGAAGCAGGAAAATTGCTTATAACAGCTCCCTGAACGAAGTCCATAGCTAACCTAATAAACCTCCAGAGATTCTCAATCTAGACGCCGAGACAAAGGCTTGCATTCGGTGCCCAACGACCCACCGGCCATATAAGAAGTGCCAGACATCTTAGTTCGTGGCACTGGTGTTTCATCTTCTAATAAGTTTAGTCATTCAATTAGGAGCTTTGGGTGCTGGAGATAAGGTTCTTGAGGTGTGCCTAATGGAGGTATTAGCAATTATAATGGGCGTCGGTAAGTGCCGGCTCATTACCCGCGCGCTGAGGGCCTCGCTGGCCGATGGGATTATTGGGACGAGTGGACAATATTAATACTGAATGTAGGATTCTTTAGCGTTTGTCATAAGTAAGAGATTTCGGTGTTTTATTAACCTGCGTAAGTAGTTTGCACAAAGTGTTACGAGTATTGAAGACCAGCTCGAGAATTCTTCACTTCTTCAAATTAGGATAAGCCTCACCAACAACATTTTTTTAGTTAAGAATTTTAGAGCCGTCTTCCAGGAATAAAAAAAATACTTATTTAGTACTTCTTAGAATCATTTTAGGTCCTGCAACAACGGGGTGCCTAGTTGGTGGTGACCCTGGCTATAAAGCTTGCGGTCCGCGGTTCGGCAAATATTTGTAAGATGGGCGCGAATATTTGTTTCTCGGTCTTGGTTGTTTTCTATATATTTAAGTATTTATTCAAGATTCAAGCATTTATTTATTAATAAAATGGTACATTTTAACACATCATCATATTGAAATATAAATTATTGCTTAATTCGATATGAATTATTAAATTTAGGTTCATTGTTATTTTTTTATAAGTATTAATATCCCTCTAGTACGCACAGTACAAAGCATAGAGCTAAGCTTGGGACTAGGTCAGTTTGAGTGAGATTTTCCCCTAAGATTTATTTTATATTTATTTTTGAACGTTATTCATATTTAGCTTTTCTATCATTCCACAAACTCCTTACGGTGTTTCTGTGAAATTTGTCGAAATAAAACTAGCCTTGATTACTTTAAATCACCTCAATCCTTGCTCCATGACTCCATGTAGATGTGAAAAAAATAATGCTATAACACATTTACAAGTTATTGATACTTAAGACATCAACTATTCAGTTATTCAACTTACTTGCAAATCTTGTACCGTAGGAGTAAAATCAATATGTTCAGGCCAAGGTCGGTCGTAAAGTACGTCTGAACTACACCTCTTCGGTTTAATCCAATTCGGTCGTTTCAGCGGCCGTAACCTCCGGATTGGTCGCGCGGCCACTGTAGCCATCGGTCCATTCACTCAGTTATTAAGTGGCCCGCCCCCGCCCCTCCTCCGAGGAGGCTCGGAGGAATACTCCTCAACCATTATATTTTCACGCACCGGTGCCGTCGCTTTTTTCGTTATATTAGGCTTTAGTCTGAGAGGTTCTTTGTTCGTAATAGCAAATCGGCGAGGGTTTTTTATACCTAAAGTTTACTCTGTGTGTTGCGTTACTCTATGTGACATACTGCTACAGAGTTATGATTTTCAGTCGTATTATATCTTTTAAACGAATATGTATTTTTAACCTCCGACGAAATAAAAGGGTTGTTATTAGTTTAGTTACCGTATCTGTGTATGTATCAGTGTGTCTGTGTATCTGTCTGGGTGTCTGTCTATAGGTCCCAAAGTCCCAAATCGATTAAGACGTGTTTTTTAAAAAAGGGAGTGTAATAAGGAAGGTTTATAGATAGATAATACGAAAAAAAAAATTTTTTTCAAGAGTAATAGTCGCCATTACCTATATCGGGAGATATATATCGAATTTATATTTAAAACATGTGAACCTACTTTAAAAAAAACAAAAGCTGTTAGAAATGCTAAACAACTGCTAAGCTTTGCATATAACTAGCTATAGCATTAAAACTTAAATGCTTTTTGTTCAATGAAATGTTTTGCAATTTCTAAATTCAGAACTTGGCTGTTGTGAGTATGTATAGGTAGAGAACATGGCAAAATTAAGATCAACTTTTGGCTCATCTGACTTTTGGTTTGACTGTACTTACTTCTTTGATGACAAAAATTAGGAAAGAACATTGTAATTGACGCAGAAACTATTGTTGTATTGTGCAGTATGAGGCAGTACTAAACAGGTACCAGTAGGTATTGACCTGAGAAGTTCCATGCAGTAAAAGGAACAGATATATTATCTGCTCCACTTTGTTGGATAATGAGAGCTCTATAATGTTATCAGCCACCACGCAGCCCACCGAGCCCACACTCCAGCAGCCGAGCGCCGAGTAACGTTTCTTTGTTCGGCTTTTTAAATTATTCCTCTCCGGCGAGCCCGCGTGTCGATAAACATCTCATTAGACTAATCGCCGAGAAACAATGCTTCACAACATTTACACCCTTTGCGACACAAATGTTGGAGAAATAAGGGTGGTTTAAAAAATCATTACATAATCCGATCTTAGAATATGAGAGCTCGGTGTCTTTTTCGACGTCGCCTGGAACATATTCCGTTAGATCTTAGTTTTAACCTTCACTCAAGAGCAATAAAAACGGGTCACTTTCTATGGAAATTCTATACAATGTAGACGAGATTGTAACCTAAAAACTGTTTTGGTTTTAAAAAGCTTTTTGCTCTTTTTAACCCGTGTTATAAGTTTGACCCCTATGTGTGTGTCTCTCTGTGGCACCATAGCACTGTGGTTCAGCGTGTATGGAGAAAGTGTCATAAGTCGATTTGTCCAAAACTTGCAACATTATTGGGATAAAATGCATATATTGTTGTTAATTATGAATTTATTTGATAAAATAAAAGACTTACAATTAATTTAATGTGTATATTATTATTTAATAATAAAAAAAAAAACAATTAAAAACGCTTCAAAATGCACTATATTTCAATACCGTATAAATACCTCTTATAAATAGTAAGTAACAAGTTTTCACTTAAAAATATAATAGACAATAGCTTAATATTATTTAATTTAAATAAAAACAACCTATATTGAACGCAAACATATTTACTAAGTTATGTGCAATTCATGCAGTAGAATGAACCGCACGTAAAGAGTTGTTATCTTAAAAATACTATAATTAAACTATCTAACACTCATTAGTGAAACTTTAATGACCCTAGCAATGTAATAAACTAATGACAGATTTAGATAAAACAGTTTTTTTTTTCCTAGGAAGCTTTCTAAGACCCGTAACTAGTGGGTCAGAATTTAATAAAAGTCGATTTAAAACATCGGTATTCGTCGCAACGCGTGACATTTTTCTAGTATTGTTGAGCCTAAACGCCTTTATATTTTTATTTGTAGCTTCGGCAGCTTCTTCTGATAGTTCTCCTATGGATACCATCATGTGATCGAACTGATCGATTACTTCAGACCCATGAATCAGAACTTTATGAATGGACACTGGCAAATTGTACCACGGATATTCCTCAACAAGCTGTCGAGCCGTGTCTAAAGCAAACGATTTAAATCTCTCAGAATTAATTTTGTAACCGGAATTGAGACAATTAAGAATTGTACCACACCGATCAATAAGCTCTTGCTTAATACCAGTAATTTCGGCAGAAATTTGATGTCATTTCTTGATCAGTAAACTTATTTTCTCTCGCAGATACCGACTCATTCTTTGCTATATCTATAGTTTCAAGGACATTTAACCATTTCGCATGTTTTCTGACTAATTCACATTTATTCCTTGCTGATTTTTTCCAGTAATCTGCGATCATTTGGATAATGTAACTAACGCGTTTACTTAGAGCTTCGATTTCAACGTTTTCAGCTTCCGGCACCATTTCCAAAACTTTCTCTAGTATAATTCTATATTTTTCTATCTGTGATCCTTTAGCAAGATGCCATAGTTCAAATATGTGCATTCTTGTAAACTGAACCTGCAAAAAAGAACCTGTAAGAAAGAAAACAAAATACATTAAAAATTGACAAATATCGTAGCATCTTCTACGAAGAGCGTAGAGGACGAATTAATAAAACATCTAGCAAAATCTAGCAGAAGATGACTATTGGCCCAGTAACTAGACTTTTAAACGCTTTATAAACAATCAAAATTATTAACCGGACAGAATCGCGTCATTGACAAAACTCAATGGTAATACAAAAACAATTCAAATATTTTTGTAAAATTAGGTGTGTCGTAGCTCCTAAATAAATATAAAATGTATAGTAAAAACAGCTAGTAAAAATATTATTATTAAAACACATACCTTTGTCATTAATTTCCATGATGATTCAATGGAGTTTATCACAACAATTTTTTAGAAATCCGTCAACAAACAACTTTCACTTTAATGATCTATTGATAAGAATAATTATGCGGTGTAAGTGTGTTCACTTCGGAGGTCTGAAAAACAATGATCCCGACTGATTATTTCAAAACTATTTATAGTTTTAAGTAGGCTGGTAATTAGTGTGTTATCAGAGAAGTACAAATCGTAGCTCGGCTATTGTTGATTTTTTGGACTTATGACCTATGAGCGGGACCATAGTGCATAGCTCTTAAGCGAGTGAATCGAGTTGGGTGTAATTTTTTAATTTGAATGCAGGTTTTTCAGTGGTGGTTCACAGAAGGTTTCATAAAAATTGGTGGCGCCGTTTAAGTGATATTGATATCACCTCTGACAGAATGGGCCGCCATTATATCGGGGTTTTTTATATATCTAATAAATAATCAATAAACTTCAGAATTGCAGAAAATAAGAAAACAATAAAGACGAATACGTACCTACTTACCCAAGACAATATGCAACTGGCATTTTATATTGTCAAAATAGATAGGTATAAATAAGAAAAAACTACCAACACTATCTCGTTCCCAAGAGCGATGGCAGCGTCTTCTGTTTGCACCTCCGTCCTCGGAGCACCCAGTATTCGGTCGCAGCCACCATTACCCCCCAATTACAATAATAATCCAATCACCAAATAGGATATCGCAGTTCCTTCCCCTCGCTCACAACAATATCGTTTTCAAAAAATAGCAAAAACACCCCCCTAACGAGCCCCGAGGGGCAACTCGCCCCAAAAATGATTTTCCGAATGCCCCCCTCCCCCCGGGCCCGCGCCCCGAGGGTCCCGGGTTTCCCCTGGCTCCCCCGCGCTTTTTAGCAACCTGAATAATTGGTAATGTGGATTCGCAGTTGAATTTTGCGTTATGGATATTAGGAGCAAATTGGAAGTGATGTGATGCTTAGAGGTTATGGAAAAGTGCGATTAATATTTTAAAATTGAGTTTTATTTCTATTAGTGTGAGATAATCTTGGAAAACATGTAAATTTAGGACGATTGGCTTAGCGAGACAAGTTAAATGATTGAAAACTAGGACAACTTTATCAAACTAGAATTATTTATACCTACTTAAGGTGTAGGGCGATACGAGAAGTAGTTAAAAGACTATTATCATAAACTGCCTTTTTTTGTTACAGTCGAGTTCTTAAATATGTATTCACTTTAGTACCTTGTCTATTTAATGTCATGTTTATAACGCCATATATGTATCGTCACAGCGATTAAAGTGACAAGTTAATAATGTGTACACTTATTTATGATCTCGTCTGTACCTAGTTACCTACCTTATCGAAGGGAAGTCAAATAATATTTATTATTTTCAATGCCACTACTACGTGGTTTTTTTTAAGTAACATACGAGTACAGTAGTGAATACTTTATGGAATAAAATGCAAAAACCAATAAAATAAGGTTAGGGGCAAAGATGATGTTTTGCCCAAATGTCATTTGGCGTTTTCTTCACATCCACAAAACATAACTAAAAACTGCTATTCAGTCCACGTCCCAATATGCTAACACATATTTTTAATTACTACATTAAGACAGCGGCCAGATCGACCAAGTTTTATTCATTATCTTTGCGTCTGCCCACCTCACTCAAGGCCGCTAATATATTTCACAAAATAGTTTCAATGCCTCCAATAATCACGCATTTTAACACAAATGGCTCTAATCACAATAACAAGCTTTTACCATTAAACAATATAATAATTACTATAATATAGTACATATTATGTCAACTGGCGTGACGTCACGCGTGCGCGCGCGCCTCCCTAATTGCGCATTATTGTCTCTAACGAACGGCACTGACTGGGTCGATATTGAGATAATAATGCTCTTAATTGATATTTCAGTTTGTTGGCTGTTACGTGACAGCCTTTCTTTCGAAACTCGTGTTTAACTAGTAAATGACGAAAAAGATCTGTTCATGTACTGTATTTGTTTAAAGTTTATCGTACAATAAGTATACTTAGGTATTATGAATATCATCAGCCTGTTACATTGTGCAGTAAAAAAATGTTAAATAGAATCTCAATGTAAGAGTCAGGTGCGAAATTACTACGTCATCTGTTTAAAAAATTGCTGATTAAAAAAAGACATTCGCCGATATGTTTCTGCTGGGTTATCTAATAATGTGGTAATATCAGTATATAATATTAGTTGCAACCACTATTACGGAGGTATTTATGTATAAATATATTGTGTACGCTAATAATGGGCAAACAAATATGTATTGCTGTAAAAAATGGCCACTTAAGTAGCATATTTAGAATCGTCAACCCTTTACCAGACATACTAGTTTGACGCTAACAACGAATACGAGCTGTCATAATGTCAAGGATATGATTGATTAGGTTTACGATGCAGCAGCAAGGTGGGATAATACACTGTAAAATAAAGGCCCGGATCAAGATACCTCCCAGCACAGATCCTTTTACGGAATTGGCCTCTAGCCTCTAAGAATTGTCTCAGACCTTCACACCTCAACATGAAGTGTTGATTAAGCCGAGATCATGGCCTTTGTCTCGGTTTTGCTCTCTTTTCCTCGCACCTGCGCCGCGCATGCGTAATGCGATCCGAGTGGCAGCCCTGAACAAGCGTCCTTGTTTTCGCAGCCCTGAATGAAATCCTTAGAAAAGGAATAAAGAGGCTCTCGGACGTGTGAAGTTTTGATTTCTTTGAATGTAAATAGCAGCGTAGAGTATGGGTTTTTGGCCGAAATAAAACAAATAGGCCACGAACTTCATGCGTCATAAATAGGTTTTATTTTGGTGAGTATGGACAGAACTGGGAGATGAAAGAGGATTTTAAATTGTTTTATGGCAATTATGAAATCTTCAGTAACCAAAAATGATTTCAATTCAATTCAATTCAATTCAAATATTTTATTTCAGATAATAAATCCATAATGGTTAGATAAAATAACTTAAATCTAGTGTTAGTATACTTAAATGACAACTATATTCTAATATACACACAACAAAGATTTCGAATTACAATTTTCGTGGCAGTGTCGCGACAGGTGCAATTTGATAATTAAATAATATTAATATAAGGTAATTGAAATTGACGATTTCCATAAAAAATGGTTTGGGCACTCGTCAATCTCTCACTTTTTTACTTTATATATAGTATTTAATCCGCAACATTCCGCCCCACTAATAAATTGGTCATACATTGACTCAAACGAGCAAGGTCGATTGACTGGGTCATTAATTGATTGAAAACACCTACACTTAAAAACTCAGTTTAACTAAAACATTTAAAAAACTCGATGCGCAAACTGCATTTGCATTCGTACTTACGAATAAAGAAGTAAGTGAAAATTAAAAATGTTTTTTTAAAATTGCAAAGTTAGTAAAATGAAAAGAGCGCGTCCCTGGCCGGACTTAGCCGGATCCAATCGCTCCGGAGCGAGATTTGCAGCTCCCCTTGTATAGTCAGCCTGAAAATATATTCATATTTAGCTTTGGTAATTCATACACAAACAAAAACATGTTAAAACCGACGGTTAATTAATTATTTAGCATTTTCGTTTGGTAGTAGTGGACGTTGCCAGCGGTCCGTCCGGGTCGCTACCATGCACCATCTTATCATTTAACCTAGCCAATGCAAGCAGCAATGTTCACATTGTTGTGTTCCGGTGAGGGGTTAAGACACAGACAAATTACTAGTGGGTATAGAGGTAGAATCCAACGCATTTGCGGTCGTAAGAATGCTGTCTTAAGATTGTAGTCTTGAGAATGCAAATGTCTATGGTCACAGATCCCACTAACCATCAGGCGCGCCTGATCTGTGGCCAGGTGGGATCTGATCTGCCTAGGCGGTCTGATCGCTCGTTTGACTTCTCAATGCTATAAACAAACGTTATATTTCGGTGGTCGTTACTCATGAGGCATCACAAAGCCCTATTCCAATTTATTTTATGGACTTTTTAAGCTTTTACTTTCTTCTGAATACGAGTTATCATTGCGTTAATAATATAATTAAGGTATCTCTTTGTGAAACGAAAGTTTGTAAAATGATTAGGTTGTCAAATGATGATTTGGTAAAACATTAGTGAACCAGATGGGCTGAAACTCAGCCGGAAAACGTTGAGACAGACTATTCTCGATATCGACACTAATTACCTGTCTAAGGTAAAACATATCAGCAATGTTTTTATAATTACCTAGGTACCTTATATTGCATAATTTTGAGTGGAGAATGCTTGTAGCGTCCGCTGTTTATGAACAAAAAATTTCATTTTCGGTCTTTTAATTATTTGCTTCCAAAGTTCAAAGGCTAACAAGCATTTTTATTTCTAGTATTAAAACAAAAACTTTAAGCGTTAGTAGGTACTTAGCAGGTTTTTGTACCTAAAAATCACACGTTGCCTTGAGTGAAGTCAATATCATAAATAATAAAAGGGAATGATGGTCAATCCCTTTTACTAAGCTTTATCAAATAAATTACATCGACAAGTTTTGGTTTTATTATGGCGCTGACTGTACAAGAGTTCTGCAGGGCGCATCGCACGGTCAGCATAAAGCAGATCCATTTCAAAATCACTGCCTTCAATTTAAGCTTTTACCTAACTTCGACATAAAAGGAGGGTTCCTCACAAGCTTTTATTTACGTACACATGTTGGTTTCATCGTTAGTATGTTTCATTTAAATCGTGCCCGACGATTATTGACCCGTTCCCTGCATTGGAGTGAAATTATGGTAGGACCTTGCGCAGTCTGGATTACCTCCCACCATCTAGCGGGTTTTGCGGGTGGTAGGACCTTGTGCAGGGTCCGTCCGGATCGCTACCACCATCTTATCCATTAACCTACCGCCAAACAGCAGTGTTCGCATTGTTGTGTTCCGGTTTGGGGATAAGACAGCCGGTGTAATGACTAGCATAGAGGCATTCCATCTTAGTCCTCAGGGTTGGCAGCGCATTTGCAGTCTTATGCTAATGTCTATGGGTCACAGTTTCCACTTACCATCAGGTGGCATGTGTGCTCGGTTGCCTTCTCTATGCCATAAAAAAAAAAAAACTATCTTTTAACCTACCGCCAAGCAGCATTTTTCGCATTGTTCCACAACGATGCTGTCTAGTGTGAGGATAAGATAACCAGTAGCATTTCGACTTAGCCCTCACGGTTGGCAATACATTTGCAGTCAATTGACATCTGTTTGACCGAAGGCCAGCCTGTTTAGAGCAGACCCTTACAGGTTCTAAACTACTTGACGAACTGGATTCCTTAGGATTGTAGTCTTGTGAATCCAAATGTCTATGGGTTGCAGTTTCCAGTTACCATCAGGTGACTTGTGTGCTCATTAATTAATGTGTGCTGTAAATGAATAAATAAAATACATCCTTAATACTTATAGAGCTGATAGCTATACAATTGAATGAAGTTTTAAACCTGATCTGATTTAGAAGGTGGTAAAAGATCTTCGCTGTAGGTACCTTTTCTCGAAAAACTGTGGAAAAAAAGGATAGTTCGCAGCAAAAGCTCATCTTCAAATTATGTTTTGACAGTTTTTTGTTACGAATAAACTCAACAATTACTGGTCCGATTTCAAAAATTCTTTCATCATTAGAATGCTACATTATCCGTGACTAACATAGGCTATGTTTAATTTTTATGCGCAGACGGGGTCGCGGGCAGCACCTAGTATTGAATACATATATATACACTTATTTGTACTCGACAAATTCCGGGTTCCGTGTACACTTAACATTGTGCTTCGTTTTCCAGACACTCCACTAAACGACATATTTTTTGTTTCATGTATTGCAGCGGTCCGACAGTTTTATTCAGGTAATTATTTTTACTAGTTTCTGCTTTGTAATTTTGTAATGCATATGAAAGTTTGTCGACGAGTGCTACGATATTCCTTCTTACCATTTTAAGAATACCTACAGTTTATTCCTTTTGTATAAATTTATTTTTCCTATTATTTAGCAAACTTTGGTTTCGTTGGTGACTTTTTATGTTTGTATAAAAACCAAAAATCATGCCAAATACATAATTTTCAATTAAAAAAAGTTGTTGTTATAGTACATTGTGCATCAAGGGTAGTATGAAGGGAATTACTAACGAGAGTGTTAGAAGCCCGACGCCGAAGGCGGAGGGCTTTTAATGACTCGAGTTAGTAATCCCCTTACTACCTGTGATACACACAATGGTTTTCATCACATTTGCGAGGAAAAAAAACAAAGAGAAAACACTTTAACTCTGCAAAATACAAAGAAATAACTTTTGACGAACGGGAACGTAAATGGAAACGATATTTTTTTACTGACCTCTACCACAGATAATAACTGCGTTTAGTTTCGACCTGGATTCGAGCCAGATTTAGCCAATTTGATAAAAATGTATAATTACTAAAATTAATGATAAATTTTGATATAAACTTGAAATAGGTATAAAAATAATGAAGTTTAATGAAGCGTATAGGTTTTGTGTAATGTAAGTTAGTCTATAGCTAATTTTTAAAGATGAAATTAGAAACCGATTTAATTTTTGGCTGAAAATTAAACCTCCTTAGTCAGAAATTATGTACGAAAGAGTTGCAAATTTTAAAAAGAAAGTCATTACTCCCTAGGGAGTAATGACAAACTCGCCATTATTCCCGCGGGAACAATTTAGGCCATTGTCCTTCTGTATACAGGCATGGAATAACACCATATACGAGCAAGTGTGATGAAAAATATACTATCTGACTGACTATTAATCGACTAGTAAATGATCAGATATTGTAGAAATATGGTGTATCCCAAATATCCTGGTCTGTCCGTGCTCGGGTATAATAAGTAACCGTATGCATAGCTTGGCAAACAGAGACTTGGTTCGATGCAGCGGTCGACTATGAGTGGGGCTAGACAAGTTGCATTCTACCAAAGTTAACAGCTATAGAAAATGGTTTCCTTTTTTAAATATTAACGGCATGACTTAATTTAGCGATTCAATTCTAAATCCGTCAACCTCTTACATCTTATATGATTTCCATAGTAACATTTCGTGGAATGCAAGTAGTCTAGCACCTCTGTCCTGTTAGAAAGTGTATAGCTCCTGGTGCCTTATTCTACGTTGTTTTTACATCTATTGTCATCGTATTGTTTTTGACGTGGCCCACACGTACATAGGTACCTAATGGCAAGGCAATAAAAGCTACCCGAACATTGAAAATAAGGATACAGTCCAAGTAGAGTTAGGGCCCTGATCCCACTTGCTGGTTCCTAGGATATTCATAGAATCTACGCAACTCAAATCTGACTTGGAAATTATAATACAGGAAAAACTCAAGACGGCAATAAGTAGATCCGCGAAGCAGCGACGCGCCGCGGCTCAAATCGAATATTTGCGGGATTGGCCCGGCGATTGGCAATTCCTTCCTCCCGCCTAATTGCGTTGCTGTCTCGTCATTTTGTATAAGCGGTTGACGCTAGAGATGTGATGTAATAAAATATGGAAGTGGCAAAATGATAAATAGCTCAATAAGGAGCTGGAATTTAGTGCCAGTTATTATTTTTGGGCAGGTTACGAACTTTTATTATTTTATCTAGGTATTGAATAAAACCTGAAAATTATTGGGTTGCTTTCTGATTGTTATTTTTTCTGATTAGGTGCTTACTCAACCTTAGGTATCTTAGGCCCGGATTAATAAACTGATCTCAACTTTAATGCTCGTCTCGATATGCGTCAAAATGACAGTGTTCTATGGCTTGGCGTTTACTTTGACATAACTTGTGACGGGCCTCACAGTCAAGATGACTTTATTGATACGGCCGTTAGTAGTGTGAGGCAAAATTGTTTTGTTAGATGTTTATTTTGAACCAGTTACTGTTATTGGAAGAAGCTGAAACTTGGCATATACAATGACGAATTGGGAAGTTTAAGAGCTGATGATAGATCCCAAAAGTGGTCCTCAACCATTTCCGCTGAAATAAACAACGCCAAATTAAGCTCGTCTCAAAAAAAAAAAAACTTCTTAAACTTGAGAACGTTTCATGTTTGTTTACACGTGGCAAGTCGCAAACGTAGAAATCGCGCCTCCAGCGTCGGATCTAATCGCGCGCGGAATTGGCCGTGGATTGCCAATGGCAGATTGGGCCAATGTGCCACATTCGATACTTCTATTCGATTTGTGATCGATTCACGCTTCGTGGCTTCTATAGTCGAGTGCCAGTAACTATAGAGACGGTGATTCGATGGCTCTCAGGGTAAATATACCTCAAAATAACGGTAACAACCCGGATAATCTAACTGCGAGACAAGTTACCGTTAGCACCCGTTTTCAGCTGTGATCCATTTTATTTTGAGTCACTTTAGTTTGATAATGGAATACCAATCTAACTTTAGAAATGAAAAAAATATCACTTCATTAATTGTGCGTGTAATCGCCTGCCCACGCCTATTTCACTCCCTTTAGGCTCTTTTTCAGATTAAAATAGAGATGAATATGTACTTACGCATATTGAACATAAGAATTCCAATTCCGTCTGATATTCCGATCCTGTATTCTGATTTCGAACAGTGTCCTCTCCTTTAACCTAAAATACTTTTAGTGCATTTTTATAATATTTTTTTTTATTGTACATTTTTCCTCGTTTGTATTCGCAGAGTGCAACTTATGAAGCCCTTCCTTTGCTAAAGATTTTTATTAATAAAGTAATAAACTTACTAGCGTGTATATAAAGGCTAGACATTAGTTTTGGGAATTGTTATGGAATAAGAAAGGCACACTTTTGCGAGACAGTCCCTTAATATATATTTTTTTAAATTATTTAGGTACATAGGTAATCAGCCAAGCAGCTCGAAAGGGGAAGATCCACACACACACACACACAATACATGAACGGATTGATTAAATGTAACCCTTAGATTGATTGATAGTAATATTCTTATTAGGTACCTGTCAAAATTTTATGATAATTAGAAAAAAAAATACCAATATCCTTATTAGTGATCTTAATTCGTTCCTCGAGCCCCGGAAATTGCCATTGAACCCTGGCTAATGGAAAAACCAGATAAATGCGTTAAAAAAAGATCATTTGTCTCTTTTCCTCCAACACAAAGCGCAAATGATGGACTTCAGTTCGGATGGTGTTTGACCGCTTTTGTAAGGCGCGGTATTCAGTGGAGGGTCAGCGAAGTGCGCTGGATGAATGGCAAGCTTTACGAAGGCGAGGCAAAGATTCAAATAGATGTGGTTTTGTGTCACACGACTTACGGGAAACAATCAGAATGGGGGGTACGTTTAGGTATTGCCCTATTATCGTGGGAAAAAGGTAACCTTTATACTCGAGAGCTTTCAAATGATATCTCATAATAAAAGTAGGAGATTCGAATAGGACACGCTTTGCACCGGGCTGTTTATTCGATACAAAGTATTTTATATCAAATTTAATTTATGGAAAAATTATAAATGAACTTGGTTTAAAAAAGATGCAATTGCTTGTTTATTATATTAATTAGTAATTACATACCAATCGAAAGTATGAAGCCTATAGAATATGCAAACTCTAGGTTAACTGTTTTTGTCACGTCAAACTACTGGGTAGGCAGGTATAAACAGGTAACTCCGTACTAATAATTTGCACCAAACCTAACGTTTACATATTCTATAGGCTTCATACTTTCGATTAGTAGGTATGTAATTTGCCTATTAAACAAGCATTTTTTTTTAAGTTCTGGAGTTAAGTACTTATTTTAGCCTACCTATTCGCCACATATTATTTAGCGTATTAAATTTGATATAAAGTAGGTACTTTTCATCGAATAAACAGCCGGTGCAGATCGTCTCCTGTTCGGATCTTAGACCATTACGTATTTTGAACGCAACCTCAAAGTGATAAAATTATAACATGCCTATCATAATGATAAGTTAACGCACTTGTATACCTACTTCAAGAAAAAACAAATAAGTACATACGAAGTGTCAAACTACGGCTTACCTAATTAAGCCCCCACCGCCCTCTCGGAAACATTTAAAAAAAAACGCGGCCGCCATTACGGCCGGCAACCAATAATGTATGCGTTTACACGGACTCCTCACCTGCTGGAATTTAAGCGTTACGTTTTGAAGTACAGGGTCGGGTATCGCCTGGGCCGGGCGGAGGGTAATTGAAGCCTGGGAGGGAAAGCCTCTCGCGAAGGAAAGCTACTCGCAAGAACACTGCCACTTTGAGGACGAAGTAATACAAATATGTTTATACTTGTTGGTGTGTAGCTCTCTCGTAGGATTTGGAAATCTTTGTAGAATATCTCTTTTACAAGCTTTTGTTTAACTTGCCGTGTTTGAGTGTTTGGGCCAGTTTCCGTGATCCACAAGGACTAACATTTTAACGGATCGTGAAGCTATAAATCTCGATACAAAATGCGAAAACGTTCCTCTCCCCTTAAATCTCGCCGATGTTTTCAATTTTTGAATATGTTGTTGATATCGTGAAAAACTATGTCTGCTAAGAAAAGCTTATATAAATCGCGTAGCTAGACAGCTACGCGATTTTAGATTGATATTTAGGTATATTCCTATTTTAATAACAATATTCTACCTAGTATCTAGTTTGGATTAGGCCGTAGCCAAATCAACAACGGATTGTCAAAAACATGAATAACGTTTTATTTGCCGTGCCTAAATTGACTTTTTATTTATTCGTTTATTACTATTCTATATCATACTTTTTTTACCCGTTCTTAACGCTATTTTCGACACTGGCCACTCCACCCATAATCATAGCAACACCGCTAGTGTGACCAATCTTCCGCGCGGACACCGGACAGTCCGCGGGCGCGTGACGAAGCGGACACGTGTACCCTGACAGCTTCATATTGTGCAGTCACTGTAATCACTTTATGATGTGTGTACTGCGATGACTATAATGGATTGTAAACATGGGCAAAACAGAATATTAAATCTTTTACGTTAAGGGTAAAATTGGTAGTCAAACTAGGAACCTTTATTGTTACGCAGTTCATCTGTCTAACTATGTCACAATCAAATTCTTACAAAATATCAGTCATTATTCTGAAATTTTATACAGGTACATATCGATAATCATACCAGCCTGGTAGATGTATGCCGTTACTGAAAATCGTCTCAAATAGCAGGTCATTTCTAATATAGGTAGAAAACAAAACATTATGATACCCCTTTTTTTGGTCTCTAAAGATAGTTTTTGAGTAAGTAGGTATAGGGGTGCTCTTGAGGCTTTTTTCAATTATTAAAGCAGTAGTTTTTGTAAATAGAAATGTGAAGTGACTGTAGGTATATATTTTGAATGAGAAATTGGTAAAAACTGAGTGGGATAACCAAACACATGAGTATTTACATGAATACTAGTTTTTTTTTATCTAAATTTCAACTGCCTCTCATATAAAGATTGTGATTTGGCTTGAAAAAGGTTACTTCTCTTATCGTAAATATTAGATTCGCCATTCCAAAAGCTTCTTCTCGTCTATGTTAGTACAATAATCCATACGATTACAGATGAACTGTGAAGATTCACGTAACGACAGTGCTTTGCATCTTTACCGTTTTCGCCCATTCGACGCTGGCATTCATCCAAAATTAAGTTTATTTGCTTTATCATCGAATTAAACCGTGAAGTCCGAGCATTACATCGTCACCTCGGCGACCCCAACCCTTCGGCCGGCCCCACCGGCAACTATTGCATTGTGCATTCGCCGCGCCTGCAGCTAGTCGTCACGCCGCCGCGCGGTCCGGTAAAACAACATGACATTTGTCGGCGACAAATTGCTGATCAATAATGAAGCAATTTGACGGTAGTAGCAATGAAAATGAGTATGTTTGTATTGATGTATCCTCAATCTTAATTGTTAAAAAAATATACATATTCGGGTGTATTTAAATTCTACATATGTATATGAGTCGATAAAACTAGCCAAGAATACGTGTATTATTTACCCTTTCAGTAACGAAACATGAAAATCGTTGTGGGAAACGGACGGCCCCATTATAGTCACGTTGTGGCTTTGAATGAATGTCGATAATGCGTTTGTCACTCCTGTACGTACATAAATAGTTACTCACTCGATAGAAATTGACAGGTATTTTATCCACATCTATCCACTGCGATGAACGCGATCATAGCAAAGGGCCGGCTAATTGATATTTGTATAATTATTGCCCTGTTTTGCCATGCTTCTAAACGTTATCGTTGGGTTATTATATACGTGTACAAACTTTTTAGCGTTTCGTTATCAAACTAGGAACAATTAGCCATGACCGGCCGCTTCTGTGTGTTTTAATGTCAGTATTTTTTTTGGAAAATGTTCAGAGAGATGTGAGATCAAATATTTTATTTTTTCCCCAACATATTTGCATACCCTTTATATCTAGATTAAAACTGTGAATGAAATATACAGGTAGTTATTTTTAATCATTCCTTGCTTATATTATTGGTATTACTGTCAAACTGATGGGATTCACTTTGTGTCCCGGGAGAGGTGACTCCCGCGCACCGCACCATCGCCGCCTGCGCCGCTAAGTGGATTACCCGGGTAATGCCGGCACATGCCGCAACTTGTCCCGGCTTAGGGCGATCGCTATCGGACTATTGCCGCGTCGAGAGGGATTAACGCAGTTTCATGTTGGGTTATAATGTCAATTGTAAATTGGTTTGATACAAGATTACCTACTTACTCGTTAATAATGATTTTTGGAGTGAGAAAAGAAACAGGTGTCCTCATTTTAAGCTTGAATGTTTTATCCATAAAAAGCTGTACTGTTTGTTAATGGGGGACGACTGGGACGAGTATGGCATTCAATTTTCGCAAAGTTAGATAGAGTTAAGTACCTTTGTTTGGCCTACAAATTATTGTAAATATAGGTATTCATGATCAAAGTCAAAGCCAAAGTCAAAGTTTTTTTGCCAGAATTGTGGTACATGGTCGGTAGCAATATTACAGAACAGCATAGAACAGCACAACCGATCGCTTTAAAAAAAACAAAAGGGTACAACAAATGAGCAAAAGGCAGTTGATCCCCTATCAACCAGTATTTATGGAAACAACCAACATTACCAAACAACATAGTATATTTTAATGTAACTAGTAATTTCAGTGTTTCAATCGTATATTTAGTGAACGTCTGAGGCTTAGGTCATTCTTCATCTCTTTAAAAGATAGCAGCACTGCAATTCCTCTTTCTTTGTGTTGTTTGTACTACTGCAATCTATCTGAACAGATAAACAGTGGAAGAGGAAAACGATGTCGTATGTTTATTTACTACTGCGTCTGTACCTAGTACCTAGTCAATAAACATACGACTTGGTTTTTGGTCGGTAAAGTTCATATTTGTCTTGCTTTCTCAGCCAGCTTTAGTACCCATTGATAAGTTTATTAAGAAAGCAAGACAAATACAAAGCTTTCCGACTAAATACAATGTCGTAGTATGATTATGCAATAATATCTATATTCTATTTTACGTTTAATAATAATAATACTCAATGTCACTGTTTAATGTTAATTTCTCCCTTGGTTTGTATGAACACCATAATAAGTGACAGATATACTGTCGTTGTCCCCAGGAGTGTCGTCGCTGGAGGCGGCGAAGGACTTCACGGTCGACGGGCTCACGGGGTACAACGGGAAGAAAAAGAAGAAAAAACGCAGGCACAGGTATGTACCCTCAAGTGGGGTAGAGTCAGCGATATCAAGATGGGAAGCGTCTCAAAATGGGAAGATTCGGGAAAGGTTTAGAAATGGAGCAAAGAGCACTACTTATTGTTACCCTACAGCCCCAAGAGTATGGTAACGTTTTTTCTTAGTTAGTTACTGCCCAAGTTTGCTTTAGGATCTTAAGTGACCAAAAATCTTACACCACCAATCGGATTAAATCTTAAGTTACTAGTAAACTTGTATAGGTACCGGTTACTGGAAGATTTTGTTGTGCTGTTGTCTCGCTTTATCGTCTGCGTAATCTCACTTATAGGACGCCACAAAAATAAAAAAGTTTTTAATATAAAACAGCCTATAAAACTGAAAGGGCGTCAATCTAATTACGGTTTATTAGATAGTAAACAATCGTCATCACATCATCATCATTATCAAACGAGTAGACTCGAAAAGTTTTCAAAGACAGCATTACGATATTTACGATGTCTGTAACTGTTTTGTGTCGTCTAAGCCATACGGGAGCAAATACTATGGAACTTCACAAGTATACGAAAACAAAAGAAAAACGTTTTGACTCTAGCAAATGTATCGCAGATTTATCTGATCCATTAAAGTAGATATAGAAAGTGTCATAGTTAAATCTACCCAATTAGTAACTATTCCTGTTGTTTCTGCAGCCGCACAATCTTCACATCGTACCAGCTAGACGAGCTCGAGAAGGCCTTCAAGGACGCGCACTATCCCGACGTGTACGCGCGGGAGATGCTCTCCCTCAAGACAGACCTGCCCGAAGACAGGATCCAGGTTAGTCCTGCGAGTAGCATTACCTAGTTAGGCTTAGGTTAGCTGGCTGAATTAATGTGATAATCGTCACAATAACCTTATAGCGTGATATATCCAGAGAGTTGTGAAAATGAAACGGTCAGCTAAGTTTTCGGTGTTCTTGCGAATCTTCTGCCATACTGCTAAAGTTTGCTGTGACAAAATTAGCTACGATGCTAAAAGATGAACATGCAGATCATTTTGCCTCTTCAGATCATGCTCTCCCAGTTGTCCAATATCTGCTAGATAGATTACATTTGCTTCTGAGAAGAGTTTCAAGGGATTTTAAAATCAGTTAAAACTTAATGTTGGTGTACAAACATTAATAAGTAGGTACATACTCGTATAACCTTGTAAATTCTTTAACGTGCCTTGCTAACTTCCACTAACGCTCTTGGTTTAATCCGTAATGGGATGGGATTTTTAAAAAACATAAAGCTGTTCGTGTTAAAACTGTTTATTTTCAGGACATCTAAATTGCTTATTGACTTAGATCAAGATCCAACTAGCGATAACAACGAAATACCTATAGGTTCTGCTGGGCCAATACCTTTTAGGGAAATCATGAATGCAACGGCAGAGCTCCAAGTAACACGTCTTTATAATACCCTCAAAACCGTCCTAATCGATCGACGTCTTATTTTTTGCCCTCAACAAAAGCGTAATCGAATTAGCACGTCAATTGCCGATCGGATAAAGCCGGTAACCCGACGCCATTTTTTTCGTGGATAATGCTTGAGTTTTTATGCGCTGGTAATACTTGACAGTTTTTGTGCGCTGGCAATAGACGCGTGGTTTTGTTTCGCCAACGAACGGCCCACTGTTGCCTGCCTCTGATGCTGGGTAGGGTGACAATAAGGATTAGAAAATTAAGGATAGATTCTGCAACTTTCTCACATAAAAACAGAATACTAATGGCTTACGTTACGGATGATGCAAGTTGTGAACTGTAGGTAGTTAGGTACCTATTGATGCTGGGACTTTTATACCCAGTTTAATGAATTATATACTTCTAATGCGGTTTTTATTTACGATTTAGAGCATCATAACGACACATCAACTGGACGTCTACAATGCGAACCAATGTCAATTAAAGTTCTATTGCCATGCAGGAAAATTATAAAGAGTATTTTCTACAAAAAATTATATTTTTTCTATGAATAAAAAGACAAAAAAACAAAGATATACACAGTGGATAATAATGTCCAACTGTCATAGAATATTGTTTGTTGCGAAACACATACCCTGAACATGTTTCCATCCGTGAAAAGCTAAGCCTGTTAATTAGCAATAGAAAGGACTAATGTATGCTCAACTCGCAGACACTGCTTCTCAAGCTCGCCACCCGACCCCGCTCGCCACCCGACACCGCAACACGATACTTTGCGAGCTTTCGCGGAAGGAAGCTTTTTTGCAAGCTCTGATTGATTCGTATTGTTCGCACAATTTGCCGATATCTTAAGAATTCGAGCAGGGACTTTGAACAGAATTTGTGCGTTGGTAATTAATATCTTTCTTTTCATTTCAAGGTTTATGAAATCAGCTCTTGATTCTTGATTAAATGTCGTAGGTATTCAGTTTTATAGAAAACATGTTTAATATTAATATCACAGTATCCAAGATAGAATAACGATTGCTTTAATCCAAATGCATACTAAAGATAAAGTTTCTGCATTTTTTTTTTCTAAAAGCACCCAAATATGAGGCACATTGAAATTTGACTATTACATTTTTCAGTATGTACTTACTTATCTACCTACAACTTTGAACGTCTTTAAAACTATCAAAACCGATTCGATAGTAACATGAAATCGTTAAAACAAAGACTTACATTTTCAATATCAGTTAGAACGCGTGTTTTCTAACTTTTAATACGTTTATTCTTGTAAACGCTATTTTAATTAGTGTCGGAGCCGGTAGTTCTCCGTCAGTTACATACGGCGGGCTCGCGCTACCCTCGGAAACCGCGGGGAAAACACCCCCAACCACCCCCATACCGCACGTTTATGAAAATTTCATTCCCAACGCACACAACCCAAAATAAACTCTAATCTCACCGCATAAAGCTTATTGCCACTTAATTTTCTCAAAAAGGAAAACTTTACACCCCCGACCGAAACTCAAATCTATTTCTCTCGGTATAAAGTTTCCTTTGGATGGTTTGTGGAGGGTTATGAATGATGGTCGTTGAATTTTCGGTATAATGGCGGGCTAGGGATTAGGTTTCCCCGATTCTGGGGTAGCGTGGAGCGCAATAAATAGATCATTATGCAATCAAATGTCTCGTTGCCCGGAGACGCCATTGTTTGGGGTGTAGCTCGGAAATTTAATACTTACTTCTAAAAAATACACCATAGAATATGGCTCTCTAAGACTGGGCGCCTTGCCTTAAAAACTTGTTGTGTAGTTTTGATTCACCAATTATGTTAAACAAAAAATTTGAATAGCTAAACAAAGTCAAACCCGTTATGTAAATTTAAACAATTATGTGCAATAAAAATGTACATTAAATAAGAATAACCATAAAATCCACCTACCTGTCCCGTAACAGCATAACTAATCTATCAGGATTTACCGGTAACTACTCTTTACACGTACAATTTGAGACAGGATCAATTAACAGGCAGACAAAGCCGTCTGGCTAGATTGAAATGTTCAATACACTCCGGGAATTAATTATATCTACGACAGCGCCATCTGTCCGCCGACCGGGCAAACGCGTAGCCATGGCAACCGCCCGCTGATTGGCCACTTCTACTCTAACCCTCCATGCCAAAATGCATCAACAACCGTAAACTAACACTCCAATCTCAAAGCTGACTACTTTGCATAAGGTTTATTTTTCTGTCTAATAGTAAAGGTAGCTATATCGTTGTGACTTAGCGGAGTTGTTTTATTAGCTCCGCCCTTCTTAGTGGAATGGCGGACTGGTTTGTCTTGGGTCGGTTGTCTTTTTGCGTCTGTTTTCTGTGACGTACGCCACATTTGTGTAAAGAGGTATATGCGCCATATGCGTGGTTGTTAGTATTAACATTGCGTCGACATTCGGATTTTTTCGAATATTAGTACCTAATTGGTGGCGTTGTTTAGTAGGGTGACCAGGCGTGGGCGTCCGCGTGTCCGGTCCCGACACTCCCGACCGCCGACTCGGCAATAACCTTTTGATACCTTTTTGTGAAAACGTCATCGTCTATTTTTTTGATTTTTTGGAAGTAGTTGTTTTAAAACGTTATACCTACCTACTTTGTGAGTAGCTGGGTCAGATAGGGTATTAAGAAAAGGTTAAATATTTAAGTTTTATGTTGCGATTTAGGTATATTTCCTACTTTTGTGTATCATATGTGAAACTTAAACTAAGTTAGTCAACTTTAATCAGTTAAAACTGGATCGTAAAGTAAAAGACGTTAGGTAAAATAGGCTACATGCAATTAAATGAATAAATAAATAAATATATACGTTACGATCTTTTAAATTTCGCGAGATGAAAAGCCTATGTCTTAATACAATGTATAAGCTATCTCCGTTCAAAATTTCATCCAATTTCGTCAAGCTTTCGTGCAGCGTGAAGCAGTAACAAACTTTCGCATTTATAATATTAGAAGGCAGTATAGGATAGAAGGTTGGAAGGAAGGAAGGTGCAATAACACTTTTTACCTGAATGAAAGAAAACGACATTTTAAAAGGATAGCTAATTTTTGTACGTTGAGTTTCAAAATGTTCTAACTAGTGTTGTAAAAAATATATAAACGGACGTGTATCTAATCTGTTTGCGAGTTCTAATTGTGACCGCATGCAGCCGCGCGCTGGCGCTGGCGGCGCCGGTGATCGCGTTTCCCGCCAACTACAGCGAAACCGATCCGACGAACCAATAACCGGCCGATGACGGCTGCACCCGTGTACCGGCTGCTGCGCCACCTCACCTTCCTGCCTGTGAGCCAGTTGCCTGCAATAATGCCAATAACCTCCGCAGCTACCTAAGCGTTGGTAAAAAGTGCCGGGATATTTTATCTTTGTTTAGTCGAGGGAAGGATGAAAGTAAATTCATTCATGACGTTAAAATAGGATTTATTTTAATGAAATAAACTTGGTCCTTTATTTACAATAAACCCAATTATCAAGCTTATTCTCAATACGACAAATGTAGTTCAAGTAATCGTAAAATAACAAATTACATATTTTTTAAATAATACGCAGCACGACGCAATTAACTCGATGTACCTATTTCCTCTGTCATAGACCGTGGCAATAGAAACATTAAAACGGCAGAATATATCAGATCAGGACTTCTAAGCTGTATATAATTTCAATAAATGACACCTACTTGAGTATTTATTTACTTACGTGCGTAATTTATTTTGTCAAATACCTACCGTACATCAAAAGACAACTTATGAACGAATTATTAATGAAAGTAGGTAACTCTTTAATATTACATCCTGCACCCCAGGTGCCGTCGTAAAGCTTTCTTTTCATCTGTTTACGGTTATCACGTGATACTTTTGTTATTATGCATTAACTTATATGATATCGTACTAACCTTTCAAAAGGATTGTAAACCGATGCTTAAATCGCGTAGCTGACAAAAAAAGTCTATACTAATTTAGCTCAAGGCTATTAACGGTTCTGACCCTCTAATAAAGTTCGATTTTCAAGATTTTTGAAAATGTTGTAGTTAGGTATAATGAAAATCTAGGTTTGTACGTTTCCGATTTTTCTTTTAATTTTTTATTACTTAGTAAATAAAATATTTATTGGTAATAAATACGAACATACCGACCTTGTTTTTCATAATATTTACATTTAAAACCCGACTTGGTTTAACGGTTGGGAGAAAAACTATATCGCATTTTGTATAGAAACTGTTAACTTCACATTACTCTTAAGGGGACTGTGTTGACTGTCCGATATGTTTTCGTTTAATCGAGTTACAATTTTGCAAGTTACTGATAGTCCAAAATACCCAAATATCTTCGTCTTCAGTCGATGATCAAAGCTTCAGAACGGTCGATTTAGGACCACTTATATACAATATCTAAATAACAATATGATCGATGCTACTTTTTTCATGAATATATAGCTTTGGTATTCTCTTGTTAGTTATCAATTTACTAATAAGGTTGAGCACAACTAATATATGTAGTAAAATACTTACCTGTAACAAAGCAAAGATTGGTTATTCTAGAATTAGTTTGCTTTACCTTTTCTTTTTTTGTTGAATTCATATAGGTATATAATCAGCAAGAATTACACGACAGTATAGTTTATAAGATTAGAAATAATAATTGCAGTGGCCCCACGCCATCCAGGAAACAGCCAGCACACATCTAAGTCTTGCATCAGCAAAAATAGACGGTAAATATAGAGCTGCAATTAGCCTATTTATTATTAATTTGTTTCCCGAAAAGTCAAAAAGCTATAAATGTACTAAATAGATCACCTTTTTGATTTGACTTCCAATCTTCCCACCACTAAATCCTAATTCCCGCCCAAAACACGTTTAAAACTAGCTCAAATTCCGTTTATACGAGTACAATCGTTTCTTCAAAGAACCAATAGATGTCCTTTCAGGCAAATCTGGCCTCGTGTCAGCTTTTACAGCATTATTCAGCTTGCTTGCTCCGGCAGCCGGCGCCGGCGCCGTCGGTGCCGTGATCGTGTTTCGCGCCAATTACCTCGGCACAGCGCCCGGCGATAGGTTTAGAGCTATTGATCCATTCAGAGTTCCAGCCTAGACTAGCTGCTAGACTTTACCGGACCAGGGGTAAATACATAGAGATTTTCAAGTTTTGCTAGAGTTAACGGAAGTTTTTAAGCTTATTTTATTACCTATCCAATGCACGACGGTTAGTAATCCTTATTTATTACTTTACGCGTTTAAAAAATATTAAAATATTTATCTTGGTTAAAATGCGGTCATATGCTACCATAAAACCCTGTATCAATAAGGTGATACATTAAACGCCACATCACTCATATCTAACCTCCGTACTGATTAGGTAGTTAGGAAACCAATGAAATATATGCCTATCTTATTTACAAACCTTAAACTTAACGACCAATCTTTTAAAGTTAATATTATTTACATATTTATGGATATTATACCATACAAAGCAAACTTTTTGCAGGGTTTGCTGTTGACAGCGCGCACTCGTCGTGAGCGTTTAAGAACATCCGGCCCTCGGCGAGTCAATAGACTCTTATCCCTTACTTACTCTACGCCACACGATAATGTAGCATGCTCTTTAAACATATAACTAGTAGTTGATCACAGTTCCCAAATACCTACAGTTATAGTTGAAACAAAATAACGAGTGATGAAAAATAACTGCCATAAACTGGATTAACAACAAAGTTTTTAGAGTAGAGGTATATAATTCTGTAGATCTGCCTATCCCGCTCTGGAAATGAAGGCATGCGTTATGTATGTATCATCATCATCATGTCAGCCGAAAGACGCCCACTGATGGACATAGGCCTCCCCCAAGGCTTTCCATTCAGACCGGTCTTGTGCTTTTCGCATCCACCGCGGTCCCGCGATCCTGAAGAGGTCGTCGTCGTATGTATACTGGGTCCATATTCCTCATATAACTTTTTTTGGTCCGAATGTATGTTACTCATAAAGTATCGCAAGTCATAAAGTGTTTTTTAGTGAAACGGTTTTTATGTCAGGGTCTTTATAAAACAAACCTAACCTAACCTAGCCTCATTTACCAGCTGCATATTTCAAAAGTCCTGAAATAAAGACGTTTTCAGTAAAAAAACACTTTATGACTTGGATGATTATGAGTAACAATACTTTCAGACTACAAATTTTTATATGAAACAATAAACTGGATTTAATTAAAGCTGTAAACCACTAACGATGTTAACGAAAACAATAAGGAACTCTTACTGATATACCTATAATGTAACTAATTAATCTGTGATTTCAGTCGTTTGCTTAATCAGCACATTTCCGAGTATCGACCGGCCTAATAACAAAGCAATGGAGCAGCGAATCCGTAGTACGTCCGTCTTCATTTCCATACGTACCCCCCTCTCCACCCGGGCTAGAGTTACCATGGCGCAGATAATGGCGAATTCAGTTTGTTTGATTAACCATTAGGTACAAATTAAGCTATAATTTCGGTCTCATTGCGGGTTTCAACATTGGATACGATATTGTGAAATAAATATTTCTACGTAATGAACAACCACATTATTTTGTTAAAAAAAATCGACTCTGTTGTGATCTTGCTGTAATTTCCTACATTACCTGGTACTTGCAAGTATGTATTGCGGCAACAAAATAAAATAAATTATTATAAAAAGGGAACGAACGGAACATTTTTACACAAGTCTTTATTTGTTTACCTATGGTTGAATCTGTAACAAACGCAAGATAAGCCATTAGTCCTGTTTATTAACTAGATAAATTGCACAAGTACGTTTGTCCCGAATTTCCCGTTTATCGTGGACACCGCACCCAATGAAGGCGAGTTAATTACTACCGGTGGCGCCATCTCTGGAACGACAGCAGAAACTCGCCAGCAATTAGCAGCGACATCTACATATCATAGTTATTTTTTGTATTAAAAATGGACAGGTCGGTATAATACTCGCACCCTGAGGGTCCGTTCAAACTTATTTATGTATATAGATAGATAGTTCGTTAATACGGAGTCGCTCTCGATTTTTGTTTTTTTTCGAAACCCGGATATTGCTCTAACAAAAGGCATCTAATTCAAAAATAAGGTTTCCTGGCTTCAGACGCCAGTTCATTTATTCGTTTTGTTTACAGAAAATATTTATAATATTATGTTCAATATTTCGTAGTAGTTATTAACCCGAAAAGATGTAGTAATTAGTTTGTATTTATTTAAACTACTATTTGCACAAATTGCTGGTTTTGTACTCCCTAGTTGGCAGAAGGGGTTTGAATCAGCTGACTCTCTTGCCCGGGCAATTATAGGTGACAACGGTGACAAAACGTGTTCCGGGCGGCCCGTAATTGGGGCAAGCGATGCAGACGAAGCGACCAACTGTATGAGAATAGTCTACGCAGCCAATAACATATTCTACCTATATACTCCTAGGTTCACACAAAAATAACGTTTGAAAGGTACATTATTTCAGTTGGTATATAATCATAATATACATAAATGTAATCACGTTCTTGAAAAGGGCAATTTCGATGAAATTGTCAATATACGGACGAAAAATCGGTCTGTACCATCTTCGAAAAATTCGTTTTCAACATAAACGACACTCGGTCTTTTAGGTATATACCTACTAATTAAACTATCTATATTATTTAACTTTTTTGAAGATGGGATGGCAGCTAGAAGGTTAACAGTGGTCTCCCTCTGCAAGACCACACGGGACAACTCCGCCGCTGTTTAATAATTGGTTGGCGTAGAGTAGTTTACATGACGCTACGAAATGAAAGGCATTGTTACACCGTTATAATACCAATTACGCACTGTTGCGTAAAATTCCGCATCACGTAACATAACACAGTATCACCACAAAGCTAAAACTATAACCAAGCCACACAAGTTATTTATTCAAATAGCCATTCTGGTCCGCATTAGCAGCCCCGAGCGGTCTAATGCCCTCACTAATCTCCCTAAATCAGCCGAATGCAGGTTCAGCCGGGGCCCGCCGGGCCGCGGGGCGAGGCCGGGGCCCGGGGGGAGCAATTAGCACGGGAGTCCCGGCAGTCCCCGCGCGGGACACTGGGAAACAGCAGAATTGTGACTTGGTTCCGAGCTTTGACAATAGAAATCCCGGAATTTGTTGTTATCAGTCACTTTTGCTGGCGAGTCCATTTGTGGCTGTCGATCAAGAATAATCTAGGGTTTTGTAATATAACAGTTGATATTAAGCATTGAACTGTCTAAATCTGTATGAAAGTATGACAGGTCGTTTGATGAGAAAAGTTGAATTTGCGTCTTAAAATTTTGTGGACGCGAAAACGGAATGTTTTATAGAAAAACAACGAAAACTACAATAGGTTTCTTTCCTATACCATCGTGGAACTGTTATTGGCCATTTTAAGTAGAATTGTAAGAAATCCGCCCATCGTGATCTAGAAATTAATTGTGGTGTGTATCTATAGTGTAGACAACCCATCGGACCCATCTAAACTAATCTACATTTATCGTTCTTAAAATTCAATTACCCCAAACCCCCCTCGAATGTTGCACTGGTTGGGCTCGGGGTATTATCTCTTTGTCCGCGAGAGGGCGCCGGCTGGCTCACTTAGACCCCGTATGTCGCCACTTGTCGTAAGCTGGATGAGGATTGGAAAATTGGTTTTAATGAAGTGAGTTTTGGTAAGCTAGATAAGTATCGCGGACAAATAAACTTCATTAACTTACGGACAATTTCGAACAAACTGACGCAGTTTACGAGACGACGTAGAAAAATTTCTTCACTATCATGACTTCTTTGTAAGTAAAATAATCGTGGCTTTAATTTCTCGACTTTAAATGTCACAGGGTTGCATTATCATTTATTAAACCAGAGAGATATCGACTTCCAGAGCTTCACACTCATGACAAATAAAATTCCTGGTAGAAAATCTTGGTTAGTCCGGTAATCTCTTATATTGAAGGTGCGACCTCACCGCTGCGTAAAATACGGTGTCGTTGCGTACTAACAATAGACAGACTCATAGTTACAACATGGTACAGTCAACAGCATAAATAAGTGATCATTCATGTACCTTGTCGCTTTCAATCGTTTCACAATTTTGTATGACATTTCAAACACGACGTTAAAGTGACAAGGTACATAAATGATCACTTATTTATGCTGTTCACTGTACAGTTTTTGACGCACCGATTATGGTACTGTACCGGTTACGGATATTAGGTAATACACAACGTTAAGCAGCGGCGCGGTCGAACCTTAAAACGAGTAGGTAATAAATACCTAATTACAGATAGATCCACGATAAGTTTTAAATTGTAAGCGAGTAGCTCAAACTTTTGCTTGGTTGGATTAAAAAGATTTCCCGAAGTCGATCCGTATCGTAGGTGCTTAAAATAAACACTCTGAGTTCTAATCAAGTGTGAGAGGGACACCATGCACGACATCCCATAGACAACATTAAATCAAATTAAGCTTTGACATAATATTAAAACAAATTAATGTCCCCAGTTCCCATAAAAGTAAGCAAACATTAAAAACAATCGAATCAGCACCGCAAGCGACCCGACTAACCTCGTTACGGAGATTTATACACGATGAGTCCATTTATCACAAACTATAAATTATCTAAACCATTTGATATATAGATAAAAAACTTTATTTCTCAAGCAATAAAGTAACAATTCACTTGTTATTTTCAAGTACCAACTCCCTTGGTCATTGAACGATACAAAAGTATATCCCATAAACAACCATAATAATCACTCTACCCTAGCTTTCGTATACGTGTTTGTAACATGTACAGATAGGATGGCTATTGCCTAAAGACATTCAATGTCACACAAGTCTGTATGCAGTGTGCATGTCTTTTTTTTGGTCTGTTTGTCTTTACCACTACACACCAACATGGCAACTGAATTGATTAACGTTTACTTGGTGCGTGAAAGAAACTGTTAGATATGAGCATTAAAGACGGATATCGCTTGTAAAAGAGATAACTTTCCTGGTCATTGAACAAGTTTAAAAATGCAACTGTTTTAACTTCTATTATTACATAGATAGAGTGTAAAATAGAGAATAGAGGGGTTAAACGTATCGTGGTAAACACGCCCTCTGCCGGCGTTTGGTAACATAATAAAATATAATGAACTGGTCCATTCACTTACGCATTTGATTTGTAAAGTTAATGTTTTGTTACAATTTGATCTTCGCTTGTTTATTAATTTATCTCGGACAGTCATGTTCATTGTTCAGAGAAAAACATGTGGTTTATTTAATTGTGTAACTTATCAAATTATCTATCTGCCTCGTGTTGACACGAAAGAAGCGAATTTATTATTTGGCGTTATTGTGTGTCCTTTTTGAAGTAGAAGTTAAGAGAGAAAAATGCCACATTCGTCATCAATAAGTAACTAAAACATGAAATGAACTAGTATCATTTTCTTTGTAGACAGCTAATCTTCTAATCTGAAAAGAAATAACCACCTTTGTTTAGCTGCTATTCAACCTTGCATGTCTGAGAATCGTCATCACGGTAGTTCATGATAAAAGGTTATTTATTTATTTATTTATCTATTAAATCGTGGAAAACCGGCATCTTCTCAAAGATAATGCCATTCAATTCGGGTCAGCGATGCAGCAGGCGGAACCTACTTGCCTACTTAGATGTTCCAATATGGAGTAATGACAAATCATAACTCATTAGTTTACAAAATAGTTACAAAACTTTTAAATAATAAAAGAATCCGCAAATGTTTGTTTTGTGAGTGTTAAGAATAGGAGTAAGATCAAGAATAATTTATTTGGACAAAAATTAACACAAAATTACAGATGCCATGTCAGATACAATTTAAAATTAAAAATTAAAAATAAATAGCAGTATAACACAAAAACCAATCGTTATATCTATTATGGTTTCTGACTCCGCTTGCGTCACAAGTTATTATCACTGGCTCTCTTGTCATCTGATACCCCAGAGCACAGCACGCACGGATCTCTGATGGTCGATTACACCACTGCCACGGTGCTTCTAAACCCTGGTGGGAAAGTTGTCCTTCAGAGTATATCTAATGTCGTAATGACTCAGAATAAATAAGTAGAGTAATTGGGATTAGCCTTGCGCCATGGACGCGGCTGAGCGTGAATTGGATAATGGTTTGTTTAAATTATTGTTTGTATATAAGAATGTATTAACACTATTTAGTTTTAGCTAATTTTATTGGACAAAAAAATCTTTAAAATGACACAATTAATATTGTATCAATTTATAGAAATAAGTAAGTATCGATAAATCACATATTTCACACGTGGTTTTTTATTCCAAATTTAATAATTGTATGTAAAAAATGTAAAAGTCCAAAACGTAGTAACGTCACTGTTAAATTATTCGCAGGCAATGAAGTGTCAGCGCCAAGTCCCTATCCCCCCGGCGCAATGTAAACTATTAATATTTATTACGAGTAAGCGCTTGCACGCTAATCGAGTTTTAAACGCATTTTGCTTTTTAAAATGTCTAACTCGATTTGATGACATGACTAAATAAAATTTTATACTTTTAATGCTTGTCGTGTCGTGATTTTATTACGATTTATAGCGTTTTGAGTTTTAGGTTGAATAAACTAATATTACAGATGCTAACTACTCGTTCTTCACATGTTTTGTTAAATACTTAAGTACCTAACATGAAAAGTAAGAAAAAACCGTCACCCCGAAGACAGAAGTTTTTATCGAGTAATGAACATATTTATTATCATAAAAATAATATAAAAAGTATCTATAACCCAATGATAGAACATTCCTGACTTAATCAGACTAGTGCGTGTGACTTAAGCTTGAAAAATTATTTAAGAAGATTTTATATTGGGTACCTTCATGTCATTAGAATTTTGCTACATTGGCATTATTAGGAAATACAGCTTACAGAAAGCCTTTGACCAAACGTACGGGTACACAACAGTATTAAAAGCTCTACGCGAGGGACATTATCTTATTTAGCTATAATCTGCGCGCGCACGCGTTGAGAGCAATTTGCGGTGTTTGCGGCGCGGCGCCCGACCGACGGTCAACCTTGCGCACGGGGCGAGTTATGTCACTTATTTGTAGCAATTACCAGTATTTTCGGAGGTATTTGGCTAACTATATACCTATTTAAAGTTTAAATAACATTATTAAGTACCCGTATTTTAGTTAAGCATAAATACCAGGTCACCTATCTTTAGTTAAGTCATGCCCTTATAACATAAATATGACATGTAAGATATGTACACTAGCTAGCTTAATTTGTAGCTAGTGTTTTAATAAGCAGAAAGTCAAATAACACACGTACTTTGAACCCTTCTCTACAATTAAACGCACAATCCCATCTTAGAAACAGTTACCAATGACACCACCGCCGCAGGCGACACAAGAACGTGTTAAAAAATCCTCATTTGCTATAATTGCCGATTACGGCGCACGCGCGGGCACGCGGCCAGGCTAACGAGACCCGTTCCCGCCCGCCCGCTGCGCAGTACAATGTTATTTTTAAAGTTATCTATTTTGTTTTTTGGGGTGGACGCGTTGTTGTGGCCAAATTATGATATAATGCCTTTTGTTGTGACGCATTGTTAGTGTTTAACGGGATAAGATGTATTGCTGTTGAATGAGAGGGTTTTGTTGTGCAAATCCGAACTAGTTTCGTATACAGTATTATGCTATCGTGTGATTATTTGCTCTCTTTTCACGTGAATAGGGCCTGTACTACTCTGGGATAAACCATTATTGCCTTTGAGATTTTGGCCATTACTGTCTAGTAAATAAGAGCTATCTTAACATGTAAAGGCAATATGTAAACACTTTGTTACTACAAAAAAAAGATGAAAAAATGCACACGCGCGTGTTCGTTGAATATGGTTTTACCTAGTAGAATAAAAACCAAGAGCGAAGACTTTGTGTACACATATAAGTAGTCTAATCTTGTCCTTATGACAGGAAAACTTATTTCATCAAAAGTAATCATTGGCTCCCTGCAAGAGGGCTTCATGGTGGCTCAACAATCAGTTGTTTACCGTAGTCCGAAAAAAAAGTTTCCCCAAGAACTAGAGAAATATCTGCCAGCAAAACGTCTACTTACAAAAGTTACAAAACTTAATTGTCATCATGCAGTACTTAACTAAATAACATCGATAGCCCCAAATCACTCTAGTTTATTAGAGTGGGCATCAAATCAGTCGCGGCGACAAGAATGCCTCGATTTAATCTTGTTACCTAAGGGTCAGCGCGCAACCGCCGGAGACGTAATGGAGTCGCATTGTCGCGCCCACAATGCCAGGGCGAAGTGGGTATACCGAGAGTGGTCACTTTGTAAAAGGACTTGGCTGTATATTTACCATTATTTTCAGTTACAATTGTAAAACCTATTTTAATCGTATGACAATCGTATAAAGCTATATTTAAACGAGTTTAACAGGACATGTCAGAATATATATATAAAAAATCAAGGGCTAACTAAGTAAAGACTGCAATGGACTTTATGACAGTCTATTTTATTATAGGACAAATATACATTTCTTAATTATAAAATTAATAAATTTTACCCTTCGACTAACAAAAAATAGAGACTTATACAGGGTTATTGGTAAGTCGACCTATTCCCGTTAGGAGGTGATAGGGGTGACTATTTGCGATAATTTTGACCCCCATATGCATTATGCAAAAGTGAACCATTTTTGAGTTATCGCGATTTTTAGTTTATTTTTAAATTAGTCGGAAATTCAACTTGAAAAATTTATTACAAAAAAGTCTCAATTTCAATCTTTATTTTTCTTCTGATTTACAAAAAAAAGATTAAACACTGGTTATTTCTCAATATTAAAACAATAAGGTCAAAATTATCGCAAATAGTCACCCCTATCACCTCCTAACGGGAATAGGTCGACTTACCAATAACCCTGTATGCCTGGCCAGTTATGTGTGCAAACATAGTTCAATACTTATTCTGTTATGGATTCTGCTGCCCTGTATTTAGATGCGCACACATTTATTTATTTACTTGTTTGTTGATGATAAATCCGATACAACGCATGGATTAAGCCGATGGAATGACTATTATAGAAGTTCATGTCAGTCATCAGGGTTAGTAATCCATTTGTGATCTTCGTAGGACTCAGATCCCACTCTTCTTGCCATAAACATGTCGTCCGTCTGTTCTGTCGCTTCTGCTTCTAGCTTGCGCAAGCTTGTGACGTGTAATGTGTAGTTAAAGTCGTTAATGCGATGTCCCTCGGCGCCGCCCACTTTTATTTATTACTTCTTTCATCGAATTACTATCAAAAGCGATGTCCGTTATTTGCGGTAGGGGCTTGTTATCGTCGGAGAACTTGTCTATTTTAGTGATTTTTGATTTTATTGCTAACTTACGCATACTTATACGTCGATGCAGAAGCTGAGAGTCTTTTTTAACTGCTTTTAAACGTCAACAGCTCCAGTGAAATAAGAATATACATTACACGATACGTCTGGTCCACTACCTACTTAATTAATTTTTCTACTTAATTAATCTACTTAATTAATCTTTAACTTAGACTTAGACTTTAGACTAATAACTCGTGATAGCTATTTAATTTACTATGTATTTATGAAAATACTTTATTGGATATATGCTTCTATCCATGATTTAAAATTTCTTTGAATTCCTAGAATACTTTATTGTACAACAAAGCTAGTTCTTCCCGGTAATTCCCCGCGGCAAGTTTTGCGAGTAGTTTTCGACGCGGGCGCAGGCACGCTCAATTATAAAGTTGGAGGATCCGCCTTGCGAGGCGAGCGAGACTTCGCTGGATATGCTAACTGGGTGGTTCTCTGGCTTATTACGTAGCTAAACTAATGTTCGGCAGTTACAACTGTGTCTGTTCGTGAACCATCTTTTGTTTTGCGTCCGCTAAAAAAACTGCTTGAGTACACGCGCGGAGGGACTCTAGGGAGCCCTGGCAATACCTAATAACATAATTATAGTATGGTTTTTGATTATTTACTATGAAAACCATTACACTTTACATTTTACTACTAAGTAAAATACTATCCTGAAAACCAAATGAAAAGGTATAATATAAGTATAAAGTAAGTATAAGGTATAATAGCCCTTTTCGCATAAGTTTTTTACAAACGATCTTCAGCCATAACTTGTAAAAATAGATTTCCCGGAGCATAAAGCACCCATTTAACTCCGTCGCAGCGGCGGCGCAAGTTTTAACTGCACGAACTTGGCGCTCTGTTTACCCGCGTCTTTGGCACTCCAATCCGACTCCGTTATAACTTGCTCGGCGAACGCCCGGGATTGCCGCTGTTACTTGCTTTTTAACCCCTTAAGTAAAAAAGAGGGTGTTACAAGTTTAACGTCGGTGTCTGTCTGTGGGGTTGCCTGTAACTTTGTAAACCTAAAACGAAAGGTTCGTTGTAAATGTTTTAGTTGGATATAGCAGTGCAGTGGCAGAGGTTGGCGTCCTATTTTAACCTTACCTACCCAAACCGTACTTTCAAAGATTAAGTATGTTATCGCACAGCCAAACCTATATAAATTTGGTAAAAATATATGAAAAGATACACAATAAGTGCAGCTGATCGATGGAGCGAGGAGCCCGCGCCCGCGCCGCAAATGGCGCAGCACTAACCCGGTAATAGCACCCCCATCCCCCCTCCGATGACAAACGACGTCGCGGGACCGAGGCGAAGCTGCGCTCTTGCGAGAGATAATGGGCAATGTAGCTCGAAAACAAAAGAATCATAAAAATATAAATAAACATTAGTATGTAACTTTGCGATGCAGCATACGCGGTGTATCTCGACGAGCAGATAGAACGAAGCAGGTCGATCGAGGAGCTCAAGGCCGATCTATTTTATCCCTCATACGAAAGACAGCAGCTAGATGCTATAGGAATTGTATTGTACACTAGCGACCAGCCCTCGCTTCATTTCGGTTTACCGAGTTTTCTGTAACACCAGTATATAAACAACAATGAATTACACATATAAACCTTCCTCTTGAATCACTCTGTATATTGTTGAAAGCTGCATCAAAATCGTGTCACCGTACAGCGCCGAGTATGCTTCAACCAATATATTGCAAACAGCCGCGTTCTCTCTACTGTTTGAAAGTGTAATATAATTATCTAATTGTATTTTTGTGAAAATATTGGGAAAACGAACAGTCAAGGAATTAAATTTGTCACCCACCTTAATTCCAAAGTCAATATGACATTCTACAGCAATAAGGTTGAGTTTCCTATCAATTACAAATGACTTGCTATCTATAATGACAATGATATCCTCAAGCAGATTTTCTTAGCATTCATTTGGGTAGCAAATGAACTTCCGTGGCCGAACCGTCCTTCAGAATTATACAATCGAAGAATCAAGCTGATTTCGATATACCTCTACTATAATATTTTTCATGTTATTGTGCCTGCGCCAAATTTAAATTTTAGATTTCACACGAACGTGTTCCAACCAATTGAGCAGTCAACTAACTTTAAAAAATACGTATCTAGGTATAGTAAATTCGTTTCAAAAAACCATAATTACAGTTTTACGCATTTTTGAAATCAAATTACGTTTTCTATTGTATTAATTTGACTTCTTATATTTATTTTAATGTTATTTTTATTTATTTTCATTCTTTTGACATTTTAATTGACCACTATATATTTGCACGCTTGCATGCAAGCTCGATACATGAAACATAATGTACTTACTGTAACATCTCTATACCTACTGTGTCTATGCAAATAACTAATTTCTCATTCTTTCTGATTCTGATTCTGAAATATTAAGCATATATTTCATGGAACTAAAAATAACATAATTAAACTACTTTCACTTCCTATATGCGAAACGCGTTAAACAGTGTTTGACAAGAACCTCGTTCTTAGAACAAATCGATTAGCCGATACGATTTTAATCATTTAAAACCATTGCGTTTTATTTTACCACCATTATAACATATTTCTAGAATACCAATTTTACCATAATAGGACAATATAGTTCTTACGTGATGTTAGAAGATGATGTTACCTTATTTTATAGTAGGTAGGTAAATAAAATTGAAATTAACCAATTTTTAACATAATACAAATTCGATTACATTTCCTTTATAAATCTTATCGATAATCGAAGAAAATGAATATGATTTCAATTAGCATCACTTGCCAAATGACATCTGTCACGGGCACAATAATAGGTCCTATATGAAAAGTATTATAACGTTTTAATTGACAAATGATTTGACTTTTGTCCCTGCTTCGACTGGTCGTCACTGAACGGGGTTAGTTTTCAAAAATCATGTCTATCCGTAATATAAACAAAAAAACGAACGGTGGAACCAGTTGGCCTTATGGGGTCAATTTTTTGCCATGTACAGTTACAAAAAAGTTTTTCGAGATCAGTGCATTTACCGATCTGATCCGGTGAACCAAAACATCGTAAAGACCCACTAGTACAAAAAATGAGATTTGATTACCTACTATTATGGTATTTATGATAAAATATAGGTCCGTCTCGAAGGCTATCACCATTTTCTCATTGATGCGTTCCGCTACGGAGATAAAACAACCAGTGAAATTACTAGCACAGAGACATTGCACTTAAGTCCTCAGGGTTGACAATGCATTTGCAGTCTTAGGATTGCAGTCTTGTAATTGTAGTCTTGAAAAAATAAATGCGGGAGTCAGATCCCTCGTATCATCAGATGGCCTGTGTGCTCGTTTACCTTCAACTTGCCGTAAAAAAGGAAACGAATGCACTTGTGATGATCAATTAATATAACACGTATTGCTCCGCGTGTGTTCGCAGTTGGCGGCGTGTAATCCATTACGGCATAACAATGGCGGCCGACACGTTATTGATTGTTATTGGATAATGAAGCATAAATGCAATAAAAGTGGAATGATAGCCAAGACACTGTTTGATTAGTAACCGATACGACTAGCATGAAATAACTCATTAATCTCATTAATTATAGCAGCAGACAGTATCATAAGCAATGGCTGAAATATTAGCGGTAGTTTGCACAGACGGTCTAAAATAACATTTATAACACAAATTAATAATGCAGACAATTATGTGTAGCTTGTTACGACTTAACTGATTCACATAAAATTTGGGATATAAATAGCTACTTAGTACCTTAAATTAAAATGAACACAAGGCCCACTGTTCCTGTGAGACGGCCAACGGGGAGCAAGTCGCGGGCTAGCGCTAGTTTTATTAATATTTAACAAGTCTTGACGATTAAATCGAAATCATTGTCCCTTTCTAAATAAGTCCTCAATACACTCTTAGGTCACAGTTCCCGTGTGACTACGGCGCCTCTTATCTATAAACATATCGGACACCAAATTACAACTCAACGGTAAAACCGTAAAAGTAAATAAGATCCTCGTGTTTCGCCTGATGTCATTGTGATCATCAAAACCAGATCGCTCACCGATAACAAAAAGTAACTACCTATCCCGGATAAGCAGCTAGTTTCCGCGTCCCCGTTGTTCTGCCGGACGTTGCTCACCGCCCGGGTATCCGCATTAACCCGGTTATTTACACCCGGCTCCGCCCGGGGCTCGATTGAGCCGGATATTGCATTGCAAGGGGATGCAACTTTGAGCAAGTGCAGGGGCAAATCGAATCAATTTGCAATATAATGACTAAGTTTAATGTTCCTTGTATAGAGTTGTTTAATATTGTAATAAAATCGTTAATGGTTTATTTTTACAAATGGTGGTTTGACGCCAAGAATTAGGTGGAATTAAGGTGGTTATCACTTCTAATTGCCAGTAAGTAGTGTTATTAAGTCATTTTTTTGCGACAAGACTTTTCAATTGGGAATCTCCCTGACGGGAGGGAAGAATGCCAATTGTTTCCTAAAAAAATCGAAAAATAACTCACACGTGAGCTCGATGACCAAATAATAATCAGCGAGCTAGTTGTAGTGAGAAAACCCTAAACATATTTTTTAAATATTTATACCATTGTTTGTTAACAAATGCCCTATTGGTTTTTTACTTACTAGCTTGCTAAGATCAAGATACAGCCTAAAGTTAAGGAATTATACTTGGCGTGCCATGGAACTAGTTCTAGTATTGGGTATAAATTATGAATTAGGTAATTAATGACTAGCATAGAGGCATTCCATCTTGGTCCTCAGGGTTGGCAGCGCATTTGCAGTCTTAGGCCTGCAGTCTTGTGAACGCGAATGTCTATGGGTCACAGTTTCCACTTACCATCAGGTGGCCTGTGTGTGTGGTGGCATTCTCTATGGCATAGAGTCTATGCCATAAAAAATAAAAAATAAATTGCAAGTTAAGGGACTCCTAGCCTCAGAATATCCATATGCTTCGAAGGCAATGATTACGTTAAAGCACTAATACATTGAATCACTAACTCCGGCGACGCATAAATTTAATTCGTAAAACCAATTAATTAGCAAACAATGGTCATAATAGATTAATTGGTCGATGGCGTGTCGCAGTCCGCGACGAATTGGCGGGCGTGAAGACTGGTCGCCCTTCCGCGCTTCGCACGGGCGTCGCGATCGATAAGGTATGGATGCCGTTTTCAACCATTGTACTTACAATTTTGAATTCTGTTTGTAGAGTTTTTTTTCTGATTGAAGTTCATTTACAGCATTACGTTTTAGATAGTTTAGAACCAGGGAATGAATTTGTACTTGCTGGCCTAGGATGGGTGACATAGTTTTTAGTCTACCAAACAGTGAAACTGTATGTGGGCCTAAGGAGAGTACAAAAATTAACGTTGAACCGAACAAACTTTGGTCCACCTCATAAAGAAACGCTGTTTTGCACTCGCTGTTCTTGATAGAGGCATTGTTACACGACTGCCCAAAAAAAGGTTGTAATGTTTTCACGGTTCATGTATGTATGTATGTAAGTATTAATGTATGATTCTTTATTCCACCATAACTTCTAAACGCCTGAGCCAATTTAGATATGTGTGGTATTGTTAGAATCCTTTCGTCTTCTCGGGTGACATAGAATACCTAAACTGTTAAATAATAAATACGGCAAAATTACATTTTTTTATTTAAAAAAAAGTCTTCTAATCACTACAATATGGGTATCATTTGAAAGGTCTTAATGTGACCATTTTAAATATATACATACGAATATAGTAGCATTAAAACGGGTTTACCTGTAAAACGTGATAAATACTAGAAAATACCTACATTGATTAGGTACTTCAAGCACATGTTCAAGCACATACAAAATAAAGTTGGGTGGTTTAATAACACTTTGTTCTTCCTTGTTCCTAGTTTTACTTTCAGTTAAGTATAAAATCTACGGACAGTTTTCAAACTAGAGTAAATCTAGTTCACATTGCCTGCATCCACATACCTGACAAACTTAAACATCTCAAACCCATAACTCCCGGGTCTTAACAGACCATTACCGTCCGAAGCTACCGAACTCGCCGTAATCCAGTTACAGCTGTCTGCTTATTGTTTATCTATCTTGTTTATTCTTGTTTATCCTCTTTTATGGCATCTTTATGTTGGTCTGCGGCGCGACGGGTGACTTATGGTGGTGCAACATTTTTGGCGATGTGGTTTAAAAGTGTATTGTTACCAACCTTAAAGTTCTCTTTACTCTTGCATTCAAAGTTTTATGTTTCTCTTCGCTTCGCAGTTTTGGGTTACTCTAACTAAATATACAGTTTTATGACTATGACTCAACTGTCTATTTTCCGCGGTTCTCCGTATGTTTATAAGCATTAGTAATTCCTCGGATGACTTATACTTTAGTTATTTTTACATTAGAAGTGTAGCGGCATTATTCGCAAAGATATAACGTACATAATACATACGTAAAGAAATTGCCTAAATATTCTAATTATAGTGGTTCATTACCTATAGAAGATTGATACATAATGTAGATATTGAATTTCTAATTTTGATTTCTTTTAAAGCGAAAACGTGTACGAAGTAACTGTCATTTCTTTCAAGTATTATAAAAAAGTAACAGCTACAACTGGTTTATGTTTAAATTTTGAATAGATTAATGATCGAACGTTTTTCTAACTGTTCAGCCTTAAGAGTTACATGAGAAGCTTGACTTTAATCAAATAATTTCCTACTTCTATATCTCTATCTATACTCTACATGTCCATAGGTACCTACTTCTGTAGAGACATGCGTTTTTTTTTTCAAAATAAAAATATTTGTTAATCATTCTTCATAATAAAAATCCATGATTCTTATCAAACTTATCATTCTCATTAAACGTAAGTTTGTGAATGGTGCTAGGTAATATGCATATCCAAAGCTAACAAGATCGGTGTTTGTGAAAGAATACCGGTCCAAACTGGATAACAAACTGGTCAAGTGCGTTGAAGTCCTCGCGCCGCTCGAGCAGGAGGGCGCGGACAACACGTGGAATAGGATAATGATATGGCGGTCTACAATTAGGGTCACATTCAGATATAAAATAAAACTTAAAAGATTACGCCAGGATCAGGGGACCTCGAGAATACATGTATTTTACCATACGCTGCTGATGTAGGACTACATACTTAATTAAACCTTTTTCGGAGAGTCGCCTTCTCAGGAAGACAACTTTTGTCCTCGTGGAATTTCTTCTTTGAAGCAGTAACGTGTAAAAGAGCCTCATGTGGCCTGTTACTATTAATAGACCGATTTTGTGCAATGCATATCTGTCTATTATATTTTAGTTTTATTTTGTGCAAGTGTCCGTCAATTATATTTTGACGTTGTCTCTACACCGTGTTTTTTTTGATTTACGATAACTTCGGCATATTACTAGGTATATCCATAGAAACTAATTGGTAGATTACATTTTTAAATATTGCAAAAAAAAATTTTTTTTCACTTTAGAACAAAATAATGAAATCTTTTATCTTTGGTCATTCTAAAAGGGCCTTTAGAGTTAACTAATAATCAGTGTCAAATACGTCTATGTTGGCGTGACATACACACACAAGTAAAGATAACACTTGACAGGTACAAGATTGTCACTTTAGATTGACGCGTATACAAACCTAACAATTGGAAACTCTTTACTCATAAGTATTAAAAGAAAATTGTTGTTATCAATTAAGAGCCTTTTACACTAGTTTAACGTGATTAACTGATTAAATTTAAAAATTAAATATCTTTAAAACCGTAAGACTAATGATTTGTCTGTCTTCGGGAAATTAACTTTGTTTGACCTAAAGAACGTTCCCTTAAAGTTATCGTAAATCAAAAAAAACACGGTGTATATTTTAAATGGACGTGGATAAAACATCTGTCACTTTCTGACCAGCTAGTAAGTGCGAGAGTGAGAAAATTTATCCATCGCGATAAAGGCGACCATAATACGAGCCATGTAGTACGAGTAGGTCATAAGTCCTTGTATATAATATTACATAAAGATTCCAATGAAAAACTGCATTTGGAAGGTGGCACTTTCTCAACTCTGAATCTACCAGCGTTTCCCAAAAGGAGAAAAACATGTTTTTTTGAAGGTTTGAATCTTATAAGAATACTTTGAGTATTTAAATCATTAGCAACATGATCAATACAAAGTCCTCCTCAAGACTGCCAACCTTGCACTGCTCCTGGAATACCTGCACACTGTCAATAAGCAAATTACATCCAAATCAGTAAAAATAAGTTTCAAACTAAATCGATCCCCAAACACCTGATGTTAGAGTGGGCGATCAAACACGGCGTCGTCCAGGAGTCAACAGCCTCTGTTTGTTGTGGGCCTCTCCAACCCTATCGCCGCCTAGTTGTGGCCCTCGAGGCCCGGACCGCTATTTGACTGCGACCCAACAAATTGGAGACTCGAGCCTTTTTGTAGCTGCGATCGGGTTAATAGGCCACTTTGGGAGGAATAAGTTCAGAAATAGAAGAAAATGCGTCGATAGGAATAGCAAGTGACTGTGGGTTTAACAATATGTTGTTAAAAATGTGGTGGACTGGTATTGAAATCTTTAAATAGAGCCATCATGCAGATTTCAAATGATTTGTTTCCGAGCGTTTATGAAGAGAATATTAATTTAACCGAATGTAAATATGTTACCTAAAATAAAGTAATTGATCTGTTTAGTTGTCAGCTTTGGAAAACTCTTTTCTAACCATAGCTTTGCTCAGGCTCTTTTAAACAACTACCGTACTTCGCAAGAACCGAACGTGGTATGTTTTTATGGTACGTGTATGGTATGTGGTAAGTTCCCAACTTTATATATCAATGTGAATTATATTAGTATGATGTGTATCATTTTTAAACTCGATCTTTACGCAACTAATATTAACCGGCTAGCTTACGTTGTCCCGTCAAAGCGTACAAAACACATTTCTGGACGTGCATCCTCAATAAGGCGGCTTTAAAGTGCGACGAGAGTTGAAATTTGTTTTAAAACAACCACTTCCACCGGAGATCCGCGAAAAGGGAATTGAAAGTTTTCAATAAAAAAATAATTCTCGTCAGGCCTCGTCTCGCCTCGCCTCGCCTCGCCTTTATTCTGAATTGAACTTACTCGTATCGATTGACTTCCGTTCCTTGGCAATAGTTTAAACATTGTACTCATTTACAGACTATTAAAACAAAAAACATTAATATTACCAAGAGAAACCCTTTATCAGCTGTTAAGAGTACCTGTTAAGTCAACATGTCATCAGCGCTGGTGGCCAATTAAACATCTCGGCGTGTTTGCGCAGTTGCGCGCGCGAGTTTCCGGCCCGCGCGTGCGCACAATTGATTACCTGGAAGCACTGCCACTGCGCAATAGCTCGCCAGTTCCGAGAACGAAGACAATTTGAACAAACAACATTATAAGACCGAAGTTTTATTAACGTAAGATGACATACAATTTATCTAAGTTTTTCTAATACACCGGCTGGCGTGCCTTTATTTCATGTAGCTAATAAACATAGTTGCCTGACTGTACTTGAACCACATAAAAGCGTTTCCAAAGAGTAGCGATGTTATTTTTTGTACAGGTCTTATTACGAGTACCTATCTACCTACTAAGTTTTATACAATTATTTAAATAATATGTATTCGAACCTATAAAGAAGCCTTTTTCGCGAAGCTTTCCTTTAGATTATCTCAAACTCTATATAGGTAAATTAGTTCCCGACTATCCGATCACAAATAGTGTCAACGTTCCAAAGCGCGTGACGCGCATCTTCTTGATTTTTGAATGATCTTAAATGTTACGTACAACACAAAGGTCCGTTATGCCTCAATAAATAGCGTCGGTAGATCTTTTATTTGCCAGAAATCTCGTAGTTCCTATCGTCCAAAAGCGAGATGCATCTCAAAAGACACCGGTGCCTTAACCCCGTCCCCCGCACCACCGCGGTGCACCGCCGTGTTTACGTTACCACCACTTACCACACATTTTCAGATCTTATTAAATCTATTATTAATTCCTCGGTCCTATTATGGGCCGCGTTCACACTCCGCGCCACAAAGGCCCTTATTATGCCTTATTATTTTAATATTGTTGTACTATCGCAACAATGAGCGACCTCCATTATTTGTATCTACAAGACATTAATGAGCATATGGCCTAACAATAACGGACTCGAACAATCCATCCTAAAAGAACACAACATTTAAAATACAACCTTATTTTAAAGAATTAAACACCTACACGTTCGGAATTGGTGGTAGTTCAAACTGGTCTGTTGTGTTTAAGTGACAGGGGATGCATCTCGAAATGTCGAGTTGTATTTTGAAAGAAAATAAATTCGTAATTTATTAGTGTGCCGTGGAGTGGGCGCGCCAAGTCCGCCGGTTGTCGGTTCGTGGAAATGCGTGTGGCCGTATGGAATCAAGTGTTATATTAGAACGAGATCGCTTCGGCTAATATTTATTTATGAGTGATTACCTTGTTAGGACTCGAGTGATTATGGACGCGTATTTTTATAAGTAATAATGATGCAGATTAAGTAAATGTAAGAAGTGACTGAGTCCTCAATTATAATAATGATTTTATTTAAAAAAAATGGCAGGTACCTACTTAACTATTGTGCAGTTTACATCAACACATAACATTTCTTCCATAATAAAATCATTTATAATGCATACTAAGGCTCCATTGTTATATTTTTGCCGTAGCAACGTACGATGATTCGAATAATCACCTGAACAGCGACAAGCGGAAACACGAGCTGTCAAGCGATCCAACATGGCGCACAATGGCGCCGGCGCAGATAACGACGTCATGCTCCCGCGCGTGGTAATGGCGTCACGGTGCGCGCGCACGCTTTTCCAATGGGAACCTTGTTCACCTAGGTTATAGCACATGGAAAATTTGCCAAGTATATAATATAATATACCCATACTTATCTTAAGAAACAAGAAAAATATATAGTTTGGGGATGAGTGAAAGAGTGCTGTGTCAGTTAGCTCCCGGGATAGAACTTTATTTTCTAAGATTTATTCCTTCTACAAATTTAAGACATTCACTTACGTTATAGCTGTTATAGTACCGTGCAACCACCTACCTAGGTATAGGTTACATTATGTTATATCTGTCTCGTAGTAGGTATAGGTTATCTACTGAGGATCTTACCAGGTTACTTTACTTCTTACCTATATGGTGGTCGTTGCTGACTGCGACATGCTGACAGAGTTATTGTACTTACTACTAACTTCGACAAATTCCGAAATAACTATATTCTTCAGAGACTCTCTTTTATATTAAATCAACAGATTATAATCCCCAAGAAGTTAACATTTTCAAACGATATCTCCCATAAATTCCCATTACATTTGCGGTGCAGATAAATACTTCATAGTTTGAACCATTCGGTTTACACATGGCTCCGACTTGCCGGTTGGATTAGATCACATTAACTGTGACAGACAACAAACTCGAATTTGAATTAACTTCAAAAATATCGTCATAATTCGCTCTGTTCCTCCGCAAACAGTTTCCCAATCGTCAAACAGCTCGCTGGGCGGGAATTAGTCCAATACGAGCTGATTATGTTGGCACAAGTGCGCGTGCGACGGTGTGTGCTCCGCATTCCACGGCGCATTACCGTGTTTGGACAGCGTCGGGCTGCTGAAGACGTCTGACACGGTTCGTTTGGGTAGAAAGGTTTTAAGTAGCATATTATTTCCAAATGCTCGTTAAATTGACAGATTTGTACGAGCATCTTTTAGAAAAGTGAGATGAGATAAGTCAACCCTACGAGGTTCCTACTTTTTTTCTTCTTCGGTTCTAAATCTTTTATTATTTCTTCCTACGGGGCTCAGGCTCCAAAATTTTGAATTCATTGTAATATTTGTTAATAATAACGCTCTTACACTTCCGTATCTCTCCCTAATGGGTTCGAGTAATCGATTACTCCTTAAAAAAATCTTAAATCATTTAATTTTCATACCCTTCTAAGCCACGCGCGATATCCCTTTGTAGACAAATCTCAGTATCCGCCGTTCCCTATCAAACGAAAATAAATTAATTCATTAAAAACCAATATGATAACCATACCGCAGTCCATAATCTGAATTAATTCCCGTATTGAGAGAGCTCAACTATTGGACGCATGGCAAATCCCTGTTATGATGGGATACGGATGCAATATATCGAGTAATTAAAAAAACATATAGCCCCTTTGACGAAGCGAAGGTTGCCTTTTGCGTATTAAGAAGAGCTTACTGAGCTTCTGTTGGAAATATTTAAGGCAATGTTGGTTTGACATTTCTTTTTAAATGAGGGGTCATGTTGACTTTGCGACATATTATTCTGCGATTCTGCTAACAAACTGACGGGAATTTTGGTTATGGCACTCTTTTAGTCCGTAGTATTTTGTACAACAAAGAGAGTAGCGTAGTTGAAAACTCGTAGAAATATTATTTAATCAAATACTTCATCTCAAAACGCAATGAAACACTCCATTACATAATCAATAAATAAACGATTTCTATTCCTTTTATAGACACCAATTAACTCGCTACAAGCGTCATCGCCTGTGTACTTGTAACTGATTAGACGTGACGTGCTTTATACGAGCTGTAGTCATATAACTGTTGGCTACGAGCTGTATAGGAGTGGTATTACAGCAATTACTCGGCAGCGGACAGCCGGCCCGTCAGGCCGATTGCCCGAAATCGCTTATTCACGGTCGCTAGTTGCCTAGTTAGCGCAGCTGTTTACGTGGTTTAAGGGACAAACGACGGCGGTTTGTTAAACAAACAAAAGCATTTGGTACCCTAAAATTAAATATGAAATAAAAAATTGCATTACACACTTTACTTCTGGGTTATTTTACACATCGCTTAGAAGTGTACTAACTGTGATGCAATGTTATGTTGGCTGGTTATTCAGAACTAACTGTAACTCTACTTGTATTATCAATGGGCCCTATAACCAAAAATAAATACCTACATACTAAATACCAAACTTTCAAGTCCAATCCCGACACTTGAGCACTTCAAATTTTATGTCATAAATATTCATTTTCAAGGAATCACCTCGTATTTTATTTGACATCTATCGGTATGAGTATGGGCCAGTCCAGTCGGTTCCCGCCCTCGCCCGTGCCCGGTCCCCTGCTTACGGGCAGCGTATAATTTGCGACACAGTCTTGTTTATTTTCCGGCGCTGTCGGAAGTCGCCTCAATTTCTCCCGACTCCTAATAATATAATAACATCGTATTTGTATTAATATTAACCGATAACTGCGTTTGTTAGCGCCGTGACTTGCGCAAAAGCGAACCGTTTTTGTGGCAAATTAGAGCCTTTTTGTCGTTTTACCTGCTTATTAGGATAGTTAGTTTTTAAAAGACGTAATAACGGTTGGAATCACATAAACGTTCAAATAAGACATATATTCCTCATCTTACATTGTACTTGTAAAATACTACTAATTTTATCCTCAAAAACAAAAACATTTGTGTGATTCAGATACCTTACTCACAGCGCCATCTATCGCACAGTAACAATACTACGTTGCAAATTACTTCTCCCAATTTGAACTTGCCGGTGACCCTCCAAAGCGCATTTTTTCCTAATAGCACAGCTTATAAATCCTCTTAAAGTATTAATTTTTCCGTGTGTTCAAGACTCCGTAAGACGCCGGATTAGGGGCTGAAATAAATTCACTTATAAAAGTATGAACCGGCGCAGTATTGATCTCGTCACCCTCGCGGGGCCGCGCAGTGGAGTCACAACATTCTGTAGTATCCCGTAGGAATAAGTGGTGGTCTATTCAGGTAAGACTTTTTTTAATTAGGGGCCATAGTTTCTAGTCTAGCGCTGTATTTTCCTGTATTTACATGCCTACTTTGCCGCCTCAGTTTACACGTATTTTTAGTAATAAAAGTTACATAGATGCTTTAGTAGTACGAGAGGCCAGCAAACTAACGGCCGTATTAATAAACCAATTTTGGCTGAGATGGCCATCTCAAGACGTCAGAAATGTCAGTTTTCTATAGGTACTTGACGTTTAGTTAGCGTGTGTCTTGCTTAAGACGGCATCTAAGATGTCAGCCAAGTGTGGCCGAGTGCAGTTTGTCAATACGGCCGTAAGAGCATCAGTGTATCTTGGCTTAGAGTGTCGACTCGTAATTGCAAGGTACTGAGTTCGAACCCTAGTTTACCTAACTTACGTCCATTATCTAGGAAAAGACGGTCTTACGGTACGAAAAATATCGTGAGGAAACCTGCACAGTCATGCAACTGAGAGTGTACCTACGAAGGGTAAAGGGTAATTCCACAGAAGGCCCTCTAAAGAAGTGTATGTGAAAAGGCTCATATACATATAGGTCAACCTGGTCATGGTTACCAATCATGTAGTATTTACTTGATTTGACTTAAAAACACAACGACACGAAATAGGTATTAAAGTTGCAATAGTTAAGTGTATTTTATCTTTAGGTTGCTTTGTTTTCAGCAGCTGATAAATACAAGAAAGCAAACGCAGAATTGTCAATGTCTCTTATAGTTACAGAATCTCGCACCGTCTCAACGATCTTTTGTCCGCCAATCACTCGATACAAACCAATCACCAAAACCGGCGCTTAAGTCGTCGCCTAACCGCGCGTTACTTCCCCAAATTGAATAATAACCTGTTAAAACCCGCCGGTGACGCCATTGTGTACCAAATTGCCGCCAAATTGGGAACAGACTCACAATCGCTTCCATTTAGCCGACGCCTGCACCTGATTGGTCGCCACGCCCCGCGTTCGAACACACTCACCGAAGAAATGGAATTATGCACCGCGCAAATAACGCCTTTGTGAGGCTGGCCGGTTGGAATTTCGAATTAAGAATGATGTGTGGATTTATAAGAGTTCGTTCTTATTGATAGGTTAAGTAAATTATTGCCTTTGTATGTCGCTGCGTTTTGTTTGTCAACTTTATTTGATAGTTCAAACATTGTTAAGGAGACAAAGGTATAGCTAGTTTCGGCATACACCTGGTGGGCAGCAGTTGGAACTTTTGCAAAAGGAACATCCTAACACCTGTAATTCCAATTCTAATTCTAACCTCAAACCTGAAAATAGATTAACCCCTTATTTATAAAAGCAAAAATAAATCACAGAAAGATACGGACAAGAGCATACTTTATCTATTTTGTGTTTATGAATGAGAGTTTAAGAATGTAACTGCGATGACAGGTGTCAGGATTGACTTCTTATCTCCCTTTGCTATTTTTTTGGCAAGCTTTCCATGGCTCAGGTGTCATTTTGCAAACTGTATTAGACCCATACCAAAAACAAACATATTTAATCTTGTTTTACAACTTAAAATCAATCAACCACTTTAGTTACAAGAGATAATCCCAGCCCTAATCGTGGATGTAGCGCCGCCGCGGCCCTCGAGCCCGGCCGGCTCCGGCGCGGCACGGTACAATGCCGGGCGTGACGTCATCAATAACGCCGCCGCATTATCGCGACAACAGCTCTATTAATATTAACACTGCACTGATGCGACCGGCCCGCCTCGGGGCCCGCGCTATGCGAGGTGGCGCCATCACTTAGGTTCCATGATTTTGTGAGATGCCTCAATTTTTTTGATCATGGACAATTTTTAATTTTTCCAATAAAGTAAGGCAACGTCAATACAACAATAAGGATACAATATATAGTTAACAAGTGATGTGTGAAAGATTTATTCAATTATCACCAGAAGCAGTAACAACTGGTGCAATGTACATTGCACATTGCGATGTACCTACGTCTGAAGAAAGATACATTTACACGCGTTGGGTAACTTTAAAAAACTCATATAATTGGAACCACGGGAGAATTGTAAATGAGATGTAATTATAAAAGAATTAAGTGTCATTAATTTATTTATTAAAAATCAAAGTCCTAAAAAATAAACCGAAGGGTTTCGTATTGAAAAACTATTTTACTTTAACTTTATTGCGAAATACGACATCGCTAGCAGAAATGACACTAAAAATTTTCGAAACATGGTCTTGCACCTTGTCACCTTGAGTTAAGAGACCTAAGTCTGCAATAGAAATGTAAATATTATCAACATGACTAGCTATTTGTTGCACACTGCCGTCCTAATCGGGGATAACGCGGCGTTTAGCGTGACGCTAACAATCAGGTGCTAAGTGAATAGGTCCCGCGGGACCCGCGGCCCCGGGGACCCGGACACCCGGGGACCCAGGGACCCTCGCCATGTGTTATCTGTTTTACATTAATTGATCTGCCAATTGATTGTTTGCTGCGCTATTTGTTTAAGTGATTCAATTTTGGGCATCCCTAACCAGTTTAGCGATCATTCATGTTGTTTGGGATTGGAGATAAAAGTATGTTAATTTCTTGGTTTGACGTCAAAACTGAGTAACGGATGCACTCAGAGAAACCTGGACGGTCGGGATAGATTATCGATGAACAATTATCAAATAGCCTTACAAAATGGTATGCGGAGAACACGTCGGGTAATGATTTTCCAAATTTTATATTTTCAGTAATTACGATGATGGTAACAAATTCAAATTCATTATTTAGTAAAGTCTCTTTTAAACGTCGTTGGTAATATACATAGATTAAGTAGATGATTTGAGTGACGTATGATTAAAATGTTCTTCTTCGAGCTAACGGATAAGACCATGACAGCTGAGAGCAAGGCCGCAAGAAACTGTAACGAAGCAGTTTTATAAGTATTTTGCCTACATATACTTAACTCGGAACGTGCATGTGTGAAATTGTTAATTTCGTTTACAACCGGCAATAAAACGACATTTCATCTCCTATGCCAAAACAAAATCACCATTTCGAAAATTACACCCATTCCTGTTAATTACCACATTCCTGCAACTACCCTCACACCGCGATCTGCAAATGGCGGCCGGGCCGACCGGCGAGCGGGACCCGCACGCTGACCCGCCCGCACTGGGTTCAGGGGTCTATTTAAGCTGGTGGGTTGGAACATATATGGCAGGGCCAATAAATCGTTTGTACCCGTCACGTAGGTATGTTTAATTAACTGATTACAGCTCGAGTTGAAGTAAACGTTGTGTTAAAATTGGAAGTAAAACGTTTTAGGCTCGAATTGTGATGTAGATTTTACAAAGTTGGAATAGCATCCATGTCTTGTCAGAACTGTTAAACTATTAACTGTAGAAATTTGACAACTCCAGACAGCGGATAAGCTAAATTCTGTCTATTTCACTGCCTGGAACTAGAACTTAGCTGCAGATTGACAGCTAAATACGGCCGTGGATGGCAATGAAATACCGAATTCAAGAATTAGTTATAAGATGGTTCTAAAATTGACGTGCTTGTATTAATTTACCCGGCACAAAAGAGACGATAAAGGTTATGACGCCTATTTCCGTCCGTCTGTTTCGCAGCTCTTACACCGATAGACCAAGTCCAGTTATTATTTAATTGAAATTCTAGTGTATTATGAACGTACTTACTCATCTGATTAAAAAAAAATGATCTGAAGATTTTGTCTCGGAAAGTCAACTCGACGGAATAGAGAGCTACTCTATAACAGGTATGGATACCTTGACGTCGCTTCCTCCCTCGTTCGAAATGTAAATCCCAAAACAATCGAGACACCCACACATGCCCACACACGTAACCCTTTAGACGCACACTAATTACCGGCGTAATTGTTAATTTGCGCCGACGCCGACGATTTATTGGCCGCCGAGGGAAGCGAGCGGGCTACGAGTAACGCTCGCGTTATACGTGTTACGGAGGGAAACTCAATTTTGGAGGCATTTGTCAGCCGTGTGAGCCAGCGTTTTCTGTATCACTTAACCAATATTGGTGCTTCCAGATGTCAATCAATTTAGTGGTTTTGTAATATTTCATCGGTCACTTTGGGTGACGTCGTCAGGGCCCATGCCATGGTCGTGACTCGTTTTCCAAGTTTCTTGCGAAGATAAAAAAAACACAGATTTGCAAAAAAGGTTTTCGTAGATACATACTACACTAAAACAACGAACGTAAAAGTATCTATTTTGTTTTAATGTTTATGAGAAGATGATATTCTCTGGAAAAAAGTGCATTGTTAGTGAATGAACAACGATACCTACACGAAGTTCACGCGGAATAAGACGCTAGAATGAAAGACAACGGACTTAATCGCCATTGTTTGAGCAAAATGTAGCTGGGTGTTCTTGTTCGCTCCATAGCGTACGAGACCCACGCGATACTGCAAATGCGTAACCAACCCTGAAGATTAAATTGTGATGCCCCTATGCTATTAATTTCATTGTAATTGCAGCGCAAATGATGGCATATTAGTACCGTGTCTCTTCTGCCTCTAATCTCTCTACGGGCACCACCCATGTGGAACCAACCACTCCGCCCTCGCCGTCGCCCACTCTTCGCTGTCCCGGCGGTGCGCGCCCGCGCTCTTGCTCACTCTCCTCTGCCCCGGGACCTGAAGCTCTTAAATGACAGCCTGGGCAGCGACAGCCAACTTGATATTTTTAACACCTCTGAGTCTTGTTTCTACGCATCAGCCCGTCGGCACTTGGAGACAATTGTGACCTTAAGCTCAGTCCAAGTGTAGATAATGCTTTAGGCACCTTGTAAGTTCTGCTGTATGTCGTTTTCTCATTAATAATGAATACGTGTAGCATGACTGTTAGTGTTAATTAAGGTAGTTTTAATAAATTAATTTCTCCGGTTCTCATGTCCCCACAGTGGAACATAACAATGGGAACTGCTTGGCAGGAGGGTAAAGAATAAGATGATGTTTGCATGCGGTCCAGAGGGACCCTCCACAGGGCCCTACCATCTCTAAGCCGGTTAACGTGGCCGGCGGGCAGTGTAATCAGCAATCAGCGTCAGTTCCGAGCACGGAGCAATCAGTAGCCCGCGGTGGGTGTGGACAACGCGGAGCTCATCGTATCGCGCGGGCGCGGAGGCGGTAATGTGATCAAGCTAGGTGTAGCCACCGCGGAGCGTCTTATTACTCACACAACACTTGATTTAGTTAGACAGCGAGTTTCTATTAGCCTGGACTGTGGGTTCGTTTACCTTCTAACTCAGTGTTCCAGCTTTCTGTTTTTTCTTTGGGAAGTTTGAAATATCAAAATACCTATAGATTTAGCTGCTACCTGCGATGGCGTCACAAACAGATAAACTGACAAACACTTCCGCATTTATAATATTTATATAGCTAATCCTCTAATCGGAATCCATGATAGCTCTCTGCATCGTGCATGATCGGCGATCGTGAAGCAAATTTGGCAAAGAACAGTTTGTTGAATCTCACTCGAACGTTCTGTATTCATCGAAATGGCTCTAATCTTCCCATTTGTACCCACTAAGTATCTCTGTTGTGTTTCTGTGTGTATTCTCAAAATCCTTTAATAAGTGAGGCAGCTGCTGAAATAACAACAAACAAACAAACGTACTTATTATTATGATAGTTACGAAATAATAACAAGGATATAATAAACAAGATCGAATCTGACACTGTAATCTTCACGGATCCAAATCAATGTTTAATTTCCTAACAAAATATCCAACGTATTTAATTGATTATCTCAACCAATCAAACTATTACCGCCGTGAGCCAACAATCCGGAAGGATTGTCCGATCGGGCCGGTTAATTGATGTGCCGGGCACACCCAGGCACACGCGGGCACACGCGGGCACAGGCGGGCACGCCGGGCTCGGCTTAGCGGCTTACATCCACTTACGGCTATCACTTAGACGGTAATGGGGTTGGGGTAAAAATAGGAACATTGTGTTCACCTTAATCGTTTGTTATGCACTTATGCCCTTTAGGGAATAAAAGAAGAGGTTTTTTTCTTAAACTTATGAAATATTGTTAGGAATATGATTTTTTACGTTTACGAAATATTACGTCTATTATATTCAGAAAGGCTAACTGAAAGAATGGGCTTCTTTTTAGAAACTTAACGTATATTTTCTCTGTTGGATCAAACAGGATTTTTTTTCGCTGCCTTATTTTAAAGGTTGTATTTATTTTTACTGGAATTACAACCGGAATTGTGAGCAAGTAGGTATCGCTTCTTTACCCTCATATTTTCTTAGGTAGAGTTATTTCATACTGGAGATTTATTTTTATTCGGTATAGCTTCTCTCACTTCTTTCTCAGAATCATATTATATTTAGTAAAACCAACAACGTAAATACGTAATCGAAGCAAGATAGGATGATACGCACAATGGAGAATAGAAGCCCTGGATTGGCCCGTGATTCAGTAGTATGCAGCAAGAGCAGGACTATCCGCGACACTGTCACCTGCCTGGCTGCTGTACCACCTGGCTACTATAGGTACTATCTGCACGAGAACTGCCTTCAGGACTGTCCTAATCGGTCGTTTCTGCCTCACTGCCTCTGCCTATAACAGCATTGTTCCGACTTTGGTATAACTTTCCCATAAGAAGTTCCAGGCTCTAAGAATATTCTTTTGCATTGTCTCGTGTGAAAGCAGAGTAAGATAAAGAATAGCTCCGAGTCTAATAACCACATCTCACACAGCCGATGTGATTACGCGACTACGGCGCGTAATCGGGCTCGCGTGATTACACCTTAATCACGCCACGAGGAGTCCAGCGGCCGGCGGATTGTGGCGGGTCGGTGTTTTTGTTATTCGGTCACGGTTAAGTATTGTGTTGCAATAGTAAATATTAGACGTAAAGAACTAACGGGATCCTTTAAAACACTGACTACATTGATCGAATGTATAATTTCATCGAATTTCATTTTATCGAAAGCTAATGTCTACTGAAACCTTTTTGTTTTTGGTTATCTTAAGCATGGGGTACGTAGGTTAGGTTAGGTTAGGTTAGACCAGTGACCACCAAAAAATTATAACTATATAATGTAAGTAAATGCCTGTCGATAAAATGAAGTTCGGCGAAGTAAAACATTTTATGAAATGAGTTTCGGTGATTCAAGGATAAACCAGAAATAACCATTACAACAAAGTGAAAAGTCTACCATCAATCGAATGTGTCAGTTTTAGGTACCTGTTTACGTTAGATAGACTCAGTTCATCGAGATCTTGTTTATCACTATTCCGCAGAAATTGGGTCTCTATTGTACTGGTCACAACCATGTTGCCTTTAAAATGTATATTGCTGTTGTGTTTGTATGTGTATTGCTGTTAATTTGCCTACCACCATATTGTCAAGAAAATAAGAGAATCGTAACGTTGACGATACGATAATGTCAAAAGTAATATGGTTTTACCGAGTAGAATACATGAACCAAAGCTGCTCGGTTGAAATTGTCTTTAGTGTCACCTTTGTTTAGACTCAGCTAAGGAATATTTTACTGGCATCCAATTAATTCAGTCATAATTTTCTTTAAGCTTTTGTTTTTATTAGTTAAGCGTTCCAAAACTGGATCATTCACCTCTCCCTCCTGCATTCCATTCCGACACATCTAAAGCTAATGTAACATGTGTGGGGGTAGCGGTACCGAGTCGTACCCGGTACCCGAGTACCCGAGTACGGGGGGTATTAATTTGCAGCGGATCGCGCTTAATTAACGGATTTAATTAGAAATTAACTGTTTGGCGCGCACAGGGCTGCCACGTTGGGTTAGATACACAAACATTATGAGGATTTATTTCATATAATTAATTTATTCGTCTACATTCAATTTAATTATTATCTCATTAGGGTTTTTTTACGCAAAAACAAATATAATTATACTTAATCTGAGATAAAAGTCTTTGACATGTAGGTATTATTTATATCAAAAAAACAATTAATTAAATACCGAATTAACCGTAACAAAGTCGTACTAGTCTATTTCTAAAATGCAGACAGTTTTTAAATTGGTCATACCTTGCTTACCTTCATGCTTAGTAGTAGTGAGTAAGTAAGTAGTAATTTCCTGTTATAATTATTAAGTAGGTATCTCATGAGTATTAAACATTCACAAAAATATTTTTGTTTCAACAAAGAGTCGTAGGTAGGTGCGTTTTAAGCTTACAATGTTCCATTGACTAACACCTAACCTTATTGAAGTAACAAATGATTATCACGTGTCACGCAAAATTCCCAACTTGCTACAATGAAACAGTAAACTTTACTACAACCCGAGGCCACCGCCAGCCCTAGCGCGCTCGCCGAATTTGAAAATTTAATTTAGTTGCGTTTTGTGCGGGTAATTGGTTTGTCCCGCGCGCAGAACTACCGCAGATTAGGGCGGCGGATAATTCCATTAACATTGTATTCACCCGTTTGTCAATCATGCTTTGGAGCAGGCTTAACGACGTTCAAGCTCGCCAGACGCATTGCAGATTGGACTCAGTGGTATCGGGAAATGTTACTTATATGTATTTCCTAAGTGGTATTATAATATGCTATCTGAAATTTATTTATTTATGTTACATTATACCTATTCGATTATAATTATGGAGTACCCCAAGGAAGTATTCTGGGCCCATTGTTGTTCTTTACATAATAAATTAATATTTATAATGTTGTGATTTGCAGACTTGAACTGATTATAATAATATATCGTTACCTACTTATATCTAAGACTAAAACATGTCATTTAATTCTCATGTAAGACCAGGATTAAGTTGCGGAAATACGTATTGATAAAATCATTCCCACTGTTCCGTTACTAACAAAACTTTGACTTGAAATTTGAAATATCTCTCATGAAGCACGATGAAATAATTTTATAAAACCGGTTAGATGATCAATTCTATACGGAGCAAGCACGCATTATCTAGTGCTAAAATAAACCATTACTATAACTGTTTTCCCACACTCAAAACTCCTCTTGCCCACAGGTGTGGTTCCAGAACCGACGAGCGAAGTGGCGCAAGACGGAGAAGTGCTGGGGCCGGTCCACTATCATGGCGGAGTACGGGCTGTACGGGGCCATGGTGCGCCACTCGCTGCCGCTGCCCGACACCATCCTCAAGTCCGCCAAGGAGAACGACCAGGTCGCGCCCTGGCTACTCGGTGAGTTCGGTGAGGCCAATTCGTTTTTATTCGGGGGTGGGGAGTGGCGGAGCATGCGGAGAGTCATCTTGAGGCGGGTTTTGGGGTTGGTCTTGCATTGGACGTCTTTTCGCTGACATGATAAGATTACTGGCAACTACTTCACCGTGAGATTTGATGAAGGTCGCATTCATTAAGTGAGTATAATTACTAGCTATTTATGTACACTAGTGATATCATTACAGATATTGAATTCTTAATTAATTACTAGCTTGAATTTGGGAAGGGTAACTCGAAAACCATTTTGAGGACTAACCCTAGCATTTTAACAAATCTCTCAAATTAGATTTCAATATGATTATTTTTATTAGTATTAGTATTCCAATTACCCTTTAAATACGAAGAAAAAAATACCTTATCAATAAAAACTACTCGGGCAAAATACAGAAATAACGAAAAAAATATCCTACAATTGCCATTGCTTTCGACAAAAGCGCGATTTTTCCTTTTGGGCATCCTAATATAAACTATCCTTCATCTTCTGTACATGTTACCTTAATCAGTTCTGCTGCATGCTGAAATAAACGATCCTCTGAATAGGTATTCATTAACTAAAGGTCTTGCTTTAGTTCCGCTGGTTTTGGATGTTTTTGAATAATTTATTGAAAATGTTAAAGCATACTTCGCCACTGCCCCTCTCCGCTAATTCTAAGCTCCTTCTAGCACGAGCGGCTCTTCTGAAACTTATTACCGTTTAAATCTGTAGACAGGTAAGTTTAATGTTGTCACTAGTTGTATTACTTAAGTTTAGCTAAAAGGTCTGTACTTAAGGTCTGTACTGGCGGCGGCGTTCTGTAACGACTGTCAATTCCTAGCGAAACCATGTCACGTTCTCCCAGGTGGCAAGTAAAAACTCAGAAATTGCATTGTTACAATCATTTCATGTGTTCAACCTTAGAGTAATTCCTTGTAAGTTCACCAGACTTTCTGGAGTAGAAAACTGCTAACGCTACAGTGGCCCAAGATACGATGCTTTACGCTAACGTAAACGCTTTTCGAAAACGATTAAAATGTATGGGATCGTCAAAAGCGCTCCACGCAAACGGACGACATGCGGCATAACTTTTTTTATTTTAAACAGCCGCAAGCTGATGACCCGGTGACATGACAACTCGTATAGCTTGCGTATTGTGGTTCATATCAAAGCTTTGTTTTTCAACCACTGTCCTGTCATAGGTTAGCTGTTAATTATGATTAACGTAACTGCATACGAGCTAAAAGTAAAGTGCATTTAAAATGATTTAAACATATTATTATGGCTATGTATTTCAATTAAAAAATATAAGAATAAACCACTGTTTAACGAGATAATATAAATATCTCAAATTAATGAAAAATTACTTAAAAATGCCTTGAAAAACCAAAAACCTTTCACCCCGCACGAAAAAAAAACCGAATTGAGGAGCTTGAGAGCCAGGAAAAGAGTTTTAGAAGTTGGTAACACCCGGGTCCCCAACCCCTCCTTTTCAAAGACCTTTGATGCCGCTCTGACCGTGATGATTTTGTTCAAGAGTCGAGCCCGGTGACAGGTGGGGGGCGGCCGTAGCGGCGCCTCTCCCCCCACAGACCGGCCTCCGGTGAGTCCTCAGACCTCACTCACTCCGTATCAGACTTGCTGCATAACTCAGTTAGCCAAATCATTGACGGACGTCGATTACTAAAAACATATCGGCCTTGAACTCAACAGTGATCAGCTTCACTGTCAGTGAAGCGAGCTTAAGTGTAGCTCGCGCTCGTGAGCTAAATGCAGAGCTTGGTATTTAGCAGTTTAGCCGATCGGCTTCAATGACTGCACCTGCCATGAAAGGCATAAGACATGCATACAATATTAATATCCACTGACGAAACAACCTTCTCATCATTATTTTGGACTGGCCACCCCAATGAGTTTCGCCCCGATCTATACTTTGCTATCCACCATTTCAGCATTTGTTTGACGATTGGCCATCGATATGTTTTTATAAATCGACGTCCTAGCCGAGATTCTACGCAGTAAAACCTTATTGCTTACATGACCGTTAAGGCGGCTGAATGAAAAACATTACCATAACGCGTCAAAGGCTTCACCCAATGGATAGTCGTCCTGTCTTCTTTATTGCCATGTTGTAATATGGCTCTCAGCCAATTGGCTGTAAATATTTAAAATAAATACAGTGAGTCTGATATAATGGAGATACTTAACCCTGTCACTGCGCGCTCGAAGTAATTAGCTTGCCGCCGGACAAAATTAGCACACATCCACCTAAAATAAAATAAAATATTCAAAAATAAATACTAAATTGAAGTATTAATTATTTGGGCATCCTAGTTGATATATTACTCGTCAATTCAATTTTTTAGTGCACTTTATAAAATAAAACAGTTTATTACAGTTTGACAGTTTAAACATGGCATTACAAAACTAAAATTTCATTTTTAAATCTCATTCTATTTTAAAATTAAAAAGCTATGTCTAAAAAAGGGCCCTGCGGCATTGTCCCGAAGTTGCTGGCAGCATTTCCTCGCTGGACAGTTAAACTTATGCGTTGAGCGAGGAAACTGCCAGCTCCTCGGTCTCCCGTGACGTCAATGAGCCTCCTCGAAATTTCTTTATAAATCATACGCATGTGTCAATTATTGCGTCGCGTCTCTTTTGCATTCCCGAAACCTTACCATCAGTTACCTAGACCAACAGCAATAGCAATTCGCCTCCAGAAATACAGAAAGTATGCCGCGCTAGACTCACTCGTTAAATCTTTAATATCTTTGCAACCAATGTCGATAGCTTCGATATTTTCCAAATAAGTAACTTACCGGCGAATTTATTGAAGAAGAAACACTGACGACATCTTAACCCTTCAATATACATATATGTTTAAAATATCGTACCTCAATCAAGGTCGTAGGTACCTTACGCGGCACAATGCTTTTTTGAATTCTACTTGGTAAAACCAAATTGCTATTAACTTGTTATCGTATTAATTTTAACTCGGCCGTCATTACTGTCAAGTAAATAAGAGCTATAATAATGCCAGAAGCAATATTGTTTTACCGATTAGAATAGAACGCCAGTATTACTTTCGGTTATCCTTTGTTTTGATTTCTGGTCCTTCGAACCGGATCGGAAAAAATCTTACAATTATCCCTAAAGTAAGCTAGGTGTCTTCCAAAAACAATAACGGGCGTGCCCCCGCGGCCGCGGCAGACAAAGAAAGCATAATTTTTAATCTCAGCAACTCTTGCTCATTTTTCTCCCGGCCCCAGAACCTTCTAAAGCACGACTCATTCCGAAACACACGCTTTCGTTTCCACTTTAAGGTGGTTTTTACCATGATACTACAGATTTAAGAGCTTGTTGCATGTGAAAGGGACTTTATGTCGTTGTGCTAAGGTTGGTGGTGGAGTGGGGTGTGGGAAAGGCTTATGAGGAGCTCTCTATTCGCTGGCTGTGTTTTCCGACGGCTTAGAACAATTACTGCATAATCACGCGGTGTCATTGGAATTATACGGGTTATGTAATCAGTTTTTTTTATGTTTTCTGGTTCATTTCTTGTTTACTAGTTTTTTATATTTATTCCCTTTAAATTTCTTTAACCTTATATACCCAGAATTCACACTGTCGCCATACCAAATTTTATCAAAATTAGTTCAGTGCGTTAGCCCTGAGGAGTGCCTGTGAAACAGATAGGGACACACACACTTCCGCAATAGATTTTTTTTTTTTTAATAAGTAGGGAATCAGTGTATCTTCGTTAGTTAGTCTATTGGATGTCACTTGTTGAAATGGCTAAGGAATATTTTTCCAAACGAACTTAAGTGACAATTTTGCCAAAGCGAATCACATTGGCCATTATTTTGAAATGATTAGACTAATGATCGCCATTCAATTATTATTTTTGAGGTAATGATTGCAAGCTCAAAATCATTTTTTATCAAAAAAAATAAGCTTGGGTTGATGGGAAAATTAGTAACTCTGTTAGCTTGAAGTACAACTGAAGGGGAAGTGAAACATGCTAACACCTATCAATCCTATAAGGATGACCGATTATTATTGAATACCTACACTAATATTTGTCAGGATATTATTTAAAAAGAAATAAGGTTTTTTTATTTTTAATATATCATGTACAAAAAATACGGAAAATCACATTCATCATTGATTTTGCAAAGGATTTCGAAGGACCATAAAGTGATTTAAAAAAATTAACCGTTTACAAGGGCACAGTGATATTTTGATTCTACGGAAATAAAGTAGCGTAAAGCAGTCATAATAAGGTTTAAAATAATTGGTCTGATCAGATCATTGTGTCACAAACTGAACAAGTTAACTCAAGTAGCCTTTTCGTAGCACGCATGTAGCAGTTCTACGCAAGTGCTACGAAACTGTCACTTTTAATATTTATACGAAGTAAAAAAGATAAAAATCAATTGAATTGCTTTCACAAACTACATTCCAACTATTTATTTAACATATTATTACTCCTCTCAAAACCAATATCGAAGCAAAACTTGATAAAAAACCGAAAAAATGGCTTTACAAACTAATCATATCAGAGCAAACCGCCATCCCATCAGGCCGAGTGGTTCCCCCGCGGGGGGTGCGGCGCGGCGGGCGGCGGGGGGCGGCGCAAGATGGCGGCACATTGTCTCGGCTTGATTAAGGCAGATTTAAACCCGGCTTATGTACTAATTATGTGCTCAACTCACCTGCTATGTGCACTTTTGTGTTAAATGTTTTCTCGTTAGTGAAGTTTTATTTACAGCGTTTAGTGAGTGGTGGAGGAGGGTTTGAGGAAGGTGTTATTATGACTAGATTGACCAGATTTGTATGGTGGTTTGAGTTGGATACCTAACGACAATTATTTTAATGATGTTTAAATCATTATTGTTCAGGCCTTGCATTAATTGAGTTGCCAACACACAGTGAAAAGAAATCGATTAATAACGTAATAAATTCATCTAATTATAATTACTTATTGACTACTACCTTTTCTTTTTGCATTAGTACCTTGATAATTATTTGTTTATTATATATTTATTTAAACATATATCTAGTTTTTTATAAGTAGGGGAGTTTTATTATTTTTTATTACTTTATACTTAAAACTGCTGAAGTTTCTTTAGGTAATTAAATTGAAAAATAAATTAATCCTTATAAAAAATACTTATAACCCATCGGTAAATAACATATAATGCAGCAATTTATCTCTTCTTTAAATATGATCGGTTAATACATTAAATTACTTTTTTAAAAGAAAATGTTATGTAACGAAATGTTAATTTTACTTGAACAAACAAATCAAATAACTTCACCGCGCCAATATGAACCCAAATATATTTGAAACCCACTTGACTTTCTCTATTCCACTTGAGATGTCGGTTCCATTATGTCAAGTCGCTACGTCGCACAAAACCGTCTAACAAGCAAACGTATAACAATTACACCATCATCCAATTTCCATCCATTACTCTCCTTTACTTCGCCGCGCGGCTTCGCCCGCCAAATGGAATCTAATGCACCTCAAGAACTATCGCCGATTACCCTCTCGCTTTGAATTCCCTTTCATCTCGCAAATGATCATCCCATCACCAATCCCGCGAGGCACCCGCCAGACAAAAGCCATTTGATTGTCATCTCTAACTTGAGGCCATAGGCGCTAAAAGGTTTTTAACCGACTGCAAAGCTACCGTTGCAATCCATAGATGGACTAAAGGTAATACTTCGCAAAGAGCCCTCGCTTTGATTCCGCATCTCGACAGTAAAATTGATAATAATTACATTATCAAAGAATCTTATAAAGTATCTGTAATTTAGAGTGCTCCTCCGGACCTGCTAAAACTTGATTGTCACCAATTCAACATGCATTAGCGGAATTTAGCTGTTCATATTTAAATCTCACTTGAGTATGGAAAGATGCTGATGTTCATGGTTTAATAGCAACTTGATAAGTATACTGATGAAGATGCACATGATGCTCCCTGAGCTATTAGGCTCGTAAGTCTCATCGAAATCTATAGTAGTTATTAAACTTTACCTGTGTTAGTGGTAATATTACCATGGTTGCTACAAACCGGACACTTCACTGACTCATAGTTACGTAGTAACTACTTTTTAATCTGTTCACATAGTTCTAGAGTTTAGATAGTTTTAAGGCAAATATTAGGTAAAATTATTATAAAAAATATTCATAGAATTTTAATAAAAGTATGGGTAAAAAGATAGTTTTTTTATAACAAACATTAAAGTATCAAATCATTTCTAATACTTGAGGACGGAATTAGGATAGAAATAGGTTCCTGTTACTCCCCCTTTTTTAACCCCTTAGAAGGTGATTTCCAAAAATCCCTTAAGACTAAAGAATATTTCCTCCAAATGTCAAGTCTCCAGGTCCAGCGGTGTCAGCTCTGCGTTGATCGATTAGCCATTTAATCAGTTAATTTCTTCTTATACGTTTAAATTTAAATGTATGTTTAGTTTGTTGACTTAATAGGCAACATATCTATGTAACATGAACAGTTTTACTAAGAGTCACACACTCAAGACAAATATGTCTTCAATTAGCTAAATTACAAACGCTTGAAAACGCAGCAAAAACCTAGAACTCTCTCAAAGATTAATCACGAAGCTAGCCTTCCAAAATAACTTTAGTTAGACTGTTATTGAAACCAAAGCTTTATCGCTCTAGGTAGATATATCGTCGGAAATAGTGCTATGGTGCTAGGTAAAAAAAAAAAAGGTGTTTATTCAGTAAGTAGGCCGCACGAGCACTTTTACTCGTCTAAAATCCACCAGCGATTCGCAAGAGACCATGACCATGCTGAGAAGAAAAGCCGCAAGAAACTCAACAGCCAATCGTTTTTTAATCTGTACAGCAAATTTAGAAAGTAGAGAAAATAAGGAGTTCTTCGACGAAGTTCCACGATAAGTATTTCTCCTTGGCTTTATTAATCGCGTGGTTTTGTGTCACCCACAAATTTCTTGAACATCCAGGACCTTTATTCTACTTGGAAAAATCATATTGCTTGCGACGTATTATCGTTTTGTCAACATTTTGATAGCTCTTATTTACTTGACATTAATGGCGACCGAGTAAAAAAAATACGCTAACATGACGAAAGTATTATGGTTTTATCGAGTAGACGAACATACTCGTAAACCTAATCCAGTTAAATTACACACAATAAATTCCTAAAACTAATTGATCTCAACTACGAGCTTTTGGGCACCGCCTGAGGCGTCCGACGTAAATCAACGGGATTTATTCCCGGAACTGCTTCGGGCGGGATCCCGGCGGCCGGGACCCGGGACCCGCGCGCCGGTGCTAATGGACAAAGTTGTGCTAATGTGCTCAGACAAATCAGGTCATTATTGAGCCTGATCCCGTGTAGGTTAATGACCAGTCACGTTTCTGGAATCGAGTTTGTTTCAGTATAAATTGCACCAGCACCTCCAGCTCTAACTTCTTCCTTCTATCGAGTACGTCAACGAAAAAAAATGTGTGGCGCGGAATCTATTTAGTACTAAAATTTCATAGGATTGAAATAACATTGACTTTGAATTTCGTATCATCTTCGAGTAGAGAACCTGAAGCATAGATACGTAAAATAATGGGCACATTACATAATTCCATATGGTCATAATTTTGAATTGATGAAATAATCAGAATTTTTATAATACCGAACGCAAGACGACAATTTTTGATGTCACTTATAAATAAACCAAACCTAACATACTACTATGGTAAACAAATTATGCATTTAACCTTAAATAGCTACAGCATAACATGTTCCGGAAAAATGAAAATTTGTACAAATTAATATCCGGGGAAAGATGATTATTAAGTTATTTATTCCTTAAAATAGTGTATGGAAACGTGAATTGACAGCAAGTGTATATTGAAACTTTTAATGAAAGCTTGTTAGAGAATAGCGCTTTTATATAACATCGTTTGCCGTATAAACAATATGCCTGGCAAAATACTTGTTCATTTTTATTTATTTATTATAGGAAAACCAACAGTAAACATAAGACACATACAGCCAATTACAGGTTTTCACAGATAAAATACAGGCACACAATATACAGGGAGACAGGTTTTATTAATTGTGTTTCATCAAGAGTTGAGTGAATGAGGACTATGTATGCCGCGTTTGTCCGTCTGTCTGTCTGTACATCCGCAAACTCGTCCTAAACCACGCAACGGATTTTGATACGGTTTTCATCATCAGTCAGATAATCGCTATTATAATAATTCTGATAATTCTAGTTTATGTACTAATGTAACAGAAAACTCTCATAAACTGAAGCGAAGCGAGGGCGCGTCGCTATAGTTACTTATAAAAGTAAAATGTCGTTAAAGTCGACCCTTCGATAAACCGACGGATCTTACCGACCTTATTGTTTTATGACGTGCAAACAGAATTCAACCTTATGGTGGCAGAACGCGTTCATTTTCCGACTGCCCAATCCATCGATCTTTACTAAAATTCCAAAAAACACAACTTTAATCTCCCACCGCACCACACACGCTTTATATTTTTAACTTGTAAAATCTAAACGCAGCTGAAGTCTACTTAGCAGTCTCCACAAAAACTTATTGCACCAACAACTTATCTGCATCAAGAACGAGTAAGAAAACTACAAAATACTCGGTTATCCGAACAAACCAGCCGCTCCTCGCTGAGCTGCATAAGTTATTCAGATAAAATACCGCCGTCTCCGGCTCATTCGTCACAAAAAGCAATTCCAGGCTTTAAATATTAATCATACAGTAACTTGGCCGCATTCAGGCTCACAATCTGCCTGTATATATGTATATAATGTACGTGTGAGCGGTAAATAAGGCCCGATTAGGCATGCAGGCGGCGACGGCACTAAAAATCTCGTAAAAATACTACCCGCCGAGATATTAAGAGTCGTAATATGGAGATGTCGAGGACACGGACTGATGAGAATTTTAAATTTTGCCGGTTGCGAGTTGAGCGCGATGTTTCTCTGCTCTAACGGCGCTGGGGGATCCGGTGATGTGATCTGCTCGTGTGTTTCCGATCAGACATACGAGTATAGCTGTACGTATATTTAAAGTTCACACTTGATGATAATTTCTCAATAGACAAGGGCCGTATTAATAAACTCACCTTGACTGTGAGGCCCGTCACAAGATACGTCAAAGTAAACGTCAAAAATGACAGTGTTATATACATTACTGTCATTTTTGACGCATCTCGAGACGAGCATTTTAGTTGAGATCAGTTTATTAATACGGGCCTTAGATATACGTTTGTAACATTTAATCAACATGTCACGGTAATTTTGGAGGGAGCTATAACCCCGGAGCCTATTCATTTACAAATATTTCCAATCCTATCTATTTATAGTTTAAAGCCGCAGTGAGCAATCTGTTTCACAGTGGAACAATTGTTTTCATTTTGTATGCACACTCGCCTTCGGGCTGTCAAAATATAAAAACGATTGCGATAGCGAGTGCGTTAGGCTTTCTGAAGCTGTTGGTAAATTTTTGAGCACAATTTTAAAACAAAAACCAATCTAATCCCATTATTTAAAGGAAATTATTTAAGAAAAAGGTGTTTTTTTTCAATAGGTTTCCTTCTTTGACGTAGTTTATCCAAGATCGTAAATATTAGTGGAAGGAATACACTAGGATTGTCTAAGAGAAGAACAGGCCTGCCTCTTCACTCCGGATCGATATCATCGCTCGAGCATATCGTAGCCTTAGATATTAAACGATGTACGTACGCCTGCCCAGGTCGACAGCGACGAGGGATATGTATGTTTAGATAAACCGTCGCCCGACTCGTCCTCGTCGGTATTGGACCGAGATGCTTACGGCCTTTTATTACTCTTTTTGTAACATAAGTATTGTACTTCAAAAGAAATTTAAAAAATAATGAATTTTACTAAACGTTTAGTTGTATTCTGTATCTTACGGGTAATGCGCTCCCTTCCAAAATACCGAATTACCCCTCATTACCCCCGAAATATTAGGCAAGGATCAACAATACCTTATTATAAATGTTAAGTTTTAGGATTCCAGTATATTAAGAATCTGGTCAATGAGCGTTTCAATAGAGTTATATAAATAAATATAAATGGAGCGCCGACGATATATACCTACTTACTGAGGAAGTCGAGAGTTCACTAGCTAGCTAGGGATAAAATCATGTACCTCTGATTTCTCTCTTGCCCTCCTCTTTTGTAAAAGTGCACGTGCATTTACAGAATAAAGTTCATTATGAATTAAGTACAATCCTATGATCTCCAGTATGGTGTCGTCCCGATAGTCTGATCACGCACCATGCCGAGTCTCGTCACGTCGGTAGCCCGCAGTGCATCTCGACTCGCCACCCGCAATTTATGTGACTTGCAGATATGCAGACGGACGAAGTCCAGAAATAGGAATACTATGGTAATTCGTAATGGTTCATTAGACTCCATTATTAAGTGCTTAACAAAGCCGAAATAGATTATAGCTAACTCCTTTTATTTTATCTAGGACACCAGGTAAACTCGACTAACGTTTTCGTGTCGTTGATTTTAATCGATTTTAGTCGGCAGACTAGCGACGATTACCAGAACAATAGATGACTGGAGGAATGAGAGACCTTTGCCCAGTAGTGGAGCACTAAATAGGCTATATAGATATAGTTAGTCAGCAGTGGGCCTCATTCGGTCACAGAATTATACATAAGTTATGAGTAAGGCCTAGACCGTCAACTGTTTTAGATGTTATAGTGATTAGTAAAACACAAACCGCAGCCCTGAATCTCCTATCTACTTATGATCCCCTGGTGCTTTGTAACGTAGACTAATACCTACTTGTAAATAAAGAATGAGGTTACACGAGCTGGCTGCATAGCGTCATGCATCACTTTACGAGCTTCGAACTGCATAATGAATGCAGCGCGTCGACAATGTCAGTTTATGTTGTCAGCAGATATGAAGACGCAGGAATTTCTTTTCTTGGATGGAGCTACATAGAAGCTTGTAGGACATAATGTACTTAGGATATTTTACTAGACTTTTCTTTGTAGATATGGGTTTGAAGGCCAGTTTTAATTCAAAATAGCTGTCGTGAGATTAATGGTTGCAGCCCGAGCGTTTGTAAAATGAAATGCATTTTTAGAGAAACAGGTTCTTGCATTTATTTAGGTTTTAATGTTTTTGATAACATATTTAAATTATCTTATCTAGCTGCTTTTAAATATTACATGGTACTTACATAAGTTATAAAATTAATGTTACATCGAAACATGGTCTTCATGCACAAAACAGTACACAACAACTGTATCCTACATTGAGACCCAAATCCATGACACATTAAGCTTAAAAAAAAATGATTGTGTCTAACAACAAACATGAAAACGTGAATCATTGATTCTTATAGTTGTTTCCATAGATTTTCACCTCAACTTTGTTAATTTATATCTAGAAGTAGCTTCACCGTGGCCAATCGTAAACAATAAGATTAACTTTCCTTGTACGTAAAGTTAAATTTATACTCCCGCAGTGATTGTGTCTAACAAAAAACATGAAAAACGTGAATCATTCACTCTTATAGTGTTTTCCATAGATTTTAACCTCAACTTTGTTAATTTAGATCTAGAAGTAGCTTCCCCGTGGCCAATCGTAAACAATATATCTAAGATTAACTTTCCTTGTACGTAAAGTAAAATTTATATTCCCGCAGTAGCTCGCACAAATTGTATTTTGTTGAAATTTAATTTATCGCAGAAGGCGCGGGGGGCTTCTGCGCAAATCTGGTTACTTAACTTTTTACGAGCGTTACTACATTAAGGAATACAATGTTTATGCTTTTGTACTTAAATGTTACTTAAAGTAGGAAAACATGAAACACAGATAAGTCAAGTCTTACCACACATTCGTACGATCTCGGAAAATTTAATGATCGCAGCGGAATTAACGGAACGAAAGGAAGTTCAAAGCTAGTTATTCTTATGCCACTATCGAAGAACTAAGCGAACTATTCGACGATGTAGCCACATCTCTTACAAAGTCTTTCAATGTTGAATCAACAACTTTTCACTTTATGATATGGATAGAGTTGAACTTCGTGTTCGTAACGAAGTCAGGGATCATCTACATGTAAATATGACTAAACTCAGACGAATATTTTTCAGTCCCTATATATGTCTTAGGTTTCTTTTTTTCTTTCATAAGGACAATAAAAAGGAAAAGGATAGCTTTATGTAGACAATGGAAAATTCTGCCTTTTTAACCTTCCAATCCAAACTTTGGCGTATCAGTCTTCAACACTTCTATTGGCTGATCAACTATACCATCCAATCATATACCTGGGGAGTTCAGTTCAGGTAGAGAGAAATGGACAGAACTATATAGCTCTGTCCTTTAAGCTCGCCGTAAAATGAACTGCATAGCTATGTCACAATAACCCCCCTGGTCTTTAAAACTGGTGGATAGTTCAGTTTGTTAAATATCTGGGCAAAAACAGAGTATAACCGTCGCCTCACCACCCGCAACGTCTTGTCACCCCTTGGGACAGTCGCCCTCGTACTTGTCTCCAAAAACCAAAACAGACATGGTCCTAGTTGATTTTACATTTATACGAATGGTGTGCTCACCTTCCGCAGTGTTAGAGATCTTTCTGCAATAAGATTGGCTATTGGAACGCAGTCGCCATGGCCGAAACCGGCTGGAAGTAATGTTCATGATGATGTAGTGGTTCTTAACAAAGGCTGGTGTTCCCCAGGGATGCACCGCAAGTCGCTGGAGGCGGCGCACCACCTGAAGGAGTCGGGCTCGGAGCGCGAGGGCTCGGAGCCCGAGGGCGATCGCGCGGCCTCCGCCTCGCCGCGCGACCACCACGACCCTCAGGACAACCAGGTAATTACACACAGACTCATTAGTTTTACCCGACTGCCGAAAGACAAGGGTAATGATTTTATTAGCCTTATGTATGTTTGTTTCTTTGTGGCGCTGTAGAAACTAAACGGTTGGCCCAATTTTGTTGGCTTAATGTCAATCGATTTGTTAATCTTGTGAGTGTCACTAAAGATATTATGACCGTAATCAAAATTCAATATGGCGGCCACCAGACGACATATTGTAAAGAAGAAAAAACGTCGACGAACTATCAACAAGTCTATCTACAAGTGGGAAATCATTGGATAGGTATTTATCATCTGTAGGTTTCTTTCATCCTTTTTCACTTTAAATGATCATTGATTACTTGAAATTTGTAACTATTTAAAGTTGGTTAGCAACAGTCAGATTTTTTAAAGTTTGCTTTGAGACTTGTTGGTAATGTTACGCCGATGGGTTAAAACGTCTAATATTCAATCGTGATTTTCAGTGCTTTGATCTCTCAATGATCGGCTTGTTATTACGCACAGAAATTAATCCACTTAGCCACAATTTTTACTTGACTGCCGAAGGAGGAGGGTAATGTTTTTGAGCTGTATGTATGTATGTATCTATGTATGGCCTTTGTTCCCTTATTAAGGCTGAAAAGAAGGCCCGATTAGCCCGATAGGCGTTGCGTGTGTAGATACCTTTTTAAATAATAACTAACATTACATTGATGACATTATCAAAACAGCAGTTGAGGTTTTTTATAAAGCTTGTTTTTTGGTAGACTGATCAATAAGTATTAGGTTAAAAGGAAAACAAACGTTGCCGCATATTTAACGGAAATTTTCAGCTTCACAATCCCGTTGGCAGCGATCCGAGACTCGTATGTTAATGGCTTACGTCAATTACTTATTCAGCTACTAAAGGCATTGATACAAACAGTTACGTCAACGTCATACATTCACTGCAACAGGCCTTGGCTACGTCAGTGGCAAGCTTGTTTTTGCATATATATTTTTTATTTGTTAATCGCATTCTAGGTAACCTAAATTAAGCGAATGTTTAAGACATTCGTACGTAGTGGAGCTCTTAAAACTCAAATTTATATTAGAGGTGTATCAAATATTTTAATTTACAATTAACGGTCAATACGTAAGTTTATGACCCCATCAATATTAACTCTGTTACGTATTATTCTTTATTATGGATTGGAGATGGTAACGATGACACTGGCTAGGTGTCTTTTAAATAAATTATGTATTCAGTTGACCAATAATTCGATTTATCGATTTATAAATTACAAAACACAGTATATCTACTTGTCTAAGGAACACCCCTTGTTAGGTATGTACTGTAGGGTTATTATGACATGGCTATGCAGTTTATTTTACGGCAAGCGTAAAGGACAGAGCTGCATTTATATGGCTCTGTCCTTTTCTCTCACCGTAAACTCAGCTGCATAGCTATATCATAATAACCCCCTGTACTTACACTGAGGTGATATTCTCCACGGTAAAATCTTATTGTTTTGACATATTTCCGTATTGTGAAGGTTTTGATAGCTCTTATTTCTTGACTAATGGAAGCCAAGTTAAAAACAATACTATAACGCGTCGAAGACAATAGTTTTACCCAGTTGATGCCCTGGTAGGCCTGGAACCTATGCTAAGTGCGGTCTTTACTTTACAAAATTCATTCAGTTATAAGCTGAGCGTGGGTGCAGCGGCCCCCGCCCACGGCCTCGCACTTGTGCGTGACTTAAGATCTAATGCCATGAACTTGATCTTAAAATAGATACTGAAAGTAAAGCGACTTGGTCCGCGTCACGTCTAGATTAGGCCACGCTACGTCACTGCCTCACGCCTTTTGATCGGTAACCCATCAATGTATTAAATTTCACTTCATCGATTGTATGTATGTATGTATGTAAACTCTTTATTGCACATAAACAATTACAAAACATTTTGCACCACTATAGATAATGTACATAGGCGAACTTATCCCATATGGGATCTCTTTCAGTTAACCTTGGAGTAGAATAAGCCAGGATAATGCAAGAGGACAGGCAAATTTACAAAATATCAGATAAAAGAAAAAGAAAAACGGTACATACATCTGAAAAACAGACATTAAAAAGTAATAATATCTGCTTTAATAAAATAAATACATAGGTAATAAAATATTCTAATATATACTACCACATATGTAAACAGCAATTAAAACCTACAACAGGGCAAAGGAACAACACTCACGAGTCACGACTCATCCTGTACATTTAACCACAACTTCTTTAACTTTTCCTTAAATGAACCGACAGATCCAGATTGCCAGATTGATTGAATCAGATTGTACATTTCTTCGAACGTTGTTTTCTACTGAAACCATGATAGTTAGAACCTTTAGGAAATCTTTCTAATTAAATTACGTATACTCCATACCGTCTGACTTGTCTTATTGTAAAATACTTTTATAACCTCAAAAATTTCAGCATGGGAGCACCCATTTCGCCTGAAAAAACAATTTTGTCATAAAAAATAGTGTGCAAAATGTGGTCTCTAGATGCTTTATTCACCAGAAAACGGTTTGGCGAAAAGCGTTTCATTTTGAGGTTATAAAAGAGTTTACTAAACAAGACAAGTCAGTTGGTATTAAATGCGACATGATACGTTTGATGAAAGGTATTTTGATAGTACTCCTTTTTATGATGTGCCTCTCCTGTATTTGACATGCAAGCAGTATGTCCGGCAGGCGCAGAGCTCGCCAGCCAGCAGCACGACGGCGTCCTCCTCGGCCAAGGGGCGCGCGTCGCCCGAGGCGGCGCAGTACGAGGACCCGGAGGCCTTCCGCAACAACTCCATCGCCTGCCTGCGCGCCAAGGCGCAGGAGCACCAGGCGCGCATACTCTCCAACAACATACTCTTGCAGGTAACGCAAGTTTTATTTTTGGTTTACTTTGGTTTTGTCAACCTTTATTTCAAATAACGTATCATTTCGCAGAATTTTTAATTTTCAATTTATGGACAGCCTTTTCTAGCAATTAATATTTAAGATTACCTAAAAACAAAGCGGTTTCAGCAGAGAATAGCTTTTGTTGACGTGAAATTTGACGAAAAGTTCATCGGTGAAACAGAGGGGAGACACCGTTTTTTTTAACTACCGACATGTGTTTAACGTGTCTCTGTGTGGTGTTTGTGGCATCGTAGTTCCCAAGGATTGACTGATCTAGACTTCGCTGCTGAGAATAACGTTTTACAAATTTATGAAATAGAATACACGTGTATACAAATGACTCATGGAGCTCGCTCATTGCGCTATCTATAAGAATAAGCTCCAACCTCCACGTTCCCGACTACTGGCGTGTCCCAGAAGTAAAGAGACCAAAATAGGTTAGAAATATAATATAAATAATGCAATCAAATCAAGGTTTATTGGTTTGATTGGTTATAATAAATCTTGTATTTTGCGCGTGGTAGGTTGGTACCTCGTGCAGGGTCCGTCCGGATCGCTACCACCATGTTATCCATTAATCTACCGCCAAACAGCAGTGTTCGCATTGTTGTGTTCCGGTTTGGGGATAAGACAGCCGGTGAAATGACTAGCATAGAGGCGTTCCATCTTAGTCTTCAGGGTTGGCAACGCATTTACAGTTATGATTGCAGTCTTGTGAATGCAATTTAAATAATGCTGTGCGGATGGGCAGCTTAAATGATATCAGCACTGAAACCAATTGGTATTCATCTTTATGTAAATATAGGCCGTGCAGGCCTATTGCCTAAAGCACTCGTAATCGCAATCGTTTTCAATTTGACAATCCGAAGGCGAGTCTGCATACAATATGAAAACAATCGTCCCGCTTTGAAGTCGATTGCGATTGCCAGTGCGTTAGGCAATATTCCGGCTGGTCTCGTTTGTCGTTTGGTGGACCTCTAGTAAAGAAGTATCAGAACGACATACAACTCGAGACCACTTGTGCTAGCGCTTGTGTTAGAGAATTACTGCAAAATTCAACAGTTTTATTTTCAAGTAGTAAAATATACAGTTATGTATTCGTTAAGGTTACATTTGGTATGTAAAATACTCGTAATAATGATCAGATATCTTTTTATACGCGGTAGACAGGAATCGAGGAACCGTTTCTTATCGACAGGCGACTGAGTGGCAAAAAGGACTGAAGACCAGAGACGTTCTAAAAGTTTGAGCTGGGTGGCTCCACCTCTCAATATGCCTTGTATTTGATTGCGATTTGTATGGTTCCAGGTGCGGGGCATGACGCGGACGCCGGCGGGCGCGGCGCTGGAGGAGGAGGGCCCGGCCGACATCGACGTGGGCACCGAGCCGCCGCCGCTCGACCCGCGCGCGCCGCACCTCTACTGACCACCAACCACCCCCACCATCCCCGATGGCATGTGAAGCCTTTTAAACCCAGAAACTAGAAAACAATCTGCTCAAAGCCGCAAAATACAACCGTGTGACAGTTCGTAGTGATTTAGAGGTTATGTTTACACGCGGGCGCCGAGCACGGTCGCGATTGGACGTTAAACACGCGCGCTGATTGGCCGGCGAGCACCGAGACGTCTTTGCGGTTCGCTTCGAACCGTTGGTTTCGAAAACTAAGTGTAATTATGTAAATTATTAAGTATATCTAAACCCTATTTTTCGTGCAATACTTTAGTTAAGTATTTATGTGTGTAGCTTGTGTTAGCGATGTATAAAGTTCCCGGCACTTAGGTTATTGTATGACTTAGCTGTATTTGACTCGTGCCCTTTATAGAACATATTCGAGGCGAGACTTAACGTACGACATTTTTAGAAGTGTTAGTAAATAAGTATTTTCATCGTTGAAAGGTTGTCATTAATTTAATTAATAATGGAGTACTTACCTAAAATCTTATTTTCGAACTAAGATCGCGAAGTTTTCGTGTAATTTCCACTGGCACTAAACGATTATGAATTTTACCAGCAACTTACAAATACAAAGACATTTAATGTCTTTAATTTGGTCCTAAACTGACAATGAAACCAAAAACCTCAGACCTAAAACTTTATCGAATTTGCAACGAAATTAAATTACCTACATTGATTTGCTGCTTGCCGTTTCTTGCCTTAGCAGTTAGCTTAGATACTATAATAGAACGATAATATTATACTTATGTAAAAATTGTGAAAAAACTATTTTTTTGGCATCGAAAACTTAGTTCCAAAGAAGCTTTTTCTTTGGAACTAAACTGCAGGTAAGTGGTTTACTTTTTAAGAACCATTTTCCTGTCGAAAGAGTAATATTTAAAACTGTCATACATTTAGACTTTAATATACCTAATACTGTTAATTTAGTCATCAGTGCTTATCTGAGGCAGTAAAGAGATTTGAAAACAGTCAGTGACCCCAAATCTTGTTTCTCACTTGATCAGTACTTATATACCTACGTAGTCCCAACCTATATTTAATTGTGGCTTGTGTACTTATTTATACCTATATGGAATATTTGTTTGTCACACGAACACCATTTTAACGTTCTAGTTAAAGCTATGCTCTAGCCTGTCGATCCTACAGAAACGATTTAAACATGTTTGTAGCTCAGTTCAATTTTGTTGCTTATGCAAAAAACTGCAGTTAAGCTGGCATTGGATCAATAAACCTCGATAACTGTTATAATATTAGACATTTACTTATTTAATTTGTAACGTGATTTAAAGTATTCTAAGAAACATGAAGGTCTTGCTGAAGAAACAAAATGTATTTATGTAGTCAGTGATGTACTTACCTAATCGCGAGAAAATCGAAAGTTTATAGTCGAGGTCTGTGTACTAATGAAACGTGTATATTTTAGCCTTAATTGATATCGGAAGAAACCAGCAATCAGAATAATTTGAACGTTTTAATTGTCCAACTGGATTAACTAAGCGTTTTCAAAGGATACCTAAGGAGGTTAAATGACAGTGTCACAGTAGCCTCCATAGGAATGATTTTAGTCTGTACTTGCAATAACAACTTATTCCAATGGCTCATGTTCGATATTGCAATCATATTGCTTAGATTACAAATAATAGCTCTTACTGTCAAATGAATTAGAGCTGTGATATCAACAATATTATTACGATATCAAAGCAAGATGGAAGCCCTTGTACTTATATTTATTGTTTAAATGTTCTGTACTTAAGTCACATTGACATACTGTAATAGTCTGAAACATAACTTGGACAGTACTTATAATAGAGCTGTAATATATTATATTTAATGAATATCGGATACCCGCATTAAGTATGTGCGAGTCGTCGTAATATTTAAATTATTTCGATGATTAAAACTGTGTAAATCTATCAGGAAGTATTATTTCTTGCTCCTTAACCTCGTCCTGCACAAATATGCTTTAATAAGAACAAATAGATTTAGTACGTTCAGCACGGTTTAAATTAATTCAAATTATCGATAGGTACTAAAATGTCCTTCATAGAGGACATTGGGCAGGAATCGGAAATTGCTGAACAATGCTTGGGCATGACGAGGTTAAAGAGGACACTCTCCTACCGTTGGCTCCAGATTATTGGTGCCATGGATTTAATCGACGATTACGACATACCATCAACCAGAACCTCTGCTCGCGCAATTGCCTTATTTGAGACTAGAGGACGCCCGCGACTTCGTACGCGTAGAATTAGTTTCCCGCTACTCCTCCTACATACTGTTGGGGGGTCGATTTTCGGGAAATCCTTTCTTACTGCACCGCTAGACCTCATAAGGGACCTATGTACCAAATTTGGAATCTTTAGACTCAGCGGTTGGGTATTTGCATTGCATCAAGCTTTTATGTGAGTTCAACCTTTTTGGAAAATCAGATTGAGTTTTTAAACATGCGTTATACTAAAATGTAATGTATTGATATGAAATTCGAAGCAAATCACCCCCAAAATAACTTTCTACCTCTTTTTACCCCCTTAGGCCATGAATTTCATAAAATACGAGACAAGACTTCCATCAATTCTGTTAAAGAATGTTTATGCAAAATTTGAAGTAGATTGGACCAAGGAAACACGTTGTCCCATACAAACTTTGCCCCCCTTTTTCACCACCCTTAGGAGTACAATTTCGGAAAATCCTTTCTTATCGGATGCCTACGTCATACAAAGAACACACCCTCCAAGTTTCAGGTCTCTAAGATCAGCGGTTTACGAGGTGCGTTGAGCCGTCAGTCAGTCAGTCATTCAGGACAAAACATTTTATATGTATAGATTTAATTTAATATTTAATTTTGCTTGCTCAGCTGAAATTGTTATTGTTTCTTAAACGTTTTTGTTTTTCAAATAGAGGCGATAACTCTAAAATCACTAGGTATTGTGGATACCGATAATTGGATGTTTTCCTCTACCAAATGCACCTTGCTCCATAAACATTTGCCGTGAGACTCAATAATCTAAATTAGAGATGGGATGGATAAATACCAGAGTATTAACTAAAGTTAATAAATGTGTACTGGGTATAAACCCAATTGACTTGGTTACGGGGACGGCCTTAAATGGGTGAATTTTTAGAGACGTTTTATAGCTGTCCCAAGGCTTTAAAAAAAACTAGTGAACAAACTACGATAAATATATTTTTAATACATTAAGCAGGATAAAATACGACGAGGTATAATATTATAAACACTCTTGTTTTAAACAATAGCTGGAAAAAAAATAACGAAATTTCAGATTACTAGGAGCAGCAAGTCTGTGAGGCTTGTCCCACTCGCGATTTCCTCCACTTAAATTATTATAACTTTACTTCAAGTCAACTTATCGATAAGTTATATACATTATTAGAAAGAAGAATAAACAACGCATTTAAATAAATATTACTCATTGCTAATATTTCTTTATTTAAAATTATTTAGACCATTTTGTCTTTGTCCCACGATTAGCAACAAATTCGTATCGTTCAAACACCTGCTGTTACCTGATTGGTCGACTAACCTACCGCTATCTTTGCGATCCTATTGAGTCGACCGTTAGTTGTGGTTCGGCTATTGTGTGGAGCGGACACGCTGTTGCCAAGCATTCCGACTCTGTTGAGGTAAGTCCTTCACACGATCTATTTGGTTCTCTTAAACGTCATTTCCGTGGATTATTGTATAAGGATGTACAATGTCTTATTTCAGTTCATATTTTTATATTTAATAGGAAATGTTGTTATCATTTATGAGAATTTGGCGTATATTTCTTGCTTTATTTGTTTAGTAGTTATTTTAAAAATACTTAGTTGTCGTCATCTCGGTGGCACTATTTCGGTGGCATTTTCATCCACCGAAATGACGAATTTGGCACCGAAATGACGATTGACGTTATAATATGTACAAAATGCACTTAAATGCATTATTACCACTGTTAAAATTATTATCACTGTAAATAGTGATATGTTAGTGTCACCATGATATCCAAAACACGTCTAATGGGCATAGCCCTGTTTCAGAAATAATTACGATTGCTCCTGTGCTAGCACCAAACTATCCCTTCTATAAAAAATGAAAGTTTATTGGTTTTGGTTCGTCTGTCTGTCTGCCTTAATAACTGTTTAATACTTATGATAATGTAAAATCAAAAAATATACGATTACAGAATTCATAACATTAAATATGTAAAACTTTAATTTGGGCTGAAATGGGGTAGATTTATTAATTCAACAATTCATTATATTTTTTAAGGTAAAACAAGAAAAATGGCTAAGACAAAGAAAGACAGAAAGGAGCAGTTGGAAAAAAAGAAACTTGCTGAGAGAATTAGAAAAGCTAAAATAAAAAAAAACCCGAAAAGTATGAACAATATTTAAAAAAAGACAGAGAAAGATACTTATATTTTTAATTTTTTTTTTGGTTATAGTTAATTAAGAGATCAGAGGTTGTTTTTTGATTAAAATCTTTTATTACAATTCGTTGTTTTATTGGTTAATATAATGAATACAAGCATTATAATAATTATTTTGATATAAAATGCTGACTGTCAAGTTTCTTACGAATTAACTTTTTCAGAAATGCTCAGTTAACTTATTAAAGTACTCAATAGGCCTTCTTACATAATATATTCGCGATTATACTTATAAATCAGTTTATAATAATATAATTTCACATTGATTTTCTAAGCAGCCGTCATTTCGGTGCCACTGCCATCATTTCGGTGGAGATTTTTTTTTTAAATTTAATTTCTACTAAATTACTGACCTGAAATGGGTGCCTCATGTATATTTATCATTCATAATTGAATCTTTAACCTATAAAATTATAATTATCATCAAAAACTAAGAAAAAAAAATTGCCACCGAAATGACGAAAAACGATGGCTTCAAAAATGCACCCAAATATTGGAAATAGCAAATTCTACGCAAAAGAGATTTACTTTTATTTTTTGAAATCATTAGGTATACTGCAATTGTGATTTTTTGGAAATTAACTGCCTTGACGAAATTATCGAATAGGAAAAAATAATAATAAAGGGATTTTATACGGTTTTTATTTCATTTAAAGGTATCAATGGCCCTTTCGAATTGAATCATAAAACACGACTTTATTGTTTCGTCATAATCGACCACTTCGATTCCTGGTTAAGGAAGAGGATTTATTTCAAAAATCCAATACCTAAGTAATGCAGTATTTTGTTGTTTAAAAAAATAAAAGTAAGTGTACTTTGCGTAGAATTTCCAATTCCCGTTCGTTTTTTGCACCCAGTATACGGTTTCTCTAACGCACGAATTCCCGCCCCTTATGCCGCAACCGTGCAATGTCAATTGACAACAGCACCTTTTTAAAAAAATGACCTATAAACAAAGCAGCGCCTCTACTTTAATCGCAAATCGTATTTGACCTGTCACGGTATTGTTTTTGACTCGGCCGGGTTGGACTAAAGCAAAGGGGGCGCAGGACTTTCGGCAAAATGGTATCATTATGACACCTAATTTAAATGATTTTATCTTATAAAGGACGCTAAAATAAGCATGTTTTACTTGAAAAACTTTTCTCTAAATTCAAAAATGGTTGAGTTATAGGGGATCAAATGTTGGTTAATTTCAAGGCGTCAGAGACTTACTTTTTTTTTCGGAAGATTGATGTCATTATGACACCTAATTTAAATGATTTTATCTTATAAAGGCCGCTAAAATAAGCATGTTTTACTTGAAAAACTTTTCCCTAAACTTGATAATTACCGAGATAAATGATGGAATCTTATGTATACGATATTAGGCTGCGAAAGTCCGAATCTAGGGCTCTCGCTGGTTAGGACGCGTGCCGACACAGCGCGCCCTAGAGTGTTTTTATAGAGCTGGAGGCGCGGAGGGAGAGCAGTCCTCGCCCGCCATGCAAGGGCGAAAGGGCTGCTGTTCCCGCAGCGCCGGAGATACAGAAAGTCACTATTGACATTAAAAACGATTATTATTTTATTGTTGGCATTTGCGACAACGGCAATCAATTAGTTTAATAGATTTTATACCTAATCCAGGATATACTCTGTGTATATCCCGGATTAGGCGACGAAACCTGGCAGCTTCCATATTTTCATATTTTACAAGTGCTTAGAAACTTGCCAACTTCGAAGTCAATTATCTCGGCCATTTTTGATTTTAGAGAAAAAGTTTTTCTACAAAACATGCTTATTTTAGCGTCTAGAATGAAATTTTTCAAAGTGTTTTATGATTGCTATAAAATTTTCATTTTTGGTCAAAAAAAAACTAAGTCCTTTTAATGCGCCCCCTTTACTTTAGGCGGACCCTCGGCCGCCATTACTGTCAAGAAAATAAGAGCTGTCAAAACGTTGACAATACGACAACAGATCAGAAACGATATTGTTTTTACCGTGTTGGATAGAGGCCCTGATAGAGGTTTGTTCCATAAGTTACACTTTTTTTTTTTTTTTTTTATTTACTTGCAAAATAAATAAACTTATTTCTGCTATTGGTTAAAGAGCTTATACGCCACATGGTCTCTTCTTCGTCACAGCAAGTGCTACACTTGAAAAAAACGCGGTAGCCAATAAAATTACGTCATTCCAACCATCACACCGAAGCGCACGTAGCTAACACTGATAATACTCAATATTTTTGTATCAATTTATGTAGCAAACAGTTGAAAAAAACATTTTTTGAATAGCCATAAAAATAACGAAGATATAAACCAACGAAGATTCGTTTCGGTCTCTTTCTAGCAAAACAGAACATGAAGTTTATATTATGGCCGACCTGTTACATGACGTCACAGTGCATATCGGATCTCTCTGTCTAATTAGCAGTTTAAAATGCTTGTATTATCTGTATTTCTTGGCCGATTATAATTTTAATTTCACTCACGGTGATCTCTTTTACAGTATTTTCGTATTTCGTTCAGAAATGCGACTTAAATTACCTAGTATTCTTTTGAGACTACCTATTTAACCTATTTAACCATGATTTTTATCAGAACATTGTTTCAAATAATTCCGGTTGTCAATTGAACTGTCGAGACGCGACCTTGTAGATTTAACTGAAATAAAATTACAATCGTCCCGGTGCAATAAGAAACTACCAAATTACAAAAAGAACTGTCTTTTATAAACATTACTGCAGTAATTGCCGGACATTTGTGCATATATGGCTACGAAAACTAACATAATATAATAAATCAAACAACATGGTTTTGGGCAAAAAAATCAGCTTTAATAAAGACAAAAACATTAAAAAAATATACTTAACTCGTATTCATTAACCTAGTTTCACCTTACGACTTTATTCTGTCCAAGCAACCTAAATACGACCACATACAACGCCAATTCGTTAAGCGATTATTCCGGTTAAAAATTAAAAGTGTAGGACACCAATCATACACCAATAGTACAATTATATATTTTTTGTGCTAAAACGAGCTACAAGTTATAATTTTAAAAATTACATACACGAAATACTCGATATAGATTAAAGGACAATGGGCAAATTTGTATGGGCACTGTCCCCCCCCACCAACAGTAACGGGATGCATGTCTATATGTTTATAAGGACCCAAAAAAAGACAAAATACTTATTTTAGTAGCAAAATCAATGGGATTTTTTTAATGAAAACAAGGGCCAAATAAGGCAAATCATCCATATATGTGTTCATTTTCAAACAAATTCCATACGATACGATTATGGTTTTCCAAGAAAACCCCATACATCTGGTGATCGTCTCCATAGTAAAAATACATAATGTTGCCGAGATCTATTAAATGAGACATGTTTCATTTCTGTTGGTGGGGGGGGACATTTCTGCCCATGGTCCTTTAAATACAATGCGTCGGTAAGAAATAATATTATACTCATACTTTACTCTTCATAATGTATACATATATAAAGGCACTTTAATTGAATCTGAATTTTGTTTCGACTATCGAATCAAGTCATTTCGTCTGCATAAGTTTTGTTTGTCATTGTTTTCTCACTAACTTTTGATTATTCCTAGGCTCAAAGGGATTTGAACCAAACTTCATAAAATTCAACGATTAGGTACTCTGCCGCCGCAGCATAACAAATAGACAAAAAGACAACTCGCTATATCAATAATAATATTATAATATTAATATAGACTATGTCTAGTGCGTCTTATGTGCCTCTTCCTTTGACAATAAATATCGCCCGCTGTGTGTATCGCTCACATATATGGCTCTCGTATAGCCTTAGCCCATATTGCTTGTAATCGTAATCTTTTTCTTGAAAAATATACACCTTGTCGAGTTTCTTACGCCGGTTCTTCTCGGGGCAAAGGTTTTATTTTTCGAACCGGTGGTAATGCTTTTTGACATTCATAGGTGCATTATATTATGCCTAAATTGAAGAATAAAGAAGTTTGACTTTGACTTTAACTTATTGTTGACGCTATAGTAATTCTTACTGTCAAGTAAATATAAGCTACTTGACGAGTATTACTAAGCAAGATGAGCTAAACCAAACTGGAACAAACAACAACTAGCTAACAAGATATTTAGAAGACAATACTATAATTTCCACTTTCATTCAGTAATTAATATAAGAAGCAAGCAATAGTTATATCTTAAATATAGGCTAAAGAGCTGTTAGTGTCTCAGAGTATACAAGAAGTCTTTACAATTGGCTTTAGTAATAAAATTCCGTTACCAATATTACAAAAAAACATTATACATATGGTGCGTTAATAAGAAAAGTAACGTTATCGGTAGCGTGCAATAGGACATGCCCTTTCCCAACATTAGTGACGCGGGTGACAGCGTCAATGATGGTGCATCTTTACAATTCCATTAAAGTAGGAATAACATTCCCATTAAGTACAATTTCAAGCTATTTATCAATAAATAAACACATTTTACCATCATTCGAATTTTATTTTGAAATAAATCATTGGTATTAATTTAAAAATTATATACAATAATGACATTTTGTAGTCAAAAAAGGCTTTATCATGAATTTTCAAAATAAACTATAAAACCAAAATGTAGACCAAAAAAAGTTTAAAGAAATCTTCTTTATATGAAAGGCAAACCTGACTCACTGACTTAGATATCAACGCACAACGGAAACTACTGTAACTAGAAACTTGAAATTTGGTACAGGGGTTCCTCTCATGATGAAATTCACGGAGTAAACTAATTCTACGCGTACAAAGTCGCGGGCGTCCTCTAGTGATATATAAAACTTGTATACCTATTCGACCCTTTTTTTAATTTATATAAAACGTACACACAACTTTAAACGCACGATATATCTTATAGAAGCGGTCATGTAATATTGGTAACAAAAAATACGACACACACACACGACGTTACCTAGACCTTAGGCTAGGCTTGTCTACGTGAAACATACAAATATAGAAAACATCCACGAGTCAGGAAAGTTTTGTGCTCTTCACATAAAACCCCTCGCCGGGTCCCAAACAGCAATACACCTATTGCTTGTAAATTAACACATAAGTTAAGACAAAGTTTTTTTTTATAAAACTGAGCGATTTTATTTATTACTATGTCCCATTCAATTTAATACTAAACGTATGACGAAGGACCAACAATAGACATGAGCTACTCTAGAAGACAACCTTTTCTTTTTTTTCAAAAGCACAACACGATGGTATTTACTCTGGTTGAATGGTGTCTAGGAACAAGATTCAAAATTAATATAAAACATTATTGAATTATAAATAACATCGAAATATTTAAAACTGCATTTCCTTTATATTATTACTTAGCCACAATGCAATAATTTATTTTATTTCTCTTAGCCTAAATTAGTATGCCACAACTGGGCGAAACCATTCTCCCCTAAACCTCCATAATGCCTTATATGATATAAAGTAATTAAAAATAATATAACAAATATAGTAAGCAACACATCTACACAGGAATGTGTAATAGAAAACGTATTATAGTAAGAAAAGTCTCCATCATAAGAAAATGTATGTATCAACCTGTAAAAATATATCAAAAATAGTAGTAGTAGTCATTCATTTCAAATTGGAAATTACATGTGTGTCGCATAGTTATAATGAATTCACAATAAGATCGTCCGTGCAAAAATAAAAATAATAATTATGGCAGTTCGTGTACTTAGGTGGACGATTCAGCATAATTCAAAATAAATGCTTCAAACGGATGCTTCTCTAATCTGACAAAATAATTTAAATCAAAGTTAAATAAAAATAACTTTGGCATTTTTCGAAACAATTTTTCAATAGTACGATTATCACCGTCAAACATCATATCATATTATTATAATTAACTTACAAAATTCCCTCTTTATTTGTCGTTTCGTTATAACTTATGGTTAAAGATTTATTTTATTTTCTCAAAGAATATACATTTCACTTATTGAGAAAACAATTATTAACATGCCTTAATTATACATTACGCCCGTGAGCGCTTATATGTGTAACAAACAATAAAAAAGGTTCACAAGTAAAAGTTAATTATAGGGTATAGCAAGTACAAAAGTGGGTAGTTGTTGCACCAATAACAAAAAGCATAACGGGTGGAATGTTGTTAAGCAAAAAAAATACACGCGTGCGTCGCTCGCACAGTTATTACATCTAGCGATAAGAAGTGAGGGCCGGATTCTGACTCAAGTTAAATAATGGGGATATTATTGATGACATAGGTCTTAAGTTTGCTTTTAAAATTACCGTATGAGTCTGCCTCTTTTATAGTTTTAGGTAAGTTATTATATAACCGTGCTCCTTCGAATGTAATGTTTTTAGTACCGTAGCTCTTCGTTCGGGGGAAAGGTACATGTAAATTATCTGCGCTTCTAAGAGCCCGACGCCCTTTCTGCCTATTAGTTGTGAATGTTGTTTGACAGCGTATCTTTTTGTTTATGATTTTTCGTATTAAGATGCATGTGTTAAAACAGTATAATTGGTTGAGACTCATAAGTTTAGTTTCCGCATAGATTTTTTTGGTTGAAGTTAAAAAGTCATAATGAAACAAAACCTTAATTATTTTATTTTGGATAGTTTGAATCTCTCTTAAATTACTTTTTGCCGCACTGCCCCATATCTCGACGAGATAATTTAAGTGAGATTTAACCAAGGAATTGTAAATGTTAAAACGAACCTTACGCGGAAAACATTTTACTACGCCCCGTATTGAACCTAACAAAGATGATAGTTTTGATTTGATTTTTTTGATATGAGATTTCCACGTCAGGCCTTTATCTAATATTAAGCCCAGATATTTTTCCTCGTTTGATTCACTCAAAATTACGTTGTCAATACTTAATGGTATGTGATGGTTGATTTTCTTATTTTTGGCTTTAAAAATTATATACGAAGTTTTGTTAGTATTTATGGTAAGAAGATTGCTCTGAAACCACCTGTGCAGGTTATCAAGATCTTCCTGTGCTGTTTTAAGTACACTTTCAATTGAATGACCGAAATAGAATATACACGTGTCATCAGCATATAAAGAAACCTCTCCATGCAGCTTAAGTTCACTAATTGAATTCACATATATTAGAAAGAGAAGTGGTCCGAGTATGGATCCCTGAGGGACTCCGCAGTTTAAAGGCTGTGATGTGCTTTGGTACTTATCGATTTTAATAACTTGAAGTCGATTAGTTAAGTATGATTTAAGAATTTTGTATGCGTTACCAGTTATACCTATATCGGCAAGCTTGCTTAGAAGAATTTCATGACTAACGGTATCAAACGCTTTTCTCAAATCGATAAATACTCCTAGAGCAATGTTTTTTGCGTCAATATTTGTTTTTATTTTAGTAATTACATCAATTGTTGCTGAAAGCGTATTAGATTGTTTGCGGAAGCCATATTGACGTTCAAAAAGAAAGTTAATTTTATTTAAATGGTCGTTAAGTTGTTCATATATAACTCTCTCAAAAATCTTAGATATGACAGGTAAGACGGATACTGGTCGATAGTTATTCGGGTCAGTTTTTTTGCCAGACTTAAAAATCGGACAGACTTTAGCTATTTTCAAATCGTCTGGAAATGTACCTTCATCCAAATGTTTATTGACGCATTTTGTAAGTTCCTTTGAAACACATCGTTTAATACATTTAAGCGCTTTTGTACTTATAGAGTCTATACCGACGCTAGTATTAGAGTCTAGATTATCGATTATTTTTGATATTTGATCCTCGTTGCACGGTGAAAAGTTTGATAGCGCTCGGCTTGGCTTGGGCTGGTAGCTAAGGGTATATACTTTATTATTATGATATTGAATCGGTATTTGACTTGCTAATTCTGATCCTATGTTCGAAAAATATTTGTTAAAGAAATCGCACACCTCGTTACCGTTTTTGAGCAGTCCAGATTCAGTTGCAAGTTGCGGAGGAGCACGGTCCGTTTGAATTTTATTTTGAGATAAGGTATTTATTAAGGCCCATGTCTTTTTGGGGTCATCTTTACATTTTACAAATTGCTCGCAGTAGTACTTCTCTTTTGTTCTGGCAACAAGTAATTGTACTTCATTTCTTGTTTGTTTAAAACATTCTTCTAGTTTCTTGTCTTTTGGATTCTTCTTAAGTAATTTCCAGATTTCATTCCTCCTATTAATATTAGTTATGATGTTGCGGTTAATCCAGTCACTGCGAGGTTTATTAAGAATTTTAGTCTTGAGAATTGTATTGCTGCTGATGTGGTGTTTAATTATAGTCTTCAATTCTGTATAATCTTGAGTATCGAAGTTGTATTCTTCAAGAGATTTATATAAGTTCTCATAGTTAAGAGCCTCGTATTGAACACGTTGCAAGGTTTTTGGTTCATGTTTCTTAAGAGACAGAAACATCTGTGCATGATCAGAAAGTGAGGAGTCTATTATATTGAGGTTAAACGTAATATCGGCAATGTTAGCGTGGATGTGGTCTAAGATGCTTTTTTTTGTCGACGTTGTGCGCGTTGAGTAGTTTTCATGTATTTTGTTAAGAGTGATATAACCAGATTCTTGTAACATATCTATGTATTTCCCAGTTGATTGGTCAGGTGTTAGCAAGTTAAGGTTAAAATCACCAAATATTATGGCTCGATGTCTTTTCAGCAGTTGATGTTCTAGATCTTCCAAGAACATAGCGATATTCGTGTCACCTGGCTTATACACGACACCAATGTCTAGTGCAAGTTTACTGATATGAATCCATAAGTAGTTGTTTCCGTGCGAGTATTGTTCTTGAATAAGATGATGCTTTAGTTCATTGCGTACAAAGATGGAAACACCGCCACCTCTGGAATCCGTACGATAGTTAAAGTAGTGAGCATAATCCGTTATTTGCAATCTTTTTCCTTCTTCCTCATTTTTTATCCAAGTTTCAGTTAGAAGTATTACATGAACTTTGTTCTTAGTCGCTTTTAAGATACATTTAAGTTCATCCAGCTTACCAGGTTTTACAATACTTCGTACATTAGTGTAGAAGAAATTCAGTGAACTTTTACTTAGGTTAAGGTCTTCATAGGAATTTAAAATATTATAATTATTGGCAGTATTGATATCTCTGCATTGATGAGTTTTACTGTACGTGCCTAAGCTGTGTAGTTTTTTGATGCTGTATTTTTATTCACTATAGTTGGAACTCCTTTGACATATTTAATAGTTACATCAATTTCACCCTTTTTTTGACGGTCTTCAAGTTCTTGGCGCAGTTCTTTTAGGTGGCTCTGTTGGGCTGGTGTCTGGTCGGAATATATTTTAACAAAGTTACTATCTATTATTGCTTTATTTTGTAGTATCAGTTTCGGAACTCGTGGGGAGTCGAAACATATTTTCATTGGTCTTGTTTTTTCTGCTGTAAACTTTCCGAGGCGAATTATGGTTACAGGATCTGGGAGGTCGTTTACTGCAGATTTGAGGACTTTTGTTACTGTATTTTTATCATGTAACGCTCTGTCGATCATGTTGTCGGCAGTAGATTCTGCGATGCCATGAATGATAATGTTTTTCTCTCGCTCCGTACGTTCTCGAATTTCACGGATTAATTCCTCTGGTCTCGGCTGGGAAGCAGTTGCGATTTTTTCTAATTGCTTTATTTTTCGTTGTGTGGTGCAATTTTCCTGTTTAAGGTGTAGTATTTCATCTTTTATCACACCATTGTCTGAAGCAAGCTTTTCTGTGATTATTTGTAAATTATCAATCTTAGTCTTTATCTGGGAAATATCTTCATGCATCGTGTTTAAGAAATCTTTCTGGTTGTTAGTAAAAGTTTTAAACAACGCCGTCATTTCTTCGCGGAATAATGATAGTTGATTCGTGCAGGTGCAGTCCGGCCCTGGCGGCTGTTTTCGTTTTCTCAGTGTTACCTGCATATCTGCCGCGTCGGCTTGTTGCAAGCTAGAGAGGTCAGGCTGCGATCCATACGAACCTTTAATCGGTGATCTTCTAAGCATTTTTAAGCAAAAATGGTTGAGATTCTGTTTTGTTTAAAGTAATTAGGGCTTATTGTACTGCGCACTTCTTCGTTGTATGAGGGAGAAGCAATGACAGCGGTACTTCTCTCTATTCGAAGGTTAGCGATAACACACATCTATCAGTACGAGCGTAAGTTCACAACACTCAATTGTATAAACTAACTTGTATTAGTATGCACTCACGGATGACTTTTGTTCGTTTTGTTTTTAATAAATTTTAATAAATTGCGCGACACGTCTGCTCTGCGCGCTCACGAACTTAAAGAAACTTTGCCCCAGATCTTAAAACCTTCAATGAAAGTGTTAATTAAATGCGTGACGTATAATAAATATCATAAGAAATCGGAACCTACAAAAAGCCGTTCATTGCTATTAAATTAAAAAGAAACATATCTGACGAGAAAAAATAATACAACTCCTTCGTAATAGAAAATATGCCCAAGTAGACTACTACCTCCTCACAGCACCATCCAGACTTATTAGATAATCTGTTCTGAAGCAGCTGGGTAGACATCGAAGCGTCCTAAGAGTCGAAACATCTACGTATACTTAAAAATAACTCTACCATAGATTATATTTAACATTAAGTATATGTATATTTTAAAAATAATAATAAAAAACTGGTACAAAAATGCTACATTTGAGTAAAATCCGTTTAAAATTTTGGCTAACGTTTCAATGTTGACAAGGCATCCGTTTATTGTGTTACACTTCCAAAACACCACAAGCTACGGTGCATAAGCATAATACTATACGAAAATTGAGTAGTTATATTGGTTTTTATTTATATATTTTAATTAAATACATCTATAAAACAGCCACTAGTATATCCGTAGTCTCCTCCCCCCTCTCCTGCCCCCAAGTCCTCGTCTGAGTAGGTATGTCTACGGTCGCACAAGAAGCCTCATAACCGCGGAGCAGTTCTCAGCTGTGTTTCGATGGCACTGAGCGAAGAGACGCACAGCAGGCCATGGCAGCGGCCACACCGCTCGCTTGGTGTAACACCGGTCGCATCGTGCGACACAGTTTCATCTGCCACTTGTTGTGCCGCTTTAACCTTAATATCAATAGGTTGTACAACTATGTATGTATAGCTAGGTATGTATCAGTACGCCACTAGGGATCATAGAAAATTAAATAAATTAAGTAAACGTATATGTTAACGTCAGCTGCAACCAAACCTGCACGAATAAATACAAATTGACTTTAAAATACGTTATGCAAATTGTTTATTATTCCTGATTTATCAAACGGTCAAACTAAGTCGAATTATATACTTAAACTTAGAAGATACAGTGTCCCAGAATTAAGCATAAAAAATATAACTTGAAAAAAACCTTAATTTTGCATTACGGTATCTGTAAGGGCGACTTCCCCTTTTGCAATTTAAAATGTGTTTTTCTTTGGCAAGTTTAGTTTCTATTTTGAGACATGACGTATCTTTACTGGTTCATCATGTGGCAGTGATCATCATATTAAGTTAACATGGTTAAGTACTCTGCCAAATGCGTTTTCGGACGGACTGCAACGTAATGGTTTTTCGAAAATGCATCTGTGCAAGTTATAACATACACGAGTGAAAAATAAATAAGTATAGTTATGTAACTTACAATGAAACGATTGAATGTTTTGATCCCTACTTAACTTAACCTTATATGCTCACTTCAAAAGCTGCAACGCTTATTATTTTTTACTTTGTTTAACAACATAAATATTCATTACATTTCTTAAATGAGTGGCTGAAATTCCTTCAGGCTCTCATGTCTTCCCTCGTAGAGCAGGAACAGGTGTAAAGCTAGCAACTATGAGTTAGGCTGATCGCTTGTCATCATGAATAGTGATGGACCAGTTTGAAATTCTGTAATTTCGGTTTAGAAAACCTGAACTAACTCCAAAATCAAAAATATTCCCCGCCCATCTTCAAGAAACAAAATACATCTGGTTATTGTCTTCAAGTCCTGCCTGGCGAGTACTGTTTTACTGCTGGAGTCTAGTACTGCTTGCCGGGGCCCTCCATGTCCTCGGCGCTCTTCAGCAGCAGGTAGTAGCTGTGCACGCACAGGATGCAGTACGCTAGGAAACCTGGAACGTAAGGATAGGTATCTTCATATTGATTCCGAGAAACATTTTTATTCGTCATTCGCGTCGAATAGAAGTAACGATATTCCAGAAGAACTAAAATGTTTGTACATAAAAGTATCATAAGGTCTTCCTCGATTTTTTCTTGTTTTGACGTCATGGTAGCTCTTGTTCACTTATCAATAAAACCTATCATAACATCTATTCCCAAAAAGGGATATGTTGAGATCGTTTGGGAAAACGAAACAACAATAAAAAATAGTGCAACAGCAGTGTAAGAGTGGATGGCCTTCGGGTAATACGATGCTATAACGTCAGCAATATAATTATAATGTCAAATCGAGATGGGTTTATACAACGTGGAACAGAGGCCAGGCTCGAAGTGGTCGAAGTGTTTTCGTGCCCATATTCATAAGATAAGTGATCATAAAACAATACATACTGAAGACGAGCAGTCCCTCGAGGAAGGCCAGGAAGATGTCGGAGCCGGTGCCGGTGAAGCCGCGCAGGCTGGCGGTGAGGATGATGTACAGCACGGCGCCCACGTACAGCGTGCACATGATGTACACGTACGCGCGCAGCACGGGCACGTGCCGCTGCTCACACACGAGAGAACCGTTTATCAACCACATAATTTATAAGGTAACTTGAGGCGGAGCAAGACAATAGTCGCCAGCCACACATTGCCGTGAAAAATTGATCGTTAACAACCACGTTAAGTGTCTTCAATTAACGACGTAGCGTCCGTTACGCAGCTCGATGAAAGGTAAGTTAGAAAGGTCATGTTTATATTGCAGAAATTTGTAGATCGAGGCGATCTTGGAACGTCAATTTTAGAAGCGGGGCTTTGGGATTCTGCTCGCTGAATAGCTAAAGTTAGATATGCCATAAGATTATGTAAATGTCGAAATGTAAAAAATATATGTTAATGTTATTTTTTATATTATTGTTACTTAAGCTCGGTGCAAATACTTAATATCTAATATGTATGTTCTTATATTAAAGATGGTAAACTTTAAAACTGCGCACTAAAATTTGACATTTCAAAACGGCAGCGGAAACACGGAAATTAAAATTAATAAGCTAATACAAGAACTCTGATTATAGAAGCTCGCCTGGCCTGGTTCAGGGAGTATTGAGTAGTGAATCATGGGTATGGCAGAAGAAGAACGAAAGCAAGATTAAATAATGCTGTTGAAATGAGAGCTCTGAGAAGTATGTGTGGAGTAAGGATGATAGATAGTTAGAAATAGCGAGACCCAATAACGATCTGGATTGAAAGAATTTCTGAGATCGAAAAGGGTATGCCAAGATAGTTTGGGTCATTTAGAGGATGGATGAACGAATAGTTACGAAAGAGTTGGCGAGAGTGAGTGACGTCGGTAGGGACGAACTAGACGCCCACACAGTGACCAGGTTCGCGATGTAATAATAAGGGCCAAATCAAAAGCACCCGAAACCGACGTGCGTGCATGAAGAGATTGATGAATGTAGAGGAAGCGAAAGTTATATATATAGACCGGTACACTTGGCGTTCTATACTCTCTGCCTACTTCATTGGGAGACAGGCGTGAAGGTTAGTATGTATGTCAGTAAACGCAAGAACCCATACCTTATAGATGGCGACCAGCAGCGCGATGGCGAGCAGCACGTGCACGACGGTGACGACGGCGACGCCGACGGCGATCTTGTACGCCGCGGAGTAGAGGTGGTCGCCCTCGTCCTCCACCGTGCCCATCATGCTGCCTGCGTCGTGCGCGAACAGCGAGCACACCACCAGGAACGACAGCGACGCCATCTGGGGACACCAACAGATCGTCATGACAATGGGAAGAACAATAACAATCAGAACGGGACTAACTTGATATTATATGAGAGTCCAAGATAACAGATAAATCTAGATTTAGGTTGGTAAGTACACTTTGACACTATTTAACTGCGATTAAGACTGGACCTGGACTAAGCTTTTTGCTGCAAAATAGGTTAAAAAAAACACAATGTAAATTATGTTACGCCGGATGGAGCGTACAATATTTGTCCGACAGCGCTTAACGCTGTTAAATAAAATATAAAGTCACCATTAAATTAACAACATTTTATAGAATCATTTAGAAATGATATTTTAATATTTAATGATTATTTGTATTACTTAAAGCCATTACGAGAGTATCATTCAACCAGACACCATAATTCAGCGAACTAGGTTAGACGGATAAAGTGTTGCCAGATGTATGATATTAAATAGTGATGATAAGACGTAATGTTGATGATTAAGTGTCGGACTCGGCGTACATAGCCCACCGAGTCTGAATAACTGTAAAACAATTTGCCCATTACCAACAGCTTGTGCCCGCGACATAGAAAACTTCCAAGACTCAAGAACAAATACTCGCGCTCGTCACACAAATATTTGCCCATACCAGGATTCGAACCCGGGATCGCTAGCTCCGTTGGCTGGGTCACTACCGTCGTATATTTTATGGTATAGAAGAGGTAGGCCTTAAAACGGAAACTTTTATTGTAATTTAAGGAATATTGACAGCATGTACTGGGCATGTATTATTCTTGGTAAAACCATATACAATATGCCTCAGACCTCTTATCGTATTGTCCTCGTAACCTTGACAATACGATTATATGTCAAAGGCAATTTGGGTTTTAACCCAGTAGACCCTGAACAGCGTGACACAATTTGAAGGTTCAATGAATCTCAATTAAGATTGGTTGTTGCGAATAGTGGCAATAATATGAGACAGCCCATCACGCATGCGGCGTCCGGGACATTAAACGGATGATTCGGAGCTAATTGGCCGGCCACACCAGCTACCACTTCCATTAAAAATCAAGACTTTTGTTAAGAATTGTGATATACATAATTTGAACACAAGAAATACAAATACAATAGCTGTTAAAAAAAAAGGGTCCGTAAGGTTTATAATATAAATCATTTGTAGGTCAATGCATTCATTTCTATAATAAATTACCTGACGCAGTTTTAAAGTTACCATTTCCAGTACTTAAAACTTACTGAATAAGTCGATGATGTTTAAAGCTTACTATAGGGTCCAGAACTATCTAACAGATAAAAATGCTTGGCCTTAACTAAACTAAACACCTAAATAACTTAATAATAAATTAGTCATAAAAAAATGTTAATATTGTATATCGTCTAGGGGACACAGTTTCTGTAGGAGAATATATCGAAACTATATATGTGGTTGTCTTTCACTGTCATAGGTGAGTATTTTATTCTTTTCTACTCCTTATTACTCCCTATGAAAATTCTGAGTTATGACATATTTTCCTGCTCAATCTACGCTTATATATTTTTTATTTTATTTTACGTAATATTAATTGTTTTATATACCTATAATGCTAGGATAAGCTTTATAATTGTATAGTATCATGAGTAGTATTTAAAAAAGCGACTGACTGTTGAGTTTCTTGCGGCATTTCTTCTCAGCAGTGGTCTCCTGCGAAACGCTGGTAGCTTTTGACGTGTAAAAGTGCCCGTGCGGCCTTCAGTAAGTAGGCCTCAAAGGCCTCAAAGGCCTTAAAGGCAAAAAAGATTTCTAAAAAGATAAAATATGTTTATTCAGTAATAAACATATTTTATCTTTTTAATAAACTTTTTTACCTTTGAGGCCTTTAAAGGGGACTGAAGGTTGTTACGGATGTCATCGGCATACAGACACAGGCAATAAACAAAAATCGCACGTGTGTCTTGCAAGCTAAATTTAGGACAAGGTCAATTTCTGTGAAATTGTTGTTTGAAAAATGTTTTTTTTATATATTTATAAATATCTAACTCTTTTTAGGTCAATCGTTTAAGCATATTATCGAAAAAAAAGATCACAAGAACAGCTGTTTCTATGACTCACGCTTTAGTCAGTGCCATATAATGTGTCTGTGGCACTCTGTTTATACATATTAATGTTTATTATTTTGAAGATATCTGCAGTGATCATATTTGCACATTATCGCTTGCATTAGTTAGATAGTGGCATATTATGGCGGTTCAAATTACTCGGCTTAGCAAAGTTTAATTCTGCAATCGTTATTATCCGCAAAAATGAAAGAAAACCTTAAGTAACGTGTGGGGCAGGTTAGGTTAGGACCCACCTTAGGTCCAATGTCAATCTGACATTCTACAACAACAAGGTTGAGTATCCTAAAAGTTACAACTGACTAAACAATAGCTAAACTTAAGTGGCAGTGGGCGGGGCACATTGCTCGCAGGACTGATGGCCGATGGGGGCAGAAAGTTAGTTAGTAAGTGGCGTCCGCGGACCGGGAGACGAGCTGTAGGTAGGTCTCCAACAAGATGGAGTGATCTTGTAAAGACCGCGGGAACGCGGTGGATGCGAAAAGCACGAGACCGGTTTGAGTGGAGAGCCTTGGGGGAGGCCTATGTCCAGCAGTGGACGTCTTTCGGCTTTCTTGGCATGATGATGATGATGATGATGACAACTGACTTGACATCTCTAATGACATTGATGACTTCAAACATATATTTTTCTTGAGACGGGTCGCAAATTAACGTTCGTGATAGTACGAGTGCGGTCGGGTCGCGTAATCGTCTATTGTTTTCCTTTCATTGTGATAAACTAGCTACTTACTGCTCGCGACTTCGTCCACGTACACGCACCGTGGCGATCTAACGGCGATCAAACGTGAGCAGTGCTTAATTTCAGGATAAAAGGTAAACTATGTGTTAATACAATGTGTAAGCTATCATCTTTCCAAATTTCCTTTAAATCCATTCTGCCATTTTCTATTTCTACAGACGTTAGCTATCGTGAAGTAGGTGTAATTTAAAAAGGGGCCAAATGACACCATAACAAACGACCAATATTACCATTATTACCTACTCAATAATTGCGTAGTTTTAATGATCGACTGAGGTCTTTTTGAGGAATATACCTACACCTTGATCATTCATATTATTAGGTTTATGATTAAACTAGCATTGCCGCGACTCCGTCCGCGCAAAAAAAAAAACCCTATGTTTGTATTCGTTTTTTTTTAATACCGTCCTGTAGTTTTACAAATCGTTCCTCTTTATATAAATATACTGTACAGAAATAAAAACATACACAATGTTATTAGGTTACATATGTCACCTGTATCTTCGCCCATTTCATTGGACACAGACGAATATAGCTTAGCTTGGCCTGGCTCTTCCGATAATAACTTTCAAGGCGCGCTCAAGACCACTGGTAACTATTGGGTATAAAAATTCCCAGCTGTTACCACTAACTACTGGGATTTTTTTTCACAGTAGTTATCACCAAATATTTTAGTGGTAACAAATGGGAAAAATATTCCCACTTATTACCACAGAGTACTTTAGTGGTAACAGGTGAGAAAAAAAAACCCAGCTGTTACCAGTGGTAACAAATTGGTGGTAACAGGTGGGAATAACCCGTTAATGCCTTGTCGCACGAAGTCTCATAGGATGTTCGAATGTGTTTCCCCAACAATAACGAAAGCGACCTCGGCGACCCGTCGGGCGACGCTCAAAAGTAACATTGTAATATATAAAACACAATCGTTAAATACCTACTTACATACGTAGTTACACATCTTCCACACAGCATTCAATCGAGGCCAGGCATATTTGGACAAAGAAGTCCAACAAAAATCTATTTTATAAAACCCATATAAATGTTCAAATAGTTTCCCTCCGACTACAGTCCTAAAACTCCAGGGAAACTATGCACAAATGATATTTTCTCATAAAATAACGGTTTAATTTCCTTAAACTGCTTTCCGATATGTCTCGGGCTGCGTCGAAGACACGTCGCGCCAGTTCTTCTTCGTTTCTTATCGGTTTTGAATAAACGTCTCTTCCCCGGTGTCACCTTGACGTGCTATTTTTGCGACACCCTGTATATTAATGCCTTATACAGGCTGTATAGTCATAAACATTCATACCTACACAGCCATCGCGTCAAATAGTATGTATACACCAGTCGCGAGGCGTTCGTACAAGCCGATTATTTACGGCTTTACCAAAAATTCCTATGCATAGAGTAGGTATACAAACAAAACGTAAAACCGACACACGCCATACACCTTTTTTTGCTCCGGCTTGTCTATTTATTTACGTGACGCTTCGCCACATACACATACACATACACATACCATACACATAACACATACCTTATTGTAGTGACATAGCGGTTCGTAGTATTTTTTGTCGTCTTGGGAACGTGCATATATTTGACTTTGACTGTACCTACTCGTATCTACAAATGTTCCTCCTTAATATTCGTCAGGCGTTGTAATTCGTTGCAGAATTTGTGGCAGACTCATCAATGCGAATGGACTCATTCGTACTTCGGTTGAACGAATTCAAGCGTCTTTGCGTCATCGAATTGACCTTGGACATTTTTAGCACAGTTGTTTTTAAAACCAAGCTAATTTTGATAAGGTGCCTTAAAAATTTAATTTATATTGAAACTAACCGTTGCCCTGAGATATCGTCAGAACGGGAATCGTATGCCACTATTCCTTCGGGAACTGTCCAACGTCCCGGGAATTACTGGTACTTTACAATATGTCTGTCTCCAGGCAATACATTTCACGGCGCTCGGTTGAGGCGTTAGACCGTACAAACGTACCAACAAACAGAGTTTCTTTCGCATTTATAAAGGTAGATGTAATTAATAGACAAGTGTTGACTGGCCTCGCTACTTATGTGGTTATGGTCATTCTTCCTTTGTGCCAATTTCTACCCCACAAAGAAAAGCCATCATTATCATCATCATCATGTCAGCTGAAAGACGTCCACTGCTGGGCATAGGCCTCCCCCAAGCCTCTCCACTCAGACCGGTGTTGTGCTTTTCGCATCCACCGCGCTCCCGCGATCCTGACGAGGTCGTCACTCCATCTTGTTGGAGGCCTACCTACAGCTCGTCTTCCGGTCCGCGGACGCCACTCCAGAACCTTCTGAAGTTCTGACCCCATCGGGCATCAGTCCTGCGAGCAATGTGCCCCGCCTAAAGCCACTTCAGTTTAGCTATTCTTCGGGCTATGTCGGTGACCTTAGTTCTACTATCATTAAGTATTAATTATATTCGTTTTTGTAATTGTTATTTAAAAATAACTAAATTCATTAAATTATCTTGAAAGTGCAATGCTAATAGTTATTTTAGCATCATTATCGGGATAAGTACACACACACTCACAATCACACACATAGTTGGGAAGTAAACAACTGTGTAACATTTCTGAGACAAGAATGTTGCTTTTATAATGTGTAAAGTACCTACAAATATTAGCACAATAGCATCAAGATAACACATGCTTGAAAATCCAAGAAAAACAAATTTTATTGCAGGGAAGTTTGAAAAATCCCGAACGATTATCAGCATCAATTTGTCATGACACGCAAACACGAACTAACGAAAACATTCCTACTAACGCAATATAGTGTCAATTTCGTACGGAAAACGTTTGCCTGGCACTAGACTGGCTAACCTTGAGTAATATTATTTTAGGTCCGAGCTAGATAACACTCGATAGCACTTATCGCTAAGTGTGAAAAACCGCTTTTTGTTAAGTATATCAATACAAAACACGCCGTCGCATCTCGCTCCGTTTTATTCGGATAAATAAACAGTACCTACACTGCAAAACAACATACACACAAACACAAACTTTAGAATCTTTACGTTTAAAATATGAAACCAATCGTTGTAATGTGACCGATACGTGTTAAAAAGTTCACCACATGAAGTGGCTATGCTTATATCCTGAATTAACGCATAGACTACCCTTTGTCCCGAAAAAATCAAGCATCCCTTGGCAGAAGCCCTACCTGAATATATAGTACTTGCGTCATAAGTCCGCGGCCACCTAATAATTCTCAAAAAATGGGTGACATAGGGATCCCCTCACGATCTTCCAGGTCGCGAGCGACGCGAGATGGGCCCAGTGTGATTATGCCCATAATAACTCTCAAATTAATAACAGTAATAATTAACTACACAAATTCTGGCTTTTAAGGCAAAATGTCCGACTATATTTGAATCTGTCCGGCTTTCCAAATTTTGTGGCCTGGCCAACCTAGTGAATCCAATCGAAGCGAACGTGGCATTAAAGCCGATCGATGGACGTATAGCAACCGAAGATAGTTACACACGTACACACTACGAGTAGTTAGTACCTCGTTACAGTATCCGTTCGGTCACAGTTACGAGTCGCTAGTGAGTACCCGGCTTAAGTTGCTTCATGTAAGTATTGAGTACCTCGATAATGGCTAATTTAAATTGGCGATGTACATTGCGTCGTTACAATTGCTCTCGTCTCAAACGTGGAAAACAACCCGTCAATGTACTTATTCTGGCATAAATCAGCCATAAAAGAATGTAGGGTATGCCCTCACCAGGTGTAGGATCCCAACGACGCGTGCGCCCGCCTCCAGCCCCATGCAGCAGCAGAACGAGGTGACGTGCGGCAGACCCATCTCGCTAGCCCTCGGTGACTCTCTGGAACACGAACAAATAATTAATCAGAGGGTTATACAGCAAAACTTTAGACATTTGAAGACGATTTTGGAGCCATTTCATGTGGCGCGTACACTGGGGCTCTATACGACTGAGTAAGACCCCGATTTAAACTGAAAAACTTTCACTTCTGATGCGTTTTAAGACATATTCTCATTCAAGATCAGTTTATTACTTAATACCACCTTGCGAAACTCTAGGCTCGTTTAGTTTTATTATATTGGATTAACCCCCGCGAGGAGGGGCACGGCAGAATGGGGAGAGCCATCCTGCGGCATCTCATCAGTAACAATTGACTTTACAACACTGGTTCCTTAGTAGAGTCTGGCTGTGGCCAGAATCCACATATATCTCTGGTCCGAAAAGAACTCTAGTATTTTATAGAAGCGTCAATAAATCAGGAAATATCGGTGGAAATTAACATAACAGGTACTCTCGTTTTTACCACTCGCTCTGACCTATTGTGTTGGTACAAAGTGTTGTTTCGAAACGAAACTACCAGGCCAGGTGTATACCTATCTATTACCTAACTAAGCATATTGTTTTCGATCTTTTTCTATAAAATATTATCGAAGGAGAATGTGTTTTTTTGGCAATGGCCCTTCAGATCGTCGAAGGTAAATTGACCAATAGCATCTCGCTGACATCCCTCAAATTCACTTTATTTAAGATGAAAAAGAAAATGAAATGAAAAATAATTTATTTGGCACATAAATAAAAACAGTTTACAAGGAAAATGTCTTAATCTAAATATATTTATTTTTATTACGGCCAAAATCGTCTCCGCTCAGCTTTATGCCTCTGAATGTTGTTAATACATTCACAGGCGCTGGTTTTCAGTGAGACCAGGGATAGTAGATATGGCAATCGAAGGCGTTAAAAGTAAAAAAAAAAAAAAAAAACCTAAAATAATATCGCTACTATTTTGAGATCATTTTAGAGAGATCAAATTAAGCATACAATAACAAAAAAAAAAGAAATACATCTTGTATATCTGTGTGTATGTGTGTAAGTTTGAGTGTGTGTGCGTGTGTATGTGTGTGTGTGTGCGTTTGAGTGTGCTTGCGTGTGCGTATGTGTACAACTGCTTATGATCCAGATATTTGAGAAGCTAATAAATAATTCTTGAAATGATTTTTATAGGTAGCTACTGAAGATAAACTACTTACTACGATTTATGTTTTTGTCTTTAAAATTCGCGAGCATACAGGCAAGAGAAATACACAAATAGACTGGGTGAAGGTAAACCCTAGGTATGTGATGACGAACCATAGATACAATGCAAGCTTTTATAAACAATTAATATGGAGGACCAAGACAATAAATTGGTATTTACTTATTTTATTATGCCGTGCACTAGGAAGGCGATAGGAATCCAATATCGTGTCCAATACATGTTTGATTAATTATTCCTTTGTCTTAGTATTTAGGTTTCTTTAAATAAATTATGACCCCATTCCTGTTAATTGATTAGGCCGATTTGAAATACAGTATTAAGTATTAGTGTCAACGACCATCTGAATCATCTGATAACAGAGTCTGAAGGTGGCAACCAGATCTCTGTATTCTGTAGTCTGTTCTTTGTAAACTAATATATGGATATATGAATGTGCACAAAAGTACCAATGGCAAACAAAGCATGTCTCGCAAATTTATTGTATAGGTATGATAGAATCTTGAAAGACATTTATATTAAAGGTAGAATAAACTCACTGTGAAGCGTCCGTAGCCATTTCGCGAGGAGCACTGCTGCACTGGTGCACAATTAAGTTGTATCCAGTGAGAGGCAAAACACGTTGTTCGGGTCGCTTGAGATCGAACAACAGGCATACAGGTGGAACAAGTTACAAGCGGTCCACTTTCAACTTATTATTTTTTCCATGGTAGAATACAATAACTTTAAACGTGGTTTTAATTTCTTTAAAAAAATAAATAAAGATATACAATAGAGTCAGTCTAACTAAAGTTAAACAGTTGCGTTTGGGGCACGAAATTGGACAATTCCATAGGGTAGAGCGATAAACGGCATCTGACGTAGCCGCGGCTAAAATAAATCAAGTCTCAACTAAAGGAGCGACCACAGCGTATTTTGAGCAGCTTTATGGAGGGCATGTGATAAAATCGCGACGCTTATGACACGTCACTGCGATCCCGTAACGTCACCGTTTTATGTACCCCTCGTCTGTGGGCTATGATGTCATCGGTGTCACGTGACAGAGTTTGAACGCAGGCTCTCAATTAGTTCCAGGTTTCGAACTACTAAAAATGATATATGGAAGATTGAAGTTTTTCGATATTTTACAAGAAAATTAAACCCTATCTTCAAGCCAGCTATAGTCCATAATTAAATAAAGCGATAAAATCACTTCTATACTGATCTTTATCATAGACAGATGAGCTGTAATTTTTTTGGCGTAAAAAATATATGCGAAAGCAATTCAGCGTGTTTGCCAATCTGTTTTTAAGAAGTCACGTGACTCACGAGCTACACTCATTGGAATAATTAAGTGGGGCACTGATATGGTTATTAATTTACGCAGCGCCAGCGTTAATCTTATGCCTTGACCCGCAGGTCAGGTAACGGTCCCGTTGCAAAAAAGGCGATCTCAAGGTCACTCGCTGGACTGAACTAGACCAACAAGGATAGACTTATTGCACCTCTTTTGTCATAGAGTAGATAGACAGAGACAGGTAGGTACTGACTGACAAACAAGTTGCTGTCATTTAGTAAAGGCCTATGAACAGGGCTCGGACAAGTCATCGCAAAACAATCGCAAGACGGCAAGAGAACAAGATCAATAGAATCGCATTATGTACAATATTATTTAATTATATTTTTCAATGACATTTATTACTGCAACCCAAAATTCACCATACATTTCCATTAACATTTGTTTTAATGCTGATGGTTGCATTGCACATACGCAACCATTAACTTCTGCATTGTCTGGAACAAACCGATGACAGATATGCGACTAAAAAGGTCAAATGTTAAATTATAAATTACGATAATAATATATCAGCTTTAGATAATAATAAATAATAATCTTAAGTCGCGACTCTACACCGTGGGCCCGAATAACCCGACCAATTTTAACAATCGATACTTGAGCCTATTTGTAGAATATAATGGGTATAATATGTAGTCCAATAACGCATAATTTCCGAGATTTTTATTATTTAAAAATCAATTCCATAGTTAATTAAATTTGAACTCTGTCACCTTAACCTAAAGCATTATTTACTAAGAAAGATTCATGTTGTAAGTAGCAATATCATCCACATACAACATAAATTAATTAATCAATTTCTTATTAAATAATGCTTTAGGTTAAGGTGACAGAGTTCAAATTAAATTAACTATGGAATTGTTTTTTAAATAATGAAAATCTCGGAAATTATGCGTTATTGGACTACATATTATACCCATTATATTCTACAAATAGGCTCAAGTATCGATTGTTAAAATTGGTCGGGTTATTCGGGCCCACGGTGTATAATAGTCTTGTCCCATGTCCATATCAGTTTCTGCGATGATTTGTCCGAGCCCTGCCTATGAAGTTAGAACAACATGATATTGTTTGTCAAAGGAATTCTAATTGGGGCTTCTATTTGACGCTTCTACCCGTTATCGTACTGTCAACGTTACGATGGCTCTTATTTACTTCACAGTAATGGCGGCCGAGTTAATAAAAATACGATAAATATTATTATTATATTATTATTACCTACGTTTAAAGAGGTGTACCTACCTATCTTTAGAATCAAAATTTATAAAAAAATGTTTATTTGTACAGTTTGGGTAATAATTCGGATTCGGTAGGTATACAATTACATACATACTATACATACCTATTATCACATAAATTATAATAAATAAGGGGGCCTTGCTAAAATAAACGACACAAATAACTTTAAACAAAAAAGTAATTTACGATCACAATTAGAAAAGCATGGAATGTACAAATAACCTCTTCTAACAAGAACATCTTGTTTGGTAGACATTATCTGCAAAACAAATAAAATATTGCAGGGAGATAAGTTTAAATTACCTTTTTTTTTGGCATGATGCAAAAACAAATAAAGCCAGTTTTTAATAGGTATGTTATAAAATTACAGCCAGAACCTGTCATAATTACCGTGTAGATAAGCAATGCTCACCAAACCATACTATGTCTAGAGTTCTAGGCACATAATACAGTAATTATGCGTAAGCTACAAATTATTGAACTAAATTGAATTGCTAAAATTTAAAAGGCTAATACGCACTTTGTAGTTTTAATGACCACAACATTATTTTTATTGTAATTGGAACTATGCCAACCCAACAATATTCAAGTATATATTGGGCAGTCAGGAGGTTCGGAAACTCCTGTATAACTAACCTATAAGGTAATGCCCGAACCTCCCAACTGTCCAATGGTCCCTTCCCTACCTTACATTGCCATCTAGAATCAGCAGTGGAAAGTAATAACTTATCATACCCGTAGTTTGAGCTACGCCATAACAAAACATTACCTTTATAGTTTAGCAAGTCTTAGCCAAGATTGTAGTGGCGCTAGGTACCCTGATAAAAAATACATTTGCATGATGAACATGAGTATTTGTCTCCGAGTCATGGATACTCAATTTGTTGGTATTTAAATTATGCTTATGTACACATGGTAAAAGCTTACGAGCTTAGTTTTAGATCAGGTAAATTGTATAAGTATCAAATAGAAATGTTTCTTCTTAATTTTTTTTATTAATGGTTCTCTACCGCAGTATTCCGCAAGGAATTAGTGTTAACCGTGTCAAGTGAGTGAGAGTACATCAGTAAACAGAATAAATAACAAGTAAAAGCCAGCAAAATCTTTCAATTAGCCATATTCCCTCTCTTATTTTCATAAACACTTTCACGGGTGGTGACTTCTATAGACGTCAAGCAGTATCGCCTATTGATCTCTAATCACGGTACCGCACTTGTGATAAACACTTCGTGTTTCGAGCAGTATTGTAAAAAGAGATAATGTAGTTTAATGGAAAGGAACTTTAGCTTTATGCAAAATTAAAGTTGTTTGTCTTCTGTTAGTCAAGGCCAGTTTAAAGACCTGATGCAAGATAATTCTCTATCATAAATCAAATACAAATATACCATGTTAAAGAATAATTTTAATGAATTATAATTAGGTTATCTCTGTCAATAAAACAAGCCAATGATTTACTTCAAGAAAATTGTTCCTTTATTGTTGAGCCCAAAACATCTTATTCTAATTTTGTCAAACTTCCAAATTCTAAAACAAAAATCTGTGACATGTTAAGTAATAAAATATATATGAAAATCTGAGCCAAATCACAAAAAACACGACTGCCGACTAAAATTAACTTACAATCGATCGCGCTCTCCAAACGTAACGTAAATAAATGAGCGTACTCACCGTAGCAACACTGGCCGAGCGCAAAAACAACACGAACTACTGAACAATTCTAAATTCGAAAACTCTTTTTTGTATACAGCACCAGTTATTACAATCCTATCTTGATCTGATCAATAGCATTACAACTCAGTAAACCGAAACGCCGTACAACGTACGTCCTGTCTGACACTGGACTGCTTGGTTTGGTTGTCAAATCGAAGGTTTCACAAGGAACTTATTCGTCCAAACAGAGATAGATATATACATCGTCTTAGTGAGTAAGAGAAACAGGGCATGCATACGTCACAGTGACGTTTGAAAGTTCCGCGTGACGTAAGTGGTGTTGTGTTCCATTTTACGGAATAAGTTCGGTACGCAACGAATTGCACGCGGGAAATACCAAAATACATGCACAAACAGCTTCACTGTTAACTGTCCACTAGTTTAGTAAGCTTTATTGTAAGGTGACAAGATTCATGCTTTATTTATGTGGCTGATGGTACATGCTTTATTTATGTGGCAGTTGCGTACATAACAGTTCTTACTTACTCTGTGTCATCATCATCATCATGTCAGCCGAACGAGGTCCACTGCTGGACATACGCCTCCGCCAAGGCTTTCCACTCAGACCGGTCTTGTGCTTTTCGCTTCCACCGCGGTCCCGCGATCCTGACGAGGTCGTCACTCCATCTTGTTAGAGGCCTACCTACAGCTCGTCTTCCGGTCCGCGGCAAACCGCTTACTCTGTGTATGTCTACCTATTGTGTAATTTTTGAAAGTTTAATCCTTTGTCTCTGGGACAGACAGTGTGGGTGTGTTGTTAAAAACTGATTAAGTAGGTAAACGATTTAAATAAATAATACTTTATTGATTTCTCACAAATCTGTAAATTATTTTTGTGGACATAGCGTTTACGACTCCATTAAGTTTATAAAATAACTTTTTTACCCTTATGCCGTCACTGGACCCGATATAGCCTACAGATTTTAGACAACACCTTATTGATACCAACATTTTGGTCAGATGGTCTTAGCATAACGTGTCGACAAATAAACTTATTGAACTAGACATCAACGCGTCCAAGCTTTATACTATACTAATGTACCTACTTACTAGGAAAGAGAAAGCAATTATGAATTAGTGTGAATTTATTGTCACACAAATTACAGGGTTCCTTGATCGGTAAAAGTTTAAAAGCTACAGAAAGATACAGGATCGGCGTGTGGATAAGTATGGGAAGTCTTACCTAATATTATCACCTACTTACATTGCTAAAATCTTACATTAATAACGAAACGCAGTTCGCCCTTTCTAGTAAGAAAAAAGGAAATAGCTGCAACTTAAAAAACCAAAGCATAATAAAACCTACGTGCGCAATTTTCGACGTTGTTACGAAAACGGCCTCGCATTTTTCGACAAAAAAAATGCCCTACTGCATCTTGTGTTTGGAGACTGACGAAACATCTTTTTTTACAGGTAATAGGTATTGACTTAGATTCGGAACATTTTATTCTAAATGGGGTGTTCTGCGGTCTTTACAGCCGAGTAGATGCGGCCGGAGTGCTGGAAGCGGCTCTCGTCCTCCTCGGACATGATCTGCTTGTGTCTGCTGTGCACCACCATTATGCAGTATACGGAGATACCTGACACAAAACGATGAAAGGATGAAAATCTGTGAGGGGCAGTTAAACAATGGTACAGAAGGGGACCTGTACAAACTTATAGGATCATTATACATTTTGTTTTATTTTAATACTTGTAGCTTTATATAATGCTAGACTAAGTAGTACCATTGTAATATGAAATATGAAATATGTTTAAATGACTGACTGCTGAGTTTCTTGCGGCGTTTCTTCTCAGCAGTGGTCTCCTCTTGGGAAGCGCTGGTAGATTCTTGACGTGTAAAAGTGCCCGAGCGGCCTACTTACTACTTTCTTTTATCTTTTTTTTATCTTCTCTTTTTATTAAGTGTGTTACCACCAATTTTTACGGCATTACGAAAGCGATCGAGCGTTTGATCTATTTTTTATCACAAGGAGAGGGCAGGCACACGAGCACTCAGACCGCCTTATGGCAAGTGAGATCTGAGACGCACAGATATTTGAGTTCTCACGATTACAATCTCAACACTGCACTACTGCAGTCAAAAGACTTCAAACACGTTGCCAACACTAAGGACTAATACGGAATGCCTCTATGCTAGTAATTTCACCGGATGGCTAACCCCCACACCGGAACAAAACAATGCAAACACTGCCGCTTGATCAGAGGCCCATACCCATATGGGCGTAGGGCGCTGTTCAGAATTATATTGGCATTTGGCAACATGATCTATATTTGGACCCAAAATCTGCTGCTTGAAGTGGTTGGTTGTTGAGAATATGGTAGTTCCAGCTGCTAGCTAACTCTAACTACTCTTTGGCTATAGCCAATTAACTATAGTTAATAGAGATATAACACCTAGTCCTCAATCGCAATGGGTCGCCATGGGTCTCAAAGCTTAGGCTAACTGATCATTAGGCTTCTGTGCTCGTTTGCTATCTCTATGCTATAAAAAAAACCCAGTCATCAACAAAAATATATGCTTCTCATGCACGAGTCAAACCAGCGGCATTGCATGATGTACAGAACATGGCACTGACTCCATGATACTGATCCACAAGTTGGAATGGGACTTCCTCATGATACCAATTAGAACCGCCGGAAGGTCGCTCTTCACCTTTGCGGGAATTGGGGATTGGTAGAGAGTATTTGTCTCTCGCATTCCCCAGACTATACCAGCCTCTACAACTCACAGGTCCTGATTAACTTGGCGAAGATGAGAGCAGACTCGAAGCCCAGCTGCTGGCCCGTATCCTGCAGCACCAGGCTGATGCCCGTGAGGCACAGCACGAAGTACAGCGCCGCCATGATGCCGGTCACTATGGTCCAGGGCAGCGTGAGGTACGGCAGGTTCTGTCCGAGGAAAATACTTTGAAAATCACGAGACAGAAAATCCAAGTTCGAAATTACGTTATCTCTAGCTCTTTTGGCCTTTATACTCGTGTTCTCGATAGTCGTGTAAATTTTTGCTTTGAATTTAGAGCTGTGCTAGTTATGTTAGGTAAAGTCCATCATCGTCATCATCAGAATTTGACACACGGGCTAGATTTCGCGAGCTGTTTTTTTTGCTACTTTTAAAGCGATGTCAATAGATTCTGATTACGTCGTGTTACATACCCTTGAAAATAAAGATTTCCCAGTTAAGGTTCATGTGCCGTCTTCATACCTTATAACCAGCTACAATGAGGAGCAGGGAACAGAGCAGATGAACCCCGTTGAACCCGGCCGAAGCCACGAACAGAGCGTACTTGTTCACCGACAGGCCTCCGTCGCCCTTTTCGGCCTCCAAGGGGTGGAACGTCACAATCAGGCAGTAAATTGTCAACTCTATTAATGCCCAGAACTGAAAAATAACATAAAATTCGGTCTATAACCAACAAAGAGTACATTTATAGCACAAAATGAATAAAATAAATTTAGCGCCGGATCAAATTATCGGAGCAATTTGTTGTGAATGTTGAGATGATAATAAAGATGTAGGTATTATTTAATTTCAGGCGCTACGCATTTTTGCTTTTCGATATTTTATCCTTTCCGTGATATTGATAAAGAAGAGTTAATAATTATTACAAATAAGTTGAAACGGTTAATGTAAATAAACTGAACTTGGAATAAAAAATGAGCAAATGAACACAGGTTATGTACTCGTAAACACGTCAAGGTTGTCATAACATTGCTTCTCTAGTATAAACAACAGTCTGCTACCACCTTAAAACGTGTAGTGTATACTTAACCTACAAACGCTTAAATATGTCTCTTTTAGAATTACTACAAAAATCGTTAAACACCTTTAGGTATAACTTTCAGTCTTATCTTTAAATTAGCACCTACTACTTGCACCGAATTTACAAATTGCTTACTTACATCATTCCTTAGGAGACAAGTGAACTAAATTCATAGATATAACAGATACAAATCACATACCGAATACAAATACGCGATGATAAGCGTCCCGGTCCGCAGGCTGCCGAGGCAGCAGCACCTCTTCAACATGGGCACCCCCATGGTCACCACAACCCACCAAAACCAAGATCTAAGTGGTCACTTTACACTTAAAGTAAACAAAGCTAGTCGGATACGACATAATGCTCGCTGGTTGTACGCATGCGCCGAAATGACCATGATTTGCAAGATAAGGCGTTACGTACAATGATACTGATACTCGGAGTTTATCTAGCGATATGACTGTAGGTGCTTTATGTAATTTAGGTTGTCATGTCTTTATCGCTCTGCACTTGAGATAGGAATGCGAGATAGAGACAGGGTGAATGTGAGTTTGAAAGGTAGTTTTGGGAGTAACAGCAAAATGGTTACGGCGAAAGTGAGTTTTATTACAATGACCGGATTGGCCGGGTCTCATTGCTGTGGTCAACTTTGTTTCTTGATTATTTTGTGCTATTATCGTCATCACGTTATTGGAGTAAAGCAAGGATTTAAAATTAAGATAATAGGGAATATCCATGGATTTTGGATGGATCTGAGACGTGGGCGCTAACAATGGGCCTCATAAGGAAGCTCAAAGTCACTCAGAGGGCTATGGAGAGGGCTATACTCGGGGTTTCTCTGCGTGATAGAATCGGAAATGATGATATCCGCAGTAGAAATAAGGTTACCGATATAGCCCGAAGAATAGCTAAACTGAAGTGGCAGTGGGCGGGGCACATTGCTCGCAGGACTCATGGCCGATGGGATCAGAAGGTTCTGGAGTGGCCTCCGCGGACCGGAAGACGAGCTGTAGGTAGGCCTCCAACAAGATGGAGTGACGACCTCGTCAGGATCTGTCTGAGTGGAAAGCCTTGGGGGAGGCCTATGTCCAGCAGTGGACGTCTTTCGGCTGACATGATGATAATATGATAGATTTTTTAAATTGTATTTCTCAGATCACCAAAAGTGAAATAAATATTAAAATCGGCCAGGAAATACGAATGGCACGAGTATTTTCAACTGCTTTTTAAACGGCGATTAGACAGAGATCCGATATGCACTGTGACGTCATGTTACAGGGCAGCCATATAAACTCCATGTTGAAGTCTGTGTTGTTGGAAAGAGATAGGAACAAATCTTTGTTGTTTTAAGTCCCGGATAGACGTGCGACGTGCGACTCGTGCGAGTAAGTACGCCGTACTTATGGCTCGGCGACCTTACTCGCCCGTGTAGGTACCTTCTAAAGGTAACCCCGGGTGAAAAAGGTCTTTGAGCTTTAAGTAGGCTTACTTACTCGCCCGTCTATCTGGCACTTTGTATCTTGGTTATTTTTAAAGCTATTGAAAAAAATATCTCAACTAAGCTGTTTGTTACATGAATCTCATGAATATTCCCTATTTGCTCTGTTTTTTTTATTTTTCTTTTATGGCAATAAGAAGGCACGCGAGCACTCAGGCCACCTGATGGTAAGTGGGATCTGAGACCCATAAACATTAGAAAACTCAAGACTACAATCTCAAAACTGCAATCCTAAGACTTCAAGTGCGTTGCTAACACTGAGTACTAAGATGCAATTTCACCGGTTGTCTTATCCCCACACCAGAACACAGCAATGCGAACACTGCTGCTTGGCGGTGGGTTAAAACTTGGTTCCGGTGAGTATATGGATAGCCGGTGGAATGACCAGCCCTCGGGTTTGGCAACGCATTTGCAGTCTTAAGAATGCTTTCAACAAAAATGCAGTCTTTAAATCTTGAGCCACCATTGTACAGTCGCGGTATGAAAAGGTTCGTCACTTTTCAATGATGTTAAGGTCCAAAAGTGACGAACCTTCATACCACGAATAAACATTGTCATAATGTACGGACAGCGTCCATTCACAAGAAAAAATTACGTCATATTCATAAATTATAAAGTTAATCATTGAATTAACAATGAACGTTGTTGACTGTTTATAATGTAGACCTAGACACAGCAGGACAATCACCAGTATCCAGAAGTTTAAAGTGTCCAAGGGAATACCGATGTAGGGATTAAAATTTGAAGTATCGTAAAATTAATAAGGTAGGGCAATGCCTTTCTGACATCATTGATTACATAAAAAATATCGTAGGCAACAAACAGGCTTTTGTTTAAAGATCATCAACCATCATTTCAGCCGAAAGACGTCCACTGCTGGACATAGGCCTCCCCCAAGGCTTTCCACTCAGACCGGTCTTGTGCTTTTCGCATCCACCGCGGTCCCGCGATCCTGACGAGGTCGTCACTCCATCTTGTTGGAGGCCTACCTACAGCTCGTCTTCCGGTCCGCGGACGCCACTCCAGAACCTTCTGACCCCATCGGCCATCAGTCCTGCGAGCAATGTGCCCCGCCCACTGCCACTTCAGTTTAGCTATTCTTCGGGCTATGTCGGTAACCTCAGTTCTACTGCGGATATCATCATTTCTGATTCTATCACGCAGAGAAACCCCGAGCATAGCCCTCTCCATAGCCCTCTGAGTGACTTTGAGCTTCCTTATGAGGCCCATCGTTAGCGCCCACGTCTCAGATCCGTAAGTCAACATTGTTTAAAGATGATTTCGTCTATAAGATAGTGAAGAAGAATTTGACATGAACACATTTACCAGCGACTGTGACTTAGATCGTGCAAGCAGACGAAAATCAAATCAAATGATAATAAGGCATTGAATCATTTTATTGTTGTGTTCTAAAAATGGCGACCGGAACTCAAGTGCAGCGCCTGTAGCGCAATGCCGCGAATGCGAAACGGAAACTGAACATTATTGCTTTATGTTTTGTTTAGGTAGGTAGGAAAGGGCTCGTCGCTTGGTACGAGATAAGATAAGATACATAAATGCGTATGTGTAATTTTCAAAGAAGTAAACTGTTTGGAAAAATGTCTATAGGTACTTATGTTATGTTTGTTAACCGGTATGATTCCAAACCTCTTTAAGAGCTAGATCAGGTATTATATAACGGATATAATTTATCATTAGTTACATATTAATTCTCTCTTTCATTTCCTACTAATAAATAGTATGGGAAAATTTCACACAATCTCAGCATTGGTCTCCTCTTGGAAAGCACTGGAAGATGTTTGACGTGTAAAAGTGCGTGTAAAACTCAAACTTAACTCGTAAAATAGGTAACAAAAATACAAAAAAAAAACATAACCAAAGATTAACTAATCTATGGCATAACATTCATGTGCAGGTACCCATCAGCAGGTACCTAATGAATGACACAAATATTCCCTTCATAGGAGACTGAAGCAGGTCGCTACGAACGAGGCTACTACGTCATCAATGTAAAAGAAAATACAGGAAAATGATAAAAATAACATTTAGACTAACTTTATTGGTGTCTTGCAAAACAAGTTTAAGTTATAGTTTATTTATTTATCTATTTATGGATACATGGAAAATCAACAGCTTTATAAAAACATAGAATATAACACATAGCCAATTACAGGTTCTCACATTTAGCGATTAAGTAAATCGAAAAAGAATGAGCCTCACTTACAACGATTACACAGTGCAGTTACAACAAACTTCAGGTCACCAGATATTACTGTAAACTATAACCATGCTATCCAGCACCTTAAACCCACACCAGAAAGATCTATCCTGCATTAGGATTAGGATCTTTTTAGAAATCAATGTAAAAAGAAAAGTTAATCCTATTAGAAAGACAGTTGAATGCCTTAAATACTGCACTTGTACCGGATATTCAATTTAATAAATGGGTGCGTGAAAACTGACAACTACATTGTTTATGTACATGGATTGTATCGTCCTTCTATAACTATTAGTAATATTATAAATGTAACATTTTGTATGGGTGTTTGGATGTTTACATATTTGGATATGTGTCTTTAAGTACCAATTTTACCAAACGATGTTTACCTACAACTTAATAGGCGATTACAGTGTTAACAGCTGTCTAAATGTATGAACTAACAGGCGAATAACATTGATTATAACATTTAACATTGTTTGGTGAAATTGGTACTTAGTCTGGCATATCGTTGAACGATTTGGATGAAATTTCCCAATCTAGTCGGCATATTTGTTCCACATTTCATATGAAATAGTCCGTGCCCTAGTTTAGATCATAGAATATATCTTGTTCATGTTTTTTTTTTAATTATCGAATGAAAAATTATAAGAGAGAACCGCGGACGAAGTTGCTGAAGAGTGAAGACGAAGGTAACTTTTTCATAAATATCTAATACTCTACTCTACTCTACTAATATCTAAGACAGTCAGTGGTGGTCCGTGCCATGGAAAATAAACGCAATTTTGTATACCTGATTTTCAATAACTTCTACAGGAATCGGTAAGGCTAAACAAGTTCTATGTGAGCAAAGTCGCGAGTAAACGTTTAGCTATACTCCTTTAGCGACTTGGAAAATAATCAGACAGTTCATAGAATCTGTTATGTATAATTATCGCCTATCAATTATCAACCATTCCATACAATCTAATAGACAGAACATTTTATGCTCGTAAAATTGTAGATATGTAGCACTTTAATTTGAACTTTGTTGTGATGGCGTTTCATTTTAAAAGTATATCGTTATGCTATCTCTGTTATCACGGTCAAAAATGTGCGTATAATACACAATGATATTGACATAAATGCAACTTAAACGGTATCTATCATACTCGATTATGAAATCATTATATAGGCAATCTCCTAATTCGCATATTTTTGCAGTTATTGGTAATTCTGTAGGTCTGCCTACCCCACTCTGGGACGAAGGAGTGACGGTATGCATGTATACATATGTTATAATCACCCATTTAACTAGCCTTTGCTCCAACTCATTTAAAGCAAAGGTAGGTAATTGTATATCCCGAACTCCCGACAGACTGGCCTATAAATATATACTTGCGCGATCGTTAGGTACCTACTTACACATTAAAATAAAATTAACTGTAGCTTTTTTAATTTTGTAACATTTTTAGTTATCCGTACCAAAATGGTAAAAAAGGAACCTTTATGGTGAGACTTCGGTGTCTGTCTGTCTGTCTCTAGGTCACAGCACTTTTTCTCTGAAACTATAAAAGCTACGAACTTTAAATTTGGCATAGTTGTATAACTTGCTTGCCCTCGTCTGTTTTTCGTAAGAATAATATATTATGTTTTTTTTTGCTTAATATTTGAAAACGAGTCTAGAATGGAAAATGAAAGCTAGATGAAAAATTAATGTGATTTCAGACGGGGTGTCATATGAAAGCTGCACATTTCAAAACTATGTTTTTTATTATTTTCCGTGACGTACTATTTGATTGATAGACAAAAATGCAAGTGCAAAAAATGACCATTCCTCCTTATCTCCGAAGTTTATAGACCAAAACATGTGAAAAATTCCTAATTAAAAGATACTTGTATTTATATTTTATGCGAAAAATAAAATGAAGTTGTCAAATTTTATAGTTTTAGAACAATTACCAAAAAATAAACTGAATTAAAATTTGGTCTAGTCAAAATGGACGTTATTGCAAAGAAAAGAAAGTCCACAGCAATATTAGTATTTTCTTTCGCGTTTTGTAAGCATATTACCTTATATACGGAACCCTCAATTAGATCGGGACACTTAATACAATTCGTACTTTACGCGGCAATGAAGTATATTTAGACTTTAATATAATACCCACGGGAACTTGAAATTTCCCTAGAACAAGACAGACGACGTTACAGCACTGAACAATGAAAGCATTAACAACCTACTTAAGGTTAAGTACCTACTCGCACCTTTCAATGTGACTCTACCTTGCTTTAATCAGTCTTCTTTACGACATACTTAGGAACGGGGAATAACTTAGATTATTACACTCTATCAATGTTGCAAAGTGGGAGATTAAATAATAATTCATTATTTTTGAAAAATACGCATACCTATTATGGAACACGATTATTGTGTTAGCTCATGGCTTATGCTGGTTTCCCACCGAGGCAGAACAGTTCACACCAGAGTACTGCTGAACGCAAGAAACAGTACCTGCTGAGGCCTTAGCCTAGATCTTCGGTCTTGATCTTATGTCAGATATTGTTGCATACGGGCGAAACCAGCATTACGAGTACATATAAAATATAGGATATACACTCAGTAGCAAAAAAATCGGGTCAGAGTGCGTTTTTCATACTAAAGAGGCCATTTCGAAACCTTGGTTCCTCGCCAGGGAATGCTTTTAGTCAAATCTGATGATGAATACCCCGAGCATCGATACAGGACTTCCAGAGTGCCTAGGATACTCAACTGAATGAATCTGCGACTAACGCCGGAATTGTGCATGTTCAGAAAAACATCTAAAATGGCAATAAAATGTAAGGAAATCCAAGTGCTGACCCAAACTCTCCCGCTGTGGTGTTAACTGATTGTGCGATCAGTTAGGTATCTTAAGAACTTTTGACCTCCTCTATTGATCTTCGGAGTATCCACCATTAAACCTCACTCAAAACAACTCCTGGCGAGGAACCAAGGCTTCGAAATAGTCTCGTTTGTATGAAAATCGCACTCTGACCCGGTATTTTCGCTCCTGGGTGTACATACTATATATATGGGCTTGTACTAGGACTATCAAAGCATCAATAGGTAAGCAGGTATAGGTGTCACTGCGCCCAAGCAGGGTGTCATATGCATGCCTATGCCTATTCCTGTTTGTTCCACCTGGAATTGCAATGTGATATGCAACAAATGATTGAATTTGAATTTGAATTTGACCAAGTAAACATACTTTATACCTCTGGTATGCTGATGGACGGTGGCGTCGTCGATCGCTTATGGCAATTGACAGATTTCTAAAATCTTTTACGTGAGCGTTGTGGTCTAAGGTCACAGATCTAATTCTGCTCTTGACTAGGTTAACCTTGATAACCTCATTTTCAGGAAACTTCGCGCATAACTGCCACCCCACGCCTCGGGCTCTAGGCACCACTCATACTTTTTGTTAGTTGTTGTGCCTTTTATTACTTATGCCCGGTTCCAATATTCAAAAACGAATCGTTTTCCTTACGCGCCGCAGCGTTATAACATTTGCTACGTACAAAATGTGTAAAATGTTAACGAGGCGTAAGGAAAACGATTCGTTTCTTGAATATTGGAACCGGGCATTAGTAATCATTAAGAACATGATAGAACATGACAGAATTCACCAGAAGCTACTTAGTGACGAAATGTTCAATATTATCTGATAACTTGGTCTATTTATACGCACCGAGTTACGCTAAAATTCCGTAAAGCATTGCATTCCACTGACGAATTAAACTAAAATGCGATATAGATAAATCCCTCTGTGTGTGTAAAGCAAACAACAATGATTCAGAAGAAAAGCAGCCCACACACGTCACGTGCTTGTTTAATTGAAGGGGCGTAATAATAAGCTCAGGTGTTATTCCCGAACAAGGGGTTCCTGACTAACGGTCGAACGAGCGAGCAAAGCTATACTCGTACGAGCAAGTTTAAAACTACCTAATTGAGAATGAACACCCTTTAATATTGTATGTGCGCTCTGACAAGACCACTTAAGCCCATATTAATAAACTGATCTTGGTTCAGATGCTTGTCTCAAGACATGTCCGAAATGACCACAGGGTTGACGTTTACTTTGACGTATTTAATGCATCTCAGCCAAGATATATTTATTAATACAGCTCTTAAACTCGCCAGTAAATAATTCCTCCGTCGAGTTGAAAAGCGAGTGGTTTTTGAGAATCACAAACTAAATCTGGACTGAGATGTCTCAAGACACTCAAAATTAAACATCAAGTCGTATGACTCCATCGAGGTGTATTTCTGAAGGATCTTGAGACGGGTCTCTCGCACTACAGGTCAGGTTATTTAAGCGGCCCTAAATGTCTTCTTATTGTACGTTCTACGGCTTTTGAGTTCCTATTACACCCTTTTATAACGACGGCGCCTAGTCTCGAGGCAGGAATAACGTCACAATTAATCTTACCGCAATCTTACAGTAAACCTACCAGAGAAAGTTAATGACCGTCGCTAGCTTTTTTATAATCGTTATTAAAACAATTCGATAGGATTAAATCTCTTTTGCTTTGCGTCTTTATACATATGTCTGTGTACCTAAGCACTGGCTGCAGAAATAGCGATTGTAGATATCTGACAGCATGTCTAGAAATGCAATAGACGCGTGATAGCTTACGTCTATTCTAATACATAATCTGTGACATGTGCAGTGGCCAAAATCCGCAGAATGCGAACTTGTCTATCCCGCTTAAGTGTTTTAACGCTATCGACGGCCGATAATCCAACAATGATTGTAAATCATAGACGCAGTGATAACGCCGGCGCCAGTGCTGTACTGCCTGTTGTAGTATCGACGCATGTTTTGCTTTTACAGCACTAAATAATATATTCAATCGATAATGAAACTGTTCAAAGTTGGAACTTGTTGTCTGTGCATCAATCTAGATGTCGGCACTAAGATCATAGGATTTGTTTGTACGGTAAGAAGTTGCTTGATATTTATGAGAACTATTTACGTCTACAGTGATTATGATCATTTTGATTTGTATTATTTTCTGTTTTTTATTTATGAGATTAGTAAAATGTTAGATTTTTTTTTCATAGAAAGTTTTTGAACCCGTGTTGATTTAAGGTTATCGTGTTATGGTTACAAATCTAACCTAACCTACGTGAATCATATTTAGGATAACCAGAAATCGACGCGGGTTCAGCAGAAAATAGCTTTCTATGGATCGAAAATGCTGCGAAGTGATACGTTCCATGAAATGAGTTTCGAGGAAACAAAGGGACACCACCGTTAAATATACAATGTATATAAAGTTGATAAAGTTTTACCTCCTCTTGTGAGATTTATAGTTTTTTGGGCAGTTAATTGGAAAAAATGGCAGAATGCACTTTGCTTCCTAGGCTGCACGAGTATTTTTTACATGTTTGAGTATAGAAAAAAGTTAGGAGTCGCTCTAAAGAAGATGCGTCACTATAAAGAAATGTTATCCAAAAGTCTGAACAAGGTTTTAAAACTGGTCAAATAAATGCAAATGTCTCTTAATTTTGTACACTGTAAAACACTTACTAGTAGAAACTAATACCCTTAAGATAAGACTTACTGTTATGTGGGCTTAGGTATCTAGAAAGATAATTTTATAAGCTCCCCTCTCCAAACGTTAGGTTGTTTTTAGTATTCTCATCAGATTTCTCTATCTGGATAAAATGTCGTACCTATATTGTTGAAACTATCTCAATACTTACTCATCATTTTCAATCTGAATTTGAAATATTTGTACGTACCTATCAGTTCCTCTCATTGTTTGAGAAAACCATTACATATGGCTCGGCGGAAACGGGGATTGCCTGACTCAGGTTTTTGCAACCGCCTTATCAGGCAATTCCCTACTTTCCAGGCATAGGCAATAATGTACTATTATTTATTTATATGCAACATATCATAGCCATATGAACACCAAACACGTGCACATAGTAGCCAAAACCTAGTTTAAAGCTAGTTTTAAAGACTTGAAGTACTTTAAGTGCAATGCTTCTTTTTACTCAGTATTTCAATTAAGAAGACCTTATGGTTTTTTAATGTACTTTTGGTTCCAGGTGTTCGCGGCGCTGTCTGCGGCGCTGTACGGGGTGCCGGCGGCGCTGCTGCCGCTGCCGCTGGCCACCACACTGTTCTACGGCACCGCCTTCATCACCTCGGGGCTGCAGCTCATCACCGGCTGCGTGATGATTGTGGGACTGTTCCAGGTGAGCCTAGTGGAACCTAACTAAGGGTAAATAATAGTACGATAAGTGCAAGTATTTGTTTCTGAGATTTGGAGTTTTTCTTTGTACATAGTTCTTAGTATTTATTTCTGTACTTATAAAGTTTATGGTTGTCTACAAGCGAATTACTAAAGATTTGGATTGATCAGTAAAAATAAGTCAGGCCACCATTTAATCGGTTGGTAAACTCTCCCTGACTTAGTAACCGCAGAATTTCAGTCACTTTGTGAGTAAGACAATTACGTTAATTTGATAAAAAAATCTTAGGCATAGCCTTTAATCGTTTTAAGAAGTCCGCAGGATATAGGTATTACCTACGTAGAAAAGCAAACGTAACGGACAATAATTATGTCATAAAATCATACCATGCCGCCACTCTTAACTAAATCTGATTATGATGCCATGATGCCGTTTTCCGCAACAGCGACGCTTCACGAACTCTTAAATGCTGCAGAGCTAGGTGGAGCAGCTCTCTGGAGTTCCTCCAGTGGCTTGCGTAGCCAATTTCTCCTGCAAACTTACGCCCATACTGAGCGCACGTTAGGACACCGTTACTGAATATAATCGTGTTCCAGAGGCGACCGGGGCTGGTGGCGCCCTGGCTGGCGCTGTCGTGGGCGGTGGGCGCTGCGCTGCTGCTGCTGGCGCTGGCCGGCACGTTGCTGCTGTACGCCGGCGCGCGCGCACCGCGCTCCGGGCTCGTCCCCTCGGCCTACGCCGTCTATGCACGTGAGTGCTCAATCAGTCATAGTATCAGTCGAAAAACGTGCACTGCTAGACATAGGCCTTCTACAGGAACTACACTGATGATCGGGTTTGTACGACTCTTATCCATTAAGCTCTCAAATGTTTCCAGTAATGTTCTCACTATACATTATAAAAAAAAGCGATTTTCGATAATTTATTAAATGGATATTTATGACTACTTGAAACCATAGGATACAGACAAAACGTTGGCAGCGTTTGCATCTTAGCTTAGCCTACAGTTCTTAAGCCTAAACAACTGTTTAATAAAGAAATCTTTCTCAGTGATATTGCTCTACTTCGCCGCCGTGGTGAAGAGCCGTCGCGACGAGATGCTGGATGAGGAGAAGTGGAACTCAGGGAAGCGGCTCATGAGGCCCTCGGCGCTGAGCGAGAACATCTACGTATAGGTCGCGGGTTCCAACCGCCGGAGTCATGACACAGCACGCAGCGTGCCTGAGGGCTGACCGACTGAGCAGTCCGAGTTCGGACGCGAGGGGGAAACAACGAGACGAAATAATTGAGATATAAAGACTCACAAAAAATGCCGTTTTATTATTTTATACTATTTATAGAACAATATTTGTTTGTAAGTATATATATTATTATTATTAATCACGTTTTCGAAAACAGCTCGAACGATTTCGATGAATTTTGTGATATAAAGGGGTTTACGGAGGGGAAATTCGAGGTAAATACTTATAATAGCACAAGCTGAACCGACGGACTTTGTCTGAAATCTGTTCCAAAGTATTTATTATAAGATAAAGTACGGTTAATTGTGTAGCTTAATCTACTCTCTAAAATTAGGTAGGCATTTTTGAGCGCTTGGAAGTTACAAAAATATCTGCTTTCAACTAAATAAAAAAGGCGTTTTCTATGTGTCAATCGATCGATCTCACTAACGAGCTCAACCAAACGAGCCCACTCTACACGCTACACTATACACGGTAACTGATAATGCACCCTAAAATTTGGTTTGTTGGCTCTGACGGGACTACTTAAACTGGTCTACTAGGTCGGAACAACGTCAACAGGGTCGGAACAGGAGCGTACCGAGCAGACAGATTTCTTGCTTTGCTTTTACAGCGTGCTCTGGCTTGGCATATATGCAGTACTTATGTAGGAATCCATACAAAGCAAAAGAGCAATAAAAATGTTCGTCGCTCCGATTCCGACCCAGTGGACACGCAGCTTTAGCCGCGTTTTCATCTTGGCTAGGCTTGCAGTGCAATTCCCACAAAAACATACAGATTCGTTTTCTTTTTTTCAAACCAGCCTTACTTCACTTTACATATATGACTGTTTAAAAACAATACGAGCAATTACACAAAAATGGCACATGTCGCCACCCGGTAGACGTAATCGCTCATTAGAGGAACAATGCGCACACGCACGCGGCCGGCGGGCGGAAAATTGTCGTTTTCTCCGCGGCCCGTCGAGGGTGACAATGGGAGATTATAAGTAGGGGACGCCGCGCGGACCGCGTAGTTCGGCGTGGGCTTCGCATGATGGTGAGTTTTTGTGTAATAATATGTTAAAAAATATTATTTAATTAGTGCACTTGCTTAGGGTGTCATCAGCATGATCCAATGCATACTCATATGTATTTGAACTTGGCCTGCGTACTACCATGCGCTTTGATACACTAAAGCTAGTGATTGCCCCAGGTCTCCTTTGATTATAGTACATGAATCGTATAGCGTAGAAATTGACGCAATAATGAATGAATGAATGAATGATATTTATTTTCCAAAGTAAGTCACAATATACATTGCATGTTAGTATGTCAAAAGTACAAGAAATTTCATTGGAATCGTCAAAAAATATACACAAATCGAATATAATCAAAAATATAAATAAGACGTCAAAATAAAAATAAAAATAACAATACAAAACTAGAGTTATCAGTTATCACCGTTAAGGATCGTCGTAAAAATAGCATGTAAAAAAATAAGCAATACTTAAAAATAAATAACATAATAGGTCAAAAACATCAGAAATAATAAAAACAACAATACATATTAAATCAAAACAAATTATAAATTAAGGTCCATAAACTCTTAAACTGAGTACCTATAATGGATTTTCCAATAAAAGGTTTTTCAGCCGGTGTCCAAACGCATCGTCGGATGGTTCGTTTCTGATTTCGGAGGGTAGACGTTCGTAAAAGGTGGGACCAATTACGCGCGGGTAAGTATAGTGCATAGCTCTTCAAAACTCTTTCGGAATCGGGTAAACTCTGCTAGAGTAACATAAAGGCGTATGAGAGTCGATGAAAGATAAGTTCCACTTCGTCATTTTAAGAAATATCGCGGTGCGTGGACGGTGGTCTTAATTAGGACATGAAAAAAGACAGGTATGATACTTTTGAAAATACCTAAACTAATATCTTACACACTGTGGCCTAGTCCCAAATCTTTTGAATCTTCCTGTTTATACTCGCACACTTTGTACCGTAATCAAATATTCGCAGTTATTTACAGAATCGTATGCATTTTTGCACAGATGTTCATCAGCTCTCAGTCCCATTAGGACACCTTCTGTCACCTTTAATTCACCAAGATGCAAAGTGACTGCTCTTTTGATTAGATTGTTACGGTCTTATATAAATATTAAAGCGGCTTTACAATGCGTTAGTAAATTTCGAAATTTTAAGTAATTTCATAGCGCCTCTTCGCTGCAGCGAAACACTTTCTTGACAAAACGACTGTAATTGAAATCTTATCTCCATGGTGTGAAATAAGGAACATTCTTCATCGTTCACAATCAACAGTAGATCTTCACTCGTTTACAGTAAGGTGGAGGTTGGTTTAACCGGCGGGTGTGCGCGGAACATCAAGCGATCAAAGCGTGCCATATCAATTCGTTCTGTTACATAACTATTACAACTAGGGTTGTCAGAGACTGCAATTTTATATTATATTTCACTTTTATCATTATTCATTTAAATGGCTTTCTTCTTCTTCACTGCCTCTCCAACTAGTTTTATTTTATATGCAACTGGTAGAAAATAATATAAATAGTACATACTTGCTTCAAGAGCGTGTGCCTCAGCCACGAGAAATGTTTTCGAGATAAAATAGTCTTACTCATGGAGTAACTGTTCTTATTGTAATTTAGGTCTCCTAGATTAGAATTACTCAACAACTATCGTTTGCCATTAAAATTATCAGATAAGAACCGTTTCCTGGTATGTAGTCGGTGACAGCATATGATGATATGACAATGAGTGACAGAGAAGTATAAAACCGAAGAGAGTTGTGAGGATACGCTTAAATCTATTCAACACGGTAAAAACAATATCATTTTTGATCTGTTATATTATATTATAGTGCAACTTCAAAAATACTCAACTAATTTCGTTGAAGCTTGAAGTGTTTGGTTGCTAATTAACCTAGGTCCAAAATGGCACACAAACATTTTTTTTTAATTACGTGTTTCTTTCCTCAGGGGCCCAAAAGATCCATAAAGAAAGTCGTACAAAACACAATAATTTACTACGAACAGGCTATTTATGGATCTTTTGGGTTGCTTTGGAAAGAGTTGCGTCCTTTAAAAATAATACTTGGTGACCATTTTGAACCTAGGTTAATTAGTAACAAAACACTACAAACTTCATCGAGATTAGTTCAGTATTTTTCAAATTACTTTCTAATGTAAGAAGTTATATTTGTTAGTAATTGTATGAACAAAAGACGGATTGGCGAGTATTTTTGCTGGTGAGTATATATTTTAGACAAACTTTCGCCCCGCGACTTTCCCTTTAGAATTTCCGGGATAAAACGTCATGTTACTGTGATTATAAAATAAATTCACCTACTTAATCAAAAAAAATGTTTTGGAATCTTAAAATGTTTTTAACAAAACTGTCAAAACATGCTAAATGATGATTTATACTGATTTTTTTTTTCATCTTCCCTGTTCAACCAAATAATCTAACCAAATCTTGATGATGCTACACATAGGTACGTCATATTTTTTTGGATTGATTGGCATTTGATTTCTCAATTACCCCATTGGAAGGTACTAAAACTGACTAAGAAAACAAACGGCGGCCTTAAAAACAATACCGTAAAAGGTCTAATACTATTTTGAATTTCACCGCCTAGAATAGAGGCGCAGGAGTTGAATATGTTGTAGTTGTTATGAAAATGTAGGTTTGTACGTTTCCCATTTTTTGTTTCTATCCTAGAAATATATTCTAGCAAAAGGAAACGTAAGCACCTAGTTTTTCATAATATTTAAGTACAATCTATATCCAAAAATCATAAAAATCGTATTAGATTGAAGGGGGAAAAAACGTTATCATATTCTGAATGAAAATGTAGCTTCCTAATCCTCTATTGCTTTTCTTGTTTGTTCGGTTACTTTAAACTTGTGGCAGCCCCGGACGCGCGGCCGCTCGGGGTAAGAAGCGCCGGTTCCCACGGCTCGTGCCGGCTTTCTCCACCTGCGCGCGCGCCGCCCGCCGTGCGCCACCTCGCCCGACAAGCCTTAAACTATAGATCAAGCCCCAATTTTACAAGATTTTATTTTACTTTATCTGTGTATGTTACTTCCCGTTATTCAATTAGGTATATAACTATGTATGGTGACGACGCGGTTGGCCTAGTTTATAGTGAATAGTGACGTAGGCTTCTATTACGTCAGGGCAAATTATTTGTATGATAAGCGCGAGTATTTGTATCTGGGGCTTGGCTGTTTTCTATGTATGTAAGCATTTATTTCTCTGTAAAAGTAGATATGTTTATCGTTGGCTTATATCCATAGTACCAACCTAGATAGAGCTTAGTCTGCCACTAGGTCAATTTGTCCGAAATTCTTACTGGGTCACGTACTACTGCGTACAGCCTCCAACAACCTCACGAGTCCATCCTGACATCAATTTCTGTAGATTTTGAGCTGAAGTTTGCAGCCAAAATGGTGATAATATATACTTAAGGTATTATGGCAAGAGACATCTAAAACTTAGGTGCAAATTACAAAACCAAACGGTAATTTCAACTCTCAACTTTTAGTGTTCCGGTGTGGGGATAAGACAACCATTGAAATTACTAGCATAGAGGCTCTCCATCTTAGTCCTCCGGGTTGGCAACGCATTTGCGGGCTTAGGATTGTAGTCTTCAGATGTAGTCATGAGAATGCAAAATTTCTATGGGTCACAATCCTACTAACCTTTGAATTATGAATTTGAATTTTACCATGAAAAAATCTCGACCTTCGGTTGGGCTCAAAACTAAAGCCTGACTACAGCAACATGTTAACTAACAGTAGTTAAAATAATAATAATAATAATAATAATAATCATTTATTCGTAAAACAGCATGCTTACAAGTTTCTTAGGTAATAGAGCTTATATCATTTCACAATACATTTTTCGACCACCGCTGCCAAACTAGGTAGTAACCTGTATTTCAGCAGACAGCGCTCTTCCCCAGGGAGTTCATATTATGAGAGTTATATATCGAGTAGTAAGCTAGGTTAGCAGTAATATGAAAAATGACAATTTCCATAAATTAAAAATTAGAACGGATAAAAGACAAAAGTGAAAAATAATAATAATAATAATTGTATATTATATGGTGTGTGTGTGTGTGTGTGTGTGTGTGTGTGTGTGTGTGTGTGTGTGTGTGTGTGTGTGTGTGTGTGTGTGTATGTGTGTGTGTGTGTGTGCGTGTGCGTGTTCGATTATTCTGGGATTTTAAGAAATTCCTCCGTTTCCTTGTAGTTAAGGTTTAGCAGCCACAGACTGATTACCTTTTTGCAAATTTCCTTTTTTAGTGGATAGACGTATTTTATTTTATTAATTTTATTGTATACATAGGGACCCAGAAAATTAAAGAATCTTTTGATGAACACTGTGTGTGGTGTATGTTTGTTAATCACTATACGATCTCTTCGTCTCCCTACATTTGCCGGTTCAAACGAAGTTAAGTTGTGCTGCCTCATTATGATAGAAAGAAGGAAAAGCTGCCGGACGGTCAAAGTTTCACAGTACTTGTAGAGTACATTGGTAGGAAATAGTATCGGTTTGAAGGTGGACACTTTGAGAACAGCACGCTGGGCGATTTCGAGAGGTAGCAAGGTTGTCTTCGGGATGCCCCCCCAACAGGATATACAATACGCAATTACTGACTGGCAGAGAGCTAAGTAGATTTGTTTCATTAAAACTGGTTCCACACAATGCCTCAGATTTTTAAACACGTAGATGAGTTTTCTAATTTTTCCGCTGAGAGCCATTATTTGATCTTTGAAATTAAGATTTTTGTCTATTAATATGCCTAAATATTTGACTGTATTTACCTGATGCAAAACAGAACAAGTACAAATTGACACATTATTACATTCGTGAGCATAAACCTTGAGTTCTTTTGCAGGTTGACCTGAGTCTCGAATTGAAAATGCAATATATTGAGTTTTATCCTTGTTCAAAGTCAAGACGTTATCTCTTAGCCACTCTCTCACCACATCAAACCCACTCTGTGCCACCTTGAAAACCTTTTCCCAACTATTTGCACCAAACAGTAAAGCAGTATCATCTGCATAAGAAACAAGTCTGCCAGGAATATCAAGGTCTAGAAGGTCATTTATATAAGCGAGAAAGAGACTAGGACCGAGAATGCTTCCCTGTGGTACTCCGTAGGATAGGGGAAGTTCCTCACTTACGTAACTTCCCAGCTTTACACTCTGAGTCCTGTCAGAGAGGTAGCTCTCAAAAAGTTTTAACTGAGTGCCCCTCACTCCCATCTTTTCTAGCTTTGATAAAAGTAATGGTACAGAAACCGTGTCAAATGCTCTTGCCAAATCTAGGAAAATCGCTATACATTTTTGCCCATTATCTAATCTAGTGGATAAAAACTCGGTCAAGCTATGAACAGCATCATTGGTTGATTTCCCTGAACGAAAGCCATATTGATTCATAGATAAGATGTTATTAGACTCGAAAAAATTCATTAATCTAGAATTCATAATTTTCTCTAGGATTTTTGATAAAGCGGGAAGGATTGATATAGGCCTAAAGTTTTCGACACGATTTCTGTCACCTCCTTTATGAATAAGAGTGACTACCGATCTTTTTAGTTCTTTTGGGAAAACTCCAACTTCCAGGCACTGATTAAGAATAAAGGTTATAGGTGGAACAAGGAACTCTCTATAAGTTTTCAATATTTTGTTGGAGATATTATCCCATCCAGTGGAACTGTTACATTTTAGATTTATAATTATGCGATTTATTTCATTTTCATCCGTATCAAACATTACAAAGGAGTTCCCACCCACCCTGTCTTCACGTAAACTTTGACCGGCACTCAAACTTCTAGTAGTGTTTTGTATTTTTTCAGCTAGACTTTTACCTACATTTACAAAATACTGGTTGACCAAATTTATGGAGAGTTGTGGGGTCGAGCTAAAGTTTAATAATTCATTCGGAGATGAGGGTGCCCTAGAAGTACCAGAGATATTTTTAATTGCACTCCATAGTTTTTTACTATCTTTACCCGCTTTGTTGATTAATCCCTTGTCATATGATCTTTTCACCTTTTTCAAGATAGAGTTACAGAAATTTCTATACCGGATATATGTTGATTTAATAATTAAGTTATTAGGAGAGCGTTTAGATTTCAAGTGAAGTTTATCTCTATTTTTCATACATCGAAGTAGCCCTGGTGTAATGCACCAGACAAAAAATGCAAAAATGCACATGCAATACGGATTCATACACAGGTTCATATGTATTATGTACCGCTTTCAGATATTCCACGGGGTCAGGCTTTACAGCGATGAAGAGATAGCGAGACTGGTCCGTCATCGTCAGAGAAACCGAGGAAAACGACGTTTCACGGACAGTTTCATAAAAACCGCTTAAGAGCCGGGTCACACTATCACGGTTTACTCGATTCGGTTTACTATTGCGATTTAGCCGTAGATATACGTAAACGAATCTAAGGTATACGTTATCGAGTTAGTTTTCTGATAAGTTTGAAGTGGTCACGTGTTTTTATGGTACGCCGGTCATGGTTTTCTTTCAGTATCAAGGCACCGTTGGTGGTTTCCCAGTTGTCCACACTGTCGAAAAAATTAGGTGATTTAGATCTAAAATACTCTTGTTATCAGATTCCCAATATTGGGTAAAGATGATAAACCATAAAACCCTAATTTGAGTGTTGGGTTTCCGAATTCCAGTAAATGGAGGATCTGTGGGGCTAGACAAGTTGCCATCGAATACGGTCGCCAGCGTTTGGTGATCACCTATCGCTTTGCGTTGTCAACAATGAAAAAGCTAGCCACGTTGCCCTTGGATACCGACGTTTATATCGTGATATTGCTCGTGTTGAATTCAACCTGTCAAAATAGTACCGCGTAACGACGGACAAAACGTCAAACCTATCACTATTCGATTAGCGCGAGTGATAGTGATCACATTACAGCGAGTCAGTTTTACCGAGTGATATATCACGTGACTTGCGTCACATCCATACATTTTTGCAAGTGACAGATGATCACCAAACGCCAGCGTTCGTATTCGATGGCAACTTGTCTAGCCCCGCTGGTGTTTTAAAATTGCTTGTCCTACTAGAAACCGTATATTGTCAAACGTTTCGGTAAGCATGTGTGAACCGAGTCTTAGACAGAGATGCGACCATTAAGTTTTGCATGGATGTCGGGAGTGAGCAGTACCTACTGACTGTCCTTTTTTCACAAGGCAAAAAGGAAAAGGGTTTTGAGCCCAAAAATTCAAACCGTTTTTGAAAGGGTAAATTATCAACGCGTTCTTAGTAGTCGACATACGTTAGCAATTGTTTCACATTTAGATGTGTATTCAACAATATTAAAGAAGCTAAACGCAACGTATGAAGTATTAAAATAAAATAAAATATGAACCATTATTTGTTTTAAAATATGTCAAGCCAAAGATATCAAGTTGCATTATAGCTATATGATTAGCTATAGTTAGATAAGATGACAAACCAGGTTTAAAATCTGTTCATAAAATCTTCAGATCCAAAAACCAGCCAAAGAATGTCTTGGGCGCGGGTACTGAGAAGTCTTTCTAGCTGCAAGATCAAGTAAAATTCCGATAACCTTAAACGCGAAATTTGTTTCCACTGACCAACGTGAAATCAAAAATAATATATCAACTGAATCTTTCTACAATGAAGAAGTATAAATAGCCGTTGGTCATTTATGAGTATAGTTTTTATAGGAGAGAAAGAGAGAGATGTTTTATTGCCTATAATGATTCACCGCAGACACATCTACAGATTCGTATTCGTACATTCTACAGATTCGTATTGGTCAATCTACGATCCCTATGACAGCTCATATTATAAACACGTATTATACATGTAAGAATGAAATAAATGACTAGCATAGAGGCATTCCATCTTAGTCCTCAGGGTTGGCAGCGCATTTGCAGTCTTAGGCTTGCAGTCTTGTGAATGCGAATGTCTATGGGTCACAGTTTCCACTTACCATCAGGTGGCCTGTGTGCTCGTCAGCCTTCCCTATGCCATAAAAAAAAAAAAAAAAATCAGTGTATGTTTAACTCCTGATCAAACAAAGGACCCTAAGGACCTGTTTCACGATTGACGAGTACGTGTCTATTGTTAAAAAGAGAAAGAGCTAAATTTATCCGTCAAGTATGCTTTACTTGTCGATTGTGAAACAGGCGGTTATTGTTTTAAGTTCCGAATACAGCTGCCACAGGTATTATCCTAGATTGACCACATTACAATAATAAAAAATCTCACTTTGTCCGGTTTGGGTCCGATTTTTCCAATCCGCAGATAAAACCATCAGTTAACGTTTAACTTTCCTGTTGTTATGCATATGATACAAATACTAGTAGGTACTCTAATAATCTCTCATAATCTATGGATCAGATGGGACTGATAGTGCATCCTCAATTGGACGCACCGCTCCGCTCCGCTCTAAATTGGAAAGATAATATAAATAAAATAAAATCTAAGCTCAGCAGTTTTACATACGCGCTATATGAACTTAAAAAATGTACAGACGTTAAAACAGCCACCTGCGCCTACTACGCGTACGCGCACTCCTGGCTGCACTACGGGATAGTCTTGTGGGGCAATAGCTCGGACGCTGTACACTTGTTTAGGTTGCAAAAACGTTGCATTAGGATTATAGTCAATATAGGACAAATGGAAAGCTGCAGATCACATTTCGTCCAACAGGAAATACTGACCCTAACGTCTATTTATATATTAGAAGTTTGTACATTTGTTAAAAATAATATGTATCTTTTCCCTCAATATTCTCGCCCACAAAATTTACGACCAAGAAATAGATTAGCTACTCCCTTTTCAACTCTACAAATGATCCATTCTGGCCCATTCGCAATGTCTATAAAAATTTATAATAATATTCCTAGCTCAATTAAAAATTTAGAAAACCCTAATCAGTTTAAATTACAGCTCAAAAAACATTTGTTAATTAAGGCATACTACTCCCTTCAAGAGTTTTTTAATTAGAATTAATATTTATTTAGTTTTATTAATTTATGCAATGCATATAAAATATTAGAGTATAATTATAAAATTTAGAATGTAAGATATTATATAAGTTTATTTGCTGGTTTATTACACCATCTTTAAAATTGCTGTGCCCTAGCAGGGTTCATGTTGAACATAATTTAATATTATAATTGAATATTACACCTAAGACCTTTTGTATACAACATGATCGCAATAAACGATTTGATTTGATTTGATTTGATTTGACGTAGTTTTGCAAATCGGAACCACCCACAAATATTTTGCAAACGAGAACCAATCCACAGTATTCAGAATGACAGTTGACATTTAATTTTTATTGCCAAATCTTTGTGGGTTGGTTCCCGTTTGCAAAACTACGTCCAATTACGCCTGCAGGGCTTCTGTCGAACGATCGAACGCATACGGCTGCCTACTTGAGAATGTGCGCGCTAAAATGTGTTTTGTACACTTTGACGAGATTACTTAATCTCGCCGGTTTATATAACCTGCGCCGCGTTCACTCGTTCACTCGTTCGACCGACCGAACGCCGTTTTTAAGATAATAACACCCAAGCTCAAAAAAACAGCGTGATTAGCAACGCAAGTGTAATATATCGTCACACAGTGGAGCCGCGCAGGCGCCTTACGTAATGCACTTTCACCCAAATCAGTAAGGCGCCCGCGCGGCCGGCTCCCGCCGCGCGCGTGCTTACGTAAATCTGCCGGTGCATGCGAGCGCATTCCTCGATGCATTCAAATGTACACGACTATAATGGAAATTTCAACACTCCTTATTGGACACCAAATATAGTCATGGGTAGGTTTGACTTGTTTTGTTGCAACTACACATGATAATGTAGGAGAGTTTATGAAATGATGAATTAGGAATTATCATTCATACGTAAATATAAATGTAAGTAAAGTTAACTCGTCAGTGCTTTCTCTCCAGGGGCTTCCTCTTGAGATGTAGTTCGGTTAGTCGGTTACGGAAGTTAATTTTCTACCCATTTCAAAAAAAACTGTTTGAAGATCTCATTGTCATTAGAGATGCCAAGTCATTTGTAATTGATAGGAAACTCAACCTTATTGCTGTAGAATGTCAGATTGATTTTGGAACTAAGGTGGGTGACAAATTGAATTCCTTGACGGTACGATGCAGTTGTTTTACGGCCGCATAGTGAATCAGTTCATAACGATTAAGTCATTCGTTAGTGACTATTTTTCACCTACAACTTTAAAAAAGGAACCAGTTAATCCTACATTCTACTATCTATCTATCTACTTCTACTTCTACTACTAATATCATAAATGCCAAAGTTCGTGTGTGTGTTAGTTTTTACTCCTTTACGCTGAAATGGCTGCACGAATACCCCCAATTAACACAGGATACTTTTCATCCCAGAAAATTTAAAAGTTCCCGAAGTTGCGGGCTGAAGCTATGAGAAATATTGTAATTTGATGTAAGTTTAAACTGACGTGTAGTTAGACATTATCAGTAAAGAAGTATCTGAGTATCTGAACCTAGTTGTCTATAACAAGTCTTTGGGTACGGCGGCGGTACTTGTAAAACGCCCATGCGGCCTTCTTGCAGAATAGAGTATAATATTAGTAGTAGATTCTGCGTTACAGTATCAACTTAAATATGTAATCAATTAAAACCAGTTAGTACCCACATAGGGTTTAAAGTGATAAATAGCAGTCGAAGTTTCTCCAAGCATAGTAGACAGGAGTTCGACGGTTAGCTCATGGAGCTTTGGCCGTTGGCCCTTACCGCGTCTTATCTGGATTCCAGTTCTGTGACTGTACAGAACTTTCGATGTACAGATTACTACTGGCCTAGGAATGCGGCTGCTCTAACTTGTAAGTTTGCTCAAACTGGTCTTCCTTCACACGTTGACTCTATACTTATTTGCAAAGCTCCTGTTTTTAAAATGTAAATTCAACGGCACACATTGTAAAAACATTTAACAGTAACAATGCTACGGCTAGGCTATAATGCACGCCATTTTAATTCCAGTGGATAATATGGCCGCTCCTGATCCTCTCTAGTACGTCATGCATCAAGGTCACGGAGACGCAAGAAGAGACCGACAACATCACCACCCTCTACCCTATCACAACCAGGAACAGCACCCATAATGCCAGCCAACCACAAGCCAACCCTGACTCCCTGAAAACCGGGACATCACTATCAGAAACCCTGAACAAAGACGAGACTGATACTAATAAGACAGAGTCTAAAGAAGAGCCTGTGATAGAAAAGCCAGGGAATGACAGTAAGGAGTTCAAGCCGAGTGTTCATTTAGGAAACTTCTTCGATGAGGACAGCTTCGGGTTCGTTCCCTTGCCGACCAAGTCAAGCTTGAATGCGTTCTCACCGCTTAAGAAGCCGCCATCTGCATTTATTGGGTAAGCAAAAGATAATACAAAATAAAGCGTTTAAACCGCAACTTGCAATAAAGAGTGACTAATGCAATAATTTATTTACACGGCATCTTTAAAAATAGTGGTTATATTTGCATGCTTATTTATTGTATCATCACTTATTAACTTCTGAACCGATTTACGTGTACAAGGAGGTTGATTCTGGTGATAATCAGAACACTCAGAGCTAAGGAAACTACTCGTATAAACATTTGGCATTGTATGAATTATAGTACGACGCTTTATGTTGTTCCCTTTCCTTCCTTGCCTTTTTGGAAAAACAAGTTTAACTGAGGTAAACCCCACGTAGGCTTGGCAATGTTAACGATAATCCCTGGACAACTTTAAATAGTTATTTGTGTCACAAGGTAGCAAAATGACATATTTATGGCGAGGGCGTACTTTGAATCCACAACGAAGCAAAGGATTTTATAATTGAATCCCGAACGTAGCGAGGGATTCTAAAATATAATCCTGCGCATAGTGAGGGATTCAAGTGTTAACGCCCAAGTTGGGAATTTTTTTTTTGCCGTGTGACACATACTGCTTTTCGCATCACCAAACAACAAATCTCACAACAAATTCAACAATTTTTTCGCATTACAAATTTAAATATTTACACTCTCTAAAAATGCTGAAATTATCAAATTTAACAACAATGATCACATTTCTCAACAAAATGTAATTGAACAGAAAAGTGAGACTTTGATTCCTCCTAGCAGGGAAGAAAAGTCCCCTTTCCGAATAGGTGATTTGAAAAAGTAATTTCCTTTTTTAGTTCTCACAAAGATGACTTCAGATCAATCTACAAGCCGCACCCGACCATGAGATTCCCTTATAAATTCGAAGAAGCCATTTTGACTCGCGCAAAAAGCAAATGGCGGCCGACTCCTGGCGTTGACTCCCAGCCAACCGCTGCGGCGCCTGTCGAGGTGCCAGCAGGAGGTTTATACAAGAAACCTGACGCTTTCAAGGACAAACCCGACTTAGGGCTTGACGACGAGGATTTTGGGCTGGAGTTCAACGATGATAAAGAGAAATTCTTGAAGAAACGGTGAGTAGCGTAGTAGTAGAGAGAGTTTCGAAGTATTTATAAAATGATCTTCTAGTCCAATGCGGTGCCAACCCTTAAGTCCAAGATGGAATGCCCTTATGCAAGTAAATTCACCGGTTGTCGCATCCCTACACCGGGAGACAACAATGCGAACACTTTGGATAGTATAAGGTGAAAACGGCATGTGTGATAATAAAAACATATTGTTCTCTAATGAGTTAAAATCGAAGACCCTTGAACTTACAGTCCCTATTAGACGTTGTAGGTATAAATAATCCTCATTAGCCAACTGGTCAGCGTACCAGCATTATTTGACACACACGTTATAAATCTTACCACGAGTCTGAAGATCAAACATATTGGTTCTGCACGAGAGTACCACAGCAATAAACTCTTCCAGTCGCATGAACTTTTGACCACAACTTTTCAAATTTAACGTTTCTCACTTTCTACGCAACGTTTACAAGATTTAAAATGAATAACACTTGTAAAGGAAAGTAAGGCCGATGTTATTGTCCCGTCGCTGTCTATTAATCGTTCTGAACTTGCGTTTGCATATTTTGTTATGTGAATATGTATGTAAGGTCCTGAGTTTCAGCGTCCTGCCGCGACACAATGCTAAGAGAGGCCTTTTGTAACACTGTTCTAACTGTTCCTTTTATTGTTCGTATCTCGATCCGATTTTTCTTCCTTTCTATGTTTTGTTTATGATATTTTATTAAATTAAGTGATTAGGTAATGAATACTTTATGAAAATATCTGCTTCTCGATATTGATATTATACCTACTAACGATTTATAATTGTATAACTTTTATATCGTTTATTACATTGTGATTCTGTTGATAATATTAAAATTATAGATAGGTGGTTACGATAGGCAGTTGAAAGTTATGATCAGGGTTAGAAGCAAGAAACGCCAATGATTCACGGCTTACATAAGGCATTTTTATCGAGAATTTGACCGCGATGTCTTTTTGGTTTTGTTTCAAGTTTACGATGTTTCGTCCTAATTACTGCGAGTACCTTAAGAACATGAGTCATGTCACGAGTACAGTCCAAACAAAGAAACAAATCAAAAAGTAATCGCGGCCCGTATCTTGAAGTATTGTGTAACTCCGGCGCTAGCGGGAATGACTCAGAGTCTGTCATTGTGATACTCTAGCATCGAAGAAAGAAAGGCAATAAGTACTTGGTAAGGTGAGGACATCTAATTCTTGAACATAGTTTTACCTTATGAATCCTTACACAGAATTAAAGCTTGTATGGGTACAAACATTTGCTCCTACTCACGACTCTTGGGGCATCGAGGCCGCGCCACCATTATTGGTTTACAAATAAAAACGTTTAATAGGTTTTTAAGTACCTTAAGCAGTTTATTTTTCATTTTATCGGGTAAAAAGTAACGTTAACAGTAGGTCATTTAGACATTGACGTAGATACCTATACGGAAAATAATTTATGGAATCGTGACTCTGTTTTTGGGGTTGGTGCTATGAGTATGTATAGATTCCGTTAAAGTACATATTTTCAAATGGTGATTTGAAAATGTGATGAAAACAAAAAGTTTGAGCTAAAGCTACAAGAATCAAAAATGACCCTATATTTATCTTTATTAAATGAAATTATGAAAATTTATAAACTACTTTCACTAACTACATTAAAGAGGGTCCATTAAAGATGTCGAAACACGTCAGTGCCGGTGCCGCCCGGTCTGCCCCGCTCGGAAATAACTCCGGGTCGGATCTCTTGACACACTCGCGCGCATACCAGGACGCGGCTCTTACATGGCTACAGCCGATGGAGTAATTTAATGTGTACGCCTACACTACATGACATTTATGACGGTCACAAGTTCTAAGCTGACGCGATCAATTTTACACGATCCTAAGGCTAAGGCCAAAACAGATGTGACACGACTGAAGCAAAGGCTATAGTGAACGTCGTCTCTTGGCTGGGACTTTTGTGCTAGAGCAAACATTTATTAATGCTAGCTTGCAAATAAATGAGAAGTCATTTGTGAACCATTCTTATTACTTATTACTATTTTATATGCAATATTTTTAGTCTAGTACTTAGCTTAAATTCTTTATTATCTGGGTGTTTACCTATCACTGCCGTCACATGCAAAACCAACATAACCAGCGGCTCTTAAATTGTCACTCCAAAACCCCGCATTCCAATTATTAACACTGATAGATGCCTAGACTGGCCAGAGGAGAATCAAGCCTAAAAAAGATGAAAAAGAAAGGTATAATAGATTGGGCAACGATATACCTAACATGGTTGCTATAAGACACATGGCGTGAGCATTATGATTGCGGTTCTGTACACACACATTTGACAAGACACTGGCTGTCTACTTAATGGGATCCCCTTGGATCGCATAATGTGTTTTAGACTAATATTGTTTCGCATAATTGTTTTCGCATAATTTGTATTGGCATAATAGTACTGACGCATAATAATACTTTAGCATACTCCTTTTTTAGCATATTACGCTATTAGAATAATTTTAGTTAGACTAATTTGTATTTGACTAATACACATTATGCATATTATTGTTTGGGCTAATAATTATTTGTCATATCTTTAACCATAATATTAGTTTTCTAAATGAATAAAACACCGTTTTTTTGTTACTATGCATTTGTATTTCATTTGAAATGATTTTATAAATTAGGTCACGTTAGGTACATTAGGTTAGGTTATGTTAGTATGATATCCAGGCGCGAAGCGCTCAAGCAACGCAGAATAGGAGGTCCGCGAAGCGGACGTCCGTCGACCTCGTTTTAGTTCCTACATATTTTTTTAGGACAATACTTTTATGCATTTTGTAATAATGCCAATTCATTATTATGACTTTTTGCAATTATGCTATTTGACGTTAGTCTTGATGACAATTATGCTTACTGTATTTATGCTTTTTAATATTATGCGTAATAATATATGCGTAAAGATGATTATGCACATCATTATTTCGGCTAAAAGTAATTATGCGTAACACTATTATTACAAATAATTTTATGCCATCCAATAGAGAACCCTACTTAATATGTAAGTACTTGCCACTTGCCCCGCCTTTACATTGAAGAGTGATGGACCGACGAGGAATTTGGCTTGCGTTCTCGTTTGGGCTGGCTACTATTAAACTCTTCAAGTGTGGGCGTGGGTTGATTACAAAAACGTAGCTACGTTATGTAACTAAGTAAATATGTCGTAAGGCTTAGTTATAAGTATTTTGAAGGACACTACACAAATTTAACCATCACTTTTGGCTAGAATTGTACATTCAGTTTAGACCAGTGTATGTTCAGTAATTAAGGGTCAGTTTGCACCAAAGCTGAACGTAGGGCTCCTTATCATACTTAAATGGTTTCTGACGTCCGTGGACATGCATCTCAACTTCTAAAGATTGCACGTTTAGAAATGCGTTGCCACCCGGACCAAGGTGGAAGTCTCTACGCTTGTTATTTCACCGGACGTCACACACCTACACTGAAACACAGCTATGCGAACACGTTTTTTTTTCAGAAATCGACTAATAAGGTCTGAAATCCAAAAGCCATGTTTTTATTGTCCATTTGTTATATCATCGCACAAATCCATCAAACCCATTTTCATACTGTTTTTGCAATAATGTACATTTTGATGATTTTGTATAAAGACAAATAAAAATAATTGAAAATGCTCAGACTAAAACTGGATCTAAGTAATGTAATTAGTCGCATGAACATCATCAGATTTCAAGCGTTAGATATAGGTCAGCAACAAGGGAGACGCCATTTGCTGAGAGTTTGCCGTTATTACAGAAGGTTATAGACTAGCAGAATTGAATTAGAAGAGAAATTAGTAGTTGACCCTCATTACCCCAAAATGTTACAGCGCCACCAGACAGCAATCTAATCTACATTTTGAACTTTTTCTGTTACGTTTTTTTATTTTCTGTATTCATCCAATTCCGTTCAGGAGAAGCAGAGACTTGGTACATAGTGTGATTGATTATCCAATGAACCTTCGCAGCCCCAACCCCTTGAAGAGCCTGCTGCGTCTGCTCACCGCCCTCATCCCGGTGGGGCTGATCATCTCCGCGCTGACCCCCAGCCTGATCACCGTCCAGCGCACCGGCATGGGGCCTGCCAGTCCAGGGATAAACGGGATCAATGAGCCGTGAGTCACGAGGGCTTTAGTTTCGTAAGGACCAACGGTCTAAATACACTAGATTATTTTATGACTTTAAAAATTAGGTGTCATTGCAGCCTCACGAGAGTATCTGGACCTCAGACATCTATTCGTCTTTTCATTTTCCAATCTTGTCTTGTTATTATATCGCGAACAATCAACATATCAGCCCAAAGACATAATTGTACATATTCAAAGCAAAAAAAAAACATAATCTTGATTGATTAATCTCTTGTCCATATGTTTCCGTTGTATAACGATATAGAAGCAAAATAGAAAGGAATAGAGGCCTTGTTTAAATGACTGTCAAAGCTACAAAGTTTCTGCTAATATTTTTATTACATTACTATATTTTGCACTGTCATCATCAAGACTAAACTTACGATTCAAAACTCGGTTGGTTTACTTGTACGTTATGAATAGTGGTGATCCTGTTGGCACTTTCTGAGACCGTCATCAGATCAGCTCTTAGGCCAAAATGCCACATGCAATACTGATCAAAGCCGAAATGACCAAGATACGACAAAGTAAAGTAAACTTCATGTAAAACTGTAATTTCTGACGTATCTTAAGTCGGGCATCTTAACTAATATAACTGTATTAATATATAAGGTGCTAACAAATTAGTCACGGATATTTTAAGAGATAATAGATTACATTAAATCAATTAACTTTTAACTGTAATTAAGGAACCTTTGTATATCATTTTATTGTTTTAATTTACCGAACAAAAAAAAAAAATTATAATTAATCTTTAAAATAATCACCCTATTATGCACTTGTCAAGATGTTAAACACTGTCTGTCATGTCACGTCAAAAGTTGTTTTTCGTAAATGTCATTATGACTCTACATTGACATTCAAGTATTAAGACTTTTATCTTATCAACTTTTAAGAGGCCTTTTGAATGATAGTTTAAAGAGGTTCTAGAATGTCTAAAGAGGTCTCATTTAATTATCTTATTAACAGGGTGTTTTAACGTAGCAAATTTGTTTCCTAGTTTTCTCCAAAAAAACATAAGAAAACCTATGATGTTTCATACTTAAATGTACTCCGAGAACCGAGTACTATCAGCTGTAAAAATATCCGTGACTAATTTGTTAGCACCTTACAGTGGCGGATTAACACATTTGCCGCCAGTAGGCTATTCAAGTTTTGCCGCCCCTTCTGAACTTTGCATTTCGATACCCTACACGGACAAAAGAAAATGGAAGAAAATATTTTAGAATTAAAAAACAAATCTTTTTTTTTAAAACAGTACCTAAATATAAGTTAGGTTAGGTATAATATTTTTCATTTATTATTTTGCCTCTCAAAGTCACTATCTCAATATGAAAGTGAATATAACCTAAAAACACCAATACGATCGTTATAGTTGTAGCGTGAATTTAGACGATTTATGATACGTTATTTTATAGTAGGTACCTAATTTAAATTAAGTTAACGAAACAACATGTTTAACCGAATTCTGAATCGATTAAATTTCCTTTATAAGCCGAGTCGATAATCGAAAGCAATGTATGCGATTTTCAGTAGCCATATTACTAAATTTGTCTAATGACATCCTTCACAGGCACAATAATAAATGAACAAAATTATAAAACTTATTGATTCATTATGGATGATTTATACATTAGGATTACTTACCTACAATAAGTTTGTATTGTCCTGTCTTCACTTCACCGGTGTCCGGGGTTGTTACAGTACTTACAGTTGTTATTTGTTTATAAATAAGATCGATCAAATTTGCAAGAGCAATCAAGTGGCTAAGTAACAAAGTTTTGCCAACTTGTTTCGCGGGTGTTTTTGTCTTTTGTATAGTGACTTTAAATGCTTGCATATTTAGCCAACAGATACAAACTGGAAAAACTATTTGGACCGTGTATAATAAAATAAAATTATTCTTAATATATTTGAATAGTAATCATATTCGTAATCATTAATTGTGTTTCACGAAATTAAATCTTTTTTTTATATTTTTGCACAGTTGTCATTTTGCGGTTTGTTTCCACGCCCAAAAAATGGGCCATACACAATCATGGAAAATGGCGATAATCCTCCATTCACAAGTGACGCTTTAAATGCTTGCATATTTAGCCAACAGAAACAAACCAACTTGAAAACTATTCGGACCATTTATAACAAAATATAATTATTCTTAATTATATTTAAACACTTTCATATTCGTAAAATTCACGAAATTAAATCGTTTTGTATATTTTTGCACAGTTGTCATTTTGAGGTTACTTTCACGCCCTAAAAATGGTCCATACACAATCACTGAAAATGGCAATAATCCTCCATTTCCAAAGAAAATTAAAAAAAATCCTGGAGATTAATATGGAGCTTTAATTAATACCTATGTGCTGAGACTAAAGTAACATTTAAAGAGCATGAGAAGTGAAAACACTTAATTAGAAATTGAAAGACGCGATTATCCGAGGTGACTTTTGTTTTGACAAGAAGTAAATACCTACGGGACGGGTTCAAACTGGGAAGTCCTGTCCGACGGATTTTTTTATTTCTGTAACCCAAAAAAGTTTTTGGGGCAAATTTGCCGCCCCCTAAAATCCGCCGCCCTAGGCTCCAGCCTACTCAGCCTACTGGTAAATCCGCCACTGGCACCTTATATAACTTATAACTATAATAACGAATTATCATCGGGTTTACTACATTCAGAATTTAATTATATTTTAATACTCGTTGCGGACTTGTTCAAAAATTTACCCACAAGATGAGAACAAAACAAGTACGGTTAACTGGGGGTACTTTGATTTACGGGGTAACATTGACCGACCTTAAAACGATAACTATTTTAGTTGTTATCTTCTTAAATTGTTGAAGTCATTATATAACTGTATGAGTAGCTCAGTCCTGATGAAACATTTAATAGAATAATTAAATATTAAAGATAGTTTTTGGGGTGGCCAATGTTACCCCGTAAATCAAAGTACCCCCATTTTACGGTAACCAAACTAACCAATAAAACGTATAAATGTTTAGTTATAACACGAACGTTATCCAATCCAATCTCTTCATAATCCAATCGAAGATGTCTATTTTAGTTCATCCCTCATACTTTCCATCATAAGTTTTTACTCGGACTTACCATTAATATCGTATCAAAAACAATTATATTCAGATTTTTTCCATATAAAACCTGTTGCGCGTGAGGACAATCAATAAAAGATCCAGCCAGACGGATCTAGACGCAGGCGCAGCACGCGGACGCGCTGCGCACGCGACCTGCGCACGACACTGTTGGGTAACGTGCTGTCCATTCGGTACGACATGTTTTAATACTACCGCGATAATCTCTTAAGCAATTCGATCGCGAGCTTGTCGGTGAATTATTATTAATTACTACACAAATAGTAGGGTAGTTAGAGTTCACATACGTCAAACTGGAGCTATCCTCCTATCCTATAGACAAGATGGATGGTAAGCTGTCAGACGGTCGCGTCGCGTCGAGCGCCTTCGTCATATTCATACGTCATTTTGTCAATTTTCGAAAATAGTTGACCTTAGTGTTAAGCAACTTGTCTTTTCCTAGCCTCACAGTTTTGAGGGTATTGATAACAACAGTCAAACAGACTTCTGCATTTATAATATAGGTAAGCAGGTACACGAGCAATAAAAACTATGTCCACTTCGCGTCATTTTTTCATTTTTTTTGGGATATAAATGTAAGTATTTTAATTTACCACTGGCGAAACTTAAGTCGTATCTCACACCCATTGTTTATTGTTTAGAGACGTAAGCAGTAGTTTTTGACGGCTAAGTACTAAGGTACAATTCGTGAGCCATACCAGACTACTAGTACTAACTAGGGAATGCAATTACCGGCCAAATTTGAAAACCGGTAAATTACCGACCTCAATCCGGCAAAACCGGTAAACCGGTAAATTACCGGATTTTGTGGTTTTAAAATAAAAGCCATTAAAATTATTGAAAATCGTTTATTTAAGTTTAAAAAGTCACTTAAAAATAATGATGACAACTTAAAGTAATAATTGGAAACTTTGATCTAAGAAAAAATATCAATCAGTCTTAAAATTAAACAAATCATTTTAATGATTAATAGTCATTTAGCAGGTAGCAAACTAAAACAATAGGCTTACATGTTTACCCTTAGGTTCAGAACGACGCCGACGGTGGCAATGGAGGTCTTACTACCCACCACTACATATCGCCATACAGTCTGAGGCGTGCAAGTCACTGCGAAGGCTGAAAGAGGCTGGCCTGTGGAACGACACAGCGCCTAGAACCAGACACACTAAAATGGCACAAAATGTTGCTCCAGAGTCTGGAGTCCAGACAGAATACTGACGATGGGCTGCGATAAAATGCAGCCCAAGTATGTATTCCGGAGGAACTTCAATGTCCACATTCCGACAAGGGATGAATGGAAGGATGGGTTGCACCTATCGGAGGAAGACAACGCGATATGGTACACGGATGGTTCAAAGACGAGCTCCGGTACGGGGGCTGGTATTCATGCCAAAGACTACAACGGTAGCATAAGTATGGCCAACTACGCAACGGTCTTCCAGGCGGAGTTGTATGCGATAATTGCCTGCGCGCAGGAGAATATTGATAGGACTCTACAGGAGAGAACTATCTATATCCTAAGCGACAGCCAAGCGGCACTCAAGGCGCTGACGGCGCCTAAAGTAGACTCGAAGCTAGTCTACAATGGAATCCAAGCCTTAAACAGACTTGGTAGACACAACAAAGTGAAACTGATGTGGATTCCAGGACACGAAGGTTATCCCGGAAATGAAGCCGCGGACGAGCTGGCAAGGGTAGGGTCCAAGGGTGCATACGTCGGACCTGAACCATTTGTGGCACCCTCACCGGGCACTATAAAAGCAGCCCTGAACAACAACGCCCTAGAAAACCACCAAAAAGAGTGGAAAACTACGGTAGGCTTAGGGCATGCAAAGCTCTTCATAGGAAGAGTTGACCAGAGCTGAACCAAGAAACTTTGGAAACTCAGCAGAAGACAACTTCGATACATTATCGGAGTGTTTACCGGGCACTTCGGGGTTAAATATCTCCTAGCAAAGATGGGCCTTTATGACAACACAGATTGTAGAATGTGCGGCGAAGAGGCTGAGACAATGAAACACCTATTGTGTGAATGTGATGCCCTCGCCGGAGTAAGAATGAAAATCCTCGGTTGTGGATACCCAGAACCGAACGATTTCAAGGCACTGCCATTGCACTCCACTATCCGCTTTTTGGAAGGGGTGGAGGCTGCATTGGATTAAGTGCTAAAAGAGGGGTAATTACACAAAAGATCCCACAGGGTCGAAGTGTATCCGTAAGGACCCCACCATAAGATAAGATAAGATAAGACCCTTAGGTTGAAAGGGAAGGGATGGTAAAATAAAGAAACAGTAAACAAATAGGAATAAGGTACATCTTCGGCTGGCTCTGGAATACGTAGCGTTACTTGCTTGCTTCGTAATAGTATTAGTAACATAAGTTTACAACTAATTATCAGTTTTATTCATAATTTAAAAGTCAATTTCAATCAAATACATTTTTAAGGAGTGTCGGAAAGTATATTGCACTTAAAATCATATTATTTCGCGTTTATTTTTAGTTTTTCACGGTTCGGTAAATTACCGGTAATAGCTTTAAATTACCGGTATTTTACCGGCTCTAAAAAGGGCCGGTTTACCGGTAAACCGGTAAAACGGTTTACCGGTTTGCATTCCCTAGTACTAACCTAGTCATCTTCAAGCCATAACGCACTCTCGAAACATCCTGAGCACGCACGCGCGGAAGTTGCACAACGAGAAAGCCGGATGCAGGAGCGTGCTGGCCCGCCGCCCGCGCCCGCCGGGTGACCGCTGCTGGGATCATGCTAGAGCTGGATATTAGATGTCTTGACATAGCTCATAGATTTGCAAATGGGTATTAAATGGCGAGGACAGAGCCCGATTTTGTTATGCAGACCGTTTATGTGTGAACATTTACTGCCGTAACTGATCCCTTTTTTTATCTTATCCATTAACCTACCGCCAAACAGCAGTGTTCGCATTGATGTGTTCCGGTTTGGGGTAGGTAATGAGTTAGTAGGCTAGGTAATGATTAGCATAGAGGCATTCCATCTTAGTCCTCAGGGTTGGCAACGCATTTGCAGTCTTAGGATTGCAGTCTTGTGATTGCGAATGTCTATGGGTCACAGTTTCCACTTACCATCAGGTGGCCTGTGTGCTCGTTTGCCTTCTCTATGCCATAAAAAAGAGGCATAAGATAGGTATCATATAGTATTCACGGAATTTATTGCTAGTAAAGGTATACCTATAGAATGTATGTAAACTCTTTATTCTACAAAACACAGAAATTCAAATACAATATTTACAGAATAGGAACATAGAAAGGTGAAGTTATCCCTTTAAGGGATCTCTTCCAGCTAACCTTATATATTTTAATGATATTTTTGACGTCTTGGGATCGTATTTATATATATTTATGCCCTAAACTGTACGTGTAGCCGTCTCAGTGTTGGCAACAATCTAGAGATTGAAAATGTTAATAGTCTCTAGTCCATCACGCCATCCGGTGACTTGTATGCTGTTCTTTAGTCAATGATCAGTGTATGTCCAGGCTCCCTCCACGGCTATTCCGGCGCTCCGACGAGGCGCTCAACCCTCTCCCGCCCCCGCCCCCCGCCATCAGCGAGCCCTGCCGCCGCCGCCTGCTCTGCGAGCTGCATTCAGAGAAGAACTACCACCACGGTCAGAGGTACCACACTCACATAAAAAGCCACTACCCAGTTTTACTTACAGAGCCACAGTGTGCCATAAATGAAATGATATTCTCTTAACCGACTCGTTTCGACTCGACAGACTAATCAATAAAGGAGAGTTTGTTATTTTACGGTGTGCATTCTCAATTAGGTAACTTCACCACGAAGGACGAAGGTCAGATTAGATGAATCATTGTAGTTGACGATTACCTAACCCAAAAAAGGGGGGTATATAAAGGTTAACGCTTGTAATGAAAAATGCAATTTTTATGATTTAATCGGGATGATTCTTAGTTTGTCTATCCAACCGATATAAATTTGTACTTATACGTACGAGTAGGTTTATTGACGATTTGGTTCTTGTTCTGTTGTACATTTATTTACTCACGAACGCTTTGCTAACAGTCTGACGTTGTTGCTGACGTGGTCGACCTTACATTTGTAATTCTTTTATTTGTGTTAGTTGTAAAAATAAAAAAATAACCTTCTGCTGGAGTTAGGTACTTGCAGCGCTTCTTCTCCGCAATGATGGTCTTGTGCGAAACGCTAGTAGATTCACCCCATATTACCGACGACGCGTAGAAGTGCCTTCATGTGGCCAATCGACTACTTAAATATTTTGAATTTTGTCTGTATCCTTGTACGATGTCGTGAATAAATTTTCGTTGCAGCGGTTTGCGGCGCGGGCGCGCGTGCCACCGCCTGCCCTGCGAGGAGCCAGCGGCGCTCGCGCACGCCCTCCGGTGGCTGCTGGAGCACCGACCGCCAAACAGACTGTAGCTAGTTATCTATGTTGACTTGTTGTTGAAATAAAACTTTAAAATACATATTTTTATTGAAATCCACCAGTCAACTGTAATTGTACGGATACCCAATTTATATTAATGCAAAGATAAACTACATGATATACGAGTACTAGGGCCTCCAATTTGTGTTAGCCAATGTCTGAGCCGAGCCGGGTCCACCTCTTGCTAACATCACTTGACCATAAACGTCACTGTATGCATGTTAGGCCCCATGAAGAAGGCAAACGTGCATACAGTAACGTTTATAGCGATTATGGGCAAGTGAATGCTAACACGAGGTGGAACAGGCTCGGTGGCCCTAGACAAGATGCATTCGACGAAGGGTTTTTTTTAATCGAAAATAGGAATAACTAAAAGCTGCCAGACACTCGCGCCGAGCGCCTATGTCAACTCCATACATTAGTTTCCGTAGTTCTATAACTAGGCCGCATGTCACAATCTGCCAGCGAGAGGAGATCCTGGTAAGAAGAAACACCTAAAGAAGAAACTCAATAGTCAGTCACAAGAGCTACTTAAGTGAATTGACTTTAAAACGGAGTTTAAGTTAAAATTTATAATACGAAATAATGGTGAATCAACAATTAAAGGTTATTTTCGTGCCAAACGTTAAAAAATCCCAAATACCAATCCCATCTAGCTTACTGTTTTACAAAAGTTCCCACCGACTCAATACCCCACCAATTACTCAAGAATCCCACAATCGCCGATTGGTGCTAAAGAGTGGGCGAATTCCCCGCGGCCGGCTAAAGGGGGTGAGGGGGTAATTGGGCGCGGATCGATTAGGCGCATTTGCGACGATTACTGGGCGGACGCGCGTCCGGCCGCGGACGCCTGCGCGGGCGCCGGTGGTCGAGAGCAGCCCGCGTGCCCTTACCCACCACTTTGATTAATTGTTAATCCCTGGTAGGTGATTCTATTAACCAACTCGCTTCGGCTCTTGATGGATGTAATACTAACCGGCGGGTTTAAGTTGTGCCATCAGAGCGCGCAAAGAACATTTTAGGGCGTGCATTCTCAATTAGGTAGCTTAAGCTGGGCATTCACGACCGCTCCAACAAGCGGAATAGCCAGTCCAAAATCCATCCGTGGATATCAAAACTGTAGCGTTTAAAAGTACTTGGCGCGGTCCGTTGGATTTCCAAATGGACGGAAAGCCAGCGCGACGCGCCAACGCGCAATCCGAATGAAACTATCGTGAATGTCGAAATTCAACGTAGGAACACGCCACGCCTCCACGCCAAGCCAAATGGTGTCGTCTTGAATGCGTTTTCTGGCTGCCATTTTCTAATTAGTCTGCTCTGTGATGTGATGTCGCACCGTTGAAGTGTGGCGTGGCGCGCCCGTGAACTTGGTCAAAATATCACGCTCATCCAGTGGTATACGCTCCATCTGTCGGCGGGACAAACGGCGCGTTTGTGAATGCCCAGCTTTTAATGTCGCTCGTACGACTTCGCTTGACCGATCGATCGTTCAACAACAAATAGTTCAACAACGACGCGCTGGCCTAGTTGGTAGTGACCCTGCCTACGAAGCTAGCGGTCCTGGGTTCAAATCCCGGTAAGGGCAGATATTTGTGTGATGAGCGCGAATATTTGTTCCTGAGTCATGGATCTTTTCTATGTATTTAAGTATACATTTCTCTATATACTTAAGTATTTATATCGTTGTCTAGTACCCATAGTACAAGCCTAGAGCTTAGTTTGGGACCAGATCAATTGGTGTAACACTGTCCCCTGATATTTATTTATTTATTTTATTATTTATAGTTATTTTCAGAAAAACCTCTTTGAATTTTACCACCACCAAGTCAATTTGGTAAAAAGTATAGACATCTTCGATACGTTCCGGGGGATTTGTTAAACGTTTAGACATCTTCGATGCAGTCCGGGGGAATTCATAAAAAAGTTAAGACATTATTATTTATCACTTTTAAAAGCTTTACTATCAATTAGTGTCTGATGGTTGACATGTCAACTATTACTCAACCGAATTCGCATCCAAGAATCAGTTTCTCTCCATTAGTAAACACGATAAACAAAAGACTGTTTGCGCAGCCCGCTAATATCAAACCCAAACAAGCGCGTCGATGGAAACTGCAAACAAAGGTTACATTTTATTACTTTGAGCATTAACATGCTTAAAGAATACTTTCACTAAGATATCAACTTATAAAGATTGGTCAGGTTGGTCCCGCGCACCGGTTTCGAACTCAAACGTTTGATCACAACATTTATTTAGACAAAAACACACTAGGTACACCACAACAGATATTTATTTATTTTATTGATGATATTATTTATTTTAATGATGTATTTATGATGTTAACACAATAACATAACAACATAAATCACAATCAATTTAAGTGAACAGCACTATTATAATTGCACACGACATTTGTGCAGGACAGTTATAAAGTATATTTTAAGATATGATACGGCTATAAGTCTTAAGATATTCCTCTTAAATAGTACATTGTTGCCTAGGCGCGGAAAGTAAGGGTCTTCCTGACGAGGTGTTTAGCAGGCCGAGCAATAGCGAGGCCTGCTAAAATACGAGTCAGGAAATCCTCGTTTCCGCCGAGGCATACATATAATACATAATGCTTTTCTCAAACATGTGAGGAAATAATACAATTACATTTTTAAAAAGCAAGTAATTTAATTTCCTTAGATTTAGCGGGAAGCAGGATTTGCCTAACCGAGGCAGCTTCAGATTTTAATATAGGCGGTGTGGTATCTATTTCGTCGCTTTCGTCGCTTGAGCTCATTTATAGTAAGTATTTCGCACAACAAATAGTTTCACATTCGGTTTCACAATTATATTATGCAGAATGAATGAATGTTACCGACTGTCAATTGTTTTTAAATACTAACCATAGAAATTGGAATGCAAATTCAAAAAGAAACACACGCACTGTGCTAAAAAAGCGAGCAGTTAACTTGGCTGTTTGGAATTTTTGTCTTGGTCCTTTTGATTTTGTATGCAAATTGACAGCATTTTTAAGAAAAATATAGACATGGACGGAAAGTATTTTCATATGGTTTTTTTACTCCTAGGAGTAAAATGAGGCTCTTTCCGTCCTTGTCTTTCAATCGGAAAACCGTTTTTTCCGAGCATGTTTGAGAAAAGGCCCTTTTTTACAAAACCTCTCTGACAATGACGCGCTGTTCGCTTTTCTCGATTATTACAATAAAATGTGATTCTCAAATGAAATCGATAATTCGATAAATCGACATTTTGCCGTAATTAGGGTTGTTTCCCAAAACCGGACAAGTTTAACGGAGCCATTTTTATTTTTATCCAGCATTACAGGTTCCATTATCAACATCAGAGATATCTGCCCTGAAAGATTGCGTCGAGATTAAATAGCGGTGGTTTTCTATACCAATGTAGGGCGAATATTACACTTATTACAAAAAAAATGTACATAATGTACATAAACGCACCGTTACTCATAAGGCGTTGCTAGCTCCACAATGTTCTAAAATTCTAACGTAAAAACAGCAATCAGATGGCAATTAAAATTTATAATTCACTTCCTATTGAATTGACATATTTACCTAATAATCAGTTCTTTTGAATAGTAAATAAATTGTTACATGAAGAAGCTTTCTACACATTAGAAGAATTTTTCATAAAAAGTAGACTTCTCTTAAGAGCTTGTAGGTACCATTGTAATGTATCATATTAATCTATTCTTTTATTTTTTTTGAAAAGTATTCTTATAATTTTTCATTTTATTTTATTTTCCCAATTCTGAATTATGATGCTAGTGTTGCATGCCTTGCATGCCTTAACGGCGAAATAATAAATAAATATCAGGGGACAATATAATTAATTTAAAGATCTATGTAACATAATTTCATGCAATAAAAATAATTTGAATTTGATATCTATGTATACAATTAGATGTACATATAAATAAAATTTAAAACATTCAAGAGCAAATCACAAAAAACTACGTTGTCAGCACGCTTTTGCAACAAGCCTATTAAATTCAGACACTAACACGTAATCAAGATATTCTTCTCGTGATTTGGCAGTATTTTAACTTTTGCACGCGGAATTCTTAGGTTACATTTTTGTACCAACCACTATTCCGCCGCAATACTTACAGGTGATTCATATCTTGCGAAATTTAAGGTTTAATTTAGTAGAAAACTTACTTAGCTAACTGTACCAAGTGTTACGTTAGTGAATTCTAGTATTACGTGCAAAATATTCGCGTCGGACGTCCGGGTGCGTGTTGATTTGAAAGTCCGCCTGTGTGTCACTTTGTGTTACTATTCGGCTACCCGCTGATGGTTTTGATTGGGCGAGCGACTCTTGAGGTAGCGATGACAGGTATGACATGAGTTAGCAGTTGCAACATAACGTAAAATGTTATGCTTGTTGGAGTTCTTGTAAACATCCTTGTCATGGAGATTATTCCTAGATTGTACCTTTTTATGGCATGGCAATACCACAGTTTATGGAGCTCTACACTCGGCTGTAGATAGAGAAAGATGGCAGTGCATTATCTAAGAAAAAATGTTCCGAGAAAATTACCGCCACTATCAGTAATGAAGAAACCGATGCAATGCGGGGAAGAGGCAAATCAACACATAAGCCACCTAACGGTAAGTGGGATCTGAGAAATTTTGCATTCTCAAGACTTTAACCATATGACTGTAATCCTAAGACTCGGATTTCGTTGCCAACCCTAAGTGCAAAGAAGGTATGTCTCTATGCTACAAGGGCATACGTTTGGAGTTAACAAACTCAAACTCACAACACTTGTTTGACAAAAACACACTTCAACACAACAAATGTAATCAAAACATTTGAGTCAAAAAAAAGTAAAATAATAGAACAAAAAACGTCGTCCGTATATCCTGTGAATGTGAAACGGAGGCTCCCCACGCGTGGCCTAGCCGGCTTGTGGTTTCCACAGGATGACACGTCCGACCGCTGTCTTTGATGTCACGTGAAGCGTGGTGGTAGGTCATAGGGAAGTCATCATCAGGGAGAAATTATTGTAATCCGAAGTAACCGTACTTGTGGACTAGACATTACGGCAACTGGGGCAACCGCATCTAGTGAGGCCAATGATAATTACAAATGTAGTTAATAATAATAACGTAGGTACGTATCCAATCATAAAGACATAGAGTCTACAAATTATTCACTACATCTTAGTTCATTCTAATCTGGTTACAGATCCCATTAGCCTTTCATTTGCTTATGTTATATTTCTATGAATTGCACTTCCCAAGAGGAGACCAACACGAAATGAAATACAACACGCACAAATGTGGTGGACTTTTTTTCAAGATTCAAGCAGAACACACAACAGCTTTTGATTTGTCTTAATTACTTAATAGCCACGTAATTTATAACTTCATACATTGCAACATTTTAACATTATAAATTAAACTTCTTGTTTCACCGAATGAATGAAACATGACTGGAACGTAATTTCCCCAGGTTCAAAGATCGCATTTCATTAATAAATATCACCTTACACTACACAATAAAGTATTCAGCTGTAATAATTACATGCCAAACTTGTGGCAAATCATCAGTTAGTGCATTTTCAAATAGGAATCACTTGAGGGTTGCGGTTGTTGTATGTAGTGGTGAAGACAACACAACCATGATTCGGAACGACATTGACGCACACACGTCACGTGCTGGTGTGAAATTGACTTCAGATGCAATCGTTATGTATTTTCACATGGTAACTCACACGCAAGCAAACGCGAGCCTAAAGCAATATGGGTATCAGCTTTCGATTTCTATTTGCCTTTGAGCTATTACTTATCGCTTTGCTGTCAATGTTTAAAGATCTGTATGCTTAAAGTGTTTGAGTAGTGAAAACTGTTATTTTAGTGGTTAAGAGGCATTCCGACATTATCGAGTTTTCGTGAGTTGCGTACCAAAACTGAAAAACGTAACCTTTATTAGATGACTGTTGTCCGTCTGTGTGTCTAGGCGCTGTGTCACTGAAATAGCTGAAGCTATCGGGCTTAAATTTGAAATAGATATAGTTTTGATGTTTGATAATCATATCATTTTTGACTTTGGAACAATTTCTTGATCTAATCTAACCTTAATATAAATAACTGTTACAAAGGTTCTCCTGCTTCGATGATTCTCACGAGGGAGCCGTGAAGTGAAAATTTGTTCAATTTTCACGCGGGCACCACGCTTTCTTGGTTTGTGAAACGCCGAGCAAACGTTGTTAGCAAACGTTGAGTGGACATGTCTCGACTTCTTTATCTGCGGGTTTATTTACTTTGTCTTAACTATGGAGAGGTGCGAGAAGTAATGTTACTCTCATACACGACCACGTATTTTGTTATTTCGTTGATGTATTTTGGTTTATAATATAACGTGGGATAAGTATATACATAAGTATAGTCACTCAAAGGGCGATGGAAAGAGCTATGCTGGATGTCTCCTTGCGAGATCGAATCAGGAATGAGGAGATTCGCAGGAGAACTAAAGTAACCGATATAGCTCACCGGATTACAAACCTTATGTGGCAGTGGGCGGGGCACATTGCTCGTAGAACTGATGGCCGTTGGAGCGGAAAGGTTCTAGAGTGGCGACCGCGAACCGGGAGACGAAGTGTTGGCAGACCTTCCACAAGGTGGACTGACGATCTGATAAAGGTCGCGGGAAACCGCTGGATGACAGCAGCAGAGGACCGATCGTTGTGGAAAACCTTGGGGAAGGCCTTTGTCCAGCAGTGGACGTCTTGCGGCTGATAATGATGATGATGATGATATATATTTGTCTATCCATAAAGTCATCTGGGCCTCTATTCAACACGATAAAAACCACATCGTGTTTGAGCTGTTATAGCATTGTCACCGTTTTGAAAGCTATTTTACTTGATACTAATGGCAACTGGCGTCAAAAAAACCTTAACAGATCAAAGACGATATGTTTTTTACCGTCGGGAATAGTGGCCTTGTATCTTTACCGCATTATTAACTCGCCTTGCTTGCACCTTCTCTCCTATTTATATATTTGGGGTGACTATACTTGTGATTTATTAAACTAGCTAGTTCTAGTTATTAAAATGTTAACTGTAACTTAAAATATATTTAGTTAAAACTTTTATTGAATAGGTAACATAGATTCAGAAGCTAGTAGGTTAAGACACCTTTTTATCACCATCGTTTTAGATTCTAACTTTGCACCGAACTGGAACATTTTATCCAAATCTATGTAAATACATTGTTGAAGTTAAGACTCAAAAATATACAGTGTGTAAATCCAATACGAGCAAATATTTTAACGACGGTTAATATGCATCCTAATTAACATAAAAACATGTGTATCGTTAACCTAAGTTGTAATTTTTTTTTTCATACTAATTAATTCGCCACGCAATGTATTACAAATAACTCAATTAACCTGCAATTAACTGCGACTTAAATCTTCGTTTCAACTGACAAGGTTTCAAGTGGTTCGGGAAAACTCGGTTAGACTCGGGTCACAGTCGTAGTTATGTGTATTTAAAACTTATTTAGAATGAAAAGCAGTGGAAATGCTTTTTATTTTGTTGTTAATTTAATAAAAAACACTTAGTTCATGCACATACTGATTAATTCACACTTACAGAAATTAAAAAAAAATATCTTCGTTTAATCCTTAGTTGATCCACGATGTTCCAAACTCAGCGATGTAAATCAGGGGAAACCATTGTAAAATCACAAGACAATGTAGATACCTGTTCTCCATAATAATGCAAAATTATAACGTTTTTCTTAATAAAAATCTATCAACAAACAACCAAGGCACACAGCATTGATTGATACTTTAGGTTATGTGACTGACGGCCACTCGTAATGACATAAGGTCAACATTGGCTATACTCACCTGCCCTGCCAAAAGAGTTTTCTATCTTATTGGCACTATGAAAAATATTTTCGTTTCAAGCAGAATTTTTACTAGCTTTTGCCCGCGAGTCTGTCCACGTAGAAATTGTTTATCGCTTATATCGGGATAAAAACTGTCCTATGTGTCATGAGTCATAATAAGTCGATCCGTGGGTGTCGAATTCCTACAAAACCGTTAAACCGTTTTTGCGTGATTGAAACACAAACATCCACGGTACTTTGCCCGAGTTAACTTTGTAACTTCTTTCATTTCTTTTAATCTAATCTTTATTCTACAGAATAATTGTACCGAAGGAAGTTAGACACCTACTTAATTCAAAGTTTTGCATACTACAATAATAACATTTAAGTACTTAATCCCACTAATCCCACTAATAAATGTAAAAAATTCTCATTCTTTGCCCGTGGTTCTACTGCGTAGTCCTACTGACCAATGATTTCTATTTCAATATCAAATTGACAGGGTTGACGGATCTCCGCTGGCGCGGAGCTCCTATTTCTGGGCGTTTTAGCCCTTCAGGCCAGCTGCAAAACTAACATAGCTTAAACCTAGGTACCTCATATTTATGATACTATTTTCGATCAGTAACGATGATTGAATAAATCGTGACACTGCTGTATTGTGTTATTAGCTATACACAAGCGTAGTTCTTTACCAGTGCAAAGGTTACGACCAGCGACTGTATCGCGGGTTTTGCAACTGTATGGTGATTTCATCGCTGAAAAAGATGCTATGGGTGATCTTCCTAAGGGACATTAAGACCTTTAATGAGTAAATGGCGAACTGGACAATAACGCGAATATCAAATTTAATTTTATTTACAAACATAGGTACTGGTACTCTAAAAAAGATACTGTTGAAATTTTCACTGCCGCCGGTGTACATGCCTGAGATAGCTGTTCTCCACGTGTCGACCGTGTACTTCAATACAGGCTTCACAGCGTCGTTTAATGGAGTCTATGACATGGCTGAGATCGGTCGTTTGTCTCAGTTTTTCAAAAACTTCGGTTATTTTGTTTTTGAGCTGTTCCACCGACGTCCTAGGTTCCGAGTACACCTCGTTCTTAACTGCCCCCCAAAGAAAAAAATCGAGTGGCGTTAAATCGGGAGAACGAGCCGCCCAGCGACGTGGGCCAAACCTCCCGAGCCACCTGTCCTCAAACATTGAATTGAGGACATTTCGCACGCGAATTGCCGAGTGAGCCGGAGCACCATCCAGCTGCAGCCATGTCTGCCGGCGTTCTTCTTCGGGCAGCGTATTAACGTAGTCTGCTAAAGGCCCATTCAGAAGCTGTATAAACTTGTCTGTGTTTAGGTTACCGTCGATAAAAATAGGCCCGATAATACGATTGCCATGAATCGCAGCCCAAATGTTTACAGCCCAACGATACTGGTGCCCAGTTTCTTTTAAATTGTGAGGATTTACCCGTGACCAGTAATGACTGTTACGCTGGTTCCAGACCCCATTCCGTGTGAATGTACTCTCATCAGTCCAGATTATCTTGGCCAAAAAATCGCCGCCTTCTCGATGTTGGCTGAGCAACCAGTGACAAAGTGCAATTCGTGGCGGCAAGTCCCTGGAGAGCAAAGCGTGAGCCTTTAAAAATTTGTAAGGATGTTGCTTGTCGCGCTTGAGGATATTGTGCACCACCGTTTGACTCACATTAAAGCATCGCCCAGCATTCCTGGTACTATCCTCTGGGTTAGACGAAAAATGGAGCAGTATTCGATCTTCTGTTTGAACGGGAACCTCTCGATTCACTGCTGCACCATCAGTTCTTCCGGTCACAGGCAAATCCTCTCGAACTCGCTGTAATGCGTTCACAATCACTCGAGCGCTACTCGGAACTCTGCGATTCGGGAACCGCTCTCTGTACAAACTTAACGCTCTGTTTCCATTTTGTTGAGCTTCACCATATGCTAAAATCATATCACTCAATTCCTGAGCACTAAAATTAGATGGTCGCGGCATTTTAGATTTATGTAACTGTTTTCCAGCATATTTTATGTCATAGTTGGATGCTGTTACGCAAAAATGCGTTATCCCACAATTATTTAGCAATAAAATGTCAACCCACAACAAGAGTTCTAAGGGTTGACACTTTATTGCTAAATACTTGTGGATTGACACATTATTGCGTAACAGCATCCAGTTATCCTTTTTTACTACATGATGGGTTTTCTGTATGCAGTAGTGCAATTCCTCATATCTAAACTGTTTTCATAATAAAGAAGTATGTAGGTAGGTACAATACAACTTCTTCGTCTATGGTCATCTGAATTGATTATGAAATTGTCATTACCACAGGTCATGACTCTTTTGACAGTTACAGTTCTTTGTTGATAAATACCACATTAAATCCGCTAAATTAATACATAATCTGTAAATGCAATATTATCCATTAATAAAACCAAGCCCACAAAAAAGATCATGTCAATAATGTGTGAATAATGTATGTGTGTGATAGATGACACACTGGATACCTAGTAAAGATAAGTAAGTAGTATGTACGACAATTTACGTGCATGGGTGCATTAAATTATGATCGTTTCACGTTAAAATCAATAATAATACAAAATAAAACGTTTTTGTTTAGAGAACAATTCTAATTTTTCACGTTAAATGCCATAATTACGCTAGTTTGGCTGCCGATATACGAAAGGTCTGAAAAAGTTATGCATTATACATTGCTGCTCGATGGGACCTTTAAAAATTAATTGCGCTCTATGTATTAGAGTTATTAACGAAATTCCACATTTACATGACTTGTAGAGCTATAACCTACGTCTAGTTTAAATGTTTGCTCGTATTCCATTTACACACTGTATAGCTTTTACTTGTGTACTCTTTCTAGGATACCAATTCTTATAATAAAGAGGACTCATAGGGATAAGTAATAATTATTAAGTAGGTCGGGTTATTTCGGTTGATAAGTGAGTGTTCTTATCCGTTTACCCACCGCCAAGCAGCAGTATTTGCGTTGTTGTGTTCCACTGTGGGATAAGACAACTGGTGAAATTACTGAAAAAGGCTATGCGTGCGTGAGTTTGTTAGTTACTTCTTCACTAAAACGGATGGACGAATTTGGATGGATACAATTTAGAAGAGAGTTTGCTTATAAATTGGATTAACATATAGGCTACCTTGGATCCCGAAATAAATCAGTGTTTGGGATGGCAAAATTACTAATTCTACTAAAATTACTAATAAAAAAATATTAATAAAAAGAACACTTAGGCTTTATATCACAATATAAAATAATAATACTACAAATGACTACACAAATATAAAAGCAAATAAAAAAAAGCTACTTTGTAACCAGCCATTTCACGGCGCTCACTGACCGCTCGTGGCGTCCAGCTCGCCATCGAAGGTAGAGCTAACTATACGTTAACGAACGTTTGTTACAGCAAATATTAACACAATTAGTTAAAATGAGTGCATATCGACTTACCTGGGAATAAAAAAGGGTATATACATAAATACTGGGTATACTAGAGTTTAACCCTTTTTCACTTTATCTTCATGAGACTTATACCCTTTTCACCCCCAGCCCCGTACTTGTGCAGAAAATGGTCTTATCCGCCTGCTTGGAGTCGTTTAAAAGTACCTACTAGTACTGCGACTGCAAAAAACTACACAAACTAGTCGTTAAATATCGCAATCCAAGATGCAATTAGCACTTCGTGTTATGTCCGCCGACACACATCTCGTACGAGTACGTACATTTGATTAAATTTACTGGCGTGAGGTAACTCACGCAACGCGGTGAAAATGGCTACTTGCCCGAATGACCTGCTTCCGACAAGGATATCAACTCTGTACTGTACTTACCAAATCAATATTTTATCTAACAATAAATTAATAAATAAATGTCAGGAGGAACTCAGGAGACAGGACAATCTTACACAAACAACACAAAAACTTGTACGATGAATACTAAACAACGAAAAGTTCACTGATACATCTTGAAATACTTGAAAATAATTCAAGACTCGAAAACAACAATCGAACCACGGACCGCTATGAAAGCTATACACGGGAATAAATGGGTTATTTGATGCATTTATTTTGTATGGTCATTTTGTAGTTAAAATCCACCTCAACCGAATGATTCCTGAGATAAATAGAAAACACTTTGAAAGAAGAATATAAAATAAGCAACCAAACCTTTTGGTATTTACAGGCAAGTTTGTAACATGTCTTTACCCAACCATCATATCTTCATTGACAAATGGCCAGCATCCTCTAACCTAGCTCATCCCTTTCTCTGTCCGTCCGGCCGCGGCGCTGCTCTCGCGTCGTTACGTCACGGCTGCGCGCGCGCAACGATGACAGTCGCCGGAATGGGGTCGACTTCGACCACAAATCGACAACAATACAAGTACGGCATCACTGTTCAAGGCATTCATGGCTTTTATGGCATGCGGCTTGATGATACATACATACATAAACTCACGCCTTCATTCCCAGAGGCAGAGCTACCGAATTACAAACAACTCTAAAAAATTGTTGATAGTACCAAATCTTGCACAATTAGGCTAAGATGTATTAGTGTCAGGTTGCAAGCCCATCGCCTAACAGTACTACAAGCCTTTATTCCCTTAGTCGCCTCTTACGACTTCCACGGGAAAACATGGAGTGGCACTCTTCTAACCCGGCAACCACACGGGAAGCCTAACGATATGGATGGACATATTATTTGATTAAGGTTCTATGAACCTCGACAAGTAGCTTAACGCTAACGTAAACGATTTACGTGTATGGAATAAACGTAGGCGCTCGACGCGACCGTCTGACCGCTTACGACAACCCTATTTTTTGGATAACGATAACGAACGCTGAATGCATCTTGTCGAGGGCCTCTAATTTCTTGATGTTTGACCCGTCTCCTCGTCGTCTGTGCGCCGGCGCCGGTGCGGCGTTACATATAAGAAGGCTGTTAAATAGATGATAATTCCGATATAATGACGAACCTTTCTTTCATAGCTGAACTCTAAACACAGCTAATTTTCATGAAAACAAGGTAAGAACCATTCGAATTACATGAACTTTGTTTAAAAAAAATGTCCAAATCAGTCCATTCGTTTGGGAGATACGATGCCACAGATAGACACACAAATACACAGACCCACAGATACACCGATACACAGATATACAAATACACGCGTTAAACTTATAATATCCCTATTTTTTTGCCGGCAGTTAAAAATACACCATGAACTTTTTCCACATGAGTAAAAACCGGAATAAAATCAGTTCAGCGCTTTTGATTTTTGCGCCTTCAAGTCCAACGACTTTACACTAAGTAATGTTAAGGGTCAGCCATACATCTTTATGTAAACATGTCACACTTTTCACATAAAAAGGTGTTTTGTAACAGCCCGCGCCGCCATTTCCACTCGCTTACACAACGCGCCGCGCTCTCTCCGCAGGCCGCGCAGTCGCACTAGACGCGCCATCCGACACAGCCGACCAATCAAACGCTGCAAAGTGTCAAAAAACCGCGTTCGAAAATTCGAAATTTGAATTTAAAAATTTGAATCGAATTTTTATTTTTTTAATTGTGTGTTGTGTTTTGTTTTGCCAGTGAGAGTGTGTGGAGCATGCGTTGAGGTTTCACTTTCTACGGGACTATTGCACGGTGAGTTGACCCGGGTTTGCGTAATGCGAAGAAAGTGCATGAAAGCTTGCTGACCTGGAGTAACTCCGGCCTGGTGGGAGGCGACACATGGCTCTTGGGGATTATCCAGTTTTTTATATACATAGAGCTCGGATTTGAAAAATGTTAGAAACTGATTGGGAAAAGTGATTACGGTGATGTGTGAGGGATGTTGTCTTACTCAACATTATAGTATGTTTCGAAAACATAAGTAATTGTAGGTGAATTAACAGAGTTCTGGTAATCCAGGCCACCGCAGGGTAGAGAGGTACGCTAAGTGTAGAATTCTTATACTCCAAAATTATCGTCTTACCTACGGATTATCTAGTTAGTTAAAAGAGTTTCTTCACAGACTAAATTGAATAAATTAAATTAAAGTTCCTCTCTAGCTACTGTTTATTTTTACTGATGACGAACAGGGGTAATCATTTAAAATTTATTCGTCGCAAAATTTTGGTCTACGAACCAGAATTATTGAATGAATGATTCATTCAGACAGTCCAACTAAAAGTACATAATTGGTACAATATCAGAAACTAAATATTCCTTACTAAAACTTACGCCTAATGCAATCATGTTGTGTAAGACGCTGCATCCTATACAGCCTAGTTAACAAGAGGTATAACGTTAACAACATCATTACAATAGGGGTAAATATAACATTAACAAAGGGCTAAATCCCAATGCCCAGAGTCAAACGGTTAACGTTGCCCTAGACCTGATTGCTCTATCATTTTTCGAGAACACATTTAAAAAAAAACCCTTTCAATATTCCTTGTCAGTTCCTTGATGCGTTTTATCTCAGCAGAGTGGTCTCATCTTGGTTGCTCGTGTACTTTTACACGTCAACTGGCGTGTAAAAGTGTCCCTGCGGCCTACATACTAAATAATCAATTTGTATCTCTATAAGTTACTAATTGTCAGTAATATTCCAAATTTTCCGCTCCAATCTAGTGGCTAGATAGTTCCTTTACATTCATCCCTATACCTCAAACCCTTACATAATTTAATCGATTAGATCACAGTTCGTAATTAAATCCGATGCCAACACGAGTCATCGATCATTCACGTCTCGTAATGATCAATCGCCGCGTGCGCTCTGGGCGTCGTTATGTAACCCCATAATGACCCTTCGCATTGTGCGGTCGTGATAGGTCGAGCCTCGGCGTGTTAGGGCAGATATCTTATCAATAATCATAACTAATTGTATAATAGGAAAGTGTATTTATTATTTTGCTATGTGTCCGTCAAACAGGTTGTCGTGATATTTGGTTAGAGATAGTTAAAGGAAGAGTGAGGTTGTCTTTTGAAGCCGCCTTGCTGGATTTCCACTAAGGTTGGGCCATTACATTAGGGAAAAAGACTGACCATAGGAGGGATTGGACTTTCAGCTCACCACTTACATCTTGTCAAGATAAAATTAGAACAGTTCCCAAAAAATATCTTAAATCACACGACCCTGAGTCAGGTCGCAAATACGGGGATCCCGCGGGAATGAAAACGTTCATTCCCGCGGATACCGAGATTGAGGATAGGCTGCGGGATTAGAAGCCCTAGTACAGTCAGAGCTAAAAGTGATGTCCATTCCGTTCCAGTCCTACAATCAAAAATAAGGGGATCTTGTCACGTCTAGATCACATCAAATCAAATTAAATCAAATATATCACGCGAAAGTTCGCCAAATGCCATGCAATGTACTCAATACTCAATCATTTATTGCATGTAGTTTTGACAAAGAGGTATTTTCCATGTTTTTAAAACGTTATGATTATTCCTAACAATCATGTTACTTAGGTCTCATTCACAGTAAGGTGGACGTATTGTTAAACCAAGTTTTGGTCATACATTTTTGCCACAAGCTGTTATTGCCAAACGTCGCGACCCACCGTGTTTAAAGTCGGTGGGTGCCTGTTGAGTAAAGCGAAGATTCAGAGGTCAGCTTACGACTCCATCATCAGATCAGCTCTTAGTCGTCATGAGAAGGAAAAATTAATGAAAAATTGACTTAATTTTTGAAGATTATATTATATTATATTATAACATACTGAAGTTAAATGAAAGTTTTGTAAAAGGAAAACGAATTTAAAAGTAAGATGGATTGGAAGCAGAATAGAAGCAACGTTCAATATTAACCACAAACATCGGAGTCTTGCTACAACTACCAATAATTATCTTAATTTCGCAATTCGCAGGCACAGCACAGTTCGTAGACTTCACTGGCAAGCATCATCCATATAAATGCCATTTACCGAGTAATCTCATCACTTAACTCCTTGACTTAAGAATCCTTAATCCTAAAAAGCACAACAGTTCACGATTCTTCTTAAATATTCTGTCCTCCTCATTGATTATAAGGTCGGAATTACTGTAGAAGTTCCATAGCCGATCTGCCGTTATGCCTTAGGTTAGCTCAGCATACCTAAAGTTAGCCAAATACTCAGTGTTGGTAATATGCGGGCGCAGCGGTATTGAAAGTTCAAACAGTAAATGGCACGATAAATATCTTTACACACGGGTATCCTGTGCCTGCTGTTTAGTTAAAATGTTTTCGGTCGAATGTAGAATTTCCCAAAAAGGTTTTTACTATTTTTTGATTTATTCTCAGCATGCCAAATCAGCTTTTTACATCGGTCAGGGTAGGTAAGATTACGATGTAATATTTAATTGGTGCGGCGAAATATACCTTTTTTTATTAAGGTATCTCGAGTTTTCAATATTACATTGGAATCTGAAAATCGATTGTTGTAGGCTATAGGTAATTTGTATTAAACATCAAATTTGGAAAATCATGCCACCACGTGACCACGCGTCTTCGTCATCCCGAGCCTCGGAGCTAGTTACAAGTTTATTTTTTGTTATGTATAGTCGAATATAAATATTATCTATCTATAAAGTCACTTCTCTAACACGGAAAAACAAACCAAGCTACTTGATATTAATGACGAAAGGTATACAAAATAATGGCAGTTATTTTAAGCCATAATTGGTACTGTGAAATGCCGTAAATGATCGAGATGCGTTTTGGATCACGCGAGCCGCGGCGCGTGCGCCGACCGTCATCACGGCTGTTTGGTGTTACGAGTTAAAACGAAACCAGTGGGAAAAGTGCAGGGCAATTTAAATTATACAATTGCCATAATATATTAGTTTTTAGGCAACTTTCTGTAACTATTGCGAACTTTCGTACCTTATTTTAACATTTTGTTTTTTTATCTTGTAAATAAAATCAACTGTAGCTATTTTTCCTAAGTGTGATAACTGCTCTGTTAAAATTAGGTTCCGTATTGGAACGCATATATTTTTACGCTTAAAATCGTTTGAACTAATGGTTTATACAATAGAAATGGTTTCATTTTAATTATTTCAAAAATCGAATCAACACTGACCTAACCTAATCTACACAATAGAAGTTTATTACATTCTGAAATGTCAGCCTAAACGGTGTCAATGGCGTTATGCTAAAAGATTAATTATGCGTAACGAGTTTATGCGTAACGAGATTATGCGTAACGAGTTTATGCGTAACGAGTTTATGCGTAACGAGTTTATGCGTTTCAAAGAGATCCCTCAAAATTACTGAAAGAATAAGAAAATAATATTTCAGGCGACAAGGCCCATAACTTCATATAGCAACATAAATCTTAAAACTAACACCTATGCGACAAAGCAGCTTAGTTCTGATTACTCAAAGTTGAAGTCATATCTAGTCAATAAGATGTCATTCGTGTATCACCGTAGAACTGTGTCGCAATGACCATTGGTACACATTGTGAGGGAGAAGGTATTTGCCTCATTAAGGTAAAGTTACCGTATAAAAAGGTTCCGTGTTAAAAAAACCTGTATTTAATTTGACATGTTTGTTCTTTGTTTCTTTGTTAGTATAGTATATAACGTATATACAGTTCAAATGTTGCATGTAAGTTTCGAACCGAACACGTTTGGAAAGAGTGTAAATTTTACATAAATTCATATAATATTTAGTAACTATGGTGTCTAAAAGCTGATCTATTGAACTCCGCAATTTTTACGTATATCCTTAAAATAATGCAAAGTTATTATGTTGCCATAATTTGAACAAGTTTTTGTAGCATTTGTAATACACAGTTTATTTCAGATAGAATCCTATCTTAAGTGTATTAAAGGATATTGTCAATCCTATGCGTGTAAGAAGAAATGCCATTTATAAATTAATATGGGAGCTGTTTGAAATGCTTGTACCTACTTTTAGTAACTATGAAATCTTTGACAAAAAAGTACGTTAGTGAACGTGTGGTAAGCAGCTGATTTCCTAATCCATGAGCCGTTCCCACGGAAAACAATTATTTCCACCTATTAGCTTGTCAATAACGAAACAATTATTAACTTCTGTCTTTGTGGACGAGCTCTAAGTCGTGTTTTTAGAGCCATCTAGCTGCTGGTCGGCCTGATACTGCCCCAATAGCGTAATTATAATGTTGATGTTAAGTAGCTCTTATGCACTTAACATTTGATGCTCCTATAATCATCATAATCATCATCATGTCACCCGAAAGACGTCCACTGCTGGACATATTCCTCCCCCAAGGCTTTCCACTCAGACCGGTCTTGTGCTTTTCGCATCCACCGCAGTTCCGCGATCCTGACGAGGTCGTCACTCCATCTTGTTGGAGGCCTACCTACAGCTCGTCTTCCGGTCCGCGCCACTCCAGAACCTTCTGACCCCATCGGCCATCAGTCCTGCGAGCAATGTGCCCCGCCCACTGCCACTTCAGTTTAGCTATTCTTCGGGCTATGTCGGTAACCTTAGTGCTACTGCGGATATCATCATTCCTATAATATCAGCAATATATTTACTATACCAGTATAAAAGCAGGATAGGTTTTATCAAAATTAAAAAGTGCCTTGGGATCTCTATTTCACTGAGTATACTTATACCCCTATTGCAGTCGTATTTTACGACTCAACCGCCTTTATGATAAGATTGTGAAAGACCTATAATAATGTTCAAAATACCATAACGATAGGGATAAAGATAAAGTGGACCTATTACTAAAACCCAGATAGAATTCTCGAAAATATATGTGGGTATGTATGTCTGACGGACATACCTCCATACATAGAGACATCTTAAGCCACAAACGCACTGAGGACGGTAGCGGCGCAGTGTGGCGCGTTTCCATAGAAAAAACGGCTCCACCACACTTTGGAAACGCTCTCTAGTACGCCTCTACTTTCAGTGCTTTTGCGGCGTTATGTAACTGATATTTTGTTGACAGTAATGGCGGCCGAGTTAAAAAAATACCATACGATTTGAATTTTACCGCCTAGAATAGAGGCGCAGGTCATAGACGATACGGTTTTTACCGGCTAGAGTAGAGGCGCAGGTCATAGACGATACGGTTTTTACCGGCTAGAGTAGAGGCGCAGGTCATAGACGATACGGTTTTTACCGGCTAGAGTAGAGGCGCAGGTCATAGACGATACGGTTTTTACCGGCTAGAGTAGAGGCGCAGGTCATAGACGATACGGTTTTTACCGGCTAGAGTAGAGGCGCAGGTCATAGACGATACGGTTTTTACCGGCTAGAGTAGAGGCGCAGGTCATAGACGATACGGTTTTTACCGGCTAGAGTAGAGGCGCAGGTCATAGACGATACGGTTTTTACCGGCTAGAGTAGAGGCGCAGGTCATAGACGATACGGTTTTTACCGGCTAGAGTAGAGGCGCAGGTCATAGACGATACGGTTTTTACCGGCTAGAGTAGAGGCGCAGGTCATAGACGATACGGTTTTTACCGGCTAGATTAGAGGCGCAGGTCATAGACGATACGGTTTTTACCGGCTAGAGTAGAGGCGCAGGTCATAGACGATACGGTTTTTACCGGCTAGAGTAGAGGCGCAGGTCATAGACGATACGGTTTTTACCGGCTAGAGTAGAGGCCGTGATCCTTAGCCGTTACAGCGCCAGCCTTCCCGAGACATTGCGTAATCCTCCACTTCACTCCACAAGAGCGGAAAAGGAAAAAGTATATGATATTTGTCCGTAAACCACTAACCTAAATAACTCGTTTTGGAGTCCCAAACACTGATTTAATACCAATTTGTGCTGTGTATTTTGTAGCTTTGAAATTGAGCTTTATAACTTGTTCTCAAGGCGCGTTTTATATTGTAACCATTTTGAAGTTAGTGCTAATTGTTGCTGGAGCGAAGAATTATGGCGTTGCGCTCCAATAGGCCCGTCGATTGCTTCGGACGACGTCATCGGACGACGTCGGAGCACAATAAACATGAATTAAGTTATAATATCATTAAATAATTACAAGATATAAGGATTATTTCGAACTTACAAGTCTTCTTTCTAATCAAAATTAATCCAATATAAACGATGTAAATAATATGATTTTCTTACGCTAATGAATATTGACCATTCTTGTACATCAGACATCAACGGGATTTTTATGATGTGCATCATCTGTAAAAAAGAACATAATTGTATCTAATTCATGGTGTTTTATTTACTTATGCTTTATTAATGTTTTTATATTAGTATGTTTTATGAAATATACATTTTTATTTTTATTTCTTTTATGCCATAGAGAAGGCAAACAAGCACCCAGGCCACCTGATGGTAAGTGGAGTCTGTGACCTATAGACATTCGCATTCACAAGACTGCAAGCCTAAGACTGTTGCCAACCCTGAGGACTAAGATGGAATGCCTCTATGCTAGTCATTACACCGACTGTCTTATCCCCAAACCAGAACACAACAATGCGAACACTGCTGTTTGGCGGTAGGGTAATGGATAAGATGGTGGTAGCGATCCGGACGGATCTTGCACAATGTCCTTCCACCCGCAAAATTTCGATGTAAATATTTCATTACATTTCACATAGTTAATCTATCTATCTCGAGTATAAAACACAAATACCTAACACAGACATTGAACGACCACGTGAGACAATACATCGTTTAACCTTATCCTTTAAAGGTTAATTACACCATGATCAATTACTAAACCTAACCAGCACCTCACCACGAAGTCATTAGTCATTTAGCCATCGATACTAATCGCCAAACTGGCAAGTCACTCGATTTCTAAAGATGCCGCATCTGTGGACAATGGGACCTGTCCGCGGCGGGCCGGTGGCGGTGGGTGGACGGGTCCGGTCGATATCTTTAGTTACGCCGTTTTAAGAGGCTCGCTTTGACAGTTATGCAAATTATAACCTCAAACACATATTTTGAACTAAGTTGACAGCTGTCAAATTTGGCCTCTTAGAACGGTGTAACTATAGATGGGTATCTTTTTAACAAGTGCACGTTCGTTTTCATTGAAAGAATGTTAGTTCTATTGATAATTTATTCTTAATACAATCTACGAGGTGTGCCTTGTTTGTCGTCATTTTGAAGTCTTAAATGCGTTGCTATATATGTTTAGCTAACATGGTCCAATGTAAGCTGTATGTATGCTAATATTACAGTTTTAGAGTTTATAACTACTATATTCTTTAAGAGAAATTTAAAAATGCACAGAAGATAACGGAGGCTCTATTCTACTGGGTCGTCAAATCTAAGTTGTATAATATACTCTAAATTGCTCTAACTTTTATAAGCGCCCTGCTCAGAACGATTCAGTATAAACAAGACCATTTCTTTAAAGAATACGAACAAAAGCAAATCGTCCAAACTTGAAAATGTGATGCGCAAGTTTCTAGCAAGATACGAGACGGTACGCACGACTGAAACTAGAACAGTTAATTCCGCGAAGAAAAAGTTAATTAATTATTAATAAGATCTGGCCGACCTTAAAGAAAGGCTCGCGAAACACACCGTGCCGAGGACCCCATATAGAGCCCATTTTGTATTTAACTCTGAGTGCCTGGCATTTAGACAATTAGGAATATTATCGATTGTTTTAATTCGAAAATCACACAATTGTACTTAAATAAATATTGCATTTTAATTCAAAACGCTATTAACATAGAGTTTTAGACAGCTGTTTTTGTGTAGTGGCTATTCTGAATTAAAGCGGCCTTACGCAATGTGTCTTTAATTAAACTTGCATCATCAAAAGATAATCGAAATACTCGCATACACGCGTTTGTCCGCTAATTAACGCTTTAAAGTGTCATTATGTCGTCTTCAACGAGATATCGAGTCAAAAATCGATTCTCTAATTGTACCTATAGACAATCGTACGTAACGGCTAATCGTGGGAACTCGGCGAAGTTCGGGGAGGCTCGGACGCGCTCGGGGCCGGTCGGGCGTCCCCGGCGCGCGCTGACCAATGACGCAACGGCTTTCACCGGCACCCAAACACGAGCGATTTTGTAATTATATATCGGAATGTGATGCTTTCTTATTTTGATTCGGCTTAGTTTCCGCGCTGTCGTAATCGATCGATTATGCTCGCACTTCCGTTTGGTTATTATGATAATGTTGGCACACTTGTTCATCGTTAGGTAACCTGCAGGTGACAGAATCATTAGTATGTGACCTACTTGTCAGTAAAATAGGTTGGTGTACCTACTGCTTGCATCCTACGCAAAACTTTACAAAGCGAGCTTGTGTGTCTGTAACGCTTTGCGACAAAGCGGCTAAAGCGTTGTTGATAAAATTTATTGTAATGGTAGCTTATAAGCTTAAGCCTCGTGGAAGGCTATAGGATATCATAATGGTATTATTATTTTAACAGTATCCGAGTAGATAACCATAAACGAGCTCCAATGATTGACAGTATAATTTATTCACATTTTATTCATATTGCATGACATGTGTTTCACATATTTGAAACTCATCATAATTAAATTCAGTGAACTAACATTGACTTAATTAACATCCTCTCACTTATTTAAATAGCAGATAACATATTCTTACATCTACCAAACATTATAACACGACATGACATAAGCAACAAGATTTTTGAATAAATATTTGGCAAATGATTGCGGACGTTGGCTGTATTCCTTCCTTTTTATGCTTCTATATAATTATTAAACCTTGGTTCGGCTGTTTTTAACATTTAAGTGTTAGGTAAACCTTCTAAAATTGAAGACTAGTACTTCCTAATTACATCTAAACTTCCTTATTGCGGTTTACCAGCCTTCTGCAAAGAGATTTACAATCTAATTAAATGTTATGCCCCCCCTCCACTGCGAGCGGAGCGAGCCCCGTTCGGACTCTAGTTAGCTTATAACGCTGAGTTCAAGGTTTCCACCGCAAGCCTACCTCTTGAAGAGACGTTGTTAGCCAAACCTTGTACTATTAATTATTCAGTGACCAAACGGACGGACGCGGCCCGCTACGCGCGCAGTGGAAGGCTGACATTAGAATCACAAAATATAGTCTGTCAAGGAAGTCATGTCATGAAAATGATTTTATAAATTTATCCAAAGAGCTAAATTACAGTATAAAATAGCGTAATAAAACACAGCGATATAGTATTATATATAGTCTGTTTACTGGATTTTTATTATGCTGTTTTACACTGTAATTTAGCTCTTTGCACCAATTATAAAATCATTTTCATCATGACTACCTAAATAGAAACAAACCAAGGCTTTTGATATAGACTTATACAAACAAAATATTTTCTTTATTGCAATAAAGATTTTACTTACTTACTTACTATGATCAACAACTTCAATTGGTTTTCGTAGCCACTATAATACCCTGATGCAGAAAACCGTTAATATTTTTTTACCTAATTTCTTAATCCTGACTTGACGTTGTCATTACGACAGGGTTTTATGGTCACTCAACAATTAAAATAGTCTATGGTACAATGATACGCATGTGCTGACTACTGCAGTATAATAAATCTTACTAAAAACTTACTTCTACGAGTAGTTAGTCTGGCACTATCTGAATTATTGGATCGATGAATAATGCACAGCGTCGGGATGAATGTGATCCTGACAACCCACATCGCCCTTTGTTTATAATGGAGAAGATTTGCGCAGGAGTTTATCATAATGGTAGAGCTCAGGCCGTGCGAGCTACTGTCCTGACAGCGAACAGTCGCATGACAGTAACTCATTTCGATGTTACGAGAACATTGTAATTCTATCGGCGAGAACCTGTAATTGGCTTTCTGACTATATGTACATTTCTAGTGTATTTATTTAAGCTGTTGGTTTTCCTTATATAAATAAATAAATAAATAAATAAATAAATAAATAGCTACCAACTAACAGGGGGCTGTACTAACAGGGGAGTAGCTATTGCTGTACCCTGTGCTACTAATCTAGCTAGATGAAGCTACAGCGTGAATTAAGCCCGCCTGCTCCGAGCATACGGGCTACTAAATAGAGACCTCTTGCTTTACTCACATATGACTTAGCCTCTAGTTTACAGTCAACAGACAGTGATGGCGACGAACGTTTATCCCGCAAAGTTTGGGACACTTTTACAAGTCTGAGTCACTAAGATGATATTGTTGAGATAGCGTTAGCGTTGTGAGAAAGTCAAGCCATTTTTAACCTAACTGCTGCCCGCTTGAGAATACAGAATTAATTGGTAACAAGTCTAACTAAAACCAAACTGCTGTTTGCATAATGTCGTCAAAGTAATGTTACTTATCATGTATATAATTTGTATTTCGCCAATTTCACATTTAAATAATTTTCATATAGCCTATGACACTCTAGTGGTTAAGACAAATCTAACCGCGTATAATTTATTAAAATCGGTTTAGACGTTTAGTAGTTTCGAGGCTACATAGAGTCGGACATAAATACAGGTCAAACATATCACCCTCCTTTTGAGCTTTGCCGCAGTTGGGTAAAAATAGAATAACATTTTACAAGTCAATTTAAATAATTAAAATAGGTTTAGTCAGTCAATTACAATTTAAAATATTATAATATTAGATTTACAAATAAGTAAAGTAATAGGTTAAAGATAGTTTCTATCTCTACATGTTTAGTTTGTTGGGGCCATGATCCTCTGAGTGAATTCATCACGGCTGTAACATGCCTGGTCAACCGAAAACGATTAAAGCTTGTTTTTAAAAATACTATCACATTTGGAGATTTGGTCCAATGATGCTAAGCGATCGTCGAGACTTCAACGCTTTTGACAACTCTGCTTCGAGCGTCGTCTGTTACGTTCAATGTAGCTAAAGTACTCGGTAAATGCTCGCATGCAAGTAGCTGTAACGCAGTAACTGACCTCGCTCACAGGCACAGTATGGCCTAGTCGTAAGCGATACTGTAAGCTCTTGAGTAGCAGTTACGAAGCTCATTGAATACGAATAATGTGATACGCGTGCGCCCGCGCAGGCCGCGTCGGCGTTGCGGCCGCGGCCGAATAATGCATGAAACATACACAAATGAGATACAAGCCGAGATAGGACTACTATTCACTAAGTTAATTGCTTTGAGACGCACATATCTATTAGATGGTGCAGCCAAGATGCAAACGTCAACACATTTTGTAAATTTTGGAAATTTTCGTACCATAAAACTTCGGGTTTATTTTCATTTATTAACAAAAAAAAATGGTTACAATATAACAATAGAACATTGTCCCAGATTTTTTTTTACCCAATTTGACTGTGGGATCATTTAGTCTCTTTTCTAGGATAATATAACTTTACTTAATATTAATTTTGAAATAATTAAATAATTGAACAGTCTTCTTATAAACTTTGCCTTACTGGCCTCTAACCTTCTTGACTTGGCCGTATCTGGAGATCGCTAAACTGGGCTACTTGCCATGTTATGACGGCAGACGGTACCCAACCGGCCTAGTTTGCAGCCATCAAGAACCCATTTCATGCTAAATTTATACTTTCTAAAGAAATCGTTAGATTATACTTCGTTTCTCTAATTTATATAAAAAATAACATTTTAAAACAGTAATTTATTGCAATAAACCTCTTTCTCCACTAAAGCTGATGGCTCATGCACGCAAAATCGTCAACTTGACCGTAGCGAAACAAAAGTAGAATAGATATTTCTATATTACTTATTTCTAACTTGTGTCTCAGAATGGGAATCTGTTACACCGAGCAAAGGAAATGTATAAAAACCCTGCACGTTCACAAATTTCACAATATGTATAGAAATGAATTATTTGTGCCATTATCAAACCTATCACTTGTATCTAAAACCAGTTACGTGATGTGTATAAAGATTTATAATAAACTGCCGGACACCCTAAAAGAATTAACATTCCGTAAATTTAAATTAAATTTAAAAAAGTGGCTAGTTGAAAAGTGCTTTTATAGTTTGCAGGAGTTTTTTTAATTATGACCAATAATTAAGTAGACTTAAGTTTATCTTTAAACTTCGCATGCCTTGTTTGGTAGATTTTAGTGACACTTGCCTAATGTTTCTTCAATGATCTCATTCTACCTAAACTCAAGTGAAATAAATATTATGACTTTAACTTTGACTTTAACACATACCTTCTGCCTTCTCCCCAAGTAGCTTCGGTGACTTGACAATAAAATTATCTTCGGCGATGGTCAATTATCATCGCTGGTAAGTAATCCTATGAGGAGTTAGGAGGAGTGATGGCAATAAAATAACCTTAGTGATCAGAAATGGAACTTATTTGACGCGTTAGGCCTAGTTTGCAGTGACTGCGTGCGAAGCTAGCGGTCCTGTGTTCGTTTCCCGGTATGGGCAAATATTTGCGTGATGAGCGCCACTTTTTTGAGTTTTGGATGTGTTCTATGTATTTACGTGTATGCATTTTTCTTTTAATAAGCCTTACCGTAACCATAGAGCTTACTTTGGAACTAGGTCAATTCGTGAGAGATTGTCCCTCGATGCATGTTTATTTTTATTCATTCCGTAATGCTAAAAACCCTCTTTTGAATGTGAAAAATAAAACATGAATAGCAAAAAAGTAGATGTAAGTACATACTTTATTGTACAAACGGAAAAATAACAAACAACAAAATGGACAGTAACACAAAAAGTATGTACAAATGCGAACTTATCCCTTTAAGAGATCTCTTCCAGTTGACCTTTGAGCCATTAGGAAATGTATGAAACATCAAATAGCCACTACTTCTTACTAACCACTGAAAAGTAAACAACTTTAATGAAATAACATCAATCATTTAACGGCATTACGCTTTTGGACGCGTACAGAAGCCAAAACCAGAAACTCTTTTCTCTTTCATGTAAATATCGACTATACGTTACTTAGCGTAATTACAAGTAATTTAATGAATCAAGCGTTTTAACAACTTCCGTTACAAAAACCATCAACGAAACACTCTCTCTCTCTCTCTTCTTTCTAACATACGATAACTTATTATTATAATGTATAATTTAACATAACGTTGCTTATTTAATAACGTTACAAGTCAAAATAAAAAAGTGTTCCATTTTAAACTTAATCGCAAAATATTTTGGTTTAAATTGGAATAGCGCCGTATTTCGAGTTATGGCGTTATTGGTAATTGGCGTAAAGCTCTAGTTGAAGCGATCAGCTGATAGCGCGGTCGTTGACCCCCCATGGAAAGTGAATGCGCGCGAGTTTCTACGATCCGTACTTATTATACTTATCATTAATTAGGCGGTAACTGAGAGAGTTACGTTGTGATTAGAATAACTTAATTACTGCTCGTGTGAATATCATTAAAAAACTGATGAACATTATAAGGGACACAGATATATCTCGAAATGTAAGGTGCTCGCGACTTCGCAAGCAAACGACTGTATGTCCAACGAATTGCAAATAGGTCTCTAATCACACTTACCATCAGATGCATCTTCTCAATGACATAATAGTAGATTGTTCAACAAGGGACTAAAACAAGCCATAATGACACGAGATGTTTAGCCACGCGAGCGAGCTTGCGAGCGAGGGTGGCTGTAGTTCGAGTGTCATTATGGTTGTTTAGTCTCGCGTTAAACACTCTACTTTTCACTTTGAATGCGAGGAAAAAAACGACGTTCTAAACAAAATTACAACATTTATTATAAAAAAGTTTCTAACAATTAAAACTAACAATTAGGTATCTTATTATTACTATCGTTAATCTAACATTAATGATGTTATTTGTTTCCCACATTTCCAATCAATAAAACTTTGGTATGTTTTTGAATAAATGCCACTAGATTTTGGCGGCAAAAGATTTCGTATCACCTCTTTTGCTTTCTTCTCCATTCTGGAGTTAGGCGTTAATTCTTCTTCACTGGATGATGATGATGACATTTCTGGTCCGTAATTTCTAAAGTTGCACATTAATTGGTGATTTTTTTTAACAACGTACGCTCAATACAAGTTATGAACATCTACTCAAAATACAAAAAGGAAAAAAAAGTTCTGCGGTTTTTTTGTAAAGTGATGTTTTAAATGCTTGCATATTTAGCCAACAGATTCAAACTTGGAAACCATTTTAAAAGTAATTGGACCACGCATAATAAAAGAGTTCGGCCTTAATATGATTAAATAGATTCATATTCGTAATAATTAATCGTGTTTCACGAAATTAAATCCTTTTTTTAAATATATTTGCACAGTTGTCATTTAGAGGTTATTTCGACACCCAAAAATATGGTCCATACACAATCACTGAAAATGGCGATAATCCTCCATTCACAAACACCGTGATTGTTTGTTTAGGGGTCTCCAAAGTAAATTTAAAAAAAAATACTTTCATCCCTAGAGATTAATAAGGAGCTTTAGTCCCGATTCGCAGAGATTTAAGTAGCATTTTAAGAGCATGAGAAAATAATTGTTTATTTCTCTCTTTATTTGGGATAACAATAGTTACCTACACACTTACATAGCCATATTACAATGTACCTTAAAATACTGATGCGAAACGTAGTACCCGTAAATGTGGACCCAATGACATTATCCACATACATATTAAAATTGAAACACAATTCCAAAAAGTTAACACTACGAGCAAATTATAAAACAAAACATATCATTCAATTAATGACTAGGCAATTTAAAATTCTTATAAACTAGTGAGTGATGTCAAGAAATAACTACTTATTGACATAATGACATTATTTTAAAGTTATAATATAAATGGGAAACTATCTACACTGCCAAGTAGTTGGATAGCTTCATGAATTCCCGCATTAAACGCGAACGAAACGATCAATTAAACTCTCAATCTCAAGATAGAATCGTCCGTCAAGCGCACACACGATAATAGAATAGATAATGTCATAACTTGTGTAATATAGGTCGCAGTTTCCAATAGAGACTGTGGGAAGGTTGCACAATGCGGCGTAACGAGAAAACCCGAGAAAACCCGAGAAAACCCGAGGAAAGGCGGAATCTGCACGTGCGCTCGCGACCTCGATGCGGAAACGAGAAATTATCTCATGAGAAATGCATTGGATTATGCTAATGAAAATTATTGATTGAGTGCCATGATGTCATGTGATTTCTCTGGCGTTAATCGTAGATCGATGGCAAAGATATTATTATATTACGTGACATTTATTTAATGCGAAGGTTATGCATAGTAACTAGTGGATCATTATCAATTATCACATCACACGATATCATAATTGCGAAAGTTCGTAGGTATTAATATGTTTCTAACTCTTTCACGCTAAAACGGTTCAACGGATTTGGATAAAATTTGGAAAGGATATATCTTAAACCGTAAATTAACACAAACAGAATCTTAAATGCCAATACAAAAGGATAGTTTTTCAAAAGTAGTATGGGAAGTACGTGTTGCAATTTGATGTATCAAATATACCTATCCTTATCCTATTCTAATATATAAATCAAAATATCAATCGTGATAAGACAGCCAACAATATAAACGTCCTGCGGTATCTAATGCCGATAACAATCGAGACATGGTTCATATTAGGTATCGAGGATCAAGTTCCAAAAGTTTTCTTGACATTTTATGTTTAGTAAACATCGCGTCGGTGATCCTACTAATATTATAAATGCGAATATTTGTGTGTGTGTGTGTGTGTGTGTGTGTGTGTGTGTGTGTGTGTGTGTGTTGGTTACTCCTTCACGCTGCGACGGCTGGACGGATTTGATTAACACATAGGCTACTTTTCATCCCAGAAATTTTGAAAGTTCCAGAAGGAAATCCGATAATCGAAATCCACGCAGACGAATTCGCGGGCAGATATTGCAATACCGCGTAACAAATTCCATATGCTGCATAATTTACCTTACTGACTTACTTGCTAAGGTATATTTTGCACCTTATTTAATTTGTTAGTTACGCGGTTTCGCAGTATCACCGACGTAAAGTATCCACTTTGTTCAGACCCGCGACAGTCTGGCACTGTCTGTAATTACAGCGAGTCTTTCTCTGAACGCTCCAGTTCACGTGAGTCACAGGCGAAGAAAGACTAAGGGCTGCCACGCGTGACCCGGCGCCTACGCACCGCGCAGCACCGACACTTCCACCACACCACTTTCTAAACCTGGCATTTGATATAGTTTTTCCATCGAGTCTATTTCTGGGACTCACCCAGGACGGCCAAAATAATAACATGTCGGAGGACAATCTTACACAGATTGACCTGGTCCCAAACTAAGCTCTGTGCTTGTCGTATCGTCGTATCGTACTTTCATATAGAGAAATGAATACGTATAGACATAAAAAAACACCCAAGATTCAGAAACAAATACTCACGCTCATCACACAAATAGTTCATCATCATCATCATCATGTCAGCCGAAAGACGTCCACTGCTGGATATAGGCCTCCCCCAAGGCTTTCCACTCAGACCGGTCTTGTGCTTTTCGCATCCACCGCGGTCCCGCGATCCTGACGAGGTCGTCACTCCATCTTGTTGGAGGCCTACCTACAGCTCGTCTTCCGGTCCGGAATAATAACATATCGGAGGACAATCTTACACAGATTGACCTACTTAGTCCCAATCTAAGCTCTGGGCTTGTAGATACATATAGAGCAATGAATACATGTAGACATAAAAAACACCCAAGATTCAGAAACAAATACGCTCATCACCTAGGCTTGATGAGCCTTGGTCTAAAGGACCTAATTATCAGATTTTCAACTATTTATGAGGTATATTCGATTTGACATTGAATTTATTTTGTATACATAAGACATCAATGAAAATCTCACAATTAAAAAAAAAACAGTTACTGGAATTGGTTCCCTTTTTCAAGGCATATACAGTACAGGCATTATGTACAGGCATCATATTTATGTGTGTGATGTGGGCAGGGGAAGAGAATTAACGAGCAAAGCTGTGTGTTTGATGCTCGCGATATTCGATAGCGCGTGTTTTTGCTTGTAACTCAATAATACCTACTGTGGAAATCTACACTCCACGTGGATGCGTCCAATAAAAGTCTTACAAATAGAAAGTTTTATTAATCCGAATTTTGATACGATGGGCTATAATGGTTTTTCTGGTTTAAAATTTGTCACTAGCTAAGACTAAACGCGGCATTTCAATTGTCGAGATCGGGTCATTGTGGTAGCAGTCCGGACGGATCATGCTCAAGGTACCACCACTTAACTTTAAGGAGTTGGCTAAAAATACAGCGCAGTCAATTCCATGTTGCAAAATAACGTTTTTTTTAATAACACGACTAGAAATGTTAATGAGGTTTAATCCCAGCAAGGGCGTGTATTTGTATGATGAGGACACGTATTTTTTTTGTTCCTGAGTCCAAACTACATATGGGCCGCCGTTGAAATCCTCGGGGAATGCCTGTAACCAGCAGTGGACGCCTTTCGGCTGATATCACGATGATGAAGTATATATCTTGCTGTCTACTACCAGACTACAGAGCGAGAGCTTAGTTTGGTATTGAGTTAAGTGATGTTAGATTATCCTCTGATCATGTCATATTTATCTTATAATCCCCTTCGGATACGTGCTAATCAAGGATCTTTTGTGGAATAACCCCTATAACATACGCAGTTGGAAAATTTAGGGTGCCTTGCGATGTTTTCTTTAACCGACTATCGGGTAATAACGTAGAAAATGTACTAAGTACTCGGTACCTTACGATTACCGGAACCTAAGACACTAGGCTTCAAACGCTCTCCAATAGTTAGTCCCTAATTATAAGTTAGTAGGTAATGTAGGTATACCAAATTATATGTCATTTTGTAATGTGGCACGCCTGATAAGATTAGCATAGAAATGTGTTTCAGGTGAAACAGACTGCGAGGAAACTTGCAGCTCTCTCGAATAACGACTTGAATCTGATTAAGTAGTGTCTAAATTACAATATTTTAGAAACTTACATTTACTTATCCCACTTAAAACAAGCTCATCTTGATTCTAAATCGCTACAAGTTCAACTACTCAGTCCCGAAAGGTATATCCATATTAAAAACAAAATTGATTCTCAAAGCATGCTTTTACTAAGACTTCTTTTACAGAAAAAGGTTTTGATGATTAATAAGGCAATACAGAACTTCAATCCCTCACCTACCATATCCTGACATAATAATATTCAAACTGGTGGTTCTGTTTGTTTAGTCACATGTACCATCAGCCCAACGGAAACCTGACCCACTATAGAACGGTGTCACAGTGACATTATTTTTATTTTTAATTTGTGAAGCCGTGTAAAGGGCACTGCGAGCTTATGTTTATTTCTGGTATTAACATTAGGTATGTCACAGTTCTTTCTAAAATTACTGATGTTCTTATGAACATGCATAATGTTTTCATAAATATATTGACTGTATACGGTTAATATATTCGTTTCTTTGAACTTATCTCTAAGCGAGTCTCTATGACCCATCTTGTAAACAGCACGAATAGCCCTCTTCTGCAGAACAAAGATGCTGTTTACGTCAGCACCACTACCCCATAGTAAAATACCATATGACATTATACTATCGAAGTAACTAAAATAAACTAATCGAGCGGTTTTCAAGTCTATTAGATTCCGAATTTTATTAACTGCAAAAGCTGCAGAACTTAGTCTATTCGCTAATTTAGCCAGATGAGGACCCCATTGGCGTTTTGAGTCTAACGTTATAGAACAATTTGCTTGCCACTTGTTACGACTTGGATCATAACGTCAATGTGCCACAGTTCTAGGTGGGTTGGGGTCCCGATGGGCTGGTAGTACATATCCTAAATTACCACTCGGTTTACTTATTTCAAACAATAATGTTCATCAGAATAGTTATTTTCATAATCGTGTTATAATAGAGAGCTTTTTAGTCGAGTACCGTGTTTAGGCCACGAAGCTTGCTGAGTGGCCTAAGTAAGGTACGAGATTAAAAAGCTTGATTATGACACTATTGTGAACAATACTTTTTGTACGAGTTCATTAAAATTAATAATTTAAGTCATTAATACAATCACCACCACATCGACATTTGTATCAAACCACGGCGTCCGTAATTGTTGCAGTACTGTGCTGTTCTGTTGGCTAAAAACTAGCCAATCACAAACCGTAGTTTTTTTATTTTTTTTATGCCCTGGATACAGAAGCAGGTTTAAATACATTTTTGACAGATGACGCGACGCTGCTACGTTCCGAAACGCCATAGATTGGCAATTTTGTATCGGATCGAGTCTCCTTAAACAAGGACACATATTATTGAAATACGAAGTTCTATTTTCAAATATTTTTTAGTTGTCTTGAGCGTATCGAAATGGTTATTTCGGTTGTTTCGGAAGTGTCAACGATGAAAAGAGTGACGTTGCAGTATTCTCTATGAAATCTTAATACACAGATTTTAATCGACGAGTACAAAAATAATATTTCATCCTTCGCACGAGTCAATATTCCTGGCAAGGAGCTCCGCCACACCGGGCGTTTGAGAACAGTTCCCCGTCGCATGGCACTTGCGGGTAAGAACCCGCGTGTCATCGGTCCCACATTCTATATGCGTCTACCCGCTAAACTTAAAAATGTAACATCCGACGAAGCATTCAAACATCAGCTGAGAAACCTTTTATTGGATAATCCATTATACTCGTGTCGACGAATATATGCAACTTAAATTGTAAAATTAATATTGATATTTGACCTTTATTAGTTTTGTGTATTGACATCGGAAACTGACCATTTATTACTTGTTTATCATTGTTGTTTTTGATTATTTGAGTGTTATTATATTATTGTATTATTGTAATATTATTTTATCATTTTGTATTAATGTTTTGTTGACGATATCAATGTACTTTCGTTTTTTTTGACATGCAATGCAATCTATATTGTAACATTACATTGATAAATAAATAAACTAAACTAAACTAAATTAAACGATGTAGTACAGCCCATCGGATCCCTGATCCACCGTAGAACTGCCACAGTGACGTCATGATTCAAGTCGTAAGAACTGCCAAACAAATTGTTTTGTAATGCCACTGTGACACCGGCCTATGGTGGGGTCAGGGATCCGATGTGCTGACAGTACATTTGTAATTACTTAGCCTCTGTTTACTCAGAGCCGGCTGCTAGCCTCGGAAGAGCGGCAGAACTTTCGTAACACCACATTGTTATGGTAATTATGTTGTTGTGTGTCATTGAGCGAAGATGGCGGATAACAGAGTTATCAGACCGCGACCAATACGAAACAAAACGGGAGGACCTTGCGCATGTTTACTAGGGGCAATTATAATAATCATTATTCATATTTGATGGCGGGTGGGACCTTGTGCAGGGTCCGTCCGGATCGCTACCACCATATTATCCATCAACCTACCGCCAAACAGCAGTGTTCGCATTGTTGTGTTCTGGTTTCGGGATAAGACAGCCGTTGTATTGGCTATCATAGAGGCATCCCATCTTAGTCCTCAGGGTTGGTAACGCATTTGCAGTCTTGTGAATTAATTAGGTCATTAGGCTTAGTTAGTCTTAGTTTCCACTTACCATCAGGTGGCCTGTATGCTCGTTTGCTTTCTCTATGCCATAAAAAAAATAGATTGAGAGTAAAAACCTAGTACATGTACCAATATGATGCCACTTGAACTATAGTGCCGGCCGATTAGAATTTAATCCTGTTACATTGCATGATCATGAAGTTTCTAAATATAGATAAGTTTAGCATTGTTTTACGGCTGTCTACAATGTCAATAGACAGGAACTTTATGATCGTGCAATGTATCAGGTTCGAATTCTTATCGGCTTAGTACTGTAGACCATATTTGGTTTACTCACTAGGTCATTATTAAAGCACGCAGCACGTGTCGTCGTGCGAAACTACGAGAAGATTACGCCAACATGCTTCAATTTGTGGCTTTAAGTTTGACATGTCGGCTATATGAAACTATCATTGATCTATGTTATTATTAGCAATTGAGGTAATAATAAACTAACCAGATTAGGCTTAGAGTTCTCGATGGGCTACCACGTACCGCCAGACGCCTCGGGGATAGAGGTAGGTCGGGTAAGCCTTACAGACAGTTAACAAGTGATAATACAGTGAACATTGCTAGGTGAACGTGTTCCCATTTCTCTGAGCTTCGTATAAGCTAGGCAATAAGCAATCAACAATAGTAAACGTCCAAATATTTTCTTTTCTGAAGGACGCAAGAAGAATGTAGCTTGAGACAAACCAAACAAACCTTGGGGTAGGCATGTCCAACAGTGGACGTTTTTCGGATGATAGGATGATGATGATGGTAATATTGAGGCAAAAGCCAGCGTAAACAGAAGCCTGAACTATAGCGATGTTACGTCATAGAAAAGTGTCAGCCATTGTTTTAGGGATTATCTTGGGCCTGCAAAATAACTATGATCGACGCACTAAAAAACAAAACTCTAGGTGTTATTCAGTAAATCCATGCCTCTTTTACACGTTGGTAATATGGAGACGTCTTTATTCTTAGCAACTCATTAGCAACCTTGAGTTTGCTAATATCGGAGAATCACCATCGTGGCCGGTGTATCCTCCGGGATAGAAGCTTCCCGTCAACATCTCGATATGACTAGTTAGCTAATACGACCAGATCGCTTTGTGACTAAATTTCGATCTGACTAAGATCATCGATTTGTGCCTAGATCGCAATACCACCAGACCAGATCGCGTTAAGAATATCTCTAAAAGTCCGAGTCGCTAAATGACCACAACGTTTTTTTCATCTTGTCTGTATTAGCAATGTCGACGGAGCCCCGCATGGCGGGGCTCCATTTCCTGGGCAATATGTCCTTCGGGCATTTGAAGTTACCCAACGAACCTAACCTACCTAGTAACGCAAACGAAGTGGTAATTTTGCAACTCGGACTTTTTGAGATGTAGACGTAAAGCGATCAGAGGGCCCTGCCAAGATGCACTACGGTAACTAGCGTTTCTATTCGTTTCGTTTCTAACCAATCGCGTCACTGGTAGATCACGTGACTTTTCGGATCACGTCACCTACCGGTGACGCGATTGGTTTAAAATCGAAACGAATAGAAACGCTACTTAGCGTAGTGCATCTTGGCAGGGCCCTCAGGTCGTATTGCGATCTAGCCACAAAGCAATGTAGTCAGACCGAGATGTAGGCACAAAGCGATCTGTTTGTATTAGCTCATCATCATGACAGCCGAAAGACGTCCACTGCTGGACATAGGCCTCCCCCAAGGCTTTCCACTCAGACCGGTCTTGTGCTTTTCGCATCCACCGCGGTCCCGCGATCCTGACGAGGTCGTCACTCCATCTTGTTGGAGGCCTACCTACAGCTCGTCTTCCGGTCCGCGGACGCCACTCCAGAACCTTCTGACCCCATCGGCCATCAGTCCTGCGAGCAATGCGCCCCGCCCACTGCCACTTCAGTTTAGCTATTCTTCGGGCTATGTCGGTAACCTTAGTTCTACTGCGGATATCATCATTTCTGATTCTATCACGCAGAGAAACCCCGAGCATAGCCCTCTCCATAGCCCTCTGAGTGACTTTGAGCTTCCTTATGAGGCCCATTGTTGGCGCCCACGTCTCAGATCCGTAAGTCATCACCGGCAACACACACTGGTCAAAGACTTGTATTAGCTACCTAGTCATAACCCGAATCTCTGTGTCGAGAAAAATAAAAATTAATTGAGCCGCTTGAGACTCAGATCCACGTTCTGAACTGCACAGAATTTTAAATTATAATACTGTACGAGTACGATCAAATAATTAAACCGTCGATAATCGTAATACCTACAATCATTCATCTCACCCCATCAAGCGATTGGCTAACTTTCTCCTAAGCAAAGGGTTCAGAGGTCACGAGAGATACTTTGCATTATTGATGAATCTAGTAACGCTACAGCCATTTAAAATCTATTCCGGGTCATCACGAAGAGCTTCAGACAAAACCTGGGATCATATTTTTTAGGAGATATTGTTGGTTAGACGGACTTACCCATTAGGGCACTTGCCCCATCAGGTGGGTTAAGAGCATCAACGGGGTAACTGCGACCTATTATATATTTTATAGGAGATATTGTTCGTTTGTCAGATTTGGCCCGTAGACTCACTTGCCCTGCATTATCAGAATGCTGTGGTCCAGGTGTAGTAGTGGCCAACACAATCATATAAAATACTAATTTGTAACACACGTCACAGTGTTTGTTTGATTGTTAATTTATGTATGTAAAATAATTTATTATACAAACAAGAAAATAACAAACAAAATAAATAAGAACGCAAAATGTACCTATGTACAAAGGTGAACTTAACCCTTCAAGAGATCTTTTCCATTTGACGTTATGTTAGGCACGATTCTCACATGTTTGTAATGTTGTCTTCTATTTATTAGAATCGACTTTCCAAAGGTTCTCAATTAGTTGTTAAGTTTTTGTTGTTGCCATTTTCAATATTAGTCTTTCGATAAACACTCAAGGTTCAAAAGGAGTATGACCACTTTTACGCTATACCGACTCTCCAATTATAGACCCCAAATCGAGCCATTGGCACTGAAACTGCAGTGTCTCGCAGCTTTATTGACCATCGCTTTTCTTTGCGGATCTCCGTTTCACTTTTGCCGGGTTGCGGTGTTTTCCCGCTGAGTCACGCGTTTCCCGCGTTTCACCGCGGCGCGGGCGCAGATCAAAGCACCGCGTGCTTTGTCGGCGGGAAACATGTGAGGTTGGCTGACCACTGCGAGGAAGCTGAATTTTATTTATATAGGTAGGTCGTTTAGGCACGACGTTCGAGATGGATAAGGGAATACACTAGCGTGCAAAAATAACGGTTGCTTTTGTAGAGGATTTTATTACGTGACCACTCTTTAATTTTGTATGTGCCTAAATAAGTATTATGATTAATCGTGTTATTTTATAAACATTGGTCTACAGCTTGGTAATAATATTATTGTCAGCCAATTAGTCTTTGTCAACAGTACCTACTGCCATTTGGCATGTTTGTTTGGTATTTTATATGATCGGATCAGATTCACGTGATATGGTTTGGGCAACTTTCTTCAAAAATTGATCATAACATGGACATAATGATTTTTTAAGACATAATACACTGACAGTTTATTCGATGGCATAATTAAATAAAAATGTTTACCTTTGTATCCGCGTACAAATGTTCTATCAAGATTATATTTTACTACTTTGTCGGCGTAAATATGCCAAATTACGGCTTTAAAGGACGAGTATCAAGAGTGTTTGGATAAAACCCCGGACAGATGAACAGACAGACAGACAGACAGACATGGCGAGACTATAATAGTTTATAGTTAGGAACTCCAAAAACTCAATAGCTCATACTGCCTTCATATTATGTATTTGAGGCTAGGAGATATGTCAAACTTTTCACAATAGCTTAGCTTTAAGTATTCAGTCATCTCGCTAACGAACCGCTAATGAAGACAGTTAGCGATTGATGGCCTCTCTGAGCTGACAAATAACGATTAACTGGCCATTTGAGCAAGAACTAACTTCATTCTGCGTCTTCTTTCGCGTTTTTGTACGTTTATTGCGATGCGAATTAAATACATTACAACACAACGAATCGCTTTGGGCATTCGGATTTACAATAACTAACTGTTTAAAAGGCAATAAAGCTACTCCAAATAATTGAGGATCTCTGCTTTGTCTTTCTAGGAATCCCAAGACCAGATCTTGACGCAATTTTACTAAAACAACTCCTGAGATACAATTAGGTATTCATAAAAAAATCGGTAGAGTTTTGGCGGAGAAATCAACACTCAAAAATTTTAGTTTGAGGCTCCTTGGAAGTTGTTAAAATATTCCGTGACAATAAAAACAGTGAGAGTCCCTAAAACCGCATTTACAAATAAAGTTCATCATCCTAGTATTCAAATATTAATACCAACTGCTAGTTCAACTACCAATTTTGAAACACTCCGGATATATACAAAAGTTACGGCTATAATTAATGCCGGAAAACGCGGCATTCGAATCAATACTTACGTAAAAGTAAGTCAAGTAAATTCTACTAATTTTCCGAGTGTGTAATTCCCTTCTTCATCCAAGCGTTTCTGTCACGAACGACGCGCACGCGACGGTCACGTGACCCGGTCATTTATACCATTGTTTATTATTTAACTAACTCCAGTAGTAAATACTGATGTTTATTCCATACCGCTTTCTCTAAAGCAATGCGCTTAGTAGAAAAACATATCAAAGTGATTCTCACACTACATGAGGTAATCAGTGGCTATATAACTTAATTGACTGCTATAACCGTACTGCGATGGCTGATTAGTTTAAAATTATGGCTCATTATGTGTAATGAAAACCTCAATAAAACAGAAACAGGGTTTCTTTATAATTAGTAATATTTAACACGGTCCAGCCAGGTTAGCACATACCTAATGTTTTAATACGTAGTAGTGTACCAATTAGATAATGAGTAATGACTTAGCGCCTTACATTTCAATACTAATGTAAGTATGTTTCCTTGTTCCAGATGTCTCCCGTTATAAGGTCGTGCGCCATTATCTGGCTGCTGGCCGCTTACTGTGCAAGCGCAGAGCTTGACCAGAACACCACCTCCACAACTAAAGCCATCCGAACCACCATTCTGCCGTCGCGCACCACACGGACGGAGCTCAAGGTCTCTCGCAGTCTCAACCCCGACTCCACTCAAACCGTCAATGTCAGAACCCGCTCTGGGCATATGACCCAACTTATTGTCAAAAAGAAGGACAAAACAACCACCGTACCCACCACGACGGTAGCTCCAACCACCGCCCCCATCAAAGAAGAAGTGAAAGTTGAATCCACAGAAGACACCAGAAACAAAACAGAGAGCAGAGACCAAAGAAAACTCAATTTCGTAAGCAAGTTGAACAGCGATTTGGCAGGTTTTGATTATTACTTGAACCGTAAAGTTGAAGAACCCTTCGATATCAAAACAGAATACGGAAACTGGTCACCGGTAGCGGTTTACCCCGAGTCACGCATCCAAGAGGGTGGTGGCAAACAACCAGAAAGCGATCCAGAAACATTCGGCTACTATCCCACTTACGACAACGAAAAGCAAACAGAAAACAAAAGGGTTTACATAACCTCGACCAGCTTCATGGACTACGGGGGACCTATTAACAACTATAGGTTCGATCCCAGTAATCCAGTCATCAAAAACGACAGAAACCCTGTTTACATCGAAGTAGTCAGCACGAAGGTTTCTGACGGAGAAGGAAGGTCCTCCAAAGTACCTGATCCAGTGGTTATCAGCTCCGATCCAGTATACACTAAAAAAGTGACAGAGAAATTTAACAAGCGTGGTAGATCAATCCTGACACTGGGTGATGACGGAATACCAGAAATCCAGGGCGTGAGAATGCCTGATGATGAGTCTGACAAAAAGACATGGCGTAACGCTAGAGTAGTCAACGGCGAGCTCTTACCGTACCCGGAAGGATACAGCCCACCTAAAGCTATACCAGAAGCTGACGTGTATCCAGACATTGCTGCCGCCGAACCCGCCCAAAGCTTCGGTCCGTTCACTAAAAACGACAATTTCGAGCCAAAAGACGGACCTTTCACCAAACTAGATAACGTCAAGTTCGCCGGCGAAGACATCGGCCCGTACATGACTAGTGACAACCCTGTATACGCGTATAAGCAGAAAAAAGACAATCATTATTTGAAGTCCGGCTACGGTCCTTTCACTAAGGCTGATAATTCGAAAGTCGCCAATTCGAAACTCATTGAATACATAAAACAGATTAACGAGCAAGAATCGAAACGCGATTATTTCAGCGGGCGGAGCTCCCGCGCGCATGACATGGAGTACGCTGAGAGCCACATCCAGCGCCGCATGCTGCAGCACCCTGGGGAAGCCAACTACCCCAACTCCCTCATGTACACTCCCGAGAACTCGAAACCAGGATTCGACGAAAGCGTACGCAACCCCGTCCTACAGTACGCACATCCTGACTTAGGAGTCCAACCCGCTAAAGCGACCCGCGACCACCCCGAATACTACGAAAACAAGGAACGGAAAGTGAAGTACTACACGACGAACGTGCCTAAGAGCGCTCACCCCTATCCCATGGAACCCATCGATGGATACGGCCAGCAGCGCTCCCAGGGCAACATCAACGGTAATAGATACTACGAAGACGAATACAACAAGTTCTCTTACTATGAAAACAGCCACACAAGTCCTAGATACCCCTACAGTTATGGCTACATCAAACGAGTTCCTGAGCCATCTTTGTGGAAGAAATTCACTGACTCAATGAAGGATACTCTCCACAGCGCGAGTCAAACTGTTCAGCAGCTAACTAGGCCAATCACAGACCCCATTGCGAAAGTAACTCAGCCTATCTTTGATCCTCTAGTTGAAGCAACACATAAAATATCCCATAACTTAGGTCTGTACCCATCCAACTCTCTGCAAACTCAGAGATATGCTCAGGATAAGATCGGCGTGGCGGCTGCCGCAGCGTCTGGAGCTCCCGCTATGTTACCAGCTCTAGGTTTGATGGCTGGAGGAGCAGCGCTAGGCCTAGGCGCCGTAGCCATGGGCAGATTCCTGGATGTTGACCTAATGCGTAGTGCAGGTCTCAGCGAAGACTACATCAAAGACCAAATCGAAAAAGAACATAAACGATCTCTAGCCGGAGCGCCATACGACATTGATCGAAAATTCATCAGCAGGCAGAAGGTCTACGATGACAACTACAAGATGCCTAGTGAAAACGTTTACGTGGTCATGTCCCCGGACGGCAGTGAGGCGACGAGGACGAAACGAGATGTCCTCACCTTTTATCAAGATATTCAGGATTCTAACTATCAGGGAGGCGATCTGAAGAGGGTAAAGCGGCGGCAACGGCGCTCTCTGTCTGAGGATATGCCTGATGAGCTGCAGCACTTGGACGGCAGTCCAGGGACGTCTTCGCTGACGGCAGCAGCGATGGACCTGGTGCGGCAGACGGACTGGCGCGACTCCCAGTGCGCCAAGTTCACCTTCTGCCGGGTCCTCACTTCACAATCCTCAGACTCTATCTTCGCAATGGAAAAGAAGATGGAATCACTACTAAAAATGTGAGTAGTCTTCCTTTTAAACTCAAACACAATAAAAAAAAATACAATGACATACCTATCAGCAACAGGCTTCGTCAATCAAATGTTCTCATTACACCGGCAGCCTTGCCCCGCTGGTTTGCAATAGAAACCGGCTTGACCCAAATCGCGGATGACCTCCTTCATCCCTCAAACGATGACCCAACTTTAAAAAAAAGAAACATTATTTCTTGTCTTCTTCATACTTACCTATATTTGCCTCCCTTCCTAGCGAGTAAATGTAAACAGTCAGCTTGGACTGCTTGAGAAAATCCCTGGTTTAATTAATTAATTTGTAATGCATGTGTAGCTCAAAAAGTTACCTCACTTGATATTATTCATTCTTATGCATTTAGCTAATTTGCCACGTGAAATGCCTTCCTTATCCAATACGTAACCGAGTAGCAGACGGGGCGGCGAGACTAAAGCTACAACTGCAATAAAAGTTATCTCCTATGTAATCTTAACTAGCAATTAGGGCTCCATTGTAACTCCAATCGCAACACAAAAAACACTAGACATTCCCACGGCTTTTTACGCGATTCCAAACGGCAAGTAAATATAACGTCTCCATTAAAACACATGACTGTCTTCGCGGGTTGCGCAATGAGTTTCACTTTCCAAAGGTCGCCGCGGAGCTTAGCGGACACTTGCTAACGTACAAACGAGTTGCGTAAACTTTCCTCACAAACAACTCGGTGGAATAGTAAACAGTGACCTCGTGGTCGTTGTGTCATGTTACAATCTTCCAATGAATGTCATTTGAATATATTACGTACTAGAGCTAGTTAAAATGATATCTACCTATATATTCTAGAATTAGTTGATCTGTCAACATATGACGTTACTTCCGACCGTTTTAGTGTTAGCCACGATTTAGCTGAGCTAGTAGTCGTTCATAATTGAAGCAAACTTTGAATGTAGTAAATTACAATAAAACCATTCGTGCGACGTGATTTTTTTTGCCAAAAGTCGACGCACGAGTCAATAGTCAACGCTCGTGGAACCGTAAGGCTGCCAATGTCAAATAAGTTGTAACTGAAAACCAAAAAGCTAATAGATTAAAAACCTCTAATATAATTTCGACCGCTACTTTCAAAGCTTTCGTTTATCTATTAAACGGTCTAACTTATTTATATGAAACCTAACTTGAACCATCCTGATAAACAAGGTTTTTTTTAAAGCAGCTATGATTCACAGAGGAACAAAGATATATACGTAAAACTAATAATACCCCTCTTTTGGCGTCAGGCGTTAAAAAGGTTGCAAATGGGATCACCTAGTTACACCATTACACTTCCACGCCAACCCGAGTGTATCGATATGTTATCTGTGTACCGCACGTATCGCCGCGGTAACCGACACCGGTGCAAAAGTGAGTGGCGAGTGAAAGTCGATGATCCTCCGATACGTCGCAATTACCGCGCACGCGCCGGTGTCCGCCGCTCTTTACCATTTCCTTCCACTTCTGTTCTGCACCAGCTCCTATGACTAGAGATGGCACCTTGTTCGACACTTTTAGCTGACAGCCACTAATACTGCGCCTCTATACAACACGGTAAAAACAATAACGTATTTGACGTTACGGAATCGTTTTCACTCGGCCGCCATTACGAGTACTATCAACAAAATAAGAGCTATCAAAACGTTGACAATACGATGACAGATCAAACACGATGATATGGTTTTTTTGGAGGCCCTTGACACTTAACTCCTAATTCAAAGATCATCCGGTCATACATTGGTTATTGCAAAACAAATGAATAACCCTTCTCTTCTGTAAAATGAAAATCAAATGCACATCATTGGTCTTTATTTTTGGGTATTTGTATCCGAAAGTTGTGTAATTATTTATTTGTTAAAAAACACACGAACAAAACACAAGATTATTTAAATATGCTGAACTTGAAGTTAAACCTATCTAGATACCCATTACAGTTTCTCTATACCACTGAATAAAGCCATATTGCTTTTGACACGTAAATAAGAGCTAACGTAACGTTGATCATACGGTATGGTTTTACCGATTAGAAAAGAGCACGAAGTGTGCAAAAGCACTGTCAAAATTATAGGATAGATCAACCTTCCTACCTTCACGCCTGTCTCCCAAAGAGGTAGGCAGAGACTAAAGAACGCCAGGTGCACCGGTCCATACATATAACCTTCGCTTCCTCTCCATTCATCAATCTCTTCATGCACTTACGTCGGTTTCGGGTGATCAAAATTTACTTACCTAATCCTGGTATACGCCCACGAAGTATATTGAGTGCTTAGAATCCTACAGAATTATTTGTGCCGGGTTTGTTGATATCCTGTAAGTTGAGTGGACATAGCGATCCCGACCCAGCTCAAGGTCCTACCCCCATCTTTATATCCACTGAAGTTCAGCAAAACCATGTACCAGAGGTATTTTATAGCAGCTCTACGGGGAATGTCTTAGTTTGATAATGTTAGTGTGTTGTATAACAGTTTACGTTGACATCCGGTGAATGTGGACGGCGCAGGACCAGAAGCTGCGGCGGTCCTTGAAGTCGTCCGGCAGCGGACGGGTTAGAGCCCTTTCACACTAGCGTTTTTGCCGGCGGTTTCTCGGCGGAGCGGGAACGCGGCGTGCACGCGATGTGCACGCGGCGTGCATGCGGCGAGCACGCTACGATATCTTCGCGATTAAATGCCGCCAGCGTGCCGTCGCGGTGACGCCGCGTAGACGCGGCGATCAAGTCACGTACGGTCACTACTGTTCTGCGTCACCGCGACGGCATGCTGGCGGCAAATAATCGCGAGCGGGAACGCGGCGTGGACGCCACGTGCACGCCGCGTTCCCGCTCCGCCGAGAAACCGCCGGCAAAAACGCTAGTGTGAAAGGGCTCTAACCCGTCCGCTGCCGGACGACTTCAAGGACCGCCGTAGCTTCTGGTCCTGCGCCGTCCACATTCACCGGATGTCAACGTAAACTGTTATACAACACACTAACATTATCAAACTAAGACATTCCCCGTAGAGCGGCTATAAAATACATCTGGTACATGGTTTTGCTGAACTTCAGTGGATATAAAGATGGGGGTGGGGGGATGGGGGGGGGGGGGTTTCAATTCTTCTAAATTTAATTAAGTAAAGGGAAAGTATTGTCTTTTTATTGCACCTACCTACTTTTTTGATTTCTGTTTCACCTTAAGGTTGACTGGTAGAGAATGCTTGTAGCATTAAGTTCGCCTTTTGTACACTATTTTATTTTTGTGCAATAAAGTATTTAAATAAATAAATAAATAAATAGTGCGAAAGAGCTCTTATGACGGACGCGCTAGTAATGATAACTAGTGCCTATTATTTTATCGATTTTTTTTTCAACGAACGTATTATTGCGCGGAATTGTTTTTGGCGTCGCATGAACTATTTTTTTTGGTAGTCACAAGTATCTAACCTAACCTACGGAATTAATGTTCAAGATATCCTGAAAACATCACGGTTTCAGCAGAAAATGGCCTTTGATGATATAATACAGTCGATGAAGTGTTTGATAAAATGATGGGCGACTGATATTAACAAAATGGAGTGCGCTTATTCGACTTCGGTTATAGACTAGTTGCTTTGGCATAACCAGCCTAAAAAAGTATTTGTCCCTGGATTTTGTATGTTTTCTAAATAGGTATTTAAGTACGGTCACGAGCGTTAATTTGGGACCCATTTTAAGAAAAATATGCATGAAGTCGTCAATGACATTAGAGATGTCAAGACATTTGTAACTTCTAGGAAACTCAACCTTATTGTTGTAGAATGTCAGATTGACTTTGGACCCAAGGTGGGTACCAAATTTAATCTCGTGACTGTACTTAATTCTCAATATAGGGTGAAAGAAATGAACGCCACAGGGACGGCAACTACCTTCAATATTGGCAATAGCCTGTTCTACGCAAAGAAAACTTACTTATATTTTAATAACTACTCTTACACATAACATACTCTTAACCGGGAATCGGACTGGTCGAATATGACAAAACAGTAAAGTCGTGTTTTATGATACAGATCAAAAGGGTCGTTGATACACCTTTAAATTAAATAAAGACCGTAAACAAAGAATTCGACCAGTTCGATTCAAAAAGATATTCAAAAATTCATAAATGTAGTTTTTTTTGTTCAAAAATAAATGTCAGTCTCCTTTGCGTAGAACTTACAATTTCCAATAGAAATGGCAAAATGTTGGAGCCAATCAATGGCCGCTAACTTCACACCGATATATTAAAGGTAGTTGACGTCCTTGTGGCGTTCGTTTATCATCCTGAATATAAGTATGTTTATCGTTGTTCAGTACCCATGAACCTAACACTTGCCTAGAAGTTACCGTGGGACTAGGTCAATTTGGGTGAGATTTTCTTGGCATGATTATTTATTATTATTTACCTATACTTAAATACAACTGTGGCAGATAAATAACGAAAATTATAAACAACGTTTTATGGTCGTTGGTAATTCTGTAGCTGTGCAATACTGTGCATACCCTTTGGGAATGAAGGCGTGAGTTTATGTATGAATGTAGGTAAAAACAATTTCATGAAAATCGCGAAAGTGTCGTCTATCATCGTACTTACAATTAGACGCAATATACTTAATTAGAAAACGTGATTAACGAGTTCGAAATATCTCACAACGTCCTGCATGCGCAGAGACACGTCACGTGAGGAGCGCGGCGCGCCGGAGCGTGGCGGGAGCGTGACGGGAGCGTGACGAGTGCGGTCACGCGACGTTTTTGAGGAGCGGGTCAGGAAGGATCGAACGACAGCGTTTGTTTTTAACCCTTGAGGCATAAAGAGGGGTGCTGTGAGTCTTTTGTGTCGGTGTATCTGTGTGTATGTATGTGTCATCCTAGCTGCTAAAGGCGTGAACCGATTTGGATACGGGTTTTTTTCAATAAAAGCTAGATCGATCAAGGTGGTTTTTAACTAGATTTCATGGAAATCGGTTGGGGTTGGGGCTGCTCTGGATGTACGGATCACCGTTATATTCTGTTTTGTATTAATTTAATAGCTATAATTTAATTTACGAAAATTGGCACTATGTGTTGTCAAATACTAAATCGTGTTATTATACGTTACAATAAAAGTTAAAATAATTTCAAATAAACACTCTTGCATAGGCTGTGCTTGGAACGTCGAATGTTTGATTTTCCTGATTATTGAAGTAAATCCATTAAAATTCTCAAATTTAATCTATGAACTCCGTGCATTCGGTATGTTTAAATATTTATATAAATCAATTCTTTAACGTGGAAGGCGTTCTCTTCGAATAATTTATAACTTCACTTAACATTATTATTACTATCTTGCATAAATATACTAACATTACAACAATATAAACCACATCACGAAGATTTATTGCGTTATCCTTGATAGATTTTTGACCTTAACAATAATAATAAAGCAACAATCAACCTGTCTTTAACATACGTATCTCCATTTACCAACAGGTCGGTACTATGACCAATTTGCCATTCTCCATCTACATAAGACCTTGCAGAATCTGGCGCAGCGCGTCTTCCCTTTCCATCACGTACAATGGTGACACCGCCACCCATCCCGATTGCCTCACGTACAGTCAGCCAAATAAGTCATACATACATACAAACAATCACGCCTCTTTCAAGTAGGGGTAGACAGAGACCACTTCCTTCCACTTGCTATGATCCAGACAAACGTCCCTCGCTCCCTCTACACTCATACGTCTCACACACGCGCGTCGGTTAAGGGTACTCCTGACCTGATATCCTAAACCGACGCACCCTTTCCTGGCCCTTTCTTATATGGTCCCGTTCTGATCGCATTAACTCTTGCCTCATATATCTATTTTGTTTGTCTCACTTCATCCAATTTCTCTAGAGTCATGACCAAACCACTTGAGCATTCCTTTATTAATTCTTCTTACTACATCTTCTTTTAAATCACAATGTTCTATCACACCTCCTAATCCTATCACATACGTGCACCCCAAACACACTCATGATTATATACATTATACAATATTCTTATTATACACTATTATTTTGGCATTGAGTGCATTACACAGGCCACTTGATCATAAGTGGACTCTAAACACAAGCCTGCAAATCCGCTGACAGACCTAACCAAGCTGGAAAACCTACGTATCTAATACAACTACACTCAGGAGCAAAAATAACGGGTCAGAGTGCGTTTTTCATACTAAAGAGGCTATTTCAAATCCTTGGCTCCTCGCCAGGGAATGCTTTTAGTGAAATCTAATGATGAATACCCCGAGCATCGATACAGGACTTTCGGAGTGCCTAGGATACCCAACTGAATAAATCTGCGGCTAACGCCGGAATTGTGCATGTTCAGAAAAACATCTAAAATGGCAATAAAATGCAAGGAAATCCAAGTGCCGACCCAAACTCTCCCGCTGTGGTGTTAACTGGTTGTGCGATCAGTTAGGTATCTTAAGAACTTTTGACCTCCTCTATTGAACCTCGGAGTATCCACCATTAAAACTCACTCAAAACAACCCCTGGCGAGGAACGCAGGCTTCAAAATAGTCTCGTTTGTATGAAAAACGCACTCTGACCCGGTATTTTTGCTCCTGAGTGTATGTTATCCTTTCAATTAACACATACGACTAATGGATGTCTTTGTTTTTTATCAAGCAAACGAAATTCAACCTTAGAGTGGCATCACTAATTCGGCTGACTGTACTTTTCCACTTCGGGTCATTTGTGGCAAATGGATGTGGTTGCAGCGGCTGGAAACAGAACGATCATTACCACACTCTTTAAGTTAGTTATTGTTCAGAATTGGTCTATTTTATCAATGTCTTTGAAACGAGCGTTTACTTATTTCTTAACGAGGTTTGTGAAGCTAAAAATTTCCATTCAAAATGCAATAACATTTCTCTTCACTTAAACCTTGGAATTTAGCTCCGGACGTTATCCTAAAACTAAAACTTACTGAACTAACTTTATAGTTTCTCACCTCTAAAATCAATTCGGGTTTCATGTATGTATATATTTCATGTACCATTCTTGATTCCACCATAACTTCTAAACACCTGAGCCGATTTAGACGTGTTAGGTATCGTTAGAATCCTTTCATCATCTCAGGTGACATAGCATACCTAAACTGTTAACAGTGAAAAAAAAACATCGGCGAAATGTCAATTATTTATGTCAAATAAAGTCTTCAGTTTATTACAATTTATAGGTATCATTTGAAAGGTCTTAATGTGACCATCTCAAATACATACGAATATAGTAACATTAATAAACGGGTTTATTAAGATATATCGACGACATAATCAAAAATTTTAAATATTATACTGATTTTTTGAATATGTTTAGGTAAGTATTGTAAAAAATTAGGTCTGTACTTTTTTCGAAGTAACTGTCTGGACCTACATTTAATGCCAAAAAATTTACAGCTACGCGATTTATGCGTCGGATTACACAATGCAATCCTCTTAAAGTTTAATACGGTCAAGATACGTTGGTCTATGATTTTGATTTGTACCTATTGACGATAATAATATTGGCTCCTAAAACCTAAGTAGTAACTATATAATACTGTGATAGCCTTTTTACCAAATCGGAATAATAATAAACACAAGTTATAGTAATTTATAACTTTTTTATCTTGTATTTCCCAACCACACTCGAAGCACTTGAAGTATCAAGAAATGGAAACACTTACATAATATCTGCGAAACCACAACACGATACAAAGTGACTCACTTAGCCTTAAAAAAATCAAACATCCAACAAAGAGCTCGGCACTAAACGGAACAATCAATGTCGTCCATCGCATCACCGAATCTAAGCCACATCCAAAAAAGACAACCACACCTGCGGGCAGACGGCTTGCCGCCAAAAAAACATGAAAGCGACACACTACACAGTTAGAAACAGCAACACAACCTCCTCCGAACGAATAATTCGACATACGCGCGTTCGTCAACGCGGTTGTAAATAGTGTCAGTTAACTAAATTGATGCTAAGAGGAAAGGATCATAAACTAAAGAATCTTCAAGAAAAACGTTCCACTGGCTTTCTTAACTGGCCCTCCCGGTTTGATAGTTGCCTATTGTTATCTATCATCAATCAATGTTGTGTCAATGTCAAACGACTCAGAACGACCATTTTAAGTGACAATATTTGTCCCACTGGACAGTAGCCATTTAACAAAGAATTGAATTGAAGTGACAATATACTGATGTTTTTGATACGACCCGAAACAGTATCGAGATCAGATATCAAGGATTCTAGATACTTCCTTTTAGCAGGTGCTAAAGATTCTTAAAAATAACGAAGTGTAAACTTTTTCGACTGCACTGACTAAACAGCAGTAAGTAAAATTGTCGGCTACTTCTGCATTTTGGAGCAGACAGGCGTTAAACGTGCCTTAAATGCTCTCGAACTGATAATATAGGCTCATTATTTTAGGACGTTGAATAACATACAAAACAAATAGGTCAAATAATATACATGCCACAAATTCCAAACAAAATGATGTTTTGATTTCATGGCCTATTTCTCAAACCTATACCTACCGTTTAGTATGCTAAAGTTAAGGTACTGTTAGTATCAGTGTGTTATGTGGCATAACCTCGAAGTTACGTAAGTTCGGAAGCGGTGAAAGTGTGCGGACGGCATGCCGGCGCGGGCGCATGGGTTACGTCGACGAGACAAACAAGCCTTTTGGACACGGCGTGCTTTTACCTTGATCCTTGACATTAAAGCACCAAAGAAGTGGAATTTAGGTGGATTGCAGAATAGCATGCTTAAGTTAAAAAGAGCTTATTTTATCTCAGCGTTCTTAGCAGTTGTTTCCCTTGGAAACTCAGAAGTATTAATATGCGCTTTTCATTTCAAATGACAAATCGGATTGGGATCTAGATCAACGAACCAAGATAGCAAACCCAGCAAGGGTCGCTGGTCAGAAAAACAGGGACAAAAGTTTTTTCAACGGCTTAAACTATTTCCGTGGGCAGTGGGGCACTCTAAGCTACCATGGAACTGCACCAAGTGTGCAACTGAGGCAGTACTTATGTAAGGGCTTAGTCACTTTTAACGAGTAACGATACGCGTAATTCAACTATTGCTCCCAAAAATCCCCAAGATCAGTAACCAATAACCACCACCACCACCTCCATATATATACCACCATATATATGTACATTATAGTAAACCATATATTTTTAGGAGATATTGTTGGTTTGACGCACTTTCCCCGCAGACGCACTTGACAGACCTAAAATGAGACATAGCATCCGATACAAGAGCACGCCATCTCACTCAATCCAGCTCATCTTCACACCAGCTGTATTCAAATTAACATCATCATTCCAACGATACTTGGGATAGTCGACCACGTCGTCTAATTGATCAACCTAATTCAAATTCAATAGTTTATTGCATATCACATTACAATTCAAGGTGGAACAAAGTATGCTCTCCTGACATGCCTATTCTCTCCCTCTCTCAAGGTGGCCCAGCCATAATAAGTCTAAGAATTCAAGAGCCACTAAATCCAATTACTCCTGGAGTAACATGTGGAGCAGTTTTTTTTTTATGTCATAGAGAAGGCAAACGAGCACACAGGCCTTGCCAGGCTATAACATTCGCATTCGCAAGACTGCAAGCCTAAGACTGCAAATGCGTTGCCAACCCTGAGGACTAAGATGGAATGCCTCTATGCTAGTCATTACACCGGCTGTCTTATCCCCAAACCGGAACACAACAATGCGAACACTGCTGATTGGCGGTAGGTTAATGGATAAGATGGTGGTAGCGATCCGGAGGGACCCTGCACAAGGTCGTACCACCAGCAAAAAGGATATGTAGAGCAACGGTGAACCAGCACTCTTGACACCACTCGCCGCGCCAAACTTCCGCATCCAAATTATGTTCACAAGTCCATAACACGTAAAGCTCTTAACACTCGACGGTTCCAATGAATAACAACACGACCACGACTTAGCAATCGTGTTCTAGCAAAGAGATCGACTAGATAGGCGCTCCGCTGCCCGATGCAAGTGCTCTGATAATGCCGACGTTGATTGATGACTTCTCTCTTGTATTGCTTAACAGCTTGATTCAGAGCCTTTAAGATGCAACTACGATACGTGTAAGACGAGAGCTTTACTCATTTGTTGTTGGGAAGCGACCGCCATGTTTCGGACTTGGGCAATCATATAAAATACACTGCATCGGAGCTTGTCATTGGGTCAAATGTTTCATTTTCGTTTTTTTTATCTCAAGTAGGTAATCAAGTGAGATATCTTATCTTATCTTACAGTTGAGCCCTTTCAGATACACTTCCACCTTTTAGGATCTTTTGTGCAATTACCCTCTTGCACACTCAGCTGTTCGAATGTGCAGGTTTCCTCACGATGTTTTTCCTTCACCGAAAGAACATCGGGTAATGCACTTAAGTAAGAATAACGTATATTTCCTAAAAGTTAGAAATGACGTGACGTCTCTAGTGACTGACGACTTCAAGCAAATTGAAATGGGTATCAAATTAACGTTCGTGATAGTACTTAATCCCAACATTTGATTATGATTTGCGCTGTCTGTCCGTCAGTAACGGAATAGTGAAACATGAACAGATAAGGATTTGATTTGTCTTGTAACTTGTAAAAGCATGCACGTGTACTCACGTCACCCACGGTCAAAAATAAACATCGTAATCGCACAATTGGTACACCTGTCGAGCCGTGCCCTTTGTCGGAGGTTACGACACGACAAATTTAAGATGTTGCACAACTTAGACATTTTATTCGTGACCGTCAAAGTAAAAACATTAAAAAGAGAGTTTATAGTTACAAATAAAACAGGACAACATGCTTTTGAAGCCTTACAAATGGATAAAAATGAAACTAGCGGCCCGCCAGCGGCTTCGCCCCGCTGCAAATTTCCGACATCCCGGGTGTTTTTTTTCTTTCATACAAACATTGTCCTGACAATAAAGAATAGAACAAAAAAGAAATCAGACAAATCGGTTCAGCCGTTCTCGGGTTTTGCGCTTAGCAACACATTTACCGATTCATTTTTACTATATAGATTATGTGCATATGTCGGTATTTAATCAGGCCATATTTTTACAATTTAATTTAATCGTATTTAATAATAATGTAACATGAGAACCTGCACTTTAAAAGTACCCCACGTAATAAGACTTAATAACCCATTACAGTCTCAAAATAACATAAAACCTTCAAACGAGATTTCAGCATTCTTTCCTTTAAACGAATCTTTACATTATCTTTAATATTATATTTATACGCTGAGGCAATTTAACATTGACAACCTTAGGCGAATAGTTTTAAGGTCTAGGATGTTGTTGATCGGTTTAAGGTCCGCGATAAATTGGGTCTTGATTGGCCCTTACCGTGTCCGAACTGTCCTTAATGGAAATATTATTTTCTCAGGCGATTGTAAATTTAGTCAGGTCCTTATAAGGCTGCGGGCGTGGACATGTACAGTCGGCTGCAGAGAAAACTAACCCCCCTGCATACAAGTTGCCTTGCAAAGGGGGTTACATTTCTCTGCAGCTGACTGTACAGACATCCAATTTGATTTCTCTACTAGGCCACTTTGGAGTTCAACGCAGTAGGACCACGCGCAAAAAGCGTTAGAACGTTGCGTCAGCGTATTTATAACTTCGGTTTGGTCGTACTTTTGCGGAATAAAGAAACAAATCTGACGATAGCTTGTTTTAGGGGGCAAAAGCAGTGACCACGAGTCAGCCGTTCTTAGTATCATTTAGTTACCGCACGAGTGTGAAATGGTATCTTTTTACCATTTGTCATCAATGTGGCGCCACCTGGTCGCTGTCACGACACGCTCGGCTAAACTTGCTCGGATGGCTCGTTTTTTAGGGTTCCGTAGCCAAATGGCAAAAAACGGAACCCTTATAGATTCGTCATGTCTGTCCGTCTGTCCGTCCGTATGTCACAGCCACTTTATTCCGTAACTATAAGAGCTATACTGTGGAAACTTGGTAAGTAGATGTATTCGGTGAACCGCATTAAGATTTTCATACAAAAATAGAAAAAAAACAATAAATTTTTGGGGTTCCCCATACTTAGAACTGAAACTCAAAAATTTTTTTTTCATCAAACTCATACGTGTGGGGTATCTATGGATAGGTATTCAAAAATGATATTGAGGTTTCTATTATAATTTTTTTCTAAACTGAATAGTTTGCGCGAGAGACGCTTCCAAAGTGGAAAAATGTGTGTCCCCCCCCCCGTAACTTCTAAAATAAGGGAATGATAAATGTAAAAATAATATATGATGTACATTACCATGCAAACTTCCACCGAAAATTGGTTTGAACGAGATCTAATAATTAGTTTTTTTTTAATACGTTATAAATCGTAAACCGCATTTTACCTTTCATTCAATCAACTCCAATATAATAAAGAATAAAGAAAAACATTTATTTAGATGTATAGTTGTACGGAACCCTACGTGCGCGAGTCCGACTCGCACTTGGCCGGTTTTTTTACAATTGATCCTACTTCTTATACAACATGACGGCCACCCACAGACCTTTTGTTGGGATAATAACACCTATATCTATGACACGTTAATCATTAAGGTATATAAACACCAAATGTGTATCGTTCCAGGATCACGCGCGGCGGGGGCGCGGGCGCAGCCGCGGTGGCCCACCACCTCGGTGACGTCATGGCCGCCAGCCGCGACCACGACTGCTCGCGGTTCTTCTGCGATCGCTACTGATCGTAACACCTGAACTTAAGGACTAAAATACAATGACACAAAGATAGGATAAGGTGGTGATTGTGTTCAGGACTAGAATGCGATGGAAAATGCTTTAAAGTAGGATATTGGTCAAGTCAATAAATTAGAGTGAAAGCGCAAAACGTGAAAATCTACTGAATAGAAGCGATACTATCTCATTGCATGAAATTAAATGACATGAAAACATGTCAAGCGGCAATAAAATTGATAGGCGCGGCTCTCAGTACAATTAAATGTCACGTCGTCGTGTTGCAGTGCAGTTCAGGAGCCCCTGCCAAGACGAGACGCTTGCATTACGCTAACTGGCGTTTCTATTCGTTTCGTTTACTAATCGCGTCACTGGTAGATCACGTGCCTTTTCGTATCACGTCATCTACCACACACGATTGGTTTAAAAACGAAACGAAATGACGCTAGTTAGCGTAGTGCATCTCGGTAGGGCCACCGGCTTAGAGAGATGCTAAACGAGCGTTTCCTGTGCGTAGCGTCGTCGCAGCTGCGTGTTGTTCTACATGTAAATTAGAACGACATGCCACACAATGCGTTGAAACACTTGCGTTTCTCTATTTAAAACGCTCTTGTGGCATCGTTCTTAGGTGTAGTCTTACCTTACCGGAATTAATATAATAATTTCTGACGCTCATCAGAGTGGATTTGAAAATCGTTGCTCAGTAGCGATATAATGTGATTACATATCGACGGTTCTGTGACTCAACCTCGTATATTGAACAATGTCGTGTATAAACTGTCACGCACTAAGTATATATCCGTCGATTTATCATCTACTACTTTGGTGAAGTTTATTATATTAATATATGTACGTACATATAAGCGTATTTTTAGTCGATATATACGTTATGTAACATTGCACTTGTCAAAGTCCTAAGTAAATAAAAATATACATAGGTTCCGAGTTCAAAATTATCACGTCATTATGCTACTGACAAATATGTAAGCTATATTTGGCGCGCCGGCCGAATAGATGTTAGTGACTCCGAATTTGATAATGATAACATTGTTAACTCGGTAACACAGTTCCAAGAAACTTTTCAATTAAAGTCTTAGGTCACAGGATCGAAGCAAAATATCCGCGTCCACTTATAAATGGTCAAGTGTTTTTACAACAAGTTAAGAGCATGACTCAGTGCTGTTCTTTCTTGGAATTTAATTTTTAATACAAGCTACCGACACGTGATAAAAACCCAAGTAAAAACTTGCAAAGTAAATGACAAAAGATACCTTTTGATAATTGAAATCAGTCAAGGGTTCTTTCGATGGAGTTAGTAATCTACGACAATCGGAGTATGCAGGATGCGCCGACGGTGCTTACTTTTGATACATTTTCGTGCACCAGCACGCGGATTCACCAAATGTATATCCGAATCTGGGCGTTCATAGTAAGCGCGGCTCACATTAAGGTCTGTATTAATAAACGGATCTCAACTCTAATGTTTGTGTCGAGATGCGTCAAAAATGACAGTGATCTATGATTTCGCGTTTATTTTGACGTATCTAGTGACGGGCGTCACTGTCAAGATGAGTTTAAATACAGCCCTAAGACTTGACATAACATAAGTACCGAAGTTTGATAATTAGACGAGGTGTTTTACGTTTCCCGGTGAAACGCTAATGTAACTAGAATAATAATTTATTCTTAAACATATTGAATATAGTTTTAGCGAGCAGGGTGATTTCTTATTTAGTAATTTTGTAACGAGGCAACATTTTAAGGTAATTTTAGAGTTGTAAATGAAGCCATACCTTATTCAAGCAATTAAATTACTCATTTTACAGACTAATACAAAAAATAACATATATTTTAATAAAACTGTGTTAAATATGTTTTTCGACGCCATATTTGTTGCTAAGTTTGCGTCGAATGGAACTAAAAATTATAGCACCCTGTATTCGGCCTAAATCACATCAGATCTGTGTATTTATCGTTACCAAATAATTATTTATTTTTATAATTTATTCCTTTTAATTAAATAAATATTTTAAACAATTAATGCATATAAGAACCCTTTTTATGCTTTTCTATTTTAAAGATACTTCTCCGCTACTCTTTATCAATAAGTAAACCTAATTTAATTATTTGAGAAGGAAGTGGATAAAATAAACATCCAATGATGATAAAGTCCAATATTCTTTAAATGTATAAGTTATCTTTATGACTGTACTTCCGGTATTTGTAAGAAAATTGTATTTATTTAAATTATGAAAGTGCTCTATAAGTTGTAAATAATGCTTCCGTGTAAATTATTTATTTATTACAAATTAAAATTTAATCAAAATAAATAGTTTTATTCAAACAAACCGTACTTAAACTGAATCTTATTGTGTAAGTGAGAGGGAATGCTACCTTATTTAACTTTTACCGCCATTGAAGGATATATCCGCGCCACAGGTTCACCGCCCACGACGGATTAATCCGTCAACGTCGACAGTGAAGAAGTAAGGTGCATATCGACGGTTCTGTGACTCAACCTCGTATATTGAATAAATTCCAGTATAAACTGACACGCACTAACAATAAGTAGGGTAAAGTCACCAGTGGTCAGCCAGAGACCAGTAGTCGACCTTATATGAGTGCGAAGAGTGGGAAATATATATTTCGTACTCTTTCCACTCATACAAAGTTTACGCAGAGGCCGACTACAGGTATCTGGCTGACTACTGGTGACTTTACCCTATGCATGCATTTGGCGTACTTAGTGAGTGTCAGGAAGGGTTTATACTGGACAATATTATATACTCGTACGAGGTTGAGTCACAGAACCGTCGATATTTAGGAAGAATGGGGTGAGTACGGACTGAGAGGTGAATTGGGTCCAATAAAAGATTTTCTTCGCGACCCTGCCGTTCCGGACGCTTACCCGTGGTCCCACTACTTCGTCCCACTGCTCTTTTGCTGTGAAGCAGGGCTCCGTCGACGGCGGCCTGTTTGACCTTCGGGCATTTATAGATACCTAACGAACCTAACCTACCCAGTTTTGGTATCACAATTAAATTGTATGACAAAAGCTGGGTGCAACTTTTTCTGCGGTGGGACAAAGAAGTGGGTCCACGGGTAATAGTGTAAATATACAAGCGTAGGAATGTTTTGAATTTGAATGGCGCTTAAAAAGCAACAAGAATGTGGTTCTTTTGCAGTCCTGCTTTCTTAATCAATGAAATGAATCAAATTATTAATAAAAAAACAGATTGCATTAAAAATATATCTCTATTTGAATAAGTTAGTTTCTTTCACACTTTAGTTTTAATTAATCTTAACATTTACGTACTTTTTGGATTCCCTGTCAAAGTGGTAGCATCAAAGTGTTCGATAATAATGTATACATGTTTAGCTTGCATTTGAGACCTAAATTGTTATAATCATACGTCGCACTCTAGCGGGCATTTTGCGGGCACGTCATTCGATAAGGTTTACAAATAAATAAATAAATCTTCAAGATGCCAGAATACGGTATTTAGTATTTGTAAGCACTTAGTATTTATTACCTAGTATTTGTAATATGCAAATCCAAGTAAAGTACCTTAGTAGTTAATACAGTACGTTAGGTAGGTATCTACGGCTAGCCAAATTAGCCGAGTATACTGATGTCATTCATTTTTAAATAAAACAAGTAATAATACTAAGTACGTGTACTCGTAAACTCCGTTTTTTTTTGGAAACCTTATCAAATGACGTGCCCGCAAAATGCCCGCTGGAGTTCAACGTATGGTTATAATTTTAAAAAAACTACGATACGAACTTTCAAGTTACTGGAGGTAAGCTCGTGCTCGGGGTACTGCACCAACTCCATAGATCAGAATACTCTAGTGTCGAATAAGTACAGTAGTAGAAGTCGATCCTGACACATTGCACAACCACGAAGGAGAAAATACGTTTAGTAGTGTTTTACTGTTAACATTATTAAGTATCAATATTCAGAAACTTCATGATTGTGGAATGTGTTACGATTGACTTCCTTTTTGCTTAGTACTATGGTAGAAAAAACCTTGAAGAATACAAAATATTTACTAATGAAAAGATATACAAAAACATAGAAAACATGATATAACATAAGGAACAACATTTCCAATCAAGAAGCGGCTACGCCACGGTCGCGGCAGCGGCGCGCCTTCTTGTTCCTGCCGAAATAAAATTTAGCCTTTCATATATTTGGATTTAAGTAATTCTAAGATGGAGATAGTCTCGTCAGTATGAAATTTTGGGAATTTTAAGAATTTACGATCCCGCATTATTGGCTCTAAGTCAATTTGATATTTCGTCTAAATTAAGAGAAAGGTGTTATGAAATTTGGTCGTAATGAAACCTAGTATATATTGTGACCTAGTCCCAAAATAATATCTAGGCTTGTAGGTACTAAATGTACCTAACAATTAACTAACGAAGTGTATTTCTTTCTACGCAATATACGACATACTCGTATATCTGCACTACAATACAATGTTACCGCCAATGACCGATTAATCCGTCACGGTCGACATCCTACAGAAACGTATATTAGTATTAATAAAGTTCTTTGTTGGTGCGTAAAACGCTGTTATATATTTTTTTTTTAAATGCTAACAACATGTTAGAACAGTTTGACTGCAGGATTGTGTCCGTAAATAAATCTGCTTTTTTACATATAAATAGCTTACAGTATGTCTTACAGTATGCCTAGTACGGAAGTGAGTCTAATAAAAAAAAATTGACTACCCTCTTAAATTTACGAATATTTGACTCGTGCCGGATATCCTCGGGCAAACTGTTCAACACATCTGGCACCTGTTCAACACATCTGGCTGGGTTCTATCACCAAAGTAATTATACACTCTAGGTACCTCAAATTTACCCGCAGATACCGACGACATTGTGCCATAATTATGACTTATCCGAGATAGGTTATGCTCTTGACTATCATGGTTATTTAAAGCTCTAAGGTCTTTATGTTTTACACTAACTGGAAGAATTATATCACGTATTTATTTTATATCATCATATTTTAAATCATAAAAAATCCCCATCACGTGTGTTATTTTCTAAATGTGTATTAATTTCATTTGTGAATTTAGCTAAAAGTGAAACCACGGCAGATTACACACACGTAGCACATTTCAAGAAAAATATGCTTGAAGTCAATTTGCAATGTCATTACAGATGTCAAGTAATTTGTAACTTTTAGGAAACTCAACCTTATTACTGTAAAATTTCAGATTGACTTTTGACCTAAGGTGGGTATCAAATTTAATCTCTTGACTGTACCTAAGTTAGAGCAAGTCATTGGTATAGACAACAGCTGAAGTAGGCAGACATTCGAAGAGCTCAAAATTATCTATACACACGCTTTTAAATCACTTGACACTAAAATCGTGTATAGATAATTTTGAGCTCTTCGACTGTCTGCCACTTCTGTTGCTGACCACCGCTGGGGGTTAACCTTTCAAACGCTACGTCAAATATAAAAGACGTCACTCACACGCCGATGACAGCGTAAAACAAAAGCTAATGACGATGGTTCGGGTTTCCATAGCGAGGTAAGATTAATGCGAGCTATGGAGTCGACATCAAAATTAAAACTCGCGAAATAATACAGATGTAGTGCATCATTGTTTTCCTTCGTATTTTCACGGAAACGTACGAACGCGTCTTGCTATTTCAGTCGGTCACAGTACAAAAAGTACTGAGGTTGACTGAAGCTGCATGACACGTTCGTACGTTTCCGTGAAAATACGAAGGAAAGCAATTATGCACTACACCTGTACCGAGGTATGAAAACTCCGAACCCTGCTAATGACACGCAGGTCTATTTTGAGTTTAATGGAAATATACATTGTTAGGGTGAACTCACACCGAGAAGGTACACGAAAAGGTACACATTTCATTGTAAGAATTCAACGCTGCGTGGTGCAACGTATTCTGAATTCTCACAATGAAATGTGTACCTTTTCGTGTAGTAAATAAAGTATATTTTGAGTCGCATGTGCGCGCAGCGTCGCGTCACGTCGCGTCTTGGTGTGAATTGACCCTAGCGTGGAACTAGTGGTGCGGATAAATCCGCCAATGGCTTTGAGAAGTTTAAACTCGGTAGTTTGCGATCACTAGACACCCTGAGCTATGAGGCATCGACGCCTCAACAGTGAAAGATAGATGAAAAGATACCGATAGCAGGCAGTAGCTGTATACCGTCAGTCGGCTTGTTTGCACGGCCCGCCCTCCGAACAGTGAAGCGCTGCAACAGTCAATACCATTTACGATTACGCCTGAGGCAAACGGTTTATCAGAGGCACAGTGTATAGATAATAAGAGTTTCGTGAAACAATCAGCAATCTGAAAACGCGAGTACCCGTGCTGCATCAAGACTGAGGAAGTTCTAATGCCCCTTGCACTTTAAAATCTGTCAATGTGTTTAGCCCATCAGGGTCATAAAGGAACGTAGAAATCCCAAAAAACCTGTTTTGTGGGTAATCGGATGAAAAGAAAGAGTCCGCAGCTGCGCTCCGCTATAAGTACGTACGTGGGTTGCATGGCTCGCAAGGCTCCAGTTCGGATTCCATCAAGTACATCTGAGGAAGAAAACATGCTTTATTAATTTTATGGCTCATTCAAAAATATCCGATACGTCTATTTACTAGAGACCTAAACACGTGCCAGATATTTTAAACGCAATGATGGATAGGACATTCTATGTCAAGAACTGTATCTTAAGACCATTTTGTGTAAAAAGCAAGCAAAGGCTTCTTATTTATGGTACAGTGTATTAACAGTACTCGGCTGTCTCTCGCTTTCAACACACACTTTGTCAAAATACACCGACATATGGATACGGTCAGCCAAGAGAGTGGTCTACCAGTTTTGACAAAGGTTTCTGCGATATCTAATTATCACTAAGGTTGACACTTGTCACTGTCATAATATTATTGCAAAGGAAGATCGAAATTGTTGTATCATGACGTGCAAATGAACTTCAACCGTAGTGGTAGACCGTATGTTTGGCCCACTGTACACGTTCCCAACAAAAAAAAATATCTTTGCGCCTCACGACACTGACAATAAAGTTCGTGTGTAGAAATATATATTCGACGCGATAGCTGCATAGATATAAATGCCTTCGACTGAAGCATTTAATACATAAACCAGAAGCTGCTATGAAACCAGAGTACGACACCTATGTTAACCGAGCTGCATCGACGACGAAACCTTAGACCAAAGTTACGAGAAGTGCATAACAAGGTTTATTCTTGTATCATTTATATTTCATCCAGATGCAATTCCCGCCACGATTACGTAATTAATCTATTGGTTTAATTGAAAACAATAAGACAAGTATTAGTCGTCGTTCGTAGGCGTTCACTTTACACAATAAACTTTCGGTAAAACAAAAATAAATGCTTTACATAGTGTTACGCCGATGGGATAAGGCGTCTCATTTTCAATCGTGGATTTTGCTGCTTTACCAGATACATACTCGGCACATACCAGATTATCAAAATTTCGACCAAGTTGCCGTTGTTTTCAGGCGCCCGAAACATGTTTTCAGTCCGTTTAAGGCCAACCCCGAAACTAGATCAGATTACGCCATAATCTGAAAAGCCATTTTTGTACTCGTCGATTAAAATCTGTGTATTAAGATTTCATAGAGAATACTGCAACGTCACTATTTTCATCGTTGACACTTCCGAAACAACCGAAATAACCATTTCGATACGCTCAAGACAACTGAAAAAAATTTGAAAATAGAACTTCGTATTTCAATAATATGTGTCCTTGTTTAAGGAGACTCGATCCGATACAAAATTGCCAATCTATGGTGTTTCGGAACGTAGCAGCGTCGCGTCATCTGTCAAAAATCTATTTAAACCTGCTTCTGTATCCAGTGCATAAAAAAAATAAAAAAACTACGGTTTGTAATTGGCTAGTTTTTAGCCAACAGAACAGCACAGTACTGCAACAATTACGGACGCCGTGGTTTGATACAAATGTCGATGTGGTGGTGATTGTATTAATGACTTAAATTATTAATTTTAATGAACTCGTACAAAAAGTATTGTTCACAATAGTGTCATAATCAAGCTTTTTAATCTCGTACCTTACTTAGGCCACTCAGCAAGCTTCGTGGCCTAAACACGGTACTCGACTAAAAAGCTCTCTATTATAACACGATTATGAAAATAACTATTTCAGGTGTTTTCAAAACCCCTTATGGACCTTTGAAGTTCATTTCAGTATAAGGCAATTTTCGACTAAGAGTGAAAGAGATAGCATAATTAGAACGAGACAGCGACACTGAGAACCTTCGAGAAGCGTGTGAAAGAGATAACACGATTAGAAATGAGACAGCGATACGTAGAACATTCCAGACCCGCGAGCCAAGGACGTCGCGATTGGAAGCAAAACGAGGTAGCAAGGCGTAGATCATTCCAGCAACGAATAGTCGCCAGCGTCGTCGGACACGGGAACTATAAAAATGCGGACCGGTTGCAAGTGATTCAGTCTTTACTTTTGTCCTGGGAGCAAAGTAGCATTCTACAATAGTTTAATATCGAAGGTCGACGAGTTCTTAAATGGCGTCCGCGTACCGGAAGACGGAGTGTGGTTAGAATTTTCTTTGAGTTTGCGCGAAACCGATGGATGGAACCGGCGCGGGACCGAGCCTTGTGCAAACCTTGAGGGAGGCGTATGTCTTGGCTGAAATGATGATGATGACGACTGGTGTGTCGAGTAGATTGTAGTGACGTGCCGTACCTTTCCGTCGTCGCCCTGGCCAACGAACTTGTGCATGATGGTGGGCGGCACCGCGGGCGGCTCGCAGTGCCCGCGCGTCGCCGCCGACAGCAGCGTGTGAGACCCGCCGACCCAGCGGAGGCATGTGTGCGTCCTGAAGAGAACCACCCGATACAATACTACAAGTGCAGCAGTTAATACCAGCGGTGACCAGGTAGAGGGCACAGACCCTGGAGGGGCGCGGGGTCTGTTATAGAAGCTCACACCGTATAAAAGTCTAGTTACGTTACTAAATACCAGTACGTAAGAGCATAGACACATAGTGGACGATTGGACGACGCGCTGGCCTAGTTGGTAGTGACCCTGCCTACGAAGCTAGCGGTCCTGGGTTCAAATCCCGGTAAGGGCAGATGTTTGTGTGATGAGCGCAAATATTTGTTCCTGGGTCATGGATGTTTTCTATGTATTTAAGTATATATTTCTCTATATAAGTATTTATATCGTTGTCTAGTACCCATAGTACAAGCCTAGAGCTTAGTTTGGGACTAGGTCAATTGGTGTGACATTGTCCCCTGATATTTATTTATTTATTTATTTTATAGTGTTTTAAATAAATTTCAGGAGACAACTGGCCTAAGTATTATTAATGGAAGGGGGGTCGGGTTTCATAATTGCAATTTTGTATCCCTGACCCTCACCCATGTCCTTCGGGTCTACATAATTCCATTTTGTGTCTGGTCTGCCGCTGGCTCTACGACTAGAGGTGGAAAAATGTGGTGAGAAATTTCATTCAAGGTCAGATGGCCTCCTCCCTTTGTATCCCCGCTATCGCAGCCTACTCTCCTGCATTTTATGTCAAATCTCGCCTATCAAACCTCCTTGCCAATTTAATCAAGCCTAGTGACGAAAATTTTCCATCTGACGACTCCGGTGGCTTCCTCCCGAACAGGCAGCACCTCAGACAGGATGGGCAAATTGGGCAACTTGCCTTCAGGTGATGTCCTTTGGATCAATGAGCCCGGCACCAGCCATGAGTTCCGGAGACTACCTGAGATCCGGCGGCTTCCACTCGAACACGCAGTGCCTCGGACAGGATGGGCAATTTGCCTTCCTGTGATTTCTTTCGGGTCAATGAGCCCGGCACCAGCCATGCCCTACCTGAGGTCCGGCGCCTCGGGCGGCTTCCACTCGGGCGCGCAGGGCTGCTCGGCGGGCGCGGGCGCGGCGCCCTCGCCCCGCGCGCGGGACGCCCGCGCCGAGGGCAGCAGCGGGGGCTTGCCCGTCGTGGCGTCTTGGGGGTCCATGACCGCTGGCACCAGGCACACCGCGCACACCGCGTCCTTCGCCAGTTTGCGCGTGAGGATCGCCGCCTGGACATTGCAAGGCAATATGTACTTCAGAAGGACCGTGGTAAACAGACTTTGTATTTTTATACATACTTATCCGTACTATAAACGCCTGCGATTTCGCTCGTAGGTAAACGTGAAATAAAAATATTCCCCGTTTGGTTTATATTTGAAATGCTTTATTATCGCTACTGTGTTAAGCAGTATAATAACAACTGAAATACAGTAAAAGATAAGTGTTGAGTTAAAAACGTCACGAAGTTCTTGATTCTAATCCTACCGCCGCCTGCGCCCTATGGGTGGCACGACGGAACCTGCGCCTTCCATAACTTTTTTCCATTAAAGTCACGATGGTTCAGCAAAAGCATTCACCAGATATATGTGCAACTCTAGAGGGAGTATCTGATTTTATTATATTAATTAGTGTGTGGTATAACAGTTTATATTGCAGAGAATGTGACAGTGCAGGGGTATTATATGCGCAATAACAGTCTTTCGGCTAACATGAATCATGATGACAGGCCTACGGAACTAAAACGAGTACACTGACAGTAGGGCTCCTCTACAATGATTGGAGTTTCTTTCAAGGTTAGTGAATTCAGAATGAAGTGAGCCGCCAGAGAATCAAGGTGGTCGTCATAGCTCTTAAGTTAGCAAGTTGAAGTGGCAATGGCTAGGTCGCATCGGTCGCGGAACCGACCACAACTGGTGCAAGTGTGGTCTAAAGCGGAGACCTAGGTGTTCTTATCTTAGTGTTGGCTGCCCTCCAGCCACAAGGACGAGAGATGTAATGCGCAAAACAGAGGACAGGGTTTTGTGGCGCGCCTTACAAGAGGCCATTGTCCAGCAGTTGACTGCTATGGGCTGAGATGATGATCACCTTAGGCTCCCCGAGAATGAACGCCAGGCGCTTGATCTTCTCGTCGATCTCCTGCAGCTGCTTCGTGGTGTCCTGGCGCGTCTTCATCAGGTCCGTGTGCTCGGCCTTGCGTTGAACCACCCCCGTCACGTCCTTCAGCGCCGCCTGCCACCCACCGCCACCACCGCCGGCATTAACACTCAACGATAAACAGAGATCGGACAAATGGGCCTCATTACCCGCAATAATGTGGACATGACTCCAAACAAAATTAAATTACATTAATTGATGATCCTTTGCAAGACAGTGATAAATAAATAATACGAAAACTTGTTATTGTTTAGATTTATTAAAGGTAATAAACCGTGATTTATATAAATTATCCGTGGTTAGTTTATTCCTTTTCACGGCTAAAATAAACTTATGAGGTGAAAAGCTCCTTTCGCTACCCACGGATGTTAATGGAGCTAACTTAAGACTACGCCGAGCGTCCAGTGGCGCCCTCATGACTATTATTGTGTTTACTAATAAACTAAAGTATTGTCTTGAAATCGAAGGATGTATTTTTATTGTACAAATGAATACACAATTTATAGGGTATATGACTTAACTTAATAACAATTGGACTATGAGTGAGTAACTTAACGGAAAAAAGTGGCCACCTTTTCCCGTTAAGTTGACTACGCGTAGGTTAAAGGTTATTAAACTTTGTCTTGTGTACTATACATTGTGTATTCATTTTTACAACAATAATACATGGTTCTATTTCAAGTCAATACTTTAGTTTATTAATAAACACAATAATATAAATGAGGGCGCCACTGGACGCTCGGCGTAGTCTTAAGTAGATAAGTATTAATAGTCTTGTTATTGTTATTGTTATGTAACCTATATGCTTGCTTTTTTTACATTTCCATAGACTATACTTAGTTGTCTTTGTTTTTATTTTATTGATTCTGTTTCCTTTGTGTTGCCAACTTCACCAGGCTACAAATTTTATGGTCGTTTGAGACGTTCGAGATAATCTCGAACAAATGATTGTGTTTGATCCTTGATGTTTTTCTTTTAGCGTTGTTTTGTGTTAAGTGTGTCACTTTCCGTTTTTTCACCAAGCGGTTCCAACCGAAGACCAGTGCTGGCTTTACGGCTAGCGAATGCTGAGTTGGGACCGTTTCGCAACATTTTTTCTGTGTCTTGATATTTTTGTATCTATGTAATGTGGTTTTGTTTTGTTGCGAATAAATCGCTGCTTGAATACAAAAGCGCCACAAATCAAAAACAAATATAGTTTGATTTAAAACTGAAAGTATATAGCATTCCGATTTCAAATGCAACACAGACACATTTTGTTTTGCGTCGCTTTTGTATTAAAGCAACGAAATGTCTCTTTATCTTTATCTTTATCTTGCAAAGGATCAAAAATATTTTTGGTGTAAGTACCTAATCAATCAATTTGTTTAATCAAAATCTTTGGAGCCTTGTTCACTTAATTGCGAGTAATGACGCCCATTTGTCCGATCTGTGACGATCAACAAGGAAGCGACCACGCTGCAGTCGGTTTTTGTACCATTTGAACCAAAGGTTGCATTTTATATTGACAATTTGGTTTGCCTAAAAGCCAATACCACGTTTCTACATAATTATATAGTATGTTAACCAAAACTAGTAGAAAAAAAGATTGAATGATTAATACAAATTATATTAAACGATACATACAAAGTGGTTCACGGTTTTAATGTAGTTACAGTTGCCCAAACAATCTTTTTAATTGTATTGATTACATAAACATAAACTCACACCTTCATTCCCAGAGCAGGGTAGGCAGAGCTACAGAATCACCAATAAATCACTACAAACTTGTTGATTCTGTAACCGCATTTTGCACAATTAGGCTAAGATGTTTACCAGTGTATAAGTGATAGGTTGCAAGCCCATCGACTAACACTACCAGCCTTTATTCCCTTATGGTGTGTTCCTATATTCAAAACCGTGGATAGAGTTGTGACGTCTCGTTAAAATTTGATATTTGCTACGTACAAAATGTGTCAAATTGTAACGAGACTTTACAACTATATCTGCGGTTCTAAATATAGGACCGCATATAAGTCGCAACCACACGAGGATATAGATAATATAGATTAAATCTCGCATATTGCCTTTGAAATAGTTCTAGTTTTCCGTATTAGGACCATTTTTTTATCGCTTGTTCAAATTATCTTTATTATATCTTGTTCAATCATTCAAGCCTATTAATAAGGTATACATAAGAATTAATAAAGAATTGCATTCCCCATATGAAGTCCCTGAATTTTTTGTGAACCTTCCTAGCTATTATTAACCCCGTATGGTGGTGAGGTCAACTTTCCTATGTCTTCCCCTTCCCCTATATAACCACCAGCTAGGTATGACTATGAGACAGTCAGAGCTGTGTTACCACCCAGACGGCGTCCTGCTTGCGGAACTTGTCGTAGCAGGCGGCCAGCCGCTGGTCCAGGTCGGCGCGTGCCTCGTTGAAGTCTTCCTCGCGCAGCAGCCCCGCCAGGCGCTCGTTGTCCGCCTGTCACGTCCAAACGACACGTTATTATGGTCTGGAGAAGACAAACAAGCACAAAGGCCACTAGATGGTGGGCTCTGGGGCAAATTGTAATTTTCTCGAGACTTTAAATGTGATGCAACCCTGAAGATTATAATGGAATCAATTTGAAAAATTATTTTCAGTTTAAAACCGGCAACCTCTCTTGTTATTCTCGTAGTCCCTGCAAACGTTAGCCCGCGTTCGTTGGGCCAGGCCGTGGCCCCAGGAGAATGTGTATAGGACCAATTGTTACTCTTCCGCGTCCCTGGGACCGGTTGAGGTAGCGGCCTTGGGCGCCTGTCGTATCGCATAACATTTTTTGTCCTAAAAATGTTTGGCCGAGAATGTTTGGCATACTGTTGAATGGCATACTACTCGTTTGTCCTAATAATTTTTGCGCATACTCATTTAACGTCCTAAAGCAAGTTTGTCCTAATATTTATAACTCTAAAGTCTAATTACCTAAAGCATAATATTCCTAACATGAATTGTCCTAATAATTATTTTGCCTATTATTAAACTGGCTACAATTACAGCACCTAAACTAAACTATGGTAGGCGTGAAGTCAGAATCGTTACGTATTCTACCTTCAGGCAGGTCAGATTTCGGTTAGGTTAGGTACGACGACGAGCGAAGCGAGGAGGAGTGTTAGGTAGAACTGTGACCCTAACGAGCGAGCGAAACGCCAGAACCAACCACTTTGACAAGGTCAGGTTTGTTAGTGCGAATCGTGCATTTACTATTGCGATTTTGCTAGGCGTTAACTTTTAACTCTGCTAGCTAAAAAGATTTATGCTTTATGACATGTAGTCAAAACAATTTTAGCACATTAAATATTAGGAATATTACAATTATGCACATCAATCATTCGACAGTTGAATCTTAGCCACATCAAACGATAGGACAAATAATATTTAGGACAAACGATAATAGGAGCAACAATTTCGGACAATCAAAAATATGCGGAACAAAGTGTATGCCACACGTTATTAGGACAAAAGACGTTATGCGACACAACGATAGGACTAATAATTGTATGCCATTCGATATACTTAGACCCAGCGGCTTTTATGCCAGTCAGGCTATAGTTATTTTTAGCCCACTCTCTTATTTCAGCCGCTATTGTACAGTAGGCGTTCACTAACCTTGTCTCTCAAGCCATCTATGACCTCGTCGCGATCAGCTTTCTGTTCCCGTAGCATCTCAACGCTTTCCAGCAAAGACTGAACAAAACAATACGCCGTATTAGAAGTAGTTTCGAATAGCTAAAATCAATTTAAAAAAGAAAGGATACAATCAGCTAGAATTTGGGTCACGGTCATACATCTGATACAGCTTAGATTGAATTAATTAAATCAGTATCAGTTCTTAGATGTTACGATTTGCACCGACCGGCTCCGATATATCATGATGATATAGCCCTGTTCCACTCACCCTACAGTCCAGGTTGAGCTGATCCTGGAAGGCAGCGAGCGCCTGGTGCGCCAGGAGCGTATTGTCCAGCCCGTTCACCAGCTCTTCGTACCGTTCCGTCAGCTCCATCATCGCTGCGAGGAAAACCAACTTCTATCAATTGATCAATACCCTTTCTCGTCCTACCTTATCCAGATGGGCCTTCTAAGGCCGTCAACTCTAATGCTCGTCTCGAGATGCGTCATAAAATGACTATTCTATGGTTTCGCGTTTACTTTGACGTATCTTGTGACGGCCTGACAATCAAGATGAGTTTATTAATACGGCCCTAAGATACACTTGTACCCATATCTAAATACCACCCAAACAAGTTGTTTTTTACCGGCGGTCTCGGCGTTGTTGTTCGCGCTCTCCAGCAGCGCCAGGCCCGCGGTCAGGTCCCCGCGCATCTGCGTCATCTGCTCGCGGAAGCTTTGCATCTGAGGACATTCATTTTACTATAGGTTTATGACATTATTATCTTTTCTTTATTAAGATCATGGGAACCACGCAGAGGGAAGAGAGCGTTGGGGATACATCAGAAGGTTCAAAACTTGGTCTCCGAACCAAACATCATTGGAGAAATAAAGTGCATAAGACTGTGATGCCTTGGAAATTAAGAAAGAATGCCAGAGGAGAGGAAGGTCAAGAGAGCATTGCGTAGGATGACCTGCAAGTCGTAGACCAGTTAGACGGTCCCAGTACCGCTGAAGGAATGCTCGCAGATAACAGTCGACGTGTATAAATGTGAGTATCTAATTCACGCATTTTGGTCCTTGAAAAATCTAAAACCAACCAATAATTCTATAGCTCAGTATTTAACAGCTACTGGATCTTGTAGTTTATCACATGAACCAACAAAAAGATACATTTTTTAATTAAGAATCCTTAATATAGTTGCCGGCAAACTTCTTGAACACGTAACCTTGCTTGCGCAGAAGCGATTTTTAGGTTTCGTTGGGAGGGGCAGCCGCGGGCGGCGGGAGGTGGCGGCGGGGGAGCACGCGTCGTTCGCACCCATTGGTCAATCAGTTGACGTTTGTGTCCCGCACCGCGTCCACGTCCCTCTGCCTCCCGAGTACACTTGCGTGCACTGATAAAGCCGATTGTTATCATTAATTTTTTAGTTATAATTTTTTGTTGAGTTTTTGTTGATTGTTTTAAAGTAACTTTGTTGTTATGGTTAGTGGTTGACTTTTTGTTATTGTTTTAAAGTGACAACATAATGCCACGCCAAAGGAACGTAGTTTTAAAAAGACAAGCTTGGACGATGGTGTACGATGTGTATTGTTTCTTTAAGAAAAACGGAAAGGGTTTTGTGGAGACAGTGAAAAACACTGCCGAAGCTACGAAAACGTCTGTTAGCACAGTCAGTCGAATTATTAGGGAAGCGAAGGGCTCCGACCTGCTCACTGTATTTCGGACTGTATTTAAGACCTAGTACCAGCGCTGGTATTGACTTAATTTAAGGAATATCCTTTTTAGTTCAAGACTAATCTATTTTAAATAGTTTCCTGTATTTTTTAGTGTTATTCTAATAATAATATAAACATTTTTCACTTGTGTATCATTTATCCTAAGATTTGAAAATATTCTGTAACAAAAATTAAGTACTTTTTTTTGCACGTATGTGTACGATCCGCGAACTTTCCCCCACTACCTCGCCTAATGTTCAAGAAGTTTGACGGCTTACATCGGTCTGTACTCAAATTCCAGACAGAGAAAGGGAACAAGTTATGATAACCATCGCTTTGTCCCATTCGCTGACAGGAACTTGGTAAGCTATATGGTAGTCTATAGCATACGGCCTCTGGCCGAGTACCTGCGTGGTGAGCCCGGCGTCGAAGCCGGCCAGCTGCTCCGTGTAGTCCGAGACCAGCGCGTTCAGCGTCGAGATGCGATCGTCTATCTTCAGCGCCACGTCCATCTTGTCCACTAAACAAAAAAGTAATCCTTAAGTCCTTGGATTAGGATAGAAGTTTTCAGTCCACATCTCGGTAGGACTAGGAGGCAAATACGACCAGATCGCTTTGGGACGACATCTCGATCTGACTACATACCTGTGGACGTAAAGCTTCTATCCCCTTGGATTTAATTAATGCGGTTTGTATACGAACAGTGTTTTCATGTTAGTATAACCAGAATATTCAAAATATAATCAATTTCCTGCTGGAGTGCCAATTGCACAATGGTGATTTGTGATTGGATGAAACAACGTTGTAGATAAGGAACCTGTGGTGTGGATATGACCGTCGTTTACGGTGAACTTGGGGTGCGGACACATCAGTCATTATTCGGGAAACTATGGTGCGGATATTTTCTTCGTTACTTGCAAGCCTGCGGTGTGGATATATCCTTCGTTAGCGATAAACCTCTGCGATATATCCGTCGCTAAAGGTAGGTAAGGTTTATGTTTGGTACTAACCGACCGACTTGGCGAGGCTGCTGGTCGTCTCCGCGGACGAGAGCGCGCGCGACGTTATCGCATTCACCTTTTCCATTAGCTCTTTACGCAGAGCGTCTAGCGCGGCGCTGAAAAGTAAAAAACCAGTCAAGTGCGACTCAGACTCGTGCCCCGAGGGTTCCGACCGGCAGCAAATGAGATGTTATCATAATCCGATTTCAATTCGATTTCGATATCAGACATTCTGAAAAAACCGCTATGTAATTACGGTTTAAAAGATACGGCTCTTTAAAATTCGGACGGACAGCGTTGGCATATTAATATGGTTCCGCAGGGCTCACTTCGGGCACATTATATCAACTACGAACAAACGTTCGTAACGACGCACTCACACAGACGCACGCTTCTACGAGACCGCTAAGCGGACATGGCAGTGCTGCCAGACGTGAGTGTCGCGTCGAGACCAATGATTTCCTTTGCATTTCATATTCTTTCTTTCTTTCTTAAAATGTTCAAATGACAGTTGGGCTCGCTCTGACTCGATTCGAAATAGAATTCAAATTGGAATATAATAATACCGACTCTGCGGCGGAACGGAACCCTGCGTGCGCGAGCCCGACTTGCACTTGACCGGTTTTTTCACAAAGTTTTATTACTCTTCACATGTTTGTTTGTTTTCCGACAGAATATAATGTGCGTTAGCATCTGTCTATTTGCATTACATGAGGTAACTTTTTTCTCAATACTTAGTCCAAGGGAGAACAGAAGAGATTATTACTAATACTACAGCGCAAGAGCACTTTCTTTTTAAATCGGGTGAATTTGGTAAAACACGCATAAAAGCGTATAAGAGCGAGTAAGAAAGAAGCACAAACCCGAAGTGTTTTTAAGAGCTCACCATAGTCGGGACCCTATCGTTCTCGCACTCATGTAAACAAACCATTTTACCATTATTAAACATTAACATTATGGAGGGGAAGATTGAAGGCAGGAGAGGCAGAGGAAGACCAAGAAGAAGCTACATGGATCAAATAAAGGATAAGGAGCATGTGTCGTATAAAGAGGTCAAGGAGCTAGCAGAGGCGTGATTGAAAATTACTCCAGCGAAAAGAGCAAGGCTCTTGAATTAAGAGAGAGAGAGAGGGTAGAAGTACCCTTTGTGGCCACTGTAGCATTTTTGGCCACTTTTGGCCGAAATGAGTATTAAAAATACTGTAAAATTAGAAATATTATTCATATCTAGTCAAGACATTATTATAAAGATTAAATATCTACGTAGTTTCGCCCTCGGGGCCCGATGCAAGGCTGACATAATCAATCTAAACCTACCTACGTATTATATTATGTTAAATTATAACTTTTGAAGTACTAAAGCAGTAAAAATACATTGCTTTTCAGCTTAACTGTACTTTGTCATTTGAGAATCTGTGCTTATGAGAATCTGTCCTAATGCGAACAAGCCGAAAAAACAATGAGATTTGAAAATTGTCATTACAAATACTTAAGTTCGAAACATTCTCGTCGGTGAACAGGTAGTGACGTTATGATAGATTTGATTGATTAATTAACATACACCGGATTGACTCTCTTTAGCATTACGGCGAACCGGGAAGCTTTTTGTTTTTTAAGTCTGTTAAAAATGCCCACTGTTAATGTGAATGTTAATGTTGTAAACGATCGTTTATCTTCATGGTAAGCTGATCATTCAGATATAGATTATAGAAGATAAGGTGCGACTTACTTTTGCAAGAAATGTAAGATCCATATGTCATGTCATGAAAAAAGTTGGCGATGAACTTAGTCGATATTTAATGAATCTCTAGCACTGGGACATTTTTGCCCCCGTCAATCCGGTGTTAGTTAATTAATGAAGAGAGGTTTACAGATAGTTCATCAAAATAATCTCGTCTCAAACTATTTCTTTTTTTAATACTTATTTAAGTTAATACTCACTCCATCTCATACTGCGTCAGCGCCATGCTCCCGGGACCTTTCGATATAATGGAGGGCTTGCTTAGGCCCATGCCTGTGATGGTGGACACGCCCGATGTTCGGGAAGCCATGCTCATCCCTGGGTCCTTCACGTGCACCGACTTGCTTGACGTCATCGACGGCGTCGCTTTGCCCTGGGCCCTGCTCTGATGACATAATACAACATTTTACAACATCGCATCATATCGGATAGGGACGTATTAATCTTTCTTTCTCAAGAAGAAGAAAATGCAAAGTTACGAGACGGAATACGTGGTATATTGGATACATCCAACAATCTGTTTTTGATGATTTTGACTTACTATTAGTCACAATCTTAACACGTTCCCTGTCCAGGTACCCTCAATGTGGGGTCATGAAGTTTTTTTCCAGGAGTCCTGGAGTCCTGCTTCTACTATGACATTGTCAGATCGTTTTGTATGGGGACAGTGATCGTGTTAAGACAGGGTTTTATCAACCAAATATACTGTGAAAAAAAAACATCGTGAGGCATGCGCATTGCGCTAACTGAATGTGTAAGAATAACTAATGGTCCTACAGGATTAAAGTGCATCCGACCGAGCGGGCCCAACTAAAAGAATGATTAGAAGAGAAACCCGCGTGGTTATGGATGTGGGAGGCGAGGGAGCGACCATCCAGGTGGATTTCGAGGTCGCCGAGATGACCTGCAGTGGATGGTTCTCAGTATTCGATATTTTTAAATATTCGATTTTACAACAGATAATAGACATACCTGTGCCACGCCATGGCCGGAGGTTGATCGCGTGAAGACCTGTTTTTATGTATTTTATGGTTCTCAATATTGGGTCCTCATGCGTCGAACTAGGGTATTATGAAATATAATCGAGTAGACATTTATTTTTAAAAGAAAACGCTTGGAAGCGTATGCATCTAGGCCAGGCCCTCTGGCACCTATTTACTGTTAGATGCGCTAACGCTCTCGGCGACAAGGACACCGGTACCGGATGCAGCATCTGTCTAAAAACGTGACTGTAACCGGGCGCAGACGGTGGTGGAAGGCATAGTCGACTCGTATCACATTGCTATACTAACGCCCTCAGCCCGCGGGGCTCTGGTCCTGCCCCCCTCGCCGTCGGCGAGCCCTCCCTCGTCGCCGGCGCGGGCGCCCGCCTCGTCGTCGGGGACGAGGCCCTGGCCCGCCAGCTGCGTCAGCACGCCGCCCAGCCGCCCGATCGCCTGCTCCGCCGCCTGCACCCGCGCCGACACCTGTCGCATCAAAATTAATAATTAAGTTTCACAACTCCGCCCAGTTGGTAGTAGCCCTGCCTACAAAACTAGCAGTCTCGGGTTTTATTCCCTGTCATATTTTTGTGATGAGCGGGAGTATTTGTTTCTGAGACTTGGGGGTCTTTTCTATGCTTTTAAGTATTTATTTCCCTAAATAAGTATGTTTATCGTTGCCTGTAACCCTTAGTAGAAGCCAAGAGCTTAATTTTGGACTAGGAGCTTAACGTGTGTGCGAAACTGGCACTATGACATGTAACCAAGGTCGTCTTGTGTTGTTGTTTGAATGTCTTTTATTTTTATATCTTTTTTTCGTTGTTGTGGCTGGTAAGGTACTACGGTCGCCTTTATCGCGGTCGCTAAGGCCTCCGTCACTCTCGCAGTTAAGTTTTGGTCAGAAAGCGACAGATGTGTTATCCACGTTTATCCACATCGATAAACATGTTCAATAACCCGGCCTATTAAATAAAATTAACTAAATAACTAATAAAGTCGTCCGACCGCGGTCTCGTAAAGCCAGGGGCGTCCCCTCGTGTGGTCCTCCCGCCGGTCTCCACCTGCGCTTATGTGGGGTCAATTTTTTTATTTTTGAATAGTACGAATAGTGAAAGATGGGCTGGTTAGGCCAGATGTTAATCACAGTTCCAACAAGGGTCTTGATTGAAAATCAACGGCAGGTTCAAGAAGGCTAAATGCAACGCAGCCACTGGGCAAGGAATGGAAGAAGTTGAGCAACGTCCAACGGCGGCTACTTCGTAGCAATGTGTACTCTCGTGAAATAAGCCATAGAACTGATGACCGTCATCTTTCTTTCGTTCTACGGTCAATATTATTGTAACAAACAACAACATTTACAACATAATGACCGCACAATAGACAGGAATCGATGGCGGAAGAAGTTTCACTTCCTGACAACTCACCAATCACGATTATCAGTCATGATGGACACGACTGAGGGAGGAAAAGTATCGGCTGATGATGAAATAAACCTACCTGCATGGCCGTCATGGCGTCGGTGAGCGAAAGGTTGCCCTTGGCAAGGTCTGTGCGCAGCTTGTCGTTCTCGGGCAGCGTCAGCGCTGGCAGCGGGCCTGTGTTCTCCCGCAGCGACTCCACGGCCGCCTCCAGCAGGGCGAACTGCGACCGGGTCACCACTTCAATGCTCGACCGCCGACTTCTCGGCTCTAGGAGATCATAGGTACTTGATTAGTTTTGTGGCACTGGCATGATGCAAAATATCATAGTGTGTGTGTCATTTGGCCTGAAGGTAAATTTCATAAGTCATCCTCCTGTAAAATTTCCTGACCGGACAGAACTTCACACATGATCAGTTTTGCCTTCAGTTCTAACTGACTGGATGCAAAATAGGATCGTATGTGTGTAATTTGACCTGAAGGCAAATCGCATTCGTCCGCCTGAACGATTTGCCTGACCGGACAGACCTCCATAAATGGTATTGATCAGTTTTGCAAACCATTGGCAAATCTTAAATACTTATACATATCAGTCCTCCTCTTTCGTTGGTGTGCCCGACAAGGTTCATAAGGACATAAAATGACAGTATTCCAATATGAACAACACATAATGAATTGCAATAAAGTATCGAGTATTGAGTACCTATAAGTAAAGTAGAACTTTGAGCTTGGCCAGTATTGCATCTCAGTTTTATTGACAGAAAATATACGAGTGCAGTAAAATATAAATTTACTAATTAATTACATTCCTCGCTGTGAAGTTGGTCTTTACTTGGCCCTTACTAATAAACGTGGAGTAACCGTTAGTAACCATACTTTCTCCTTATCTGTCATTGTGACATTTGAATTAGGCAGAGAACGTCAAAGCATGATTTAGCTACACCGCCGTTACTCAACGTTTATTAGGAAATCGGGCTACATATCATCAGTTTTAACTGCATAGTTTCAACTGTACAGTTTTTTCTAATGATTTTTTTATTAGATAGTTGTTCGATTGTCAATTTAACTGCACAGTTTGCAGTGCCTACACATATACGTTTTAACTGAACAGTTCGACTGTGCAGTTAAAACTGATGGTCTGTAGCCCGCTTAAGGGGGTATAATGTTTAAAATACTTACGCTTTTGTTATGTTCTCAATATAATAATCTACATACCACTTCCACGTCCTGAAGGGCCTTTTTCCACTGAAACATTAAAGAAAAAAAGTACTGAATTAAATAAATAGAAATATTTATTATTGTACGAATAGAATAAGTTAATGAGACGATGACAAAGCGTTACGATAAAATTATAGGTATTTACCCCATCGACGGATATATCCGCCCCAAAGGTTCATCGCCACCGACGATCATCCGTCACGGTTTTTTATATGCTTTCGTTCTTCGTTTAATTCTTATTTCGTCTCATTCTGTATTCGTCTTCGTCTTTTTCGCTATCCATCACTTATCTGCAACTTGTCTATCTCTTAATACGTCTTATTCGATTTCCGTCACTGTCTTCCTTGGACTCATTCGTCGTTCTTCCCTTTCGTTTTTTGTCTCATATACTTATTCGCCAAAATTATTTCGATACGATCGGTGCTGGTCACATTCGTAATTAGTCTCTCATATTTGGCCGCATTCTAGGTTCGTGACGTTCGTTTTTTGTCTCATACATTATTTCATTATTTTACAGTAATGGGTCCATATTGGCTTCGCTAAAGTTTATCACCCTAAATTGATTTTCCTAACGATTTGTACTCCTAATGATCACTGCTCCTAAAAAATGTTTTCCTAAAAATTTCATTCCTACAATTTATTTTACTATTAACGTAGCTCATAAAACTCATATCTCTTAAAATTTTAAGTGCTAATGTCACTGATGTAACTTTTTGTAAACTCCTATTTTTTTTTTAAATAACATTCGTAAGATAATTTGCATTTTTAGTTCGTTACATTTTTAGTGTAACCTACTTTCCGAGTACAGGACTTTACGCAGGATTATTTTAAAGTTAAAGATGATCTGCTCTTTTATAAAAAAAAATAACCTCGAAGACGAAAGCGGGAGCGAAGCTCCCGCTTTCGTCTTCTAACCTATCCGCGATCCGAGTCGGTTTTGCCACTAAGTCCCTATTCCCTACTGCCTACGTAATGACGGACCCTTAGGATCTCAGTCACTATTAACTTTAGAGAAAAGTTTTTCAAGTAAAATGTGCTTATTTTAACGTATTCTATGTGGTAGAATTATAAAAAAATAGTGTCAATAAGGCATCGCATTTATGAAAATGAACAATAGTGTAAAAGATGGTTATGTTGAGAAAATATAGGAAAACAAATAGTAGTATGATCGATGTTTATTGCAACGGACATTATGAAGTTGAATGATTAGGAATTCAGAGCGTTAGGAACAAAGTAGTTATGAGTAGTGATTATTAGGATGTAAATTATTAGGAACAACATTTTCGGATTTCCGATAATCGACATTAAAAATTTAGTTCAACTTTGGCGCACCCTACAGTAATACTTAAGAGGGTTGTGGAGCGACGGCTTTCCATACAAACGGCGTTAACGTGTTCCACCCCCTAAATTTAAACCGATTTTGATACCAATTTTTGATGTGTGGTCAGTAGGAACAAAAACTAGATCCGTACGTTCATTTTTTTGTTTTCATCCACAAGTAATTTCGGCCATAATTTCTGTATAACTGATAAATAATTTAAAAAACTAAACGTAAGGATCTAGTTTTTATTCCGACTCACCAGATACCAAACATTGGTCGAAATCGGTTAGTATTTACAGGATGGAACACGTTAACGCCGTTTGTATGAAAAGGCTAGATTGAAAGGCAGTTGGTTCAAAATTCTATACAACAACTACTTATTTGAAATAAAACATATTTTCTCAAACATACATTTTAGATGCCTTACAAATAATAATAATAATTTCTTGAAGTTTTCTATTTTATTCTATTGCATGCTTGAGAAAAGCACTATACGAGCTTCGTATCCTATCCGTCGTCTTTATCTACTTGAATAGCGAATGAGACGACCAACGAACGGGTCGAATAGATAATGTGTCCAAAAAACAACGAGACGAAATGTCGGTGCAAATAAGCGCAAGAAAGACCGCGACGAAAAATTATTAAAACTTATTAAGAGAGAGGTTACAGAAGTTGACCAAATAAGATAATGACGGATAGCGAACAGGGCGAATATAGAATGAGACGAAAGGACATCATCCGGGTTTCATACATTTTTGGTCCAAACAAAAACGTGCCGGCCAAAAAAAAAGAAGCTATATTCTGTTAGATCTTATTCGCCTGAGCATTTGTTATTATGGCACCAAAGCTGTAGTACCAATGTCCATAGTTTTATTCTAGTTAGAAAATTAAATATTTCGGTGAATCGAACTAACAAAAACCAATGAATTACCATACTTTACATTTGAACATATTTTGGTAAGATACGGTGGTTTCAAACATTTTTTGGTGCCATAGTAAGAAATGCTAAGGCGGGTAAATTGTATCAGAATAAACCATTTTTTTTTTGGCCGGCATTTTCACTTTTGGACCAAAATGGATGATGTCCTTTGAATTAAACGAAAAACCAATGAGGCGGGATAATAGGATATAACCGAAATGAACCATCGGGTCCCCTGTGGGCCCTGCTGAGACGCACTACGCTAACTAGCGTTTCTATTCGTTACGTTTCCAACCAATCGCGTCACTGGTAGATCACGTGACTTTTCATATCACGTCATCTACCAGTGACGCGATTGGTTTAAAAACGAAACGAATAGAAACGCTAGTAAGCGTAGTGGATCTTGGCAGACTCTGTTGCCCTAGCCATGATGCAAACTCTACTAACGTTTTTCTATTCTATCGCTCAAAATGTGTGGGATGACAGTTGACCACGTGGTTTATCGTAACGCACGGGAATGTCATCCCATACATTTTGAACGATAGAAAAAAAAACCTTAGTATCTATACTAGGCCGCCAGATGCAAAATGACGACGCGATGCCTTTCGCTCTGTCATGTGCGCGAGAGACGCATCATGCCGTTGCATGGCGTTTCAGAGGATTGTGAAGAGCCGGTAAAGCCGCGTAGCTGTCAAAAAAAACGTGTGCGTCTCGGGTTGCCCGACATAATTGATAACTTAAACTAATCTAAGTTGAACTATTTAATATTGAAATTGTTTAACTTAACTGTCCACAGTATATGCCTATTGCACACTATCCTGAGTAGAGAGAGGAGGAGCCTGCCTACGGCTGCCGTATGCGTGAGAGAAAGGGAAACCAGACAGACTGGCGCCGTAACGCGTTGCGTAACGAAGCCGTTTACCCTCCGATAAGAAGTTATCACTTCAATAATCCATACAAATTTAGCTCCAGGCGAAAAAGTTTCTCACCCCCTAAATCTAATCCAATTTTCCCGATTTTTGATTAAGTTGTAGTGATTATACATAGGTCTGTACGTTTCTGTCTTGTTTATTAAATTGGTTTTGGAAAGGAAAACGTACAGGGATAGATTTTCATGATATCTAAAACATATTCTAAAGTAGGTAGTAAAAATTGGACGAGGTATAAGAGACACGGTTTCGCATTAAATGGAGATTTTAAGCTTCACAATCCTCTTTAAAGGTTAGATATTTGGTACTGCCATCTGCCGCCCTTATTCAGAAGCTCTTCTTTATTTAAATAGCTACTTTCGAACGTTTGCACATTCTTCTCTATTAAAAAAAACGCATTCCTCAAGTTTATAAAATAATTAATGCCTTTGTCACTTACCAACAAGCACTTTTTCCTTGAGTTTAGTATCGTATTTTTCTGTGTAAAAATAAAAATATATATTAATGAAGGTAAATGAAGATGCCGGTTTCTTTAACAACTGATGTGATCGAGGCAAGTGAGACCAATATTTTCTCAAGGGCATTATAAATGCTCTTTATATATTATTTGCTTTTGCTTACATCAATGCAATGTAGGTATGATACATTTCATCTACATCCAGATCATAAGTTCCGGAACGGAAACGATTAGCAAATGTCCTATGTTAAGAATTCTGTATCTGTGGTTGTATTTTAATGTTGACATTAAAGTATTGAATGTGAATTGTGATTTAGCTGTTGATCCAATACGCAGTTCGTTCAATTGATTTTGAATACATATTTTGTCCAACGGGCATTTTTTCCAACACGCATTTCGTCCAACAGCCATTTTGTCATACGCGCATTTCGTCCAACAGGCATTTTGTCCATCACGCATCTCGTCCAAAAGGCATTTCGTTTAATAAGTATTATGTCAACACGCATTCGATCCAACACTTATTTGGTCCATCAGGCATTTAGTCCAACAAGTAATACGCTAACATTTTTATTAAGTTCATGATTTTATGTCCTTTAGAGGACGACATTTTTATTTTTGTTTGGCGTCACCTAAGCTTTAACCAGCGGACAATCAAGACGCTCCCAAGTCCCAACGATACCTCATTTGTCAAGTTATGAGAAGTAATTTTAAAGTTACGAGGGAACACATGAATATACATGCATACATACATGCAACGATGCATACAACGTACGAACGTGTCTTGCTATTTCAGCCGGCCACAGTACAAAAAATACTGAGGTTGACTGAAGTAATACGAACATTTCCGAGAAAATACGATGGAAATCAATTATGTCCAATCTAGATACGAGTATGCCATCGTTTAGACCAAGCTAAACGATTGTTAGTCGATAAGCAGCCCGTAGGTTAAGGCACTTGGCCCAATGCTGACGACGAAGCGATTAACTATCGACTATTTTCTCGCTCAATAAACGACCAATAGATATAGATCACGGGATCTATATCGAAATAGTCAATAAAAGAAACACATATATTAATAGTTGATAGCTGGCTGTTCACACTGCTAATGATAACTCTCTCTCCTAGTTTGTCGAAGCAAAAGATAAGATGTCAATAAATAATAGTTGATCGCTGGCTCTACTGGATTGCCGCTCATCGTGCGCGGTGGGACTAGTGCCTTAAGATGAAATTACTCTTACGCGAAATAATTCGTGTAATTTTTAGCAATACCGCAATAACGGTAGGATTGGCCTGTCAGTTGTAGGTAATGTTGGTCATAAACAAGGATAGGAAAAACGCCCGTCATTTTGAAAACATAACCCTGTTCCGTACAGCAGAGACATCCTTGTGATGTTAATTAAAAATATTTGAAGGTATTTTACATTTATTATACCATAATTCATATGTGTTCAGCGACAATATTATTAATTAATAACACTGAAATGGTTTTGGGAAAAAACACTTGGCAATCAAAAATAACGTTTTTTTTTTTGCTTATTTGTCCGTAACGAGGTGAATTTAGGACCTATTTATGAGTCAAGTTCATTCACAGTCTCCGGACATCATTGGGGCATATTTAATCGTTGAAGTTGGGTTACTGTTTGTCTGTTTGTTTGCATTTTCCCATTACATTATCGCTGAATACATATACATTATTGTATAATAAATAAATAAAATACCTAGTAATATTTTTATTTTACATCAAGGAAGGCTCTGCTGTACGGAACAGGGTTATGTTTTCAAAATGACGGGCGTTTTTCCTATCCTTGGTCATAAAAGAAAATAGCCTGCATTTTAACGATTAATCTTTCGTTTCAAGTATAAAATGGTTATTGTTGGTTTCAGCCCACGCCACGGTAGGATTAACCTTTTCGACGCTCTGTCAAAATGACAAGCTATGTCTAATACGCCTCGTCTTCATGACAGTAATTATGAAATTAAACCTTATGACAATGCAAGTATGTTGTTATTGTACGGTACACTTTGACGGATATATTCGTCATTGGCGTCGAAAATGTTCGCAAATTCGTTTCAAAATTAGGCCCCTAATGGACGAACTGCGTAAAGAAATGACGAATCTCGAAATGGACCACTACGTAATGAGGAATCTCTAAATGGACGAACTGCGTAATGGAAATTCTTGAAATGGACGAACTGCGTAATGGAGATTCTTGAAATGGACGAACTGCGTAATGACGAAACTCGAAAGGTACTAATCATGTTGTGGAGGAACTGCGTAGTAGGTAATGTATAACCAACAAAACATTTATTTATTTTATTTCTTGAATTGAAAGTCTATAATTTTGTTATTGTTGCGTAACCTATATGCTTGCTTTGTTTACGTTTCCATAGACTATAGTTATCTTTGGTATTATTTTATTGATTCTGTTTCCTTTGTGTTGCCAACTTTACCAGGCCATAAATTTTTATGGTCATTTGAGACGTTCGAGATAATCTCTAACAAATTATTGTGTTTGATCCTTGATGTTTTTCTTTTAGCGTTGTTTTGTGTTAAATGTGTCACTTTCCGTTTTTTCACCAAGCGGTTCCAACGGAAGACCAGTGCTGGCTTTACGGCTAGCGAATGCTGAGTTGGGACCGTTTCGTAACAATTTTTCTGCGTCTTGATTTTGTTTTATCTGTGTAATGTGGTTTTGTTTTGTTGCGAATAAATGTCTCTTTATCTTTATCTTTATCTTTAGGTAGACGATTTTCCAAATGCTATTTGGACGAGCCGCGTATTGGATCAACAGCTAATAATTGATTTTGTCTACATATATTCTATTAAAACCCTGTTTACCTGATATAGATTCCACGACATCGCTTAATTTCTGAAATATATTTAAATAGCTTATTATTAAAAGAAGCTGGCTCGTGACTATTCTACAGGGTGTTGAATTTGACGTGTTTCCGTATCGTCAACGTTATGATAGCTCTTATTTACTGGACAGTCATGGCGGACAAGTCAAAAACAATACGATAGCAAGTCAAATACAATATGGTTTTACCGCGTTGAATAAACCCCTCGGAGTCGTAGAAAACGAGATTAAATTATAATATTCGCTCATTCCTACAATACCAGGGGCCCTAACATGGCTTCGTTGATCGCGTGACAAAGTTTGGATAAGTTATCCGTCACCTTCTGACACGTAAATAAGTACGACAGTGACGGATGCTTAATCCACATTTTGACGCGCGATATAGACGCTGTCATACTAGGCCCACAGAATTTCAAAATACCAAACTACAAACGACACGTTTAGTGTGGTTGGTACTGCTTATTTCCCTAGGGGTCGGGGTTGCAAGTTCCGGGATGGGAAAATATTTGTGTGAAGAGCACGAGTACTTGTTCCCGAAATGTGGATGATTTATTTGTATTTAAGTATGTAGTACAAGCCTAGAGCTTGGTTAGAGACTAGGTTAGTTAGTTCGAGATGGTCTCCCGGTATTTTTATTTTTGTATTATTTTATTTACCAGATTCCACTGAACACTGGCCTCTAATCTACTCGGTACTCGGTAAATTCACATTGCTTTAGTCGGGTCCGGCTTGTAAAGCTCACCTTCCCGGAATGTGCACTTTCTCTAAACGTGCACTTCTTCAGAAGGATCACTTTCTCGGAAGGTACGCTGTCTCTAAAAGCGCACTTCCCAATGGGTACACTTCCACAAAAAGTGCATTTTCTCAGAAGATACATATTCTCATAAGGTGCTCTTTTTTATCTGTACTAAGTATAATACATTTCTAATTTTAAAGAACCATTCAGTATCATACCAGAGTTGTCCTCAGGCACTAATTTAAAAAAACAAAAGAATCACAAATACTTTGAAAAATCTTTATTACTTACATGAACCTTAAGTAATACTAATATACTTAAAGAAACATTATTATTACGGTTCTAGAGATCAGTCAAAACACGTTAACATTGCCATCGTGACTCATGATTTTCACCTGACACAGAAACTCGTGTGAACTTTGTGGTGATGAAAATAAATAATGCATCTTTCGGGAAAGTGCCCCTATTGGGAAAGTGTACTTTTTGGGAAAGTTTGCGACTTGGAAAGTGAACTTTTTAAAATAGCGCACCTTTCGATAAAGTGCCCCAGTTGGGCAAGTGTACATTTTGGGAGTGTACATTTTGCCGTAAGTGCACTTTTTGAGAAACCTCCTTTCGCAAGTTAAATAGGTCTTATTAAATTGACAGCAATGACTGCTGAGTAAAAATAATCCGATGACACGGCAAAAGCAATATGCTTTTGCTGAGTAGAATGGAGCCCCAGAATCAAAACAATTTGTAAAGATAACAAACACAGCACTTTAAACAGTACTTTTATTCGAATGTTATGTTTTGGGATTCCACTATATTGAGAATCTGTTGTTTTGAAAATCAGTTATTCTGGGAATGAGCGATTATTTTTCAAAAAGATGTATGTCGCTGTTCCCTCGGCAACCGGCCAATTCTACGCAATAAGAGTGATAATGTAAAGTCAATCACGTTAGGGAAAGGCATAACTAACCATTTCAATAATAATATTACTGCACTAAGGGTAATATATTTATATGAACTGTACCGCACTATCGCCAGCTATGGCTCTGTCTCTCGCTTCTTTCTCCGCCTAAAATTATAAAAATATATATGATAAGAACAAACTCATACGATCTTAATAATTATTCTTGTTAAGGTGTACAAGACTAAAATTTATGCACTGACGTGGGTTTAGTTTCACTTTGAAAAATGCAAATAACATACGGAGGCACACGAAACATCTGATAGATGGCCTAATAGCGTCAAATGACATGTTCAAGGGGCGGAATTTTCATAGCAACAATCAAACGTCAAGAGGGATTGACCAATGTGTTTTATCGACTATCGATGATTATTTGTCACTTAGCTCATGTTTTTGCCAAACTGTTTTTGGTAGTGAAATTAAAACTATAATGGGGGAGGCTTTTGCCCTGGAGTGGGAGACTCTAAGCTACCTAAAAAAACTATGCATTAATAAAACGGGAACTAGTTTTATTTTTTTACAATTTAAATAAAAAACCAATACGGAAATGTTAAACAGTACAACTGATAGTAGACTAACCTTCATTCAGAACAACAGAATTGAAGTCTGTATCTGTACTAATTAGAGTTTCATCTTGTCTGTAGTAAGTAAGAATTGTGATTGTTTTCTCTACATTGTCATTTAAACTGGTCCTGTTTTCATTGTAGATCTATTTATACGACGAAAAAGAGCGTCCTACCTAATTTGAAGTAACGGGAGCATATATCGTCAGTAATATTTCAATAATGCGTAAGTAACAAATTAAATAAATTGCGAAATACACCTTAGCAAGTAAAGCAGTAAGGTACATTTTGCAACTTATTAAATTTGTTACTTACGTGGTATTGCAGTATCACCGACGATATTTAGTGCTCGATAACGCCGCCTTGGTTGTTTTAACTTTTTGATATTAAATCCGCATAATCGCGAATTTTGTCATGTTCCGGAATCTTATCTAGTAAAATCGATAACTGGAATAGTCGATAAAACATAATGGTCAATCCCTCTTGACGTTTGATTTTAGCTATGAAAATTCCGCCCCTTGCTCATGTTACTCTTAATCCATGAAAAGGCGTTTATTTACGCATTCTACACTGGAAGTAAAAAGACACGTTTTATGAGTGAGAAGACCATACACATGCTGAAAACTGAAGGCATGTGCCTATTATCTAATCTTGTCCGTTGCGAAACAAGAAGCTGAGTAGTGTGTGCGTGTCTATAATGACGTTTTACGCTTTACTGCTTAAATCTAGTGAAAAAGAGTGTAAGTCGAATTAACTCGTAATAAAAAAGGGTAATACATAAACGGACTATAATACACTTAAACCCTTTTACAATTGATATTCACAAGACGTATATCCTTTTTTACTAAGCCCCAGGAATATCTGAGCTACCAACTTCAAACAAATCAACAACAATTCACTTGCTCGTCGGTTGAGAGAGCTCCGGTGATATAGATGATGACATTTGCACATGACAATACTCGTAGCACTGGCCCTATCAATTTATTTCGTCTATTTTAAATAGGACTATGACAAATAATATCTTACCTTTTCCTTTTCTTTCACGTACTTTTCTCTTTCTTGAGGACTCATTTTGTCCATTTTTGCCTTCTCTTTCTCCAATTCTTTCTGGGCCTGTTTTTCAGCAATTTCTTTTGCTTTCTGTTGCTCTTTCTCGTACTTTTCTCTTTCTTTTGGACTCATTTTCGCAAGTTTTTCCTTTTCAGATTTATCCGAATCAGATGTGTCTTTTTGTTTCTCCTTCTCGTATTTTTCTCTTTCTTTTGGACTCATTTTTGCAAGTGCTGCCTTTTCTTTTTCAGCCTCTTCTTTTTCCTTTTGCTGCTCTTTCTGGTACTTTTCTCTTTCTTTTGGACTCATTTTATCCAGCTTTGCCTGCTCCTTTTCAGCAATTTCTTTCTGTTGCTGCTTCTCGTACTTTTCTCTTTCTTTTGGACTCATTTTTGCAAGTTTTGCCTTTTCTTTTTCAGCCTCTTCTTTTTCCTTTTGTTGCTCTTTTTGGTACTTTTCTCTTTCTTTTGGACTCATTTTATCCAACTTTGCCTGCTCCTTTTCAGATTTATCCGAATCCTTATCAGCTTTTCCTTTTTGTTTCTCCTTCTCGTACTTTTCTCTTTCTTTTGGACTCATTTTTGCAAGTTTTTCCTTTTCTTTTTCAGCCTCTTCTTTTTCCTTTTGTTGCTCCTTCTGGTACTTTTCTCTTTCTTTTGGACTCATTTTTTCCACCTTTGCCTGCTCCTTTTCAGCAATTTCTTTCTGTTGCTGCTTCTCGTACTTTTCTCTTTCTTTTGGACTCATTTTTGCAAGTTTTTCCTTTTCTTTTTCAGCCTCTTCTTTTTCCCTTTGTTGCTCCTTCTGGTACTTTTCTCTTTCTTTTGGACTCATTTTGTCCAGCTTTGCCTGCTCCTTTTCAGCAATTTCTTTCTGTTGCTGCTTCTCGTACTTTTCTCTTTCTTTTGGACTCATTTTTGCAAGTTTTTCCTTTTCTTTTTCAGCCTTTGCAGCAATTTCTTTCTGTTGCTCCTTCTCGTACTTTTCTCTTTCTTTTGGACTCATTTTTTCAAGTTTTGCCTTTTTTTCTTTTTCTTCCTTGTAATATTCTCTTTCCTCTGGACTCATTTTTTCCATCTTTATCTTCTCTTTTTCATCTTTTTTTTTCTGTAGCTCCTGCTCGTGTATTTTTTTTTCATCTGGATTCATGTTTTCGAATCGTACCCTTTCTCTTTCTTTATGTTGTGCTATTTCATACTGTTCTCTTTCTTTAAAATCCATTTTTTCTAGTTTTCTCCTTTCTTCTTCTCTTTCTGCTTTGACTTTGTCCAGCTGTTTCTGATAGCTTTCTTTTTCTCTTGGAGTCATGTTTTCCATTTTTGCCCTCTCTCTTTCATCTCTCTCCTTCTCTTTTTCAGCCCTCGCTTTATCTCTTTCGGCTCTCGCTTTTTCTTTTTCAACTCTCTCTTCCTCATCTTGGGCCAATCGTAAAGTTTTCATCCGTTCTTCTTTTTCTTTCTCCAGCTGTTTCTTATACTCAGTTCTTTCACTTGGACTCATTTTTTCCATTTTTGCACTCCCTCTTTCAGCTATCTCCCGTTCTTTTTCAGCTATCTCCTTTTCTTTCTCAAGTCTCAACCTCGATTTTTCAGCTTTCACCTTCTCTCTTTCAGCTCTCGCTTTTTCTCTTTGAGCCCTTGCTTCTTTTTCAGCTCTTTCCTCCTCCTCCTCCGCCAATTTTTCAGCTTTTTCCCTTTGTTCTTGTTCTTTTTGTAGCTCCTTCTGATACACTTCTCGTTCTGTCGGATCCATTTTTTCCATTTTTTCTCTCTCTACTTTAGCTCTCTCCTTCTCTCTCTCAGCTTTTAATGCCTTGTATATGTCCTTATCCCTGGCTCTCTGAGCTTCCTCTCGTCTTTCTTCCATTTCAAAACTATCTACACTTCCTTCTGATTCTTCACCTTCATCACCGTAGAGGCTCAAATCTATCTAAAATCATAAACAAACAATTAAATCACTACTCTACAATCCTCAACAGATTCAGCCCATATTCGTCCCACCGCTGAGTCTAGGCCACGAGAATTAGGGTTGTCAACGAAGCGTCTAAATAGCAAAGCCACCGTGGCATGCAGACAGTAGCACGGTGTCAAGCGTTATAGGGTATAATTTCGTTCAAGTAACAAAACAAATTTAACGTTAAATAGGCCAACAACACATAATATTAAACGGGTCGGTATCAAAAGGACTGGATTCTCAAAACGACCAGAACCACATAAAGACTTGATCGCAAAACGACCACATCTGCAAAAAGCCTTTATCTCGTAATGACTTTCTAGTAAAACGACCACATAGCATAAAGTCTGAATATCAGAACGGCTTGCTATCAAAATTACTTGTTCGCAAAAAGACCACCTCGCAGAAGGTATACATCTTAAAATGCCCTAATAGCAAAATAACTAGATCGCAAATGAACTTAATCTCAGAATGGCATGGTAGCAATTAGTCTTGTTAGTAAAATAGCATGAAATCATTCCATCGGCATCATACCATCGTAATACATCGTCGTACCGCAAAAAAAAAAAGATATTATTTTTGACCGGAAATACGAGTACAAAAATGAGCTCAACTCGCTTGTTTCCAATTTCTCCAAAACATTTCGGAGATCAAGTTAAATCTAAAAATGTGTAATGTGTATGTGTAAATGTGTGTTAATGTGAATGTGTGTGTGTGTGTGTGTGTGTGTGTGTGTGTGTGTAAGTGTGTGTGTAATGTGTATGTGTGTGTGTAAATGTGTATAAGTCCAATAATATTTTACGTTCAGGAAGTACTACAGTTTTATTTTAGTTAGTATGCATATTTCCCTGTTATATGCAATTTAAGTTATAATAAAGTTTTTTTTTCTATCTGAAATAAATATGTTTTATTCTCTAAGTTTAGAAAAACCAGCAATTGAGCAAAAAAAAACTTGTTTAGAACGCCATTTTCATTCATAGTTTACTTAGTTATACATAGTTCCCACAGCCTGGAGCTAGAGGTAGTGACCCTGCTCACGAAGCAAGATATTTATAATAAATGAATAAATAAATAAATAAAATATTTATTTAATACTACCTAACTCTATAGATGGATATTGTTGCTATTCTGATAACTAGTCGTTTTGCTACCATAAATTGTAGTCGTTTCACTAGGAAGTTGTTTTAAGATCTAGTTATTTTGCTATTAGGGCATTTTAAGATGTTTACCTTCTGCGAGGCGGTCTTTTTGCGAACAAGTAATTTTGATAGCAAGCCGTTCTGATATTCAGACTTTATGCTATGTGGTCGTTTTACTAGAAAGTCATTACGAGATAAAGGCTTTTTGCAGATGTGGTCGTTTTGCGATCAAGTCTTTATGTGGTTCTGGTCGTTTTGAGAATCCAGTCGTTTTGATACCGACCCTATTAAACTAGGTCGAAGTATCATAAAGTGCAACATTACAAATAGGAACTGTTAGCTTAAGGGTGCGGCTCCACTGAGGCGGAGACGAGCAGAGCAGAGCGGAGCTGTGCTAATATTAACCAATAGAGTGCGCGTGCGGTCACGTCAAGCGCGCCTTGCGCACGTTAGTTTAGATTATATTGATTAATATTGGCACAGCTCCGTCAGCTCCGCTCGTCACTGCCTCAGTGGAGCCGCACCCTTACAGAACAAATTAAGCTTTTTTTGAGCATGTTCCTACATAAACCACATCATACCGTGGTAAATTTGAAACATGGACGTTTAAGTACGACCCCAGTTATCGTGTGATGATTCTCTCGAGTGTTTTCTAGTATCATTTAATTCCTTATGTGTATATCTATATACGTTTGACGTTGTCAAGTACCTAAGCCAAGAGTTTACTTGGAAAATTTGCATAAAATCTTCACCATCGCCATTACTTAAGAGCTACGCTCTCGTCGGTGGAGTGCCGCCATTTCAATTTATTATTTGCTACATTTTGGACATATTGATACGACACGACTTTAACTTTTTCTTTCAATTACTTAAAGTGATTTTTGTATAAAGGGTATCCGGGTGATTATTCGGCGTTTTAACCGCCGTCATTGTCTTCGCATATTATTCAAGATAAACTTTTTAATTGTCTTATGATTTTAAATGGAATTAATACTACCCCCGGGTCCGTTGACTTTGACATCAAAAATTGCTGGTAATTATCATTGCTTTCGTCAATATATTGAAGACAACAATGACGGCGGTTGAAACGCCCAAATATTCACCCATCCCCTTATTTGGTATAAAATCAATGGCTATAATCACACTTCCTTTAAATTCATTTGCAATAATCATTCACTTGCTCCAAATCCATATGTAATAAATGTTATAGTAATTATTTAACGTAACCTTCACTTACCATATTTTTAAATGCTGCAAGTTTTTATTTAAATCTGTATTAACATTAGGCATAAGCTTTATATGGCGTACGATTTATTTACCTTCAAATTAGTTAGGTATATGAAATAAAAATGGTATTCGTTACCAAACTTTATATACAATGCCTTTCAAAATTATAATAAATAAATAATTATAGCAAGTGATTTTACAGATTAACCTTTCGAGCGGCAGCCGCCGTTTTGCCGTTTTTCGTTAAGCGGCAAGCGCCGGGGACCCGGCAATGGCGTAGTTTCGTATATTTATATAAAAATAACCGCTAAATCTACACCTGTCTTGCTCTTTTTTGCATAATGCGTTCGTAAATAGATAAGGGTGGCATACAATAAAGTTCGCAACAGCACTTTCAAAGAAATTTCGTTAGATATTCCTTCATTCCGTAACAGGGGCCGCGCCGCTTGTGTTCAGACTAGTTATTGAAAACCTTGTAGTGTAAAAATATTCTAAAACGAGAGATAATAAAAATGAATCAAAGTGTTAATAAATGTATAAACTTTTAAATTAACTGGTATTCTGTAAAATTAACTGGTTTGAGTCATAGTTATAGTTTTTTTATACAAAAAAATATGAAAAATTCAGTCATCCGAGATTTGATCAAGACTAGTAAAATTCGCATAAATGTAACCGTCTATATTATTATATAATCAGATAGGCAATTTTATGCTGAATCCAACGATATAAGATTATAATATAACATCCACAACGTTTTTTATTAATGGTAATTCTTCTAACATGCTCCGAGGTCGCGAATACCGCCCGTGCCGCTTGACGGAAAATGATAACCGCCGGGTCCCCGGCGATCGCCGCTGGAAGGGTTAATATTTTATAACATTTCATTTTATGCACTTTCATTTTATAGCCCATATGGTAGGCCCGTATAAAGCCCCCACGATATTAGAAAAAAAAATCCTATCCTCATATCCTCATGTAATGTTGTGAAAGGACTAGCCTTGGCGACTTTCGATCGATCCTTATCTATAAGCGTTTGCGCTCAAAAAGGGTTTCAAACCTTAAAGACCAGAGCTCTTTATGATCTCTTTTAAGAGCAAGCTTTAATGACGAGCTATGTAGAGCTTAAGCGTTGAGCACTCGAACCTGGAAAGCTCAAGCGTTGACAGCTCAAGCATTAAGAGTCCAAGTATTAAAAGGAAGTCGGTTCATCCAAAGTCTCATTACCAGGATTCCGAAAAATTCCACGGCCATGTGATGAAGTTAGGTAATACAAATTACAGATGGACAATAAGTCAGTGAATTCTGTTACGAGAAGTCGACTAGGTATTTTTATCTAAACATAAAAATCGCTAAGAAGTCTCTGTAAAAAAATCCTCAGGCAAAATCGAGATGGTTAAAACATATTTGAATGTGATTATAATAAAATTTGTTTTAATATATCTCGTTTCAAAAATATGAACTGATCTGGTCAGTAATAATGCTTATTGTTATTAATTTTATCGGTCTAATTTTATTCAGAGCTCTTAAGGTTCTGATCATTCTCTAAACCTGAAAGGCTTGAAACCTTTAAAGCTTTCAAGCAGGCTTTTAAGCTTGAGGCTTAAGGTTTATACGCTCAGCAGCAGCGATGCAAACCTTTTGAGGCTTACAAGTTCGAGTTTTAAAGGCTTCTAGACTCGGCAGCAGCAGCTACTCGATTCAAAAACCTTACGGCTCAAAGCCCAAATTCGCAACACTACCCTCTCCTCTCGAATATCGGCAATTTGTCGTCTTTTCTTCGAGTCAGCAACACCCTTCCCCTTGCTTTCCGTGGAGGTGGACTGCGAGCCTTCCTGGTCGCGCCTGGTCTGGCGCAGCACGGGGGTCTGGGGCAGCTCGCCGACCTCCAGGACGACCTTCTGTTCCAGGAGCCGCATCTGACGCGCCAGGATGTGCAGGATCGTCTTCAACATTTTGAAATCTACCGTATTGCCCTGAAAGTTTGGAATAAATTCACTCCTCTCGTTCTGTCACGAAGCATCCCATGCAGCTGAGTCGTGTTTACATATTTTTGAAAGTTTTACTGTGTCCATATTATTAGACGGGACTGTACCTACGATAATATACGAGGGTGCCGCGTCGGTGGCCAGGGGCACGAGTGAAGGTGGACCGAGGATGTGGTAATAGATGCAACCGAATGCTATTAGCACCAAACCGACCATAGCAATCTTTGAGGTAGGCCCGGAGGTGAACTTGTTTGGCTGGCGTGATAACGACGATGAAAACCACAAACAGGCAGACACAGCGACTTTTCTATATACTATTAGTTTTGGTCATTACCGCTATAGGTCCCATGGCCAGGTTTATCAGGTCCTCGACGCTCAGGAGCAGGGTCTGGTCGCTCATAGTCGGTTCATCCAACATCTTGAATATTTGATCCTATCCTTTTCTGTAAATAACAATATCGAATTAACTGATTAGTATAATATTTTGATAGTCGTCAAACGCTAGCGAATTGTCAATGTTGAATGGCTGTCACAGAATTATTTAAAAGCGGTCAAGTTAATGACAGCGTTTTTTTGGAATACCAACCTTATTGCCTGTTATTGCTGATCCCTTCAAAGACTAGTTGAGGACGAGAGAACGCTTATTTTAACATTGTTTCAAGGACAAACGATTTTGCAACAAATTTTTGAACTGTTTTTGCATTTTTACGGGCTTTCATGGTGCTTTCACTTGTATTATTGAATAAATAATAATAATGACAGATATTCGGAGGACCTCCCTGGGGCCCTAGTCTCTTGTGTTACCGCGTTGTCCATGGGTTGTCAACGTTGTGTAGCTTATTGACTCGCCGGTACTGGGCAACGGCAGCCCAGCCCAGCTTAAAAATATTAAACACAATACATGTACTTAGAGCTGTGACAGACAGCCGAGTAAGGCCCCTGAACATTGCGAGCTCCACGAAGACAGGCCTTACATCGATGTAGAATAATGTTGCTGCGCGCCTATTACGGTGTTTATTTATGATGAAACACCAGTCACTTTCTGAACAGTATGTACCTAACTGCGAGTGACGGATGCTTTGTCCGCCGCAATAAAGGCGACCTAGCTTGAAACTAGGATAAAATGATTCAATTATTGGCTAATATTATTTTTCTTTTTTGTTAAATGCAACAAAGAAGGCAATAAATTAAAGTAAATGTATTCAAATAACAAGTTTATTTAATGCAGTCACCTCGTCTGTCTGGCTGTAGGGCTTAATTGTCTTAGCCTAAGTAGATGACGACAACACTTTGTACACTAGTGCAGCGGTTGGCAACCATTTAGCAGGCAAGGGCCACAAGGCAAAATAAACTAAAGATGGCGCACTTGTGATATTGACTCTAGAAGCCTATACCTATAATTACCTATACAATTATTTAACAAAACATTTACGGGCCGCAAGTTACACTTCCGCGGGTTGCATGCGGCCCGCCCGCGGGCCGCACGTTGCCGACCGCTGCACTAGTGCATAAAATGCAGCCTATACCCAGCAAAATAGGTGACTGGTGCATAATGAGAGGCATTAATACACGAGTGTGGTTTTATGAAACGAGCCGATAGGTGAGTTTCATAATAAGATCACACGAGTGTTTTAATGCCTAATTATGCGTACAGTCGCATACATAACTTTATCTACATGCATATCATAAGTTTTCTACAATATGTGAGAAAATTGTACCATGTTGCCTTGTATCTTAAAGAACCTGCAACTACATCAATAACCGATACTTTAATGACATGTAATACTTTAATGTTAACATTAAAGTGCAACCACAGATACAGGTTTCTTAATAAAGGCTGTTTGCTTATCGTTTCTAAACATATAATAGGGAAGTTATGATATGGATGTAGATTAAGGAGTTTACGAGCATGAGAAGTGAAAAAACAAACGGTACGGGCTCTATTGTAAGACGTCATATAATAGTAGTTTTGACCTGTTGATCATCATCATCATCATGTCAGCCGAAAGACGTCCACTGCTGGACATAGGCCTCCCCCAAGGCTTTCCACTCAGACCGGTCTTGCGCTTTTAGCATCCACCGCGGTCCCGCGATCCTGACGAGGTCGTCACTCCATCTTGTTGGAGGCCTACCTACAGCTCGTCTCCCGGTCCGCGGACGCCACTCCAGAGCCTTCTGCCCCCATCGGCCATCAGTCCTGCGAGCAATGTGCCCCGCCCTGTTATGGTATTATTTTTAACTCGGCCGCCATTACTATCGCTATCATGTAAATAAGGGCTATCAAAAGCAATATTGATTGTCGTCGGAGAATAGAGGGCCTGGAGGAGTTCCTCTGTTCCAAATGAAAACACTTGTATAATTTATAATATATTTATTATTTATAATAACTGTCGCCTCTCAACAACGTCACAGAGCCTGAACGAGGACCTCGACTATGATTTGTTTGTACAACGGCCGCTCCGCGCGGAGTAATACTGGCCCGCCGAGCAACAAGCGGCAAATAAAACAGAGCAGCTCAACACGACCCGTCTAATCTAAACAACGTGGAATGCAAGAGGATACATTGATTTAAAACTGTAACAGTGCACACAAAAACAGGGCAAAATAAATCGTTAAGTATATAAATAGTATATTTTATTTAATAATATAGTAACAACTAATCAACTGCGCGCGTTGTGCACCATTTCGATGATAGGTTTCAAGGTGGATATTTACACGGGAAAGGCGCAGCGCGGCGACGCGAGCGATAGACCGCGAATAATACATGTACATGAACAACCTATGCACTCTACACAGACATAAATTAGGTCTATAAACGTATTAACAAGGTTCCGCCAGCCGGCGCCTAGTCCTCCAGGTTGCGGAAGGCCGCGGCCATGTCCTCGAGGATCTGGTCGAAGTCCGCCTTGATCTTAGCCTCGCCGTCTTTCACGGGATCCTGCGGACGAACAACACTAATGTAACAATGTGGAACGTTGCTGAAAGCTCAGGTGACACTTTAGGACGTTAATGGTTATTTATGTAAGGTCACGGACGTAATTTGTTACCCATTTCAAAGAACATCTGCTTGAAGATGTCATTGTCATTACATTACAGATGCCAAGTCATTTGTATTTGATAGGAAACTCAACCTTATTGCTGTAGGATTTCCACAAACACTATACATATAAACTAGCAGACTTAAACTATAGACTAGTATAAAAAATTCCACTACCCCTTTCCCTCTAATACTCTTTATTTTTCTGCATTTATTGCAACACCAAGGCACACATAGACTATTTTTAACCCGTGGCATCCGCCATCTTTGTTAAGTGACATTTAAGCGACATATTATGGCGTTAAATTTTAGTTTTGATGAACGAGCGTCGGATATCTTGTGGGAAATAATATTATTTTGATATTAAGTGTGAATTTAAAGTTATAAAATAAATAAATAAATGTATTTTTCTTTTCTTTCTTTTCTTTTCTTTTCTTTAAAATCATGGTGAAATGCTGTTCCCCTGTGTTACAACGCATCATACAGGAAAACCCCTGAAATTGCGTTCCATCGGTAAGTTGATATTTTGCTATAATTCGTCATACATTTATTTTTGTTTACCGCGTCCTAACTAACATTGGTCTTTTCAATTTAAGGTTTTCTAAACAACTACGAGAAATATTTTAGTTTTACTAAATAAAATAACCTAATTTGACACTTAATGTACCTAGTTGGTTACTAAGTTCTGTTACTAAGGTTGATGCAAATAAAACTAACTTATGTTTATTTTTTAATTTCAATATGTATAAAAATTAAAAGCTTAATTAATATACATTTTGAAAAACAATTAATCATTTTTCTTAGTTTCCGCAATTCCCGATACGATCTTTTAACATTCACAGCCGGCATCAATGAAATTACGCATTAGTTTTCTGTAAATTTCATTTTTTGAAATTGCTTAAAAGTTAGTCTTTGTTTACCAAAGAACTTTTTTTGTATAATATTATAAAAAATCCTATCTCTGTATATGTTTAGAGACCAAAATTATATTTCTCAACATGACTTAATTCCAACTTATGAAGCAAGAGATTTGGTGTGTTTTCGTATTTCTGCAAAATCATGTGAAATCTTAAAGTCAATTTAATGAGTCAATGGTCAAGATTGACCGGTGTCCAAGCGGATCTTTAGTTGCTTTGAATACATTCGTATCAGAATTTAAAGTCTGTTCAATATGTCACGCAAATTTGAACTCTCTACAGGAACTCTTACAAAAGTTGGGGCCGTTATCAGTATCATCGTCGTGCGTGATTTTAACTATGATTTTATCGTCCGAAATGGGAATACTTCAAGCTCGTACATCAAATAATTGCAATAGTTTAGAATACATTATTTTTATTATTATTCTATATAAATCAAAGTTTTGATTAATATACAGGTTTATGCAAAACTGCTTTAATTTTTTTTTAAATTGTAATTAATCTCAGTAACAGAACTTTGTAACCAACTAGGTACTGTGCAATTTATACAGGGCCGAACTAGGCCTAGGCCTGACATTGTTTGAGAATGCTTCTAAGAGTGGAGTGGAGTGAGCTTTCAGAGTGGTAGCCGAGATTAGGTCATAGACCAGCTCGTTGGTCTGATGACATTGTGCAGACAGTTGGTAAAAGATGGATGGCGTTGGCACGAGACAGGGCCAAGTGGCGTGAAAATGAAGAGGCGACCCTGCAGCGGATGGATGCGGGCTGAAATGAATGATGATCAAGATGAAGTTAAATGTGCGTGTACCTTGAACTTCATGGAGGAAAGCTGGTAGAGCACGGGCCCCATGGCCTCGCGGATGGTGTTCCAGGTGACCTTGTTGTCGGACTGCGCCGAGGCCTCCACGGCGTGGCGCGACATGTCGTAGAACGCGATCATGTTCTTGAGCATGCCCGTCGTCTTGTAGAACGGGCAGAAGCGATCGTACGACGAGTAGCTGGGGACAGTTACCACTACATTAGTTTTGCAGTAAGACAACAGTTTATCAAAGGGATGGGAGAAGGACAATGGCAGAATACGCATAGAGTGAGCCAGACTCGCACGTGGCCGGTTTTAATAATATTTTCTTTGTTATAAAATTGTATTTGTATGAAGACCCTTTATTTTAATAGTCCAAGAACTCTTTTGCCATCCCCTGACTCAATTTTAGGCCCGATTAAATGATTTTATTTATTTATTTTTCCTCACTTACAACCATTTTTACAGGTACCAAGCCTAAGACAATAGTGTAACTACTTTTATCTAGCTCTTTAATTATAAACTTCTTAGATATTCAATGTAACGTTTTTAAACGTACAGAATAAAATGTAGAATTTTCTTTGCGAAGAAAAAACACTACTTTAAAATATAATTACTTGGTTTAGCGCCAATACCCTTCAGGCTTCTGCTTCTTTTTATTTAAATATCATTTGGACCGCCTGAAGAGCCGGGCTATGACGTCATCGTAGTCACGTGACCGAATTTAAACGCTCCTAACTGTCAAATGGTTTCACGCTGCGAAAACCCAATTTTTATTGAATGCTTTTTTTACCGTTTTGCACGTCTTCGGTGCTAAAAAGGCAATTTTACAAAATATATCTTTACATCGTTCGGAGTTTTGCGTCAGCCGAGGCCGTTACCTGTTCTGCTGCAGGAAGTCGTCCTTGAGGAGCTTCGCTACCTCGAGTGTGATCTTGTCGGTCTCGGCGAGCGACGCCTTGCCGACCAGCTGCACGATTTCCGACAAGTCTTCCTCTTCTTGCAGGATCTCCTTTACCTGGAATTATAAGATAAATAATTAATATCGATAAATAATTAACTAATACTGTACATTAGTAAAACAAATATGAGTTACAAAGATGTACCTGCGCGCTAAGCACTTATTAGAAGGCGCGAAAAAGTTCGTTTATGCGGGTAAAATCATGGACTATTGGTCGAATGTTTGGCGGCCATTGCGGTGACGCCGTCAACCGCCATTTTATTTAGCGACGCATCAGTTTTAAAACTCAAAAATGAAACTTTTTGGCTAAAAAGCTTTTTTATCGTAAATGAAGTAAACTGAGAAAACATTTTGAACATCACTTAACCGTGATTGCTTTATTTAATTTAAAATAGCTGTTAAATACAAAAACTTACTACTTAAGACAAGTAAATCTGAACAGGGTTTAGCTGTCAATACTTATTCTACCTTACATGTAACACAACAAGGTGTGTATTGAATTGATGTTTACGTTTGTTTATATTCGCCGTTAGTCAGCACATGTCTGCGTTGTAGAAGAATGCCGACGTAACTTATAAATATTTTGAGGTTTTAACTATGATTGTAATATAAATACGAGGGGTCGTGTTACCTTGGTCCTGAGGGGCACGAAGTCGGGGTAGCTCTTGTCGTAGTACTCATCCAGCGCGCGCATGTACTTGCTGCGGACACACAAACAAACAATATTAGTTTATATACCAAGGGGAGTAACGCACGGATTACTTATAGTGTGCATTTACGGCCTGATATAAAGCTTGGTGAATAAAATTGAAATTTCAATTCCAATACATTGTTGTTAGATATTTAAAAAAAAGACAATATCTCTACTTTTATTTGTATTTTGCAAGAAGTTTAAATAGATAAACAAATAAATATAATAATTATAAAAAACTGTTATTACCAAGGCAAAGCCAACTGATTTTAGGCTTCGGTTAACGATATCAATATTATCGGTTTTAATACGCGAGAAGAAAACTATCATATGATCTGTCACAGAAATCATCCTCGATTGGTCTGGATCCAGGTACAATTAAATTATAATGTGGATTATAAGAGTATTTAGTAATTTTACACTGGTAAATTAAGGAAAAATACCATCAAACTTTCTATTACTTTATTTTTAAACCCAGTTCAAGAAAAATATGCTTAAAGTCGTTAATGTCACTAGAGATGTCAAGTCATTTGGTACTTAGGAAACTCAACCTTATTGTTGAAGGTTGTCAGATTGACGTTGGACCTAAGGTGGGTACCAAATGACAGTCGTGGACTGTACCTGTATGAGATGAGCCAGTTGATGGAGGGGAAGTGTTTCCTCTGCGCGAGCTTCTTGTCCAGCCCCCAGAACACCTGCACGATGCCCAGCGTGGCGGCCGTCACGGGGTCCGAGAAGTCTCCGCCCGGCGGGGACACGGCGCCCACGATGGACACCGAGCCTGTGTATGTACATCCATATCATGAACGAGAACACTTTCAAAAATATTGGTACACTAATAAAGATGTGCTTACGTTACTTAATGTTCCTATTACATCCGATTTTTTTCAGTAAGTTTACGTAAAAGAATAACATTTTGATCAAAATTATACAAAAAATTGGTAACATGTAGGAATTAATAAATAACGATTTAAAAAATGGTTTAGTTGATAATATAAAAAACATAATACAATAAAGAAAAGATAATTTTAAGTAAGCACAAGAAATAAAAAATCTATTTAGTAATGTTATCATAACCTGTTTGTACTATCACGGACGTTAATTTGTGACCCATTTCAATAAAAATATCCTTGAAGTTGTCAATGTCAGTAGAGATGTCAAGTTATTTGTAACTTTTAGGAAATTCAACCTTATTGTTGTAGAATGTCAGATCGACTTTGGACCTAAGGTGGGTGCCAAATGAAAGTTCGCGACTGTACAGGTAATCAGTATAACATGTAGATGGGTAGTGCACCGACCTTCCCTGTCGGGGTTGCCCAGGCACTTGACGCGGCCGGCGCGCTCGTAGAAGGAGGCGAGCCGGGCGCCGAGGTAGGCGGGGTAGCCCGAGTCGGCGGGCATCTCCGCCAGGCGCCCCGAGATCTCGCGCAGCGCCTCCGCCCAACGGGACGTGGAGTCGGCCATCATGGACACGTTGTAACCCATGTCGCGGAAGTACTCCGAGAGGGTGATGCCTAGTGAATAAAGGTAGTTTTATATGCTTGTTATGTTGGTGGTTAAATAAACAGTAAAGCATTCAAGAGTGAATCACTTGTTTGGTGAATCAAACATAGGGCTAACAATATTTCCCAAAAAAATAATTAGATGTCAATTCTGTAAGTAACAATACTGATCCTTCTACATTTTTGGTGAAAACATACATATTTCGGTGACAAATCGGACATCTCCGTCATAATTGGTGACAACATGCAATACATATTTCGGTAATAAATCGGACATCTCCGACATTATTGGTGACAACATGCAATACATATTTCGGTAACAAATCGGACATCTCCGTCATTATTGGTGACAACATGCAATACATATTTCGGTAACAAATCGGACATCTCCGTCATTATTGGTGACAACATGCAATACATATTTCGGTAACAAATCGGACATCTCCGTCATTATTGGTGAGACAACATGCAATACATATTTCGGTAACAAATCGGACATCTCCGTCATTATTGGTGACAATATGCAATACATATTTCGGTAACCAATCGGACATCTCCGTCATTATTGGTGACAACATGCAATACATATTTCGGTAACAAATCGGACATCTCCGTCATTATTGGTGACAATATGCAATACATATTTCGGTAACCAATCGGATATCTCCGTCATTATTGGTGACAACATGCAATACATATTTCGGTAACAAATCGGACATCTCCGTCATTATTGGTGAGACAACATGCAACACATATTTCTTTAAGAAAACGTAAATTTCCGTACATTTATGGTAATCCATCATTTACTTTTAAATTATAACTTGTAAATAATAAGAACACCATTTATTTCAAATTGTAATGTTTAACAAATCAAAAGTGCATTTTGTTAGTGTTGGAGCTTCGACTTTAAGTGGACTGTAAATAGGTTTCAATACACGTTCGTTGTCCTTTCCCTAAAATCTTTGTCGCGAGCGGCGGCGGTAGGTATATACCTTGAAAGCACTATTCAAATTTAAAGAAAACCAAAGCCAACTCACCGAACTTCAGCTCCTCGGGATCATCCAAAGCATATATTAGCATAATACACAGCACAGTGGTCACCATAACACCAAAAGAAAGTTTTATGAGAAATGCGGTGCGGGAGTAGCAATTTGCGATGCACACAGTTCGGCCATATTGTTCTTAATAACTAGTGTTGTCCCAAAGCCGTAAAGTTGGGCAAAATAGTGATGCCCTCATGCATATGGAAACCGACTTGCATCAATTTCAGCGAGAGTATTTAGTATTCAATAAATATGAAAAAATGCTTTCATAGGCCTAAACATACCCCCCGCCTAGAAGGACAAAGATGTCTTTGGTCTTCTACAAACGAAAACAGAAAAAATAGTTAATAAGAAAATTAAAAAATAAAGGCCACATCAAGATTGACGTGACAGCCCAGAATGAAGCATACAAATTATTAAAGAACACGAAGATTACTGAAGTGGTAGGGGGGAAACCTTTACCACTGGTCTTTGATAAATGCCTGAATTAGTGCGTACGGCTACCACGCGGATAATACCATCTTTACCCGGAAAAACATCTTCGATCACACCTAATGGCCATTTCAAAGGAGGAACGTTGTCTACATTAAGCAAAACTACCGTTCCCTTGGTTACAGGTTTGGTCGGAGTATTCCACTTTTGTCGCATTTGTAGCGTATGCAAGTATTCCGTCTTCCACCGTTTCCAAAACGATTGAATAATTTTATCAAGCAGATATTTACGTTTAACTAAACTGATAGGTAGGGTTGCCACGTCGGCGTTGTGTAAAGAATTTAACGGTGCGAGTGTTAAGAAATGCGCGGGCGTAAGAGCAGTAGGCTCGGATGGATCAGTGTTTAACAGGGTCAACGGACGCGAATTCAAAACTGCTTCTATTTGCGTTAAAACTGTTAGCATTTCCTCGTATGTTAATAATTGATCACCTATCACGCGTTTTAAATGTAGTTTTATACTACGTATATTAGACTCCCACGATCCACCGAAGTGTGGAGCGCTTGGGGGGTTAAATTTCCAGCTGATGCCTTGCTCTAGGGTCTCAGCGGAAAACGCGGTTTTATATTCGTTTGAATTTACAAGTTGCGTCAATTCGTCAAAATGAGACTTCGCTCCAATAAAATTTGTTCCATTATCGGAATATAGAGTTAAACACGTGCCTCTACGCGACACAAATCGTTTAAACGCGTTTATAAATGCGGATGTACTCAGATCTACTGCTAACTCAATATGAGTACAGCGAGTAACGAGACAGATAAACAAGCAGATATAAGCTTTCTGCTGACGTGCGCCCCTGTAACGGCTTAACAGGACAGGAATAGGACCCGCGTAGTCCACACCAGTATTCAAAAAAGGTTTTGTTTCGATAACGCGGCAAGTGGGCAAATCAGCCATCAATGGAGAGTCTACCTTAGGCGATGCGATATAACAGCGATTGCACAGCTGAAACCGTTTTCGAACGATATTTCTGCCAGAAAGTATCCAATATTTTTGGCGCAACAAAGACATAAGTAAATTGGGTCCGGCGTGTAAAAACCTTTTGTGGTAAGCGTCAATGATTAAGTTAACAATGTGCTCGTTGTTGGGAAGTAATATCGGATGTTTAGCGTAATAGTCTAACTCTGACTTATCGAGACGACCACCGACAAGAAGCAAGTTATTCTTTAAAATTGGACAAAGTTGTCTCATGCGCTTCGACGGAGATTTATTCTTTAAAATGCTATCCTTGTCTTCAGCGAAATGCACAGACTGTACTGCAGCAAGAACCGCCTCTTCAGCGATTTGTAAATCAGTGGGCATAATGCGATCTGACCGAGGCAGTTTTTTAGCGAAACGTAGCAAGTAAACCACGACACGGAGTAATTTACTCCACGAAGAGAAACGCGTAGCGAGTTCATACAAAAACGGCTTCTTAATTTCTGTCGTTAAGAATGCTTGGGCACTAGCCTTTACTTCTGGAAGTTCGTTCTGCTCGTCAAAGGCAAAGTGATCAAGGGGCCACTCAGAAATCGGTAACTTGGTCCAAGAGGGACCGTGGAGCCAAAGCGGATGCTGAATCAGCTGACTGGGTGTGAGACCACGTGACAGACAGTCGCACGGGTTCTCTTTGCCAGAGACATGATAAAAATGAGACGCGGGCAAGTATTCCTTTACTTGCGCAATACGATTGCTTACAAAGACATTAAAGCGGTGCGGTGAGGAATGAATCCACTGCAAAGTGACACTCGAGTCAGTAAATGCAAAAATGTTCGAAATTTTACATCTATCTGATATATTGTCAGAGACATAGCGCATAAGTTTTGCAAGAAGCAAGCTTGCACATAATTCTAACCGTGCGAGGGTCACAACCTTGACGGGTGCTACCTTTGACTTGGCACAAACAATATTTACTATGTTGTGAGGCAGCCCTGGATGCATCACACAAAGGTAAACAACCGCTCCATAAGCAGCCATGCTTGCGTCAGAAAAACCTACTAGCGTCAATTCAACGTCATCCGAATTGATGCCGAGGTGGCGCGGAAATTTAAGGTTGCGTAAAAGCGGAAGTTCTGCTTTGAACTTTAGCCATCGAGTACAAATCTCAGCGGACGGGCTTTCGTCCCAATCTAATTTTAGTAACCAGAGGGTTTTAATAAGCAATTTCGCGTATAAAATTATCGGCGCGGCAATACCTACTATATCCCACAGCTTGGCAATAGTAGATAGAATAGTACGTTTCGTGACAACGTTATGCGGGTCTAAATTAACAGTTATAGCGAACTGATCTTCAACAGGACACCAACGTAGCCCTAGGATCTTTAAATCGTCATTATCGGAGATGTCAACAGCAGCAGACAATCTATTTTGTTCCGGCACGTGTTCCAGTAAAGCGCGTGAATTACTTGAAAACTTAACTAACTCTAGTCCACCCTTCAGAAAAAGTTCAATCAAATCCCGGGAAAGATTAATAGCGGTGGACTCGTCCATAACGGAAGTAGCCAAATCGTCCATATATAAATTGCGGGATACAACTGCGGCTGCGGCGGGAAAAGACTTCCCTTCATCCTGTATAAGTTGTTTGATCGTGCGCATTGCCAGATAAGGACTACACTTTAGACCGAAACAGACGCGGTTAAATTCGTAAATTTGCGGTTCATTCTCATGAGAAAAGCGGTATAGGATGCGAAGAAAGCGGTGGCATTCCGGAGAAACTAAAATTCTCAAATACATTTGGCGGATATCCGAAGTAATCGCGACCGGAAATAGCCGGAAATGAAATATTATTGCGAGTAAATCTGACTGCAGATTAGGCCCCGGGTGTAAACAGTCATTGAGAGACAAGTTAGACGACGTCGCAGCGCTAGCGTCTAACACGAGACGGACCTTGGTAGTAAGCTTATCGTCACGAACTACAGGGTGATGCGGTATAATGTAAGAACTGGAATTATTATCCAAGTCTTTCACTAAGGAAATATATTCTTGTTTCAAGTAATCGCGGATAATCTCGTCATATTGTTTATGAAGGATATTATTCTGTTTAAATCTTCTCTCTAAAGAGTTATACCTACGTGTCGCGGTCATAACCGAATCGCCTAGCTCTCGCGGGTCGCGGCTAAACGGTAAAGGTACTACATAGCGGCCAAGAGAGTCGCGTGTCGTCTGTTGTATAAAAATTTGTTCACACGCCTTATCTTCGACGGAAAGATGTTTGCGCATCGGTACTTCTTCAACTTCCCAAAATTTGGAAAGAAGAGCGTCTATGTTTGTAGTAGTGGTAAAAAACGTGTTAAGTTTAGATTCACAAGGTCTTGCGGTAGATGCGGAACCGGAAATAATAAACCCGAACACGGTTTCGATAGCATCAGGGCAACCGGATGGCCCTATAATGCGGTCAGTTTTTAAGATGCGTTTAATAAAATCTTCAGCGCCTAAAAGCATATCTATTCTGCCCGGCAAGTACCAATGCTTGTCACTAAGGGGAATATTTTTTAAATATTTTAGCGCATCGGTGTCTATTTGACATTCAGGCAGATTGCCGGAAATTTTATCAATAATCAAGGCCTGTAAATCAAACTTAAAAGACTGGTCAGATTGCGAAAACAATGTTACGTTCGTTTTACCCTTAATCGGCTGAGAACTTTCCCCTATTCCGTGAACCAAGGTGTTTTTGTCGTCAGGCGTGACGTCATAGCCTAAATTGTGTAAGCATCTCGTGCTTAGGAAATGGTTTTGCGAACCTAAATCAATTAGTATTCTTATATCGCGGCGATTACCGTACGCGTCTAACACTTGTGCGGTCGCGGTACCTAGCAAAACAGTTTTGCGAGAATCTTGTTTCGTAGTAGCGGCGCCGACGAAACCTACCGGCATATTATTATTATTGCGCTGATCCTGAACGGGCGGCGCAGCGGGCGCGGGCGGCGGAGTGCATGCGCGCGGGAAAGAAGCGGACGGTCGCGAGTGACCTTCACTAGAATGAGGATTCTCCCGATCCGCGGGTTGACTGCGGCATAACTGGCTATGGTGAGTCTTGTTACAGAATTTACAAGTCGACGTTGACTTGCACAAGGAAAACGTATGACGAACACTCAAGCAGTTAACGCAACCGTTACATTTTTTAACTACGTTATATTTTTCAATAGGCGACAACTTTAAGAATGGTTCGCAAAGGTACAATTGACTATGTTTATTGCTATTGCAATAACAACAAACTTGACCAGAAGACTGGCTGTTGCTAACGAGAAAAGTTTGCATTTTATTATTTTGCGCGCGCTTCGATGCTGCCGACTCAGTGTGCGAGTCGCCCCAGTGCGAAGTATTCGGCGGAGTAACAGCTGATGAGGTCATAGTACGCTGCAATATTTTCGCGTGATTGCGAACAAAACTAACGAATTCGTCGTAATTCGGAAATACAGTTTTTCTACTCAGAGACATCTCAAACGCTTTGGAGGTATCAGTATCCATTTTGCGCAGAGCCAAATGAATAAATATAAATTCGGCTAGATCTTTTATATTTAGTTGACGTAGTGCAGACACCGACGTCGAAAATTGGTCGATCAAACTATCTAAGTTAGTTGCATTAGGTTTACCTGCTAAAGGCTTTAGATTAATTATATTGTCTAAATATGAAATAGCGATCGCGCGATTATCTTCATATTTTTGCACTAAGGCGTCGTATAATATTTTATAATTGTCTGGAGTAGGAGCAATACCTACACAAATGCTCTGAGCTTTACCTTTTAGCTTGGATATTAAATATTGAATGCGTTGAGCGTCACATAACGCAGTGTTATGATGAACTGTCGTACGAAACGATTCTATAAACAATGGAAACGCCTGTATGTCACCGTGAAAATCGGGAATTTGTATCGCCGGAAGTTTAAACACGGGTTTCGCGGGCTCCTGAGCGGGTGCATTGGTTGAGTCGTCGAACCTTTTATAGGCGCTTTTAATTGCGTAGTACATGTCATCGAATGCCCATAACATTTCGAAGTTAGGTTTATACTTGTCATTCGATGCTAAGGAAATTGAACTTATTTTATCAACTAAAGTAACAAATTCTTCGCGTAGACTTGTTACATTTTCGGCTTGCAGTAAAAACAAATTAGTTTTGTCTCGTTTTGTTTTCGGTATAGAATCGTAAATACTCTGAATGCGCGCAAAGTAAGAATCACGTTTAGATTGTAACAAAAATAATTCTTCCATTTTTATTACGGTTGTTCAAAAATGGAATACTTAATAAAGACAAAAACTTCAGGAATCGTCAATTAATTTAATATTGGAACGAACTTGTATAGAATAAGAACATTAACCGTGGCCATAAGTGTGAGCGAGACTCAATATATTTGTAAGCGAAACAAGGTCAATGTAAAATGGCCGGGTAATAATGCTCGCATCACTACTGGTACCTACCGTAGTGTTCAAATAAACGGCGTGTAGGTTAACTTAACATGATAAGTTATTAAAATGCGGGGATCTCATGGTATTCTATTAGAAATAGATAATTACGCGGTAAAACCCAAGCCGCAATGGCTTATAGGTATGAAATTGCAGTAACTTTAGAGTATGAAATGCGATAAAATACGTAAAAATGGCGGAAGCGGAACTTTGTCGGTAAAACAACGTGGGGAAAAATTATGATTTTAAGGGAAATATCTATCGAACATGCGGATCGATGGACCAAAATATGTTGGAGCTTCGACTTTAAGTGGACTGTAAATAGGTTTCAATACACGTTCGTTGTCCTTTCCCTAAAATCTTTGTCGCGAGCGGCGGCGGTAGGTATATACCTTGAAAGCACTATTCAAATTTAAAGAAAACCAAAGCCAACTCACCGAACTTCAGCTCCTCGGGATCATCCAAAGCATATATTAGCATAATACACAGCACAGTGGTCACCATAACACCAAAAGAAAGTTTTATGAGAAATGCGGTGCGGGAGTAGCAATTTGCGATGCACACAGTTCGGCCATATTGTTCTTAATAACTAGTGTTGTCCCAAAGCCGTAAAGTTGGGCAAAATAGTGATGCCCTCATGCATATGGAAACCGACTTGCATCAATTTCAGCGAGAGTATTTAGTATTCAATAAATATGAAAAAATGCTTTCATAGGCCTAAACAGTTAGCGTTTATCACTAATTTTAATTTATGAACAAGATAAGGATATAATGTGTTGTTACAGTCGTGTGTGTGCGTACTGACCGGTGTAGATGGAGGCCTCTCGCGCGGCCACAGGCATGTTGGAGGTGTTGGCGACGAGCGCCGTGCGCTTCATGATGGACTCCGTCACGCCGCCGATCTCCACCGTCAGCTCGGGGAAGTCGCGCAGCACCTCCGACATCTCGTTACCTGCAACGCGACCGCTCAGTACCACTCTACCAACGCTCAGTACCGAGCACGCCCGGAATATTCACAGAACAAACTTCAAATAGAAAAACAGAAAGGATGCCTTCATCTTTAAAAATATATATGAAAAACTCCAGAAGTCACAAGAATATTAGCATTATACCGATTAAAGACTGAGCAAAGTCATTCACATACATAAAAAAAGGCAAATAAAACATGAAAATAAAACTTTCAATCATAATTCTGTTACTTCAAAAAGTTGAACTTTTTTTGACTTTGGGAACATACGCACTCATCTTGATAGTTAAGTCTGTGATAAATATACAGTCGAGTAAATTAATTCCTAGACCAGTTTGGACCAACTCAAAATGACACTGGGTCGTTCTTCTTTTTTACCGACAATAATCCGAGGATTTTCTGTTATTTATCAAAGGAGAAGGATTTCAAAAAGGATTCATTTATTTTTTATTAAGACTAATTAATGCTTCCTGTCTGCAAATAATGTTCTATTATTTTAAATGGGGTTAACCAGAAATACTGTGACAGAGTGGCCGTTTTCAGCACTAACACCAATTTTTAGATGATCACTATCACGGCTTTCTATGAAAAACAATATTATATAAAAAATACTGGGTTGAAGAAATAGCTCGATTATTTAGTACTAATAGATAAATAACAATATGGACGTATATCATGAAAAACATAATTATCAATAATCTAATGAGACGCATAATAAGATGAGACAGGCTATTGTTGGTAAAAAAATTAAAACGACCCCACTGTGAATAAAATCATAAGAAGTGTCTTATATTTTGATTTATTACGTCACTTTGACATAGTCCAAAGTGGTCTATGAATCAATTTCCTTTACTGTACTGTGTGTATTTTATATCTATAAATGTACCAGAGCGCGTTTCGTGAGACAAGTAATAGTACATTGTGCATCAAGGGTAGTATGAAGGGAATTACTAACGAGAGTGTTAGAAGCCCGACGCCGTAGGCGGAGGGCTTTTAATGACTCGAGTTAGTAATCCCCTTACTGCCTGTGATACACACAATGGTTTTCATCACATTTGCGAGGAAAAAAACAAAGAGAAAACACTTTAACTCTGCAAAATATAAAGAAATAACTTTTGACGGACGGGAACGTCAATGGAAACGATTTTTTTTTTGTGACCATAGACACTGCGTTTAGTTTCGACCTGGATTCGAGCCAGATTTAGCCAATTTGATAAAAATGTATAATTACTAAAATTAATGATAAATGTTGATATAAACTTGAAATAGGTATAAAAATAATGAAGTTTAATGAAGCGTATAGGTTTTGTGTAATGTAAGTTAGTCTATAGCTAATTTTTAAAGATGAAATTAGAAACCGATTTAATTTTTGGCTGAAAATTAAACCTCCTTAGTCAGAAATTATGTACGAAAGAGTTGCAAATTTTAAAAAGAAAGTCATTACTCCCTAGGGATGACAAACTCGCCATAATTCCCGCGGGAACAATTTAGGCCATTGTCCTTCTGTATACAGGCATGGAATAACACCATTTACGAGCAAGTGTGATGAAAAATAAATAATTGGAGGCTATGTTAGTTACCGCGCTCCCCGCAGCCGACGTACACGATGACCTCGGAGTTGGAGTACTTGGACAGCGCCTGCGAGATGACCGTCTTGCCGCAGCCGAAGGCGCCGGGGATGGCCGTCGTGCCGCCCTGCACGCAGCTGTTACAACAACGCAAGCAATATGTTACCAGAATGTTAACAGGGGTACACTGCCTCCATTAACCAATAAGCAGTATACCAAATTCATTAGCCAAAGCCTATTCAATCCTCAGCCGTTAGTAATAAAGTTGCATTTGCTACAGAAGTTTTCGGGATACCGCGATTTGTCTTAGCAGGGCAGAACAGTGCTACCATCATCTTAATAGCGATAGGCAATCTTGATTTTTGTATCAAATATACTGTCTATTGAGAGTGAAGTAATATCGTTAGATTTTTGTTCCCAGCTGACCGAAACTGGTTTCTTGCGGTACTTCTTCGATATCATGGTCTTGTCTAAAGCGCTAGTAAGATTCAAGATACTTATATATAAAAAGGAAACGACAAAAAAAAGCGACTCCGAAGACTCGTATTATACTCCAGAGTCAGAAGAGCTCTGTCGTGTATAGACTCACGGGAAGAGCGAGTCCAAGACACGCTGGCCGGTGAGCAGCGGGTGGTTGGCGGGCAGCTTCTCGGCCACGGGGCGCGGCGAGCGCACGGGCCACACCTGCAACATGCTGAACGAACTCTTCTCGCCGTCGAACTCCGTCTCCAGCACCTTGTCCTGCAGGGCAACAATGACATATTAGCATCTTCGTCATCATCATCAACGTCATTTATACCATCATCATCGTTGTTTTCGTCATCGTTAACACCGTCATCGTCGTCAATTCCGTCAATACCATTACAGTCATCACCATTATCATAGCCTCTTGGTCACCATTCATTATCATCATCGGCATCATCTCATCATTGTCGTCCAACGTCAACGTCAACCTTGAAAGTTTACTTTATATTTTTATAAGTAAGAAAATAATCTTATTTCATTTATTGGTACTTACGGTGACTTTGTAGTTGCCGGCGGGCGCGATGTAGGTGACGGTACCCTTGGCCTTAGGCGGGACCATCATGCGGTGCTTCACCAGCGTGTTCTCGTGCACGATACCGTACAGGTCTCCGCCGGTGATGTGCGAGCCGACCTGGATAACACGACATATAAAAGATAAAGATAAAAAGATAAAAGATAAAATATATTTATTCAGTAAGTAGGCCACACGGGCACTTTCACACGCCAAGAATCTACCAGCGCTTCCCAGGAGGAGACCACTGCTGAGAAGAAACGCCGCAAGAAACTCGGCACTCAGTCATTTTTTTAACATATTTTATATTACATTGGTGCTACTTAGTCCAGCATTATATAAAGCTACAAATCTTCAATTAAATGTAATATCAAATAACATGCGTAGTTCAGCAGGAAAACATGGCAAAAATCTTACGGGAGAGATAGAGAGAAAAAGAAAAAGGAAAAAATAGAATCAACTACTTATGTGTATATAAAATGGTGCAAGAACATAAAAGTTTTGATATGTTTTCCTGCATTAACAGTCTCCCCTAGACAAGAAAAAGCAGGATAAAGCTTTTGCATTTGAACAAATTATTATTTTGTTACTTTAGTTATTCATATAGGTAGTATAGTCATATTTTGTTATTTTACTACCTATATTGTTACTATAGTTATTGAAATTGACACCATAGTTACCAAAATCGTTACTTAATTATTATTTTCTTACTTTACTTATTGATATTATTCAGTATAGTTACGTAAATTTACACTTTCTTTATCTTAACTTTAGATGCCATTTTTTTTTTAATAACCTAGCTATAATGTTACTATAGTTTTCCACATTATCGCTATACCTATACTGAAGAGTTATGAGTGGGGAGCGAGGGAAGTTAGTTTGGATCGTAGGAAGTGGAAGGACATGGTCTCCGCCTACCTACTATGTATGTATGTACCTTAACGTCGAGCGGGTTGAACTCCCAGGAGATCTCACGCGCCAGGCACGGCACGTTGACACCCTTGGGGATGTAGATGGACTGCGTCATCTCGTTGATGTCCTTCAGCGGGCGCTGGATCCCGTCAAAGATGGACCCCAGGATACCGGGCCCCAGCTCCACGGACAGGGGCTTGCCAGTACGCAACACGGGGTCTCCCACGGTCACGCCTGAGGTCTCTTCGTATACCTACACACACAGTCATCTTTATTCGTAAGGATGTCAATGAAAGTATTGCTTCAATTAGTATTCAATCATTCAATCAATTAGGGTTCGCTCCAGCCCGAATAGCGTCCTGAGCACTCTGGCCCAGCGCTGGGACTCGCCGCTGCTGCAGCACTGCGTAAGCCTGCACGTTCCAGTAGCGGTGATGCCCCGTCGCTTTTGATGTGAGGGTTTTTTGTTGTTTTTTGTGGTTTTTTTTTACCTAACCTTAGAATTAAGTTTTTATTTTTGTATGTGTTGCCTACTAACAAACTATGGAGTATGTCCGAAATAAATGTTTTTGATTTTGATTTGATTTGATTATTTCCTATATTAGTTGTTTTATAGGTATGAGCACGTCAGGTCTCCAATAGGGAATATTCAAGGATTTTTTTACAGTTTAAAAAAAGTTGATTCATGTAACAAACAGGATAGGAAAAAATATATTTGTATAGCTATAAAAATAATGAAGATATAAGCCAACACAGATTTGTTCTTATCTCTTTCTAGCCAAACAGATTTTTATGTGGAGTTTATATGGCCAAACTGCACAATGACGTCACCAGTGCACTTAGATCTCTCTGTCTAATTAACAGTTTAAAATGCTTGCATCATCCGTATTTCTTGAGCGATTTTAACTCGTTCCCTGTCAGAATGCCCCCAATGGGGTCATGAACCTTTTTTAAGGAGTCCGTGCTTCCACTATGGGGTCACATCCCCGTACTGAATACACAAAAGTCAAAGTCAAAGTCAAAGTTCTTTATTCTTCAATTTAGGCATAATATAATGCACCTATGAATGTCAAAAAGCATTACCACCGGTTCGAAAAATAAAACCTTTGCCCCGAGAAGAACCGGCGTAAGAAACTCGGCAAGGTATATTTTTTTCAAGAAAAAGGTTTACATCATTACATAATAATTATAAATAGTTTACAATATCACAGTATTTTTGCACAGTAGGTGCACCTTTTTTAAGAGTGGGTAAATTTATGCGTAGATTACTCATGCAGGACGGACGACTCACTGCCAAACATCCCTATCCATGATATAATCGTTTACTTTATAATATGCTCGGGAAATTAGTTTTGTTTTACGACAGATTTAAATTTAGAGTCAGTAAGTTCAGTAATACTTTTTGGAATTTTATTGTAGAATTTTATACAATTTCCTAAGAATGATTTTGAAGTTTTGGCCAGTCTATAAAATATGGTTTTGAGCTTTCCTGTGCTCCTGGTTGCTTTTGGCTTATCAATGTTCGTTGGGAAATTATATAGATTCTTCCTAACAAATATGATTATTTCAGATACATTCGGACTTGTGACAGTGGCCGATTGTTTAGTATGCGGACAGTGAACGTATTAATTTTAATTTCACCTTACGGTATTTTCATATTATGTTGAGAAATGCGATTTAAAAAATCCATAAATGTTCCCTATGCTCCATGGTTAAGCTGCGAGTCCCAGTCATTAGGCAAGGAACACTCCGAGCGCCAATACGCGATGCCGTGTTAAGACTCAACAGACTAACTACAACGCGGTAAGAAAATGGTGGTAGCGATCCGGACGGACCTGGCGTCCGACCACCACTGAACTGGTTATTTTCATCTGTGTTACTCCCCTTAGACTGGCTGGGGAAATGGTATTTACCTGAATGGTAGCGAGGTCGCCCTCCAGACGGATGATCTCCCCGACCAGCTCGTTGTACCCGACGCGCACCAGCTCGTACATAGCCGATCCGGACATCTTCTCCGCCGTTACGACTGACCAAAAAAAATACTATTATTACCATAGCAGGAACAGGAAAACTATAGCCGGGATTACTCTTTCTTTCTATTGTTACAGATATGCAAGCTTATTTTTCTAATCCTACTATCCTTCCATTATAATAAATGCGAAAGTTTATGTTAATTTGTTACTCCTTCACGCTGCCACGGCTGGACGGATTGGGATGAAATTTGGAATACGCTTAGTAGCTTATACGTTGGATTAACACATAGGCTATTTTTCTAATTTAAAGTACCTAATCTAGGGAATAAAGATAATCGAAATCTACGTGGAAGAAGTCGCGGGCAGACGCTAGTTAATAGATAAAAGACGTGGACGAAGTCGCGGGCAGACGCTAGTTAATAGATAAAAGACTAAAACTAGCATTATCTTTGACATTAATATTCATTCAATATTGAAGGAGTAAAATGAAACTGCAATTAAGGAGTCACAGCTGATTACGTAATACTCGAGGATTTTAGAGGCTCGCACTTAATATGATGAAATCATTTGCTCTACATTTGCTGCATATTTCTTTTAAGTTTTTATAATGACCTACTTAATCCGCCAGAAGTTATTTTCCAATGATTAACAATAACTACAATCTAAAACCAAAATCTCTGTTGCCATAATACAATATCCTTCTGGCCCAATCTAAATATATAAAACAAGAAACTGACTGACATATCAACGCAGTCCAAACCGCTGGACCTAGGGACTTAAAATTTGGCAGGAGTATTCCTTGGGTACCATAGGGGTGCACTAAGAAGGATTTTCCGAAAATCGACCCCCAACGGGAAGAGATAAGGGGAGCAGCGGGAAACTAATTCTCCGCGCACGAAAAAAAAACTCACCGGGTCCGGACACGGCGAACACGAAACCGAACTGCTCCTCATTCTCCGCCGTGACAATCATCTTTAAATTGCCCCGGGCCGCCATTTTGAAGGTTTATGCTGTAAACATTAAAACAATAAGAAAACTGTTAATTTTATTTACATGCCTCCTTTCGTTCTTGGTAGGTCACATTTCTTAAATATAGTTAATCTGATACATTCATAAATGAGAATTTGTTAAAAAACGGAAATACCAAAACAAATGGTATAAGAAAGAATAATAAGTATAGTAATCATATTTTTTCAAATAAATTGCCTTGCCTTTCAAAATATGATAGTATGCATCAAGGTCAACTATAATAAGAAATGTAAGGTTAGGAATATCTTGTGGCAATGTAGAACTGAATAATTAAACTAAGCATACAGTGCAATAGCTCTTAACATGATCCTCTGGTTTGTACTTCTCTTTCACTCCCTCTCGCAGAAAGAGAGAGAGCATAATATGCATGCATTTTCATAATTGCTGATTTTTCCAACTTTACCCAATACCGGAAAGACTTTTTAAGAGTTTATTGCACTTTACTTATTTTAAATCTAAATATTCCTATGATACTAAGTAACAATCCTGATTATATTTATAAAAGCTGTCTTTTTCTGCCATTATCTTTGAGTGTCATAAGGATACTACACCAGTTTATTTGAAAATATTGAAATAATGAGCAACCAATAGCAGCCTTACACAGTAATACTACAAGCAACCACCAATAAGATGAAGAAAGGCAGACTTTCTGCCACAATCAGCACATGAGATGATTCTAATCAGCTGATAACAGTCACCATTCACCATCAATCACTGTCAACTTGGTAATATTTTGGTCAGTTTTAAAAATATCCTCAACATTTTTAGTACTGGATTCCTAAAATTTCTATTAAATTATTGTTGTTCCCCAATGAACATTTCTATTAATTAAAATTAAATTTATGTTACGTCATCACTTGGCCTGGCTCGACTGATTTGGCTCATATTTTTATATTATGTTTTTAATTGTCAGTACAAGAATTTATATTAAAAAAAATCTACCTAGCAATGTGAGGCTTGAACACCTAGATTAAAATGAATGTAATGTAATTTTTCTTAACTGGTTGTAACATTTGCTACAAACAGTTAAGAAAAATAAAGTACCCCTAATTTAGGACTACTTTAATCAAGAAGAGAACTGAACATATTAAGATTTCTAACAATATCTGAACAATTAATTCTTTAAACTTAAAATCTCATGATCCCAGGAATGTATTAATTAATTAAATATAATATAGATGAATTGAATAATTGATAACCATTATAATTGTGCTTTTACACTGGTTACACCAATATTTTAGCATAACATTTAGTAACTTGGTTAAAACAAATGGACTTACTTATATTCAAGTTTTAAAATCATATTGTCATATGATTTAAATGGCCCCAACACTGAAGCATCATGTGATTTTGACATGATAACAAATTATACTAAATTTATGACTTGGAATCTTATACATATCATGTTTTTTCCAGTAAATGTGAAATGTTCTGCCAGTCCAGTTATTTCATATAACAAGCAATCAAAGCCAAAGCCATTTTCATTAAACCGAGACTCCAAGTCATTACATAAGCTAGCTTTGAGTGGCCATAAACCTGTATTTCTACATTATTATAAATGTGGAAAAATTACCAAGACAAAGCAGGGGTTGTCAGGTGGCAGTCAACCAAGTTTCATAATTAACTACACTTAAATGAACTACACAATAACAATCACTTACATATTATAATTTTCACAGTTCATTTATACTGTATGAATAATGAGATAAAGGGCAATTTGGATTATTCAGATTCTAATAAGAAATTATCACCAAAATGTACAGGAAAAGCAGATCACAAGTTTTAAGATAAATGTAACATGTTGTCATGTGACTGAAAAGGTGTTTGTTTTAATTAACCAAACAGAAATGAAAGAATTCGTTCCGACTGTCGTCCTTCTTTAGAATCGGGGTGTTCGAGGATCTTTTGCAAGTACCACTGATTAGAATCACATGATAATGGGCGGGCCAATGACAAAACTACATAATATACCCATAGTCCAGCTCCTTCTCACCTGCACCAAATAGGATAGAACACAGTTTTTTTATAAACGAGTTAAAATCAATGAAGACGCACAAAATAATCCTAACACTGTCACAATACCAAAATTTGGAGAAAATTTGACAATGGCAGAATTGAGCGACCGCTTACCGAATAATTGGATTGTTACCTATATATACACAAGGAATAGCACAAGCACGACTAAAAAGAAAACAGCAAAAGCTTAAATTCAACGAATATTAAATAATTGAGACTCACGGGACGGGCAAGATGTAAAAGACGAACCGAGAATGGCGGACTACAACTTATCACAAGACCAATGATAAAAGTAAAGTCAGCTGACCTATCTTCTCTATGCCTTGATGTCTATGGTTATATTTTTATTGATTTTGCGTTTTGTTCAATATTTAGTAAAACACAGGTGTAGCTATAGGTCTATTGTAGCCTATTGTCATACTTATTATAAAATCTAACTTACCAAACGAAGGCATTTTTAAATAAGTATTGCATTTACCGGTTGAATCATTATTAGTCATCACAAAATGTGTAATACCAAATTTATATCGTGACATGATGGTAAGGTTGACTTTAAGGATGTATGTCATTGCCAGCCTTTACAAAAATATATTTCCCCAGGAACACAAGTTATTCTAGATAGGTAATATTACTAATATTGATTCTAACATTTTAACACTATTTGATTTCCATGGTCCTGTAGAATATTTTTTATAAATTATGTGGAGCTTAACGGCCATGTATGTTTGTGAATAATGGAGCAATTCATCTATCTATATATTTTGTGAAATTTCATGGAAGTTTTAGTAAAGTACTTAAGTACCAGTGGTACAGCTTGCTGGGCGGCTAGCACAGCACAACATTTTCTCGTTTCCACCGCTCGACCGAGCCGGCCCGTTTTCAGCAAAACTCAATACTAGCAAACTCACAAATGAAATACTCTAAAATCAAGTCTTTAAAACTAACGAAAATAGCACTTTTTTGACATGGGTAGTACATAGCGCATCTTTTATTTTTTTATGGCAAGCTGTAATTACCATTACAATTTGTTATTCTAAATTAAATTCATCATGGCAACACTTAACTCAACCCTCCCCTCGTATCGGGTCGTCCGAAGTCCCGTATTATTTCCTTTCTTTTCTTTTAAAACACAGGCCTTGTTTTTTAATTAAATCGAAATTTATAAAATTGTATACCAAGTGAAAACACGTCTTTCGCGCAACCGCTCACTAGATCTCACAGCAATAAATGTCAGTAGACATTTCTTTTTTGTTAAATTTGCCGACGAAGCAATAGTCGTTTGACCTGTTCCTTCATAGTTCGTGTGTGTTTATTGCAGGAACAGTAAAGATATTCAGTTGAGCAAGTCCCTATCGTGGCTTCTGCGGCATAGTGCGGTGCAGGAGGGGCTCAAACTAAGGTAAGGAGTTAGGTTGCCTGTGTTGACCTGCGTGTATAACGAACGGTACGTTATTTTCTATTGTGCTATATTTCGTTAAAAATAGCTGTTTGTAATAACTTTTCAGCTATTATAGTTTTAACGCATTCTCTTTTGAACAATTCGTTATTATTACCAACTATTTCTGAGGCCAAATAAAAATAATAATAACAAAGACGCACATTTTGTTTACGTCTATGTTGCTAGAGCAAGCACGACGCGGCGACGTATGACCGTGGTATTTTTCGTCTTATCTTTAAAATGCTAGTGAATGCAGCAAGTGTGTTCACTCTTAAAGTTTTTTTTAAAGTAGTTTAAACAGATACAGTTCAGAGCAGATTAAGTAGGCCCTTTTTAGCTCATGGTTGCTACCAACTTTCCAAAGTGGTGTACTATTGTAGTTGTGTGTGTTTTTTTTAATTAAACGGGTTATTTGATTTACACTCTACTTATTATTACATTATTAATCAATTGTTGATTTGTGGCTTACAGTACAGAGATAGGACCATAGTCCAATCAATATGTTTCAATTAAGCCTCTGTTTGACCATAAGGCCAACACCAATATGTTTGACTGTGACCTTGTTGGATTATAAAGCACTGTACCTATTATTTATACCTAGTAGTAGCACTGTACATATGTAGGGTTACAGAAACAAGCCAAAGAAAAGAAAGGGTGTGCCAGCATACTACCAGCTGCCTTACCACCCCTGACATCTGTCACTCGGTGGCACCATTGCATTGCCCACAAATATGTCAGACTATTAGGGTGATGGAACCAGTATGAACAAGGACCACAATTGGACACTTGTTTCTTAAGGGTTACTCATTTATTTTGAGACAATCAATTTATAACCTTACAATCTTTGAATCAACCTATCCTTTGACGCTGACTCATCTGTGGGTCAGCTATTCTAATTATGATTTTTAATTTAAATTGAATTGCCAATAGATAAAAAAATCGAATTTTAATGCTTCAATTAAAATCTGTAAGGTACACGACAGTTTAGGAGTTAAGTGTCCAACATTGGTGCCGTCACCCTAGTATTATGATTAATCTTACTTAGCTCTATATGATTGTTTTATGATACATTTGTTGTTTTGTATTGTGTGTTGGTATCATTTTAAATACAGATTATTTTGTTTCAGTTCGGAAGGATATCTAGATGTAGATAAAGTTCTGCAGCACAAATCTTTTCGAGGGTACAACAAATGTGATATTGAGAGAGTGGTCCTCAATAATGAGAAGCAGAGGTTCCAGTTGAGAGCGGACCCTAGCACGAGGGCCCTGCAGATCAAGGCCAACCAGGGGCACAGCATTGCTGTTTCTGATGCTGAATTAACTCCGATTTTGAAGGTTAGTTGTTAGTGTTTGAATGTCAATGAACATAAATGATTACAGCATCACCAAAAAGTTAATCCAGCCCGGATCAATCTTGCAAAATGACTTCGAAAGGTATTCACTTATATGCCAAATTATTGAATGAAGATGTATATGAAACCAGGTAAAATACAACTTTTGAAATTACTGTTTATTCAAGTGTCCTTTTATAATGTACAGAAGTTATATGGAAACAACTATTGGTGTTCTTTCACAGTGATGATTGGATACATAGATACATGAAAAAAATGTGAAAATATGATAATTAGGGATGCAAGTATTCAGCCATAACAATAATGATAACATTAACATTACCATAATTGTTATGATTATGCAAACCGATTTGCTGCTTCGCAACCGTTGCATCTCTAGATCTAGTACCCATTTGCGTTTGATAAATTATGACTAGCTAATTTCACTGTTCATGTCATTTATTAAACTCTTCAAGTTTAAGTAACTAGTGCCTACTTAAGTTAATCTCATTACAACAAAATTTATCCAAATGAGTAGTTGTTCTGCTATGTTTTATGCATTTGTATTTCATTTAAAAATTCCAATTTACCATCTGTATGCATAGGCATGGATCCATGTTCAAAATATAATATAAGCATGGTTTTGGACTATTATAATCCGAAAGAGTAGCTTGGTATTTTTTTACCTCAGTGATTTGGCACACTGTATGTGTCATGAGTTCCGATCAAGCATCTTTTGCCTCTATCAGTTTACTAAATTATGACACAGATACAAGATACTTGACCTGGCCGCAGACCGTAGAACGCACCCAGCGTGCCAAATCCCTAACGTAATATTTTAGTAGTATTGATAGCCCTTTAGCTCCAAATTAATTCAAACACAATTTAATCTTTGTCACATAATTGAACTGGCTGTTGCATGCAACTCCTATTGTGTAGAACTTGTTTATTTCTTTTCCCATCGACAGTTTCAAAACTCAAACAATCCTTTTGCACTGAAAACAGTGAATAAAAAAGCGGCCAAGTGCGAGTCGGACTCGCGCACGTAGGGTTCCCTACCACTATACATCTAAATAAATGTTTTTCTTTATTCTTTATTATATTGGAGTTGATTGAATGAAAGGTAAAATGCGGTTTACGATTTATAACGTATTAAAAAAAAACTAATTATTAGATCTCGTTCAAACCAATTTTCGGTGGAAGTTTGCATAGTAATCATATATTATTTTTACATTTATCATTCCCTTATTTTAGAAGTTACGGGGGGGGGACACACTTTTTTCCACTTTGGAAGCGTCTCTCGCGCAAACTTTTCAGTTTAGAAAAAATATATATTAGAAACCTCAATATCATTTTTGAAGACCTATCCATAGATAGCCCTACACGTATGGGTTTGATGAAAAAAAAAGTTCTAAGTATGGGGAACCCCAAAAATTTATTGTTTTTTTCCTATTTTTGTATGAAAATCTTAATGCGGTTCACCGAATACATCTACCTACTTACAAAGTTTCCATAGTATAGCTCTTATAGTTACGGAATAAAGTGGCTGTGACATACGGACGGACCGACGGACGGACTGACATGACGAATCTATAAGGGTTCCGTTTTTTGCCATTTGGCTACGGAACCCTAAAAAGCGCTTTTAATCGCTATTTTGGTGTTTGAACTTACAACACACCAATATATTCGACATCCATCTCAATGCAACATCCATGCGCAAAAAGTACGCGATACAAACTCTTGTGCAAAGAATACTCGATGTACAAACTCCTTGTGCAAATAACTCCTCGAGATTTGATTACCCGACATTAACGACAAGGAGATAAGCATTAAAAAAAGTTTTGTGTTATTTGTTGTCATTTGTAGGTAAATTGGCGCCATTTTGAATACTGTAAGTTGTATGAACACAAAATACCTTCAATTTTTCGTCATTAAATGTCTATTTTCGTTTAAATCTTTCTTTTTCTCGTAGTCATGGTATAAAGCATAGTGCAACTCTTGAATATAATTTGTAGTCACCAAACGAAGCCAAATCTGATGTTAATGACAAATCACATGCACAGATAAATGTATGTCCATTAGCTAATTTGCGTCATTTATGATAAGAAAGTTTAAACTGCATTATTTGTAATTTAAATATGACTCAAGCATTTAGAAAACATTTACTAATTAATTATGTTCAGTTGTAATAAAAGCAAGGTTGTTTATGTTTAGGCTGGGTATTGTACCGTAGTCCACGGCACATATACCCACTGCTGGCCGAAGATCAAACAAACTGGACTCAGTCGCATGCGCCGGCGCCACATCCATCTAGCCAAACGCGTCGACAACTCGGTAATCAGCGGATTAAGAAGGAACGCTCAAATTCACATCTTTATCAACTTGGACAGAGCCCTGAATGATGGCATACAGTTTTACGAATCCGACAATGGAGTCGTGTTGACTGCCGGCAATGAAAAAGGATTTTTAGGAACCGAGTACTTCGATAAAGTAGTCGAGGTATCTACTGGTGAGTGAAGGTTTTTATTTTATATATTAATTGTCAAAATAACTTTTCATCTGATAAATCACATATATCTTTTTATTAAACTGGCGACCATATTATTGCATACATTTTATCAGTTAATTATAAAAAATGTAAATGTTCTAATACAGTGTTTTTCAAACTTTTTGGCGTCACGGCCCTTAATGACCATCAACATTTCTTCGCGACCCCCTCAAAACCCAATTTGTACGATTAACCTTAGAAAACAACTCTTATTTAACAGATTTGGAACGCACCCTTCTATCATTCAATCAGTCATGCGTTTTGGAACGCAACCTATATTTTATCACATAGATATGGGTGCACTTTATCAAAACCTACCTACTTTATCACACAGAGGTGAGATGGCTCTCGAAGGGAAAAGTTTTGAGACGCGTCATAGAGCTCAGGGCAGAATTATTGATGTTCTTGCAAGATAACAAAACTGTATTAGCGGATTTATTTTGTGACTATATTTGGCTATTAAAAGTAGCATATCTTGCAGATATTTTTGAAAATTTAAATGGCTTGAACAAAAATCTACAATGAAGGGACGAAAACATAATTACAGCAAAAGATAAAGTTTATGGATTTATAGCAAAAACTGAATTATGGACAACATCATTGCAAAATTTGCAGTTTGAATCTTTTCCTTGCATGTCTCAAATTATTCAAGAATTTTCATCGGATAATTCTGTAAACATGGGAATTCATATTCCCATTATGGAGGAGAGTTTGCAAAATTAAAAAAAACAACTTCTGAGCTATTTTTCAAATGAAACACACATGGGTGACGGAAAATGTTGGATAATAAATCCCTTTCTTTCAAATTAGTTCAAAAGAAACAAGCTCATTCTTCGCATTGAATAAAAAATATAATTTTATAATGATAAAATAAATAAATATACTTAATGTCTAAGATTGATTGCTGTTTTATTAAAATGTACAACATTGAAAAAAAAATCGTTCCATCTAGTCACAAGACTTTCTCGGAGCTGAGCCTAGCGACCCCCCTGGATAGGTCACGCGACCCCCCGGGGGGTCGCGGCCCACACTTTGAAAAACACTGTTCTAATACATCAAAGACTTAACGGCCGCATTCAGAGTCAGTTAAGTCTTTACAGTGACGATTTTTCAACAGGAACAAGTTGTTTGTTTCTATAATATCCCTGAGTGAGGCCATTATAGCAAAGTGTGCTAAAAATTAAGTTGACAATAACTTGGTGGCTTTTAAATTGTGTTGAATTGGATCAGGCCCATTTGGACTCACTGTAAATGTGGATCATTCCTACCTAAATCGGAGGGGCCCTGATCTCTCGCGTCTATTCAAGAATAGCGTTCAGTTCCAACGAGATGAGATAACTGTTAATATGAACCGCAAACCTCTGAGAGCGAGGCCGGCGCCAGCGTTCCCATACCCAAAGTCAAAGTTCTTTATTCTTCAATTTAGGCATAATATAATGCACCTATGAATGACAAAAAGCTTTACCACCGGTTCAAAAAATAAAACCTTTGCCCCGAGAAGAACCGGCGCAAGAAACTCTGCAAGGTATATTTTTCAAAAAAAGTTTACTTCATACATAAGTTTACAATACCATAGTGTTTTTGCACAGTATGGTACATCCATTCCCTGAATGTCTAGTAGCCGCAAGCTGAAATTATTCAGGTTGTTTAGGTTCGTAAGGTGTCTTTAGATGCCCGAGAGCCAAAACCGCCCAGAAATAGGAGCCCTGCCGCAGGTAGTGGTCCGTCGAATAGCAGTGTTGTGACAATCTAGTATGATCACGAGTCTGAACCCCATCGATTTAGCTGTCCCTGAGAGAGACAGCTGCTGCTGGGCTGTGCTCTCAGCTGTTAACCCATACAAGCCGGTCATAAGTCTGTCAACCTTTACTTCTACCCTCCATACTTCTTATTAGATTTGGACATTCAGGGAATTAGAGATTCAGGGAATTATACATTCAGGGAGTTAGACATTCAGGGAATTAGACATACAGGGAATTAGACATTCTGGGAATTAGACATACAGGGAATTAGAGATTCAGGGAATTATACATTCAGGGAATTAGAGATTCAGGGAATTATACATTCAGGGAATTAGACATACAGGGAATTAGACATACAGGGAATTAGACATTCTGGGAATTAGACGTCATCAACCAAACCGTTTTTGCAAAGTAGTGCCTTTTTTAAACGTAGGTAGATTTAAGCGTAGAATACTCATGCAGGATGCACGACTCACTGCCAAAAATCCCTGTCCTCTATCCATGATCGTTTCCTTCATATTATGCTCGGACAATTAGACGATTTAAATTTAGTGAAAATAACCCAAGTTCATCTGGAATAATATACTTTTGAAATGGCGAAAGTTTTTTAGATAGTTGTATGTATTTGCTTAGAGGTTTGCAGAGGTATGCAGAATTCACTTTATTTGGCCTCAAATTAGAAATTCTTATGGACTTAAGTTAGGACCTACTTTCATGTTCAGAAGAACATTTTCTGGCTTTCTGGAATCTGTCTATCCCTATCAAGTCTAAGAAAACGTGACGTTCAATAGATGATTCTTCGCAAAGAATTACTTTGTGTTCTATTTCACAGCCTGATTTACCTTTTTTCTTAGATTTCATTATTGAGACGTAAATTATTTATATTATTATACCTAGTTCGACGACCTATATTAGAACGATTTCTTTGAGGCATAATTCATTTTGAGATTCTCCTTAAAAAAATCTATTAAACTAACTCCCGCGAACCATATTTATATTTAAAGGGTCTAGCAGGCTAAGGAAGGAGAAGTGGCCCCTGTGACGAATATCGGATTTTTATAATGTCATTTGTTGGCTATCTCATAATATAGAAACACCCTAACTTTCAGCCCCCTATCTTGAACCGTCACCGAGATACTGTCAAAAACGTCATTTTATGGATACATTTTTCAAAGTCGTTTTTCTCCTGAACTATATAAGGTAGAGCAATCAAACCAAATCATAGCTACAAAGGATGGGTAGGAGTATAACTCTGATTTTTTTAAATATTTAATTCCATGAAAAAATATTGATTAAAATGTCAGAGAAATTTTTGACAGCACTTTTCAACAAGTATTTGTAAAGGTACAGCTATGGAAAAAATCACATAAACTGTTAATAGTATTAGCTAGTACCATGTGAAAAATCAATTCATTATAATTGGTGCAACATACTTTAAAAAAAAAAATGTCAAAGAAAGAGTTTCACTTTGCATTTTCAGTTTATTTGATAGCTCTAAACCTCTTCGATACATACGTATACGAAAAAGTTTGTATATTTTATTATCATCTACCAGTATAATAAACAAATGCCACTCTGACAAGCAGTCTGTCGCAGTCATCATTGCAATAATGTCCGACAAATGCAAGATTTGCAATGTGTTTCTTCGTAAAGTGCAAGGAAAAAAAAAACTAATATCTTCTGCTCATGAATCCTCATTTTTTGTTTTTTTTTTTTTTTTACAGAAACTGTTTGTACAATCTTTACCAGATGTTGAGATATCGCTTTCTGATGAAGATATTATGTTAAAAACATATTGCGAATACTGCAGGATAAGATTTTCCTATACATGGGACGACGAATATTATGATAGTCATTATCTCCGTGACTTGTATTGCAGTGTTTGCTGTAATGAGTTATTTTATACTCCATAAACGGTGATACTGAATAGGTACTAGAAACAATTGACCATTAAGTTTCTGTATTAAATAATTATAACATAGTAAATCTGTCATTTCATGGATTTCGTAGTTAGTTTCGATGAAAACTGAGTTACACAATATGTTATCTTAGATGCAGCAGTTTGACCTTTATTGACAGCCATGCGTGAAGTTCAAAATAAACATTCTGTTGCTAGGCAACGAAGTTAAACCTCATTGGATCGAAAAATCTTCAGAATGAAAAACTCATTGAACGCGTTCTTTGTTTTTTTTTTTTAAGGATGTTGCACCAATTATATTGAATTGATTTTTCACATGGTACTAGCTAATACTATTAACAGTTTATGTGATTTTTTCCATAGCTGTACCTTTACAAATACTTGTTGAAAAGTGCTGTCAAAAATTTCTCTGACATTTTAATCAATATTTTTTCATGGAATTAAATATTTAAAAAAATCAGAGTTATACTCCTACCCATCCTTTGTAGCTATGATTTGGTTTGATTGCTCTACCTTATATAGTTCAGGAGAAAAACGACTTTGAAAAATGTATCCATAAAATGACGTTTTTGACAGTATCTCGGTGACGGTTCAAGATAGGGGGCTGAAAGTTAGGGTGTTTCTATATTATGAGATAGCCAACAAATGACATTATAAAAATCCGATATTCGTCACAGGGGCCACTTCTCCTTCCTTAGCCTGCTAGACCCTTTACATCAGGAAATATGTAAGTACCCATATATTCGAAATATTTACAACACAAACAGCATCATAATAAGAAAAAAATAGTTTTATCCCTTAAATGCACAAAATTAAATAATAAACACTTCTTCTCGTTGATAACCTAATATGAAATAAAATAAAAAACACTTGGTATTGTAATGTAATGTATTAAAAACAATACGCCAGCCTGGCTCAGCCGAAAGTATAAAACTTATTTACCTATTAGCTAGATATAGTAGATTGATAACCAAGGGTTGAAAGTGACCCATTTCACCCGAGATATTTCTGGCGCTCGAACGAAGTGAGAGCGCCAATAGTTCGAGGGGAAATGGGTAATTTCACCCGAGTTAGACACTCTACTTTTCATTTCAACTGTGAGGAAAAAAGACACGGTATACCTAAATATATTTAATCTCGTTTCCCGCTTTATCTATTGAAAACTTTTTTTTCTAGTTTCATAAAAAAGTTAAAATACACATGCTGCCAACATAAGAAAAGTTAAATCGAGTTGGTCACGGCCAAGGAGCATGACTTCCATCTCATTCTTACCCTAACTAAAGAAAGAGATGGAATATATTCGTGACGTAATAAAGGTCAAATTTCTTGTTTCGAACGGATGTTCGGTGTTCAACCTCCTTTTGTATAATAAGCTCCTTGGTCGTGACCAACTCAATTAAACTTTTCTAATGTTGGCAGTAGTGTATTTTCTAGATGGCCATGCCGAAACGTGAAAGAAAAAGTGTCATGCTATGCTATCACGGCATTATGGCGGGCAGCAGAATAGAGGAATAATTTTAAATGTTGATTTTCTGTAATTGCGAAAAAAATAGACCAGTCTTAAAATGATTTTCATATGAACCTATAGGCCGTAATAAATACATCGTTTAATGTATAGCCGAGTTTAGATATATGAAAATCTTTTATGTTTATAATATGACGTAGCTCAATTATCTTAGACTCCGTGGCCAATCGTAACTATTAAAAAAAATTTACTTTCCACCCTAGAGATGAAAACGCAATTTTCCACCCGGCTATCCACCCATTCAAATTGAACTTTCCGAACAGGAGAGATGAAAACTTATTTACCTATTAGCTAGATAAATTTATTTACCTATAGTATGTATTCAAAAATATGAAATACAACATCGAAATAACTTAAAGTCAAAACCTAAACTCAATCTAACTAACCTACCCGTAAGTAGGCAGCAGGAGAGCTCCGGTGCACGTCTGATAATTTCAAAATGTTTGTTAATATAGGCACGGTCAAGGACTAATATTGTTTGTTGCGTGGTTTAGAAGAAGTTCGCTGAAATACAGACAGACGCTGAGGGCGACTTCATTTTATATGTATATTGATTGATTCTTAGGAAATTGTCCTGTCGATTATTTCGAAGTGTTGGCCATTCTATAAAATGTTGTTTTGAGCTTTCCTGTGATCCTGGTTGCTTTCGGCTTAACAGTGTTCGTTGGGAAATAGTGTAAATTCTTCATAACATTGATGATTATTTAAAATACATATGGCGACGGCAGTGTTATAATTATAATATCTATTTCCTCGAAGAATTCCCTCAATGACACACGCGACCCCAAGTTTTAAATAGCTCTAATAGCCCTTTTTTGCAAAATAAACACTGTAATGTATCGATATCCGCAGCCGATCCTCACAAAATAAGACCGTACTATAATGGTGAAGCCACACGAGCGTAATTTTTTGAGTTGTGACTCGCGTATTTCCTGCTGCATACAAAGGCGAGCTGATTTTGCGTCGCCGTGTGGACCAAATGGGAGTTTTGTATGAAACCGAATGCAGCGGAAGTCACGCGAGTCTCAAAATTACGCTCGCGTAGCTTCACTCTAAAGCGTTCCTAAAGCTAAGGTGTAGGACGGAAAACGCCGGTTCTGCAGTTTGGGCTGACCGAAGCGGGGTATATTTCAGGTGCTACCATTTACCCGTAAATTAGAAGATGGAGGCAGGCCCGGTGTCGCCACTAGCCAAGGTGCCGGCGCGCACCGCCGCAAGTCGCCCGGCCTTCGCGCGCGCGCCGCCCGTGAACCACGCGCGCGCGCCGCCCTTGGCCCCCGCGCACGGCCCGCACGTCCCGCACAGCCCGCACGGCCCGCACGGCCCGCACGTCCCGCACAGCCCGCACGGCCCGCATAGCCCGCACCACCCACACGCCGCGCACGGGCCGCAGCACTCTCCGCGCGCGCAGGACCAGTGGCAGCGCCGCCGAGCCGAGCGGGCCGAGGCGCGAGAGAAGGACTACGAGCGCATGGTGCTCGTCTCTGGTGAGTTATGGCCTGCGCAAACCGGCGGACGGGACGGCAGAGGATATTAAATTTATCAATGTATATTTAATGCTATTTCAATTGATATAAGGTATAAATTTCAATGCTTTGAGACCGACCTCGGAGCATCGCAGCGGATTTCGGCGGAGTTCTAAAGGGAAACCTCCCCTGCCGTCCGCCAGTTTGCGCTGACCATTACACTATTGTTGCCGTGCCGCCACTCACTTCCCTCAGAATTATTGACTTTCAACTTATATGCTTTTTTAATGAATCAAATTCAGAATGTTCAGACAAATAATAAACATCTGACCAATGTCTGATGTGCACGTTCTATAACATTATTTATTTTATTTTCAGGGTTTCCCTCCTACAGCCAACCTCAAGACTTAGCGCAGGTTTTCCGCATGTTCGGCAAAGTGAGAGTGGAAAAGATCGTGGAGTGCATGGCCGCCCTCGAGTACACCAGCCACGAGGAGGCGGCGGCCGCCATCAAGGCTTCCACCGCCGTCAACATCTACGGCGTGTTTCTTACGGTGAGACCCTTCACGAAGGCGACGGACTTTCTGATGCAGCCGAAGAAGAAAGACCTAATTAGGAATAAGCCAAAAGGTAGGTTTCTGTTATTATCTACTTATATTGTATATATAAAAATCTCGTGGCACGGTGTTAGTGGTCGAACTCCTCTGAAACGGCTCGAGCTATATTTAACTGACTTCAAAAAAAGAGGAGGTTCTAAGTTCTTTTTTTTTATACATTTGGTAGGTATGAGTATAGGCAATAAAATATATTTTATAAGGTCTATGAAAAAATACATCACACGTATAATAATAGGATCTAGTTTGGGCTCAAGAGAGACGCGTGAGGTGTAGGAGGGAGTTATGTGTGATTGAAGACACTCTTTATTAGTCGGTTCTAGTATATACAGGAAATCTCAATTAAATCGATCAGTATGCGAAAGTCTGAAACTATAAGACATACGAAGATCTGTTCTTAGGAACCATGTCATCGATTTTAATAAGCAGCAGTCATACATTTAAAAAAAACCTGTACTCAGATCGGGAATCGTATCTGGCTATTTGAAAAATAAAACCACTATATTTAGCTATTGATTGTGTAGGTCTGAAGCAGTAAATGGCTCTGTGAAACATGAAGTCTAAAATGAATAAAATGCATTGTTTTCACATACTTTAATTTGTTTTAGTAGGTGTTCGAGGTGACGACCGTTTTTTTCAATACAATATTCTCAATTGGCTCAGGGCGACTTTGTCTACATTCCTATTTCGTCACCTTCCTAACTCGTCCACAATGCCATGTCGTAAGCATGTAATTCCTAAATTGTCACCTTCTTATCTCGGCCACATTTTTATATCGTCAATTTCCTATCTTGTCCACATTCCTATATTGTCCATAGTGCTAAGTCGTCCACATTCCTATATCGTCCACGGCGCAATCTGAAGTTAGCCACACAATATTGAAGAAGTTGACCACACAATAGAAATGTGGACGAGTTAGCACTGTGGAATATACAGTGTGTGGCCCAAAACCGGGGCGAAAAAAGTAAATAGGGATTCTTTAGAACATTTCAATTAACTATCACAAGAATCTAATATTACAAAGTCTATAATTTTGGAGAAAACCGCCTACAAAGTTAAAAATCGTAGGTAATGTATTTTCCCGTCGCGATATCGTCGCTTGGTTACTTGGTACGCGGTATGTCTGAGTACAGGGTGCCATTGACAACACGCGGTAGATTTAGCGGTGTTTGCATTACATTGAATTTGCGATTAAGTTTGTTAGAAACAAACTGAAAGTTAAGTTTTGATTTTAATTAGGTAAGACCTTTATAATGTAATTACCGGTGATCTATAGAGCCCCTGTTTTTAATATTATCCCCGGTTTTGGGCCACACACTGTATAGGAATGTGGACGAGTTAGGAAGGTGACAATATAGGAATGCCGACGAATTGGAATAGTGGGCCATATGGCATTGTGGACGCGTTAAGAACGTGACGAATTAGGACTGTAGACGAAGTCGCCCTGAGCCGTTTAGGTAACGATCTTCCAAATGAATTAAAACATGTGAAAACAATGCATTTTTTTCACTTTATGTAAGTATGGCAATTGGCTTGTCGCGCCTTTTGTAACGTACCGCATATTAACGAACTACTCAGTTAACATTTTCCAAATATGAATGTTCGTAAGATATAATATTTCCTCCTTGGCATGCGGTAATATGGTTGGCAAGGAGCTGCGCCACACCGGGCGTTTGATAACAGCTCCCCGCCGCACGTGCGGGTAAGAACCGCGTGTCATGGTCCTACCTACTATGAGCCCCCAAACTTAAAATGTACCATCCGACGAAGCATTCAGCTGAGAAACCTGTATTGTATAATCCAATTTACTCCGTGGATGAATATATGGAACTGGAAAGGTTTTTAGGGTTCCGTAGCCAAATGGCAAAAAACGGAACCCTTATAGATTCGTCATGTCTGTCCGTCCGTCCGTCTGTCCGTCCGTATGTCACAGCCACTTTATTCCGTAACTATAAGAGCTATACTATGGAAACTTTGTAAGTAGATGTATTCGGTGAACCGCATTCAATCAACTCAAATATAATAAAGAATTAAGAAAAACATTTAAATAGTGGTACGGAACCCTACGTGCGCGAGTCCGACTCGCACTTGGCCGGTTTTTGTTATTGTTTTGACATTTTTTAATCCTTGTACATTATTGTTGACATCGGACGTGTGATTATTATAAGATGTTTAATTGTTGTTGTTTTAATTATCAATTACTAGCGAGCCACCCTCGCTTCGCTTCGGTTTATGTGAGATTTCTGCAACACCCGTACATAAAAAAACCTTCCTCTTGAATCAATCTATCTATTAAAAAAAAAAGTTAATCATAATCCGTTGCGTAATTTTAAAGATCTAAGCAAACATAGGGACAGACAGACACAAGAAGTGGCCTTGTTTTATACTAAATATGTACTGATTCTTGTATTCTTTGATTATTAGTTTTTATGTTTGACGATCTCAAGGACTCTACAATGGGTGCAGAAGCCGAAGGCAAATGACCTACATTGCTACCAGTGCCACCTGTTACTTATGTATAGGTGCTAAGCTTAAACAGAAATATAAAATCAGAGAAATAACATATTTTTTCAGTATCACTTGCTCATGTTTTACTTCGAAAAATAATTTTCGAAAGCGGCACAACAAACTTAACAAATGAAATGACGACTTGACGACAAAAATGGCTGCAAAACAAACCTGTCTTGTGTCACGAATATGAATGGGTTTTTTTTAAATCATGGTCATAGTAATAAAATGTCTATTCACATGTCATTCAAAATCAAATGTCGTACGATATTGTATTAATAAATATACCAAGATACTAGAATTGGGCCTATTAAAATTGTGATGGTTTTGGAAGATGTTCCAAATTTGAAACACATTACTTTATAATATTTGATAACGTAATTACAAAATTACTTTACAGCTGTTATGGATGTTAATGTTACCTACTACCACAGGTAATGCTGGTCATTACCAACGGGTTTTGTATGCATTTTTATTTATTTATTTATTTATTTATTTATTTATTTATTTATTTATTGCGTATAGATTAAGGTTACAGTTTGCAGGTACATTCGCTTATAATTGTGTTTCACTTAACCCTACCCTTACAGGTGTACACGCCTTAGAAAAAGTAAAACTATAACAAACAATAAAACATAAACCAAATAACACAAAATTATAAATTGAGACCACAAACAACTTTAAAACCTAGCTTGAACTTTTGTTACTGTATTATATTATTATTATTTTATTAGGTATAGTAGCATTAATATTTTCTTAACATGTTCAATCAATCAATATTATTATTCTATATTATAAATTATCACAAAGAAAGTCTCTCACACTGTAATAACACTTATCTATCAACAATTGTTTCGTCAAATGAATAAATTGCTTGAGGCTCTTCTCTTTAAATGCGTCCGGCAGTTTATTAAATATGTCTATACACGTCAGATAAGTGTCGCTTGAAGAGAGTTATTAATAAGGAGAACGGTTATCAATCAATCAATACATATACATACATAGTACAAAATGAAGTCGCCCTCCGCGTCTGTCTGTATTTCAGCTAACGTCTTCTAAACCACGCAACAAATTTTGATACGGTTTTCACTGTCATTTAGAGAATTTATTCCGGATGGTTTTTATATACATTTCATACTAATTAAGTATTAATATAGTTGAGAAAACTCAATGTTTTCTTACCAAGTGGTCAAAAAATCAATTTTTGGGCGCTTACATAGCTTACACTGGCTACACCTTAAGAGATCTATCAAAATAATGTACTGAAGAATTGTAGATCTTCGAAAAACCTAAAGAAAAGTCCGCGATGGCATATGACTATCTCCTAAGGTTGACACACAGTAACCATTTTTATCTTTAAAATGTCATTAAAAATATTAGGTTATTTGCGAAGCTATTTTGTCCGATTCAGTATTTATCCTTATCCAGATAAATACGTTAGTTACCTTGGGCATTTAATATACATTAAAATTGTCCTTTGCAGTATATTATTTAAATAAATACTTTAGAAGATATGGCAGATTCAAAATTACGCGCAACCTATACTTGTATTATGGAAACGGTTGGCCGGTCTACTTATAGCCGCGCTGTGCCCGTACAGTCAACGACTTTAATTGTTGACCCACTATGGAGCCCTGTCATAATGACAGCGTCAAGCCACGTGAAAGAGATTACGCTAAAATTAATGATTAACATTATGCGACAGGGTTCGATAGTGGCTTCTTTAACAATATTAGAGTCCTTGACTGTGCCTATATTAACAAACATTTTGAAATTATCAGACGTGCACCGCAGCTCTCCTGCTGCCTACTTACGGGTAGGTTAGTTAGATCGAGTTTAGGTTTTGACTTTAAGTTATTTCGATGTTGTATTTCATATTTTTTTAATACATAATAGGATAGTTAAATAAATTAATCTAGGTAATAGGTAAATAAGTTAAATGCTTTCGGCATAGCCTGGCTGGCGTAAGGTTTTTTCCCTTAGTGTTTTTTTTTTTAAAACATATTAGGTTATCGTTATCAACGAGAGGTAGTTTTTATTATTTTATTTACGTCTCAGTAATGAAATCTAAGAAAAAAGGTAAATCAGGCTGTGAAATAGAAGAGAAAGTAATTTCTTTGCGAAGAATCATCTATTGAACGTCACGTTCGTCTTAGACTTGACAGGGATAGACAGATCTCAGAAAGCCAGAGAATGTTCTACTGAACATGAAAGTAGGTCCTAACGTAAGTCCATAAGAATTTCTAATTTGTGAACAAATAAAGTGAATTCTGCATCCCTCTGCAAACCTCTATGCAAATACATACAACTATCTAAAAAAAACTTACACCATTTGAAAAGTATATTATTTCAGATAAACTTGGATTATTTTTACTTATATTAACCGAAGCGAAGCGATGGCGGGTCACTAGTTATGTATAAGATCCTCTGTAACCATACAATAAAGATATTTGAATGTGTCATTTGCAGTCCCGCCGGTGGATCCGTTGAGTATCTCCTTGGTCGGCGACTTCCACAACCAGCTGCACGCGATGCTGGTGGCCGTACGCCTCTCGGAGACCGACATCCAGCGGCTCGCGGTGCTCTACCGGGACCTGGAGGTCGCGCTGCACCCCGCGTGGCCCGGTAAGTGGGCCGCGGCCCAGCCGGCCGAGTGCACGGGGGCATCGCAAGCTTTCATCCAATACCATACCGAAATTGTGGACTTGATCATTATTTGCTAGAACCTGACTCGCCCTCCACATAACAATAGTACATTATTGCCTAGGCACGGAAGTAGGCAATTGCGGGGCGAAGATTGGTTTAAACGGACGAGCTTGCGAGTCCGTTTAAAAATACGAGGCCCGCAATTGCCGTTCCTGCCGAGGCATATATAGTGCTTTTCTCAAAAATCGCAAGAATAAAATTATGTTGGAGTAAAGTACTTTATTAAGGAAAGAAATACCACACAATCTATACAGACAATATTATTACCTACTCTTTACCGTCTTTTGTTTATGACAAGGAGAAACGCAAGCTTTTTTTTTAAAACTACTCAAGCTATTCGAGATACAGATAAAAAAGTTATATTCCGAACAAAATTTGGATGTAATAAGACTTGTGCCCTCATTTTATTAAGGCCGTTTTCACTTTTTAAAAAGTTAGATACTAGATGGTAATGAAATTTGTATGCAACATTGCGTGCTTGTGTAGCGAGCACGCAATGTTTTTTTTTTTTAATTTGAGATCTGTCAGTAAACTATGTACTTCGCATCCCAATATATAGATAGTAATGTCAACTTTTCCTGTCATTTTTGAGAAAAGTTAATTTGCAGGTTGCCGAGCCATCCCGTTCGGGTCGGTGACGACGGGCCTGGGCGTGAAGTCGTCGGACGCGGACTGCTTCATGATGGTGGCGGGCGTGGTCCAGCACGCCGTACCGCGCGCGCGCCGCGTGCTGGCGCAGCACCCGCACGTGTTCGACGAGCTGGTCGCCATCCCGCGCGCCAACACGCCCATCGTCAAGTTCTTCCACCTTCCCACCGCCACGCACTGCGACCTGTCCTTCAAGACGCCGCTCGGCGCGCGCAACAGCGAGCTCATCCGGTTCCTGTTGCACGCGGACCCGCGGCTCATCCCAGTCGCCGTGACAATCAAGTACTGGGCCGCCGTGCACGAGCTGACCGGCACGGGCAAGCTGACCAACTACGCGCTCACGATGCTGATCCTGTTCTACCTGCAGCAGGCGCCCGCCTCGCTGCCGCCCGTGGAGGCGCTGCAGCGGGACCGCGCGCGCGACCTGCACGTCGACTTCTGGAACACGGGCTTCTCGGACCGCAAGCTGCCGCCGTCCGAAGACTGCCGCTCCATCGCGGAGATGCTCGGAGGGTTCTTCGCGTTCTACGCGCAGTTCGATTTTCAAAAGCTCGTCGTGTGCCCATTCCTTGGGCGCGCGATCCCGAAGGCCTCGTTCGCGGACCTGAACCTGCTGCCGGACGAGTTCGAGCGCTACAAGCTGAACGTAGCGGCGGGCGTGGTGCTGCCCATCCGGTTCAACACGGCCATGTGCGTGCAGGACCCGCTGGAGCAGTGCCACAACGTGGCCTCGACCGTCGCCTCGCGCCTCTCCTCCGAAATACAATCCTACTTCCGCTTCGTAGCAGAAGCTTTTATCAAAAGCAAACCTGGCAACTACAGAAACTTCCTGAAGACGATTCTCTTAGAGAAGCCCAAGATCCAGCGCAAGAGCAGCAGCGCCGAGTACCGCATCAAGCTCGCCCCGAGCGTGCTGGAGCGCCTCGCGGTCCCCGACTGGCGCGCCGTCGTCCGCGATATCGTCTTCCTCGTCTTCCAAACCATCTTGAAGGTTGAGCTGGAGAAGATAGACCCCGACACTAAAGAAAACGAGAATCCCGGGAAGAAAGTTAAAGAAAAAGGAAAAGCGATAGTAAGAAAAAACGGCTTGGAGAATAAAAATGTCGAAGTGAAAGAAAATCCGGACGTGAAAGGAAAGGCAGTTGTCGAAGCGAAAGTTAATAGTAATCCCGACGTGAAAGAAAACGCAAATGACATGATGAAAGAACAACTTGCAAGGCGGGATAAAGAGCACTATGCAGGCTCCATTGCGAAAGCGATATGGAAGAGGAAGCAATTTTCCAAACTGTACAGCGCTATGGGTTTAAGGTTTATAGAACGCGAGACGATGATTACCGAAGAAATCCTGAGAACTGATAAAAATGTGATCAGCATTGACTTCCAACTAGTAATATCATTTTCGAATAGCCACCCTGGTTGTGTAATGATTCTCAAACCGGGAGTTAGTGATCTCAACTGTTACAGAGAGTTTGCAAAGTTTCTCACATCCGTCATGCAGCACTGGTTAGCGACGCTCGCCAAACCTTACTGCGAGCCGAAAAATAATGATGGCGCTAAGAAGAGTCCAAAGAACGAGCCCACTAAAGGAAAACCTAGTACGGATGCAGCAACTAATGATCAAAAAGTCACTAAAGAGGTCGACACTGTGGAAAACGACCAGCACAATTGCAGTGACTCTAATGATAGTGATATAAGCTACGAAGATGAACGAGTCGAGCCCAATGCTGAAGAATCAGCAAAGGAAGACAATGCCACTAATAAATCGACTACAGAATCCCAAGTAACACAGACAAGTTAAATATAAGTCTAATATTAATCTTCTACGACTTACGCTGGTTTCTCAGCAATGTTGTATTTCAACAAAACATGCAAACATTATAACATAAAACGGCCAACGAATTCCCCTAGGGGAATGAGAATTTAGCTGAATGCGTATATTCAGTGAAGAGGGGCGGTGTAAGACGCGAAACATTGAGGACAACAGTAGATAAAATCCAAATGTTACTATCGCACAAATAGTGGGTTGCAGTAGTGTTACCATATAGCTTGGCAAAATAGAGTTTGTTGTGGTTACACGTGATGGCAACATTATTTTCGTGGTGCAGGATAATGTTACCAATGCTCTCGTGCTGTGTAAACTAATCAAGACCCATTATTTCACTAATTTTGCCAAACTGTTGCCAGAGTAATTCATGAGCCCCCTACAGTCATCAATACGTGTCGCCTAACCTAAGTGTACAAATGAAATAAATAAATTGATCCGCCGGACTTATATGAAAATCAAAATGAGTTTTGTTTAAGCTAGTACTTTGAATTTTTTTCTTTTGTATGTAGAAAGCTATGGTTTGAATTTTAATCAATAATAAAATTTATTTCTTAACATTTTCGCTTGGTGTTTTATTCATCCTGACAGCAGGGGGCCTGTTATACAACATAATACTGTTACGCCGATGTGGTAAGGCGTTTCATTACCCACTAAGAGCGAAAGAGATAACACGATTGGGAATGAGACAGCGATGCGCAGGACATTCCAGACCCGTGTGCCAAGGACATCGCCATTGTTAACGGAGCGAGCAGGTAGCAAGGCGTAGGACATTACAGAAACGAATAGTCTCGGTCGTCCTCGGCGGAGCAAACTACGTCGATCTTTCCGGAAGATTTGGTGGATGGAAGACGTTCTGGAATAATGTGGGAACTATAAAAGGCGGACCGCGGTTGTGAGCAGAGTCAGTCTTTACTTGGAAAGCGAACAGTGCGATCAAGAGCGAACAGTGCGATCAAGAGCGACCCGAGCGATCTAAGTCTAAGTCTTCGAAGTTTTTGTGCGTTAATTGTTTTGTAACGGTTTAAGTGAGTGCGTTATTAAAGTCTACTTTTGATTATCGGTGTTTTCGTGCATTTCTATCAGTTACCTACCCCCACGTACGTAACATTTGGTGTCAGAAGTAGGATAGAAAATGCCAGTAACTCCACGAGATCAAGAGCAGGAGGGGGTCAAAACCCGGAGCCAAACTGCAGCTGACGACTCTGCGGCTGCAGCCGGCACGAGTACGTCCACCGCTACAGCATCGGCCACTACAGCTGCGTCACCTAAGCCGGAAATTGATCTGAACGCGATCTTTGTCCTGCTGAAAGAACAATCCAGGGCTCAAAAGGAACAATCTAGAGCCCAAGAGGAACGTTTTAGAGCTCAAGAGGAACAATCGAGAATTATCCATGACGACCTACGCAGTCAGAAGAAATTCCAGGAACAACAATCCAAAGCTCAAGAAGAACAAACTAGAAACCTCCGGAATAAGATACTCAGTCAGAAGAAATCTCAAGAGGAACAATCGAGAATTCTCCTAGAAGAGGTACGAGAGGCCACTTCGGAATGGAAGAAGGAAATAACTGAGGTTCAAGGAAAACTTGTTGACACGGACATTAAGTTCGAGCACCGTCTCCAGGGAATTAATGAAAAGGTGGAAAATACATGACTACAAGGAAAAAGTTGAGGACCACGAAAATCGCCACCAGACGATAAGAAATGAAGTGAAAAAGCTGGAAATCAAAGTGGTCAACGGTACCTGTGGACCTGAGACATCTATCCCGGTAGCTGAAAGATTTAAAGTCCCTCCATTTGATGGAACTTCATCATGGACGGCCTACAAACTGCAATTTGAGTCGGTCTCTCAGGCGAATGGCTGGAACAAAGACCAAGCGAAGACGGCCTTAACCTTGGCGCTACGAGATGAAGCCCTCACTATTCTGGAAGCATTGGGGAAAGACAGGACATAGGACCGCCTTCTCGAAGCTTTGGAAGCATTTTGCGGGGACAGTCATCTAGAGCATGTATTCAGAGCTCAACTGAAGGATCGAGCCCAGGGACGTAGTGAGTCATTACAACAGTGGGCCCTCGAAATAGAAAAATTGGTCAGAAAAGCGTACCAAAGTGCATCGGCTTCATTGGTGGACAGCATGCTAGTACAGGCGGAATTGACGGAATCCGTGATTTGAAAGTCAGAGCTGCTGTGCGACTAGGACATCATGGGAGCCTGAAGGATGCAGTTTCCCACGCCTTGGAAGTGGAAGCTGGTACGCCAGGACTCGAGGCCTTTTAGGGTGCGAGAAGTTTCGGCCAGGGAGCCAACTGCTCCTCGCCGTGAATTTGGACCAAGGTGTTATTGGTGTGGAGAACGCGGGCACTTACAATCTTGTTGCCCAAAACGAAATAGGACACAACGGGATACAGGCCCAACGGAGAAGTCAGCATGCTCTGATGCAGTAGAGCCGCATCAGGGAAACGAGTAGAAGCCAGGATTAAGGGACGAGTGCTGGCTGGTGGTCAAAATGTCCCAGTTACGATCTCACAGGTGAAAGATGGGAACAGTCTGGTCGTCAAAGGAGAAATTGGTGGAGTACCATGTCACCTTACTATCGACACCGGAGCTTCTCGGACTGTGATCAGTTCTCGGCTACTGATACATTTAACTAAAGATCATCTAGTACGACCCAAGCATCTTCAGCTGCAAACGGCTACCGGCCAGTACATTTCCGTCCTGGGGGAGCAAGAAGTGGAGGTGCAAATTGGGGAAAAGAACTACTGGCACAAAGTCATCGTTGCTAACATCATTGACGATTGCATCATTGGATTGGATTTTATGAGAAAACATGGCTGCAAAATCGACTTAAAAGGTGGTCCTAAAATTCGAAGTTGATGAAATCCCTATTGAAGCTGGCGTGAGTGGACAAGTCTACTGCGCTAGAAGGACCATTCTGCAACCAAGATCGCAAGCCCTAGTTCCTGTGAAATTACCACAGTATGCGGGACGAGGATCTCATCGCTGCGTTATAGTAGAAAAAATGGATGGTAGTCAACCGTGGATGGATGGATGGTAGTCAGCTCGCACGGTTGTGACAACGTCATCTGCAGCATTTATAAGGGTTCTAATCTATTAATTATATCCCTTCACAATCCCAGAATATTGTCGCCTTGATCTTGCCAGCTGAAGGGACGACTTTGAATTTCAAGGGGTGTTTGCTCTCAGGGTCATAATGATGAACCCGATTTTTATCTCCGGTAACATTTTTTTGGAGCAAACCACACAGCTCAATGAAGTCTGAACAACAAGCAACGCGCGTATGCTTCTGAATCGGTGTCAACATACGTGGTACCCATCTCGCACTAACTTTGGACATGTTAAGATGATCGTGTATAATATCATGTATTGGACCAATAGAAATATTGGTTTTTTGTGCTATATTTTCTCCACTTTTTGAATGTTTTCTGATGAAGTAGCTTCAACAGGCCGACCAGGTCTAGGCTCATCTTCTATGCTCTTCCTCCCACGCTTAAATTCATTTGACCACTTTTGGACAGTACATAATGAAGGAGCGGACTCACGGTAAACTAAATCCATTTCTTCTTTAATAGACTTTTAATTTTTTCCCTTTTTTTTACTGCTCGATGCTCCAATTTGATTAACATTGTAAAATCGCTCATGGTGATCACGTTTGTTCAGCAGTAGCAGAAAAACAAAAAAACGTGTAGGCTTCAAATTTACTTTTTTTTGCTGTCAATGAATGACTCTTAGCGGCCAGTATTAAGAAATTTACTAAAAAGATTTGCAAGATACCAATACTGAGAATTTATTGAACGCCCCTCGTAGGTCTCCTTTTGTATCTTCTAAGAGACCGACTGTTACTAGGCCTTTGTTAGTGTACATAACGTTAACGGTGCCGACTGGGATAGCTATAGAAACCATCTGGAACTTAAAATCAAACACTTACCCCCTATTACGTCAGAATCTACGCAATACTGTAAAAATATCTGCTGATAAGGTTTTCCCTCTTTAAAAACACTGCTATTGGTAAGATGGCCTCTCCTCCTTGGTGGGACAAAAAGTGTTCTGTAGCGGTTAAAACAAGAACGAAAGCTGAACTCACTTATGCTTTGAACATGTCGGTCGAAAACTTCCAGCTTCTCTCCAAAACTATGGCAGAAACGATAGCGTTACTGAATTCAAAGAAGTCAGACGGTTGGAAATCTTTCTGCACATCGTTAAGTCCTTCTACTCCAGACGCAATTGTTTGGAATAATATCAGAAAATTTAGGAGATCATTTAATGATAGTAGATGTACTTATCCTACTTCTTTAAATTGGGCGAAATATTTCCTAGATATGATTGCTCCTTCTTATGTTCCAGGAGTTCTTGACTCTACAATAGGGCTCTTAAGTAACAACTCGTCTGATACATTGGATCAAACGTTGTTGGAACTAACTAATGTTTTGAAATCAGTTAAATAAGTATTCTGGCCGGGACAGGATTGAATCACGTATTCATTTATAGTTAAAGCAGGTGAATCTTTCCAAAAATATTTTACTCTGTAAATAAAAGTATAATAACTGCTTGTAAAACTATTAACAAATCCCTTCAGCCTTACAAATAATGCTTTATCTCTTTCCCCTTCAACGAGTTGCGCCGTTGTTTTTACGCGTAAGCTAACTCATCCTTCTATTAACTTAACATTAAATAATTCTAGTATACCAGTTGGTACCAGCAATCAATTCTTATGGATTATACTAGATTATAAACTGAATGGAATCTCACATTTTGAATATCTAATTAAGAAAAGTGAACGGGGTCTCAATTCGTTAAGATTCCTTGTGGGAGTGTGGAGTGCATCCCACCACTCCCAGATTAATTTATAACGCTACAATTCGTAGCATACTAGATTACGGATCCTTTTTATTGGTACCATCCAACAGGGAGGGGTTAGTTAAGTTTGATCGTGTTCAATATAAAGCCTGAATAATAATTTTGGGGGGATGATATCTAGCCCCACCAATGCCCTTCAAGTACAATGCGCAGAAACTCCTCTTAAACTGCGCCGGCAATTTTTAGCAGATAGTCATAGTCATAGTATTTTTATTTGTTCAACACAGGTGGGTACATAGTATACAGGTCTTATTCTACGGTAGTTTCACTGCGCTGTGCCGCAAGGCATACAAATTGTAGACAGTCAATGGCATTCTGCATGTTTTTATAGTTTACATTGTTTCAGTTAGATAACAATTCATTTATGCTATAGTAACATTTTTGTACTAGAAAATTGTATAGTTTTCTTTTTAAATCTGACATATTTTCTTTCCTTACAATATCTGCCGGTATTTTATTATATATTTTTGGGGCCATTCCAAGTATACTTTTTCGAAAAAGGGCAGTCTTAGAAGACATCGCTCTCATTTTATTCTTGAGACGCGTACTCTTAAAATTATTAAATAAGGTTAGATTATTTTTCACAAAAATTACTACTTCGTATATATATAAGCTAAGAAGAGTTAGTATGCGTAATTCTTGGAAATATGGTTTACAGGAATCCATGTAATGAATGCCACATAAGGCTCTTAAACATTTTTTCTGCGCTCTAAATACCATTTCTCTGTAAGTACGTTGAATTTGCCCAAAATATGATACCATATCTAAGTGTTGATGTTACATAGGCGTGATAAGCAGTTAAAAGCACAGACTCATTTACAACCTTTCTTAAATTATATAAGGCATATGAAAATTGATTCAGTTTTCTACATATAGTGTCCATTTGATTTATCCATGTCAAGTTATGTCTTCCGCGCTTTTCTATTTTCTTATCATCCTATAATTCATCGTCTATATGATCTTAAGGCGGCCTTCCGGGAGAACGAGGTAGATTCGCCTTATCTAGTAAAGAGCCTAACAAAATTTCAGTACCTATCTTAAAGAACCAGTTTTTCACTCCCCTCGGCTTCCTCTTTTTGAATTTGCTTATGAAATTGTAACTCATCAGCCCCGTATTATCCTCATTATGGACATTTGTCATGATGATCGTCATGCCGATGGATATTTCCGCCAGATTCTTACCCGTGAGTGGCTTGGTTGCAACACAATCTACGGTGGGAGTTTTCCATTTCCAGTTTAATATAGTGCAGAAGATTAAAAGCCCTCCTGAAACTTCGGTTTTTATTGGAGAGAGTATTGGTATATTGGAGAGCGTAAAATATATTTTACTGTTCAAATTGAGAAAAACAATTTTCTCTGATTCTCTTAGTTGTTTACAAGTGCTTCTCTCTAACCTGTTTTCAGTAAGTTTTAATAATCTCATCCTCTATCAAATTAAGGAGAATCTCATAAAATTAGCCTGGGTCCCTGGTCATTCAGGGATTGCAGGTAACGAAAGGGCTGATACCAGATCAGACCTTTCGTTAAGGATGCGGTGGTTTGTGTTGATAAAACCCCGTTTAGAAACTATTGTCATGATTTGATCCCTTTGGCGGTTCATTGTTGTTCTCCTGCTCAGTTGAAAAAGATTACACCCGGGATTCCTCCTTGTGTGAATGCGGACTAGATGATGGGGACCTTAATCATATATTTTCTGGTGGCCTCTTTATAATCACTGCTTGTATGACAAACTTGTGAGAAGGTCCGTCTCCCAACTCAAATTTTGGAACTTATTCAAATTAAGAATAAACATATCTTAATGGCCTGGGATCTTTTTGTCAACATAACAATCTATAGATATGAGTGTGTTTTTAGTGTGTATTTTTGCATGTTACTAAGTGGGTGGTGAGTAAGGTGTCTGGTTACACATAATCATGAATGAGTGGTATTTATTTGGGGTTTTTAACTAAATTGATTTCCAGGAGTAGTAACTATTTCTTTATCATATCACTAATAAAGAAATAGTTACTACTCCTGGAAATCAATTAAGTTAAGATGTATATATATATATATATATATATATATATATATATATATATATATGTCGAAGCGTGCGCAGCGACATCTAGTAGAAATCATTAGAACTATGAAATGTCAAAGCAGGATGCTTGGTGTAGTCGTCGTGGAGGTTGGCAACACTGTTTATAAATTACTGTGTAACGTTTTTGAAGGTAACACTTCCGCTGGGTCTGTTAGGTTGGCCATCTGGCGGAAACGGTTGGTACCCCTGACATTTGATCAGGCTTCCGGAGGCGGCTAAACGTCATTCTGATTTGAGACACGAAAGAGGTACAACGGTTAGCCATCTTCCACGGCGAATTCACCGACATTTTATAATCCATTCCCATCTGGCTTGTTGCCATCTATTTTGAATTACATTTAATTGTGAGTGGTAAATAAAAGTGTGTACTATACGAATTTCGTGTTATTTCGGAGTTTCACCAGCCATCCGACATGGAGAGGCCTTTTGGTACCGGCCTACCTGACGACCCTCCGTTATCAGAAGCGGGATCAGAACGCGACGTCCCACAACGTGATTTACGAGATTCAATTGATGAAAAATGGCGTCTGCTGCTAGAACAGCAGAATCGCAATTTTCTTACACTCATCGAAGCTATGAAGAATCCATCTACATCCAGTGACCTGCGACTGCCTGAATTTGATCCTGATAGGCAAGAAGTGAATGCGCATGCCTGGCTAACTACCGCAGACATGTGTCTTACCGAGAAGCAGCTGCATGGCGCATCCCTCATGATCGCCTTGAGCCGAGCCTTAAAGGGGCAGGCAAGCACGTGGCTTTCTACGATATCCTATCCGGGAATGACATGGCGCGAGTTCAAGGACCTTTTTCAAGCAAGGTACGATTGCCCGGAGACTACAGCTTCTTTTTTTAATTAATTTGCATGGTGGAAAACCTAACGAAAATGAGGCCCTCTCTGCATACGCAGCTGCATTAATGACATCGATCATGTCGAAATGGAAGGGACTAAGTGCCGAAGAGATCGCCGTGTCTACCGTGCTAGCACACATCTCTCAGTTCGATTCCCGTGTGCAGCGGCTAGCTTTTACTACTGACATTAAGACCCGTAGTCATCTGCAGCTAGAATTGCAAGCTGTCTCTTTCTCTAAAAGAAAAATACCAGCCAGCGACAGAGAAGGACCTGAAAGAAAGAAAAACCGGCCTAACACGCCCTTGAAGTGTTTCGATTGCGGAAGGTCGGGACACAAGTCATTTCAATGTTACAACCGACGTGATTTGAAGCCTGATGACAGAAATGTGACAAGAAGACACTTCAGCGGTCCTAGTACCGGTAATCAACGTGCGCGAAGTCCTGTTATCAGCAAACCTGCGATGAAGAATTCAGTGACCTGTTTCAACTGTCGAGAACTGGGCCACTACGCTTCCAGCTGCCCGGACCCGAAGAAGAAGGAGCGGAGCAACGCCGGAGGCGCGCCTGTAGAAAAGCGTGTCGACTTGTGCATCATAAATGCACCTACTGGATTGTTGAGGCATGCAGGTGAGCAGTTTTTGTTTCATTACGATTCTGGGGCCGAGGTTTTCATTAATTAAATAATCTGTTTCTAAAAGGTTTAGCGGTAAACGTATGTACAACACTGTGGTAATGACTGGGATAGGCCAGACTTCTGTGTTCTCTACTGAACAGATATTGACTGTCGTAGAGATTGACAACATAATGCTTGAACTTCAGTTTCATATTTTGCCAGACCATTGTCTAAGCCACGATGTTTTGATAGGCCGCGAAATATTGACTCTTGGTTGAGTGTAAATATGACTTCTGAAAGTCTGAGTTTTGCTAAAAATAAAATTGTAGAGCTGTGTGACGTGACAGAGACTGTTGATTTGAGCACTGTTGACACTGACGTACCCAATGACAAGCGCACGGAGTTGATGAACATTTTAAAATCTTTCGAGACTTCTTTTATTGTCGGTGTACCCACCTCATGCGCTAGTACTGAGCCTATGCAAATTCGACTCAGAGACCCTCACAAGACTGTTAACCGGCGACCATATAGACTAAGTACCATTCGTAAGTAAACGTAATTCGTAAGTAAGTACCATTCGTACGAGCTGGAGACTCTTGCGGTTGTCAATGCAATAAGGCATTTCAAGCATTATTTACACGGCCGCAAATTTACCGTAGTTACAGACTGTAGTTCCCTTCAGTCAACACGCAAAAAGCTAGACCTTGCTCCTCGTGTTCACCGCTGGTGGGCTTTTCTTCAAAGCTTTAACTTTGAAATTATCCATCGTGAAGGAAAGCGCATGACTCACGCAGATTTCTTTTCCCGAAACCCGTTGCCTGAAGTCTCTGTAAATTCCAAAGTTGTCCAAAAGGTAGAACCCAAATATATTAACATCGCTGAACTTACTGTAAATTGGCTTATGGCTGAACAGCAACGCGATGGTGAGCTTCGGCAGCTCATGACAGAGTTTAATGAAGGCAAACTTGCCGACCACATTGCTAAGACGTACGAATTGAGGAAGGGTGTACTTCATCGTAAGATTCAGCGTCATGGCAAGACTCGCTCCCTACCCATCATACCTCGTTCTTTGCGGTGGTCTGTGATTAGCAACGTTCATGATAGTTTAGTACACTTAGGATGGGAAAAAACGTTGGAAAAAGTATACGAGCTCTACTGGTTCGAAAATTTGTCCAAGTACGTGAGGAAGTTTGTCGAGCATTGTGTTACCTGCAAGGTGTCTAAATCTCACTCAGGCAAGGTACAAGTCGAGATGTATCCAATTCCCAAAGTGGCAATCCCATGGCACACAGTTCACATCGACGCGACAGGGAAACTTAGCGGAAAAAGTGACAATAAGGAGTACGTTTTTGTGTTAATAGACGCATTTACGAAGTTTGTTTTTCTCCACCATACTCTACGCATAGATACTGCGAGTAGTATCAGTGCTCTCAAAGCTAGTGTTTGTCTGTTTGGTGCACCAAACCGAGTTATTGCAGATCAAGGTAGATGCTTTGCGAGTAGGGATTTTAAGGATTACTGTGACTCTGTCAATATCAAACTTCATCTTATTGCAACAGGTAGGTAGCTCTAGAGCAAACGGCCAGGTAGAGCGTGTGATGAACACTTTGAAAAACATGTTCACGGCTGTAGAGACCAGTAATCGGTCATGGCAGGATGCTCTGCCTGACGTTCAACTTGCTTTGAACTGTTCTCAAAACAGAGTGACTAAGTCAAGTCCATTAGAACTCCTTATTGGTAAAGTTGCTAGGCCCCTAGAGATCATGTTAGCTGACGATACCGAGCCTGAAGTAAACCTAGATCAAGTCAGGAGTTTAGCAGTAGAGAATATAGAAAAAGGTGCGACCTACGACAAGACCCGATTTGACAGCACAAAAGCGAAAGTGACCCCGTTTTCCATTGGCGACTTTGTGTTGTTACAGAACGAAGAGAGGAACCAGACCAAGTTAGATCCGAAATATAGAGGACCCTTTAGAGTTATTGAGGTATTAGAAGGAGACCGCTACATGCTCAAAGCTTTAAATTCTAACCGGACTTACAAATACGCGCATGACAGACTTAGGAGTATGCCTGACCAAGTTGATGACATGGAAATTACCGATAGTGACTGATTAAACTAATAAGTAGAGAGGTAGATTATAGTTTCGTTAAACAATACTCATCACCAGTAGAGCTTGCTGCGATAATACAGGGCTGTAAAAATAATTTTTAGTTGGATAAAGATTTGAGATTTGAGGGTAACCGGATGGAGGTTACTGTGTATGTGGCAGTCACCGGACGATGGTGACTGGTGGCATTCGGATGGAGAATGTCGTGTGTGTTGTGGTGGCATTCGGATGGAGAATGTCATATGTGTTGTGGTGGCATTCGGATGGAGAATGTCACGCGTTGTTGTGGTGGCATTCGGATGGACAATGTCATGTGTGTTGTGGTGGCATTCGGATGGAGAATGTCACGCGTTGTTGAGCACGACCGGATGGAGGTCGCTGTAGTGTTTGTGGTATTTTAGGAAGTCACGAATGTAAATAAAGCTATTATTTGTTTTGAGCCTTGAGATTTTTGATTTAACTTGATTTTACAAATGCTGTGATGATTTGAGTATTGTTTGGCGATTAAATTTATTTGTGAAACCACTTTATCCGAAGGATTGTAAATTTGAATAAAGGTAAATGGGTTTTAATAGATTGTAAAATTCGAGATGGTAACTATAAAATTTTATATGCGAGGAATCTTTCAATCTCGTATGATTTCTAACAGTAATGGTCAGGTTGGCCGAGAGAACATTTTACTTTGCGGAACTATTTCGTTTCTTGCAGGTAAGATGGTAACTATAAAATTTTATATGCGAGGAATCTTTCAATCTCGTATGATTTCTAACAGTAATGGTCAGGTTGGCCGAGAGAACATTTTACTTTGCGGAACTATTTCGTTTCTTGCAGGTATGCCACACGAGGACGTGTGAAATGTCATGATGGCCGTGTCGAAGCGTGCGCAGCGACATCTAGTAGAAATCATTAGAACTATGAAATGTCAAAGCAGGATGCTTGGTGTAGTCGTCGTGGAGGTTGGCAACACTGTTTATAAATTACTGTGTAACGTTTTTGAAGGTAACACTTCCGCTGGGTCTGTTAGGTTGGCCATCTGGCGGAAACGGTTGGTACCCCTGACATTTGATCAGGCTTCCGGAGGCGGCTAAACGTCATTCTGATTTGAGACACGAAAGAGGTACAACGGTTAGCCATCTTCCACGGCGAATTCACCGACATTTTATAATCCATTCCCATCTGGCTTGTTGCCATCTATTTTGAATTACATTTAATTGTGAGTGGTAAATAAAAGTGTGTACTATACGAATTTCGTGTTATTTCGGAGTTTCACCAGCCATCCGACATGGAGAGGCCTTTTGGTACCGGCCTACCTGACGACCCTCCGTTATATATATATATATATATATATATCTTATCTTTTTGGTGGAGTCCTTACGGATACACTTCGACCCTATTTATATATAGATACTATATATTTTTGTTTTGCCAGATTGAAAAGTTTTTCCTAAAACTTAGCGGTTTTTTCAGGTCGTTGGGCTTTTTCGAGGTTTCGATGTCACTAAATCTATCTACTGGATTTTCTGTGGCTTCTCACTATTCGTACCAATAGTGTTTTTTTTTCATGTGATAATATACATATATAGAATTCTAATAGAAATCTGTTATGAATTGTAGTTAAGTTCAATGTACCAAGATTACTGTAAAGGCCAAGATAGACGGGCGAGTAAGTACGAGTACTTAAAGCTCGACCACTTTTTTCGCCCGTGTTTATCTTTAGAAGTTCGCGTACTTAGGGTGACACACGGCCCAGTAAGGTCGCCCAGCCATAAGTAAGGCGGACTCGCACGTCTATCGGCCTTAAAATAAGACCTAATAGAAACTTTAAAGAGTCTGACCAGCGTGTGGTAACAAAAAAAAGCGGCAAATGCAAAATATCACACGTTTTCTCGGGTTCACTAATGTTTGACCAAATCATCATTTGACAAACGTATCATTTTACAAACTTTCATTTCACAAAGAGATACTTCCCGCCGTATTATTTTCAAGTTTTTAGTGGTCGATATTCTAACCTAACCTAACCTATTTAATAAGCTGATTTAATCTGTGCAATATGTAATGGTTTAAGCACAAACACGTTTTTGCGAAATGAAAGTTTGTAAAATGATACGTTTGTCAAACGTACTTTTGGTCAAATGAACGGACCCCGTTTTCTCGTGGTCCTACTAATTTGTCCTACTAGTCAAAAAGTGAACCTAGATTTGATCACTAAATACTAATTGTGGTTGTAAAAGTAGGTAGGTTAGGTTCGTTAGGTATCTTTAAACGCCCGAAGGGCAAACCGCCCATAAATAGGAGCCCTGCCGCAAGGCAGGGCTCCGTCGAAAGTCAGTAGGACAAAAATAGTAGGACCACGAGAAAACGGCCAAAATATCACTAGCTGGTAACACGAAATGCATAGCGACTAGTTAGGTAAACACATAATATGACAGCGTTTCGAATTTGAGAAAAATGCTTGTGTCCTGGTCGGACTAGCTCTATCAAATTTAGTATTTTATTAACTGTCAATATTATGTAGATTGTGTGCTATAATATTATTGATTCCGGTTGTTTCCTTTAGAATTTAGAACTATTAGTTCCTTATTATTTCTTATAAAATGTAATTTAAAAAAATCGTGAGAAGGGGGAAAGTGAATAAATATCTGGCAACACAAGTTAGTAATCTGTGTCATCTGTTTGTGTATACCTTAATAATCTGTGGTGTGTGTATGGTGTGTTAGTAATGTTGATTTGCGACTGAGATTTTGCTTGCAAGAAAATTATTTAACTTAAGTGCTCAGTGCTTTAATGAAATATTCTGCTAAGCAGCGGATATGCCGGTATCCTATAATTTAAAAATTATGAAATAAAATACGTCAGCATTAACCTCAATAAGACATTTTAATAACGACAAACCGACTACCACGATACAGTCGATACAATACAGTTGTTCAGAACTTAGGTGCAGGGTATAATGTCTGACAAACACTATACTAGTTTGTAATATTACAAATTTGCGTTTTAGCATTGATGAATCTATATCCTAAATTACTTGTTAATTTTAAATCTCATGTCTTGAATGTTGTGTTGAACAAGATTATTCCTTACAGGGCGCAAACCTTTTCTGGGTTGCGGTGTTGTACAATATATTTACAGTGAACACTATCTAAGCTTGGTGGCAATGGAGGAGGAAGGTATAAAACGGTTTTTTTTTTCATGAAAGCTTTATTTTATGCATCTATATAACTGCCAACCTAAAATATTTTGTTATTGCCTAGGTGACATACTGGACCCCTCTTGGATGAATTTGGTGGGATCTTTTGATGAACAGGTGCTGCATTTATTTAGCTATGTGCGGCTGACCAGAGATGAAGTGGAAGACATGCGCTGTCTCTTCAGTGATTTAGAAAATATTTTACAAATGAGATGGCCAGGTACAATACCCTTAACCCATTGTATGCTTAGGCGCAGATCCGTGCCGGTTAACAAACTGCTTAAACACAGATCCATGCCAGAGGACACAGTCACTTTTACAGATTCACAAAGAAGGAACAAACTATAGAAAACATTATTTCCATTACTTTTCATTTGTTGACAACATGTTAGCCTAGTTGGGTTCAATTTCCGGTACAGGCGAATATTTGTGTGATGAACACTAGTTTATGTTTCTCAGTCTTGGCTGTTTTCTGTTTATTTAAGTATTTATTTCACTATTTAAGTATTTATATTGTTTACAAGTACCATAACACAGGCCTAGAGTTTAGTTTGCGACTGGGTCTATTCGTTTAGGCACGAGAGATCAGTTTCCTAAAATATCTGTTGGGTTACAAACATCTCATTCTTAAGACTTCCATGTACTAAATCATCCATATTCTATAACATCAACTTCCTAAAAAATCATATAACTAAAACCTCTGTTTCCCAGAAAACCCATGTACCAAATCATCCATTTCCCTATTAGATACATTTTGCAAAAGATCAATTTAGCTAAATACATTATTTTCCCAGCAACATTCATTTCCAAAAACGCCTGTTACGCTATAATTTTTTTTTCTTGGAACGTCATTTTGGGTTAAAATCATATTTTTTCCAGAATATCCAATTCCCAAAATGTCAGTTTCAACATAAAGTAAATTTCCCAAAACATAATAAAAATTTCTACTACTAGATCTCTACGCTACTCTAGCTACTTTTTTAAAATATCTGTATCCTAAAATACCCATTTCCTAAAACGTCCACATTAATACATAACATAAGTTTGTCCAATGCCATAGACTTAATGTGACAGACAAAACTGTCGCAGAGATTTTAGGAAACGGGTATTCTAGGATTCAAATATTTTATTAAACGGATCTTAGAGGATTTGAATATGACGGGAAACTGGTCTTCTAGAATAAGGATATAACCAGAAACAGTTTTTGTATGATTTGGATATAACGGGAATGGATCTTCTAGGATTTGTTTTTACTGGAAAAGGGGTGCTATAAGATTTGGATATTAAGGAATCAGGGTCTTCTAGGATTTAGATATAATGGGTATGGATGTTCTAGGATTTGGTTATTACTGGAAACGTGCCTTCTAGAATTTGGGTGCTGTGGGACACGGATCTTCTGGGATTTGTTTTTACTGGATAAGGGGTGCTATAAGATTTGGATATTACGGAATCAGGGTCTTCTAGGATTTAGATATAATGGGTATGGATGTTCTAGGATTTGTTTTTACTAGAATTTGGGTGTGGGACACATATCTTATGGGTTTTGAATATCTCAGGAAGTTTCAAATCCTAGAAGACCCATTGTCTTCAAGGATTTGAAAGATGTGGAAAATTTATATTTTAGAGTTTGAATATTCTAAGAAATGGATCTCTCGTGCCTAAATGGGTCAATTTGTGTGAGATTGTCCCCTGATATTTATATTTATTCATTCATATTTATTATTATTCGAGATTAGAAGTTGTGAAGAAGGAGATGGACAGATGCAACATTGACATCTTGGGCCTTAGTAAAGTGCATCGAAGGGGTAGCAATCAATTTGGTACTAGCAACGGCACTATCATGTATTACACTGGTGCGCAGGATAACAGTGGCAATGGAGTGTGCTTCATTGTGCCGAAGAGACTTCAAAACAGTGTCAAAGAATACATGACTCCAAACGACAGAATGTTTGCCATAAAGTATGATTCGTGCAGGGTGACTGAAATGCGAAAGTTGGTTGCACCAAGGGAGATCCACTTATGGGCACAATCTTTGGCAGCTATGGCCTAGGTGACAGAAATGATAAAGGCAAAAGTCCGACTGGAACACTTTGATAAGGGTCGTCATAAGTACTGCAAAGGAGAGTAGTGATCTTTACAGAACCGTCACAAGGAAGGAAGAGTGGATAAGTAAACAGTCTTGGGAGCTCAGTCGGTAAGTGAAATAAACCGGTACAATCAGTTGCACGCGGAGGTTCAGAGATCTACACGGAGGGATAGAGATGTACACATCAACAAAATTAGCGAGGAAATTGAGGTTCATGCTGACAAATCACAAACTAAGGACCTGTTTTTGAAAGTGAAACGACTAACCGGCACCTTCAAACCGAAGAGTTGGATAGTTGATGACAATGAGGGTAACACCTTGACAGAACTGGGTCAAGTTTGGGAAAGATTGAGAAATTATTGTTATGAACCATTTCGGGATGAAGTGGGACTGACTATGAAAAGGAGATGGGATGATTGCTCCAAAGAACCTGATATATTGCTTAATGAAGTTCAGGATGCAATTATAAAATTAAAGCATAAGGCGGTCGGCCCTGACGGGGTATCGGCAGCGATGCTCCAGCATCCAAGGATCCAGGAGCCAAGGGAACACAAATGATCCATTCAATTTGTTTAAAGATCTGGAGGACGGGCCAGTGGCCTGTTGATTGGACCCAATCCGCTGTCATCGCACTTCATCTTTTACTCGTTTTTCATCTATTACTAATTTCCAGATACCGGAGGAACAGTCCGGCTTTGTGGCTGGGAACGGAACTCGCTAGAAAATCTTGAACGTCCATATGCTTATTGAAAAATGTCGCGAATTTAATAAGCCGCTGGTGCTGTGCTTTATAGATTACGCTAAGGCGTTCGATTGCGTGCAGTGGAGGAAGATGTTTGAAGTGCTGCTGGAGATGGGTGTGCCTCCGCATTTCACTTTCCTGATACAGAATCTGTACCTTGATGGCACAAGCTTTGTGAAACGGGAAAACCAGAGTTCTAAGTCTTTCCAACTGAGCGAGGTGTCCGTCAGGGCTGCATTTTGTCACCAAAATTATTTAATCTGTATGGCGAATACATCATGAGGAAGGCACTGGACAACTGGGAGGGAGCTATAGCTGTAGGTCGTCACAAGATTACCAACCAAAGGTGCGCGGACGATGCAACTATACTAGCGTAGAGTGAAATGGAGATGGCTAGTCTGCTGAGGAAAATGGAGGTGGAAAGTGCCAAGCTCGGTTTAACCATTCGAAAATTAAAATAATAGTGGTAGATAGAGCGCAGGTAAAGACCACGCCAAGACCGACGCACTTAAAGTCTATGATCACAAATGCCGAAGATTCGGTATGGCTAAAAGTGCGTTGGCTAACCTTTATAAAGTGTGGAAGAATCGCAATATGCGCCGTGCAACTAAAGTGCGCTTAGTTCGAGCTCTGGTCTTTTCCATCTACCTCTACGGTGCCGAGACGTGGTGTGTTAGCCGTGATAGTGGGTAGTAAAATCGATGCCTTGACGGAGACTGCTCCGTGTACCGTGGACTGCCATGAGAACCAACGAGTCCATACTGTATGAGTTAGGCATCATCAGCGGCTTTCTGTTATCTGTAAAGAGCGCTCCCTCCGATTTTCCGGTCACATCATGCGTTCTGCGAAGCACAGTCTGGAGAAGCTAATTATTTTGGGCCAGATGGATGGAAAGCGTGCTCAAGGCAAAGCAACAGCATGATGGTCTGACGTCATAAAGAAGGAGGTGGGCGGCCCACTCGGCATACAATCGCACAGATTGGCGTAACATAAACTGTGGTTGTGATCCTTAGCAGTGAGGGACCGAGAAAGAAAAGGAAAAGTTAGGATTATGACGAAACTGGTCTTCTGTGATAAGGATATAACGGGAATGGATCTTCTAGGATTTGTTTTTACTGGAAAAGGGGTGCTATAAGATTTGGATATTACGGAATCAGGGTCTTCTAGGATTTAGATATAATGGGTATGGATGTTCTAGGAGTTGGTTATTACTGGAAACGTGCCTTCTAGAATTTGGGTGCTGTGCGACACGGATCTTCTGGGATTTGGATATCTCAGGAAACGGGTCTTCTAGGATTTGAAAGTTGTGGAAAATGGATATTTTAGAATTTGAATGTTCTAAGAAACGGATCTCTCGTGCCTAAATGGGTCAATTTGTGTGAGATTGTCCCCTGATATTTATATTTATTCATTCATTCAAAATTAAATCATATTTTCCAACACAGTCACATTGCCGCGCTGATGTGTCAAATCATAAAACAGTTCCTGCATACGAGGGGTAATATCTGTATGTTAAGTGATTTTTAACACAGGCAGATTTATAATATATAAAAATACTATATTTAAGTAAAAAATTACCGGCCAAGAGCGAGTTGAACTTTGTAAAATGATAAGTGTATGCTTTTGGTCAAATAAGCGGACCCCCGTAAATCATGCAAGTAAATATACTACATTTTTATTATTTCTGTAAATTGATCTAAGTCATTTTCAATTTCAGGATGTGAGGTCATACCATTTGGCTCTATTATCACTGGCATGGGAATTAGAACAAGTGATGTGGATTGCTATGTACACATAGCTGTTGGTAACAGACCGCAACCAAGGAAATGTGTGACTATTGCTAGAAGTATTCTCAGAAAAAAATCTTATATATTTGCTAACCTGTTTTGTATAGCATCAGCTAAAGTGCCCATTGTCAAGTTTTTTCATGTCCCAACAAGTAGAAACTGTGATGTGAGCTTCCAAAGTCCTTCCGGAGTACGAAATAGCAAATTGATATGCTATTTACTGCATTTAGACAAAAGGGCAAAAGACCTCGCAATTCTAGTGAAGTATTGGTCCAAAGTCCACAACCTAACGGGAACTAACCTCATGCCGAACTATGCATTGACATTATTAGTAATTTTTTACCTTCAGCACATGCAGATCCTACCCCCAGTGCACCAACTGCAGGTTGGCACGCCACTCATGGTAGATGGTTGGAATACAGAGTTTACAGAACTCTTCCACCCAACTAGCAATGAATATTCTCTTTATAATATTTTAGGAGGTTTCTTCACTTATTACGCCACTTTCAAGTTTGACGAAAATGTAATTTCCCCTTATCTCGGGTACCCTATTATGCGGGAAATCTTCAAAAAGCACACAGATGTTCCTGTGGAATTCCAATTGTACAAGAACAGCTTGCTAACGAAGACATGTAAGCCGCTAAAGTTGGATACGCCGATGTGTGTGCAGGACCCTTTTGACCACAGCAGGAACTGCACCGTGGCCGTATTCCCTAAGTTGGCCTTCAAAATGTATGAGCACTTTAGATTAGCAGCAAAGTTATACGGGGAGAGGTCACCAGATAGATTTCTTTGTGGTATAATCACGAAGCAGGCTCAAGCGAATGTGGCGCCGACCAGAGGAAATAAAAAACACAAATTCAAGACTCGGAATAAGATCCAAAAACCACATAGACCAAATGAGAAATTTATAAAAGGGAAGAATACCTTGCATATTATGTATGCTCAAATGCAAAATAAATTTTAAGGAAAATCATCATGAAGGGGAAGATGTCAATACAATTATTAGGTTTTGGATATTTCTCACGAGTGTTTCAGCCGCTGTCACGACCGTGATCGCATTATTGACGGCTTCCCTGTAGACTCGAAGGTCATTTGTGGCCATTCTGTAGGCCTCAACTGCTGCTTACAATTCTCAAAAAAATTGTTTAGTCTTTCCTTAGAAAATCGTCAAAATTGTAGCCCCGGTTGTGACGGGCGGTTGAAACGATATGAGAATTACCCTTTTGGACAGACTGGAGTGTTTAAATTGTTTTAAAATAAATATTATTGATGGTAATTAACTAATTAACATGAGGGTTTGTTAATTATGAATGGGCCCGAACTCTCACGTCACGTTTAGGTTAAATAAATACAATGACAATGGCGGGGCGCCGGCCGGAGCAGGCGCGCTCAGCTTTGCGTTACTCTTTCCATCACATTTATTGCGTGATGGAATGAAGACGATAAAAGAAAAAGTACCCTCAAGTCCGACTATTCATTCTTCAGAAAAAATTATGTGGATGTTTCCTTTTTAAATATAACTGAGAAAAGAAAAGTAATATCTTTGACCAAATATTTTTATCAGCGGTTAAAAATAGGATTTTGGGTTATGGATGTTCTCTGATTTATGGCGTTAAAATATTGTATAAATGATTTGTGATTATTTAAGAACGTAATAAAAGTCATGATAACATAAAAAAATATTTATTCTTGTTTTATTTCTTTAAACAATTCAGTGGAAAGTTAATTATAATATAATATTCGCGAATATTATATTTCTCCCACATGCTCGGAAATGTTAATCTTAGGCACTTGTCGCTGGCTGTTAACACCGCGTGGTGAGAACCCTTTCCACTAATCTGTCGAAATTTATTTTTTTATAGATCCTATGTCAGTAAAAGAGACAAATATTAATAATTGATCTGTACTCGCTTCCCGCTCATCTTCGGCGGTGGGACTAGGGCCATAATGTTTTAAAAATAGCACGCGAAGTTCGGAATAGGTAAAAAAAATAATTAACAACCGCAGCGGCCGCGAAAATGTATGAACTATGAATGTTAATGAAATTACATACCTACGCGGTGTTTTACCTTTTAAAACCATGTTTGGACTGGGATAACTAATTCCAAACAGCCAAACAATCGTACAATCAAAATTGTGCCATGTTTATTTTACTTTTTAAATTTATGTTAGATTAAAAAGGTACAAACGTTTCAAACAGCGTTTACTGTTGGTTTACAGCGTATTTAAAAATGTATTAGTTTGCCTTTCTTTTTAGAAATTGCGTTCATAAACAGAATAAATTACTGAAATAATATAAATGTGTAATTAAGGTTATAATTTAAACTAGAATCTATTACGTGTAAATTATTGATTTTATTTAATGCTTTATTTCAGTTTCATACTAAATAAAATTATGAGTAATGTCAACAATGACAGTGACAATGTATCTTTCTTTGCAAGGAAATTATGGGACTGTTTAATATTATTAACAATTGTGTTATATTTCCTCGCAATGTGTGAGAAAAGCATTATACGAGCCTTAGCTGAGAAGGGTGGTTGCTGGACTCGAATGTAGCGCTAACGCTAACTGGGTCTCGTCCCGCAATAGCTATTTTCCCGGTCGCTGCAGTAATGTACTATTAAATTAAATGCATTTTGTGTTCTCTTCACGGCCTATTTATTGACCTAGGTCCTGTTGCGTGTCCTTGATCAGCCAGAAGGAATCGATCACCTCTCCCTGCAGGTCCACCGAAATCTGGAACAGACAACATTATCATGTGTTATCTGTATTTATACGAGTGCGGTTTTCCTCATCATAACGGCACCAATTTCTAAAATTATTTACGATAGGGCGCCCCGAACTCAAATAAACGTTACACTGTCGTATACATATTTTTTATATTGTCTGGGTAGGGCCCCTGCCTGCTCCCGCCGTGTTGGCAACCTCCACCCGTCTTGCTTCCCCCCCGCGCGCCTTCAGGTCAGATGACTACAGATTCGTATTCGAATTAATCTTGCTTTCTCAAATATGTTGTCGTTGGATACTGAAGTCTAGTAAGAAACCAAAGTTAAATACGAAGTTTTCTGGCCAATAACGATGTCGTAGGTTTATATACATAGACGACGCGTTGAGCTAGTTGGTAATGACTGCCTACGAAGCTAGCGGGCAGATATTTGTGTGATGAGCGCGAATATTTGTTCCTGAGTCATGGATGTTTTCTTTGTATTTAAGTATATATTTATGTATATAAGTATTTATATCGTTATCTAGTATAAGCTTAGTTTGGGACTAGGTCAATTGGTTTGAAATTGTCCCCTGATAAACATCCATTCTCCTGACCTGTTCCATGTAGATGTGCGAGTGGTTGTGCGCCACGAACCGCGTGTAGCCGAAGTCCTGCGAGCGGAACGCCGACCACTTGTACGGGTTATCTGTAACAATCATTATCGCAAAACACTACTCCGACCTACACTCAGGAGCTAAAATAACGGGTCAGAGTGCGTTTTTCATTCTAAAGAGGCTATTTCGAAGCCTTGGTTCCTCGCCAGGGAATGCTTTTAGTGAAATCTGATGATGAATACCTCGGGCATCGATACAGGACTTCCAGAGTGCCTAGGATACCCAACTGAATAAATCTGCGGCTAACGCCGGAATTGAGCATGTTCAGAAAAACATCTAAAATGGCAATAAAATCTAAGGAAATCCCAGTGCTGACCCAAACTCTCCGGCTGTGGTGTTAACTGATTGTGCGATCAGTTAGGTATCTTAAGTACTTTTGACCTCAATTGAACCTCGCAGTATCCACCATTAAACCTCACTCAAAACAACCCCAGGCGAGGAACGAAGGCTTCGAAATAGTCTCGTTTGTATGAAAAACGCACTCTGACCCGGTATTTTTGCTCCTGAGTAGAAAGGTAATCATATGTAAGTTATAATTAGGGTTAAGGACTTTTGGTGGCATATCACGGTTTCACGGTTCTAGAATCCATGGAGTCGCTATTTGTTAATTACTACAAACATACCATCTTGGTTTTGACCTAAAGTAGGTATTGTCATAATATTTTTTCTAAATCTATTCTTACTTTAAATCGCCAAACAAGTTTATGTGTTATATGTGTGAAAGCGTTACTAACAAACAAATTTAATATGTATAGATAAACCGAACTAAAAATGTATTTAGTTTATTTGAAATAATACAATACTGAAGGCCAAAATCAAAGTGGTATGTTTATAATGCGACTATATTTACCTGGGACAAACGGTCCAGTTAGGCAGGTCCAACTTTGAGAAAGAGAACACTCGTCGAATCCGACTCGGCTGGGTAGCGTTCGGGAAGCTTCGCAGCACTTTTCGTCCAAATTACCGCAGTGTTTGAAGTCAAAAGTCTTTGACCAGTGGGGTTGCCAGTGATGACTTACGGATCTAAGACGTGGGCGCTAACAATGGGCCTCATAAGGAAGCTCAAAGTCACTCAGAGGGCTATGGAGAGGACTTTGCTCGGGGTTTGTCTGCGTGATAGAATCAGAAATGATGATATCCGCATTAGAACTAAGGTTACCGACATAGCCCGAAGAATAGCTAAACTGAAGTGGTAGTGGGCACATTGCTAGCAGGACTGATGGCCGATGGGGTCAGAAGGTTCTGGAGTGGCGTCCGCGGACCGGAAGACGAGCTGTAGGTAGGCCTCCAACAAGATGGAGTGACGACCTCGTAAGGATCGCGGGAGCGCGGTGGATGCGAAAAGCACAACACCGGTCTGAGTGGAGCGCCTTGGGGAGGCCTATGTCCATCAGTGGACGTCTTTCGGCTGACATGATGATAATGATGATGATGATGATGCCTAAAGAAATTAAAACATATTCCTCGTAAGGCCCACCATACTATTATAAATATGAAGATTATTTTCATTGGGAATTTGCTTTTGCAAGTACATAAAGTTCAATAACCTTTGTTCAAATTCAAATTCAAATACAATATTTGTTCCATAATGAATAAGTATTTTTGACAAAGAAACTTGAACCTTAGCTCCTACGCACTACCGTCAAAGATGGTCTAGGTCGGGGTCACAAAATATCACTTACATGGGCAGGCCAACAATATATTTCCCACATCGGATCCCACAAACAGCTTCGGATACTCACGGTAGAATCTGTCTCGACCCTCCTGGGAGCCCGCGGAGCCGGTTACGATGTGGACCGGCGCTCTGGAAAGAGATTTGATTTTTAAAAACATACCTAGTTACTCGTACAGTAGGTTTAATTACCATTCGTCATTTTGGAGAGATAGGTAATCGGTGTTTGATGAAAATTTGCTTAGTTTGACTCTCAACACAATTAACGGTGTTTGTCTCTTTGATTGTGTTGGTGTGCGCGTGTGTGTGTATCTGTCTTTACTCGCCAAGGGCCCAAACGAGTGCATCACATCAATTTATTTTTGATTATTTTTAATTGTTCTCGGGGTAGACGAACGTTTTTCATAATTCTACGTTGGGGGTTGCATTATTTTTAATAAAGCGATAAAGTATGTAGATACTCACACACTAATAATATTTAACAGACCTAGGAAGAGATAAATAGACTGCTAATATCATAACCATACCCCGTTATATTTTCGCAGTCACGTCGGTTTTTTGTAGGGATTGAATGTTTATTTTATCGATCGCCTCGGGTTATTCTCACCTGTTACCACCAATTTGTTACCACTGGTAACAGCTGGGATTTGTTTTCCCACTAAAGTACTCGATAGTAACAAGTGGGAACATTTTTCCCATTTGTTACCACTAAAATATTTGGTGATAAATACTGGGGAAAAAAACCCAGTAGTTAGTTGTAACAGCTGGGAATTTTTATTCCCAGTAGTTACCTGTGGTAACAGGTGGGAAAAAAATTACCAGTTGTTACCAGTGGTAACAAATTGGTGGTAACAGGAGGGAATAACCCATCGCCTCTATATCGAAGATTTTAGGTCGAATCTCTGCTCATAATTCAATATTTTTAGATGCAATAGATGTGCGCCCCTCGCATTTATATGCAGCAGGAGAACTTGTGATCACCATAACCCCTTTACACCCCTTAAGTACAGTTTATTGTAATTATTGTGGAAAAACTATGATAAAACGTTTTAACTAATGAATACCGGCGACTTTTAATTGTCCCATCAAAAAAAAATTAGGAGTGAGTTTTACCTTTTTAGGAGTGATTGTTTTTGCCTCATTGCCAGTGACATGACATGACTCTAGCTACAGTATAGTTTAGAACTTAAATGTGTTACCCACCTTAAGCCCATAGTCAATCTCACATTCTACAACAAGGTTGAGCTTTCCATAAGTTACAAATGATTTGGAATTGACGACTTCGAGGATATTTTTTTTTAAATGGGTCACAAATTAACGTTCGTGACCGTATAATACCAACGACAAAAAAGCGACGTCTGGGTCTAATCATAACCCTCGTTTTCGCTTGGTCGTAGTTGGGTAATAAAAAGGGGTAGATGTGCTAAATGACAAGTGCGAATGACACGGTTTATGGTTTGTCTCACTTACCCCGGTGAAGCACTTGCCCCACATTACTTTAAGTTAAAGTGGATTTACTAAAATGAACCTATATTCATGATGACCATGATGTTAATAACCATAATGGAACTACGAAGCCAAGCCCAACAAACACAAGTGTGACACCAATTTCTGTAAATGATAGTCAATAATGTTCATTTTCATTTGCATTAAATGTAATGTAAATCAAAATGTATGTTGCATAAAAAAACAATGATTTTATAATACGTATTTAATTAAAATATAAAAATAAATATTAATAAGGAACAATACAATTAATAACAATACAGTTCATTAATATCGATTTCCTCTATATGGGAGATTCTTATCCTTATCCTTCACCAGCCAGAAGGAATCGATCACCTTTCCAAGCTTGTCCACGGAGACCTGGAACGGACATTCAAATAAGTAATATCTATATAAATTCAAGGCGACTAGCGGACTGCTCCACGCTTAGTTTCAGATAACAATAATTATTGTATGAGGTAGGTACGCATTTTTAAAAACAAATTATGAAAATCTACGCACATATTTCATGGAACCAAAAACAAAATACATGTTTTATTTCATGAGTTATTGTGTGACGTGATTATTTTAAAAAAAATACAAGAAAGCGGGCAAATAGGTTTAAAAATTTCGCTGATTTGTACTGGATATTACTTAAATAAGATCCCATTGAAAAACTTATGAAAAAAAATCTGATTAAAATGATCAATATCTCCGAATATAACTAGTAAAAATCGCTGAACACATATAGGGGAGAAATCGATAGCTTTTTAGCTGCTCTATCAGCCTTAGGCGGGTGGACGTCGGTTTCTGGGCCACCCTGCACTGTATATATAAGATCCAGATGTTTTGCTATAAGGCTTCTCGTCATTATAGTAACTAAGACATTTTAAAACGCAAACGTTTTGTAGATATTGACATTTTGCTATGTGGGTATTCTGATTCATGGTAGGTCAGGATTCCATTGGGCTGATAGTAGGTACTTTGTCCTGACCTGTTCCATGTAGATGTGCGAGTGGTTGTGCGCCACGAACCGCGTGTACCCGTAGTCCGTCGAGCGGAAGGCCGACCACTTGGCCGGGCGCTCTGCAATAACGACCAACATAAACTAATTTAATTACGCACGTAGCGCTTAGATCAGTTGCTAGCTAGCAAAGCAGTCAGTCTCAAGACGTGGGCTTCTATTTTCGAATCTCACTGATCATGACCAGGGTACGGAGTTTTCATAGCATGATAAGAAGAACGAGAGCTCTAATTATTTATTTAATTCCTCCTGACTAAAGCTGCTAAGGTAAGTAATGAAAGATTACAATTATAAACAAAATTATTTTCATGTACATATTATTTTAGATTGATAATCATAATGTTATGAATATTAAAAGTAAAAAATATTATCCATATTTATGATGAACTCGAATTTTACAATTAAATTAAACGAATGAGTATGAGTAAGAGTTGAGTTTGAATGTTAATGTCGACTCCATAGCTCTCTTTCGTCTTACCTATGAAAATTCCGAACCCCGGTGATAACAATAAAATAAGGTTAACTGGAAGAGAGAAGCTTGCCTTTGTACATAGTCCATCTTCTTGTAAGTGTTTTTTGTAAAACAATATCTTATTTGTGCAATTACTTCAGCAAAAGATTACATTTTCACTTGCAAAAGGTCGGGTATCCGCCATGTTTGGACAGGTCATTAAAAAATCCAAGTGACCTTGGGGTGCTGCTGAGGTAGTAACTTTTGACGTTTTTTCAGTAAATATAGAGGACGCCCTCGACATCATGTCAGTCAGTCACGTTATACCAAAAACGCGTTGATTTTGTTTATCATTGGGTGACGGCGGCACTAGCATGATGTTCAAAACGAAAATCTTATTCATCAGTGAGATTAAAATATACGAATTTGGAGAAATCAGTAAAAATCGGGCATTTTGGTGAGGCGTAGTCACCGGATGAGATTTGTAAATCGGTTCACTAGGTTCAATTCCCGGAGGGGTAAATATTTGTGGAAAGAGCACGAATATCTGGTATTGGGTTTTGGATATTTAGTGTAGCATTATTTCTACATGTTACGAGATAAAATGAAGCGTGTAAATTTGTGGGAATAATGTCACAAATAATTTAAAAAAAACATCGGGTCAGTAATTTCAGAGATTATCTCATACACCAACTCATCTTTATAAAAATAGTTCCGATTAAAATCATAGCTTGGCTCTCTAGACGCTAAAATGACATTATGAATTTAATAGGCAATATAGGCATTATAACCCTGTGTTATATTAAAGTATGAGGAACAACATACGGACGAATGGGTCGGTTTTCTCCTGGCAGCCCGCCGAGCCGGTGATGATGTGCACGGGGGCTCTGAAAACAGTTTTATTAATTAATTTATGTGATTATAAAGTAATAACATGCAAATAGCTCATCTTCATGCTTTTATGTAGCTCTATGACGGGCATGCACAAAAATGATAACGTTTATATTTAGATTATGCGATAAAACGTGCAATAATACAATAATAAGCAATCTTTATTGGCATATGAAACTATTATATTCATTCATAATATGAAGTATTAGCTAATTAGCTAAAACACAATAAAAAAAACACTGAAAATAAAACAATTATTCATGCCCGGTTCCTATATTCATGAAACGAATCGTTTTCCTTACGCCTCGTTAAAATTTGACACATTTTGTACGTAGTAAATGTCATAACACTACGGCCCGTAAGGAAAACGATTCGTTTCTTGAATATAGGAACCCGGCATTAAACAACTTAAATATCTTATTTTTTTAATTTGAACCCAAATTCAACCTTCAAGCTGGAACATCAATCAATCATTTTGTAATTGATTTTCAGGTAAATGACTAAATGGTATGCATTCATGTGATTGAAATTATTAACTTATATTAGGTATACGAGTATAGTGGTCATATATTCATTCATGCATAACGCTTAAAATGATCAGGCATGCATAAGGGTAGCGGTGAGTCATGCGCAATCATAATCAATATACGTCACCGTGCTCACTGTGAACGGACGTATACACTATACTCTCGTCAATTGATTTCAAGTTTTCGAGGCAACATGTCAAAACTAACACTAACGGCAATTGAAAAGTTAATACAAAATGCCGTCGCACCAATTGAGCTTAAAATTTCTGAAATCCACTTCAAGATTGACGTTATTTTAGCAAAATTAGAGCCAGTGAATAACACAAATAATACAGCGACAAACAAGGACGTCGATGCTGCCAAACAAGGACAGAAGCATGAGAAGCCGAAACCATCCGATCCGCTACCGAAACTTCTGCCTAGAGTCCAATCGGAGCAGCCGAAAGCAGGTACGTCACCCGCTCCGTCAGAGCCAGCCGCGACAGCACGAGCCGTGCGAGCAAGAGCTAGAAATGCACCGGTGCCGCCGACTACCGCAGCGCCTCGGAAGTCCTTGTCACACTCGTCGCGCCCGCCGCCTGCACCTGTTGCCGTCGCCGTCACACCATCACGTGAGTCTTTACCGCTCACATCTCCGAGCTCTGAACGTAATGCTACCGAGAACAACCGTAACGACGGCGTCGAAGCCACACATTGTGTGGCCACAAAACCGGCGATGCAAAACAATCTACATGACAAGACCATCGTGTCAGATACTAATAAATACAGCTGGCAGACAGTATCACGAAAACAAAACAAACAATCACGTAGCGATGTTGTAATAGGCACGGGAAAAGAGCATGACGATATTAAGGCTGTTGAACATATGAAATACCTACAAGCATGGATGTTTACACCTGAAACGACACCCGAAAATATTCTAAACTTCTTAAAAAAAACGGTGAGCTGAAAAAACCACTAGGGACATTTACGATATTTCTGTTGTATTACTGAATTCAGTGGCAGTACACATATCACCTATACTGTCCTTGCTGTACAACAGATGTCTTCGCGAGGGTACTTTCCCTGATCCCTTAAAAGAAAGCCGAATCTCGCCCCTGTTTAAAGGTAAGGGTAAAAGGGACGACATCAATGGATACAGACCGGTTGCAATTATCCCTGTAATTGCTAAAGTGTTCGAGCACGGTCTCAGCGCCCGGCTGACCAAGTTTTTATGCTCCACCGATGCACTCTCCGATAAGCAGTATGCCTATCGTAAGAATCATTCGACGACATCACTGACGCGAGAAGTTGTTCGCCGGATAGTGGACGCACGAGAGCGCAGGCAACAGGTCGCTGTCATTTGCTGCGACTTATCGAAAGCATTCGACGTGGCTGACCATGGAGTTATACAGGATAAACTATACCACTATGGTATTGCAGATTCAGCCCTGAGCCTGTTTGTCGACCTGCTGCGAAATAGATCTCAAGTGGTAGTCGCAGACAGCGGTAGAGTTCGATCCGACGCGGCATACACATCCATGGGCGTCGCACAGGGTTCATCAGTATCGAATATTTTATTCTCCCTTCTGTTGAATGATCTTCCGGACTGCATACGCAGTGGTGACGCTTTTATGTACGCTGACGATGTGATTGTAGTGGTCAGCGCTACGAACTATGAAACGCTCGAACTGCAACTCAATGCCACGGCTGTGAGCTTATATGACTGGTTTAGGAGCAATGGCCTCATTCTTAACGCCAAAAAAACTCAGGTCATAAACTTTGATTTCTCGGGCCGGCAAGTAAGACCTTTATCAGTCGTTGCATATGACACCAAAATTGACCAAGTAACGAACACGACCTTTCTTGGATTCGAATTAGATAGGGGCCTTACTTGGGCGGCTCATATCGACAAAGTATGCGGCAAGCTATCCGCAGCTTGCTTCGCTTTGAGACGACTGGCTCGTGTGGTGCCTCGTGAGATGGTACGCACATGTTACTTCGCCTCGGTGCACTCACACTTGCTGTATGGTGTGGAGTTGTGGTGCAGGGCTAGTGGATGGGAGCGAGTCTTTCGGCTTCAAAAACGTGCCGTGCGTGCGATTGTGCGAATCGCCCAAACAGACTCCGTAAAACCCTACTTTAGATCCCTAGGTATCCTGACCTTGCCGTCCCTACTGATACTGCAGGTGGCGGTGTACGTGCGAGCCAACTTAGACGCATTTTCGAAATACCAGATCTCAAGCAAACTCAGGACGCGGCGCGCGCACGCGGGCCGGCTGCTCCGCGTGGCGCACCGACTCACTAAGTCGGAGAAACTCACACACGTCATGGGCCCTGAGATATATAATCACCTTCCTGACGATATTATCGCTGCAAATAATTTGTCGACATTTAAATACAAGCTTAAGAAATGGCTTGTAGAGAAGGCATTCTATGACTACAGGGATCTATTTTCATGAAATGTTGAAATGAAATGTTTTATACTAGCTTTGTACCAATTAATTTTACAATTATTTTAATATTATTATAATATTTTATATAATGTTTTAGATTTACTTGACATGTAATTATTATTATCAATAAAATGAACTATGAACTATGAACTATGAACCATAAAACAGATACGAGTACATACCCTGGTTTGGTAACTTGTTGTTTTGTAACCATGGCTTCCGTAAGCTTCCAAGGTATTTCGGGAATATACATACCAAATACAATTTCTGACAAAAACCAACCTATTTAATAAATATTTGCTAAGCTAAGAAACATGAATTCTTAACTTTGGACATGGTATAAATAGAAATTTAGTTCGTCGTAATGCCTCTTTATCTTTATTTAAAGAGATAAAGATAAAGAGGCATTTATCGCAACAATATTAAATTACATTACATTAGGAGTTTCTGATACCTATTGCCGCTCGAGTGGTAGGGTTGCGTCGATGCGCGTCGCTCAATACTTAATCCGCACGCAACCAAACGCGACCTCCGACTAAACCGACTTGTCGTGACATGTTGAGTTCGCAAGTGGTCGCTTGCGGCGCGTTTGGTCGAGAGACGCACACACGCTAGCTATATAGCTTTGATTGAAGACGAACTTACCGTTTATAGTGTGTTTTGGAGCATGCCCTCTGTTGGCAGGTGGAAGGACAACATCGTCAAGGCTTTCATTTATTCATCAACAATAGTACATTATGATACAAGTGTGCTAAGTTGACCATTGTATACAAGGCGCTATTGTGTGCGCACGAGCGGTAGCGAGTGCGCCACAAGAAAGCCGCGTATATTATGGTCACAGGCACACGTGTTACAAACGACGTTTTTCAACACACTTGCGAAAAAAAAACAAGACTTCATTTAGTCAATTTTAATTAATTATTAAAACAGTTGGTAAACTTACAATTTCTTCATTTTCTTTACTTAAAGAAGACATTTTCGTTAATATTAAACTTCACAATAATTAATCCAAACTATCTTCGTCACAGCCGTCAATTATTTACGAAAAATGGCGGCCAAAGAGAATATAATCACTACGTTTTGATGGCGGCTGGCGCGTTGTTTTTTTTTCTTGCCGCGATACCGATGCGCGCTCAAGGCTAAGGCGCGAACGAGATCGGCCAACAGCCAAATTTAAAATATAATAATTCATGTTTAAAATACAAATTACAGAAAAATTTAAATGATTTTAATGAAATTGAGTTATTTTTTAGTAATAAAGCTGATTTCACCAATTTATTGAAATAAATATGTAGATAATGTTATTTGCCGCATAAAAACTGTTTGTTGCTAAGAAAAAAAAAGGTATAACCCGACTAAATTATATCGCTTCTTCTTCGTACTTACAACTTGGTACTAGGCTACAAATGTAAATTGTTTGGGTTAATAAACTAAAGGCACTTGTGCGTAATATACTGAAAAAGCACGCGTGTTTAATATCTAGGTTTATGAGCCAAAAATCGGTGGAATAAAAAGGTCGTTTTGAGCAAGTGTGTTGAAATAGTACATTATGATACAAGTGTGCTAAGTTGACCATTGTATACAAGGCGCTATTGTGTGCGCACGAGCGATAAGCGAGTGCGCCACAAGAAAGCCGCGTATATTATGGTCACAGGCACACGTGTTACATACGACGTTTTTCAACACACTTGCGAAAAAAAAACAACTCTTCATTTTCTTTACTTAAAGAAGACATTTTTGTTAATATTAAACTTCACAATAATTAATCCAAACTATCTTCGTCACAGCCGTCAATTATTTACGAAAAATGGCGGCTGGCGCGTTGTTTTTTTTTCTTGCCGCGATACCGATGCGCGCGCAAGGCTAAGGCGCGAACGAGATCGGCCAACAGCCAAATTTAAAATGTAATAATTCATGTTTAAAATACAAATTACAGAAAAATTTAAATGATTTTAATGAAATTGAGTTATTTTTTAGTAATAAAGCTGATTTCACCAATTTATTGAAATAAATATGTAGATAATGTTATTTGCCGCATAAAAACTGTTTGTTGCTAAGAAAAAAAAAGGTATAACCCGACTAAATTATATCGCTTCTTCTTCGTACTTACAACTTGGTACTAGGCTACAAATGTAAATTGTTTGGGTTAATAAACTAAAGGCACTTGTGCGTAATATACTGAAAAAGCACGCGTGTTTAATATCTAGGTTTATGAGCCAAAAATCGGTGGAATAAAAAGGTCGTTTTGAGCAAGTGTGTTGAAAACATTATAAACCACCACTACCACCAGGTTTATAAAGGTTGAACTCGATAAATTATTCTTGAGTGCTTACGAGTTAATCTATTTTATTTCGATGTAATGAAACACAAAACTGAATTGTTTTTTAATTTTATTTAATCATTAGGGTCCCCTTATTACATTTATGACAAAGAATTAAGTCACATGTATTGTTTGTCTTTACGCTCGATAGCGAACACGATCTTTTTTATTTACCCAAAACCATGTGACAGTAAAATGTTATATTTTACGTCCGTTTTGTTTATAAATAAATAAGTTTCCTGCGTACGGCGTCCTTCACCATCCAGAAGGAGTCCACCACCTTCCCCGCCTGCTCCACGTCCACCTAGAACAAGGATATCATAAATCCATGCTAATTAGAAAGCGGCTATGTCATATACAAGCCGTATGTCCAAAATTAACGTCGATTTAGTATTTTGCCCATTCCGCCATATAAAGGAGGGCATGGAAAACGCGTGCGAATATCACAAATTTACGTTTTTTTTTTCTTATTTTATAATATTACGCTGATTTGAGACCATTTGGTGGCTGCTTTCTTTTTGTGCGTATTAATCTGTTCTTTGTTATGTGTGTCACGAAAAAATGTTTTTCTATCTTTCTTTCTAAGTATATGACAATTCAACAGCCTTAAATAAGTTACCTGTTCCAAGTAGAGATGTGTGTTGTTGTGCGCCACGAACCGCGTGTACCCGTAGGCCTCCGTGCGGAACGCCGACCACTCGGGCCGCGTCGCTGCCACCAACAATACAAATTAATCTAACTTATAACACTGACTAAACTACAGCATCCAAGGAATTGAGTGATGAACGTTTTTGACACCTCAACCCTTTATAGGATAACTTTTATGACTATTTCAATGTACATCTTTGTTACATTACACCTATGTTTTACAAATTTTTTTTTGAATTGAATATGTAGAACAATTAGTCACACATTCAAACACGACATACGGTCTCAAACGAGAGCACTAGCCTATAATGAGTGATATTTCTTACCGTTAAATTTGCTATGTTCCTCCTGACATCCGGCAGAGCCGGTTACTAAGTGGACAGGGGCCCTGAAATACAAAATATTGCAGTAGGTAATAAGTTACACATCGTTTCGATAGCTCTCCTACACCAGAATACAAAATGAAAGGAAGATAGATATGAGTGTGTCCACATGCTGTTGAAGAAGTGAAGGTGATAAGAAACGAAACAACATGAAAATAAATATAAATTAATTGGTAGTAAAAAATGAAATGAACATGATAATTATATTTGAATATAAATTTACCTTCATGTTGTATAAAATATTCAAAGCCCCGCAGCACCGAAACACCGAGCTTTCATGCAACACTGCATACATGCCAACTGTGTATCAACAACCTGCTTTTAACACGCCGATACAGTAAGTGAAACAGGAAAAAAAAATAGCAGAAATAAAAACCGTCCATTGAATTGATTTCAACAACGTACCGATGTACTTAATAATAAAACACCGTAAATAATAGAAGATACTTTTCAATACCACCTAGAACAGGACTTCCCAACAATTAATTCCCATATTCTAACCTAACATACTACTGAAGTAATTGCGAAGTTAAAAAAAATGGAACACCTTTGACTTTTTCTTCAGATTTGGGAACCAAGGAACGTATTATATTTTGATAAAAAAACGGAACAATTCCATACATATTTTTGGGGAAATGTCAAGAGGAAATATTTTTTGTTTAGAATGATGATCCAACGTGTAATTTTTTTCCCAAATCTGAAGATAAAACCAAAGGCGTGCAATTTTTTAAATTCCCCAATTGCAGATATTTATTACATTTCGATTATGCAACCTGAGGTAGATTGGAAGGTATCATTGCAAATTCCCAATATCCAGCCTGGGTTAGGTTGCTAGGTTTGAAGATGTAGAACAAGAGAAGAACGTTAATGGCATTAGGCCTCTCCGGAGTTATAAATAAAGCGCAATTCACACGAGCGCGGGAGCGGGCGTATTACCGTTACATTGCTCGTAATACACGCATTCTCAGATATAGGCCTTCTCACAGAGCGCACAATGTAACGGCAATACGCCTGCTCCCGCGCCCTACCCGCGCTATGTGAATTGCGCTTAAGTAACATTTTCATACCGTCCCCATATTTCTTACTTTCTCGTGAAAATATAGATAATAAAGAAAACTTATTTAAGCAAAACAATCCTAATAATAGAAAGTTTTTGTGATCAGGGTCGCATCGTTCCAGTCGGTGCAGAAACAAACTCACGAGTCCGTTAGGAGTAAAACAAACGTATTTAACACTCATATTAAACCAAGTAAATACGAGTTAGTAATTATACTGCAAAATATAAGCGGCTTGCTCGATTAGTTAGTAATGTCTACCGTAAACTTGGTAGCTAACTACTTAACAAACACGTATACTAATATTAAACATGAAAAAAAAACACATTTAAAAGTGGAATAAAATAAAAAACATGAAATACAAGACCAAGGCGTATATTTATAAAATAATAGCTGCACCCGGCACGCGATGCAATGCCACGTGTAGTATAAAAAAGGGTTAAGTTTCATAGATTTTTTGATCGAGAAAACCTCGCGAGCATACGCAGAACATCCCACCAAACTTTCATCACAATCTAATCAATGGTTTAGGAACACATAAAGGACAAACATACAAACATTCATTATTATTTATATAGATAGATGTACGCACCATTTAGTCGAGTACAAATTTATTAATATGTATTTATTTATTATTTGCTTCATTCTACTAATAAAGATTATAAGGAAACGGTCTTGACACATTAGGCAGAACTACCACTGCAACAACGAGACAATAAAACTATGAAGAAAGATGTATTCTAACTCACCTGGGGTTATGGTAGGGCTCCTTGAGCGACCCGTTGTACACCTTGGAGTCGAACAGCGGCCAGGTCCGCTCGTAGGAGTGCTCGTGCGCCCAGATCACCAGGTCCACGGAGTACTTCTGCAGCAGCGGCTCCAGAGCTGGAGTCATGACGACAAATCACGTAAACCATGATTTAACGCTTGAATTTATTTTGTAGAGTATAGTAGGTAAAGGTATAAATTCCTTATGGAGAACTTTTTCTAATTTTCATTTACAATTTTGTGACCAGTTGAAATCAAATGAGGCAAGATTTCAATCCGTTTTTAGTTAATTTGACAAACAATTTTCGGCGTCAAGGCAGGATGATACCGATGCAGGTGGCACTCACCCAGCCCCAGCAGCGGCACGCCGCGGCGCGTGTACTCGAGGCTGCAGTCGATGTCGTCCGAGTTGCTGCAGTACATGGGCCGGTGCCCCATCAGCACCACCCACGGCCGGACGGCCCTGGGGACAACCAACGAATACTACGGAAAGGTCGGAGCTGCGGAGCTGCGGAGGGACTTTGGATCTCTTTGCGTATTCTATAGGCTCTATCACGGGGAGTGCTCTCAGGAATTGTTTAGCTTAGTACCTCCATCACCATTATATTATAGAACCACTTTCCTCCTCGGTGTTTCCTCAGCTCTATGACATGTCCTCCTTTAAACGCGGCTTAAAAAGAGTATTCAAAGCAAATTGCAAAGTTAACACGCTGATACATCACTGGGCTTCATATAAACTGCGCGGTGCACAGTACAATGGATCCTACAGGGTCAAAGTCGTCTCTTAATATAGATAGATAGGTCAGTTAGTATAGGGGCGTCCGGTCAATAAGAGATAATTTAAAATAAATACATACATTTAATTGCTACGATTGATGATGTGATAAGCAACGATTCTTGGAATGGTTTTTGTTTCGAGAATAATATGCGAGTCTGTAATTTTGTATTACAGTAAGATTAGTTGGACTTTCACACTCGGCAATTCTCAACATTCATCGGGAGAGATCGGAAGTGCAAATGACACGAGATACATTGCTGCGTATTTATAATATCCTATTGTGCACTTAACAGTTTCAACCAGTAATGTAGATCACCTGCCACAATGTCATTTTTTACAGTAGACCTATGAATAACACAGATTTGGCTTGATTTAATTATTACATCACAATTAATAAAGACACTTATATTAGTAAATGTATATAACGGATAATTTGCGGGTGGTAGGACCCTGTGCAGGGTCCGTCCGGATCGCTACCACCATCTTATCCATTAACCTACCGCCAAACAGCAGTGTTCGCATTGTTGTGTTCCGGTTTGGGGATAAGACAGCCGGTGTAATGACTAGCATAGAGGCATTCCATCTTAGTCCTCAGGGTTGGCAACGCATTTGCAGTCTTATGCTAATGTCTATGGGTCACAGTTTCCACTTACCATCAGGTGGCCTGTGTGCTCGGTTGCCTTCTCTATGCCATAAAAAAAAAAAAAAATCGAAGCAAATTCCATTAATTTTAAAAGGGGCTTGTCACATATATGTCATAAAAAGTTGATTACAATTTATTTGGCAATAAATGTCTTTGTCTTTGAAAATTTAAAATATTAATTAATTTTCTATACTTGGGTTGATGTTGTGTGCTAAGGGATGTGTGTTAGGTTGGTGGTTGGTTATTAATTATACTAAATAGGGTTGAATATTTTTTGTGATCAAATTCTAAGATTTTATATACTTTATATAAAAACACGAACCTTTACGATTAAAACCGAGATGTCCCGAGTGTCAAAGTGGAAATAATCGTACTGTAAGTCAATTAATATTTTTATTTAGTAACTTTGACCATTATTTATTTATTTATTTATGGATACATATAACACCAACAGCTTTATAAAAATTTAGAATTAAGAGTAACACCAAAGAGCCAAAATAAAAAAATCTAAAAGACCATTATCGAATTAACGCAGGAGACAAAGATAACGCAGCGTCAAACAATCATAGTTTTTTTTAATGGCCACCCAGTATAATATGGTAAGTTGGATCCAAGACCCATAGTCATTTGAAATCTCAAAACTGCAATCCTGAGGACTGAGATGGAATGCCTCTATGCTATAAGTTATCGTAATTTCACCGGTTGTCTTATCCCTACACCGGAACACAGCAATGCGAACACTGCAGGCGGGTTAATGGATAAGATGGTGGTAGCGATCCGGATCCGGACGGACCCTGCACGCACAGTCCTACCACCAATATTTTACTTGTAATTGTAATCTGTATATTTTAACCTTTATATTCGTACATAATGTATATACCCAGGCTACTTAGAATATGTTAAATGTTTTTATTTATCATATCATTCCATTTGACACGTGTAAGATAAGGACACAAATATCCAGTAGCGACTCATGATCAAAAATTACATACCTATTTAAAATGTATGAGTTAAGTTATAAATCAAGTTTTTTTTTTAATTAATGGTTTTAAAAACATAAATAAAGTAAATATTTAGCCGTTATCATTATTGCTTTTTACTTGCGCATTCCGATTTAAAATATTTAAACAATTTCTAACACTAGAGAAATACCTAGAAATTTATCAAAATGTAACCTTATTCTTCATACCCTATATTTACCATACAAGGAAAAAAAGACTGGAAAATATTTAGATTATGGCGCTGTTTGGTGTGTAATTTGTAATATGATCCAAAATGCTTCTTTTCACCTTTCACCACGTCACTCTTATTTGCCAAGCTATAAGTAGATTTCAAGCTAATCTCTTTCCGTAAACGTTACAGTTTGGGTTATAGCACACCCCTAGTGTTCTCCACTGGAATTTAGGCTAAATAAGGCTTAAGGATCGGCTAGGCTTTATCGTGCGGGCGCTTGTTAGGGGTGACAAGTGACAGCATAACTTGCCCACTACACACTGCCCGATTAGTGCGTTTTTCATACGCTTGGACTTATTTAGAGAAATACCTACAAGAAAAGGTTGACTCATCATCATCATCATCATCATGTCAGCCGAAAGACGTCCACTGCTGGACATAGGCCTCCCCCAAGGCTTTCCACTCAGACCGGTCTTGTGCTTTTCGCATCCACCGCGGTCCCGCGATCCTGACGAGGTCGTCACTCCATCTTGTTGGAGGCCTACCTACAGCTCGTCTTCCGGTCCGCGGACGCCACTCCAGAACCTTCTGACCCCATCGGCCATCAGTCCTGCGAGCAATGTGCCCGCCCACTGCCACTTCAGTTTAGCTATTCTTCGGGCTATGTCAGTAACCTTAGTTCTACTGCGGATATCAGGTTGACTACTTGGATTAAATACAATACATACAGATGTAGAGCATAATTGTTTTCCATCGTATATCCACAGAAACGTACAAACGTGTCTTGCTATTTCAGTCGGTCACAGTACAAAGAGTACCGAGGTTGACTGAAGTAGCATGACAAATAAGAACATTTCTGTAAATCTCTGTAGTGTACATACATACACTCGCGCCTTCATTCCTAGAGTGCGGTAGGCATAGCTACAGAATTACCAACAACTCTAAAAACTTGTTGATAATTCTGTAGTCACATTTTGCACAATCAGGCTGAGATGTTTACCATGTGTGAATTAGTGACAGGTTGCAAGTCCATCGCCTAACAATACTACAAGCCTTCAATCCCTGCTACGACTTCCACGGGAAGACAGAGTGGCCCTATTGTAAGCCGGCAACCACACGACAAAAAGGTTGACCTAATAGTTTAAAAAAATGTGTTCATTCAGTATTGTGTACAATATTTTATTCCTATTCTTACTTCCTATCCCTTTCTCTGAACACGTCCAAGAGTTTAAAACGAAAGGAATCGCAGTGAAGCCAACATAAAATGGTGACGATATCAACACGTCCACCGACCTGTTCTCCGGGCGGTTGGCCTCGGCCAGGTTCTCCTCGAGCCAGCTGTACTGGCGGAACAGCAGCTTGGCGCCGTAGTTCAGGAAGTAGTAGAACTCGGTGGAGATGGAGACGAAGTGCACGGGGCCGAGGTCGAAGCTGTAGAACAGGCTCTCCGTGCCGCCCGGCATCGAGAACCGCGCGCGGTAGTTGCTGAAGTTACTGGATAACGAAGCTTTTTTTATGGCACGGATGATGCAGTCTTTTATCTTTGATATATACCACAAAGTCAGTGTCAATCAAGTCTCGTATACATTCTCAATTGAAGGGATGTTTAGAAAAACAACAAAACATTTTTGGTGGATTCGAGTTAGTTTAATCATATGAGTATAATTTTCATTTGTTTTAATATTTATTTTTCGGGCGTATCCACATTAATAACTAAACGCACCCGTAGGACCCTGTCCGTCCGGATCGCTACCACTATCTTATCCATTAACCTACCGACAAACAGCAGTGTTCGCATTGTTGTGTTCCGGTTCGGAGATAAGACAGCCGGTGTAATGACTAGCATAGAGGTATTTCATCTTAGTCCTCAGGCTTGCAGTCTTGTGAATGCGAATGTCTATGGGTCACAGTTTCCACTTACCATCAGCTGGCCTATGTGATCGTTTGCCTTCTCTATGCCATTAACAAAAAAACATGACATTAATGATATCTTATCTTATCTTACAGATGGGCCCTTTCGGATCTTTTGTGCAATTACCCTCTTACTCACTCAGCTGTTCGAATTTGCAGGTTTCCTCACCTGAGTCGACCACCTAAGCCACTAGGCGACCGACGCTCTACATTAATGACAAGAATAGCTCACCCTTTCCGAGCTCTGATGATATTGATTATGATGAAATGTCGGTGACCGCGTTGCACTTACTAGCTCTCCTCGTGGTTGCCCGGGCAGGTCATGTAGGGCACCATGGCGGCGAGCGGCTGCACCTGGCGCATGAACTGGTCGCCGACGCGCGCCTCGTCGTTGTGCATGTCGTACGCGAAGTCGCCCACGTGCAGCACCAGGTCGAAGTGCCCGCGCTCCGCCTCGTCTTGGAGATACGATAGGGACTGGGGGGTGTTGACATATAACATAGTTACAGCAGTTTTTTTTTTTGGAGCCTTGTCGGTGAACGTTCTTGCCGCTCCATACTTGTTCTTCAATTAACCTTTTAAACGCCACGGTCGATTGCTATTTTACGTGCCCGTGACGCCACGGACGTCATATGCCGCAACAAAATATATGAAGGTTAGAACAACTCGTTGACAGTCTGGCGTCCACGGCACAAAAATCTGCCGACGTGAATTGCCGTCTTTGGCGTTCAAAAGGTTAAGCAATATTGTAACTTGATTGCAAACACATTTTATATAATTTAAACAGTAATTTTGTTTAATTTGACCCTGGATCGAACAAAAGAGAATTACAATATCCCACATTATTGTGTTAATAGCGCTGCCCTCCAACTCTCGAACAATCCATCAAAACATGGTACCTACACCTCAGTTACAGAACTTTGTTTACACCAAAGTGACATAAAATAGTTGCTCGGTCAAATATAATCTACTATCAGTTTTGAATTTAAGTATACTTCTATAGAATATACTAAATAACTAGAAAAAACCGAGGGAGCTGTACCTCCGCACAGTAGGTATTCATCATCATGTCAGCCGAAAGACGTCCACTGCTGGACATAGGCCTCCCCCAAGGCTTTCCACTCAGACCGGTCTTGTGCGTTCTCGAATCGAATCAGCGAGAGCCTAACTCACACTTGGTATTTTTTTAGTATTTGTTGTATTTCTTCACGGTTTCTATTTCTATTTCTATATATGGTGTACGCTGTACTAGATGTGAACACAGCATGATCACACTGACTTTCTTTAAAAGTCTAAGTTAGGACGGACGGACAAGCGGACGCACAGCGTAGGTATTTTAATAGGGTCACGTAGGGCTCCAGTCGGGTGCGGAATCCTAAGAACTGGACTAATTTTTTGTATAAATTATTGTAAAAATTGAACCTAAAACAAATGAGATACAAGTGTTGGTGGAGAAGTCGATTTACCATGCTGCCTCATGCAACTTACGTGCGCGTTCTTGTTGCCCATGTCGCCGTAAATGGCGGCGCGCACCGGCCAGTGCGAGCCCGCGGGCGGCACGTGGAACGTGAACAGCTCCGACCAGCCGAAGTTGGAGCCGCAGTGGTATTCTGGACCAAACGACTTTAGTGCACTCAACCAATTTATGTTTGAAGCTCTTTATGGAACTATGTCGTGACGCAATAAATCAAATCAAACGTGGTCTACAAAATAAAATGACATGAAAAAATACTGATGCTGGTGCTGGCCGCAGTCTTGCAGGACACAATTACAATTTGCTATGACTAATATGATCTTCTGCGGGCAACAGAAATATTTTGGCAAGTGTATTTTTAAGTTTGATTGTACTATCGAACCAACGGAACCCTGACCCACCATGGAACCTTGTCACAATGATTGACGTACGATTGTCGTATAGCTTCGTATGACAGTCCTAACGTCAATCACTGTGACAAGGTTCTATGGTGGGTCAGGGTTCCGTTGGTTCGATAGTACCTTACTGTTTGTTGTTATACGATGGTTTCTAACTAGTTACGCTATTTATCAAATTGGGGTTAACATTGAACACGCAAGGGAACAGCCTGTCTAACACGCGTGAGAGCTCAAGTATTAGAAATCTCGTATAAGCATCTAGGCTTTGTTTTAAGAACCAAAAAAAAATCTATTCCAAAATCCAATTATAAATAATGCTAACCGTAAGTAGTATTGTGCTGCAGGTTGGGCAGCGTGACCCGGTGAATGTACTGCTCGCGCCGCATGACGCCTCCGTCCCGGAACAGGCTGCTGGCGCCGGTGGCGCGCTCCGTCATGCCGCCCACGCCGTACTCCACGGCGGACTCATCCGTGTCGTTGAACGTCGTCCATGTTACTACGATGTCGTTGGATTTCTCTGAAAAAAAAAAAGTTTAAATTCACCGCTACCTGCCACCTTTTAACCCAAACTGCCGCTGAACAGTTATTGTACTCTGGCGTGGAGGTAGAAAAAACTGTGAAATGACTAGCATGAAGCCATTCCATCTTGGTCCTCAGGGTTGTCATCACATTTGCAGACTTATGATTGGAATTTTATTGGGCCTACGAGTCTTACGATCTGATGGCATGTGTACTCGTTAGTCCTTGACATGTCACAAAAAAGGCGGTAAAAATGGAGAACATGTCTATTAACGTTCTCTACTAATCAACTAATGAGCCAAACAGAAACAAATTAAGGTTTATATTAAACTTGTCGATGGCCACTGCGTTAGCAAAGTAACGAAGGAAAAAACACCGACATTCATACAAAATCACAGGAATTATGTATCCAATACAGTGAATAACCTAATTGGTTAATAAAAGCGTGAACAGATATCAGCAGTATGTAGGTACAACAGTCTGAACAATAATGAAAGATGAATAGAGTTGGACTAGTCACAAATAAATGACTGTGTCCCCTTATGATAGAGTTCATTTTTCCGCGTCTCAAACAGCAAACCGAGTAAGTAGGTAACTATTATTTTAATGTTATCATATGTGACTCAAACTGCTATGTATTAATGTCAGGTCATCTCAAAACATACGATCCGAATACGGAATCATTGGAATAATTATTTAACTAGGCAAATAACATTTTAGGCACACATCCTGGGTTCAAATCCCGGTAAGTGCAGATGTTTGTGTGATGAGCACGAATATTTGTTCCTGGTTCATGGATGTTTTCTATGTATTTAAGTATATATTTCTCTATATAAGTATTTATATCGTTGTCTAGTAACCATAGTACAAGCCTAGAGCTTAGTTTGGGACTAGGTCAATTGGTGTGACATTGTCCCCTGATATTTATTTATTTATTTATTTATTTATTTATTTATCGATACTACTTTATATTTATCTTCTTTACATAGCTTTCTGCGTCTACATATTTCTGCGTCTGTATATCGGCTAACTACTCCTGAATCCACACACCCGCCTCTGGGTTTCAGGAGTCACGCGGTATTTGGTGCTTGCTCATCCGTCTCAGGACAGGAGTTGGTAACTGTACCCACCTTTGAAAGAAGTGGGGTTGGAGTGAAAGTGCGACATGAGAATGTGGACACCAGGAACAGACAGTGCGCCATATGATACTGGAGTGCCCCCTAACAAAATACCGAAGGGGGATAAAATACTTCAAAACCCTCGCGAAGCGGCAGAATACCTTAGGAAGTGTAAATTTAAGCTATGATATAGGTGTAATTTGTAAGCCATACTATAAATAAATAATTCTCCTAGAGCACGCAACGGATGCGGTATTCACCATAAAAACTCATATAAACCGAAGCGAAACGAGGGCTATTCGCTAGTACCTATAGGTACTATAAATGCGAAAGTGTTTGTCTGTTCCGTCCTCACAGGGTGCCTCAACTGATCTAGGAAACTTTTATGCCGGAAAATCGGCCAATTCTCAGGGGATCGCGACAATAAGTACAGTCAGCGTCATATAGTTGGTAGCATCCAAAGTAGCCAAATAGTACGTTACTCGTCATTATTACCGTAGTAACAATGCTACAAACTATATGACGCTGACTGTACCTAAGAGAATTCCACGCGGACGGAGTCGCGGCAGAACGCGAGTCGCGGCACGTGTTTATGTTTACGAAGGCTGGTCAATAACGAGCGTCCTTATCTGTTTAGTAAAATAAAACAAGTTGTTAATAATAAACAACATGCTTGCGCCTCTATTCTAGGCGTTACAATCCAAATCGTATTTGACCAGTTATAGTATTGTTTTTAACTTGGCCCCTAATACTGAGTAAATAAGAGCTATCAAAACATTGACAATATGATTGCAGGTCAAAAATGATATCGTTTTTACTGTGTTGAATAGAGGCCTCCAATACTATACATTGTTTGTTTGTTATGCTATCACAGCTAAACTGCTGAACAGATTTTAGTAAGTAGATAGCTTGAACCGTGGGGAGAAGGATAGTTTCCGAGGCTGTACTGATAAACAATTTCTTAGCGGAGGAAGTCATGGGCAATAGCTGGTAAAAAAAATAAAGTTATTAAGCAGATATAAACTATTAAATGCACTAAACTGCTGAAATCATAACCATAACCCACTTCTTTGTGTGGTCTGTTACAAAATGTTATTAGTAAATCGATGAAAAGAAAAATAAATTCAGTGACAAAAAATAGCACATTAAATAGTCCAGTTGTTTTCTAATATATCGGAGCAAAGAAAGAGCTCAAAAATAAATGCTGTTACTCCTTTTCTAAAAGAGTCGAGTCCTGATATGTACTCAAGTATGTTTTGTTGGTGACTGTATACCACTAAATATAATGTTTTTGCATTATATTGAACACAAAACTTAACAACCATGGTATTTTTTTCTTACTTTGTAAACAAAAGCTAAATGTAAGTAACTACAAATAATTTAAATATCCTAATATCTGAATAAACATAGCTGAAAAACTAAAAAGATTAACTGGAACATAGGTCAATGTCAATTGAAATACCTATGAATGAAGCACAGGTCACAGCATACATTTCTTTGTTTATCACCAGTTCATTCAACTCAATTGTTTTAAAGTCCTAATAAAACTAGACCAACGCCCATCAAATAGAAAAATAATGGCAGTAGTTTGGCTGTTAAAATGCATCTAACTCCAATACACTACTTAACGGTTCCTGCTATTATGTAGGTATGGAATAGTATGTACTGTTAATTAGGGAGTTGGTTTTGATGGTCTTTTAGAAAGTTTTCAAAACAAATAAAGTCACTATAGTCAACATCATAGCATCCCTGGTGAGCGACTTGCGGGCCAGTCACAACTCCTTCCTGCACATGATTTCTGCCCGACAAGCCTCATTGTCCATTACTTAGGACACTGCCATGGTCTGCATCTGCATGTGCATGTGCCCAGTGGAACCTTTTCTTAGTACCCATAGTACTCATCACACAAAAAACTGCCCTTACTGGGATTGGAAACCGGGACAGCTAAATTCATACGCTGGGTCACCACCAACTATGCTAACGTGTGGCAATATTTAATAAAGCACCATCCATTAACAATGATTCTAGTACAATCATAACTTTAGTTTGTTTCCCATAACATATTACTCACCATATCAAGTTCACAATACAGCTAACACAAGTAATATGAGCACACATATAATGCCTTCCCTTCATATACCAAGAAACACTTTATATTGTACTATTAAGGATTAAACAGTGAGGTTTTCCTCATCCAGGTTTACCTATAAGGAATGACATGAATTAGGTAGGTACTCAAAGATTAACTTACCTCCAAAACTGATATGAATCTGCTCCGGCTGGCAATGGGTACAGTCGTAGGTGTAGCTCGAATAGGCGGCATCGCCTATAGACCATGTAGCACCGAGCGCTACCAATAATATTAATAATTTCATAATTACTCCACTAGGTATAACGATGTTGTTAACTTTATTATTGAATAAAGGCGAACGTCCGTTAGCAATGCTTCGAGTCAAATGAAACGGCGCGAGCAGCGGTCCGTCCGATGACTACTAACTTAGCCAGTAATAACAAAACAAGGGCAATGTTTAATATAAAACGAGTGTAAAGGTATTTATATCAATTCAAAACACATCCATTATCAATATCAATCCGTCTGTCATGTCATGTCAAAGGAAGATAGGGTTGCCCGCGAAAGAAATTGAAATCCCCAAAAAATCAGGCTGTTCTTGAATCTGGGTTCGAAACTATTACTCACCCGCCGTAAAGTCCAGACTTGGCCCCCAGCGACTACTTTTTGTTTCCCAAGCTTAAAAAGGATCTTCGTCGACCTCGATTTTGTAATGATGAAGCGTTGAAGGCAGCGGTGGCGGAGCATTTTGACACCAAAGACAAAAAAATATTTTTATGAGGGGTTAAAAAGACTAATTGACAGGTCTTATAAGTGTATAAAGATAGGGGGGGGGAAATGTAGAAAAATAAAAATTAATCACTAATCGTATGCTTTTGTTTTCGTTCTCGTACCGAGAATTTCTTGAACGCCCCTCGTAGATATTTTTTTTCTGTGTTCAAATTCATAGTAGTTAGTACCTACTTAAGTAAATTAATTGAAATGTATATGACAGAAAACTGACATGTAAAATTTAATTTAAATAATATTTTTTGAATTTAATTCAATTAAATATTTTTCATTATTTCTATAAGTAAGTTATAAAATATTTTATTAAATGTTATTCAATTAAGTTCTTTTTTCACTCTGCAATAATGTGTGCTTTATTCAAATAAATGAAGTTAATTGCTGTTAGCAGCTTTTGTAACCATTAATCGAAAATGACATTGTTACAGTTACACTGCTGATATTAACCCCAACTAAGTTGGGAATCAACGCCAAGCTAGCCACACTCCAGTAAATCTGTCAGTCGAGAAACGTCAAAATCATTCGTTTCTGAAACCTCTATCCGTTATACTTGTTCGCACTTCCGTCCGTTAAAGTTATAAAATATTTTAATATGAATCCAGGCATAATAATTGTGGACTTTAATCTCTTTAATCTTTAAATTATTCAACTGATAGAAACTTAAAGATATTCGCGAGTGCCATGGGTTACATTTTGTCCAAGAAAATCATCGCGGGCGAAAACCTGGTTATTACCAAGTTATTACTACTTTTAAGTAGGTATAAATATCACAACAACTATGAAGAGCTGTAACGCAATATAGTTTTCATTAGCTTAGGTAAATAAACGATGTCTCTTCCCGTTTTCGAGACCAACATCAAAATATTAATATTAGGTATATGTATCCGGCGGACCTGCCGCGCCGCGGTAATTCTAACCTTTGAGTCATCGCGTTTGTTATGTAGGCCACATTCAGGTTAGAATGCCTAAGACGTGGGCTATCGTGGGCATATTTCCTATTGAAATGGAAAACTGGGACGTAAGAGGAGCAGTATAAACCTATAAAAATTAATCCCTGTTACGCTTGGTCACGCCACTCACGCCATAACTCGAGATTACTCGAGAATGGCTCGACCGATTTCAATTATTTTTTGTTGCATCGTACCTAAGTAATTGCACGGGTAAGGTTTGTATGAAAAAATAATACACTTGCGCGGTGCCGGGGACGGACACCTGTAGAAAAAACGTCGTTGTTTTCCAAGGCAGTGTGCTAGGCCCAACTTTATTACTAAGCTTCATTAGAGGTACTTTTACCGAGTTGTCGTATATTTATAGTTATGTATCTACCTATAGGTACACCGATGGCACCGCTCCTGTCTTGTTTATGTATTTATGACTTCAATAGGGCTGAGAACTAAAACACGTCTCGGAACTTAGGCATATATAATGCATCTAGTTATGAATGTCAAAAAACCATTACCACCGGTTAGAAAAATAAAACCTCTGCCTGTAAAAGAACCGGTGCACAGTACGACAAAAGTCCGATCTAGCTGAAAGGGCACAAACATGATATAAAGTAGCAGACTAAACATTATTTCACTACCCCTTTCCCTCTAATACTATAAACGTATAAACCTATTTCTTTTTTGCATTTATTGCAACACCAAGGCACACAGAGACATTTTGAACCCGTGCAATCACCATCTTTGTTAAGTGACATTTAAGCGACATACGTTAAATTTTAGTTGTGGTGAACGAGCTAGACATATCACTTATTACATCAAATACCTCTAACTTGTTCTTAGTCCCTACTGATGAAGACGAGATAATTAAAATTATTAATTATATGAAACTTACGACATCAACTGGTTATGATGACATACAAACACATATATTAAAGATGTGTAAATCACAAATTTCTGCCATACTGAGTCATCTGGTCAATTTATCGTTTACAAGTGGCATTTTCCCAGAATCACTAAAACTATCGCTGGTAAAACCACTTCATAAAAAAGGAATCAAGGAAAGTCTTGGAAATTATAGACCGATTTCTCTAATACCTTTGTTCTCTAAGATATTTGAAAGAGCAATGCATGAACGTATTTCAAGTTTTCTAGGTAAATTTAACTTAATAAAATCAAACCAATATGGTTTTCAAAAAGGAAAGTCCACGTCGTTGGCTGCCTTTTCTTTAATGAACTGTGTATCTCAGTACTTGGACAGAAGCGCATCGGTCACTGCCCTCTTTTTTGACATGAGCAAGGCTTTCGATTTCGTGTCCCACGAAGTACTTCTTGCCAAATGCGAACGCTATGGTATCAGAGGTATAGTGAATGAGTGGCTTCGAAGTTATCTACATGCCAGAACCCAGTTTGTCAAAATAACAAACATTTGTGATAATACAGTGACTTCATATAAGTCCGATATCAAAACTAACCGAGTAGGTGTACCTCAAGGCAGTATTTTGGGCCCGTTGTTGTTTTTGCTCTACATAAATGATCTCCCAGACGTAACAGAGTTTAAATGCACACTGTTTGCTGATGATCTGTCAATTGTTATACCATGCCGTGATAGTAAGGTTTATAATGAAGAAATAAATAATACTATTTTTAAAATTATAACTTGGTTAAATAAAAATAATCTAAATATTAATATCGACAAAACAACATTCATGCAATTTACAAATAAAAATGGTTATAAACACTCCCTCAATGTAAACTATATAGGTCAAGTATCAAAGAATCCTTCAAAACTACTTTTCTAGGCATTATCATAGATAACAGATGTGCTTGGGACGATCACATACATGAGATGTGCAGGAAGATAAATTCTTTTACATACGCATTATGGCGACTAACAAAAATAACTTAAAAAAATGTTGCGATGCAAGCGTACCATGGTTATATATGTTCATTGCTTCGATACGGTATCCTGATATGGGGAAATTCTTGTCACATGAATCGGGCTTTGATAGCACAAAAACAGTGTATTAGAGCATTATGTAATGTAGACGTCTTAACCTCATGCAGACCTCTATACAGGGATTTGAATTTATTAACTGTACCTTCAATGTATATTTACGAAGTTTGCTTGTTCGTCAAAACTTACCCAGGGCTATTTAAAACATGCAGAGACGTATGTAACTTTAGAACAAGGTTTCCTGACAGACTCGTTATACCCGCGCAAAAGACCAAAATGTACAGCAAAGGCACATTTTGTATGTCTGTCAAAATTTACAACAGATTGCAAAGTGACATTAAAAACTTGCCTCTAAATATTTTCAAACGGCGACTCAAAAGCTGGTTAACACAAAACTGTTTTTATTCCGTTAACGAATTTTTTTACTTTTTCAAGTAAGAAAGTAAGGTTACTAATATAATATGTAACATGATTGACTTTTAAAAAAAAATGTGTAGAATATAATGAATAACGTCATCAAATTAGTAAAGTTAGGATTAACGAAATAATTTCGAAGATATATTTTGAGTCAGGACATTGCTTATTTATTTAATGGATTTGTTATTAAAATGTAACATATTTTTAAATGTAATTTTTGCATGCCAGTTACTGGTAAAATGTGTGAAACCACTTGAACTGTAAACGAACTTTTTATACCACATTTTATGCAAATAAAAATGATTTGATTTTGATTTGATTTTGAGCCTCGGATATCTTGTGGGAAATAATGTTATTTTGATATCAAGTGTGAAATTAAAGTTATAAAATCATGGTGAAATGCTGTTTTCCCTTGTGTTACAACGCATCATACAGGAAAACCTCTGAAAATGCGTTCCATCGGTAAGTTGATCTTTCGTCATAGATTTATTTTTGTTTACCACGTCCTAACTAACATTGGTCTTTTCAATTTAAGGTTTTCTAAACAAATACGAGAAATATTTTAGTTTTACTAAATAAAATAACCTAATTTGACACTTAATGTACTGTGCAATTTATACAGAGCCGAACTAGGCCTAGGCCTGACATTGTTTGATAATGCTTCTAAGCAGTACTGGATTTAACAAAATTGTGATCGCTACTCATAGTGATGCACTTGACCGACCTCATTTATTATTGCATTGTTTTGTAATAGGTACTTTCCCTGATCACAATTCAAAACATAACATAACTTACTCACTGTGTACTTTTTTGTCTTGCTCTGGTATTGTTTATGTTATGAGTTAGCTATCTTATCTACCTAAGTAAATTGCGCGAAAGTTCATTTCAGCTTTTACAAGAAAGAAATTAATAAAAGTATTTATTTATACTATGAATATTTTCAAGTTTCAGTTACCTTAATACGTCCCAGTTTTTGTATTACCTCTAGTGTGAGTTAATCTTTTATGCGTGTAAAGCTGCCACAGATTCTGAGCAGTAATGTTACGTCTGCTAGTTTATATGGGTCGGTATCAAAACGACTGGATTCTCAAAACGACCAGAACCACATAAAGACTTGATCGCAAAACGACTACATCTGCAAAAAGCCTTTATCTCGTAATGACTTTCTAGTAAAACGACCACATAGCATAAAGTCTGAATATCAGAACGGCTTACTATCAAAATTACTTGTTCGCAAAAAGACCACCTCGCAGAAGGTATACATCTTAAAATGCCCTAATAGCAAAATAACTAGATCGCAAATGAACTTTATCTCAGAATGGCATGGTAGCAATTAGTCTTGTTAGTAAAATAGCATGAAATCATTCCATCGGCATCATACCATCGTAATACGTCGTCGTACATACGTACGTACGTCTCGTTTTTCCATTATAAAAGAGCCTGGAATCCTGGAATGAAAGTGACTGCTGTTTACCATAATTTCTGAAACTTAAAAAAAATGTGAATGTGTGTGTGTAATGTGTATGTGTGTATGTGTGTGTGTGTGTGTGTGTGTGTGTGTGTGTGTGTGTGTGTGTGTGTATGTGTGTAAATGTGTATAAATCCAATAAAATTTTACGTTCAGGAAGTACTACAGTTTTATTTTAGTTAGTATGCATATTTCCCTGTTATATGCAATTTAAGTTATAATAAAGTTTCTTTTTCTATCTGAAATAAATGTGTTTTATTGTCTAAGTTTAGAAAAACCAGCAATTGAGAAAAAAAAACTTGTTTAGAACGCCATTTTCATTCATAGTTTACTTAGTTATACATAGTTCCCACAGCCTAGAGCTAGAGGGAGTAACACGCTGCTCACGAAGCACGATATTTATAATAAATGAATAAATAAATAAATAAAATATTTATTTAATAGTACCTTATGGATGGATATTGTTGCTATTCTGATAACTAGTCGTTTTGCTACCATAAATTGTAGTCGTTTCACTAAGAAGTTGTTTTAAGATCTAGTTATTTTGCTATTAGGACATTTTAAGATGTATACCTTCTGCGAGGTGGTCTTTTTGCGAACAAGTAATTTTGATAGTAAGCCGTTCTGATATTCAGACTTTATACTATGTGGTCGTTTTACTAGAAAGTCATTACGAGATAAAGGCTTTTTGCAGATGTGGTCGTTTTGCGATCAAGTCTTTATGTGGTTCTGGTCGTTTTGAGAATCCAGTCGTTTTGATACCGACCCGTTTATATACTGTCTGTGGAAAAGTGTCACACCATTTCTTATATTGCCCTAGCTAAAACTATAGCTAATATTCCCGAGGTAACGATCCCCGTAGGTATTGTTTTTGTACAACTACCCTCAAATAATTTGTAATTCACGTCAAAGTGCGATTAACAATGTCATCGATAGCGGAATCATTCACTATTTCGCGTTGCATTTGAATGTATCTTACAGCGAGTCATAAAGTAATTGTGTTACTTTTAGTGATAGATCGTGAAGTAGTTGGTAAGTAGTACATTTTGAAATGAAAACCGTTTAAAATTCTTATTCTATAGCATATGCACTCTATTGTGATAGTTTTTTTTTAGTCATCTTTCTTTTTGATAGACGTCAAAAAGGATGTAACCTCATGTACCCAGGCTGTATTATTTTAAATGATAGCTTCATTAATACGCTTTTTATAAATTCTTATTAGAAACCTCGTGCTGGTTCGTGTTTATGACTTTAAAAAAAACATAAACGAATGTTGATACCGAGAAGGGAGTTTTATGAAGAATGGTTAAAGTACACAAAATGGATAAATTAAAAGCCTATTTTTCGATAAAATTTGATTAGACTGCGGTAACGGAAGAATTAAGAAAAATAAAAATGATTAACATTCGGACTTCCAAAAAAATAGATCAAAAATGGGTTGAATGTGGAAAAAACAGGACCAATTCGAGAATTACCAAAAGCTATTGGCTGAATGGTGACCTTAAATTACCAACAAATAACAATATACCTTAGAAAAAGAAGAAAATTAGAGTAAATAGCGCCCTTTTTACAGCGTTATATAACCAGTTTACGCTGACCTCACATTTTATAGTAAATCTGTGTACAAGGAGATCAACTTATACCGGATTTTAGTTTTTTCGTTATAAATACCTTGTTTTTCTTTTTTTTTATAAACTTTGATATTCTAGCTTCAATGTGTTGAGTTGTGAGCTTATTTTTAGCGTCAAATAATATTGCCCAGCTAGATCGGGATCTTGTCGCACTGTGCGGCATAAGAAACTAGGCAATTTTTTTAATTTTTTTTTTAATTTACTTACCTCATACATAAATTTACAATATCACAGTATTTTTGCAGATAAGTTAGGATTGTAGATTTAAGCATAGATTAAGTAGGTACTCATGCAGGATGCACGACTCACTGCCAAGTGCCAAACATGCCTACCTATCCATGATATCATCGGTTACTTACTTTATAAAATGCACGAGAAATTAGTTTTTGTTATATAACGTTTAAATTTAGAGTAACCTTTTTTTTTGGAATTGTACTTATTGTAGAATTTCATACAATTTCTCAAGAATGATTTTGAAGTTTCGGCAAGTCTATAGTATTTTTCACAATCGTGTTATAATAGAGAGCTTGTTAGTCGAATACCGTGTTTAAGTTTACCTTAGTAAGGTACGAGATTAAAAAGCTTGATTATGATGACTATTGTGAACAGTACTTTTTGTACGAGTTCGTTAAAATTATTAATTTAAGTCATTAATACGTGGATATAAGAAAACTAAATATCGTAAGTACTCTTCGTCTCTCGTCTTGTTCTACTATCCGACTTCGTTTACACAAGATAATTGAAAAAATAATATGTGTGATATGAAACACTGCTAGTTACATTGGTAACCTGCAGCGGGGTAACCTAATGCAATACTGGTTCTAGTGAACAAATAAATTAAACACTCAATCTCACTTTTTATTGTTCACATTCAATTCATACTGCAACATTATTAGGGCCGGCCAATCACAAAGCGTAGTTTTTTCATTTTTTTTATGCTCTGGATACAGCAGCAAGTTTAAATAGATTTTTGACAGATGACGTGACGCTGCTACGTTCCGAAAAGCCATAGATTGGCAATTTTGTATCGGATAGAGTCCCCTTTAACAAGGGCACATTATTGAAATACGAAGTTCTCTCTTAATTTTTTTTTTCGGTTGTCTCGAGCGTATCGAAACAGTTATTTCGGTTCTTTCGGAAGTAACATGACTATTCAACGATGAAAAGAGTGACGTTGCAGTATTCTGTGCGAAATCTTAATACATACACAGATTTTAATCGACCAGTACAAAAAATGAGATTTTGAGCTAGAATAGAACATTAAAAAGCAAAATATATTGCGGAGGGGCTTAAGATTTAAAAAACTTTCCACAAAACTGCAAAAATCATATGAAGAAAGGAAAATTCTTATTCAGACATCTAACAAAAGAGACATAAAAACATGTGGCTAATGCCAGATGACGTAAAATGGTCCCAGCTCAGCATGTTGCTGGTTGTAAAACCAGCGCTGGACTTTCGCTGAAACCACAGAACATATAGATCATATTCGGTACCTGGGCTTTGTTTTACAGCATGTATGCTGTAGACAAACCGGGACTGTAGTCCCGAAAATCTCGCGTAGTGCAGAAGTTTTGGGTATTTAGGTCTAGTAGCTTGGGAGGAGCTTCAGACTAGTCGAGTCAGGTTAAATATCGTTTATTTTGCGCTAACCCAGTCTCAGGAGTTCAATACAGGCAGAACAGCAGGTTCTAGGAAAACTTTCCTTCTCGAAAGCTAGCAAAAAGGAGATATAAAAAATCGGCCAGTTTATTCTACCCGGTAGCTCTTTATCAATTTTCAGTTTTTTTCTAAATAACTGGCCATAACTTTGTTTAGCCTTCTACTCTTCTGACTCAATGTGTGTGGCATCATTATACAACAGAGAACTATCTTATAGTGTTGCACTACCATCGGGTTCCTATGTTTGCTAAATAGGTAAACACCTTCTTAAAACCTCCGGTATCAACGGAATTCCTTAGATATTGGCTTTATAAGATTTCAATTTACAAACATGGGAAGTTATACAAAGTAATAAAACAAAAACGTAATGTCAGAAATAGGTATTTGTTTAATCCAGCTGTAAATCAAACACAATTATTTACTGAAATATAAAATGGCAATCTTACAGACTAAATTCATAATATTACTTACGTGCTTAAGTTACAAGCTAACTCGATAGGTATAAAAATATCACAAAGCAATGCGATAATAGGATTTTTGCAACATTCAACACATTTGATCAAGTTAATATTTAAAATATTATAACCATTCTGAAACAATTCATTCAAAAGTATAAAAAACCTCGTATAAAAAAAGATATTTTTTTTACTCATTCGTTTACACACACATAAATCTTATCTAACATTTTCATAATATTATATTAACAGTTATGATTTGTACTTCTGGTGAGTCCACAACATATATTCAAAGTTAGCGAGTCCAATTAACAAATTTCATTATAAAGGCACAATAATGGTAAGGAAGCAAAGTTCAACAAAATGCAATTTAACTATCAACACGATTATGTAAGCATTACGCTAACCATTTCCCAAAGCTTATTTCACCGTCGCTTTTACTAGTGATGTGATGTGATGTATTTCTACTTATAGGTCTATGAATTGAAGTCACTTCTCCTTCACTCCTCAAAGGCAAAATGCTTGCAGAATTGAAGTCCATGCTCAATTTTGATGACGATGAACTACTACTCGAAAATTCAGATAGTGATGGAACTCTTTTTTTTAGTCTCCTTCTCAGCTTAAATTTAACTTCTCCTAAACTACTTATCTCTGATGAGGATTTATCAGCATCTAGTGATGAGGAGCTACTTACAATTTTTCTAACAGGCTTAGGTAATTTATCACTGCTTTCTTTTCTGACTGTGTTGTTCCGACTAACGTTTGAAAGCGTGCGACTACATATTTCCAGATTGGATAGCACTTCGACAGATGTGTTAGGTAATTTAAGGCTGAATCGCGGCGAAGAGAGGTTAATTGATATCCCCAGGTCTTCAGGATCCTGTTCTTCTGCGACTTCAATCCTAACTTGTTCCTCGTTTGTGACTAATACCATGGGGCTAGTTTGATTATCCACTGCGAGAGACAAACGAAAAGGCGACGTTGTTCTGGTTTTCGTTTTAGTAGGCGAGGTCATCACGCTCTTAACGCATTTTGGAGATGTTTGGGTAATCTTCTGAGATGCTACCATATTTAGGCCGGTATTGAGTGATTCTTGATTTTCTTTCGATGTGGAAGGTTTATCGATTGAGCGTTGTAACAAATCGCCGTACTCGTCTATTATTAGTTTCTTGATTAAATCTTTCTCTAATTCGAACATTTTCTCAACTTCTTTGCTAGGATCTACCACGGGCCAAAGGTCGTTGTGAATAGGCTGGACTGGCACATTAGATGCCACGTTTCTAGGAGAAGTCTGAGTCTCTTTTAAGGAAATTTTATGTGTTGTTTGAATTTGCGTAGCTGTATCTTGCGTATCAATTGCGTGAACAAATTCAAATATGTCAACACTGTTTTTCAGAGTAAGATTAGGCTTGGAGTAGGTTAAGTTATGAACATTGGTTTTATCCTTAGTAGTGCTCAACTTATCATCTTCGATATTACTGTCCCCGGATTCATCTGAACTATCTTTAGGCTCCGAAGAATTTATAACCGCTTGGGGTTCATTACGCGCACTATTTTTACCGGAATTGGCTTTATTGGATTTCTCATCTTCGAAATCGTCTGCATAGCTATCAGGTTCATTAGTGTCTTCATTCATACTATCACTCGATACTTTTGGAGCCTTTAACTCATTCAGTTCAATGTCTAGATTTTTGGACAAAGTTTTACCGACAGTGTGTTCTATGTCTAATACTTCTTGTAGTAAGTTTTCGTCAGAAGTTGTCAATATATTTGGGCTATCCCTTTGTTTGTTTTTCCTTGGACTATTGTGACGCGAATTTTCTTGACTACTTAAAATTTTATCAAGAATGGGACTGAGTGGCATATTGCTTCTGTTTGGAATATTTGATATTTCTCTTTCGATATCGCTGACATTGACACCTCCTAAAGTTAGCTGCGAATACGGGATATATTGTGCGTTGTTTAGCCTTGGTTGCGGTTTGGTGACGTTTGCTGACCTGATATTGGTTTTTTTGGGGGACAATTTCTTAACGTTAGGTTTGTATTTTGTAGGAGTTTTATTTTTTCGAGAACTCGACGGTTGTCCGTACACAGAATTAAGTTTATTTTTCCATTCATCCAAATTAAAATGTGTTCGTTTAGGCGGTTCAGTCTTAGATGTTTTATTATTTTTAATTTTACTCCTGTCTATGCGTGCTGTAGTTTTTGCAGGGGCTCTAATGTTTTTTAGCAAAGGTATTTCCACATTATTACAGTGATCAGAACTTACATTATTAGTAGATGAGCTACTTTCGCAGGTCACCATTTTTGTAACTTTTCTTGTCGCCTTTTTGCCAATAATGTTAGTTTGAAGGTAATCTTTCTGAACCCTTATTTGCGGATCTTTTAGTGTGGGTGTAGGTGCATCATACTGCACTATAACGACGGCTACATTGGATTTATCATCAGTATTTTTAACATCATCTACTGATTCCGGCATTATGTCTAAATGGAGAACTTTTTGTTCTTTCAATTCGCTTCTTATATTTATGCTAGGCATTAATTGTACTTTTAGTCCTTTCGTAGGAATTTCTACTTTTTGTTTGGGATATTCGTAAGAAAATTCACTATAAGCTACTGTTTCTTTAACCGGTTTTTTTACTTCTTCTACTTTATCATGCTTTGTACTTGGCGTAGCATTGATTTGAACTACGTTGGTGCGTGACTTAGTTAGCCTCTTGGTAGCAGTAGTTTTAACTTTCGGCAGAGCATTTTGTATGATATTTTTGAGAACATTATTTTGGGGTTTATTAATTATTTCAGGTCGTTTAAGGTTAGGGGGTTTGTCAACGATTTTGTACCCATGAAATTTGGCGTTTACAACTTCTTCAATGTGGACCTTTTCGTTAAATTCATCGTCAAGCGGTGCGGGTGCCGCTCGCACGTGGGTCCCTGGCTCTCGGCTCCGCGTCAGTTCTCCGGAAAGCAGCTTTAGGTCGTCTGCAGTCGATTGCAGCATTTCATGCAACTTTCTTAGTATGATTTCTTCTTCCGGCCGGAGCGATGGCTCCGGGTTCCATATATCGTCTATGATGTTTACCATTTCAATCTTTTTGCTGCTCTCAACCTGTAATGTACGAAAATTTCTGTTATCAACTTACGTCATAGAGAAACAGTAATGAAACATTATCGATAAGAAATGTAACGGCATGATTGCAAGTAAAGCTTTAGAACGTTAAATTACTTTATTACCGGCGTTATACGTACGTGAATTGGTCTTAAGAACTACGAAGTTAATAGAATTCGAATGACTAAAGCAGGATTCGCTTAATTGTCAACAACAAAGCGTTTACGTTAATTGGTTGCACGCGTTTTTAACTCATCTATTGCTACTATACATGTGTCCTCCTAAAAAATTGTCTGCGGACATGTGAACTTACCAAATATCGATCGACGGGGTACTGCGGTCCGCCGGACCTCATCTGTTGGTCAGACACAGCGGCTCCGGCATTCTCTCCGCTGCTCCGGTCCGATCTGTAACAAAATACCACATCATCATCATTACGTCACTTGACAGATGCCTGCACCGAAAACTGAGTGAGTTACTACTATGTTATGTGTTCATTGCTTTTTAAATTGACCTTAGACGAGTGATATCGAAGGACATAAGGTTCTCGCAAAAATCGCAAACATTCATAAAAAAAATAACATAGTTGTTCTTGAGCGTGTCAGTCAGTGCAACCCGCACATGTACCCTTTTGTTCATACTGCCAACAAGTGGTATTTCTTTTCCCCGTTTATTTCACTTTCTGTCACTTTGAAGGTATTTCATTAAAATGCCAAGTGACCCCATGCGATTTAAGCCGAGGTAGTGTTAGTGTACCTGCGAAAGGTGAGTGAATAGGATTTTCTTCATTAATCATTTGTACGTAAACTTAAACGGGGCTTGGCTGTTCTGAAGTTCCATGTGTTTACCCATCCCATCCTAATCGAATCACTTTTGGTATCAATCGAAGATAATTTCAAAAATAAGATTGTAGATTTAAGTCTTTGCGGTGCCCATCAGGGTTCATAACGAGCTATTGTAGTGTTATCTTCTAAGCTAGTAAGTAAGATCTATGTAAAACATTTTTTTTTCTAGCCTGTATTTTTTGTCTCACTGCTCGGCAAAGGCCGTCCCTCTTTTTCGCCACTTTACCCTATCCAGAGCGCACTATAATTGCAATAAATGAGCATTGCACGAAGAATTTTCATTGCAGAAATTTCAATAATTGTTCGACTAAATAAGCTTGTGCTGTTGAGTAAAGTCAAGGGCATTAATATCTATACAGCCATCGTGTCGAATATATCTATACACGCCCACGGACCTTATTGCCAGTGGCATAGAGATGTATAGATATTTTTGACGTCTTGGGAACGTATATATATTTAAGCCCTTGACAGTACCTAAGATTTAAAAAAAATTAGTTTTATTAACAGCTATGATAGAGCTACTTTTTGAAGAGTGAAGGGTCTTGTTAGAGCGAACTTAATATAAAGAACCTGAACCTGTACTTCATGTAAAAGATGAAGTAAATTACATTATAATCTAAATATCGTATTCGCACGTCCCCGACTTTACTAAACACATTAGTGTTGTACTATGTCTGTGTACTATTGACGCATTTTTTTTTGTTTCAGAATTTTATTCGTATATTTCATGTCATGTCTTTTTTGATGAAATAGATTCTACGCTGTCCAGAATATCAGAATATGATTAATATTTCGGGATACCAACAGAGTAGGTCCATGTGATAGAGTACAATATTCAAATTAAAGAGAATACGTACTTCACATTGTTCTTATAGACTGCTTTGGTTATGCAAGAGGGCAAACAACCGAAATAAATCGGCAATATTAAGGAAAAGGGTAATAGACATAAAATGAAAGTACCAAAATACAAAATCACATCAATTGTATTTCACCAACATGTATATTAACATCTTAATCGAAGCTTTCAGTTGCTTATAGTAGAAAGAGACAAGTCTCGAAATTATACGATCCCGTGTCAGAAAGACACCTACGAACAAGCCTATGGGTACAGGCGGACTAAAACGCGCCGCTGGTACTCAATGAGCCTTCCAAACAGGGTAATTAGAAATAAAAGCAAAACATTAACAATTGATGACCCAGAATGCTTCCCTTGGAAACGCCTTCAAAATCCCAGAATGTATACATTTAGTTAAGCTTAATATAATTAAATTGTACATGTAAATAAAAATAATTTGTTTTTACCAAGCTAATGTTATAAAACGAATTAGGAAATAGATAATGTAACTTAACAATAGAATAACGGATAATTACTCAGGGGAAGGCGTCCGTTGGGGAGTTTAACATGCGCATTGAGTACAACGGCGGAACAAAAGAAGATGCACACTTTGTGCTTACAAAACTCTTGCCGTCTGGCGAGAATAAGGAAACGCTGATCCCGCGTCCGGGAGATTTCCACTGATAATACTACATTATTATCAATTTCGAATCTATCAGATGCACGACGTTAAAAAGATTGTAAGGGCGTTTGACAAAATCGTGCCTCATTAAAATACTATCACAATAGGTTGAAGTAATAATAAAACGTTAATTACTAAGGACCCTTTGTCAAACGACGTCACAGGAATTAATATATATTAAGGGAGCATATCGCCCAAAACAATGCGTTCCAAAAAATTAAGCTTCACAATACACAAACTGTTAACAAATTGATTGATTAATAAAATATTCGACGCGTCTCACAACGTTTGAGAATACGTTAAAAAATATTTAATATCTAAAAGGCTGACGGTTCCTAGTAATACTGGATGGAGAGCCTTCAAGATCCACACGGCTATTCCGTCTATCTACATAATATTTACAATTATAAAGTATATACAACGTACGTATATGTACACGAATAATGACTAAAATAAATAAGACATATCAATTTAATTGAATGTACTAAGAATAATGTAGCTTGAAGAGGTTATACCCTGGTTTACAGACATTACGAAATAGAGAAGTCATCTCTGTAAACCAAAGCTCGATCAAATCGCTAGAACCTATTCGAACGGTTAGATTGCGAGATTTGCATCATGTACACGGCTGTCTTCTGATAGCCTTCGAAATTGACATACACTACGAACTGTTAAACATTATGACATACAATGATAATTACTTCACTTTATACAATTATAGCAGCGAGTTTTAAGAGTTCCTATAACGGCCGCGTGTTCGCGGTTCTGACAATTTGACATTTCACAAAATGACTAGGTACGCTCCCAAAATTGCCAAGCGCTCCCGCTAACACTGCGCCGCCGCAGAGGCGGCGGCGGACAACTTATCCTTACAAAATAATCAACTCAAACACCGAAAGCTCCGCGGAGCCAGAACGTCCAAAACTAGAATTTTGAAATATCTTCCAATAGAAAAGAACGCCGATAGCGTCCTCAAATAAACTGTTAATTTGTCATCAGACCGAATTAGTCGTTGAATGCAAGTAACGGAACTCGAGCCACTCTGAATAAATCGCCTCAAAGATAAAGAAGACTACGTGACATCGTCATATGCGGTAAATACAAATATACACGAGCTAGGGCCGAGGCCGACTGTACAGAGCAAGGACGGGGACAGGAGGCGAGCCGAGAGCTTCTGGTCTCTTCTACCTTTATACAATCACCTCTCTGGACTACATAAAATATGTCATGATCGTATATCGCAAAATACTCGTACAGTATAATAAGAATCATCACATTAATAAATGCCAAGTTCACTATGGTTCCGGACCTACAGGTAACTAAGAAAATGGCATCCGAAGAGATCCCACCCACGAGCGCACGCGCGCCCGCGTCTCCCAAATAATTCTACGTCGAGACATAACTTCGTCGAAAATCTTCAAAACGGATATGTACTATATTCAGAATATTGCACCATTCGTCGTACAATTACAGATTACTTAAAACGCTACCAAAGCTCCTTGTCGTACAAACTCTTAGAAAATAAATAAAGAGAATTGAATCCAATACGCTGAATACGGGGCATAGCTTCGCGCCGCGGCTTCGGGCCGCAGCGGTCTCGTCCGGGGTTCCACCGGCTCGCAACGGGCGAACTAAATTACAAATTGTCTATTTACAAGTGTATGTACAGTGATCATGTTCGGCGGTGGCCGGGCCACGCCCTCCGCGGAGCCGCGCTCGGCGCGCGGCCGCGTGCCGCGGACGCTCCCGCTGAGCGGGAGGGACAAGAGGTAGAGTCGGGGCGGCGTCGCGCCGCCCTAAGTCTCCCGCTCCTTCTTCGGCTTAAACTCCTCGCCGAGGATCGTCGCAATCTCGCCCTGCATGAACGCCCACGGAACTGTCGAGTTTGCCAATGGGCACTTTTCTCCACTTGGACAGTACACCTGAAAACAAGGAGACGCATAACAGAAACTGTTCGGATTCTAAGGGATCACATAACGCGCCGGGTTAGGCCACCAAGGTAGACTCACCTCGGATCCTTGCTGTCGCTTGATGGAGTCCCGGGAGCACGGGAAGCAGAACTTGTGATGCGGCTGGCTGGGGCACTGCACAAAGTGCGTATCCTCCAGGCGCTCCTGGCAGAGCGTGCACTTGAGCAGCGGCGCCGGCGCGGGCGCCGCGTCCGCGCCCTCGCCGGCCTCCGTGGACGAGACTGACGTCGTGGACGACACGTGCCGCGAGCCCGACGACCGCCGCCCGCCATTCGAGCCTGCCGGACCGGAGGACAATGTTTAGCTACCGTCTGCCTCGAGATATTTAGGTCAGAGTGAATGTATTGGGCCTTATTGGCATATTTAAAAGATATCAGCAGACTGCAGCGGACGGTCGGGGCGCAAGCGGTCGTCGGGCGCCGCGCCGCGGAGCTTTCGCGCGGCGATCGGACGCCCGCCCGTGTCCGACCCGTCAAACGGTATGACAGTCAAACGCTGTGCAGATTTCGTTAATTGCTATTACGGTTTTTGAGGATGCACCGAATCGGATAATGGAACTTCTACTGAATTTAATTTCGAGTATGATTGTCTGGTCTGTTGGAAAACTTGGTGCGTGATAAATGCGTACCTGAGGAGTTAGGCGAGTGTTGGCTGGAGCGGCTGGCGGAGCGCTGTGGCGGCGGCTGCGGCGGCGAGCCGCCGGCCGAGCGCGGAGAGCCCGGCGGCAGCGTGTCGGCCACCGACATGAGCGCCGCCATGGGCGAGGGCCCGGCGCCGGGCGCGCCGGACACCGGCGGCGAACCGGCCGCGCGGCCCAGAGGGGATCCCGCCGAGCCATTTGTTAGCGGCGCACTGTTACCATAGCCTGTGGAGACCCAACGGTTTAATCAACGAGGCTAAAATAAATAAACTGGAAGTAGATTTCAAAAATCGGCATTGTTCTGTATGAAGATCAATTTCACTGTCACGCCGAGTCACGCCTCTCATACACGTGACAATGAATTTGACGTTCGAAGAGTGATTTGATTATAGTGTATCATTCGATGTGGATGTGACTATTTTGATGGATATCTAAATGTCCGCCAGCTAGTTTCAATGTACTTGTCCGAATAACCTCGCATTGAATGTTGGATGACACATCGTTTGCGGTGGACCGACGGATAGTAAACATACGTTCACACACGCATATGTCTTATAAATAGTATTGTATGCTAATACTCTGTTACGTAGCGGGTTGATGTGTCATTGGTGGCACAACGTGGCGCGGCCGTTGGGGCCAACGGCGCCGTGGGCGGTAGGCAAGTGCGTTCATAATAATAAATTCGACGCTGATAGTGGCGTGCGGCGGTCTCCGGCACGGCGACGTTGCCATGTTGCCAGAGCCGCGATACGAACCCACATGTGTGCGCTCGCTACTCGAACCTAACTTACGAAACGTTTATTGTCGGTGAAATGCGCACATATCGTTAACATTTGTACGAGCCGTTTGTTTGTTTCTATATAAAAACGTGACTAAGACAACCCGAATATTAAAAATATAATAACATCGTTGTATGATTCAAGTTCAACATTGCGAAAATAAATCTTCGTGACATTTGTATCGACGACATTATGCTATGGACTTATGGCTTGCTCGAGAGCTGTCAGAGCTGACAATTGCACAGTAAAGTGTGATTTATTCACCGGAGCGAGTGGTGCGTGCGAGATGGCCGGCGTGATAGTTGGTGTGAAGGCTCGCCCATATGGCGGGGTGACGTCACGCTCTGTGACCTTTTTGGCCGGCGGCGGCGGCGCGCACGGCCGGTCGGAATGTGGTCGAGCGACTCTGCCAAGCGTAGGCCGGCGCTATATTTTTTCGCCTGCCGGCCTACCTACATACGTACGCGAGCGAAAATGTCGTCACGCGACGTTGCCACGCTGCCGTTTCGTGCATGCATTCACGGCACGGTCCGCGTTCACGTTGCGTAGGTGTTCGTACGTAGCGCCGTGGTGTGCGAGAGGCCGGCTCGCTTTCGAGAACGCTCAACCAGTGGGACTGGTTTTGTATTTATGGACCGAGTTAATGCACCTACCTAGATATGAGCCGCGGCCAGCGCTTGCGCAAACCGCCCGTCGCCCGCGCTCACGTTCAATCACTATCGTTCGTGTTATCGCTCTACGCGTGACTTCTCTATTTTTGTAATAATAACCTACATTGTTATTAGTAAACAACGGAATGTCTGTTGTGTTACATCACTCGTGCGCGTTACCGCTCTTGACTCTACTGTCATCACGGAGTTCTGTGATGTTCGTGCCCGAAAATGTATTGTTTTATGCAGAAGTCAGGCAAAAAATAAATCATCGTCCTTATCTGTTCTGTTTGATGCAAAAGTACATACCTAATACCAACATAATAAGACGATTAAATAGCAAATGGTAAAATCTTAACCAAAGACCTGCAATTTCGCCCAAAAAACGAATACATTAAAAGATGTTTCTTTAGATTTAGGGCCTGTTTCACATCGACAAGTAAAAATATATGTCATTTAAAGTTGGCTCTCTCCTCATCTACCTTCAAGTGTAAGACAGAGAAAGGGCTAAATTTATCTGTCAAATATGCTTTACTTGTCGATTGCGGAACAGGCGGTTAATCTCTCGGTAGCTACCTATACAAAACCTGGCCCTGATAACAGTAAAGCAAAGACACGAGAAGCATAAAGCAAAAGCACCATAAAAAAAGGTAAGTATCTGAACGAGGCAAAGAAAGAAAAGCAAAAACAACGAAATTAACCAAGCAAAGCACAAAACAGAGTAAAAACGAAGAAGGAAGGATAAGTTTACACATTTAAAATGAAAAATTTCCTTATTGTAACATTAAAACCACGAAGTTTTCCTAGACGCTGTATGTAGTCATCGTGGTCCTTCGACCGGACATATAACGCGTCTTGCTACGTTTCGTCGTGCTTTCAAATTAAATAATACAAGTTACGAACTGCTATAAGGAAAATATGAACCAGACAGAACAGATATAGTTAAGACTCCGTATTCACGGTTCTCGAGACCAGTACCGTAAATAATCATCATTACATTACATGCTATTACGCGACGCGAATTATGTGTAATTATTAAGTTTTCCAAGCCGATCGTTTCTTTACACAACGTATGGGCTTAAATAAACAAAATGTGTCAGGCGCGGATGTGTCACGAGGTTTGAAAGCTGGTTAACGAAATGGAGATGAGTCAGATTGGCGAGTGTACCGTTCAATTTCACTTGTGAACTATGCCGATCTTTAAAACGTAAATATTTCCAAAAAATAGAAGGTGTTAAAGTAGAAATCTTACCGTTAGATTTGAATGAGGCAGCATCAAAAGATGGTGTGCGATGTGGGTGTTTTTCTTGCTTGAAAACTCTGTCTGGCGCGAAGGGAGCCGCGAGGGAGACCGCGGGCAAGGAATCGCCGCGAGTTAGAGGCGGACGAGAGTGCTCTTCGAGCATCCGTTTCGCCGGCTCGTGGTGGTTCTGGTGGTCGTCGTCGTCGAGCTGCCGCTTGAGCGTGAGGCCGGGAGCCAGGCGCGCCCCGGCGTGCGCGGGCAGGTGGTGTGCGGGCAGGTGCGCCAGGCGCCGGCCCTCGTGCTCGTCGCGCCGGCCGCCGTACTCGGCCAGCAGGCCAGCGCTGGCCGTGGGCCGCGGATGGTGCAGCGTGAAGGCCGCCGCGGGCGCATGGTGCGCGGGCGGCGCGGGCTGCCCCCTGACCGCCGTCTCGGACCCGTTCTGGTGAGCCTCTAGCGGCGCCCGGTGCGCGCCCTTGGCGTGTGTCGGCCCGCGGCCCTCCTGGAACCCGTGAGCGCGCTTCAGCTGCCGCGCCCCGTCCAGCACCACCTCGATGCGGTCCGCGCCTTCGTAGTTGACGCACCCTCGGCACACCGCCTCCGTGAACTCGTGCAACATCGCCCACGGCATTCGGGGCAAGTCGCACAAGTAGCAGTGCTGCCTTTTCTGCATAACCGACATCTCGCCGCCGGGTGTCGAGCGGAGCGCGAGAGATCGGTTGTCTTCGTTTCTCTTGTAAATTGTCACAGATTTATCGAACCGTTAAGAAAAAACACTGTCACCATGGTACACGGGCACATAAATTACACTTGTTTCCGCGGACGCCGGGTGTCGGTTAGTGGCACGTGAGAGACATTCGCTCTGTAGGCAGGTCGAGGAGAGACTGAGCAGGGGTCGAGGCGTCGCGCGGGAGCGTGGGGGGGAACGGTGCGGGGCGCGGGGCAGCGCGGCCATTATCGAGCGGTGACGTCAGCGCGCGCAGCACGACGCGCCGCGGGACAAGCCGTTACCCGCGACGCGGATGTACTCGGGCCCGCAGTGCCCGCACCGCGACCCGACCCCACACAACACGACACAACAACCTTATCGTTCGATAATGGGACCGTTGGATTCGCTATAGGTACCCGCGATCACTGGCTTACCAAATGCAATGCTTGCTCACGTTACAGAGTTCAACAGATCACCTTTATCATTTATATTTAGATAGGTACCTACTCGAACATTGTCCAAGTCAAACTTTTCATGCGTCTGCGTATGGCAGGGATAGGAATGCCATAGGGTCTGGTCTGATCTACACCAATAAATAGTTAGTCCCGTTTTTAGAAAAAGACTCCAATTCATTTAATGGTGACGTTCTGGTTGCTGCAGTCTACAATAATTGATTCTCATTAGCATATCATCAGTGACAAGGTTAACAGGAGGTTAAAAAGAAGACTCCTAGGGTATGACATAAGTATAGGTAAAAGAATAATAGGTGAGTGCAGCTATTGTGCAAGTGAATCACGCGCACCGCGCATTCCGTTGGGCCCTCGATTCCGCTAACTAAGTCTATATTCAACGAAAGTAAACAGCTGCTGTTGTAGAATAACAATTAGTGTTAGCGCGTATTATACTCGTCGCGCATTAAATTTCAATCTATTCTCGGTCGGTTTCCTTTCGGACGGCTGCATTCTACTTATTATTACTAAGAACCACGAACGGAACTGGCTGGAAGACGGGAACGGGGTACACCAGCGCGGGGGGCGGGGACGCGCGGGACGCGACCGGTGTGGCGGCCATCTTGAGACGTGACGTCACGTGACGAGTCAGCCGAGCGTGCGGCGCGGCAACGTCGCGTCGCTCATCGCTCGCTCTCGCCATGTTGCCGCTCATTCTTATTGTGCTTTAGTAATAACGAAGCGAGGCAGCTTATCGCTTTTTTTGTATGCCACCAACAATCGGAAAAAACAGTTATGCGGCCAGGTAACCGCGGTTGACGAATGGGTGATACACTCGAATTTCAGCCAGATAAATATCAGCGTAGTATTTGTTGGCACAGAGAGTCGGCGTATATTAAAACTGTGTCAACACATTAATTCCCTGACGATCTGTCGCCGAGAGATAAGCGTGCTGCGATAACGAGAAGTCAATGTACTTACAAAGTTAATTTTAATGTCGATAATGCTGATCGAAACAAGGTGGACAAACAATCAATTCAGTAATAGAATCAATTTGGGTCCACTGTGAATGTGTAAAAGGCTTCAAAGAGTGATGAAGACTAAATTGTGTTTGGAAACGAACTAAGTCCCAAAGCAGTTAATCCCAGTTTTTCGCTTTTACCAATTTGCATGACGACAAATTTTGCAATCAAGTAATCGAATTTCTTTGGACCGTTTTTTCCGTCGCGGATGGAGGCATAATTGAATTTGGCCGAAGCAAATTTGAGTAGGTGTCCCGGAACTTTGGAAAATTAAGTTACTCATGAAAACGAAATCTGCGCGGGGTTTGGGGTGTCACTTATTTAACACGGCTTAAACCTATTTTGTCTAACCTAACAAGCACAGTTTATGAGACTTTCTAGTACCAGATGACACAAGCTGACACTTTATTCCACCAAAAATGTCCGACACATTTTTGATAACATTATCGACTTGAGGACGTCCTTAAATTCTTACAGCACGCCTGCGCGGAAACCCCCGGACTCAGTCACGTGCCAGCGATGTTTATTTACATCTAGACTGACCAAATTTAAATAACAGTATAACTGTACAACTGACGATCGAGGAAAGTTGTTGGACAATACTAAGAATTATCGATTTGGCTATCACATTTCCGTTTGTCTATTGTTTATTTGACCTGTTCAGTTTGCAATAACATCACTTTCATATCAGTAAAAACATTAGTTGATGATTAATTAATATTTTCGTTTGAGTCATCGTCATTTCTAATATTACCAAATGTACTCATTAAAATACTCAAGACAACAACGTAAGTGTATTCATGACGTTGTAATAGTCAACATTACCAGAAAAAAGTAACTTTGGACTCTATCCAATTTAACTGTATCATCATTAGTATCATTACATCATTGACTTTATCGCTGCTAATCTAGCAATTAAACTTAGCTGTAACGAGGTAAGTGAATAAATATTGAATGCTTACTACATTCCTTCGGTTAGGTTCCGCAGTGTAATATTGATACCTAGGTAGGGTAGCGATATAGGTTGTGGAGTCTGGTCCTCCAGCCCATCACGTATATTGTGCCGGTCGATGGGGCTGGCCGCGAGGCGCAGGCGCGGGCCCGCACCCGTCCACGTGTCAATGTTTATTTACGTTCCATGCACGTACGGCGGCTTTATGTCATCTTAAACGTTGCCAGCTATGTTGAGGCTTCGGCTTGTATCGCATTTGGCGCGTTGGAGACGAAACAGACTACATGGTATGTACTGAAACTTTGAGGGATTTCAAATGAGAAGCAAGGAAGTAAAGTTGCAAGAGCTACTAACTTTTGTATACAGAAATTCTGTACTGTCTCGATTTCTTCTGTTACAGAATAAAACGAGACAGTGTATCACTAATCAGAATTTTAAATTGAATCTTATTTACTCTTAAAAGCTGGATTTAAAATTCTATTAGAGAACTCGAGAAAAAATCAAAAATATTCGTCGTTAAATAACGAAAAACAAAGTTAATTCGAACGAATTCTCAGCCGTAAAACTCCAATTATAAACCGCTTGCCAAACAGGTTACCAAGTGACATTCACAAAATATAAGCGATACCAATTAGCTGATCGACAAACAACCAGACCGTCAACGTCAACGTAATACAAGTCAGTGACACTACCACCGTCAAAGTTATTTATGGCAAGTATAATAAAGATCTAATGGATTCGATGAACGTTGGAAAAGCAACAAAACCTGTAATTAAGAAACAAGAAAAATACGATTTGGAAATAACTTTAATAGGACTGGTCGAAAATATTTTAAACATTACATAACCCGTTATTCAGGTGTGTTGATTCGGTAGGTAGTTCAAAAACGAAAATAAATTAGTTGACTCACAAGCAAAAATGTGGCTCTCTCTGGAACACGCGTCAAAGTTTAAAAAACTGTAAGAACCAAGAGGTGAAGTGACTGCAGCAAAAGCAAAACTAGAACATTCCCAAAATAAGAACCATTTGTTAAGGTCAATGTGAACTTTTATTATGAAACTACATTATAGTCGTAAAGTAGTTATTTGCGTGTACACAGAGTAGAGTAGAGTTACATCACCCGGGGCGGGGTGAAGTATTGATCCGTGACGTCACGCCGAGTAATCCCGGTTATTGTTATCGAAAATTGCCAGTCCAAATTTTTGTTTATGTTCGTCGGTGTGTGTGAGTGAGAGTAAATGTTATTCGAACGACTATTTACTAGACATGTATAGTACCTACCTAACGAAACAAGCATTTTCGAAGATTCAGGCATTCGTTGTACAACTTGTTTTAGATGGGATGGGACTACGAGTACGTTAGCACCTAATTTAATATAGTAGCGAGTAATTTGGTAACTAAATGTGTCCGAACAAATTATGAACTCTAGTATTTTATTGAATTATTCAGATCCATTTTACTCTGCTTATAACTCGACATTTTACTCTAGTGTATGTATGTAAGTCTATTTCTTTGACATGCTGTGCAGGCTAAATGGCTTGATGGATTTTTTTAACATAATACGTTGAAGTAGGATTTTTCTTGGTTATGGGAGTGACAAAGTCTGTAATATTTTAATCAAAGTATTATTTTTTACCATACTGTGACAATAATATCATAAGAAAAAGTCGGGTTTTCAAAGCATGTTTTTCATTATTAGACTTGTTACTCAACTAAATTATGAATGTAGTCTGAACAAAATACAAAATTCAAAATATTTATTCAGTTAATTGGCCACATGAGGGCTCTTTTACACATCGGTAATATAGAGTGAATCTACTAGCGCTTTGGACAAGACCATCATTGCGGAGAACAAGAAACTCCAGCAGAAAGTCATTATATCAACCAGCCTTAGATAATGGCGAGATGGCAGCTTGACTTGAAAAATCTTAATAAGGTGTTGAGATACTAACAAAGGTTCCATTCTGTTATCTTTATAACACTGGATTGTACTGTTGATTTAAGGGCTCTACCTACATGGTTCTAAAGATAAATGTTAACCATGAATGAGTAAACTTTTCTTGTTTCTAAGAAACGTTTTTCCTGCGCCTCGCTTAGTAAGCTAAGCACACTTTGCCAAAGGAAAACACACTTACAAATTGTATTTCCTAACGCTTAACTGCTGTTATCCAGGCAGGAAGCTTCATACTTCCTATTTAGCCAATTGCAACTGATGGTAAGCGTACCAGACGTGAATTGATACTAATTGGAGTAGAGCCTAGATCAGCCGGAATGGCACAAGAGCCAGTTAGCTCTAAGTGATCAACGATGACATTGATGACTGCAGCGGGGAAGTTCGTTGCAATTACGAGCATGTCGTTCTAATTCACTCAAGCGTGACTCGGCGCCTCAACACGGCACGAAGTGTAGTGATGACAATCAACAATGCCGTGAGAGCTGAGCTATAATAATTTGCCGTCAAAACAAAGGTAATTACGCAGAAATTATTGATTTAAACTAAGAAACTATAGCAGATCACAAGATAGCTATGACGCATGTTATAATAACAAACATTGAGCAGGAGAACACTGCAGTTTCACAACCTATTGATATGGTATGTCGGTTAAAAATCTAGACCTATCGTAACGCGCTCTGGTCGTTTACCCCAGACAGTGCACCGCTGGGGTGACGTTTAATCTCCCTGGTATTGACCGGGGAGACGCCTAAGGCGCGCAGGCGTAGTCGCATTGATCCGGGAAAACGAACTAGCTTGATAGAACCAAGGAAAACTAAACAAGGGGACTCATTATCATAAAAAACATCTTACTAACAAACGTTGCAGAAGTTATTTCAGTTAACTACGAGTGTTATGACAGCGACAATAGATACTTGACTTGAGAGGACTTTGCGATAGGGATGTAGGAATCAAAATAACTTCAGAAAACTATTTACTGCTAGCTTTTAGAATATAGGCCATCCAGAAACTCGATTTACAAACGACTGTTAAACCCCTACGTACAAAAAACTTACCAATTATAGAAGACAATAATATGATACATGTCGGTTGAAGCCATCACGATTCACGCGCTAGTGCTTATGCTAGTTTTATTGGTGTGGTTTGTGGATGCTGGGGCGTCCAGCGCATGTCTGGTTGAACGCGGCGTGTAGACAACCCGACGGAGGTAGCCCGTAATTAACAAGACAAGACATTACGTGGCGAATGGCTGTAGGGGTTATTTAGCACAACACTTTATAAGAAGTCGTAGAATGTGATTAAAAATAAATTCAGCCTAATCAATTTAAATATGTTTTTCTATGAGTCAAATGGCTCGTTTTAACTAATTAAGAAGGTAGAGAACTGTTAGTAATGGTTAAAGTTTTTTAGTTATGCTTTAGGAACTTTATACTGTGGCATATGGTGGCAAGTGCCGACGTCCTCCACTTTCAGCACTCATACATAACGTTCTTCAAACAAAGCAAGAAACTCTAGTAGGAAATCACCTTTTAGTACACCAACCACACGAATCACGAACAACTAGCGTATACATTTGTAGAGGGTAGCGCAATATGCAGCGGAGTTTCGGGATCAATACCCTAGGTTGAACTCGGACATTAAAACACTGGGTTTCAGTTCTTCGTCTGACATTTTATAAAAAAACATAAACAGTGTTAGTCGGTAAACATATGAAATATAAACTTTAAGAACATTATAGACAAATATGTTTGCTGAATGACTCTTCTCTTATTCTCTGGGACTTCATAATCACAAGTATCACAACTTAATTTTTCCCATCAAGGGATAAAGTACGCTTAGTCAATTTAGAGACTTGAATTGAAATCATTTTGGGTAAAACTGTATTTCAAAAAGATTTTGGGAAGTAATGTCCTCATTTTCACCAGGTGTTTCAGAATATTGGCTCAACAGGTGAAGGCCTCTGCAAAATAGGCAACCGGGCCAAGGATACTGCGCGGCCTATTGGATTTGCTCGTGTTGATTAGGTGGCCCAGTTTTACGCGGATTCTACATTACAAGATGATGTCCATGAGATGAAATAAATAATTAATTTAACGACACAGCCAACTTATGTCTAGAATTTATATCCTTCCTAAATAAATGTGTTTATTTATGCTCTATTTACGTAAAAACAGAGCCACTTGCAATATTTAGTCAGGCAGAGATAAATTACATTTATCCGAAAATTTAGAGCAATTTCTGAAAGAATATGAATAAACCAATTATTTGCGCACAATTTACGGATAAGAGGCGGTATTTTAATTTAAGTTTACTACCAAAAACGAAGCGAATTTTGTAGTTTTTGTCACGCAATCGTTTTCAAAATCTACTCTGACCTCGTATTCCAACAACCTATCTTCCAAGAGCTCATTAGGGCACCGCTCCTACTTGAACCTAGTTCAGAGAGAGGCTGCGAGGGCTGCACGGGTCACCGGGAGCACGGAACCGGGCCAAGGATCCCGCTATTGATCCCGGGGCTGGGCAAGAAGCTACGGGACCCGGTCATGTCAAATTTCACCAACCAAAATATTTTATTGGTCAATTTTACCACAATGCGAATCAGAAATGTTAAATAAGACGTTAGAGGTTCTGCTGTTGAAAGTTTGAAGAATAGTTGGGAATGTATAAGAGAACATAAATATTTAATTTATGTTAGGTGGGTGGTAGAACCTTGTGCAGGGTCCGTCCGGATCGCTACCACTATCTTATCCGTTAACCTACCGCCAAACAGCAGTGTTTGCATCGTTGTGTTCCGATTTAAGACAGCCGGTGTAATGGCTATCATAGAGGGATCCCATCTTAGCCCTCAGGGTTGGCAACGCATTTGCACCAAATGTGTATGGGTCACAGTTTCAACTTACCATCAGATGGCCTGTGTGCTCGTTTGCTTTCTGTATGCCACAATAAAAAAAAATTGGTACTTCTGCAGTCGATTAAAGATGATTTGCATTTTTTTTACTTCTTCGCAAGTGAGTTTATGCGATGATGATTGAAATAACCAAAATATAACTTGACTTTGATGTGTGTGCACTTGTGCAGTAAGCCGCGGGACAACAAACAACCAAGTTAGGTAGAGCACCACTTTTTATACTCCCTCTGACACACGTGTTATGTTTGTTCGATTTATTTCCTAAACCTATCAAAAAACGTGTTCAAGTCATTAAGAGACATAAATACTATCACTGATTTTTATATTCAAAGGGTAAGTTGTTGTACCTACATACAAACCTATTGATATCTAACTGATACATTACAACTGAGACCTTCCGAACCAGTTGTATCCAGGTCTCTAGCCTCAATTGGATGATTCGGGCTGATGAAAGTGATGAATCAGTCCTAAAAGCGGCCAATCACGCGGCGCCAATTGTGAGTATTTGTGAGTCCCGCAGACAGGAATTGAATCAATCGAGTGGACACGTCATGGACCATCTGTTGCCTGCATGTATGATGTAACTTTGTACCGTTAAATCCAGTGCCAAGAACAAAGATATTGGGTCCATATTGTAGGGAAATCCTGAAGGCTGGTACTGAAGCTATTAAAAGATACTATATTTAGCTGCTTATGACTGTGAGTTGGTGAACATGTAAGTATTAAATCGAGAGAGAAAATCGAATCGAGAAATTAAAATACAGTAATGGCATGATTATTGATGATGGCATGATGATGGGCGGGCCCCGGGCGCGCGGCCGCCCGCGCCGCCGCTGGCGCGACGACCTAGTGGCCGTGGCCGGCATCGCTTGGACGAGGCTCGCCGCAGACAGAGGCGCATGGCACAAGATGGAGGAGGCCTATGTCCACAAATGGACAACCCAATAGATTAAGAAATTATATTTTTAATGTTGCATGTATTTAAAATTTGTTAAATCAATTTATTTATTTTCTATTGGATTAAATGGCTATAATAATAATAATGGCATGATTGCAAAGCGAAATAAGAAAGAAACGTGACGCCGTAGTTTGCTACATGAATTTTTCAGGATATTTGACGCGTCCTTTTGTGTCACAACCACAACCACAAGGAATACGATGACTGATGATGCTAGATATTCGTAATTGGGTCAGTTTTAGCCATTACTAGTAAACTTTGATCTGCGAATCCAAACAGTCGCTAAATCCAGGATTACCTACATTATTTTATTAGACATGGTAATGGTATGTTCGTTTGGTTTCGTTTGGTTATGCATTATACGTACTTGACGCTTAATTTATTAGATCAACTCATAAGTAGCCTAGTTGATAGTTACCCGGCCTTACGTATAAGCTGGTGGTCCTGGGAACGATCCTCTAGGGAGGTAGGGTAAACATTAGTAGAGTTGGATGTTAATAAGTATTTACCTTTTTATCTTGGTAAAAATGGGCATTGTTGTCTTGTACCGATAGTAAGAGTCTCCCAAGATCATTCTCCCAAGATATCTATTTTTGAAATGTCATTGAATCGTGCATTGGCGTAAAGGGCGGACACGGCGGTATCATCAGCGATACATGGAATAGTAACAATGAACTTTCCGCCGGCGCCGGGTCAGAGGGATCAATAACCGGGCGCGATCCTTGGCCCCGTTCTGTGCCAAAGGGCCATTCAGTGCCCAGGAACCCGGATTGGAGTCAGTTCTATATTAAAATTAGCGAGTAAAGCACCAAACCGCGTTCGGCGCCAGACATTCTGAAATCTATACAGTAATGGTCTCGATATAGTGTTCTTGGCCTTGAATCAGTTATTAAAGTTTCAGAAATTTAAAATTCGAGTCACCATCTTCTTTCCCACATCATCGGCTCGGCTCTTATAATTTTGCAGCCCTGGGTTGTTGGGTCTGGTAGATTTTCCACCAACATTTGCTTTGTAATGCTGGTTAGGCTACTGCTACTATATGGCAGAAAATTGATTCTGCCTTTCCTGGGTTTTGTGAGGAATTAGACCCTTTTTAACCTATATATAAAGTAAAAAATTGCAATGGAGTCCCCTCATAGCTGCACTGGCAGGTAAACTAAGTTCGGCAGCTTACGCCGTTAGGAAAATTAGAGAACTAACTAATGTTGAGACAACTCGCTTAGTTTATTATAGTTATTTTCATAGTGTTATGTCTTATGTTATTCTGGTTTGGGGTAAGGCACCTGACATACAAAACTATATTTGTGTTGCAAAAAAGGGCCATTCGTTCAATTTACAATTTAAATTCCCGTGACTCCTTACCAGAGCTTTTTAAAGAAATTAATATCTTAACTGTAGCGTCTCAATTTATTTACGAGAATATTATGTATGTTATTAAATACTAGAAATAAAAATAAAATCGCTATTCGAAAATTCCGTGTTCGTAAAGTATATAAATAATTTGTTGGTCAATGCATTCATTTCTATAATAAATTACCTGAAGTAGTTTTAAAGTTACCCTTTCCAGCACTTAAAAAATATTTGAAAAGGTCGTTAATGTCTAAAGCGTATTATAGGGTCGAGGACTATCTAACAGACAAAAATGCATGGCCTACACCCGAAACTTAGTCAATAATAATGTGTTCAAATGTAAAAGCTTTATGCTGCTTTTTCTTGTCTGGGAGACACCGTTGTTGCAGGAAAACATATCGAAACTTTTATGTGGTCATCTTTCACCATCTCATATACACATAAGTACTTGATTCTATTTTATTTATTTTTTATTTTCTCTCCCGTAAGGTTTTTGGCATATTTTCGGCCGTTTTCTCGTGGTCCTACTATTTTTGTCCTACTGACTTTCGACGGAGCCCTGCCTTGCGGCAGGGCTCCTATTTCTGGGCGGTTTGCCCTTCGGGCGTTTAAAGATACCTAACGAACCTAACCTACCTACTTTTACAACCACAATTAGTATTTAGTGATCAAATCTAGGTTCACTTTTTGACTAGTAGGACAAATTAGTAGGACCACGAGAAAACGTGTATATTTTCCTGCTGTTACTTTATATTATATTTAATTTAATACTTGTAGCATTATATGCTAGACTAAGTAGTAGGTACCATTGTAATATGAAATATGTTTAAAAAATGACTGCTGAGTTTATTGCGGCGTTTCTTCTCAGCAGTGGTGTCCTCTTGGGAAGCGCTGGTAGATTCTTGACGTGTAAAAGTGCCCGATCGGCCTACTTACTGAATAAATTTCTTTTATCTTAACTTTTATTATTTCAATATTTATGTAATCGAAACATACGGTTTAAAATGCCCCTAAGAAAATTGAACCCAATTAATACCAGACGACCCAATAGTGCTCCCAAAATCTCGAATAAAGCTAAAGTTTCATTTTTTGTGTGACATTGCATGACATTAGCATTTATCTTGATAACCATAATGTACTTACTGGGCAATCTGGGAACACCGGGTGGTGTCTGGATTTAGGGATTAGCATTGATCGTCAAATTATGCAGCAGATATGAAGCGTTTTCCGATTTAGAAACCGCAATTTGCAAAATTGTAATTAACTTGCGCACTGTGCCGAAAAAATACGATTTGAATCGACGCATTAAAGGTATGTATTGACCGGTTTTTTCTAAATATTACTGTTTTAATATTGTCAAATCAAATGAAATTCATTTATTTCATTACATTTAGAAATTTTCCATAGAAGGGTTGCATACATTGCGGTAATGAAAAGGGCGTGAGCACAGCTAAGCTGAATTAGAGCTCACCCGTGGTCAGGCTTGGGAGAGATTAATGGTACCTACATATATTAACTAGTTACATAAACTAACCATAAACTAACCTAGTCAGGGGTCCAACAGTTGAGAGAATACTATCTATCGTTATCACCACCAGCCGATGACGTGAGCAAATGGAACTTCAACTTTTGGATTAAACTAAAAATATCAAAGTAAAGCCATGACTGGTGCATTCCCCCTGGTGATTTATTATTTGTTTTACGTAACCCATTACTAATTGTAAGTCGGAAAATTCATAATGTAATTTATAAAATCGATCTACACTAAGAATATTTGTTTTTGTCGAAGCTTTAGGTAAATTGTTCACATCTGACTAAGTTGACCAGTTTGACCACCGGCGCCTTATAAATAACGTTACCTACATCCCTTTTTCCTTGAAAGTTTAGCAAACTGAATGGTACGTGACCGACAGGACAGACAATTGACCTAAACATAATAATGTGAATAATAAATTCAATAATAATTAAATATTAGCCATGACGCCACGCAATGACTTCAAACTCGACTTGCGGTTTACCTGTTTACTCCTTCAGAGCCTCCGAAGGAAAATCATTACGATTAATTAGAATAAGTGCAATGACTAAAAAGGAAAATTATTAAATAAATAACAACGGCTAACGCGCAAAAGTATTTTTTAATTAACTGCCACGTAACAGGAACGTATCGAACAAAAAACATAATTTATTAATGATTAAAGAAAACTATTATTACAATTTGACCATAATGTTTGTTCATTAAAATGTGCTAACGTCACCTGGAATTAATTATTAATGTTCAATTATTTTAAAACTTTTACCACTCTCTCTCCTGTAGCAAAACATTGGACCCGATTCTACAGTGGCATCTAAACTTCCTAATTTTATTTAGGTGTCACTAAAACCTTTTGTTATTCTATGAGCAGCTGTCATAATCAAATGACATCGCTAATTTGAATCTGACGCTTCTTATTTTAGGCGGTGTATTCAACATTACATTGACATTCTGTAATAGCACTGGTAAATCTGCCGTCTAAACTATGTCTAAGCGATGTGCACGTAGAATCGGGACCAATGAACACTATCTGTATGGAGATCCCGCCTGTTGTTATCTTGCCAATGCTTCGCAACGCAACGTTGTTTTACCATTTAAACTTATTCGTTAGGGTTAGTACAATTTTGTTAATGACATGACATGGTGCAACTTTGCTCTCCATGTTGCCCATTTGCTTCTGTCAAAATTGTACGTACGTAAATTTTAAAAGAATTTCCGGAACAGCTCAAAATTTTCAATCATGATTGTTTCAGCGGCTTTTTATAAATTATTATGTGGATTCTTGGCAGTTGACATGGCTGGGATCCACGACCGCGCAGTAAACAGCCCACATGGTGGTGTTGGCACAGTGTTATTGTTACACTGTTTACTTCATGTAATTCCAAGAATTTCTTCACGCCGGATTTCCCGTGATTTTAGCGTTGATGTGTGTAATGTCAAGGTTTGTTAACGGAGATTGCAATTGAGAGGTTCCTTATGGGTAAAAATGGAAGTGTTGAGCTATCAAATGAACAAAGTTTTCATTGTGAATGTATTTAAAAAGATGCCATTGCCGACGGCGTTACCTTTGGGAATACCAACGGCAGAAAGCAAAGAAGTATTAAATATTATTTAAAAAAACGATTAACTAAATGCTTTCACGAACTTATTGAAGCTGTCGGTTTTGGGAGCATTTTTGGAACTGCCATGTATCAAACTCATATGATATTCCAATTTGTTATGAAATATCCTGGTACCACAGGAAACTCTTACTGAATACCTTTGCATATACCGGGTAGTGGGTCACAGGATAACAAGTGGTTCGTTTTGGCGTCTGTTAGTCTAGCCTAGCCCAGAATTACCTACACGTGTCCACTTAAAACGATGCGACTTGCGACTATCCAAGTGTTAGCGTTATTGATAAGCTTATCAGTTTGCGTTGACTTTCCGTTTTAAGGATGCTAGTATCTATTTACACGGACGGACGTGTTATCAGTATTTATTCAGCATACAGCTGCGTGTATGCTGTAAATATGACATTATATCAAATGTCCGGTGTGAGAGTCATGTTATGTTAGGTGCGTGATTTGACATTGATTTAATTCTCTTCAAACTTTATTTGTTGACTTTCATATCTCCGTCCATTCTGCTAAGTAAACACTAGATGTGCTGCATCCATAATTAAAAAATAAAACTATTTGGAAATCTGCAAGCGTAATTTGGATTCATTTAAATTCGACCAGACACAAGACAACTTTGCAAGTTGTCAAATATTCCACGAACTACCAACTATGTTGCTGCCTTGTGTAACAGTTGTAACATTAGACCCTTAACATTCGTATGCTTATCGAAAATTCACAAGGCCCCGCTTTGTCTGTCCGTTACAACCACTCCACTATTCGCTACGTTTCCGCAAACGCATATAGAGTTTCATGGAACTGTAGAGACTGTTTATGTAGGTGCGTATGTTTATTCTGGTGATATGAGCGTATTTGAGTGAAACCTTGAATTTCTGATAAGGTGGAACGCAATGCAAGTTTTTGCAGTCTTAAACCGGAAATAATATATTTTGAAATAATAAATCTAAAGAACCATACCTCCGCGTGTTCATTTTACATCAAACCAGCTTTATAATAAAATGTAATAAAATGGGTACCTACCTATCTAAACGTCGCACATTTATATAAAGATGGCGTAGGTACATAAAACACAAAACGCTAACGAAGTCCATTGCATAAACCGTAGAAAATATGACCAGTTCAGCAGTTTCCTCATCAGAACGCAAATACCATATGTGCGATGGCAAAACCGGCAAACATTACACAATACTTGCGTTATGCGAAAGATTCAAGTTATCGATCCGCTAGTGTTTGCGCGCTCAAGGGCAAGCGTGGGCTCGTTGATAACCTACATGACGATCCCTAGGTATTAAGGCTAAGCGATCAGAACGTCAATGCTAGCATCAATATTGACTAGGAAGACAATAAGATAAAACTATTACGATTGGGTTTAGACATAATCCTCTACGGAGCTAAGTCTAAGAGTAATAGAGAATAAGAGTAAGTACATAAGTCTGTAAGATTTCGTTACTCGTCGACTTGCGAGTCACAACGCAATTCGATTTAAAAGACGTGCTATAGATTAGTCACCAGTGCTTAACTATTTTAGTTACAGGATTTTATTTACCAAACTGACGAGACGTTTGGAAATCATTAATACGAATAATCAAACCGTCAAGTTGCGGTAGACTAGCCAACTAAAACCCATGCGTGAAATTCTGCCGACTAACATAACAGAACTATTCTGTCCCTCCTATTGAAAGTCTCTGTCATTTGAATACAAACTTTAAAAGCAAACAATATTCCATTGCATGATTATCATATCGCTGATAGCGTTTACACGAATTGCTAGCATTGCACACGCTTGTCGCGGAATGTGTTAATTTTGGGGCTCGTCCCATTGCAGAACGTAAATATGCTAATAAACAAAGCAAGTTGCAGAGAAGATTCGTGTGTGTCATAACAATCCTGCTTTGCTAGCGATCGCTCAGACCTCGTGTCTTACGATTACTAAAACTTGACGTAATTTTCGTATTCGGAACATGAGCGGTCGGATCGTGTTGCTTGTTAGATTGCGACATTCGAAGCTCGTCAAATTTCTTAGTGGGTTGGTTGGTACGAGTATATAAGGAAAAAAATGACGATGTAGATAACACGAATCAAAGACATAAATTCCACATAAGCAAAAAAATGTTACCGGAACGTTCTGAATTAGCCTTAAACCGACACAGTTGTGACATAAAACCTTAGATTCCTTTTGTGATCATAACTTTAAACTAGTCCTAGCAAACGTTCCCAGCATTTCAAAAAGAGGTATATACGCTTAGGTGACAAAACCACGATCGGTCCGCGTGCCGATAGCCTATCTCGAAGCCGAGGAACTTTCCACGGCCTATCGTATTTGAGCGTCGCTAACTGAACGAACAGTCTTGTAATTTAGCTGACCCAATGTTTGTGACAGATAAAGACTGATAACGCTACAATTATTCGAATTGCAGAAATAGTGTAGTTTCACGAAACAAGAAGCAGTTGGTGCGATTGATGAGGATGGAAAGTATAATGATGTTACTTAAAATTTAATAACAGAAGGAGTACTAGTTACAATATATATATATATACAAAAACACAGTCGTCAATATAATTAACGAAATGGTTAAAATGCGCATGGATACTACAACATAATGAGCGTAAACAGATAATGACCGTACGTGGGCGATAGTATTGTTTACTTTGGTTTATTAGATAATATACAGACAGGATAAATTTCGTGACGTGATATATTTATAAAACAATTGAAAACATTAAAGTAAAATCTTACAATTTTAGGAGCGTTGTGTAACGATAAGAAGTCAATGTTGGATATGGCAAAATGATCTAATAATATTGCACTTATTTTCCACAAACGTCAATTCACCTCTTTCTTATTGTCGTAGCGATGTACCTAAATATGTCTAAGTTTTTCAAAATGTATACGAAACTTTAAGATAGCAACATTAGTAACGGCCCATTTCTTTTTTAACAATTTGTCTATTCATTGCTACTCATGTTTTTAGTTTTAAATTGCTGTTCAAAAATGTAGCCTGCACTAGTGCAAGAGGGGCATGTTAACAGCTTTTTTGTCAATCGGTCATTCTGATGGCAGACAGGCCTAGCCTATAGCCTAGACCACAGGAATAGTTTTCTTGTATTTGTGTTCTTGGTAAATAAATAAATTTATTATTATTATAGTTACTAACCAGCCTAGTTCTATCTGTACTATGAATTAGTAAAGCCAAAAAAAAAAAGATACATACATACATACATAAACTCACGCCTTTATTCCCAGAGTGGGGTAGGCAGAGCTACAGAATTTCCAACATCCCTAAAAACTTGTTGATAATTCTGTAACCACATTTTGCACAATCAAAAAAAAAAGATAATAAATTTAAAAGTGAAAAGATTGAATATTGTCGTATCCATCGTTAGTTTCTCTCGGATCACCAAGGCCAAGTCCAAAACGATATTGATAGCGACAGAATTCAATTGTTTACGCTTACGTGGCGGAATTTAACACGCGCAAGCTAAGACGTAAATAATGAAGAAGTCCGATAGCGTAAAGAGGATTCTTATCTCAGAGACAAACTTAGTATTTACAAAATATTGCGATAAAATGATACCTACTGTTTCTAGAATCACGTTCACCAATGTATTTATTTTTAAAACATTTTAATGAATCTTTATAAGTGTCCACGTCATTCATGCCATATATGTATAATATCCATTCTAAATGGTAATATTATTTGCTCTTAATGAATTCAATAACACATGATGGAGGAAACACTAAAACCCTCAGTGTTGTTATAGTTTAGTATTTCCACACCGCGTCCAAGCATTTCGAAGCCATATAATTAGACATCACTCTCACTACGAGATGTCATCATAATTCAAAATTCTCGGACCCTATTTTCTCGGATCGAAATCGGACGAGGTGCGTATACAAACACAGCATATTTGAGATAAAAGCATAGAAACAACGAAACACACGACACATTTTCATTACCGTAAAACTAATTAACTGCGTACTTTAAAATGCTAAACGCATGCGCCACTAGCTCTTGGCAATGTTTTTCAGCGTAATCAGTGCGACGGCGATAGTTAGCAACTAAAAATAAACTGTAATGAGAGCAAACGGGTCAAATCGCTTAAAAATGTTGTTGCAAGTTCACTTCTCGGAATATTGTAACCAAATAGTTGAGATGACAACATATTTTGGAATGTGCAAATAGCTAAGCTTTCTGAGCTCTTGTAGTTCAAATGTTACAGATATGTGTGGTTTGGATATCATGGCAAAATTCTGCTGATTTTGATTCGATTCAAACTCCTCGACACCTTTTGTATCTATCAAGTTATCTCCAAATTAACTACTTCTTCATCGCTGGCCTAGTAGTAGAACTCCGTAGTATGTCTTGAGGCATTCATTTCATCATCTGTTCCTTGCAAATGCAATGAGAACTATATTTTATAAAGGATAGTTCATGCACGACTGTAGTATATATCAAGCCCTGCTGTACGCAGCAATTCCTAGGACACATTACACTTAGCCGGCTCGACCAAGCTTACGCTTTGGATAGAAAATCTGTTTGACAACCTTAATTAGCGGTACAATCCACGGTTTAATTTAAAATGACACAGAAGTCATAATAGCTGATTAATTATTTTCTAGTTTCCAAGACTGTGGCGCAGATTCTTTATACATAACCTTGCCAGTTTGTGCGAATTCTTAGGAAAATTGTAGAATTCGTATCATCATTTCGTACAGTTTTAGATGATTTTTTGAAGATAGGACACCTGGCTAAATTATTATACGTTTTAAATAAAAAGGCAGATTCAGAAACGCAATTAATCTGAAACGTGAGAAATTTCGAGGAGAATTCGTTATTCAATTACAGTTTTAGAGGAGTTTTTGCACAAAGATAGACAATCTGGACCAATTAACACTGGCTTTATCTCAAAAAATAACTGTTTTAAAAAACAAAAAAACGCCTTCAAAAAACAAAAAAATAACTTCTTTTAAAATGGTAGGTACTATCAGCCCATCGGAACCTTGACCCACCATAGAACGTTGTCACAGTGACGTTATGATTCAAGTCATAAGAAGTGCCAAAAAAAATGTTTTAAAATGTCACTGTGACAATGTTCTATGGTGGGTCAGGGTTCCGAGGGGCTGATAGTACCTACTATCAGCCCAAAGGAACCCTGACCCACCATAGAACTGTGTCACAGTGACGTTATGATTCAAGTTGTAAGAAGTGCCAAGCAAATGTTTCACAATGTCACTGTGACACTTTTCTATGATGGGTCAGGGGTCCAATGGGCGGATTGATAGTACCTATAGGTCAGTCAAGCTGAAGTCGGCGACTGACAATATTTTCAACCAAAAGCCGACTTCAGTTTGACTGACCTATAGGTACTATCAATCCGCCCATTGGACCCCTGACCCATCATAGAAAAGTGTCACAGTGACATTGTGAAACATTTGCTTGGCACTTCTTACAACTTGAATCATAACGTCACTGTGACACAGTTCTATGGTGGGTCAGGGTTCCTTTGGGCTGATAGTAGGTACTATCAGCCCCTCGGAACCCTGACCCACCATAGAACATTGTCACAGTGACATTTTAAAACATTTTTTTTGGCACTTCTTATGACTTGAATCATAACGTCACTGTGACAACGTTCTATGGTGGGTCAAGGTTCCGATGGGCTGATAGTACCTACCATTTTAAAAGAAGTTATTTTTTTGTTTTTTGAAGGCGTTTTTTTGTTTTTTAAAACAGTTATTTTATTTTATACTTTTTAGTGATCATAATATGCTGTTATTAAGTAGTTTCACTTCCTAGTTGATATGAAATTTTAAGACATTTCTGCAATTTAAGACATTCCCTTGACTGTTCTTCGTCTTCAACATCAGACCCCTAATTACAGTCACAACCCATCTAGGTGTAAAGTTCTCATCAATACAAATTAATCAAGACCAAACACCAGGTACTTGCTGTAAAGCGTTAAGGAGTTCCCTTGACTGTTCTTCGTCTTCATCATCAGACCCCTAATTACAGTCACAACCCATCTAGGTGTAAAGTTCTCATCAATACAAATTAATCAAGACCAAACACCAGGTACTTGCTGTAAAGCGTTAAGGAGTTCCCTTGACTGTTCTTCGTCTTCATCATCAGACCCCTAATTACAGTCACAACCCATCTAGGTGTAAAGTTCTCATCAATACAAATTAATCAAGACCAAACACCAGGTAATTGCTGTAAAGCGTTAAGGAGTTCCCTTGACTGTCTTTCGGCTCTATCATCAGATCCACTCCAGACCTTCATTAAATAGTAGTGTTTTATAATGAAAAGCAGTTTGTAGTCGCTCAACTATCTTAATGGAGTTATCTTATCGCCACCCTTGAAATCGTAACCGTTAAGGAGTTCCGGTGGCCATCTGTGGTCTTCATCATCAGTTCCGCTTCAGCAAATGATACTTTCTGAATGCAAATGCTGGAGAAGTCACTTCAAATACTAAAATCGCTATATGTTTGGCTACAATATTTGAGGAGTTCCCTCAACTCCTCACTGATTCCCTCATCAGATCCCGGTTTTCTTATTATGGTACCACCCTTGGAATATCTCCTTTCCAACAAAAAAAGAATCATCAAAATCTGTTCATAAACGACGAAGTTATCCGCGAACACACATAAAAAAATATATATATATACGGTCGAATTGAGAAACTCCTCCTTTTTTGAAGTCGTTTAACATGAAGTCGTTTAAAAATGGGAAGTTCCAGAAATAAGCAAGAGTGTAAAAGTAATTATACGCTAAAGCCAATGTTAAGTATATTCACAAGCTAAGTTAAGACCACTGCGGCTCTGTTAATAAGTTAATTGCTGAAGGAAGTACCTAGGCCTTGATTCCAATTCCAATTAATTCGCATAAGTACCTGCTTTTGAATAAACGATATCTACTTAAAAGTCTCCTTAACCTCAAAATGTTTTCAAATAAGCAAGTATATGATGAAGATGATTACTTATGTATTTTGTCGCTTTGTCGCCCTTGACAGAGAGCATTTGACAAACGCTCGACGTTAACTAAAAGTGCCCCTTTTGAGAATTTTGCAAACCGTTCCAGAGTAGTATTTCGTCTTTTCGGGCCGTAATTGCCGTGCATAATTAACTTATTATCTCGAATTCCGATTGTATTTCCATTTGTTACACTTAGTTTTTCTTAAACTACGCATAACATTTCGATGCATAACCATAATTGTTGAGAAGCTTACTATCACGTGGGTTCGTATGTATATTACGTAGATCGAAACCATGGCGGGGCAATGGTCCATGTCTGGAGTAATATTATAATAATGTAAAATTATGTTTGTATGTCTGGAACTTCTGATCCGATTTAAATAAATCCTTCACTGACAGGAAGGTACAGTACCCCAACGAAAATGTTAAGCACTTTAATGCGCTGTCATAATAAACTTCAAATTGAACATTAAATGACCAGTATGACAATAACAATGGCAGTCACAATGACAAGGTTCTAAGCATGCTCAACATTTTCAATGGGTGACTGTACATTATTACTGACAAATACAAGCTGTTAAACCCCAAAAAAAAAGAGTGTATCTGTGTCTCTAGGGCATCATGGCTGCCAAACGGGTGGACTAATTTGGACGCGGTTTTTTTTTCAAGGAAGCTAAGTGGGATGGGCATAAATGTATGAACACTGGCCTAGAAACGGATAACAATAAGCACTATATCATCGAATATCCTTTTTAATTCTACAAGGATTGTGTGCAGCGGGAAACCTCAAATAACTGTGAGAAATATTTAAAAAAACTGGAACATCGGGACGCCTACACAGACGACGTTAGCATAAATACTTTGAAACACCGCTATATTTGCATGGCGGTAACTTTTTTCACACAAGGATTTCGGACTACCTGCGATAGTAATATTTTTAGAACTTAGAACCTACCCGGTGACATAACGCTTGCCTTCATTGGTCATTGATGGCAATTAGCCCATCTTCCTCGGGATGGTTCCAACCTAGGTTTTATGAATAATTGGCCAGTTTAGGAGATATCTGCCCAAGGAATCGTCACTATATACTTTCAACCTGTTTAATAGTTGTTATTCAGTTTAAATCCGAGACAAAAATATGTTTCCTAATAGGGCTAACTGCATAGTAATTATATCTCTCTCTTAATTGAAGAGCTTTGCTTTTGTTGGTGGAGTAATTACCAATGTTCTCTCCTCTCTGCCAGCTCCTTGACCTCTTTATACGACACATGCACCTTCTCCTTGATTCGATCTATGTAGCTTCTTCTTGGTCTTCCTCTGCCTCTCCTGCCTTCAATCTTCCCCTCTACAATGTTTTTAAATTATTCGGCATGTCGTGCCTGAATAAATGGCCAATCATCCCTCCTCTTCTGCTATCTATAATGTCCAATATCTTTCTTTTCTCCTTTACTCTCGACACTACTTCGTGATGTGATACCATTTCCGTCCAACTCATTTCTTCCATCCTTCTCCAGCACCACATCTCAAACGCTTCCAGCCTCTCTCTGTCTCTCTGTATTAGGGTCCATGCCTCGCTTCCATATAGTGCTATACTCCATACGTATGATTTTATAAAACGTTTTCGTATTTTATAAGCATTTTAAATCTATTGTGGTGTCCGATAAAGTATAAAATGCTTCGACTGCTACATTGCAGTAAGCCGCCTTCTTATAGCACATACTTATATATATAATATACTACATACTATATATGTAGTATTTTATATTCATATAAGAATCGCGCCAATCATTTTACTTTTTCAACACATTCCATTGAGCAAATGGATGTCAGCCACTATCTGAGCTGATAAGCAATCCCTTATCACTTGTTTGTGTAACAGCACACCTATGCACCACTCCGTATCAGGCTGATATGCGCGTGGCACCACGTCAACGGAATTATGATCTGAGATACTGTATCTTTCGTGCCGTAGAAAATATATTACATTATAACGCAACTGTCGAACGTTGTACCGAGTTATCTTTACGTTGAAAACTGTTCTGTTATTCACTAATAGGCACGTAAAACGCTAGAAACGCGGTGTATAGGTACACTAAGAACATGCTTATATAGAGAATTACTCCACAATTGACAGAGTAATCGCGTAAAAAGAACTTTTAAAAACACTCTTTTTTTGAAGTCGGTTGAACATGTAGTTTAGTTATGATATGACCGTTGATCGGACATTAGTAAAAGAATAAATCCTCATACTGTAGGTGCAAACAGAATTTCTCGACTCTACAAATTAACCATCAATTCTGTTTGCAGCAGATAGTTATCTATGTACAGGCGAGTTCATATACTATATGCACTGCCATATGCTATATGCACTGCTATATGTACTGCCATATATGAATGGCGATAGCGATTAAAGTGACAAGGTACTAAACTGTACATACATTTATGAACTCGACTGTTCATACAAGTTCATATCAACTAAGGCAAGCATTTGCAAATCGTACATAACTGTAATATAAATATACATAAAGACTGATTTAAGTTTGATAAGAAGGGACGATAACGGATAGTACAGGATCGTTATCGTATCACTTCCCGATGATTGATTTTGTCGCTGCCAAAGAAAATATTTCCTTTGATATGATCGATCGTACGATTCCCCTATCATTTGTACCTAAACGGTACAACCAATAAAATCACTGGTTGCGTAACATTCACATTGTGACTCAATACAGCCTAAACTTAGAGCCGTATTAATAAACTCATCTTGACTGTTAGGCCCGTCACAAGACTCACAAGATACGTCAAAGTAAACGCCAAACCATAGAACACTGTCATTTTGGCGCATCTCGATACGAGCATTAGGGTTGAGATCAGTTTATTAATACGGGTCGTAGTATCCTAGGTTAATGAACATGAGCATGTAGCAAAGTGAAAAAACACTACAATATTAAGTAATAAGCAAGTAACTCTAATATTGTCACAAGTCACCCAGAGGGCCATGGAAAGAGCTATGTTGGGGATTTCTCTTCGCGATCGGGTCCCGAATACCGAAATGTGCAGGAGAACAAGACTGATCGACATAGCTAGAACCATAGCCACTTAGGAAGTGGAAGTGGACGGGCCATATAGGTCCGATGGAACTTGGGGTAGAAGGTTGCTGGAGTGGAGACCGCGAACGGGCTGGAGAAGCGTGGGAAGACACACCGCGAGTTGGACTGACGATTCAGTATGTGTAGCTGGGAAGTATTGAATGCGGAAAACACCAAGACCCTCTAAATGGGCTAAAATAGAAGAGACGTTTACTCAGCATTGGGTAGATCAATGTTGAAGAAGAAGAAGAACCAATATTATCCCAGTATTTACTCCATGTCACAACTCACAGGCAATACGGTTGTACCCAGTACCTATAGAATAGAGAACCAAGTGGTAGTATAAATTACACTCATGGACTCTGTAATTTTGTTTCAATAATAAATGCTTGCTCTATGATCCATGGATACAATACGTCTACGCTAATCTTTGCCGGATGACTTTCCCAGTGTCGAGTGACGACCGAGCCTGAACCATGTCTACAACTTGTAAAACACACGACTTAATTAAAGGCGAAAACCCTAGTTTTGCCTGCCTTAAATAGAACAATTTCAACGAGTTGTTATTATCTCTTCCAAATTTTGGTGAGTTGCGTGTGGAGTAATTCGGAATTTAATTTTCATTAAAATAACGATAAGAAGAATGACCCAAATGAATGAAACCCTTCGAAATTTAACCAACAGGAAACTTCAACACTATATTGTTAAATTTTATTCATTAATCAACAACTACCTATTACCTACTCGTAAATATAATTGAACGTATTATACCCCCAAGTGCAGGGAATATAAACAATTATTTTGTTGCCAAACAATGACATTACGTCGTGCACACCAAATACTTATGTCATTTTACGTCAATTAATATAGGTATACTGCATCAATACGTACCTACTTACGAGTATACTTGTAGGGGCGGCACTTCTAAGCGCAAGCGAAGGATCTGTAATCGATAGTATACCTGAAAGAGCGTGTGTCATGTGGGTCGATTTTAAACCTCCGAAAAAAAAAAGGATTGGAAAGTTTAATATGTGTATCTGTGAATGTGTGTGGATGAACCGATTTGGAGCCGGTATGTTTTTAAAGCTAGCTTAATCGTAATGGTTCTTATTGGCTATCAGGCCGTGTAAGAAAGGTTCAATATTATCAATTTATTTAATAGATATTTCCTAAAGTAAGACCAAGCTAAACAGGAACAAAGAACAGCGGATGATTTTTATCGTAGGCACGTTTTTCACTGTGGGCCTCAGTTTAAAGTGCATCATCATTGTGTTCATCTATTCTAATTATCGTGCTCGCTTCAGGCTTGTAATGGCCGAACCCTATAGTCAAACCCCGGATACATTAATTTGACACATTTTTTATGGGCAAATATCAAAATTTAACCCGAAGTAAGCCTTATCTGCCCGCGGTTTCAAAATAGCTTTCGGCCGTAAGCCGATAACATTATCGCATTTGCGTCAGCCGAATCACCTGAATGTTATCTAGATCCTATTATCGAGTGTCATGTCACCGACCTTTATTTAGACCGTCCTGCTATCGACGTTATCGGTGTACACGGATCTGGTACTATTCCCAATCTTTCTATCTATATACTCGTAGATTAGGTATCTCTAACATGCGGCATTTGTATGTTCCGTAGGTACTTTTATTGTTTCAGTTAACCAGTATTATATTTAGAGCATCTATTATCTGTATCTGATTTTTTGCGGTGGAGTTTAATTATGATATTTTTTTCAGCCTAACAAATTTTGGATTTTGATGATATGATAATACAATAATTTGGTATCTGTCGAGATTGGAGTCGTTTGACTCGTATTCTAGAGCAAATTAACATAAAAAATCGAAGTAAAATCGGCAATTAGAAATGTTATTGAAAGACAGTATTACAGTATACAATTGGTACATATGCAAAGAATTAGTAAAAACCTGCTAGCCTTTTAGAACAATAAAGAAAGAGTTTTTTTTTCATAACATATTGGATACCTGCCTCCGTCCCTGCATATGTTTTCCGTGGGACCGATACCATATTCCCGTGTACAGTAGGGGTTGATTCCAGAGTTTTGGAAACTTTTAGCAAGAAATGGCATGATATTTGAATTTGAAGTTGTTGGTAAACATTACGAAATTGCATAACAAGACTACATGTTATCAAAACGTAAACATTCCGTAACCCATGATTATATTGATCAAATATGTGAAGCGATAAAGTAGACATTAATCAACGCGTTGCAACGTGTTACGCCATGAACATACCTAATTTAAATAACATGTAGAGCACACATTGATATCCAGGAAGACCTAACAACAATGACATTTCCTGGCAACTCATCGTTACGTATTACATATTATATTATATTTACCTGACTGCTAACGCTAACCTTGACTAGTCAAAGAAAGTTTGATGTAATGGCCAATTCAACAAACGTGAATTAAATTAAATTAAGCCTTAATTCGTAAGTTTTCAATTTCTACCCTGGCGTATTAGAAAGTGGCATGACGTGACTGGGACAATAGTGCTTTGTACAACTTCAGGTAAGACGGTAAACGAATCTTAGGGAATTTACTCATTAACTAAGTGCCTTGACAAATTAACTGTTGTTGACCGGCAACTTTGACAAGGTTTAATACATAGATGATCTTCATGTCACAGGGCATGCTATAGCAATTACGAAATATGAAATTATGCAACTAGTGTCGCGGACGAGCGGCCGCGGCTGAGACACGTCCGAGAATCAAATTCAAATGTCAAGGTGAAGGCGACGCGAAAGGAAACGCACGGGTGACGTCACGGCCGCCATCTTGCGCTCGGCTCCGTGCACCGCGCGGTGACGTCACGAGCCGACATAGCGATTCGTAACTTTACTGCGTTGGGAATAAGACTACATGTTTTGGAACAGCACAATCGATGCGAATTTTCATTCATTGGCGCTGAATACGTTTAGAGATTATCTAGAGTAGACAGTGCCGAGAGATTTATTGGGCAATTGTTATTTTTGGTTGTTTACGAAACAGCAGTTTCATTAGACAAAACAGATTACAAAAATAGAAGGGACGATTTATAATTAAAAGTGTGTTTTTTCTGCAAATTCATTCTGGCTCCACCAAATTGCATTTGTATTGTTGATGATGATGATGGTGCATGGGTATTAATATTAAAGCAGTGCGCATAAGTACTTGATTGTGCTTCGTTCCTTCGGTTCCGAGCCGATCTTAATACTTGAGTGAGACCTGCTGCAGACGTCTGCTTATTTTGAAATATAGATTTCATAGATTGAAAATAATGTTTGTTGACAGAATAAGTGTTAACAGTGCGCGAGAAGCCTTTTTTAATAAATGTAACAGAGTGGGTGAAGGCGTAAAATGGAACAGGTGAGGTACGCAAATTAGATAAGAAGAGAACCTTTATCAAACGGCTCAATTGTGATAATGTCGATTGATATAATTTAAAAGGTTAAAGATGGTCCCCTAAGGTATTTTTAAATGGCGACAAGGGTTTCAGTAGCTGCGCTTATAGACCTATCTCTCAAATTTCTTCCAGTTTGCGTCATATTTTGTACCTAGTCGCTTTCACTCGTTACACAATTTTGTATAGCGATTCAGACCTGAAGATGTAGCAACTATGAACAACAGTGATCACTTACTTATGACGATTTTGATCATTACGTTGACTTTACAACGTAACTGTACATAGTAACATTAGTAACAATGTGATTGTTACACAAAGCACTGCAGCATCTGTCCAAAGATGACGTATCGATGATACAGCCAATACAGGATATCCTCTATTGACATGATACACAAACAAACACAATGGTCGGGCTCAATGTCAATTGTATGACTAATTGAAATTGTGTCCAGAGGAAAGCGCGTACCATTTTTTCTAAAAAAATAAAACGTTTTATTACGCATAATTTTAGCTATGTAAAATAATATATGATCTAAAATTGGTGGAGGTTTCATTACAATAATGTAATGAGGCACTTAAAATTAGTTTTGGAGTCCGGTTCTAATTATCGTTCCTCTAGAACTGTGTAACTAGTCATCAACTACATATAATTATTGGTCGTCCTTTTTTGATTGATTTGTCCGAATGACTAATAATTCTTTTGTTGAAAGGTAGACTGGGCAGTTTATCGGCTAATGAACCGACCAAATCGTGGACGCTGCAAGACGGACTTGGATGGCAAAAACAATGTGACAAATATTGACGTGCAAAGGACTGACAACTCACGAGTCACGATAAAAGAACATGATGGATTAACTGACTCATAGCACAAAGCCATAAAAATGTATAAGATGCGGTGCTGTCGTCACGATGCTGAGATCCAGGAGTTACAAGGATTTACCAATGCACAATCGTTTTTTGTATAGATTTTGGAATATATTTATTGTACTTAATTGCTGTTAAAAGGTCACATATGCTACTTCGCCCATACAAGAATCAAAAGGAATTCGCTTTATGTGCTTCCATGCGAAGAACGTGAGAAAGAATTTAGTTTGTAAGGCATTATAAGTAGTTATTGGGTTCATGATCGCGGTACTCCACCGACTTTATCACATTATCAGGCCTCTTAAGCCAGTGGATACAACAGGTCTGATAGGTCAGGTCAGGTATGATACTGATCGAAAGTAAGGTACTTAATAATTATGAGGAAATAAAGTTTATTGATAATAAATCGATTTGACGTCTTTCAGCTGACAATGACAGTGACGATGATAATGCATAATGCGATTCTCATCAATAAATCATTTGAATCGAAATTATCGAACATTAACTTGTGTATAATTACAAATCTGACTGCGATATGCATATACTAATTTGCACCGAACTTTTAAAATTCAAGAACATTATATGGGCCGTAAGTTTATCATGGCTTTTACATAGATACTGGGTGAATAAAACAAAAAAAAAACGGGCCAGCCACAATCAGCCTATAGAATCCACGCAATCTCGCAACAAAGTCGGAGCGGGTCAGCAACGTGTCGGAAGATCCCACAAGCGTGACTTAACGCGAACCATTTCAATGGGCCGATCTAAATGATTTCTCACGTCACGCAAGCCTTGATTGCGTTAAATGTTACGCCGTTCCCTAGCCCATTGTGAGAAGCGATCCAAGTGGAAACACTACCAATTAACAGCCGAAATGAACCAGGTTAACTTCTCCTGACGCTTTAGCACTATTAGGAACTGGAATGTTGCCTCATCAATTTTGTGGTGTAACGCCAAGTTCCCAATTACTCGGCTCCACTGGAATAGTAGGTACTATCCTCCCAAAAATCGGCGGGAAGAACGTACATGTATTGTATAATGTCTAAATTCCAGAAAAAGAAAGCCAGGTAATAGCTGGTAGACGTACTATCCATCCTTTTGGTGTAGAGTTGATAGGGAAGAACACCATTCGTCCCTCGTGATTGTTTTTCCGATTATTACACAAAAAAATTGACTTGCGCACGGTTTGTTATCATTGCGGAATTAACGCTAGCAGAAATAAATCTTAGGTATTTACTTTATCTCGAGCTTGCATCATTTGCGCGTCAGTTTATTGATGTTCGTTAACCAGTCAACCTTTATTATAATGTCATTTCGCAGCCAGATTGCTACTTATCAGATTAATGGACACTTAAAAGTCACATGAATTCTAGAAAACCTTGTTTATTAACCTCATAATACGTAAGTAAACTGAGATAAAAAAAACCACGGTTATTAGGCGTTCATAGGCCTGTAATCTTTCTGGTGTTAGAATGGTTAAAAGTGTTGGTTTTTTCAAGTGAGAAACAGAAGAAATGTAATGTTAGGTTAGTTAGGAAGTGGGGTGGAACAGGCGGCGGCGGTGCCATAAACGTGGGAAGGTTCTCACAGACTGGGTACTATTGGCTATCTCTCAGGACACTTTTTGTATGACGAAACCTGTTCGTATTTGCGTATCGCGTACCGCAACCTGATGTAATTCAATCATCATCAGTAACGATGCAAATTTATACCTCAGCTCACATAAAACTTGTTATAAAACGGTTACGCTTGGCTATATTTGAATTTAATAATGTGTTCTATAAAATCGAATGGGAAAACCTGTTTTAAAGATTTTATGCACGTAAGTCTGAATATGGAAAAACATTTTAAAAAATACGGCTGTTGGTCAATTAGTAAAACATGAACAGTAATGAAAAGAAAATTCGTCGGTTATTTAATTTGAAAAAATCAGGTCAACAGTTCATGGCGAGTTGTAAAATTCAAACGACCCCTTGATTAAAATGCTCGTTTAACTTCGGAGAGGGCGTTGATGGTTAGAAATGTAAATTATTATCAACAATAGGTATGTTATGTTAGCTAGCTGGTCAAGTGTATACGCCCGAGGGGCAAAACTCTTAGGGATAGGTCCCGTCAAATAGCGAACCCTCAACATAGTGGCAAAGTTGTAGGTAAGGTTAAAAGCCTGCTTGGCTTTCATATGTCTAGTCTTTGTAAAGTTTGATTGACAAATTTTTACTCTAATAATAAATCATACAAGACTGCCCTTAATTATCTTTCCTTTTTTAAATAACATTGATACCGAAACACAACGGATGCATTTTACCGCCTTATTATTTCTAGTACTGCTTATAATGAGATTTCTACACGACGACCAATTCCGATTTGTACGCTGCCCAAATACAGTCATTTTACCGCTCAATAATTTATATGCAACTACAGTTTCAAATCAATGCCTATCTCAATTGCACTGCCCATTTTTCGTCTTTACAAACGTTAACAATGTTTTCGAGTTCCTTATGGCATTTGTGGTGGGAGGAGGTAAATGTCGGCATTCAAATTCAGCATTAGTAAAGTAGTTCGGTGATTTGAATTCGAACCACGTTGCTCGCACGCGGGGTTCGCACAAAAACTTAATTTAACCTTTGCTTTGGTAGTTTTTAGACTTGCAGCAGCGACGTGATCTATCGACGGACCGCGATAGCGGTCGACCTTCGCGCGGCCAGTTTCGGACAAAGCAAACGTCTTTATTTGGCGAGGAATAAAAAAATAAAGGATCGTGACCGCGGAACGTGACGTTATGCCACGCACGATGTTAACGTTACGAAAAGTTTTAATGTTCGTACGTGTTTACAGTTTACGGCCAGCCGGATTTGGTTAGCTATTAATGCGCTTGTTACAGCTTCCACTGATTAGTATATCTAACTATCCTTACGTGAACGTCGTTGTGTTCGCGTTTATAATAATTGTAATTGTAATGTCTATGGAAATTAGGAAAGCCAATTGAATTTTAAGCGCCAAAAATATATATTAAACTTCAAAACTATTGGTCCAGTGATGAGAGAAGAAAAGAATAATGACTCAGCAAAATAAGGCTTTCGTCGGATTTGAGCCTAAGTTATAAGAGCTGGTCGAAGGAAAAACGGATTTTGAGGCGCCAATATCCTGTTTTCAAAAGACATCATACTCGCGAGTCTTTAAATGTATCATTTGATTTAATAAGTACCGATATAAATGTTCCCCTGATCCGCAGTAAAAAAACGGAAACTATCTAGGTATATCATGTCAGCTGAAAGACGTCAACTGCTGGACATAGGCCCTCCCGAAGCCTTCTCCACTCAGACCGGTCTTGTGCTTTTCGCATCCACCGGTCCTAGGTATACCTAGGACCGGTGGAAATATTATAAAAATATTATAAAAAGAGAGAGCGCATTTTGTACGTTTGTATGTGTGTGGAGGGTGATCTCTGGAAGGAACCAACTATTTCAAAAAAACTTTCTCCAGTTGAATGGTAGGTAAGTACATTATTCGAGATAGACGTGAACTTTATTCAACCCGGATGAGCCGGGCAGCTAATTTCTGTAAAACTAGAGTGATTATATAACCCGCGCTTCTTATAACGTAAACCACGTGAGGACGGGAAAAGAAGCAATTCGCGATAATAAATAGAAAGAAAGAAAGGGCTCGCGCCAACAAACCAGGCTTCCTCCTTTACCTGCAACAAAAAATCTGGGATAAGCGAAACATAAGATTATAACGAACAATTAGGAGTCTAAAAGTAATTCGCACGCAGTATTAAGTAAAGATTTTTGACAAATCTATGACTTAAAGATTAATAGCAGAAACGTTCAAGTTAAGCGGATTAATAGTAATACAATGTATCTAGTTAGAATTACACATGATATGGGATATAATTAATAGAATAGTACTTAGCTATTAACAAATCTATAATCCTCAGCATAATCTCAAGCCTAACCTGAGAACATTGTTCGTCTCTACAAAAGAAAGATACAAAGACGCATTAAGAGTAAGGAGCGCGTGGGAGTTGACAGAAAGTCCATTACTGGGTCGGATCACATATTAAATCCCGCCAATCCCTTAAGACGATAGCCCAGCTAATTACCTGCTCAACAATATCCAGCAAGGTCAGTCTACGGTTATCCTTTCATCGAGATAAAATAATTTAACACGCCTCGAAACAAAAGGTGTCGAAATCTGGGTGGTCTTGCAATCTAGAGCCGCCGGCCCAAAAAGTTAACAGTTAGGTAGTCTTGAACGGTACTGCCGGTTTGGGCCAGTTTCATTTTAACAATGGCTAAAGCGTTAAAACGATACACGAGACAAGACGATCATTTAGCTTTTACTTTTATTGTTAAAAACACCATTTTTGTTTGTAAACGTGTTACGTTATCGGCATTTATGACTTCAAATAAGTTGGAACATGTTAACGGTGAAGTTTTTATTTCGGGACAAGGTGTGACTTTACATTTTTTGATCTTAAGTCTCTGTGAGAGCCGGGTCGGGTGACATTTCTTGCGGATGTTCGTGAGTTGGTACCGTTATCTGAATTATTTACGTCTGCTATGTTAGAACTGGAACCAGTAACCGTTTGGCGACGTTTTTTACTATTGTCTGAAACTATTCAAGGTTATTTAGCCTCTTTAAATATAAATATATTTCCAATTTTACCTAAAGCTTTCGTGACAACCATACCACCATTTACGGTAAACTTTGATAATTTTATTAAAGTTTTACCTATTATTAATATATTTAATAGGGGATTAGTTTTCTCCAATGGCGTGTCTGAAACCGCACTCAATTCAGAAGATCCGGGGAAAAGAAACCCAGTAGATAGCTGAACAATTATAAGTCTGCGGGCGATCCCATCGCGTGCGAGCGCGCCTCGCGTGCGGCACGTCACTGTCGCATTTCTACCCACGGACCGCGCTCATTATTCAACCATGATAAGCCTTGCATTAACTGTGTTATGCAAAACTACGGTTATACACTTCCTTGGATAAATTATTTAAGATCCTATACTACGAGTACGTCTTCAAACTATTAAGTGAACATCTTTTGTCTACAGCAACGGTTACGATGTAATATTCGAAGGGAATTAGGACAGGCTTTAGACTTTAGATTTTGTAGATGATGAGCGCGTTAGTTACAAAGGTACTTTAAAAACATATAGATTTATAAAATGTTGGAGTTATGAAAAAAAAACCACATTTCAACAAATATCCTGTCGATACTATGTTATTTTATTTTCAATGTAAACATACCACGACAATATACACATTTCAAATCAATAGGATTATTTTAAAATGGTTCAATTGAATATTAACCAATCTTTGGATATGGCTGCCTATGACTATATTAATCCTATTATTTTATATTCTCCTCGGCTTCATTTCTTGCTTACTTTTATTTAGACATTAATAAAGCTCGACCGAATCATGTGAATCATGTCATCAAGGTCAGATCCTAGTCACGACTCACGAGGGTTCATCTGGTCTAAATATAGCACAGTCAATTAAGCATACAATGGGGATAAAAAGGTTAAATGATATGACATTCAAGGGGGATAAACAGATTGACAATTCTAAGAACATCTGTTTATTTTATTCGCGTTATCTACTTAAATGATTTCCTGGATATAGTAATTACCTAAACTTGAGTGATTCATCACTAGATATTGAGCTAGTATTACTTGCTGATCAGAAGTTTCAAGAACTATTAAGGAGGACATTTCTCCTCATAAATATAAATAAAAACACCAGGCTCAACCTTAAGTCCAACGTCGTGCTCAAATGTAATAATAGGTAATAATCAGCCCAGAGAGCCGCAAGTAACAACACAGCCGAACCCTTATTTAACTTCTCTTTATAAGTTATTTCTGCAACTGCTTTTGTGGTGTTTCTCAAACCTAAATGCCAAGTTCGAATCGACTTCACCGAAATAATATTATATTCTCCTCTCAAAAGCCGTATTAATTGAACTTTGTCCACGCGAGGGCTTAGAAATTCCAAATTTTCATTTTCCCGAAAGCTTTAATTGTTACGGTTGGAATTATTAAAATTCTGGTTTTTAGACAATTCGGATTTATAACACGGGAATTATGTACAGTAAAATATTGTCCTCTCGAACTTATATCATTGAGGCACAGAAGACGCTGTGATAAAGGCATAGTTTGGCCTGACGCCTTCTATTCACTTCCATCAAAACATTCACTACACAAGGTCTCAAATTTTCGAAGAGTTTACAGTAGTTTCAACCTTTTTTTGGCAACAGACAATGAAAACATGTATGCATGTATTTTTATGTTTATATGTTCTAATTTGTTAATGTCTTATAAATAAATAAATATATTGAATAAATTGGAAAAATCCTCAACAAACACGTTGAAACAAACAATCGAGGTAGGCTCCAAATACCGCCTAGTTTCAAAGACATCCTATTTGAAGGTACCTCTTGATCTTCGCTATCGCTCAAAGGTCAGAATTATTCACGTTAGAGAATTCCACCAGCGCTCTTCAGTCACACGTGTATCCGAGGGGACGGCAATGCCGTGCCCGGCGGCATTACTTCGCGGCACGCGAGCAAATTAGCCGGTGGCGTGGTGGCCGTCACGCGACCATTAGAAAGCGTGGTGGACATGCATCACGGCTGGGAAGCGACATGAGCTAGGAACAGACGTGACACGGAGACTGAATAACTTTAAGAATAATTTTGAGGCGTATTTTTGATTGAGGATTATGAACACGATGGGGCTGACGATGCTTTCAAGCCCTTATCGTTAACTTTGCTTCAAAGACTTTAAAATCGGGGAACTACGCAGTCTACCAGTGACGTGATTGATTCAAAAACGAAACGAATAGAAACGCTAGTTATCGTAGTGCATCTTGGCAGGCCCCTCTGAACGTTAATAAAATTCATTCAGATTTAATCATAGATAATTAAGGATAGTCACTTATTGACACTCATTATATGAATCTAGGGATATTATACTCGAGTACGGTTCTGAAGTAACAAAAGTGTTTTATTGACAGGATATATAGGGTTTAATGGTACATGATTCCTTATGTCACTCCTGCACTCCTTCGCGAGTTAGACTGTCGAGTGTTTGGTGAATTACTGCTTCATCTTATGACCGTCCATCTTGTCTGTACTATTTAATCAATCCAAGTTTTCGGATGTAACGTCATATGTGCTGACTTTTAACCTTTCACTGGAACCAGGACCGCATTGTATATTTAAATTGTACATCATGCGTAGGTTGACGCCTTCGTGTATAGTTTTCGTACCAGTACTGTAGAAGAATACCAAAGGTCAAAGAAGACTGTAATATGTCTTTAATTGTCAAGCGAAACAAATATAATGGTGTAAAAAATAGACTTCATGTTCACAGTTCTCCAACATTATAAGGATTCTCAAACAATGGCCATTGTTTAAAAAAGGAACAGTTTACGTCTTTATTAAAAATAACCAGAACAACTGTACTGCAAATACGGATTTTATATAAGAATATCCGTTTTGTGAATAATTAATTTCTTCAATCGTGTGTTTTTTTTTTAAGTTTGTTATATAACTCGTCCAATCAGTGACTGTAAGAGTTTTGCTGCATTTATCTGGTTTTGATCATTAATGGGGGATGAAGACCAACTGACAAAACTAATATGAGGATGAAGGCTGATTTTATCATTGATATTAAAATGGGTTTTATTTTAACCTGTATCGTTTTAGAATGCATGAGGAAGATCTAAAGTAAGGAAGAGAACATCTTCGAATTAATAATCGTATAGGTACCATCACAAATAAGGTTATATACTAGTTCCAAATAAAATAAGTATCATTAAAACTTATACATATAAACAACATACATCACGAAGTAATGAAAACTACTCCCACCTAATCACCATTTGCGATGTTTCCACGTCTAATGTTCAGCTAGCACGGAACGGAACACGTCGCAAGATGAACTGTGTGAACCGTTCCGTGCGCCGAGGCCATCAGCGCGCGAGCTTCCTGGAAACTTGCATGTCCGAGGGCGTTCCCTGGGGAGACGTGGTTTTGTGAGTTTCACGTTGTGTTAGTTACTTAACGCTTGCGGTACGAGTATATGACGTCCCTGTAGAATTATTAAAAGCTTTAATTTTAACTTCACTTCTTTTATAGTTTGGGTTAGATCTGTGAAGCCAATTTTGATCCTGTTCCATTTATCTACATGGAATGAAAGGACGAACTTTAGTATCGTCTGGTCCAAGAATTCACAGACATAGAACATCAATTACCTATTAGAGTCTGGCCATCGAAACGTGATACTGAAAATGACCGCGAAATTTAAAAAATGTAGCTATAGTATGTCTGAATGAGCTACAATTAAACAATGTTGATGCTTTTGTCATTAAGTATTAAGTTATAAGTTAATGACAAAAGCATTACAATTGTTTAATTCTAGCTCATTCAGACATACTATAGCTACATTTTTAAATTTCGCGGTCATTTTCAGTATCACGTTTCGATGGCCAGACTCTAGGTACACGGTGTAACATTGTTTTTATATCGATACTCCTGAAACTTTAAACATCAAGTTTGCGTCAAATCCGGTGGTTCTGATTTTTTGCAGACCTGTTTATGCTGTGTCGGCCCAATGAATAATCCAAGTTTGTGAGCTCGAGCGCCGAACGCAATTTTGTCAAAAATTGAAAAGTTAGTCAAAGGGTCAGAAAAATGACCGATCGACCGCCCATGACATCCTCAAACATCTCATCATCAAACGTCACGTACTCACGTGCACCAAGAATAAAATCTAGTTTAAGTCTTAAGTAGGTACGGTTTAACTGTGTCAAAATGTACGCAACCACCAAACTTGTTTCAGCTTAACGGCTGAAACCAGATTTGAGATGTTGATGCAAACCAGGTTAAGAATTAAGAGGTTAAGGCTGTATCATAATAAACTCATCTTGGCGGTGAAACCCGTCACAAGAAACGCCAAAGTAAACGTCAAGCCATAGAAAACTGTCATTTTGGACGCACCTAAGACGGGATTACAGTTGAGATCAGTTTATTAATTCATCGAGATGACTACGTTAAATTGCTCTGAACACTCGATAACTGCGCTGTAGGGCATCTAAGTACCTACAGTGGACTACAAATAGGTACTTATCCACTTTTGAACCTTATCACAATGCAATATTGTAGTCGACTACCTGTAAAAAACCCAAGCCCAAATATGAAAGGTTTGACAGTTCAGAAATATTTCATTTTCAGTGCAACAACTTTTACTTGAACATGATTAATGTATCATGTGCGTTTAACCTACAAATGGATTCAATTAATCAGGGCTAATGGATCAGGGTGGTCAAATATGTACTTAAAAATTGTACCACCACCCAAAACAAGGTTGCCCTCCAAAAAAAAGTCAAGCTGTCCAACTATTTGCTTATTAGACTATTGAAAATGTCTTCAATACGTACTTTACCGTCGAAAATCACATAATTAGCTCATTCATAGTAACAGTCTCACGCATTTTAAGATCAGATCGACTTATACGAATGTTTCCTAAAAAGACCCCGTGACCTCTTGGAAAGCGTACAATCTCATCCCGTGTAACTTCGGGGCGCGACCGGGGAGCCACGTTTCTGAGGTGCACGTGTGCCGAGGATCTCGAGACTCCGGCGACCTCCTTTGTGACATTGCTTATTCAAGCGATATTTGAAAACGATCACGTGTCGATTGTGATTGAAAAATTAAGGTTTTATTCTATTTATATGGAGGGATTACAAAATCCGGGGTAAGTAACAGAATATGTAATAACAGAATGGTCATTACATTGAGTTTAATAATGAACGAAACGTGTAGGTTAACGATAAATCTCATAACGTATAATGCACTGTCATGTGGACATAACTAAACGTAAATAATACGTAAATAATCATAAGGCCCTCTTGTATCATACAATAGCTCTTATTGTTAGTGTAAGCTCAAATTTTTTGTTTAACAATATAACTTTATTGTAAGTATTTTGGGCACTGTTTGTCTTTTTTTTATACTAGTTCCAGTGCAATTTGTACATCTCATAATGTAATGACTGTTTGATGCCATAATAAAATAAATAAATAAATAAAAATAACCACTTTTCACAAAACGATAAAATGATATAATATTCGGATTATCTAATAAATAACCAAATCACATAACATAACACACATTTAATGTAAAACGAAAAACAATGTGATTTTTTTATAAAAATAGGCCAGAATAGGCGTATGTGACTCAAAATTAATTGATTATATTGTATGATTATTATTTTTAGTATTTTTATGTATTACAAAAAAATAAATTAGTCAAAATGAAAGTTACACCATCCATACAACATTATCCTATACTAAATATTAAACGAGCAATATAATAGAGCAAATATAAGAGTTTGCGGGTGGTAGGGCCTTGTGCAGGGTCCGTCCGGATCGCCACCACCATCTTATCCATTAACCTCCCGCCAAACAGCACTGTTCGCATTTTTGTGTTCCGGTTTGGGGATAAGACAGCCGGTGTAATTAATGACTAGCATAGAGGCATTCCATTTTTGTCCTCAGGGTTGGCAACGCATTTGCAGTCTTAGGCTTGCAGTCTTGTGAATGCGAAGGTCTATGGGTCACAGATTCCACTTACCATCAGGTGGCCTCTGGGCTCGTTTGCCTTCTCCATGCCATCAAAAAAAAAGTATGTTTGTAGTTATATGTAATGAATCACGTTCTCGAAAACGATTTCGATGAAATTTGCAATGATATACGGGGCGGGGGAGAAAAACCGATCGTCATGGCACTCATATTTATTGATGACTTGATGAGCGCAGTCACCAATCACGTATGCACTTGGCGTTGCATATTCGCGTATATGGAATTTGACAGATAGTCGCAATATGTGTGTGCAGTTATGAAATCATTGGCACTAAATGTCTGTTTGACAAATAAAGCCAAAAGCAAACAAGCGTTACCGCGTCACTGTCGGTATTTTGACTCGCATCAAAGGACAAATCTGGGGTACTAGTGAAGTCTTCTGAAGATCAAGTGAAAAAGGGTTCAAGTCTAGTATACTCCGTTCATGTATATACCCTTTTTTCATCATCATCATTATCAGCCGCAAGACGTCCACTGCTGGACAAAGGCCTTCCCCAAGGTTTTCCACAACGCAACGATCGGTCCTCTGGTGCTGTCATCCAGCGGTTTCCCGCGACCTTTATCAGATCGTCAGTCCACCTTGTGGAAGGTCTGCCAACACTTCGTCTCCCGGTTCGCGGTCGCCACTCTAGAACCTTTCCGCTCCAACGGCCATCAGTTCTACGAGCAATGTGCCCCGCCCACTGCCACTTAAGGTTTGCAATCCGGTGAGCTTAGCGTTCGGTAAGCTACGCACTATCTTCTCGTCCCAAATACCACAGTGCCTCAAGACAAAAGTCTTTGATCTGTGTGTGTTGCCAGTGATGTCGTATGGATCCGAGACATGGTCGCTTACAATGGGCCTCATAAGAAGGCCCAAGGTCACTCAAAGGGCGATGGAAAGAGCTATGCTGGGTGCCTGGGTGTCTCCTTGCGAGATCGAATCAGGAATGAGGAGATTCGCAGGAGAACTAAAGTAACCGATATAGCTCACCGGATTACCCTTTTTTATTACCATAATAATTTAACATTTTCAATGAATTGGGACAATGCAACGGTAGTTGTACTGAGTGAAGTAGTCAGCAATATTATTTCGGACCGTAAGATTTTTGGCATGTTTTCCTGCTGAACTACGCATGTTATTTGATATTATATTTAATTTAATATTTGTAGCTTTATATAATGCTAGACTAAGTAGTACCATTGTAATATGAATTAATGACTTTTATATTTATCTTTTACTTCGTAACATGTAACTGGCATTTAAATAATCAAATTCCACCGCAAATTTGACGCCAATTCAGCGTGCGAACAAATTAACCAACGGGTTCAATTGGTTACTGGTACCATCGTAAAACATTTGTCAAACTGTTGCCGATACACAAACACAAATGTGCAACCTCAAGTGAAGTGCCATCAATGGAAGGGCGTTACTCCTGTTGCCTATTGCTCCTTCAATTCCATTATTTCCAACCTCATTATACTACAAGCCGATTTAATCTGACATTTCGTGTCTCACCCGTGCCGTGATGGAAGCACTTATAACGCGAACTTTCCGCCATCGATCTCGTGCCGTCGCCACACTATTGGGGTTACTCCTTAAAAATTAATTCATTAGTGCTATTGCCAGAAACAAGGCCAGCTATTTTGCTGCTAGGGTCCCCTGTGGCCCTCATTCGTACAAATTTACAATGGGCACAAACACAAAAAGCTTTAAAATGGGTATTTAGGAGCTTGTTAGCAAGGATATCAAAAATATCGATGTAAGTTTAATAGCTTTTAAACTGGTCGGGTTTGGTAATGACTTAAAACTTGTAAATAAAATCAAGGACAGGTATTTTAAGTTAAGAGTTACACGTCACGCAGTTATAAAACACTTAAAATAGAATTAATAGTTGACTACAGCGTGTTCAGTCGTTTACCTATGTTTTGTAGAATTCATTTGTTTTTACAGATAGAGCTCTAATATAAGATGTCTATACAGGATGATTGTAAACTCTGGGCTGAAATTATAAAATCTACCTCATACAAAGAGATTTTATAACTCTTTAAAAACTAAGCTATTTTTATTATCATCATTTGAGTGAGGGGCTCATTTTTAACACTGTAAGCTTTTTAGTCTCTAAAGTCGTGATGCATGTGTTTTTGTTGATAAGCCAATGTTTGTTTATTTCTACGTCCAAAGTTGGAGAACAAAAGAAGTCAATACTTATATTTAAATGCGAGTTCATTTCACACGCTCCCGTGCCATGTAGAGGGTGTTTACATTACGTTACTATCACCCCGACCACAATTAGTCAGGCGTACTCGTCAGCTCGTCACGCTGTGACATGACGTGACACACTATATTTATCCTAGTTACCGTGTTTCGTGGCCTCCGCAGGGTTGCTCCTCGTGCAAGTTATCTCTTACACAACGTTCGCGAGGTTTATCACTCTTAATGATAACTAGACATTGTACGTTTGTTGATAAGACACGTCGCAAACGCTATTGAAATCGACATTGCGTTGCATTCGTCATTGTCATAATTGTTGTAGACCAAATAACATTCCTTCATAAATAATGTTTAACGTATTTTGTAAAGGTTCAATCTCGACAACTTAATATTATTAACAACTAAAAAAAAAAGGGTATATATCTAATTTTAATCAATAATTAACTTAAGAGTTTTCTGCACCAGTCATCATATTATTTCAATTGCATGTGGTAATAATGTAAGTAATATGATATTAAATGATTGACAAACTATCATAACTATATTTGTCCCCGATCTTAATAGGCATTGGAATTAAAGGCAAACTAGCAGATGGGATACAAATACAAGATAGAAAGCAGTTGCGAATCATCATTATCATCATCATTATCATCATCATCATCATCATCATCATCATTATCATCAGCCTATATTAGTCCACTGCAGGACATCATCCAGCTCTTGCCAGCCACCTTGCGTACATCGTCGCTCCATCTAGTCTGAGGGCGTCCTACACTATTACCAATTCGCGGTCTGCACTCAAGAATACGCGAGCCGCGTATACACACATCAGCAATTTAGAAAATACCTACTCTCAAAAGCCACGTTTACAGGAGGACAAAGCGCTAAGGTTTTTTTTTAAGATTGTTAAATATCATGTATTTGTCAATGTTCACAAAGATGCACTTACGCTAACGCAAGACCGCTTAATAGCAATTCTTATAGAGCATGCTATAATCCTATCCCGGGCTTTTCACATCCGTTTCAAGTACAGCAGCAACCCTGGCTCCGGGTGATAACTCGGCGCGATAGTCGTGACCCGGGGTCGGGTGGAATTTTCCACTGTCAACACTTACGCCACCTGGTGAGTGCTCTATTTGAAGAAAAGCGACCTTTTCCACGTTACATTAACTTATTGATTCCACTGACCGTGGGAGTCGTGACGTGGACGAGTAAAATACGGCCACGTAGTTGTCAATTAGTAAGATAGGTACCTACGTAACTGAGGTAGCTTATAATTTATAACACGTTCACTGCCCCAACTAGCAAATGTATGCGATTTGAGGTCGCGATTTCACGTCGTTGGCGCCGAATATGTTTATACAACATAAGTTTATGTTAAGGCAGACAGGAGTGTTGTAAATAGACTGATTAAGCTACTATTTATGTTAGGGCTCCGCTAGATATTTTTTGAAGAAGGTGCTAAGATGGCAGTTAGAACGCTCAAAGTTTTTAACGATAACTAAAAATATAGAAGTTGATTTAAAAAAAAATACAGACGTATTCATCTTCAGAATCAACTACAATCAAGCAAATGTATTCCTGGGCCATTGTAAGAATGTCAAAGTTATGTAATCACTAATCAATCAAATTAAGAAACTTTTTGGATTTGACTTTCTGTGTCACTTTGACATAGTCCATAGTGGCCTAGGAATCGATTTGTTTGCCTCTACCACCACCTTAAATGGACTCTGTTGGATCTACTCATGGTAAACTGATAGTAAGAGCATGACAGAAAAAAGATTGGCCTATACATATAAGTCGTAGGGCTCATCAACAAACTACCAGCGACTGTGCTAATAACAAAGCTGCCCTTGACAGTGGCGACATCTCGGGGCCATTGTCCTACTCCATGGTTAGCAGACAAAGACAATAGGATGACGAATGGCGTCCGGCGCCTTAACTAGAGTTACAGGGTGATCACCCTTTTGTCATGAAGGACATTTTCAGCGCTGAATCTATAATATATTCCAAGATAGAAATTTAACACGCTATATTTAGTAAACATAAAACTTTTTTTTATACCTATTTGATATGTTGTTTTAAAACAAAATAATGATTGACAGACGTAAGTAGGTACTTATGTATTTTATTTACGCCTTTTTTTTTTAATAAATTAAGTAAAACTCCTGCCAGGGTGGGCCTTTTTTCCTCTTCATTTAAGCCCATCTTACTACTTATATCGTATTTTTCCAAGGTTCCGTACCTAAATGGTGATTTTCATTGGCATGGCGAAGGTAAACGCGCACAAAAGCCATCTGATGGTAAGAGGCCACTGAGGCACATGAAAATTTAAAATCCCAAGACTTGTAGTCTTAACACTGCCAACGCACTGAATGGTTTAAAGCCGTTATAGTATTACGCACGCTATTGGTAAACAAACCAACGCATATTTACTTAATCGCTGTACGAATTAAATCGGGGGCAACATATCTACAACCGTTACTAAAACATCCGAGAGCTACTTTAAGCCTAATGTTGAAACAACACGAAAGAAGCTATTCTTAATTGATTTTAAATGAGATGACGAACTATTAACAATATTTATATTTAAATGGAGTTTCAGGCCGTAAAAGCAATACAGTTTTATCAAACCAGCCACCTCTATTCCTTTCTGTTTTAAATTTGGCAAGTCTTGTCTTGACAGTTCAAAATGCAACCACAGATAACTTATTATTAAAAAGGTTGCAGAATACACTGCTGTATCAAATGAGACTCTTTAGCGGTAAAGAAAACATTCCTATCTTCTGACCCAGATAAAACTTGACTTGAACACTATGACTATGAAAATGACTGAACAAAACAAACATAACCGGGTTTCTGCAAACCGCGTCATCGCAGTGCGACTATTCGAGTTCCTCCACCGGGTTATGACAAGCTGACTTATCGACTATCGAGTTACTGTTTGGATTAAGAAAGTTGGCAACAATCGGTTGACGTCATCGTGACGTCAGCAACGCCCGTAGGCGGGGGTACGCCTAACAAAGTTCAAAACATTGATTGATATCCAGATTCGAACCAAAACTTTCCATCTAATGTTGTTAACGGTGTTAAGACGTCATTTAATCCATCTAATAAAAACTATCAGTAAGTTACAATAAACTTGCAACCTACATTTTTTTTTACATATTTTCCCGTCGGTCTTCGACTTGGCAATAGTCAACGTAATTAAGCGAACTCTTAGTTTCAGTAACAATAAAGAAAGACATTTCAGTAATCATACGACACAAATGTACAAAAATAGAAGAAAATAATGAAGACAACAGGAATAGCACGGAATGTGTGTCCTCGCTCGGCAATGAAACCGACACTGCTCAATAAACTTCTTAGGTGTCACCTACCGCGTTGATTTTCAACCAGTTTGCAAATTTTATTAATTTAGTTCAGGCCTTAACCAATATCCACTTAATATAATAAAATAGAATAATTGAAAACCCCAGAAATAAAAGCGAAAGGTAACAACTTCTGAACGGCTCAACCGAAATATTCTCGGTTAAATACCAACTCGACAAAAACAGACAAACAGCATTTCTCAGTACAGTCAACGTTGAAAAGCTTTGGCTATTGATATGCTGTTTCAGGGCTTTTCAACGATTCTCGATTTCTCTCGGACTTGGCATTTCGCCAATCAGTGTTGTCCTACAGTTCCTACGCTTCACGTCTCTTCAAATTACGCGAGTGAGCTACAAATTTGCCTACTCCAGTTAAACGCTAATTTATTATTAAATTTGAATTTTAGAAGTCAGGATCGGGCAGCAACTCATTCGTCGGAAAAATGGGCCTCTGATCCATCATAGAACTGTGTTACAGTGACATTTAGTTTGACACTTCTTACGATTTGATTTATAACATCACTGTGACTCCATCTTATTCAGGGTCAGGATTGCATTTTCCATGAAATGGGACCGTTACTGGTTAGAAGTTGACGGTTGTTGGATCACCCACTCTTAAGCACAAGCAGTTTTAACAATTATTACTTTGCGGGAAGGTCGGGGTGGGTGCAATCTATTTTACCTTTCGCGGTTCTACTTATTCAATCTTTTTAACATCCCCCTCGAGAAGAATTGCTTTATTGTTGTGAGTGTTGAGGGCAGCGGCATCGTACTCTTAACTCTTAATCTTAATCTTACTATAAAAACATTGCTTGTTGAATTGTACGAAATCTTACTATAAAAACATTGCTTGTTGAATTGTACGAATTAGAGCCTACATATATTTACTGAAACAAAACTCGCTATTCAGCTACACACAATCTCAAAAGCAAAGGATCATATCATCTAAGTCACAAGCTACGTACGAGCAATTTTAATCGATCACTCTGTTGATATTTACTTGTTATATCTAGCGTCCAGACCACCTACGTACACATGCAACATGAATCACCGTCCAGAAATACTCGCGGTGCAAAAGGCGCCGGCGCAGTCGTCTCCGTCGCAATGCCAATGCAAACAGTAACACAATTGTACACTAATTCATTTATTTATTTATGTATGGCATATGAAGAGATACTTTATGACCAAACAGATACGTTACACGATTTTAGGTATTGTTTAGCATCTGCATCACTCGAGAGGAACTTGAAGTCTTCGGGTAGCCCTTTGCACGGTGTAATCGGGCGCTCCAGCATGATGTGTCGTACAGTCTGTTTTGGATGCTCGCAAGCGCAATGAATCAAGCTCGACAAATAGGAAAGGACGAACCGTCAGGAAAGAAACGTAAGAAAGTACCCATACATGTGTTTTTACATGTTTTGTAATATTTGGACATCGTTGAACGGAAGGGAAGGGCGATGAGTAAAAATTTTTTGACGGAACACAGGATAACATAATGGCCTGACCTACAAAAACATGAACCAATAATCAGGTGTTAGTTCCAATCTGAAGAGCCAAGATTGGATCAAGTGTTGATCCTTGGAGGAACCCAGTTGAAAACTGTATCTCTCGTGGTCACGGTGATGATGATATAATTAATAATACAATGACTAAACCACTAGTAATAAAATACATAAATATAAGTGTTGTAATCATTCATAATTTAAAAGTTGTATCCTCGTTAACTAAATCCACAAATTGTGTATAAACCATTATATTATATATACTACTTTGTCAAACACCTGCGAATTCGGTTCTAAGAATGAGCCACAGGTGGGCAAACACTTGGTGAATTTTTTTTAAAAGCCAAAATGGACAGACGAAATTACGAGTATATGACTGTTAAATTGCCAGCGTTACTTTTGGGACTTTACATAAACCTGGACAGTTGAACACGTGTTTAGTAAATATGAACAAAAAGCATTTCATGGAAATAGAGCGAAATATTAATAATAATTTAAACGTGTTTAGAAAATAGTCAACACTAAAAGTTAAGTCATCGTCATTGTAACGTCACATCAGAACGTTTTCATGGAAATAGAGCGAAATATTAATAATAATTTAAACGTGTTTAGAAAATAGTCAACACAAAAAGTTAAGTCATCGTCATTGTAACGTCACATCAGAACGTTTTCATGGAAATAGAGCGAAATATTAATAATAATTTAAACGTGTTTAGAAAATAGTCAACACAAAAAGTTAAGTTATCGTCATTGTAACGTCACATCAGAACGTTTTCATGGAAATAGAGCGAAATATTAATAATAATTTAAACGTGTTTAGAAAATAGTCAACACAAAAAGTTAAGTCATCGTCATTGTAACGTCACATCAGAACGTTTTCATGGAAATAGAGCGAAATATTAATAATAATTTAAACGTGTTTAGAAAATAGTCAACACAAAAAGTTAAGTCATCGTCATTGTAACGTCACATCAGAACGTTTTCATGGAAATAGAGCGAAATATTAATAATAATTTAAACGTGTTTAGAAAATAGTCAACACAAAAAGTTAAGTCATCGTCATTGTAACGTCACATCAGAACAGAACGTTTACTTTTAAAGTAATGAATACTCGTAATTATTGATTCCTAAAACACTGAACCGAACAAACATTCAAAATTATAAAACCCGGATTCCTCGATTGAATATTCGGCTAGTGAATGAGATTAACCATACTTTGCTGTAAAAGTTAATCTAATCTCTAAATATTCTAACGTAAATCATCACATTTTTTAAATATATGTTTCTAATTCAAATGATCCGCAACGATTTGTCGTTGGCAAGAAGCCAAGAGTAAAACTGATGGTGCCTCCAGTTGGTAGGAAGTACACGAGGAACACAATTAAAAGGCACATGTCGACGATCTTATACAAAAGTCATAAGGTTCATTATGTATTGGTACAAGGGCCAAAGTGTTCGTGTTTGTTGGGTAGTCCCATTGAACGATGGTTACGTACGCAGCATACGTCACTTGGCAGATGGGCCACTCGTTTGTACCGCGGGTTTAAAATATCTGATTTATTTTTGTTACTACGTGTTTATTTTATTATAACACTGCGGAACGAGAATTAAATTTGATTTAAACTACTTGAAGAATTTGAAGAACTGACGCCAAATATAAGCGTCAACAGGAAAATTGTAATGGGATAAACAGCAAAGCCCTAAGCGATACTTGTAATAAAGATAAATCTAGATTAAAGCCAAAGCAGAGTTAGTCGTGTTAAAATGAGTGGCACTGGCAGTCCTCCTCGTTGAAATCTATTGATAGTTTCAATTCTTGTATATTTTATCCAGCAAATTAATCTGTTCCCACATAAATCAGATCTTCAACTTGATAATTTGTATCTTTTAAGAACTGGGGTGTTATTGAGACATAGCTATGCAGTTCAGTTTACGCTAAGAGAGAAGGACAGAGCTAAATAACTGCTATAGCTCCGTCCTTTTCGCTCGCCGTAAAATGAACTGCACAGCTATGTCATAACATAATAACCCCACCGATGATCAAGGGGCTTATAATTACTCTACATTGTGTTTACCCCTACCTATTGTTATTATGGTAACACATTAATGCTGATGATATTATTAGCTTATTACACAGTAAAGGAGGTAGAGTCATAAACAATCCGATAGTATGTGTAAAAAAAATATAGAATAAGACCCCAGCTTTCCTTCTCCTATACAAGTTCCTAATGAAAACCGAAAAGGCACTTTCCCCTAGACGTTAGCGAGGTCAAACTTGTTCCAGTATAAAAAAACGTAACGTGATGAAGTTTTAGTTTAATACAACGTTGACTTGATAGTTTTTCTACTTCGCACAGAAGTCCTTGAAACCAGAACGAAAGGCAAATTCCGTGTCCTGCGCCTTAGCGACCAAAACTTGTTTTTAAGGGGCTGGAAAAAAAGGGGAGGTTGGATTTGGCTGCCTCGTTCTTAGTACGAAGAAACCAAATCATGTTTAGTTACAAGCACATGAGATTCTGATACAACAACGATTCCATCGAGATGAGGACAATAATGAGTTTCAGGTGTTGATTCACTTTATAAATCTTCTTAAGAGTTGTATAACTCTTCAAAGAGTCTTTGTCTTTGCCAAAAGCATTACAATTTAAAAACCTACTAATGGTTAGCGTCTCGTCACTACATTTTTGTGAAACCATGACAAGTGTTCTCTGACTTATAAAATTATAATTATTTTACGTACCTATAATACAATCATTGTATTCTTGCCTCTTATTACGTAACTGCATTAAAAAATACGTTAGGTATTTAAAAAGACGTTGCTACCAACGATTAGATTGTTGTACAGCTGGTTTTGCTATCGTTAAACATATAAAATCATCGCAATTTAAAGTAAATTATGATGGCGTCATTCCGGCCTTCGATGACTAAACGTAGGGAAATAATTGGGCGACTATTTTTAGTATTATGTGGTATCTATCGGACAGGTTTTTGTTGACTACTTGAGTGGAGGTCACGCACAGAATCGGATAATATATAATTGATTCAAAGCAAAAAACCTATATCCATTTTTGGCGCTCAATTTAGATTACACTAGCTTCTTTCTGCTGTCAATAGTTGTTTAATTTTACTGCATTTTTTTTCTTTTTGTTTTGTTAAGTTTAATTTAATGTGTGTGTAACCTGCCGTGGTTTAACTGGATGATTCCAACGGAAGCCGGCGCAGGGTTTAACGCCAGCATAACGCTGAGTTGGAACCATTTCGTGACAAGACTTTTGTCTATGTCAGTATTTTGTTGCGTTTTGTTTATCTGTTTGTCACGAATAAATGATTTTTCTTTCTTTAATGCGACACAGAAAAGTTTAACACTAATACTTCCATGTCTAGTGATTAGAAAATACAGTGCAAGAGTTCTTAAACAGCCTTTCAAGATCGGGTGAAGTCGGGTAGACTTGCAGAAGAGCATATGAGAGCGAATGAGAGAGAGCCGATGGCCATTTTAAGAGTTAACATACTAACGGAATTACTATTAACTGACCACTAGTGATCGAGCCTTATTGTAAGATGACCAGATTCATAAATGGTCAGTTAACGTGTTGCTGACGGTACTGTACGTACAGTCAACTCATTTGATTCCTAAGCCACCTATAAACCATGTAAAAGTGACTTGTCACTAAAACCGTACGAAACTTCAACTTAGTTGACTATACGTTAAATATAGGTATTATTAAAATCAATATTTCTTAAAATATAGAAACACGGAATCATACCTATACAATTAATTATATGGTAACGTTCGCGTATAACAAGTTGTAGAACCAGTTACATTTGCCTGTTTGCCTCGGATTAAAAAAAACGGCTTCCGAAACAAACTCATTAATTTATTCAAGGTATTGATAAACATATAGTAAATAAGTTGCGTAATTGAAATCTGCCGGAAATGCTAATTTTGATTGGCGCTTGTTTGCGAACAGTAATTTTAAGGATAATGAAAATATATGATAACAGAATATAATATACGTATATAATTAACGATTAAAAAAACAAATAACCGACCCCTATTTGTTAAACTAGACAATATCTATGTTGAAACAAGCCTTATTATTAATAATAATAATATTTATTTATTCTCAGGCAACTGGGCCCATAAAATGTTAGTAACATGGAATACTTACATGACTAATATTAGAATATACAATCTTAACCTAGGTCTTACATGGCTACTTAGGGTCTTTATATATCGGGAGATGAACCGACACCCAGTTCTTGTAAAAAGGATTGTCCCATCTCCCCTCTATATCGGCCAGCAGCGTGTTGGTGCTGCCCCGCAAGCGACACATCTGGGAGGCAATTCTTTGTCGCATTATTGCATGGAATGGAAGTCATCCATGCGCGCCTCCGCAAACATGCCAGATGCGCTGCAGAAGCGGGGCAACCCCATCAACATCCTGAATCCGTTATTGAATTGGACACGTAGAGCACTATAGGCACGCTTCGTATAGCTGACCCACAGGCTGCACGTGTAGAACGACTGACAATATGATTTGAACAGCGTTTTTTTGATTATTACAAAAAGTGATCTGTGCAACTGTCTATTTGTAGCGCCAAAGCTAGCTCTTTCAATTTGTTCTTGAAACTATGTTATCAAGACGATCGAATGTATTCTAGTTACACAGACGCTACAGTGTAGCTGTAGGCTATACTACTTTGTTGTCATAGTATCCTACGACCTCCAGGCATCCTGGCAGATAACAAGATCGATCCGGCGCCGCCCTTGGCAGTGGCGCGGTGACGTCAACGCGGTTGGCGAGTGGCGACCTACACAGTTATACTATACCTTGGTAATCTAGTTACAGTGAGGTGATCTGCTATATACATAACTCACTTAAATAAGAGTGTAGATACATCGCCTTTAAGTAACGTTTGCGGGTGGTAGGCCCTTGTGCAAGGTCCGATCGCCACCACCATCTTATCCATTGACCTACCGCCAATCCGCAGTGTTCGCATTGTTGTGTTCCGGTTTGGGTATAAGACAGCCGGTGTAATGACTAGCATAGAGGCATTCCATCTTAGTCCTCAGGGTTGGCAACGCATTTGCAGTCTTAGGCTTGCAGTCTGTTGAATGCGAATGTCTATGGGTCTCAGTTTCCACTTACCATCTGGTGGCTTGTGTGCTCGTTTGCCTTCCCTATGCCATAAAAATGGTGACAGGTTACTTTTAAACATTGTGTGAGATTGAGGTGAATCGGGGCCCTCTGAAAACGAATGCCGCGGCACATCGCTGACAGAAGCCGCATGCTTTTTAAAAAAATCGGTGTTTTTATTTGAGTTGCTTTGAATAAATGTTTTCTATTTTATTCAATCGCTGCATTCAATTGTAGAACGGTAAATTGACCGATATTGTGTCAAAACAATAAACAACGTAATAAAATGGGCTAAAACGAAGAATACACATGTTTTTAGGTAACAGAATTGAGGATGACTCGACTAAATAAATTTCTTAATGAGATAAGTTCGCTTTTGTACTTGTTTATTTTTTTCATGTGTTCAGACTTTTTTTTTCTTGTACAATAAAGACAGTCCTATTTAACGAATTTTACCATCGCGGTAAGATGGTGTCAGAAACCTATTAATTTGCAAAGTCACGTCGTAATCAACACCTGCGTGATAAAGAAACTGATTTAAACGGTAATTAAATTATACAGTAGTCTATGAGTCTATACCTACTTATATAGTATAGATAGGTTTACGACAGTTTAAATTTCAGGTCATGATAAGACTATCGATGTTATCAGCCCCAGATCAGTTTCTTGTCAGCTTGTAAGTTTCCATAGATTTTTTAAATACTTTGATTAGTTAACATTGACTATTCACGTAAATTAAGGTATCTACATTGTTAAAATAGACGGATCTTAAAGATTGTACAAAGGCCAAGTTTAAGGGGATGGATTCAAAGATAAACACACACACCACAGAAATAGAAACGATAATTCGATGACAATTCTGCGTAATGATTTTACGTTGAAAGGCATTAAGATAAAAAATAGGGAGGTACCTACCCCTGTAACTGGCAACACAGTTTAAATCCTCTTACGAGTGTCACTCACTTCGGGAAGGATTTGTAGATAGGTATCGTAATCGCAACCGTTACTAATAAAATCATCTCGCAAATTTATTATCACCCAGTAAAAGTCGTATCGTAGTCGTTATTAAAAAAAAAAGGTTGTTATAACTAGTTTTGGTTACATTTTCTGTTAGATAAAGAATGACTCGAGAACAGAACAGTCAGTGCGATTTTGGTTTTATCGCAGTAGGCAACCGAGCACATAGAGGCTACATGATTGGATATGTGACTGTGACCGATGGACATTTGCATTCTGAAGACAAAAATCTTTCAGTTTACGTTGTCTAATGAAAAAAGAAACGATATTGTTATCTACAATACGAACCTTTTCAAAATAATCCTTAAAACAAAAAGGTAAACGAATAAAACTAAATATTGCCAGCTCACAGTTCGCACGTGTATAATATGACATCATACATCGAAAGGCCACACGACAGGTAAATGAATTGTAGTGGCGGGGTCTTTGTTCCCAATCCCCAAGGCCTCATATAAATATACATTATCAACGGATATCGGAGGTCGGAGTGACCGTTTTTACCTTGGCACTGAGCGGGGCCGTGACGTCAGCGGCGCACGCGCCTGGATATAAACAGATTCATGCTGGAGTAAATTACTTTTGTCAAACATGCACGGGAAAAGTTTTATAAATTTGTGAAATGAGGAAAATATTCCTAATTTTGCAGTGAATCAAACCAATTCTGACCAACGAAGGATTCGAAATCATAACCTTTTTCCTCATGAGTCTTCAATAATAAAGCTACTAGTTGATGAGAGGAAGACAATCTAGCAAACAGACTTGGGCCGAGATACTAGGCGGTAAAAACAATATCGTCTCGTAGAGAGACTTGATAGATTATTGGATAGATTAATCCAATATCTAATGAGTTGAGAATCAATTGGTATATTCTTCTTGATTTGCACGTGTTTTGACCGTACAATAAATAGCTACCAGACTTTACTATCAAAACTACTTGTTTCTCCAGAAATCTCCCTTTCATTGCCATAAACAGCGTTTTTGTAAAGTCTTTGAAATGTAAAGCAAGGTTGGATCGTAAAATCCGTAAATACCATTTTACATTGTTCTCCAGCTTTGGAAAGCTAATGAAAACAAAACTGAGTCAATGACAGTTATACATGACAATAACTTTATTTGTGAGCCGAAGTTGAACTGATAATAATACATACGTCGTAAAAGGGAAAGGTCCCTTTTACAACAAAGACAAGACAAAAGTTACTAAAAGTCAAGGATAAGCGAAAGTTGTTCGTGTTTATGACTTCTAATTTTTCTTAGAAATAAAAAGAAAACGAGACTGTTACGGTTTTGCACTTCTATTATGAGTATTGTATTACTTGCAATATCTTTACTGTAGAGAGTTCGTTGTATACACCCGTATAATTGCTGACGATATTGAATAAGAACTATAAAATGTATATGAAAGAATTACATACAAGCAGTTGTTGGTAAGGAATTAATGTTTTACATAATATACCCATTAAAAATTTCGTCACTTGTGCCGCAGTTTCACAGCTGTAAAGGAACGTAAATAAAATTGTGGGCGTACACATTATATTCCTCGTTATAATTATCGGTATTTTTGAACATAGATGTATATCGTCAAGGAATTACCAAAGTACAAACTCAGTTCCATTCCACACCTTTTCCCCTTAACCTAGCACCGAAATCAGGATAACGAAATGACGTCTAAATTCCATATTTCATTAGCATTACACACCCTTACTCATTTGAGATTCCAAGCGGTCCTGTCGCGTTCGGACTATAATTCATCTGCCGCCAAAGTGACCGGAGCGGGACTCGAGGCCCAAAAAGGATAACGGTTAATGAAACGGTTACAAAATTAACATTTTACGATTGCAACTTTCACTTTAGTTTCGGTTTTATTGTTCCCGGCATTTAGACAATAATACCTTGGGAGCAAAAAATGTTTGAAATGTTGACATAGAATGAAATGAATAGATCTTTCCAAAAACTTAACTTACTCTATAGGAATAACACAATATCTCCACGGACACTAGAATCGTAACATAAACCATCCTGACGTATACTACTCAAGCAAATAACTAGTAAGCCTTCTAAGAAACACATAAACCCTTTTGATATTAAAATAAAAGCCACAAAACCTGTTCTCTAGATAACGATGCTGTAATATGACTTTAACGTCTAATAATACTAATCTAAGTAATCAACATCAAGTGACTATAATAATATGTAGTATTTATAATTGTTTACGCAAATAGAAAAATCCACGATATTCCAACACAGAACAACAACAAAAATAATAACAATTATAGACTCAATTACTTCAATTTACTTATAAGCTCTTCAATTGACATGCAGCGTTTCCAATTGTGCGTTCTCTGCGTGCATTACACTTAAACTCTATAGCTGTATAGTTCATTGAAAGCTCAGTATTGCACCATAATACGAGTAGCCCCTCTACACTCAATTTCAGTAGTTTGTTTTGTACATTTCTCAGCCGTCGCTGAACGTTGGTGACTCGTGGGTTTTGTTTAAAATAATACTACTCTGGTACCAATCACACAACTGAGACCACTTTATACGGGCACGTAGGCTCTGTACTTACTTTTGCATAAACAACTAAGAACATTATAGTTATTAACAACTTTCTTTCTTCCATCTTGTACTACCCTCGAACTTTTTTTATGATTTCTGAGAATTCTGAGCTTCTAATTTTCTTGAAACCTTCAATTTTTGAATGAATCTGATCGCTCTTGTGCAGTTTCATCATCATCATCATCATCGTCATCATCATCATCATCATCATCATCATCATCATCCTCATCATCATCATCGTATCGTAAGATTAAATCATGATGGTGTAGACTTATTTCAATTTTACTTACTTTTGTCAGTTAATGGTATCAGAATCCAGTTGCCGCCCACTACGAATCAAACGGAGTACTTAAGTTTAGGTTACTAAATAATGTCTAAGTGTTTTAATCAGTAAAATTTAACCGACTGTTCATAACTAACCGTTGACAGGCCGCTACGTCCATTACGTAAACCGCACCTGAGCCAACATCCTTGTTTGTGTGAAACTATGTCACGTGGACGCGGCGCTATGTGTGCTTCGGTCCAGCTGACGTGACGATCAAGCCAATAGCTTCTAAGAAACGAGCGTCCATTTCAACGGTAAGTAAATTTCCAATAAATCTGATCGGATTTAGAAACAAAATCAAAACGTCGAAAAGATTTACACCTACTACACTTAAATTATGCTTAGCTTTCATAGGTTGTTCCGAATCTTCGACCAGCCGCGGAACAGTCTCCACTATTTTCAAAATAAACGATTGCTGATTTTTGTTACGTTCAACAAAGACTATCTGTACCTCAGAATATCTAACAAAAAAGTGCCATGATCATATCGACGTCATCCTTTTAATAGTGTAAATAATGATCAGCCAAGACAACCTTGCTCAAGCCCTTCAAACAAGAGGCCGTAAGCTGTATAATCATCGCGCATTGTTGCCAAACAGGCACTCGCGCGCATTTATATACAAGAACACGCAAGCCATCCAAACAATCCGTTGCACTTGTGTACTTAGTTATTCGGTTCTGAGAAACTTCATTTTGTGTAATTTTTTAGAATGCAGACAGCGTGGCTCTAAACTAAAAAGACACTGAAATAGTTATTTATGCAACTGGTACATACACAATATAGGTAAAGCTTCATAAGGTACGAGTGCCGAGGTTAGAGCGCGAGCTTGAGAGTCCTCTTATAATAGGCACGAGTACCTTAAGAGCTAATTATGTAGCGTTGCATACATAACTTTATCTACAAGCTTGATAAAATGGCTAACTTTTCTTGTATATTTTCCTCGATTTTTCTGCTAACAAATTACTTGTCACAAAGTCATTTTATTATTCCGATTGGCTTTAATAAGTACTTTGTGAATTTTATTGTTCAATATTTACACATGTAAATATTAACAGTCATTAAAACAGTTCTGACAATTTATCATAAAATATTGGAATGCCATTTTAATATTATTATTTTTTTAAGTCATAATTATGTTAGTTTTATCTTCTGACTTGAAAACTTTACAGGGTTAAAAGTCAGCTAAACTTTAAATTCCGAGTGACCAGTATTGTATAACTCCGCAGGCGCTTAGTAAGAGCGCTTTCGTGATTTTATCAATCCAAACCACTCACGCGCACTTAGCACAGGTTGCGACACACCTTTGCACCTTACCCTCTAGCAAATAAAGGTCACTTTGCTGCGTTTCGTGTTGATTACATCACGGCACGCGTCACAGATAAAGAGATGCACGAAGATGCAATACGAATTACTAACACGAAGAAACAAGGATGCTTGCGTCAGCGCAGAAGGTCAGGCAGAACTTGAGGAACAGATGACCCAGACTTGATAAGAGTGGAACTGTAGGTTTTATAGGCAAGACTTAAGAGTAGCGCTAAATCAGTTCTAAACAACTTCGGTAATGCGTTTGCTTGTCTTAAAATTCAAAATATATAGTTATCTAAATGTGAAGTTTCAGAAATATGATGGATTTCATTGCTATTCGTAGGTTGGAATACGGTTTAACTGTAAACAATATCGAACAATCACGTTCGATAGAAACTACCGTTTCGAATTATGTAGTAAGATCAGGATTTCGATCAATTTTGATACAAATAGACATAGAATCGGCAACTGAATCTCAGTTTCACATGAGTAACATGACGTATGTGCGTGTCAGTTTAATTCTGACCACTACACATAAATACCGCTTTCCTTATGTACAGCACATTACGTCAATTTTAGCCTTCTGAGTCTTTATCGACGACTTGTTTATTTCTGACTGACTGTTCAATGTAAATTCTCATAAGTGGCACTTTAACCGAAGTCAGAGAATGTCTACAGAATAGTTCAATGTCTTAATATTAATTATCAACCGGTTTTTTTTATACAAAAGCCTTTGAGCCTTTCAAGTAAAGGTCGCAATTTAATAATCCACTAATATACTGAGGTCGTGGTGGATGAGTACGTGTTTTAACTTCCGTTTATCTACAAAAATATTTCGTTCTCGTTGTTTGCTTACGAAGAATGCATTTTTTGTTCACGAGACTCATTTTAAAGTCCAATCGCGTAGAGTCAGCAACATTATTATGGAAATTATGAAGTTATAAATGCCAAATTGTCAAGGAATATTATTATGACACAGTTCACTGAATCGTCGGTTCGGTAGGTCACACTGTATATTTATAGTGCCAAAGATCATGACATATAAATTAAATTCAGACACAAAGTTCACGTGTTGACAGGTCTATTCACCAATATAGTTTGGGTCAGAGTCATAGATGCTCTTTTTTTTAAAGGAGTTTAATTTTCAATCTATATTCACAGAGCTAGACAGTGTTTTTAACATCCAAGATAATATCGATACAGACTTAAATCAATATTCCTCCCGTTATTCCCTCGAAAGTCTGTGATTGTAATGATTTTATCTCTCGCAGTAACCCTTTCCCATTTTTTAGTGCCCTTCCGCCGCAACCCCTGACAGTTGGCAACTGTCGCCATCTGCCTGGCAGGTGTCTTCAAGGTCGGGAGTACCCTTGCGAGTACGATGGGATGTTGCTGACAGGTTTTTTGCTACCGTGGGAACAAGGTCAATGTGGAAGATTTCACCTGCTCGCCTTGTATTAACAGTTGGCTGGGGGATGAATACAAATCAAGGTTTTATGGTTTTATTAGCATAATCAGTGGGAAGCTTTTGGTAATATTTTAATTACGATTTGGAGAGCTTAAATGTATACCATCTGAAAACGTGCAGACCTAATGCATACTTAAAGGAATTACTACCCTGATATTCTCCTTAAATGCTAAAAAAATATGAAGAAATGAACCAAAAGACAAGATAAAAAAACACAAGTCATAATTACATTTACTTAGCATAAAAGTACAATTTACGAGTATTATCATCAATGATAAAGTAAGACAAAGGACATGCTTTTTATCAGATCGTAAATAATATTTTGCAACAGCGGTGTTCCTATTACGAAGTTATCTGTGCTTGAACACCGATTAGATAGACATAGGTACTTAGAACGTTACCTTTCTAGGTTCACAAGATGCTTGCATTACGTAGCACTTAATTCTTACGTTAAATGACAATCATTCAAAGGCTTTGTTAAAATCGAAAGTCATCGCTACGTAAATCGTAAATCTTGCTTATGTGCTACGCCTATTCCAAATGTCACGAATATCTTCAGGTCTCGTTACAGACCATCCATCACCCAGGCCATTAGCATGCGCGGCGAGTCCCAAGGACCACGTACATCGGCATCGCACTCACCCGGGCCCGGCCTCATCAGTAAGCAGGCCGAGTGCACGTTGCCAGTCGCGAAACGTAGCGACGCTACGTCATTGCTGTGCGAAGCGTGTCGGCCGTGCCACAGGGACGGATTGTGGGACCTTACTTGTTAATGTTCATTTTTTTTGATAATGATTGATGTTCATGCAGATGGTTGATACAAATTTAATGAAAACTAAAGCAAAATTTAAAATAAGATAATATTAGATTTCTGAACTTTAGTAAAGTCAAGTCATTTAGTGTTCAAAAGACAAAACACGGTAAACAATGTAAACTAACGGTGGCAATAGTCTAGCACATGATAAAGCGACTTGAATATTTTTTAAATCGACGCAAAAAACAATTTGCAAGAGATGTTAGGCTAGTTCACAGCGGGCTGCTAAAAAGCAAGCGTAACAACTGACGCAAATCGCCGGCGATTCTTGGCAACATTTGCACGGTAAATAGTAAATAAACTTGCGAATCCATGGTGGGAAACGAATGTCCAATTAACATTTAGCATTCACGTTAATATGCTGCGTGATGACTGATGAAGTGATGACATACGTCGTGTCGATGACATGTGACCAGATCGTGCGGTGCCGGGTCGTATTTTAGATGGTTATATTCAATTAAGTTGTTTTGAATGTAGTTGATAAGTGAAATGTTGGGACACAGTTCTATCAATTTATTAGCGTGACCAAACAAAAGTTTGGAATAAAGAATGACAAGAAAATATGTACATCTTAAAAAGCGCGCTAAACTATACAAATAATTAGATAGAGAGATGTACCAAAGTTATTTACTAGTTGAGAAACAACTCACAAAGTTTTGATGTTGTTTACCTTTTGTTTATGTCACTCTTTTTGAAACAATTCATATATGTATTATAAAGGTGAGGTCGGAAAAACAAAACGGCTGGTAAATTATTTATAAGCTGCACGTGCCGACTGGTATGTAAATAGTTTCCAAATAAACAAATTTTACTGCGGTCACGTTTTTAAAACAGGATTATATTCAACTAATAGATAGGTAAATATTGCTGATTTCCGGAAATAACAGGTGGGTTACGGAAATAACAACTAATATTTTCCCATCAGACACATTCTTGACCAGCTACAGTATTTGTCAGGTCTGACAGCTCTGCACAAAGTTGACGAATACTAGAGGTGTTCTATCACGCAGTATCACGTACCTGGTAAACGATGATGGTGTGACATCCACCAGTCAGTCGCCATAATAATCAGGCAATCATCTTTGTCTGTCAAGCCCCTAATTTCCAAGGAACTAATTTTTCATCAGCTGTTGTAATTGGTATTTTCTTTACAATATAACGTTTAGGTAACTGTGAGCCCCGTGCCAATGTTATCGAGCTGATAGTGACGGAAGAGCGTGGGCGGCGCGGCTCGTCGGCGATAACACCCCGTGGGTGGCTTTAATAGGGCTGCTAGCTTTAGTCTTGCTGAATGGATGACTTTATTGAATACGCACACGATTTTAACATGCTGCGCAGGTAGTACTATAAGTATAATGATTAATGTACTATTTACAAAGGTGAAATATAAACGTGTCACTAAAGAGCGATAATAATAATATTTCATTTAAAATAATATCAGAGCTGAAGACCAAGCTTAGTGGCGTGCTATGGAAGAGGCCTATGTCCAACAGTGGACTGATGCGGGCTGATGATGATGATGATGAATGTCAGAAGTAATAAGAATCACTTTTAAATAGGGTAATTATGAACAACACCTCACCTTAGACTAAAATATTAGTGGGTCAATAAATATAGGTTATAATTCTTAGAGTTGAACGGCGACTTCAAAGAATGTCTGCCATGCCTGCAGTTAAGTACGCCAAACGCGTGGTTTGGAAAATTATGATCTACATGAAATCTCATGAAGTGGCTGTATGAAAATGTTTTTTTGTTTTTTTTTTTTAATTTTTTTATGTACCCTGACAATTATAAATAGTCGCTCCACTTTTATGTTAGATTCATAACGTTTTAAGTTTTAGAGCTTAAATGTTATTGTATGCCTGGAATGGGCAACTGTTGGAACCACATTTTTGTAAACCATCCATTTATACACAGTTCACAATAAATATTTTCTTATTCTCATTCTTATTCTTAAATTACTTAACTGCACAGACTGCAAGAAAATCTTAATTAACTTCACATGTTTGTGTCAGTACGGTTAGTTTCTTGGAATCTTTCAAGTAAATTTTGAACTTGTTACGGTCATTGAATGGGGTGAAATTGGAAGACATACGCAACAAAATGCTATCTAAGAACTGATTTAAGGATTTATGTAATTGTGTTATTAGGTACGTATCATTTTATTTTATTTTATTGTATATACCTTATATTTATGTTGTAGCTGCATCTTAATAAATAATTAAATAGATTTAAAATGGTGCAGTCGGAAAGTGAGTTCGAAGGTATAGCAAGTGTATGCAGCGGAATCTCTGGTCTACCAAAAGCAGACCTACCGCGTTTTATTTTAACTGTATAGTGACTGTGGAAAAAATTACAAAGCCTTTATTGTAATTGGTTCTGTGGATTTCATGTTTCAGTAATGAAAAAAAAAGTCAAAACCGATCCACAGAGATTTTCTTACAGAAATATTTTCAATGCCACTTCATGTTAAAATTAATTCAATGAGTACTTTTTATTATGAATTCAAATATGAAAAGCTAGAGATAAAGGTATTAATGGTGATAAATAAAGGCAGAAGTCCGTCTCTGGGCGCGTCGTGCGGTATTCCCGGCGCGTCGCCCGAAGGCCGCGCGGGCAGATGCGCCCGAGTGCCCGCAGAGCCTCCACTGCCTTCATTAGTTTCAGTATCGGCCGAATTATTTGGACACCAAGTTAATTCTTACCAAATTTAATAAATCATATGATCAATAACGACGTTTGCCTTTATTTCCGTGCTTTCCGGGTAGGTACGCTTTGGTTTTCATCCCAGAATTGGCAGGGCCGATTATTACAAGTAGAATGGAGTGACTGCCATCTGATCTGTATTCCTGTGACGGAGCTACGGAATACTTGTAGCTTTATATAATGCTAGACTAAGTTGTACCATTGTAATATGAAATATGAAATATGTTAAAAAATGACTGACTGCTGAGTTTTATGCGGCGTTTCTTCTCAGCAGTGGTCTCCTCTTGGGAAGCGCTGGTAGTATCTTGACGTGCAAAAGTGCCTGAGCGGCCTACTTACTGAATAAATTTCTTTTATCTTTTATCTTTATCTGAACAACCTGACCAATTGAATCGTTGTTCTATTCTACAGAATGTGCAGAAGATTTAAAATCTCAAATCAAAAATGATGAAAGTCCTGTTAGTATGACAATTGAATGCCCTGTTAGTGGAGTTTGTTATGGCATCATCCGTAAAACCGCGTTTATACTTAATTTCAAGCAGCGAATACGCAGCTGAATCATGAGAAAACCGTTTTAAGTAAACGGGGCTTTGCTAATATCTTTATTATTTTCCAGTGAACCCGCTGTCACCAGTCAACGGTAGTCTGCGTCACTTCCCTTCCCCACTCACGTTTACGCCTTTATGGTCGGGCACTTACACTTAGAGGCGAGAGGAAAATTATAGAGACTTCAGCACTATTTCCCGAAAATTTACTTGTTCAACAATGTTCCAGTTCATGTTACACGGAATTAGAAACTAGAAATAATAACAGTCACGTAAATGCACAGTATTCACCAGCAACGTCAGCCTGCTGAATAATTTACAAGAGCACTTTTCAATCCAAAATCAATATACCTATAACAGTTTGGTATAAGATCAAACGAATGCCTCAGGGTGGTAAGTAACTGCTACACATTTGCAACATCGCTTCTCCTCTCTGCTTATTTGTAGAGAAAATCCTTATTAAAACTTGAAAAATACCATATTCTAAATCTAGTTAAAACTGCGGTTTATTCTGTGATCAAAAAAAGTCTAGAACTCCTTCATAAAACGAAATAATTCCAAGATATAAAGAGGCGATAAAGACGTTTCCACACGCGTCACGCGCGGTCGACTCTCGGTCAGTGGCGTGAGCGCCACGCAGCGTCACGCTGCCGCCCAAGCGTGACAGACGCGCTTTCTAGACACGCTCGACATACGACCGTTCTCACATTTGTCTGAGATGCGGTTATAGAGTTTACAAAAAGAGATGATAATGTTATGTACAGTCAAGGGTATAAATATATATTTATGTTCCCAAGACGTCAAAAATATCTACACCTTTATGCCACTGGCGATAATGTCCGTGTATTTTGACGCCTTTGACGCGATGGCTGTTTAGATATTTAATGCCCTTGACTGTACTGGTAAGTCATATTAGCTATTTCTGTCTCTGATTTTGCACTTTAATAAATACGCAATAGATTCTCTAGATTATTATAGATTATTCTTGTTTTCTCTTATCATTACATTAGAAAGTTATTTGTAGTATAGTCAAATAAAAGAGCCCTTAGTAACACATGGCTTGAATTTATTTATAGTGCTAAATGCTAAATGGCTAAGTCGAGGAAGCCATAAGTGCAGAGTCACAATGTGTTATGTAATTTACATTCTATTTAAAGGTGTAGCGAGTTGGCCTACCGTGTTGCCATTACTCAGCTGAGGCGGGCAAACCAAAAGTGATAGTTACGACTTTAGAAGTCATTGTATGTATGTATGCTGTTTGGCTGTTTCCTCTTTTTATTTAGGCTTTTATTAAACATGACAAATATTTCTATTACGCAGTCATGAATAAGTTCTGGCTTATCTTTTAACTATACAAAACCATGCTCATCTCGTACTAAAATGAACCTGAAAAAGTGAACATTAAAAAATAAAAATAGATACATACTTCTCAGTAATGTAGATGTACAGTCGAGTTCATTTTAGAAGCTTCCCATTTTAATCGTTGTAACAATTCATATATGGCAGTTGAAACATGACATTAAATAGACAAGGTACTAAAGTTTACAGATATTTATGAGATCGACTGTACACTAAAAAATAAATGATCGAATTTGAACCCATAACGAGGAGAAACGGGGGACATAGTGGACATTCATGTTTACTTGCATCAAGTACGCTTCGGAATCTAACAAGCGGTATTAAGTTAAAGAGTAATTACCTAATTATGTCAAGCCGTCTGCGAATGCGACGTTACTTTGCTGCGGAGCAACACCAGCGGAACAAAGACGTTTCGAAACACAACCGGACCGTGGGATATAATTTATTCTATTCCTGCGTCTTCACACGCAGGTCACGCTCGGGAACCGACGGTAATTAAGATAATTAGCAATTTCGTACCAGAACCTTTCATTTCATATTCATGCGCGATTTTTGAATAATCAAACAGTGTGAAGTGAACGCTAATAAACAGCGTGCTATCTTGTATCTTGATAAACATAATGAATTCACGCACGTTAAACATAAAGTTTTATATTATAATACGACTTTACGTATAACTCGGATGTTTTTATGATAGCAAGGTATTTAAATAGATACAGACACAAATGTAACAAACACAGTGCAAAAAAGTGGTTTGCGGATTTAAAAAGCGAGATCCCCGACCGTAATAGCGTGAGTTGTGATAAAAAATGACCAATAAACGAGCGAATGCGAGTCATCGGGCCGGCGAACGGAACGCGGCGGCCAAGCGCGACGTCACGGGACGTGACGCCGCCGCCACGCTCCGCCGCGCCCGTGTGAACGCGCCTTTACATTTGCATAAGATTGCTCGTAATTGTTATATATGTTTTGATGGAATTATATGAACTTGAAGGTAGTGACGTTCGCGTTGCTAGCAATCCGTAGTTACACTGTAAAGAGTTGTAGTAATCGTAGCACGTATGTTGATTACTGTAACCGTTACAGTAATCAACATACGTGCTACGATTGCCACAACTCTTTAAAATATTTCAAGTTGGTGGTCGACGTTTCACTTAGTTTGAATAAATTTAAGATTTGTACACAGATCAAGCGGATTAATATAATAAAAAGCACAGCACGTCGCACACACAGTATCTAGTTCTTCTTTTCGCTTTCTAGATTTAGCATTCGTCATGGGATCTCACACTAGATAAAGTGCATAGGATAAAGGTACTTTGCTGATAATAAAATAATCGATGCTATTATGGTGAAAGAATTTAGTGAAGAATTTTAAGGCTGATGGTAAGGGATGGTGATACCGAAGACGACGCACTGACTGGACAGTTTCACTCTCGATATGAAAATTCCAAAGAAGAGCAGCAAAGGACTGATTACAACATAGCTTCACATTAATCATGCATGATGATCCTAATTTACAGCTTCCACGTCATCAGGTCGGCATTCGCCGAGCAAATGTTGACGCGCGACAAACGCTACTAATGTCGCGATACGGTTGACAAACATTGTATCAAGCGTTAGGGTCCGTCCACTTGGCACGACACCATCAGGGATGTTTAACTCCATAGATACATATTGCACCCTAGCTACTTACTTCCATTATAAATATATTTTAAAATGTAAAGCTCTTGAAATAAGAACATAATTGAGTCTCCTGCACAAGCGAGTTCCCGAGACCAATTTCAATAAACAGGCTAAAACCGCCTTCGAAATGCGGTTGCATTTGAAGTCAGATGTAAAAACCACAAAGATTGCAAACCACCCGTTGGGGCCCCAAGCGATGACAGACTGCATGACAATGGCTCAAGTTATGACTAACAAGCGTTTGCCCGCGACTCTGTCCGGTAGAAGTCGTTGATCGCTGCTCCCTCGGGAACTGTACAATTTTCCGGGATAAAAACTATCCTATGTCCTATTCCAGGACACAACCAAACATCCAAACTTTCTCACTTATAACATTAAGTAAGATGGACCGGAAACTTCAAAAAACTCCGACCAAATTTTTTGATGTTGTTGTCAACATAATGCATTTTTTTAATGTCACTAATCTTTTCATCCTTTTTACTTTGATTCAAATAATGAGCCTATGTCACTCCCACAGCCAAGACGAATCTAACGACACAACCTTTAAAATCGTTCGAGCCGTTTAGGCTAACTAGAGGTAACAATGGAACGGACTACCTACATACATACGCGCGAAGAACATTACCCTCCTTCAGGGTCAGGCTGGTAAAAACGTATGTCAATGTGTTGGCATGGCAGTTAAAAGTAGCAGATGTAACGTTGTACGTACGGAGATTCATGAAAATCAGAGTATCTTAGATAAATTTAACTCTGGTTGTTCGTAGCCAGAGGCGAATTGTTGTCTCCCTTTAACATAAAATAAACATCCTTCAGAACCTTTGATTTATAAGAGCCAACGTCAGAGGCATGGATGCTTATGGTATGTTAATAAATTGGTGGTGTGTTTGTGTCCCGGATGATGGGGAGGGGGCGGCCGGCGAAGCATGTATTATTTAGAATTCTAGTACGGTCAGCAGAAGCGTGGAGGCTAATTCTTGAGGTAAGAAGACTTGCTTTTCATCCCCGTACGTTTGTATTTACTTGCCTGTTTCTACTGTGGGGATAATGCCAAAAGGCAGTTACTTATTAACAAAAGGCCAACGAGGGTCTTTGTCTATATGGTCAACGTTTACAGTCGTTGTCTGGTGAGGTTCTTTGATAGCTGAGTTTCTTGCATATCTCTTTAGTGTTCTCCTCTGGAGTTCACTTAGACATAATATATATAGGTAATATAACAGTGTTTCCCGGGCAAGAATATATATTATTTTTAATTAATCTTTAGACAGAAACGAGTTAATGCGGTTCAAGCCATGGTTATGTTCTCACTTTGAACCTGGGAAACAAAATTGGAATAAGCTCTATAACAATCTTTTGCCGCATACAGACCTTTATATACACACATATCACATGACAGTGCGTCATCTAAGATTAATTACAATATATTAAAATACTCGAGCACAGCAAACAAGGCAAACCACTTAAACTAATCAGATAATTGTAAGAATGTTTATAGCGGCATTATGTAATGACTTGCTATGTGTCGTACCTTGATACTGATAACACATTACCTACATAATATATTTTATATACCTATTGTTGACGTTGTAGAAATTCTAATAAATCCAAAACTATTTTTCATCTACCAGACCTGTCAATTCAAGGACCAATACCATAGGATGAAGAGAAAGATACAAAACTATCTTTAAAGCAATTCTTTGACTTTGGATTTCTTTGCGTATTCTATAGGCTCCATCACGGGGAGTGATAATGATAATGATAAACATGTTTTTTTCTTTCTTACATAGCTACAGACAAGGTTGAGGTCTCCTTTTAAGTATAAGAATACCTATATCAGGAGGCCCCGCTCTCGCATGATTAGCATAAGAACATTTTAGAAACTAAAATAATAACTGGGGAGTGCTCTGAGGAATTGTTTAGCTTAGTGCCTACAGCGCCATTCTATTATAGGACCACTCGCCACCGGAGTAAAGTTCATCCATACTACCTGGAACCATTAAGACCGACTACCGTTTCCAAAGATCCTTTCTTGCTCGAACCTTGAAACAATGGAATGAGCTGCCCTCCCCGGTGTTCCCTCAGCACTATGACATGTCCTCCTTTAAACGCGGTTTAAGGGGTATTCACTGAAAGGCAACAACTTCGCTGTGCCCCTGGAATTGCTGATGTTTATGGGCGACGGTGACCGCTTACCATCAGGTGGCCCGTCAGCTCGTTTGCCTTTTACGGCTATAATTTTTTTTTAACAAATCCCCAACTGATACTAACACGAACCGTTTTACCAGAAGGCCTATGGGTACTTCAATTTGGTATTCACCTTAGGTCCAAAGTCAGTCTGACATTCTACAACAACAAGATTGAGTTTTCTTAAAGTTACAAATGACTTGACTTCTCTAATGACATTGATGACTTCAAGCATATCAACCTTGAAATGGATCACAAATTAACGTTGTTGACCGTACTTGCTTTTTATTGGCCTCGAGAAGGTAAACCAGAACACAGGTTACCAGATGGTTAGGGATCTGTGACCCACAGACAATCGCATTCTCAAAGCTACAATTTGAAGATTACAATGTTAAGACCCCAAATGTATTGCCAACCCTGAGGACTAAGATGGAACGTATGTATTTAGACTAGTAATGTGGTTTATGATATTACAAATTTTTAGATAACATTGTTTTTGCAAACGTTATCTGAATTCCAATACGTGTTTTTAAGTCTGACCTATCATTTCTCTTTCATTGTCTTTTATGTAACTTTAATCGTCAATAAAATTTTGCATTTGCATTCGAATTTTAAAATAAGAATCATCGAAATCCCCAGCTGAATCACCGCGGCGGTTGCGCGGGAGTGACTCCGCTTGCGTGGGCGGGTAAAAGAAAGTCAGGCGCACCGTTCGACGACCCAGATGCGAGTGATGCAGCTTACGACTCACGACACGCGAGCGGCGCCCGCGTCGACATTGCATCCGATGGGGAAGCGACGGGTATGCTCACTGCTGGATAAGGTTATTTATAAATACTATTCTTGCATTTGTTATAAATGCGAAAACGAAATGGGGTTTTCAGCACAAAGAGCCTGAAGATTAGGCTTTAGCCTATAAATATATTGGCTGTTTCCCGCCCCGGAAAATTTAGTCTGTCGAGAAAACAATAACTTAAAGAATTTATTAAAATATTAGTTAAGTACATAGTAATTTAAGAACATTAAAGTAATATACTAGTAGTTTGGTCGTGTTTAATTAGACCTTGAGTTCTTTTTAAATTCTAAAGTTAAAAAAAAATTATTAGACTATCAAATTTTAAAAATAAACAAATGTTTGAGTGAAATAGCGTCTTCAACAAGTAGCGTTAAAGAGGCAACAGCTAGAAGCAATCATACTAAAGTTAGAACCCATTGAGACGAAACGGCGCGGGCCTGGAACGAATTATACGCAGTTAATCCTAATTGAAAATGTTCCACTTGAGCTCTTGTTCTAAATATAGCCCGAACTAAGATAAGAGAAATGGTAAGTAAGAGTGTATGCATACTTTAACAACAGTATACAGAGAATATTGTTTACATTGATAACAAATGTTCAATCAAGTAAATACCTATCGAAAATGACAAAAACAAGAGACATTGTCAAAGGGAATGTAAAATTGCATAAAAAACTTGACCCCGTTAACATTAAAATATCAGGAAAGACTTAGTGTCTTCAAAATTTAATCCCGTAAAAAAATTACTTCGATCAAAAACTAATAGATAACGTATTCGTCTCTAAACACGACCAAAGTCTTATTTAAAACTCCTAAATAATCGTGACGTTTCTAGTGACAACTATTACGTGACGTAGACGTCGCCGGTCACGTACGACTGTCCCCGATTCATAATAAGCCGAGTTCACGGTACGATCTAAATAAAGGAACAAAACATGAAGAAGATATAAAAGTACACGATCGAATTAAAGTAACAAGTTTATAGGCTGTTGCAGAATTTAAAGCAAATCTCGTAAATGCAAATGATAAAGGAACAATAGAAGCTAAGGTCTTAGCAACAACAAACAGTAACGATTAGGCAATGCCAGATAAAGAGACGCTTCTCTTAAATGCTAACTCAACTTCTCCCTTTTTTCAGTTGTGATGTGAAAGAGATAGGACGTTTGGAAGCTTGACGCAAGCTATTAGTAAAGTGTATACTGATTGAGCAATTATAGATAAGGTACGAAAACAAGCACCATCCGGGAGCAACGTTCTTGGGTGAGGTACGGCCACGGCGCGGCCTTAACCAAAATGCCGGCGTGCTGACGTCGTGGTTAGAAAGTTGGTGCTTACGTCACGCGCGCATCGGGTCGATGCCCTCGCGCGCAGGGGTGTGCGATGCAAGTTATCACGGCATTTGGGAATTACAGTGTATAGTTAAAACCGGTAGGCTTCTCCATTCCCGTTCAAAATGGCTACGATATAGTTAGGGGTAACATTGTGTTCACAAATGGTTCATATAATATAGAATAACTATTCTAATGCTATTGTACAAAACTTCAAAACCCAGAATGAAAAATCCTGACATGCAAATATTCCTTAATAGGAATCTTTCAACTTTATCATAAATAAAGAATAATTTGCATCTATAGTAGTATGTTTGTTGCCTGAAGATAGCTTAGCGGCATTTAAAATAAGTATCTATACTATCTATCACCTTTGCCAATAAGTCGTCACGAATCTTGCATAAAATAACTGGGTGGCTTTTATAATAATATCAACATTAGATAAAGAAAAACCTCTACCAACAGAGGAACAGCCAATGATTATCACAAATAATAGGAGCACTACGCTAACCTGCAAGTTCCGCAACAGACAAACAGATTGCCTCATCATAGGCGATATTTCAATTTTGTTTTGATACAACTTTGCATGCAAGTAATGAAAATTTACCAAAAAAATTGGAAACGAAATTAACACTTAGAGTAACAGATCACTTCTTTGGCAGACTGTGCAAAATCTCGAATAAGACAAATAATTCTGGCAGTCTAGAGCTAGGGAAAATGTACAGTAAAAGAATTCACTTTTCAGTTAAAATTCACGCTCGTATCACGTTGACTACATATTACTTTTGATTTTTGCTTTATTTTCTGCTCTGGCAGCCCTGAACGCCAACCTCTTTTCGTTTGACACGTCCGCTAACGTAACCAGCTGTTTCACCTCACTTGATTGCCCAAAGGCGCATAATACTTACGCGTACCTTTACCTTCATCGGCGTATCAGACCGTTGCGAGAACCTTTAACGTAACTTGAACATGCCCCTGAATTCCTGCGTATAATTCTCCGGGGGTTATGATTTGTTCTGGTTTCAAAAGTCAACATTTGACTACGTCCATCTACGCTTTGTATAACCGAATGATTTGATGTTACAGTTTGATGTGGTAGTTAAATTTGCCTATTTAAGCCCAGGATTTAGTGAAGAGCGCTTATGTATAATGGAGGTTTGTTGTTTATACTTAGAGAATCCTTGCTTCAAACGAAATAAATGTGTGTCCGCAAGGTATAAGTATAAAACAAAAAAGCAAAGCAATCTCTGCATGTTCATGGATACTATTATTGTTTGATAACGTAACTGCGTTGATTCCACGACGTTCTCAACATTGAGCACCTAAGCAGTTCAAACTCCAAAGTGATGTTACACCGTGTTTTCCATAAACAGTTGCCTGATGCATGTATTCATAGCACTTAGCCTGTGCCGCGTCTCGTCCGTCACGAAAACAAAAGGATTGTATGACACGACAATGCCTCGTTCTCGGAAACCTGCTAAGTGCATTTCCTAGACTTGACGAAAGACAGTTGCCATGCAATCGCTTCAAATGGACAATTCATTTAAAATATCATGAAGGTCATGCATAGTTTACGAGTAATGCACACTGAAATAGAGGAAAACTGTGAGCTTCTTTGCAAGAAGGAAAACAGAATTAAACCAATCAGCAAATACCGTTACGGATACGGGTAAGATGGCGTCAGGCTCCTAATTAAAATCCAAAAACAAAATGTTATGACCAGCGTAACGGCCCGAGCGGCTTTCCTTTCTCTTTTGCTGCACTCGTTTCCTTTCACGCACTTCAAAAATACCAGTCACTATCCTTCGGCGGGCCATTATAAAATGACACATATGTCAGTAACCTCTCGCTTGATTCCTGGGTGATTGTGGAGGTATGGAGGTCTTTAGTGATTGGTGGTGCGGACAGGTCCGCGGTCGTTGGCCGGCCTTAGCCCACTTGAGTGACGTGAAGGGGCTCCGACTCCCCTCTAAACGCTGAGACCGCTCCGGCGCTCGCTAGTTCAATGAAATAGGGTCATGCATGTACGAGTACGTAGGTACGCTTCGATTGCACGTGCTGGAAAGAAACAGGGGTGGGGAAAACGAAATGAGTATTGAAAAACCGAGATACCAAGCGTAAAAAAGTTAGACGTCTAAATTTAAATTCAACAGAACATCTATTTTAGACGGTGATAGTTCAGTCACGAAAACCATAAATCACCGTCACAGGAATTGAATAGAAACAACTGCGTAGCGTATTATCGACAAATGCAAATGAGCCACAGGAAATATATGCACGTAGACGCGATATATGTTTAAATTGAAAATATAAAAACACCTTGTTGATATTCAGCGCGAGTTTCACTTGGCAATTACTGGTGCCTTACAGATAAAGCAACAGCCTTCGCGAATGGCGCTTTGTTTTATTTTCCTCGTGGCTACGATGTGATCGCTAGCAAATTTAATTTTGCATATGGTCTCGATCATTTGCATTGTCTACGATAAACTGTTGGAAAAAATAGAGTTTACTTTTGCGTGGTCGATGTTTGGTGATGGTATCGGTAAATTTGTGGTGGGTCTTGATATAAAAGTACGGGCCCATGAGTCACACCTGCGTGACCTTGGCCAAGACAAAGAGGCTCGCATTGTGAGGGACGAACAATACCGTGATGGTGATAAAAGTATAACTAAATAAGCCTTCAGCATGCGTTGAGAATCACAATTAATAGCGACAAAACACAAGAAACGCTTACATAGAAGCGATAGCTGTCTTGAAAATTTTAAACGATAAAGGTGAAACCATATGTGTACGACTAAGTGGCGCTAATCATTTAGTTTGTTTAGAAGTGTAATGCTGTCACTGAAAGGTGTAAATATGTTACAATTGCTAATCATTGCCTTAATTATTTAGGACACCAACAGATACATAGGTAGGTGTGTACAAAATACGGTGTCAAAACAGCAACTGGATCTCCAGATTTTGCTGTTGTAGACTTCAATTTACTAACGTACGACGCTGATTTGATACAGTGTATATCCATCTAGTAAGACAGAGCACACAGATCATTAAAAAGGAAAAACGTAGCACAATAACAAAAATATTGCAATACATGACTGTGGTCTCAGCTTATTAACTGCTTCTCGGTTCCGACTTTAAAAGTAGGTACGAACAATATATAACACAGAAAAATATTGTTTTCCTTGAATGGGTAAATAAGTACGCAGTAGTGCAAATAAAAATATATGACGAAATCACGATTCGCGTACATATAGCTATATTTTTATTATATAAATTGGAATAGATGCATTCGCTGCATAGACTTGTGCCTCGTGTGGCGGTGGCGGCGGCGGAACGAATCTAACGCTTAGGCAAGTTAACAAAACGTCTACTAGAATTAGGAGCAGGATCAGAACCAAGTTTACAATTATGTTGTTAAGTTGAGAGAATGAAGCCACCGGGTTGCCCTTACGCTTATGCTTACACATTTTCGGAGTCCAAAGCCAAATGGCCAAACTGAGGCCTTGTAATTTCGTCTTGTCTGTCTGTCTGTTATGTATGCAGGGACTTATTGGGACGGTGTCAAGCAAAATTTGACAGGTGTATGTTGTACTAACTCGTTGGATGAACTTTAAGCGAAATGAAAAATACATACATACATAAATTCACGCTTTCATTCCCAGAGTGGGGTAGGCAGAGCTACAGAATTACCAACAACTCTAAAAATGTAAATAAGTATTTAAATATATGACTTCGAAGACAACATCGATGATAAACTTTTACTTTTCTTATGTGGAGACTGGAGATTCATGTGACACGATCCCCGAAACTAGATAAAATTGTTTACTTAATAGTTAAAAAATCTGGAAAAATGTAGGTTGCGTTACTCAAACGACAGTTGCTTACCAATACCAGACACGTCAAAACTCTTGAAGTGACAGACTAGCATTTGGTCTCAGATATTATGCAATCTATCAAACAACAGGGGGTTGAACTTGAAGTTTGTTAAGAAGTTTTTTCCAGGTCGTTTAGAAAAATACCTAAACGCCTCTATAGAGATGCTACATAAAGTTTACGGTTTTCCTCGGCCATCAAACAGCCTTAACTACACTTTAAACAAGATGAATGGCACTCAGAGCGTATCAAATACCTACCATGTGAAAAGGAAAAACACCAAGTCCATTAGCCGCACAAGCATAAAAATACGCAGTCATAAAGCAACTCACTGCATTTATTTGATGCAGCGCAGTACTGCGTTTACTTTGGATATATATACCTGTATATACTCTTACTACACTACTAGCACAATATAGTAGTCATAATTACTAACTCAGTCGGTATACTTATCGCGTTTTTAACTCTTTTAATACTTGATACCATATCTTTGTATTATATTCCAGTTTTAAGCAAGTGTACCGTCACTAGCGCATTGGATGTCTTTTTTACATCGATTGCAAAATTTGTGTTGAACAGAGAAACAATCAAACAATAGTTAAGCTAAGTAGAACGTGATAAAAAGGTGTAACACCCTCATAATAATCATCAGCCTGCGTCAATCCATTTCTGGACGTAGGGTCGTAGGCCTCCCCCAAAGAAGAACTAAAGAAAAATAATAATATCTAAACTGGAGAACGGCATACAGGCACATTCGTCTAGGTAGAGCAAGGCCTCGCTGAACCGTACCATATTAGGAAGAACTGCTTGCTTACATGAGTACAGATGTAGTGACTAAACGTACGACATCAATTTTGGTCAATCAAGTTCGTTTTTATCTAGCTGTCTCAATCAGATTTAGTACCCATCAATAAGCTAATTGAGAAAGCGAAACGAAAACGAAATAATCCGACAAATTACAAAATCATACATTACATCTATTATCTAAAATCTACCAAATCCCCGTGCATTATTCAGTATTTGTTATCAAGTCGAGGCATTTAAAACGCTCAGTTGGGATATTTAATAACTAATTATTTTCGTGTAAGTACAGACCTTTACTTATGTGCAAGTCACTGACGATTTATAGAACTCGTTCTGATTTTCTACTACGAGTATTTCAAAATTTTACCGTGCTTCAGTATTTTTAATTCACGAAGCCCTTGACTGGTGGTGCGCAGTATAATTTACGTTGCATGGTTGCTACAACGTATTTAAAATTAAGTAGTAAAACGGGATCGCACTTTGACTTTGGCTTTAGAATACTTGTTCTAAAGCCAAAGTCAAAGTGCGACATTTTTTTTGGACGTAGTTCTTTTTAACAACAACCGGACGGACGGTTCCGGACGGTTCTTTTTAACATATCCCATACATTCGATGCTTTCTCGGCTTCTGTTGTTATATCAGAATCCCTCTTAAAACTAAGGCAAACAATGTACCGATCTAACATGGGGAACATTTATCAAATATTTTACCAGAGCTAGTTTCAAGTGTTATTAAAATGAACTAATCAAAAAGGAATGCTAGCTCTCTGGTTACAGAATTTGATGCGTCTTCATTCTCCTGCATTCCTTGGTTAGTGTAGACGAAAACATTATAACTGTATTAACCCTGTCTTTTCTTTTTTAATGGCTTTATATTTGTGTTGACTTTTACTATTGTCATTTAATTCCATTTCTGACGACCTCAATGTAACTGCATATAATTAGACATGTCATGTAATTCATACTGTGTTATATTGAGTAATAAAATCTGAATCTGAATCTGGATCCATGATCCAGTAAGAGTACGTAATAGAGCTATAGGCCTCAAATATCTTGGTCCCTTTCACTGCCTGAAACTTGTATTTGTCAGCTCATAATAAGGCCTCCGATCGGAATGCATAAAACACTTAGGCCACATGCTGTGTCACTGCCAAGGTCGCGATAAGCCGATTCGTCGCGCGTCGACACGTTGAAATTGCATTTGATACATTCCATCGATAAGGTTACAGGTTGCATCACCGCAAACGTGATCCTGCAACCGCCTCGTGTCGATTTATGGTTTCATGCCGATGATTTAATGACTTATAGGTACCGCGGTGACCGACGGGCTTCGGTTTTTCATTACCCGTTTTGTAACGCTGTAAAAGCATGTGTCAGCTTCATTTTTATAACCATAATCAGTCGTAACTCTTGTTTGGGAAGGATAGGATAACAGAAGTACGATAATACAACCATGCTACAATGCTTTAGAATGAATAGATGTGTATTCTCCGGATTACTTCTACACAATTTCAAGAAATTACTTGTTGTTGTTATTGTTTAGATATTGATACGCTGGTGGACTATGATGTTCTTATCTTGATGTTTTGTTTGGAAAAGTCAGTTCTGAACGTTTCAGACAAGGAGCTATGCGTATGTCATTATATACTAGTTTGTCAAAGTTTCAACCAAGTTGCCACAATTCAAAGGGGCCTGAAACCCCTTAGGAGCCTTCGGAGTACGTTTAAGTAAGCAAAATTGTCATTAGGAGTGGGAGATAGCAGAAAGATATACCGTGTAAAAGAGATACCCATTCATACGTTGAACGTTACGGAAGCTAATTCTTAATTATACCCGGGATGTCGAATATGCCAGGCATTCTGGAAAGACCGGAGCGGTTGCGGCCACGAGACAGTTACTTTCCCCTCGTACGTAACAATAATTTATCTATATATCCTTCTAATATTATACATGCGAAAGTTTGTGTGTTTGTTTGTTACTCCTTCACACTGCAACGGCGTTTAGATGAAATTTGAAATGGAGATAGATTATATCCTGGATTAACACATATACTACTTTTCATTCTGGAAAATTGAAAAGTTTCCGAGGGTATAACTATAATCAAAATCTACGCGGACGAAGTTGCGACGAAGTGACGTGACGGCTACAAATTACAACTAAACCTAAATTACGTTAAAATATGAAGGAAACCAAGGTAGTCTGATAATTTTGTTTATTTATGAAGCCCATATCCCATTGAATACTGTAAGTACTCCAGCAACAGCAGCATATGTTGCACAAAGTGCTCTGTTGTTTGTGTCCAACATTCCGGCCACGTGCAAGTTGTTGAGTTCATAGCAACTTATTTTTGAAACATTTTAACGATAAACTCTAGTAATTTAAATTGAGCTTGGTTCTATGATATTACTAGACGTGACCACAATTTTTATGTAATACTAAATAAGACTTGACAGAAGCGCGTGGAACTAACCCACATCCAGTTCGCAAGACAAGACTTAAGATATTCTTTAACCGAAAAAATTGTCCTCCGCAATATATACTTATTTCTGTAATTTTAAGTTCATGTCCATAGTGACTGCTTATAACTCGACATTGTCAAAGTACAGGTTGCTAAGCAGCAAGGAATTAAAAGCCATTAATTACGGGAAAAACTACTTAATCGACTTTGTATGAGATTTTCACCATCGCTTAAAGCATTTCTTAAGGAAGGTTCAGAGCGCAGAAAACATTCAGAATACAGGAAAAGATATATAAGTGTTAGTCACAAGAATAAACCCATATCGGGAAACAAAACTCAATATAAAAAACCGATCGATAGCATTTAACACCAGAATTTCACAGGAAAGTGTCAGGACATCACAGTTATCCTCACCTCCAATTTCATAGGACTTTATCCTCTTTGATATTCCAACAAAGCAGTTCCAGTGGACGTTTCCAGAAGCAATTACCTATCCTCGGAAGCCGTGGAGGCAGCGGGTGGAGAATAACAATGGCGTATCCTTTGCGCAACCTTCTGAGCGGCGCCCCCGGCATCCTAATGCGACGCTATCGATTCCACTTGCATCCACTCAGACTGTTTAACTTGCACCTAGAGATGTACATGGATTATACGTAATGGTATTGATGAAGATAGCGGAAGTGATATCGAGAGTCAAGATAAAGGTTTGGAATTGCAAGCAAAACTGCGAATGAATGGAGCACCCATTATGTATTTTAAACTTTGTATTTTATGATACGATCCAACAAAAACATGCCTGCTCACTTTTTTCTGAAAATCAGTTTTTAATCTCAAGATGTAGAGTTCGCAATAAATATTACTTTCCACTCAGTTACATATATAATCCTTGATATACTTTTTAAATTTTGACTTTTAAAAAAAATCTGCACGGAAATAACGTACGAAACTACATGGTTGCTAACTTTGAAATCACGATAGTTCAAGAATTCACTAAGGTGACTATAGACATGTTCTTTCCGTGAGCCGTTTAAATGGAGTAACAAAATTGGAGATCAAGAGTAGTCATCGCAAATCTTCATAAACAAGTAAATATAGTTAACATTTCGAATACAATCATTTTTGATAACAATCCCTATTAGAATGCACAATACCCATGAGACTTAAAAGTCTGCAGCATCACTTGAAATTTATAAACGCTTAAGTATTCTCGGCGAGTATGCGCGGCAGGCGACAGGACAATAATGGCTTACCACACTATCCTTCAAGGACAGGCTTTTGGCACCGGTGCCAAGATACACCACAATGCAAGTACCGCAAGCACGCTATGTATTAGGGGGGCATTTGAAAAAGTAAAAAGTTACATACAATCAGACAACAAACATGTTAAGCATGTTTGAACCTTGGCATTATAAAGTCATTGACTCTATTTACTTATCATTCTGTTTAGTTTGATGTTCTTTAGTGCCCAATATTGGGTACTGTGGCTACGTGCATAGATTGTATTGTAAATTGTAAGACTACATTATTGTAGAGGCAGAGAAGCACAGTGTGACAAATTTAAAAGTCTACAGCAGCGGACTGTAATATACAACGTGTCCCAAAACTCAACGATAAGCCGGCACCAGAGGATGGAGCTGCTTATGATTAGTCGAGAAAAAATAAAAAAGATAAAAAAGATAAAAGAAATTTATTTAGTAAGTAGGCCGCTCGGGCACTTTTACACGTCAAGATACTACCAATACCAATACCAATAAGGAAAAGATATATTTTTTTCCTTATTTTTTCTCGACTAATCATAAGCAGCTCCATCCTCTGGTGCCGGCTTATCGTTGAGTTTTGGGACACGTGGTATATGTTCACACTTACTTCCCGGCCTGGGCCGGGAAGAAGTCGATGAGGTGTTGCGGGTGAAGGCTCGAATTGCGCTGACCATAAATGTTACACTTGAAGTCTTAAAATTATACGAACATATCCCATCATGTTTTAAAAAAATATACTTCTAGATCCAATAAGTCAACTCACTCACTCTAAACCAAATAGGGTTAACTCAGGCTTATAAAACGCAAAATTGCTTCGTGCTCATGTTTCCCAATGAGCGTCGACTGCACAAGACTATCGACCAATGGCAGCGTTTAAAGCACTTCATGCGCTCCTTGCCTACATACCACTACGAATTACACAAAATTCTGCTCAATACCACTGTCTCTTTCTCTCGACTGTGCCAAGATTATAGAGTGAGAAGGATGGCGGTAGGGTTTGAATTTGTTATTCCAGAGTACAGAGGCGCTTATGCCGCTACGTGCGGTCGGTACAAACTGTCTATTGGTATTCCCCCAACACGGCATTGTCTGCAAACGTGATGCTTTCAGACTGATGATTGCTTCACCTTGGATATGTCGGGATTTCAAATAGAAGAGGAAAATTATTTTAAAACGAGTAAAACCGTTGATGTTTTTTAAAGGGCGGTTAGAACCCTATTTTTTTTATAACGGCTTTCGCTGGCGTATTAAGATAGGTTATGTGGATCAATTCCTCGGATAATAATGACGTATTTTTAATACAAAAGCGCTGCATTCGAGCTTTATTTGGACTCAAACCCGATGACTCATGCCAACCATATTTCATAAGACATCATAAACTAACTGTACCGTGCCTTTACATCATGGAAGTGTGTATGTTCGGCTTCAAAAACAAACAAAGCTTCCAACAAGTGCAAGTATTATCCGCTAGAACTGTACGGCCACAATATTTGCACAAATTGTACAAGACTAGTGCTAAACTAAAATTAACAATATAAAATGGCTACATTATACGTATTAGCATTTACGAAAAAAAAAAACAACTAAAAAGATGGTTCGTAAAAAAAAAAACAGTGTAAAAGAATATATGGAATATAAACCTGACTAGATTTCAATTATTACTTTTGAACTTTTATTTAATATTTAATATCTATAATTATAACTACTACAATTATTGTATTTGGTAATATGAGTAAGTAAATTGTGTGTGTTTACATCTGTAAAGATAGAACTTGGTGATACTAATAGTTAGTAATAGTTAAATAATTGTAACAACGCTTGTATACCATAGACAATAAAGATGTACGATTTATGATTTATATTATTTCAATGTAGACATGTCTTTCGCGAAGATATGGTTCGGTATAAATGTTGATTACAAGTCAAAAAAAAACAAGTTCAAGAATATGATTTTTGTATTACCTTCTAGCCACGAAGAAGACCTAAGTGAAGTAAAAAGGTCGTAAAAGTGTCGATCAACCGTTTTAATCAACTGTCATTTTAATGTATTCTCATGCTTTTCCACAAACCTCCCCTCTTTAGGTACGAGCGAGAGGGAGGAGCAATCTAAATGTCGAGCCTAATGGGAGGTAAGGTACTTTACTTAACTATGGAATTGCTTTATATGTGGTCAGTTTCTACTTATAACAACTATAAACCAACGAGCAGAGGGAACTTGTTGGGAAGCGGTCACCATCGATAGTAATACCAAAGACACACTTTTTAACCCACTTTAAATAGGTAGGTATGTTCCATAAAAACACGCAAAAAAATGTCTGCCTTTACTTTCCAAAGCAAATAAAAATGCGCAGTAGTATCGATTCGACGCATACCTAATGTAATAAATATGCAACTTGGTTCAGATTGAAACGCATTTAATTGACCAGCTATTACGACGTCGGATCGATAACAATGCCGCGGAAAAACTGGCTCTCAAGTCAACAAGGCCAAACAAAATGTTTTCCAAGAGGTTTTATTTCAAATAAGATACATTTTATTTATAAAAGCCATTTTTTGACGGAAACCCTCGTACGAAGTTTTAGAGATACCATATGCCAAACCAATTTTTATGAAAGTTCTCGAAACATTTCAAAATAAAATAATTAAAAAAATCGTTGCCACTCCTATAAGTTATTGATGATCATCATCATGTCATGTGAGCTGAAAGACGTCCACTGCTGGACATAGGCCTCCCCCAAAGCTTTCCACTCAGACCGGTCTTGTGCTTTTCGCATCCACCGCGGTCCCGCGATCCTGACGCGGTCGTCACTCCATCTTGTTGGAGGCCTACCTACAGCTCGTCTTCCGGTCCGCGGACGCCACTCCAGAACCTTCTGACCCCGTTATTGATATTGTCAAATAACTTAAATAAGTACAATAAATAAAAGCCAACCCACCCAATTTTCAAAACAAAATTGACGTGCACACGTCAGGCTAGTGCTAAATATTATGAGATCAACTGTCAGTTGCAATGGTCATCTATTCGTACATGCTTGACTATGATTTAGCGTTGTATTGATCATCAGCGACTGATATTTACGATATGAAAAGGCAAGCACAGAGGCCACCTGATGGGAAGTGAACGAAATCGTATTTAAGTCTGCTCGCTTCGAGGTCACAACTTGTCATACTGGAAGCCCTCGTGGTCACACAAGTAACCGTGTATGTTACACCTTACAGCCCAGCGCGCGTGTAGTGCAGCTGCCCTGCTCCTAACTCGATGGCAACGGTCGATAAACCACCGCACAATAGAGAAGATAAACAGCAAACATTCACTTTGATGTATTTAGATAACCTCCAACAAAGGCTTTGACATTGAACCTTTATGGGAACCAGTGAGCATATTTTCTTGATAAGCTAGGAATGAGCGATTGGCTACAGTGAAGGTTGTTGGTAATGTTAAAGTCAAGGTCTCGGTAATCTTTACATAATAAATGCTACTGCGCAGCTGGAGACTGCTTCGGCGCAAGCGTTGCAAGAGGGAAAGGTACTTTATGGATTTCTGTAATGATCTAGTCTGGATGATATGTTTGGTGACTCGATAAAATATATTAAACTAACCAGCAACCCGCAGTGCCTTTCTCACGGTTGAAACTGAAATATCGTTGAGTAAATGGCTATGTAGAAACCCGCATCTAAATCCTTCGTTGTTCCCCACAATTGCGCCAACTATTACTTCGACACGTACCCACGAACACACCACATTCCAAAAACTACCCTCTTTAAATTGTGGACACCGAAATTGTATTTTATGGTAATGCAATCAAATTAACAAAATGCTGTAGTTACGAAGATACTCTGATACTTTAGAGGAATATTAATCGGAAAATTTTACACATCGTATGTGTCACTATGCAAAATAATTGTCAAAAACACCAACTAACAAGAGATTAAATTACCCACAGGCCCGCCACACGCCCAAATTTAATTAATTAAGTTAATGCCAAGTATGCGACCACTTCTAATAACGAGTATTCGAACGTCAGGTAATTAGGGTAATTTTTCCTTGATTCTAATGAAGTAGATTAGTTTTATGTACTGCCTTCCTGTTTTTATCCTTCGAGCACGAGCTAATTTGCGACCGGAAACGATAGTGCCCAATAGCTTTGCCTTAATAATACATAATATTTAATAACCTTATGACCTAAACTATCCAAATATATCCGTTTTCCTGTGTGGGTTGCAAAGTTTCGCAAACATTTTTGAGGAAGAAGCTCTGTTTCCATTCTTTATTGCAACGAATAGCAAAAAATATTACATAATCCGGACAGGGTGTTTAAAACCTTAAATATATAAAAATATATTAATTAAACGCTACCACCGCGCTACGCTGTTGAGCCTGGCTTGAAACGTACACCGCACTTTAGCGAACCTTGCGAACCTTACGAACCTAAATTATATATGAAGTATGCTTAGCAGCGTTAATTCCGGTTTAAAGTTTATAAAATGTATTATCACGTCAGCACATAAAATTCTTGAGATCGCAAAGGATAAGAAGTTTGTTTCCGCTCCTCTAACGCATCAACGTTTTTAAGCCCAACTATTCCAGAAATATCCCCAACAACTCACCAAGACCAGTTCAGTGCCAATGACACGGCTTGCGTTTTAACATTACAGATACCGTCTAGTTTATGGTAGCGAATGCATTTGTACCCAGCCGAGTGAAAGGCGGCATTCCTGATCGTGACCCCGCCATTGTTGATGTAATCTAGCTGAGGATGATTGACGACGCGGGTAATGACGCGCTGGGAACCAATGTGTACACAAGAGCTGCTTATATCTGGGTTATAACTTGGATTATTCTCTAAGAAAGTCCACTAAATCATAGAAAACATCAGGAACAGGAGAAGAAAAAATATAAGTTTCATGCGCATCTCCGACTGATATTATCACTCTAACTATAAAAATAAGACGCAATACCAGCAGAATTTAAACAGCAATAGTAGAAAGATGGAAGACGGCACTAACTTGTGCTGCTAATCGAACGATATAAAGCCGTAAACTCATCTTTTGAGCAAAGTGCCCGTTTCAAGACGCTTCAAAGATGACAGTTTCCTATGATGACATTTACGGTTCTCTGCCGTTTCGCCGAACAACGTTTCCCAAACTGATTCATTTCCCAACTGTTTCATTTGGGCAAATGCTTTTCTTTCTAAAACTGTAAATATTTTAGGATTTTTTAAAACTAACCTAACTTAACCTAGATTTTTTTACAGTTTTGGAAAAAAGAGCATTTTGCCCAAATGAAACAGTGGCGAAATGAAAGGACACCGACATTTACTTTGACCATCCTTCAAACAGATATATATCACTTTAGATCTGTTTGTTGATACAGACCATAGTTACTAATGATATTTTTTACAGTACGTAAAATATAGACGGTTCTGAAATCGTTTGTAAACGTTAATGTTCTGTGAGAAGGTGGCCCTTTCGAGCCAGCAAATTCCTACCTACTCGTAGCTCCCTCGCAACCACACTATCGCAAATCCAAAACTACCAGTTCCCGATTCCGATCGCATTCAACGAAAAGAAATTAAGGAACTAATCAAACTTCGCACATCCCTAGTCGCAGCACGGTCCGGATTCGGTCCCGGACCGGGTTTCGGCACGTGGCCGACGTGAGCGGACTTCTGGAAACTTCGCCCGAATTGTGTATGGAAACGACACGAGTTCGAGACTCGGCTGCTGTAAATAGAATTAAAAGAACGTGACGGCAGTCTCGTGCGGCGGTTTTAAATGGAGCTTTTATTCAGCTTCTTAATATGGCTGAATCATTTCAGTTTCGTGGTTGAATAACTGCGTGATCGTGTGACACATCACAATTACAACTAATTAGTACTGATATTAAATCTTACAAGCCGTGACGTGAGGTGTTCATTTTGTTCTGGCAAACCATTGCTATAGCTTTAAAACTAAATTGTAAGACCAAAACTGTATATATTTCAGTTCCATTTCATAAGGAAAAATATGCGCTCCAAGTTTTGCGAAGAGTAGGCTTGTTTTTTTTACACTATAATATACTCTCTGCACTTAATAAACGTTGTTTTTATTTCTTCCTTTAGAGGCCCCTAAGGCGTATTGGTTCGGAAATAAAGACGCCGCGCGTTGATTCAACGGGAACACATGTATTTTTGTCCTTCTTTCACGTGAAAACGGACAACAGAATCCTGTAACTTTCTGCACATTTGTCAACTACACTTAAACGATGGAAATACTTTTGCAGAAATACCTAATATTAGTTAGAATGTTTTTAATTTTCTCCAGCGCGTCAGCACAGTACTATGGCGTCAGTGCAAACTTAAACTATTTAGACGGCGTAATTAATTTATAATAAGGAGGCAGGCAAGCAAGAGGGTCACCAGATTATAAGTGATCTCCGCAACCCGTAAACAACTGCTACACCAGCGAAATCGCAAGTAACTACAACGACATAAAAGACGAACATTACAAACAGAAGATAAAGCAGTAGATAGTGCTCACAACCCAATACGAGAAATACCAAAATATGACACAGCTTGCGCATACTTGTGTAAACTTAAACGTTCCAACTCGGAAGTAGCTGCACTGCTGCAGATATTGAATTTTTTTAACCACTCAATCTTACGTTAATACATTACTGCGACAAGGTATTAAAAGTACAACTACTCTGAGTTGAACTGTACAAATAGATGGGCATAGCAACTAACATTCAATCCTATGCATGCCTTGGATTCATTAAAGATGTGACGTGTCCATTTCGTTCTGGTTGTGTTGGCTTTAGCGCAGTTAATGTACCCGAAGATAGCATTCCTCGAATTAATCCTTGTTCTTACTAATATCAGTAAGAACAAAAATTAATGTAAAAGAGTGTTTCTTTGTTTGTTCCGTTTTCTCAGTTCAACGCCTCAACCGATCCATAATTTATAGCCTGGAGACTGGATACAGATAGGGTTCTATTTATCCTGCAAGATTAAACATTTACCGCGGGAATTGCGATAAACGACTTCTACGCGGGCAGAGCCGCGGGCAAAGGCTAGTTACGTATGATCGAACATCACTCTTCCGTAATACAGAGACACGAATTCCATCATAACTGCAGACAAAACGAGAGAAAAAGCTTTCAACTTGCAGAGCCCAACTTAAAACGTCTTACAAGATCTTCATCGTGCTTGTTTTACAACCGAGCTCACCACGCCTTGAGAGCAAGAAGGATGGCATTAGTGGTGTTTTGGTTTTGTTGCGCTGCGCGGGCGGCGACCCGGTCGCTGACCGTGCCCTTCGCTATTGTTGCAACCTGACCGGTCCTACGGGACCAGTGCACTATGCAGGGTGTATTCTCCTTCCTCATGCGCGCACATAGCGCAGACCAGCGTAACTTGACCCGTGAGCTCATAAGGATTATCCGGCGGCACATGTCTACAACTTTCGTACAGACACTGTAAATCAAATCATAAGGAGTCTCTTATGTTTTGATTGATTACGTCACTTTGGCATAGTCCAAAGTGGTCTAGGAATCATTTTCCTTTACTGTACATTACTATAATAAATTATGCTTAAATTATGTCCTTATCTTTTGATCTGACATTTGAATTTGACAGAATGTAACAACACATACTTTACAACATAAAACAGGTTTAAGCGTTTCAAAATTTGCTCTATATAATCTTGCTTTTTTTACTATGTCTGGGTCTCTGTTCTAGACAGAAAAACCATATTGTCTTTATCGTATTGCCAACGTTTTAATAGCTCTTATTTGATTGATCCATTACTATCAATCAAATAAGAGCTGCCGAGTGAAACACAATTCCTGGATCAAAGGCAGTCGGTATACGGGAAACATGTCGACGGTGTGGTCCATGCAAGAATAACACCCGCACATTATGCAGTAGTATGCAGCTGTGGCGGAAACCTACTGGTATTCTAGAGGATTCATTAAGATGAAAAAGCTGCAGGGCGGCTTTAATGGAATTACGACGGCACGATACGACGACCAACCGGTTGTAATAAATACCTAATAAGATGCACATGCGCAAGAAGGAAAAAAATGCTACACTGTTGACTTAGGCTACTTCAATACTGTATTGTACTTCAATAGTAGGCTAACTGATTGAAATAATAAAAATAGGTACGATAAAAGGGATCTCCGTGAAACATCAACACTCATTTGATCGAATGTATCATTTCATCGAATTTAATTTCATCAAAATCCAAATTCTACTGAAACCTTATTGCGTTTATGGTTTAGGTTAACCACCAAAAAAAAAATCGGCGAAGTTAAACTTTCTATGAAATGTGTTTCAGTGATTCAAGGGTAAACCGTAAAACACATATACAGTGCAAGAGGGCCTTATGAGAACCAACGAGATAAAGGTACGAAGCCCAAGGTATTTTTGAGAGATATCGCACTGTAGGTACCAGTGGCGAAGCGTCACGTAAATAAATAGACAAGCCGGAGCAAAAAAAAGTGTATGGCGTGTGTCGGTTTTACGTTTTGTTTGCATACCTACTCTATGCATAGGAATTTTTGGTAAAGCCGTAAATAATCGGCTTGTACGAACGCCTCGCGACTGGTAGGTACGCCATGATGTATAAACATTGGCCGTTTACGAACCTGAGACCGTATATTATTTTATGAGCTGTAACTGTCGATAGTTAAAGCACTCATATATACATATGTACCTCTTTCACTGGCTGGAACTTGGCAGGTTTAACAGTTCATAATACAGCCTCAGTACGCCTGTGCGCTTTTATTTTGTGAGGTTTATAACAGGTTGGGAACAGAGCAATCATTTCTGCAGGCAGGAATCCCGCACGCCCGGCTCCCCGTGCCGCGAACCTGTTTCACAACGGCTCGAAACTAGTCAGCTTTGAACGCAGTTCCTCCCAGAAGTATTGGTTGTTTATGTTGAAACTAAAGGATGACCATACGCGTAGTATTCGTAAGAAGGTCACCAAAAAACAATTTCCCATTTACACTTCCAAAATTTTGGAGTTTGTTTTCGAAATTAAACCATAAATGCGGCAATTGCAGAACAACCAAGTTACAGATTTGCAAACCTGCGGTAAAGTCCAGTGGCAGTGGGCCGGGCACACGGGCGATGAGGTTCTTGAGTCGCAACGAGAAGTGACGGCAGGCCTCCCACTAGGTGGACCGACGATGTGGTGGGGAACCAATGGATTCGAGTAGCACAAAACGGACCTTGAGGAAGGTCATCGGACGTCATGCAGTGGACGTCTTGCAAGTGATATGATGATGACCATCTTACACTGTCAGGTAAAAACAATAGATGCTTTGATTATTGCGCCATAATAAGTTATTACTTACGATGTTTATTACCTTGCGAGCTACTGTTAGTCTCAGCCTTACCTAACATAGAAAACATTAACTCGTTAATGGTTATTTTCTGCGACGCGACGTGTTATTATGCACATATTTCCTCTTAGTTATATTCTACATAAATAAGAGGACTTATATGGGCAGTTAAATATATTGCAGAAGCACAAAACGCAGTTTGCGGACTGTATATGGACACTATGTCAAGAGTTATTATTACATTGAGGATGTAGGATTCATTTTATAGTTCTATATGGAGGTACGAAAATACACGCAGACTAAGCATCAAACCAAACTACTCTATGCTTTTACTATGGCCTGTACCACAGCATACACAACGATAACCATTTATATTGAAAAAAAAAAACCGGCCAAGTGCGAGTCGCACTCGCTTACGAAGGGTTCCATTCCATTAAATTTAAAAACAACAGTTGTTAGGGACCAAATTAGATAATTATTTTATTTCAATTTAATTATTTATTTTTAAAGTGAACATACATCTTAAATATCCAATGAAAATTTCAAGGGTACCTGTTGCTATTATTAATAAAACACGTTTTTTGTATAGGAGCCCCTTGAATATTAATTTTATTCTGTTTTAGTATTTGTTGTTATAGCGGCAATAATATTACATCATCTGTGAAAATTTCAACTGTCAAGCTATCACGATTCATAAGATACAGCCTGGTGACAGACAGACGCACGGACGGACGGACAGCGGAGCCTTAGTAACAGGGTCCCGTTTTTATCCTTTGGATACGGAACCCAAAAAACATTAAAGTATATAGAATCATCCAACACTCAAAAACATATAGCTGTTGCTGTGGAATTGAACCCGAGACCGCTAGCTTCGTAGGTAGGCTCACTACCAAGAAGACTAACAGTGTCGTCAAACTTCTTCGTCGACATGTCGTCTTGTGGAATCACAAACACACCGACTTGCGCAAAAGGCGCGATCGGCCATTGGTCGTTTTTGACGCATAGCAGCATAATTTCCGCAGCGGCATTGTTCTTCAAGCCCCAGCAAAGGGAGCCTTAATACTAAAACTAAAAAACACTATGAATCGACCTATATTTATATGTAATCGTAAACAAAGCTATTTTCATGCGCTGGCGTCACTACATTACAATTACACGTACAATTGTGCAGTAAAACGTAACGACGCTCATCATTCAGGCAGTAAACATCTGATAATAAAATATTACCACGAGAATCTACGCCGCAATTCTCTGGCTACCTGACTTAGTATTACCACATCAAAAAATATTCAGGGAATATATACACATTAAGTTGAAAAATTGTTAATTTTATTTTTAACTCCAAAAGTGATCCGTACAGTTGTTAGGAAACTGATTGTAAAACAAAAGAGTTTAGATATCACAAGAAACTTATACCTATTAAATAAAAAAAGTGTCATATTTGATTAATATTTTAAATCCGTTGAGTTCATTAAAAAGCATTAAATTATTATTGTTTCTTAATTTTTGACTATACGAGACAGCCCCAGAATTTCCGGACGTCTTCGGAATCTTCCGGCCCTATGGCAACTCTAACCTGATTCCTGATTCAGCATCCAAATATACTCCGGCAATTCCTAGCCAAATCAACACTATACTTCTCCCCTTCTAGCATTAACAGACACCAGAGACGGAATTAGTATAATACGATATTGATGACGTAAGTTTCATTGAGTGCGCGGCAGTGCTCTGAAATTCAATGGGATGTGCTAATATGGTAGTAAGAGTAGTTGGGGAAATGCCAATAATATGTGATGAAGAGTGACGGATGATGTGACCAGTCTACCTATACTATTTGGTCAAAGATCGAAATCGTTCGGAATTGCATTAAACACGTGTTTTTCGGGTCAAAATTGGTGTAAGTTTTAACCACTTGCTGTCATCCGTCGGCCTATGATACAACATAATGGTGCCCTGGATCTGGTCTGATGATGGAGGCGAATTAATGTCTGTGCAAGTAATATGGCTACGAAGAAGACTTTTAGGATTTTCGGGACATAAAATATTAAAAACAAACATTGATAATTTTTGAAATAAAAGCAGTGTTATACCCTTTGCCATTACTACGTGGCCTCTTCCTACGAATTCTGCGATAAATATAATCGCACTTTATACAGCACAGACGGAGTAGTTAAATTTAACGTGAAAATTACGCGCAAGGGTGACCCTCATAAAGAATTCAGAAACCCATTTTCACATCCATAAAACCCAGAATTTCCATATGAATGCAATGCGGCGTGCGGCGGTCCCTGCCAGCATCGATTTGCTCCTGCGAAATGCGACATTTTCAATGACAAACGTGAGCTCAATTTGAAGCATAGCCGATGTATACCTACTCCAGGGTTTAGTTATATGAAGATAGAAATTGCAGAGCACTTTTATAATCGTCCACCATTATATACGCATTGACTTGGAAGTCTTAGAAGATGCGTACTTTTCTGGAATAGCAATGAGAATTGAGAACCAATTTCTTTTCTTAATTAATGGCTTTCAGACTTTAAGACAATCACCTTGAACTTTAGAGAAATAAGTCCTTAGATGACAATTGTTCGGCTAAATATTAACTTTGGTGGAATGTTAGCTTCACGCGCTTCTGTCAAGTCCCTTAGTACCATTAATTGTGCTGCGCTTACGTGTACAGGATCATAATATTGAATATTATTCGGAAGTGATTGCATTAATTCCTGGAGAACATACGTAGGGCTCCAACAGTAGATGAATGCACCGTCGGCCGGTCTGTCACGGCGGCCCGGAATAGCCCTGGCGGCGGGCCAGCGGGAAACGGAAACGACGCCGGACGCCAATAAACTTGATAGCGTTACGAATACGGATCAATGTGATATACCTACTAATACCGACCAATCGTTCACTGAAGCAACGGAAAAGCTATGGGCTTTGATGTGATTGACAAACGATATGACAAAAAATCCAATTGTACCAAACCAAACCATGGTATTTTAAATGCGCAGTACAATTACGGGTTTAACTCACCACATCCTTATGTCAGGATACAGAATGACAAATAATAAACTTGTAAAAATAACACTTTTTCACTTGTGTTACTTTTATTAGCTCACAGATAGAGGCCATAAGGAAAACAGATTTACAACTTGCCCTTGCTCCTAACAATTTATTGGACATTTGTGATTGAAAACTATTATATTTGACTTATCATACAAATACACCCTATGTAGTATACATTTATTTTATTACCTTCAAGGGCATTTGTTAAAAATGCAGGATTGTTGTCACCGCAATAAAACATGAAAAGTTTACAATATAAAAAGCTCCTATAAATCTCTACGAAGCAAAAACGCTCGGTATAAAAAAAGGAGATTGCTTCTGATAGGTACCAAACCGAGACGGACAAAAGGATATACCGGTGGACGGGGGAATTGTGAGCAAGTTCCCTGTTTCGTGTAAACATAACGGTAAAGACAGGTAACTTAACGGGCATACCATAACTGCGCTGGCCGGTTTTAATTCAAGTCTGACCTTACCAACATTATCTCATTCATGAGAAAAAAAAAACTATGAATTAGATAAAAATCAATATAAAAACATTAAAAACACTACAGTTAGTAGATTAAAAAATAAAAAAGCAAAAATGAATCGCGATGCCTCCTGTGAGGATTGAACTCACGACCCCTGGTTTACGAGACCAGTGCTCTACCACTGAGCTAAAGAGGCGATGATTACCCGCGCCAAATATTTGCTCGTATTCTATTAGCTCACAAGATAACACAATGTGGCGTTATTTTAAAGTTGTTTATACTGTTCTGTTATATTATAAATGATTATATAACGAAATAAATACGTAAAATATACAAATCGCGAAGGACGTAAAATGCACTGAAAAACAAATTAAATTAAATTGAGCTATTAAAGAAAATACTTGATAAGTGATAACAGTATGTTAGTTATTAAGGGGTTTTAAAAATAACCGAAATTATTAAGTTAATACACTAAACGAACATACCTTAAACACGGAACCTCCTCATCTAAAACAAAAACATTTATTTTATTCACGAATAAACACCCACCAATTTAATATAATAGTTAATGTGCTCTATGAAAAATGAGAAAAAATACAAAAAGAACTGCCGAAACCAGGGATCGAACCAGGGACCTTTAGATCTTCAGTCTAACGCTCTCCCAACTGAGCTATTTCGGCCAGTTGATGGGTAGCTCAAAATCACTGTCACATTCCAAAGCCAATCAATAATACTATTATACTTTCAAAATTTTATCTAGAATTGTTAATTAATATAATTTAATGACATAATAAAACGTTTAAATAGTCAGTCAACTTGGAAACGAGTAAGAAAATCGGTATTAGTAAAGTTCCACTTGGGCACCATACCAATGGCGCCACCTATCCTAGTATTGCTGAACTACCAATAGACATTGTACTGTAGGTGTCGCTTTTAAAGATATTTTAAACAGTAGTGACTTTGATACACATTTGAGACTCATCTGTCCATTAGGAATGTGTTTGTGTAATGTTATAGATGCTCATGCATGAGTAACGCTTCTAAGCCTGAGAGCAGAATGAATGAAATGAAGTAAAAGTGAAAAGTCCAAGTAAAGTAGTAAACCTAACCTAACCTAGCCTTATCAGGTGAACTAGAATAAATTACATCTGTCAAAAACCTAAATGAAATAATTAGTTGTTTTAGTAATTTTTACAACCATCTTTCACCCACACCATCTCCCACAAAAATACAAATTGCTATTGCCTATAGAAGTTATAGATTTTCTGGGAAGTCCAAGCCCAATGGAGGGGAATCAAATAAACATACTTTTTTTAAATTAAAGTATATGTTAGATATGCAAGCAAGGCAAATTCAACTAAATTGCAATAAGCATTTTAAAATTGTTTTTTTTTTTAACAATTTGAGTAGCAGTGGTACCTGTGTCCCTGCTGCTTTTAGTAATAGAATAATGCTAACTAATGTAAGAAAACGAATCAATACAACTGGTGTCTTAAGACATTAAGCAGTATAGCTTATTGATCTCTGCTAATGGTAGTGCACTCAGATGTTAATGTAAAGTTGTTGTTTACCAGGCACGGGATCTGCCTGTATGGCCTGGTCCTTCGCCACCTCTCCCATGTCATCCAGCACCACTCCACAACTCTTGTACAAGTTACTACGCAGTTTCATTAGCTTATCGGTCTCACGGAATGCTTTGATCTCATTCTGAAAAAGAAATGGTTTGTTTTTAATTATGTTAAAACATTAACCTTTTGTTTGTCTCTGAGCTATACTGGCTTCCAGTATATTCAATAGGTACACACTGAAGTGACAGCCCTCAGTCTGATGAGATGTTATCAAGTTTTATCACTGCCAATATGAGTTTAATTTATTAAGAGAACTGTATTTCAATTCAATTCAATTCAATTCACTTCAATTCAATAAATTTATTTAAAAAAAAAACAAGATCCATAAAAGTGTAAAGCGATGCTAAAATTATGTAGCCGGTCAAAGAAAATCAATAAAAATATTGCTCTGGGCGATGGGCGATAAAATTTCACACCCCCTATAAGTCCAATTTCCATTTCTTTTAATATTTTCATACAGACCTAGTTTTTCATAATATCTAAAAATCAGACTAGCTTTAATTGAAGGGTAACTTTATAACATCATGTATGGAAATTTTAATTTCTCAATCCTCTTAGTGTAGGCCTGAGTAAAATAAAACGAATGTTGGATATTGAGAACAAAGCAATGTTTCTATCAGAAGACGAAGATAAAGTTTGCAGATGGTATAAGTTTTCATTAAGAAAGTTAATTCTTATCTTAGAAACTAAATTAAGTTAAAGTCTCTAAAATTAGAATATAATCAACCTCTGTAATAAACAGAAGCAAGTAGAATTCATTAACACATATGGTTATATTTTAAACAAAAGTTGTCTTACTTTTAATTCCTTTAGTCTGATATGAGATCTGCTAGAATAACACTCTCGGACGTGGGATTCCGCCCACTCGTCTCCATTACTGCTCACTACAATGGGCGCCGAGCCGCGAGCCCTAACACTACGCCCGTACTCCACAGCCCGAGCTCTCGACGCTCGTGGCGGAGACCTCGCTTTACCTGGGTCTAACGACTTCAATGTTCGTCTAGGCTTTACTAAAGGTCTCTTAACTACTTTTTTACCGTCCATTTCTGGCACATAATCATTCAAAACAGTCGGAAGCTCATTGAAAACACCAGAACTTAATGCAGAAACTGATGGTTTCGCGCCAACCCCCACTGACGACAACACTTCATGCCGCGCTACGTTCGAACTAGATCGAACACTGGAACGTGACCGGTTGAATACCCTAGACATCACTCTGTCGTAGTTTCTGCTTTTTTTACGCGGATCCATAAAATTTACGTCGATTGGCGCTATTTCAGAAGATTCAAAACAGAATTATTGTTGTGACAGCTGTGTATTCTGTCATCCATGAAATTTACCACAGATAAAGACAAAGCAGAAACTTTTACAGGAAACACGCCAATCTCGCAGAAACAAAACGTTGAATTAGAAAACTGCGTAGAAATTACATAATATAGCACCATAATAGGCATACATTTGTACTAGTTACTAAGTAGAAATAAATTAATAAAGACGGCCCCGTAGCGACCAAAAGCCTGGTCCAAAACTTGACACGACTTGGTTGGTAATTACCAACAAACAACAACAAACGCTTAAGCGTTTAGCGTCACCTACCGTCCAATAACTGAAATAGGTGTTCTCATTAGTTTCATGCGTATTTTGCAGATTTTGCTAATAAACGCAAGATGGCATTTCTGATGCTTATGATCCATTTATGATCAGTTTTTCTATGAAAATGTTCCTATTAAATCTCTTTGGGACACCATAACTGCCCCTAGTTATCTGGTATTAGGTTTCCTTAGGTGTAATAGGGTTAGAATTATCCATTAAATTATGTGCATTTAGTTGTCAATTTAAAAACATGCAACCTACATTGAACATGGTTGTTTTAGTACTATTATCAGTACTGATAACAATATTAAAAAGCTAGATACGACTTCTCTTAGATTTCCTTAAAGAATAATAAGGGTTCCACAACTTTGGGACTGAGCAGGGTAGAGTGTAGACATATTTTATAACAAGAATAAAACAACTTTTTACAGTAATTTTATTGAGTTACTTTTTACACATAAATTATTCTTTAACAAACCAATGCCTACTTAAAGTTAATAGTTTCTCTTGTAAATGCAACACATCACTTTTCACCAAGGAGCTCCCTACACTTGACCTCATACACCCCTCTAGCTTCCATGTGAAACTGTTCACACATTGCCGTAATCTGCTTGTTCACATTGTACACTAAATCTTCAGACACTCCAGTTTGTTTCTTCGCCTTCTTTATAAAGTCATTCTGTACATCTTTGATTGTGTCTCTACAATTTATGTACAGCGCTTTAGCATTCCTTGCCAACTGCTCTCTGTGCTCCTTTGTGACTTTAGGTACAGGTACAAACAGGGTTGTGCCATCCTGTTGAGGATTTAAGTTCAAACCTGATGTTTGAATCGATTTTAAGGCATCAGGAATTGCTTGAGGGAAAGAGGAAAAGTTTATAACAATAGTTTTAGGATTTTTCTTTACTATTTGTGCCAATTCTTGAAGCTCGTACACTTTCCCGTCAAATCTAACTGAAAGAGATTCAATTGAGCCGGTTGTAGAACGCAACGATAAGTTTTTCGTATAGTCCTCTTTCATGTCTTCAATAGCTGCTTTACATCTTTCCTTTAACTTATCTACAGGAACTAACTCTGACATCATCAGCGGGTTGATGTCCACCTTACCGCCCTTACCTTTTTTTTCTTTCCCTTTATCTTTGCCTTTCGCATAGTTTCGAATTGCAGCAAAGTTTAAATTGTTCGCGGTAACAATCCTTTCGGTGTTTAGGCTAGGAAACGATTTGAGTGAATTGACGTAAAGTGGTACAATCAACCGTTGCAGTATTCGTGTGTTCATTGTGAAACACTTGTTTGTGCCAGCACCACTAAACTAAATTATTCTGTGAGAGACTTTAATTATTTATTGTTACCTAAAAACTTAACCTCAAAACTGTGCTGGATGTGTGGTCGAATAACAAATGCACAAAACGCACGATGTCATTAAAAATGCATGATTATTATTTATTTATTCCACCATTGGCAAAATAAATGTACAACAGAATACAGTAACCTAGCAAAGAAACAAAGATATCAACTACTTCTAATTCTAAAGTCCAATTCCTATAAAACGTAAATTTGGTAACAAATCCCTCTAAACTTTGACATTAAAAACTAAACGCACCAAAATGACATACACAATTACACGTTCCAAAACTATGAAACTTCTGGGTGATTTGTTATTTATTTTATAAATTGTAAATGAATGACTTCGTTTTTCTTTCTCATAGATATAATAAATTTTTACTTCAGTGGTTTAAATAACATCGTTTGAATAGAAAGTTTAAAAAAACAGGGCTCCCGTTTTCAAGTAAAATTAGTACAGAAAAATAAGAACTAAAGGAGTTTTTTCTTTTACCCAAGATTTAATTATTTGAAGTTATTGGCATTTTTATATATTTTATTTTCATGTATCTCTATTTATTTACAATATAAGATATCTCAATTTTATAATTTGTCCAACATTTAAAAATTTAGTTTCAGAACAAACTTGTTTCATTTCATTCATTTCAAATGGCCAATTAGATTTTTTTTCTTAAAATGTCTGTATTATTTCAAACAGTGGTTAATACAAGGAGACTGTACTCATTAAGAAATTTAAAGAAATCTGTATCTTTTTGCGGATGTGTATTTATCAGAAAAGCATCAGGTACTTCTTGTGCTACTTAAGTGTACTTGTTGATAATAAAGGTGGATTTAAGGTTATGTGACTATTTTGTAGATGGAGCGCGAAAATTTGTTACGTTTGACGAATTAGCGGAGGCCCGGCGGGCTGAGGCGCGCCGAAGCTTGGTGGTGCAAGTGAACTCTGAGGCGTCTTTTGGCGAATTACACAGCTACTGCTCCAAATATGCAGACATTCAGGGAATTCACCACTACAAGAACTTTGGTGGAGAGGTAGGCTTGCTATTTTTGATTAATAAGAAACTCGTTGCTTACAACGGCCCTTAAGTCACCATTAATATTTATTCGTTATATACATGTTAAATCTATTCAGCAATTGGTTTGCAACATTTAATTGCTGTTACAATTTTATTATAGTGATACTAGAATGATTGACTATCCAATAACTGACTAATAAAATAGGCATAAAAAAGTATGTAAATATTGTATATTGTCTAGGGGACACGGTTTCTGTAGGAGAATGTATCGAAACTTTGTATGTGGTGGTTGTCTTGCACTGTCATAGGAAAGTATATATATTTTTTTTAAATATATATACATATTTTATATAATTTTTTTTTTTTATTACTACTACTTATTACTCCCTATGAAAATTCTTAGTTTTGACACATTTTCTTGCACAAGCTACGCTTGAATGTTTTTTATTTTTATTTTTATTTTATGTTAAATTCATTGTTTTGTATCATGCTAGGTTAAGCTTCATAATTGTATAATATCATAAGTAGTACCTATTTTAAAAACCGACTGACTGTTGAGTTTCTTGCAGCGTTTCTTCTCAGCAGTGGTCTCTTGCGAAGCGCTGGTAGATTTTGACGTGTAAAAGTGCCCGTGCGGCCTACTTACTGAATAAACATCTTTTATCTTTTTTTTTTATCTGTTTCAGCACTTCATGCTTATTGAGTTTAAAACGGAAGAAAACCTCAAAGATGTCCTACATAGCTGCAGTTCACATCAAAAAGAAATTGACTCTATGCCAGTACAATCCCCATTCCTTTGGTTTAGAGCTGCTTCCCGAGGTAAAAAGGAGAACAATATTGTGCCCTGTTCAGCCACCCTCATGACAAAAGATGGGAGTGCACTGCCAAGTGAGGATAAATTATTTGAAGAGCTGATGGTCGCTCAAACAGTGTCTGATCAAATACAGCTGTTGCATGATAGAACTATACTGAATGACCTCGGAGTACGATTAAGATACCTTGTAGCTAGAGAGGTTTGTATTTTTAAATTGCTTTTCATGCATTACTTTAATTTAGTACACTATCTATATTGTATTTTTTTATTATATGTATAAGTTGTGTTGTTTTTGTAAATAGAAATAATAGTAACACAAAATGTACATCTAGTGTAGTTTAATGTTCTCAATGCCCAACCATGCATTACGCTACTCAATTTCAAGTTGCATTGTTGCAATTATGTATGTTAGATTGATCAGTGAGGCATCCTATCTTGGATTTAAAACACAATACTATATATAGAGTTTGTATGATTTCATAATAGAGTTTGAAAGAAGCTAGATACAACACACTGGACACTGAAGGGCACAAGTCGTTGCTAGTATAGTATAGCTACAAGTTTAATACCTGCGTTCACCTGTTTCGATGAAACAAATGTTGATTTTTTGATTTCAATTTTTAAATGCCATTCCTCACAGTGAAATTTTTTGTCAGATCCAACTTACTAAATAATTCTAAGATCTTTTTCTATGAAATTTTTGTTTACAGTTTTATAATTTTATTTTCAGCTAGAAGTGATTTTGGAAAATCTATATAATAATGTTGAGGTTCGTCCGTTTGGTTCATCAGTCAATGGCTTCGGCAGGATGGGATGTGACCTAGACTTGGTGCTCTCTCACACGGTGCCTAAAGAAATGGTGAGTTAGTAAATCAGGAGTCAGTCTAAATCAGTAGTTTTTTTTTAATTATCTGTAACTGCATTCCCATCGGCACACAAACCTCTTCAAGGTTTTGCTTAGATGGGCATTGTACCTACTATGTATTTCTTTTTGTCTTAATCAATAAATTAAAAAAAAAAAAAAAAAAAAACTAAAGATTTTTATTCAGTAAAACACATATGCCACTAGGTATAGTTCTGGAAATATGAATTGGCCGTTTGTAATCTTCACTAAGATCTTTTTGCTAATATCAAACAAAAGGTAAACAACAACTGTAAAACTGGCCTCATTCTTCAAACAGCAAATTGGATTGAAAGGTTTTGGTGAGTTACATTGTGCATATATCTTAACGCTGAAAAAAAGATCGCAAAGTAGATTACAGATAATCAAATCATATATCCTGAAGAAAATAAGTTAAAAAAAAAACCTGGCCATTTTTTTGTATGGTTTAGACATTATGTGGGCTAAACTCTGAATATTTCTGCAAATTTGTCAGGTCAACATTGACAAGTTTTAATACAATTATGACTGGTTTAGCCTAGTTGGTATGACCCTTTCTACAAAGCCAGCATTCCTGGGTTTGATTCATGGTATAGTGACAAATATTTGTGTATGTATGTTTTTCTCCATATAAGTTGTCTAGTACCCACTGTAGAAGCCTATAGCTTAATTTAGGAAAGGTCCATTTGTGTTTTATTATTTATTTATGTTTTGTGCAGTGTGGTTGCCGGCTTAGAATAGTGTCACTCCATGCCTTCCCGTGGAAGACGTAAGAGGCGACTAAGGGATTAAAGGCTTGTAGTAATGTTAGGTTAAATATTAGGCAATGGACTTGCAACATGTCATTAATATACACTGGTAAACATCTTAGCCTGTCTGTGCAAAATGTGGTTATAGAATTAACTAGTGGTTAAGAGTTGTTGGTAACGCTTTGGAATGAAGGTGTGACGGTATGTATGTATGTTATTTAGACGGACCCCTCCCGCCGGCTAGTGTTCCACGACAAGCGCTGCGAGCCGCGGCCGCAGCGGCAGCTGGAGCTGCTGGCCGAGGTCATCGACCTGCGCGCGCCGGGCGCCGGCCGAGTGCAGCGCATCCTGCACGCGCGCGTGCCCATCGTCAAGTTCGCGCACGAGCTCGCTGCCGTCGACTGCGACCTGTGCTACAGCAACATGTGAGTCCTGCTCGACATTCTGCTACAGCAATGGTCTCTCTTTCTCTCTCTTCATAGCTAGTACACATAATGCACATGGTGGAGGGGGTCACCTTTCCTGATCTTTCTTCTCTACTTCGCTCCGTCCTCGACATCGTCCTCGGATACCTGACAATCTTGCATGTCCTTCTTACATGTTTCCACCTTGTCTTGGGTCTGCCACTGGATCTACAACAAGAGATGGACAGATGTAATGCCAAGTTGGGAACTTGGCATTACATTTTTTTTCCACACCACCTCTATAGTGGTCTTCTATTATAGTGTTATTATGGTCATCGCACGTTACAACGCCCTGGCACCAGATCAGTAGTGCCTCATTTCAAAGTGAGGCATTGGGAAGTGAGCTTTACTTGTGTTAGTACGATTTAAAAACTTTTGCCGGGGCGCGATCCTCGCGTCTTGCACTGAAAAATGTGACCTTTACGCTGGTGGATCAAGGCGTCGTGATTTTGATTCAGAAATCGATCCGTTAGCCTATCTCAATAGCGTCGTGTCGGTCCCAGGTCGGGCGTGTACATGTCGGAGCTGCTGCACGTGCTGGGCTCGCTGGACGCGCGCGCGCGCCCGCTGGCGCTGGCCGTGCGGCGCTGGGCGGCGGCCGCGGCGCTCACGGCGGCGGCGCCGGGGCGCTGGATCACCAACTTCCCGCTCACGCTGCTGGTGCTGTTCTTCCTGCAGCAGGGCCCCAAGCCGGTGTTGCCGACGATCAAACACCTCGTCAAACACGCCGGTGAGTACGACCTGTTGGTTGAGCTGGCACACACAGACTTAACAAGTGAATGATCACAGGTATACAATGCAATATCAACCCTCAGTGTTCATATATTTTTATTTCAAAGTTTCAGATTTTTAAGCACCTTATGACCACTATACAACAAGCAAAAACCATTATAGCCGAAATGCCAGATTCACAATATACTGATCCCAAAACTGAATATTCAAATTAGGATATTGTTTGTTATTGGATTCTAAAATTATTGTATTTTGGTAGTGCGCGGAAATTTAAACTCATAAAGTTGCCTAAAAAGGCTGTTCTTCAAATATAAAAACTCATAATATAAGATCTCTTTATTTTTGCTTTGTAATTGTATTAAAACTTTGCTTTTTAACAATTATAGGAAAAGAAGACATCAGAATAGCAGAAGACAACAAGAATTGCACATTCTGTCGTGACAGCAACAAGCTACCACCTTCGAGCTACGCACAAAGCGACGCCTCTCTCGAGAACTTACTTCTTCAATTCTTCGAGTTCTACGCCCAGTTCGACTTCCAGGAGAGAGCTATATCACTCAATGAAGGCTCAGCCGTTCGGAAACCCAATGCTTTGCCTCTGTACATAGTAAATCCGCTAGAACCGGCATTAAATGTCAGTAGGAATGTCAGCTACGAAGAGTGTGAACGGTTGAAGATGGAAGTCAGGAATGCGGCCTGGCAACTTGAAGCTGGCTTGGAAGGAGCCAAGAAAGATGACTGGGGACTTCTCGGACTCATAGAGAAAAAGAGCACAAGAGGACTCAAGAAGTTACTCAGAGTTGGGAACTCCCAGAGACTTGTGTCAGTCAAAGATCTATTTACAGATGACGATGAACCAACTGATAATAAACTTAAAAACAAACTCGACAAATTGTCCAAAAATAGTGACGTTAAGGAACAAAGTGATAAAAAGGCGAAAGAAGTTAAAGTGACTGTTGGTGATAAGAAAGAGACTGTTAAGTTTAAAAATAGCCAGGTAGCGAGTGAAGTTTACAGGATACGACGGGACAAGGTTGTTTGAGATTTGTTTAGTGAATTGTGTTAGGTTGGTGTGGTCAACTCTGACTCCAAATGCATATTTAAAAAAAACGGATTTCACAATTTGACTTGGTCCCGAATTAAGCTCTAAATTTGTACTACGGAGCTTGCTTTTTCAGATAAATAAATAGAAAACTGCCGGAATCAAATAATAAATATTCTTGCTTATTAAAGAACTAAATATTTGCACTTAAACAGCAATCAAATTGTTTAAATTAACTTTTAAGTACAGGTAGTTAACAGCTATTTGTTGACCCCATGGCTTATTGGCGCCAGGAACTTGTTTCTATTTCATAAAGGTGAACATTTTACAATCACAAGATGCAAATAACTGGTATTTAAGATGTAAAATAATTAGGTGCTTTACCCTGGCAACCAAAAAGATTACCGACTTTCACGTTTGAAATGTAATCATGTTGAAACCTAGAAGGACATAGAATAACACATATTGTTATAAGACAATAACTAAAACAATTACAAGATAATAGAAAACATCCAAGATTCAGGAATGAGGCGGGGACATTTATGTTAGTAAAAGAATGTAAACAAACCGAACCACATGGTTTTGTTTGTGAACACATTCGCTGGCACGTAGCGCTACGCTTATTACCTAATCCAGCGTTTTCCTGATTTGTAGCAAAAACTGCCTACGAACAGAGACCACTACTAGCGGGATGCCGATGCTAACAACCCAAGTTTGACGTGATAGTGTGTTGCTTCTATTATATGACTAAATCGGATTAATTTGTTTACATTCTTTTAGGTTTCAGGAATGAGACAGATCAACCACAAAATATGTCGCGTCGATAAGTGTAGTAAGACGTGCCACTAACTAATACCACGAAACTCTAAGAGCTTCTCCACATTGTCTGGTTACCTCATTGTTCAGATTTAATGTTAACATGTTAATAAGTATGCAGTGACAGTAGGTGTTAATGTACAGAATTTTGTAGTGGATTCGGATGGCTTCGGCCTAGTATTTGCATGTGTGTGTGTGAGAGATGTGCGCGTCAATGTTGTTCTGAATCTTCTGTTGGCTTCACCAATACTTACGAACATCGCAACCTTGCATGTGATTTTTCTGTACAAGATAGATGAATGTAGTGATGAAGATGAATGGCCCAAAGTTGTTATATAAAATGTAAAGTGTGGATAAAAATTGTAAATAAAACATAAAATGTTTGTAGTTTTTTTATTATTTTAAAGCCTTGAAAAATAGGTCCATCTTCGGGTTGTCAGACGTGGCCTGCAACGTGAGACACTGCACCGCGTTTTCAATGCACAATTTCTCTATAGTCCTCTTGTACTTGTCTTGAATCACGAAGGACGCCACGAATTCTTCTATCGTTTTATTGTAGCTTACTCTCGATTTGTATTCGCAGTAAATTTCTTTAATTTTGACGGCGCAGTCAATCGTCCACGTAAACTCTTCTAGAAACATGTTGTGCGATTCGCCTTGATCGAAAACTCTACACTGAAATTGAAAATATTTAGTGTAAATGAAAGATTAGGAGGGAGTTTGATTGTTTAATGAGTTTCCGTCGTTAGAGCGTGTTATATGCTTCAAGAATGACGGTTTTCCATGACTAGACGTTTACTATACCGTAAACGTATTAGAGAGATACCACCCGAGCGTTGTCGCCGCCTCTACGTCGTCCTATCTCTTTTAATCTTGAAGTTGCGTCGGCTGTAGCCGTCGTGGCGTTCAAAAGGTTAAAATCACAGCTTGACGACGACGTAACGCTCTTGTGGTATCGCTCTTAAAATGAGATACAAGATCATTCTATAATTTATTACGGCATTAAAACTACTGTCATCAAAGTTGAATCTTTGTCAAAAAGATAACGTAAAGTTTTGTAAGTTTAAAAAAATACAGGGCGTTTGGTGCATCGTTTGCAAAATTGAAATGGCGGATTGGTGGGGGGATATGCTGTCTCTTTCGGCCCCAAAACATTTTCTCCCAACGGATATTTTATGCATTTAAAAAAAAACATTAATAGTTCTAAGAGCTGCAACGTTTAAAATTCAATTTGAAAAAAGTTAGTTGTGAAGCTTCCAATTTTCATTTTATTGTTATGTGTAATGTTGTAGGCTCTACCAAAATCGAAATGACGTGCAAGTGATACCCAGTTTTTTATATTGAGCCTCACAAAGTGTGCAAAGTGTAAAAATTCAAGTGGAAGGTCAACCTTGATTCATCATGTCAGCCGAAAGACGTCCACTGCTGGACATAGGCCTCTCCCAAGGCGGTTTTGTGCTTTTTGCATCCACCGGGGTTCACGCGATCCTGACGAGGTCGTTACTCCATCTTGTTGGGGGCCTACCTACAGCTCGTCTCCCGGTCCGCGGACGCCACTCCAGAACCTTCTGACCCCATCGGCCATCAGTCCTGCGAGCAATGTGCCCGCCCACTGCCACTTCAGTTTAGCTATTCTTCGGGCTATGTCGGTAACCTTAGTTCTACTGCGGATATCATCATTTCTGATTCTATCACGCAGAGAAACCCCGAGCATAGCCCTCTGAGTGACTTTGAGCTTCCTTATGAGGCCCATTGTTAGCACCCACGTCTCAGATCCGTAAGTCATCACTGGCAACACACTGGTCAAAGACTTTTGACTTCAAACACTGCGGTAATTTGGACGAAAAGGTGCTGCGAAGCTTCCCGAACGCTGCCCAGCCGAGTCGGATACGACGACCTCTTTCTCAAAGTTGGACCTACCTAACTGGACCGTTTGTCCCAGGTAAATATAGTCGTCAACAACTTCGAGCGCAGAGCTTCCTACTATCACGGGAGTTGGCGCGACATGGACATTGGAAATGACATTCCTCTTGTCCATGTTCATTCACAAGCCCACTCGGTCGGAAGCTCTACTGAGGCCAGCGAGCATTGCACTGAGGTTCTCCATGGTCTCAGCCATGACTACGATATCCTACCATTTATGTTGATGCCTCGTCCTTTCTAGTCCAGAACCTGAAAAGCATCCTCCAATGCAGCGGTGAACAGCTTCGGAGAGATCACATCTCCTTGTCTGACTTCCCGCTGCAGAGGAATAGGCTTCGTGCTCTGGTCCTGTAGTCAGACGGACATAGTGGCGTTTTCGTACACTTCAGCACTTCGATATATCGGTAGTCAACTTGGCACCGCTGGAGAGACTACAGCACAGCCCATGTCTCGATCAAATCGAAGGCCTTTTCGTAGTCCACAAATGCAAGGCAAAGGGGGATACTCTTCGGTCTTCTGTATAACCTGCCGCAACGCATGTATGTGGTCTACGGTACTATAGCCTTTTCGCAAACCCACTTGTTCGGGAGGGTGGAAATCGTCAAACCTGCGCGCGAGACGATTTGTGATGACCCTCGAAAATAGCTTGTAAACATGGCTCAGAAGTGAGATGGGTCTATAATTCTTCAGCAAAGTTTTATCACCTTTCTTGAAGAAGAGAACCACCACACCTGTTTCATGCTTTCGGCGTTCTCCCTTCGTGGAGGACGGAGCTGAACAGCGTCTGAAGGCCCCTAAGGATGGGTTTACCACCCGCCTTCAGGAGTTCGGCTGTAATTTCATCCTCACCCGGGGCTTTGCCATTGTTATGCTGTTTGAGGGCCATATTAATCTCGTACAGGCTGACGTCGGGGAGATCTTCGGTACAGTGTCGGGTTAATCTAGCCCTCGGGTCTTCAGCTAGATTTCCGGCGGGTGTTCGGGTTGTCGTGTACAGCTGTGCATAAAACTTCTCAACTTCCGCCAATAGCTCAGGTTTGGATGAAATGACTCTGCCGTCCTCGGTTTTCAGCTTCATCAATTGGCTTTGGCCAACAGACAGGTCCCTGGTAAACACCTTAGAGCCCCTGTTACGCTCAATAGCCTCTTCAATACTTTTAGTATTGAATCGGCGTATATCACGCTTCAGAGACTTCGATCTGTCTGTTGAGCTGCCGATAACGACAAGCGTCACCAGACGACTGCAGAATCATTTCACGCCTCACCTCCATGAGCCTAAGCGTGGAGTCCGAGAGCTTGCTGGTTTTTATACGGCGGATCTTGAAGAACTTAGACTCGACCGTTTGGACAGCTTCCAAAAACCCGTCTTTGTAATCGTCCCCGTCGCTACCAAGGCACTCGAAACGATTTTGAAGTTCGAGCTGAAAGCTCTCGGGGTTTTGGAGCTGAGCGGGTGCCGGGCGGGGCGTAGACTTCATCAATCGAGACCTTTCAAGCTTGAACTGGATATTCAATGAGCCTCTTATCATACGGTGATCACTCCCGGTTTTAACCGCACTGATCACGGAGACATCATTGAATATGTGCTTTTTCGTCGACATGATAAAGTCTATCTCATTCCTCGTTACACCATCAGGACTCATCCAGGTCCACTCACTCTCACGTTTTCTGAAGAAGGAGTTCACCATATAGAGTCCCTCCTTCTCCACAAAACTGGCCATTAGGTGGCCCGGTGATTCCTACGCCCCACTTCAGAATTCCCCACTCTCTGCTCTTCACCGTCTCGTTTGCCCAGCTTTGCGTTGAAGTCCCCCATAACAACCGTGAAGTGAGTTTTGGAGCTATGCATGGCTCTGGAAACATCCTCATACATAGCCTCCACCTCATCGTCGGAGTGTGTCGCGGTCGGAGCATATACCTGTATGACCTTCAACGAACATCGTTAGGTCATTCTGAGTACAAGGTACGCTATCCTGCTCGACACACTCTCGATGTTCAACACGTTGTTCACGAGGGACTTGTGGACGATAAACCCCACACCTCCCTGGGACTGGTGGTCGCGCTCCCGGAAATAGAGCAAGTTACCGGACTTCAGGGTTATCATGTCCTCCCCCTCTCTACGGACTTCTGACAACCCTATGATTCCCCATCGTAACCTGCTCAATTCCTCCTCCAGTTCCAGCAACTTATCGTCGGACCGCAATGTTCGGCAGTTGTATGTTGCCAGGGCCAAAGGTCGTCGTTTCTGGTAGCCGGCTCTCTGCCGGAGATTACCTAAAGCACCCCCCGCCCCGCCGTTACCATGGCCGCTACCGGAGCCAGGAATAGCGGGGCCGCCGGGGACTAGGGGTCTGGGCTGTTTTTGTATATTCATACCGTTGGGGGGAAAAATGCCGTAGTCGCCACGCTTGGCAGGAAAGTTGGCGACCGCAGTTATACCATGTAGTCCGCGGAGGACGCTGCTGCCCATCCTCCGGTTTATCCCTTAGTCGCCTCTTACGAGACCCACGGGAACAGATGGGGTGGTGCTATTCTCAGCCGGCACCAAAACAGCAACCTTGATTCACGATTAAAAAGAAAAGATAATGGACTATCCTCTTTCTAACCATGTGCAATAATGCCATAAAACTACCGCCGTTAATTTGTCAACTTTATCCGATAGGGGCACATTAGGCTGATAATAATAGCTATGCAGGATAAAAAAATATATTTGTAAACAACACTGGCGAAGCAAATTTTTATGTTTGAACCTGTTGGCTAAATATACCACCATTTAAAGCACTTCACAAAAAAATCAAAAATAAAAGAGAATACCGCGGAATAAATTTGTAAAAACTTTCTTATCAATGTTGTAATGTTGAACAATCTGTTATTGTCAAGTTTAGTTCACGCAATAATGGCTTCATTCTCGAATGTACGGAAGCGCTAATGGTGTTGCACGAGAAGCGCAAAGAATCTACCAGGAACGATTCCCTAATAGCTTACGAGAAACTGGAAATTTGGACGCTACTGAACCAAGAGAGATTGTGGTGCGACACAATGTTGAACTTGATGAGCGGGTTTTGGCATTGTTTGAGGAAGATACGACCAGAAGCATTAGAGATGTAGCTTCATTATTCGAAATTTCTACCTGGAAAGTGTGGGAAGTTCTTCGGCAAAATAAAAATTCGTTGGGAGAAAATGTGTTTTGGGGGCCGAAGAGATAGCAAATGACTCCACCAATCCGCCATTCCAATTTGGAAAACGATGCACCAAATTCCATGTATATTTTATTGTAATTTTAACCTCTTAAACATTTAAAGGTTGAGTATAAAGTGGATGGAGCGGATGCGGGGTAATTTATGCAGATAGATGTCCTAAAATATTTTTCACATAACTGTGATACAAAGAAGATAAATACCGTTCATAGTCTGAATATCACAAACGCAACATATCAAACCAGCAAAACATTATATGTATACGCACAATATAATATTAGCAAAACATGATATTTACAAATAGTCGGGTTTGGTTATTTAATCGTAGCTAGGTTTAGGGTTATGTTAGATTTACAGTAGGCCCGGAGGGCTAAACCACCCAGAAATAGGAGCTTCGCGGCAGTGCAGGTCCGTCGACACTGTATAATTTGTGTCTTCCAAATAAATTGTATGTTTTGCTACTATGATGATTTGCGAATGTCATGTTTTGCGAATATGATGTCTTGCTTATATATTTTGAGAATATCAAGTTTTGCGAATATGATAATATCAGGAGGATATTATCGTGACGGAGGGGAACGAACTCAATCCTGACATTTGTCATTCCAGTACAAATTAACTCGAAACCCAATAATAAATAATGAACTAAATAAATTAAATTGCGAGACATTTGTTAGAATTGACTCGTTATCTTCTTTTGACAAGAAACTACCAAGAAAAAAGGTGTAAAGGAATAAATGTTGTCGTGTGTCACCTCTGCGGCCAGGTCCCCAGGCGCTGCGCGCGCGCGGAAGTCGAGCGCGGCCAGCGCCAGCAGCAGCGCCACGCGCGCCCCGCGCCGCGCGCGCGCCCGCAGCCCCGCGCCCGCGCGCCGCGCCAGCACCCGCCCGCCGCGGGACCCGTCTGCCCACCATACAATGCTTATACTTATTACATTATGTAGCGCGATTTGGACAAACCCTTATCTGCACCCAAATTGACATGTAATAGTAGTTTACGTGACGGTTGCGTAATGACAGGCACTACAACATGAGTGTGGTTTATGAAACGAGCCGCAAGGCGAGTTTCATAATAGATGACACGAGTGTTGTAATGCCAATTACGCATAGTCGCGTACAATACTTTATCTACACACATATTATAAGTACTCTAAGATGGGTTCAGAAGCCGAAAGGCAAATGACCTGCATTGCTTGCTACCAGCGCTACCTGTAACATATCTAAGTACCTACCAATTTCACCAAACGATGTTAAATTTAATCAATGTTAATCAATTGTTGTCTACTTGGATAAGCATAATTTTCATAAGTGGCACAATAAACTCAACAAAGAAATGAACTAAATGAAATCAAATTACGACTTACGATACGACGAATTGACAACAAAAATGGCGGCAAAAGAAACCTGTCATGTGTCACGAATATGAATGGTTTTTTTTTTTAAATCATATGATAGACATACCTACTAATAAAGTCCCTATTCTCATGTCGTTCGAAATTCAAATATCCTACGATATTGTACTAAAAAATATAACGAGTTGACGTTCCAATTGATCCTAGAATTGGACCTATTTAAATTGTGTTAATTTTGGAACATGTTCCAAATTTGAAACTCATAACCTTACCAAAATCTATACTGTTATAACTATTACAGTACAAATTTTACCTACTACCACAGACAAGAAACTTTTCATAGTAAAATTAGTTGCAATAATGCTGGTCATTTCCTACGGGTTTTGAACGCATAAAAGAGGACTTACGATATGTGCGTAGATAAAATATAATATTATATACAGAGGAAACATTTGTATTTTGTAACGAATAAACTCAATAACTACTGGACCGATTTCTAAAATTGTTTCATCATTAGAATGCCACTTTATCCCAGATGGAGTTGCGGGCAACAGCTAATGTAAAATAAATCTCCAACTAAAAAAAAAAAACGGACTCGTGTGTTTTAAATGAGAGATCGAGACCTCTTTTCTTGGCGGTAAAAACCATATTGTCTTTGACCTGTTATGTTATGGACGTTATGGTATTAATTTTAACACCTTGCAAAAAAACTTGCATTGGAATGTGCAAGTTTTTTTGCAAGGTGTTAAAATTAAAATTAACTGGAAAACGCACTAAAGCCCGTATATAGTATACCCGAAAGCGTCCACCTGTACAACATAAAATAAACTTTCAAATTTTTAATAAACATTCTTATGAGACTCGAGTTGGAGAGAATCTTCTAATTTAAAAATGTGCAAGGAACAATCCGTATCTGTAATTTAAACCTTAATTCGTCATCAATCCATGCAATAATACTACGAACACACAATAGCAACAAAACCAAGTTTCTTTTATCACAGGAATTTCAAAAATGAAAATTGATGACATACAGTAGCCTCTCCGCCCCCCTTACCTCGCACGGCCCGCGAGACGGCGGCGGCGGTGCGCGCGCGCAGCTCGGGCGCGTCGTCCTCCAGCAGGATGGCCGCCGTCGCCGCCACCGTCGCCGACAGCTCGACTGCGGACACGCGCACATCTCCTTCACTACACCCCTTTAGTGGCCATTACGATCAAAATGATAGATAGCCTGTCGCGAGTCCGACATTTTGTTTTCAAACTGTTTCTGTTTCCAACCAATCAATCAGTTAGCCATAAAAAGAAAGTGACGCGTTGGGTCTAGGTCAATAATGTCATTAAACTAAAATGATACAAGACTTACATGATTCCGCCTCATCCTCGAACCAAGGTTCCCTGAGCCGCAGCAGGTCCCGGAAGTGGATCTCCAGGAAGCCGACGACGGCCTCGCGCGCGGCCTGGTCGTTGCCGGCGGCGCAACGCGCCAGCATCACGCGGGCCACACACAGCAGCACGCGCTCCTTGTCCAGCAACTCGCCCACCAAACCCAACACGCTAGCTAAATATATACCGCTCAAATTCTCAGGCCCGTTCTCCACACAATCCAATAGCACCATAACGATCCTTTCAAATGTCGATTCGTTCTCGGTGTTCAATTTCAATTTGACTATATCTTTCTGCGTATTCGGTGTACACACCAACACTTTTAGAGCTTTTTGGGTGCATTCCAAATAGCGAATTTTCGTGACGTCGCATAGGATTCGAACGTAATTATTGTTCATTTCCATTCTGGATATGAATTTGCTGTCGGATATCTTGGATAAATGCTCGAGAAAGGGGCACAGTTCGTCGTTTTTGTTATGTAGCAAGAGTAGATAGTTTAAAGCGGATAAAGTGACTTCGTAGTCTGGATGTACGAGACACTTTAACACGAACTGAACGATTCCATCCTCGTTGGATGAGGCGGTTAGGATGATAAGGTTCATATACACGGCGTTGGCGAGGAATACTTCTCGCCCGATTGAGATGTTCGAAGGTACGCTCTCGAATAGGGCTTTATCGAGCAAACTCGTTACGGTTAGCAGTTGTTCGGAGAATAATCCACGAAACCTAAAATTAAAGATTTCAGTTTAGTTATTTTTTGTCTGAGTATTTTAGAAAGTTCAAACACAAAAATCAAGACAATTTCAAGTCTTTATACAAAATCGTTATAATTTATTTCTGATTATTATTTTTGGATTAAAATATACCTCTGGATCAACTGAGAACATAAAAGTTTTTTTAATTATTTTATTGATTTAAATTTAATTAATTAGACAGTAGATATACACTAAGGGATTTTAATTTAATAATATTAACATTTACGAATAATTAAGTAACTGTAGACGGACGGTCTTCCATCGCCTCACAGAACCTGGCACATACACCGCATATAGACTTCCAGTTACTTGCAAAAATATCGCGTGGATAGGTACTAGAAAGTCTGTGGATGCAGGCGGCATTGCATTGTTCTCCTTAGAAATTAAAAGGGATGGCCTACGTACAGCAGTGGACGACAATGGACTGAAATGATGATGATGATGATGATGATGATGATGATGATGATGATGATGATGATGATGAGGAGGAGGAGGAGGAGGATGATGATGAGGAGGAGGAGGAGGAGGATGATGATGATGATGATGATGATGGTGGTGGTGAAGGTGATGATAATGAAGATGATGATGATGGTGATGATGAAGTGGTGAATAATAATGGTAATGTGTACCTGTGGGCGAGCGCGTTGAGCGTGTGCAGCAGCTGGTCGGCGACGGGGTAGCAGAGCGCGCCCTGCAGCAGCCACAGCGCGCCGCGCGCCGCGTCGCTCAGCGTCCGCGTCGAGTCCGAGCACGCGCGCGGGGGCTCCGTGTCCAGCAGCGCACATATCTATGAATACACGACATTACCAACGATCACTGGAAGATGATATCGACGCGACAACAGAGCAGGCCGTGGACACCACAGTATAGAGAGCTGTCCACACAACTATAAAACCAAATTAGAAAAGAAAGTAAGATTGTTTTCCGTTCGGAAAATATAACAACGCGTGCACCTTCTTGAACAGTTTGCATGTAAACAGAGCATTCATTCTGAATCTGAATTCCGAATCAGCAAACCGTACGTATGACCACCCTTTACTCCCAATCCACATATTTTTCAGTCTACCCACGACGATGACGCATGCGACTCCTTTAAATATCGAGACCTCATCATTAAATCTAAAAGTAATCGCTGTCAATTTGCTATAAATATAAATAAGCATATTTTCTTATCAATAATTACGAGTAAATGCATCATAATGGCTGTGTTTTTGATGCCATAAAGAAGGCAAACAATAACACCTGGTGGTAAGTAAATGAGCTCCTGCCTCTTACGTCTATCAACATTTACAATGTCAGTCTTCAAATACTTTGCAAACCCAGTGGATTGAGATGGAATACTTCTGTTAGTCATTTCACAGGCTGCCTTACTTTCGCACCGAATCAAAACACTGATTATAGGCGGTGGAAAGTTATCGGATATGGTCAAGACTTTGAATCTTACCCCTAACCAGTGTTTTTTCACCAACATCATTCTACCTCTGCTGCGCTCAACCGAGTCTAGCATGGCAGGTTGGTACTTAGGGATTCCAGAGGTGACTACAATACCCCAAGCATGATCAGACTTGTATAAGGTTAAAATTCGCAATAATTTACTATACCTGGCAGAGTAATCCGTGGCAGAGATTCTTCCTGATCTTCGTATCGGAGACAGTTTTCAGCAGCGAAAGGATGTGCGGGACATATCTTAATGAAAAGTTAGAAACAATTAGGGCTGATTGCAGAGTAAGGTGTTCCGATCTACTTAAGGCCGTCTTTCCAAAAAGGCATTGTAGTCTATTGAACCCTCGACCACGAATATAGCAACTGTAAAAAGCTTATTTAAATAACGTCTTCATTGTCTAGGTTAGTTAGTTCAGATATGGAAGAGATGTTTTACTTTTCTTATTTAGTATGGTATAATAGGGTACCGGAGCCGGACTAGGTCAAACCAGCTACTTTTTAAGAAGTGTCAAAATGATCGCGAGTGTGAATATTTATATGAAGTACCTAATCAGATATGACGTCATCTTCAACGCTGTCGATAATTTAAAAATCGTAAGGAACTCAAATATATAAGTTCCGATTTCATATTTTGCATCTTGTGGTCAGTATAAAATAATTATTCTATACTATGAGACCAGACCAAAACCGCCGCATCTAGGAATCCGCATCGTCATGGAAATCCATGGAAGAGGCATAAGGTATGCGGAATGAAATTTGCACAATGTTTGTAACCTTATAAAATAAAATAAATGTTTATACGATAATTTGTTATGTATTTTTATCAACAATCTACTAACAAATTTTAATGTAAAAAGTAATTTGCCCCCATGCGTGCTGCTTTCGACAATTTCCTCGCACTTTATCCATGGCTGTTGTGTAAGTCGATGTTGGCATTATGTTTAATTCTAATTAAATTTTTCGAAAGAGCCTGTGTAGTTTTTGGCCGGAACTTATTTGCATAAACACGCCTTTTTAGATTGGAAATCTTCAATAGGCCGAAGTTGTAGTACGTTAGGTGGATTTGAATCCTTTGGTACATATGGGATTCCTAGCTAATCCATTTTAATCAGGGTCTTTTTTGAATAATGGCTGGATGCTAGATCGGGTCAAAACATAACATTAGTTCCTCTGTGATGTGTTTTCATAAAATCATGTACAATCGGCAAACAACCCTGCATGTATCGTTCAGCATTGACTGCTTAACCAGATTAAAAAAACACCGGTTTCGACATGCCGCGAGGGCTAATTGCCAGCCATATCAAAACCTTTTTTGGAAACTTAGTGTGCTCCACATATTTTACCGATTCTTCAGTTGGGTCATTGGCGTTTTGGAAATAGAAGTTACCCTGCCATTCATTGCCGTCTGAGGTGTAATAGGATTCATCGTCCATAATGCACTCTACGTCGTTTTTTGCATAGAATATGTTTTTGACCAAAGTAAAACTCAATGTTTACAGTTAAAAAAAACCGATTTCTCTGTAGAATTTAGCTACCCGACCTGCCGTTTTTTTTTTTCAGTTTGCTTCTTTTCAAATATCGGCTTAAAGAACACACTTTGCGCGAACCTGGTTTTCTAGTAATCCTATGTCGAAGGGAATAGGATGATAATATATTAAAAACCGTCCTTCGGCTCTCCCCCATTTCTGTGAAATGTTTGACAATCCTCAACTTTGGCCAATCTGGATGTGTGTCACGAATTTCACACACGTTTTTTCGACGCATTTCTTCGAGATTTGCCATATTTTTTTACACAAATCCTACAAGCGAATGATTTGTACAACACATTGACTGATAATACAGAAAACAAAAGATAATATCAAGTTTTAAATATCAAATCATTTACTCTTAAAAAAATGAATAAAAACTTTGTGCAAATTTCATTCCGCATAGGTTATGTTGAGCAGTAGATGAGTGTATGCAGAGAAGAAGATTCTATACTACTGTCCAGTACCCTACTATTTCACTTAAACACCTCGCCAGTCAGAATAGTAAATTACGAAATATGGCTGTCAACGAGGTCATCCTGTATGAAACAGTGTAGTGTCGTGTGAGTGCGTCCAAGCGTGTGTGTGTCGGTGCTTGTGCGGTAGTACCGGTGCGGCGGGACGAGCGGCGCGGCGGCGCGCGCGGCCAGGCGGCGCGTGCGCGCGTCCCCCGCGCCCGCCAGCGCCAGCGCCGGCGCCAGGAACCGCTCCAGCTGCACGCACAACCACATACAGCCGGACAACCCATATTCGAAAACCATTACAGGTATTCTAACTACTCTTACGAATCAACACATTCAGTTTGAAAAAAAAAACAAAGGTTTAGAGTATATAGATGGATCGGGGCGATGGTAAAGTTTTCGTTTCCAACTATTTGATTAAAATACAAAAACAAAATTCAATGCCTTAAATCAATCAATCAATCAATCACGTTATTTCATTCATGATTGGCGGCTGCGTTCAGGGTACCTTCAGGTTGGAGACGGTGCCCTCGAGCGCCGAGGGGTAGAGCCGCGCCAGCAGCAGCAGCGTGGGACACAGCGAGGGCTGCAGAGCTGCCGTGGTAGTGGCTGTGTTTAGCTGCTCCTGAAAAGTTCAATTTTATCTAGAGCTATGGTATTTATGCGCTGGACAGATCAGGTTAATAATAAAAATGTTGAAATATTGTAAGCTCAATATTAAATACTAGCGTTTCGTCCTCGGTCCGCTTCGGTTCAAACAAATGAAAAATAGCTGATGTCGATTTACAGTAGATTCTGTGATTGAGAAGTTTAACTGTCGGTTAGAAACATCTTCACAAAAATCGCACTCTATTTTCATATATTAGTAAGTATAGACCTAATAAATATAACATTAATAAAAACCCTCGATATAACCCCCCCCCTCGGTCTTTACTTGAGGACCTAATACTAAACATAAAAGGCACCCTATGGTTATTCGACAAGGTTGCAATTACAATGTTACCAAAATATTTCGGAGGTCCCAGGAGCATAACATTGACCCCTTCTTTCAGAGCTGATATCTCTTAAACGGCCTGAAGGATTTCCATGAAACGTAGCTAAGAACCGCAGCTAGGAAACCTGTTTTCAAACACAGCGGTCAAACTTATAAACACCCCTCCTTTTGCGTCGGGGGTTAACATGCCTGACTATTTATCATACAATTTTAGTATTAATTAACATGAGTTTATGTGAATCGTTCGATCCTCACCAGCATGAAGTCGTAGAGGCTCGGGTAGTTGAGGAAGAAGATCCGGCCCGTCATGCGGTTGCGCGCGTGCAGGCTGCCGGCGCCGCGCGTGCGCGCCACGCCGAACACGCGCACCGCCAGCGCGCTGAACAGCAGCGTCGACGAGTTGCGCTCCTGGGGACACGTCGTCATGGCTCGTCTTACAAGCTGGTCGGACTTGAAACCTTACAAAATGTACTTTGCAGACTAACATACTAACATCTCTGGAATGCGCTCCCGCTTTGTTCAAAGCAAGCTCAAAGTTAATTCGCTTTTAAACATTTTACTGGCAAGCACTGTCATCATAAGTGTCATAATAACATTCTCCAATAGCAAGGGTCTGCATAATGTCGCGGTCTACAGGTACGACTATATTATAAATGTAGATGTAAACTAGGAGTCAATAGAAATAACAAAATTGTAAACAAATCAGTAGACGTAGTGACAAGAAATGTTTGACACATAACCTCAATATTTCTGCAAACCAATTATGATTTAAAAATCGTATAGTTAATAGTTATTTAATCTTAAACAGAATGTAAAAGTAACAATCAAGCGTGTACATCATCAAGTATACCTCACGCGATGTCTAAAAGTATGTGATTATGGTATAATAATGGTAAATAGGTCCGTTTGGTTTTGTTTATATCTTTTGTCATTTCTATTGACCTCGACTTTATATAAATATTATGTAAGAATTTTTATTTCGATGTATACATATGTTATTTTAAAGTAACCGAATCTGTATTTGGTCTTATTTAAATATGCTGTTTATTTATACGACATATAATTAAGCACCAAACTCTACTTGGCTCTCATTGGCCCAAAAGTTGACTGGTACAGAATCCCCGAAGGCAAGTCAGCCATTTGTATTTACTTTGTGGATTGTGTAATAAAGTTTAAATGAATAAATAACAATATAAGTTTATTTAAGTTTAAAATCAGTTCTCCGTCGCATGGCACTTGTGGAAAAGAAGCTCTGTGTCATTAGCTCGACTACTTCGAGCACCTCTCCGCTGATTTGTGATCTGAACAATCTGATGAAACATTTAGACGTCGACTGAGATACCTGTTGTTGGATAATCCTCGTTCTCAGTTGATGAGTACAGTCAAGTGCAAAAAACATGTACCGAAAGAATCCTTTTATAAAATATGTTATGAAGTTCTTATTACACTGGAATTAGGTGCATTGTTGACATATTTTCGAGATGTTGCGTTTTCCCATATTTTCATATTTTTTACTCTTTCATGTACATTCATCATCATTTCATTTAATCTTATGGCTGTGTTTATACTATAGTTCTAATATTATTCTTATTGGCATTTTCCTTTTTTTCTATAGTATCTTTTGACTATTATTATTGTATATTTTGATTATTATTATTGTATCTTTTGATTATCAGTATTGTATCTTTTGATTATTATTATTGTAACTCTTGATTATTACTATTTTATCTTTTGAGTAATATTATTGTATGTTTTGATTATTACTATTGTATCTTTTGAGTATTACTATTGTAACTTTTGAATATTACTATTTCTATCTTTTGACTAATATTATTGCATGTTTTGATTATTACTATTGTATCTTTTGATTATAATTATTTTAACTTTTGATTATTATTACTGTATCTCTTGATTATTATTATTGTATCTTTTTTATTACTATTGTATCTTTTGATTATTATTATTATTGTATCTTTTCATTATTACTATTGTACCTTCGACTATTATTATTTTATCTTTTGACTGTTATTATTTTATTTTAATTTGTATTATTTTCAAATTATCATTTAAATTAAGTCATGTTATGTAAAGTTAAAGTAAACTAAGAGACTGACCATAAAGGTGTCAGCCCCGAAGCCTCGGACGGCGACCTGCAGCGCCTGCGCGGCGGCGGGCGCGGGCGGCGCGGCGTGGCGGAACAGCGCGCGCAGCACGAGGTGCGCCCGCGCCGCCGCGGCCGGCGAGCCCGGCGCGCGCGCCACGCGCAGGCACAGCGCCACGCAGCCCGCCAGCAGCCGCCCGCGCGCCGCGCCCGGCTCCGCCGCCAGCTCCGTCGTCACCAGCGCCTGCGGAGAACCAACTGGTCACATTCATTTTACCTAGCGGTCCCGACGGAAGACCAGCGTTGGCTTCACAGCCAACACATGCTGAGTTCAGACCATTCCGCAACAATTACCACTGTCTGTCGTTTCTTTTCCTTATTACAAGATTTTATTTAACTTACAGTGTTCGTATGTATCTAAGTGGTCCATCAAAATTTGCAAATCATTTTTAACTAACTAGTTACCGTTCATAGAACGAGTTGAAATTCGGACCACATATGTAAACCCGATGGCAATGCTATATTAACTATAATACTTATCAAAGAGGTGATCTGATGCCGGAGTTGGAAGATGATAATAAAATCTCCGCTATACTTAACACAGACCCACCATGTTGGGACTCATTAGTTTGATGTGGATAAATGTGGAAAAAACATTGCATAATAATATACAATCGGCTGCAAAATCTTGTCCCATTTTTTTTTCAGAAATTTATATTTACGTGGGTTTTACATACATACGAGGGTCAAACTGAAAGTTCTTAGAAAATGATGAAACTAGCAAGTTATTAGCTTTATTACATCTTTTCAAAATAGTGTCCATTGACGTCAATACATCACTGCATCCGATGGAACCACTGACAAAAGCACTTTGCCCACTTGTCCTTAGGGGTCTCTTCGAGAACCTTTTGAAACGCAGCCACAGCTTCCTCGGCGTCCATAAAACATTTTCCTCGATGTTTTTCTTTTATTTTCGGGAATAAATAAAAATCGCAAGGTGCGAGGTCCAGGCTATACGGCGGGTGGACCCAGTAATTCCACGTCTGACGTCGCCAAATAGTCGATCGTTCGCCTGGCGGTGTGTGTATTAGGCGTTGTCGTAGTGAAGGAGGATCCTACTGCGAGGTTGTTTCTCCCGAACTTATTCCAAGACAAGTGGCAAACAATTGTTAGTGTACCACTCTGCAGTAACTGTTTTTCGATCCTCTAAAACAATTGTCGCGTAATTACCTGTCCTTCCGAAGAACGAGGCTACCATCTTTTTTCCCACACTTCGACCTCTCTTCACTTTAGTTGGCAACTCCTCGGAAGGAAACACCCACTGAGCAGACTTTCTTTTGGTTTCGGGATCATAACAGTAAATCCAGCTTTCGTCACCCGTAAGTATGTCGAACACAGCATTTGAGTCACCTCCGTTAAATCTTAAAACCATTTCACGGCACCAATCAACACGACGGAGTTTTTGGGCCTCGGTCAAATTATGAGGTATCCACCGGGCACAAAGCTTCCTGACCGCTAAATGTTTATGGAGGATTTTGTGCACTTGACTCATACCGATGCCCAAGCTTGTACGGATCTGCTGAAACTCACTATCACTCTTTTATCAGTCTCTGTCATACGCCGCACAACACTGATGTTATCTGCAGTCTTTGCCGTAGAAGGCCGGCCCTCACGCAGATCATCGGTGAGATTATTGCGACCACGTTTAAACTCATTAAACCAATTGCACGAGATGGGGCTTCATTGTGAAAGGTCAATCGTAGTCTATCATAACTTTCTTGTTGACTTAAATTACATCGAAAGTCATAAAAAATAATTGCACGAAAATTTTCTCGCATTAAATTCATGCTGACGTGACACAGACAACTTTCAATTTGCCGCCAAATCGTAAAACAAATGATAAATGAATAAAATACATACTGAATAATATTGGCAATGAGTTCCATTTACAAAATTTAAACTTATTTTTTTATTACCTATATTGTTTACCAGGCCAGATCTAAAAACTTTCAGTGTCGCCCTCGTACATACACTCACGCTTTCATTCCCAGACTCCCAGCGTGATGTAGGCAGAGTTACAGAACTACCAACAACTCTAAAAACGTCTTGTTAATTCTGTAACCATATTTTACAAAATCATGCAGATCAATGTTGTTGTTATGAGTTATGAATAAATATTTTTCTTTCTTTCTAATGAACTTCATAACCATTCAAACTAGACTGAATCACTATTTCTCCCGCTTTACCGTTGGATATAAATTTTCGAAAGAACCTTTTGACAATGAATTCCTAGAGTATCCAAGCAAGCAGTTTTCTCCAAATTGTAAGTCTCTTTCTAACTAAGTTCAGCGATGTGCCGTGTCTGTTAGTCAGTCAATCCTGAAACAGTTTGACGTGTATCGTCCCGAGGTTCCCTGTACTAAAAATAATACATAATATGGGCATTAAAACCAAGATCAAGTAAAGTGTATTCATTTGTTTTTATGAGTATCATGAACTCATGCTCTTTGAAAATTGACTTTGTTTCATCCAAAATGGATTCATATTCCATAGATAAATTTCTTTGCACAATGGGCCTTAGGAGGGTGAGGATACAGGTGATGGCAGCACCTGTATCATGAAGGGCAGGCCGGCGCCGCGGCGCGTGGCGCAGTCCCCGGGCCGGCGCGGCGCCTGCAGGAACTCGCGCTCCACGCAGCAGAACCACTGCAGCGGCAGCTGGTACAGTCGCGGGCTCTGGCACTTCCACAGTCTACACCAAGGGCATACGCCTCACGTCAAATACTAAATGTGTCACTTACACGCCAAATAAGTTTGCTATACGCAAATTACAACGTCAATCATTACGACACAGAGACTTAAAATAATTAAAATCTTGAACTTGTGTCGGCTGAGGCTTTAAAAATGGTTAAAAAAAATCTACGAAGTCCATCGCTTCATTCACTAGATATGTTAACGGATATGGTCATAGAAGGCACACCGTCGGTAACACTCCTTGACCTAGTGATCGACATCGTCATCGTTAGTTATTTCGGCACAAAGATCAGCGATGTGCCCGCCTTCTAAGTCGAAATAGTATGGCGGTTTTCAATTTGATTCTTGCAAAAAATCTAATTTAATTTTTCATCTTGAATCATGTTATGAACTTAGCTCTCCAATTCAAAAGAAAAAAGTAAACACTTTCCATGATCGGAACTTATATTTGCAGAATTAAACAAGTTCGTCCATAGAAGCAGAAAGCTGTACCACAGCTAGATATTAACAGTTTCTCAAGTCAGAAAGCGTCCGTAGTATCCAACTGTGTGGTATATGGCTGTAAATTAATTACCTTGCCAGCAGTATCGTGAACCCTACGTAGGCCTGCTCGAAGGCGCCGCGGTGTTTGACCGTGGCCAGAAGTTCGATCAGCTGGTCCCCGATCTGTTCCACCTGGTCCGCGCTCAGCGTCCACTCCGGATCTTCGCCCTCGATGCACAGGTGGGCCAGCGAGCCGAGCAGGAGGGATGTCTGGGAGACGAGGGTTCACGCTGAACGTAAAGTCCGAGAAGTTCGTGGAGGTGATTTGTGTTGTGGCGAGCGGTTCCCTTATGGAATCCCTAGTTTAATAGATCTAATGCATCGTTTCTCCGAATTTTTGTTTATCTTTGAATTCGTTGTAACCTAACCGCAGGTATTTTTGGAAAACTTAAAATGATACTTGGAACAAAAACAAACAGCTTAAAACCTGTTTAGAAGAAATGATAATTCGGATTAACGATGCGTTACAGCACGCGTACATCAAACCAGATTTATCGGAGGATGACGGCCCGGGAAGTTTCAGCCGACTGAGTGAGTTCCTGTGCATACACTGCTTCCGTTTTCGGACAGAGCTAGTGAAGTAGTCTATCTCAAACGAATGCGTAATGAAATCTGGACAAAGTTTGAACCTCTGTTTAAAATAATGAATTCCTTAAAAAAATACAAAGTTGTGTGTTTTGTTTACCAAGTCACCTGTTAATAATTACGTAAAATTTTAGGACTTTTTTTACAATAATTATGGAAAATCGAGAAAAATTCGTCGCAAAACTGTTTGTAATTTCTTCGATACACATCCCCTCTGGTCGAATGCGAAGGTCGTGGAGCTTTTTACACAAGTTGAGAGTCGAAACAAAGTTTATAGTATTTTAGCGTCCTACTCACTCAGAAAAACGACTACAAGAAAGCCCGGTTCCGGAAGGCTATCCAGTTTAAGCCACTGGGAGGAGACGTTTAAAGAAAATGACCGTCGGCCGTGTCGCAAAATCATTACAGACGGCAAATTTATTTAAACGAATCTTAAAGACATCAGTATTTAATAACAATCAGAAAATTCAACACGACTGTGTCTAAAAAGACTTCATTGCAGCATTTCCAGATTTCATTCCGCATACACGTTATTAGATAAATAATAAAGACATATTCGAAAATGGACTACAATTATACTTTTTGGAACATTCGTATTGAATATAAATATACATAGGCACGGGTCGAACATAGAGCCCCATTTATTGAAGTAAGTACCCGGCCATCGGACGAGTAATCTGATGAAAACCAAACAAGTTCCTCGGTTTATCGGACGTTGTCGGACGTCATCGAACGATGGCGGTTGTGATGGTGTACGCACTTCCTAACTTGTGGATCGACCGGACAAGTCTGTCCGTCGTTGTCCGAGTATTCCTCGGCCGCTGGCGGGTTTGGTGTACGCGTACCGTTAGGATAAACCTCATCAGGGATTCCGAAGTGCTACCGTGTCGACCGCATATCGTGACTACTTTAGAAAAAAACTCGTATCTGATATTTCAAGATGTACGAGTTTGAACTTAATACTCTTGGCTTTAAGTTTAAAATCGTACGTCATGAAATGTCAGATACGATGTTTTTTTTTAAAGCCGAATCGATATGTCGCTCTTCGAGCTTCCCCGCAACAGCGTAACGTATTGAGTGCCCTGACCTCCTTGACGGAGCGCCACGCGCACAGCAGCACCATCTGCGCCGTCACGGGCCGCGCCGCGCCCGCCCTGCAACACAGCCAGCAGGCCGGTCATTATGACAGCTATGCGGTTTCATTTACTCTGAGAGAAAAATACTGAACTACAACTGCTAGAGCTCTGTCCTTTACGCTCGCCGTAAAACGAACTGCATAGTCATCTCACACTAACTAATGGGCGGACGACGGATGCATTAAGGTGACGACTTTTATTAAAATTACGAGTACTTTTTATGTGTGAAAATATAGTTATGTAGTTTTGTTAAAATCAGTACATATTTTGTACATATATATTAAGAAAGTGCTGAAGTATCACTTTACGAATACGCGTCTCTTACGTCTGTAGATGTGGAGAGTTCATTTTCCCTGTACAAATAGATAGTGAACTATAAAAGGAATGTACTAAAAATGCATAATAAAGTAAAAAATATGATTACTTACTTCAACATATAAATTTCTATAACTTTTTTGCAGTGATGTTCTCTATTTTTAAATCAATTGTAGTCATATCCATATAACGGATATCGTTCGACATTATTTTGAGCTAATTTGCATCTGTCGTCCAAACATTAATAAGAACCCCCAGAACTCCATCGACCATCACACTTGAACACTCACCAGCAATTATACCTCAGCTGACATTGGACTCAGAAATATATGATTGGGTTTTTATTACTAGAAGCATCAAAGCGAATCGGATATTTTCAATCCCAAAAAAAAAAACTGGTCACTGTATCTTAAATACCTGCTTAATATCCGTTATCTGTCGAGAATCTTTGTTAAGTACTTAAATAAAAGAACTCATGCTTATGACGTGCTGTCCTTCAAAGGAATAATCAATAAGTACTATTAAACTCAATGGATCCCAGATGGGTCTGCTTGGATATGATTTAAGTCGTAAGAAGTGTCAAACAAATTGTTTTATAATGTCATTGTCACAGCGTTCTATGGTAGGTCAAGGTTTCGTTGGCCTGATATTCATTCATTCATTCTGGGTAAGCTTGCTCCATCATCGACTTTGTCCTGCCTCTTCGATCGAAGAGCGAGCCCATTAAGCGACCAAATAAACCCATGTCATGCAGCCTCACCCCCCCTCAGCCAAGGCCGCCTCCTCGGGCAGCAGCCCCTCGGGGCTGGGCGCGCTGACGACGCAGGCCACGCGCGCGTTCACGTCCGAGCACGCGCGCACGAACTCCGAGAACAGCGCGCTCCACTCCGCGTTGCCCGCTATGGCTCTGGAGACAACAGGTAGAAACATCCGCCATTATTTCGCCACCTACTTACAATGCCACCCCTTCGGCTATTAGGATCCATTGGCAGGATCCATCAATGGGGTTGAGCAGACTTTACGTATGTACACTAGAATCCTTAATAGAGTATAACAAAGTCTAGAATACATTAAAGTCAGGGGACAAATGACCCACGACATGTTTCGGAGACATGTCAAGCGAAGCGAGCCGATTTCGCCTGACATATCTGGCAACATCGCGCGACTTATGTCCGTAGCGACTACAGTCGAAGTCGTGCAACTTCGCGCCACTTCACCCGACGCCGCTGACGACACGTGTCGCAAGACATTTGTCCCCTAATGTATACCTGGCTTTATGCAAGAATGTAAACTTTTTTTAGACTATGATCCATAGGTGGTTTTATAATTTGACGCGCCAGTGCGTCGAAGTGACGCGAGTAGTGACCGTGAAAATTTGTTTTCACTTCTCATGCTCGTAAAGTCCTTCTTTATGCTGGGTATAGGCTGCATAAAATCGCATTTTATGCACTAGTGCATAAAGTAATTTCTTCTTTTAAGACTAAGGCAATCAGGCCTTACAGCCTTCACACAATACACCTTCATTTAATTGATATATTTTTATGAGATTTTGGTACATCTTAATTTAATTACGACATTTATATAACTATCTAAATACAAATTTACGAATAATACCTACGGCGTGCATTTACGGTAAAAAAAATACAACGCAAATATTTATAATAACTTGGCATTAAGCATCAGACCATAGTCAAACCTGTCAAACGTCAAATAGTCGAAAATTAAAAAAAAAGTTAAGCCTTCTCAACTCAGGCCTTACAGCCATGCGCAAACATAACATTTTAATTACTTACATTAAATATAAAAATTTAATAAATTATCCTGTAAGTATGTGCTTCTTGTTTTATTTCCTTGCAATCGAAGTGAAAAGCAGAGTGTAAAATTCACATCTTGGCTATATGCACATCTTGGGTAAAATGGCTCGTTTTATGCACTTGTTGTACAATCTACTATTGAATTATGATTTAATGAAAATTAAAAGAATGAATTTCTTGTATGGTTGGTTCGTTCTTTGGGAACCGGTACAATTTATTTCAGACCTTACGCAGTTTAATAATTAAAATTAATAAAGTCGGCACAGATCCGTGGTTAAGCCATGACAAGCACTGACATGGATACATGCTTAAGCCTCCGATGGGTAAATGAAGGGGCTTGTTTTGTTACCCGGCATCCAGGTTGTCGAGGACCCTGCGCGCGCAGTGCACGAGCCCGTACATGGGCGCGTCGCGCGCCGCGCGCGTGATGTCCCGCGCCAGCGCCGCCTGCGCGCGCAGCAGCGACAGGATGCGCTGCAGCAGGGAGAACTGCTCCCGCTGGGGGACCGCCCTGCGACAAATAACGTAACGGATCCGGTAACTATACATATGTATACCACTCAACTCAGAAATAATTCTGTCTCTACCCTTTGTCACATACCTCAATGAAACTTTGAAGCCCTAGTGATCATACAGGTCATCTTAGTTCTTTCACGCCCTTTCATCACAGTTAGCATGATAAAATTTCCGTTTATGTTTTGCTTGAGAGGCGCGTCAGCTCTCAAAATTAATTTAGATTAGTCATTCGATCCACTTAAATCAGCTCTTCCGCAACAGGCGCTAGGCGTTCCGAGGAGCCACTACAGAAGCAGACGTCAGTACACAAGACAAGGAACACTCACTCCTCCTGGGTGCAGCACTGTTCGCGCTGGTGCAGCACCAGCAGCAGCTTGTAGGAGGCTGACACGCAGTCGGGCGGCCGTGGGGACGCCGCCTGCCGCAGCAGGCGGTCCATGGCCTCTTCGCCGAAGTCCGTCACCTGGACACAACACAAACACAACTTACCTTTTTAAGGCATTGATAGGCCACTGAGTGGTAATTGGGATCTGGAGCCCTAGTCCCAAGACTAAAGCGTCGCCAAACCTGAGGACACGGGGTCCGTGAACGTTCGGTTTCTTGTGATTAAATCTAGTGGCCGCGCGATATGTTGCCCTGTCATTATCGATATCGAGATCTCTTTAAAAATCATGTAATTTTAAAGGAGAGGGAGAGGGCTTAACTAACCTTCCCTTGTGTGTTTAATAAAACATACAGACAATATAATATTGTTTTTATTAATAAAGTTTTAATGCCAAATGACGTTATCACGGTTACACATACAAACTATTTAGTTAAAACAACAGAAAATAAAAATAAACATAAAAAACGCTAGTAAAAAAAATAATCGCACGATATGCAGCTACAAAACGTAAAAATAACTAGTTCAAAAAAACCAACTTTTCTCGCATACACAGCTACAGTGCGACAAAAAAGGGGAAAGTATAAATGCTTATAGTAGAAACTATTTAAAATCACCATTTCCACTTGAGAACTTATCTGCGATGAATGGCATTATCTTTTGTTAATCTCAACCGCTAATAACGTGTACAACATGAAATCCATTAATAACAAAAGATGGAATATTAATTACAACAAGAATAAGGTTCAAATTGGAATAGGACACACTTCACATAGAACCTTTTGGACATGACATATAATAAGGACCACCGAGTGTAGCATTTAGCATCTGTTAGTCATTTCTAAAAGGTTCTATGTCAATTGTGAGTGAGTTCGTAATTTCCAATTTAAACCTTATTCTTAAGACGGTAAAATTCAAATTCATATTCCATCTTTTGCTATTTTGTACAGGTAATTAGAGGTTGGATTTAACAAAAGATAACAATGCCATTCATCGCAGGTAAGTTCTCAAGTGGAAATGGCGATTTTAAATAGTTTGTACTATAAACATGGCAACAATTTAGTATGTATTTTTTTAAGTTCCATTTATTTAGTTTCTTCTCTTTTCTATCGCACTGTATATACAGCTACAGAAACAACAAATTTTCGAGCAAACTGTATTAAGATTTCGTTTCAAATGTACCTCGTTTATGTACACCAAAGGGCAGTTGACCAGCACGTCCAAAGCGAGAGACTTGTTATTTTCGTAGGTGTCTTCTAGGGTATTGTAAAGAATCTCAGCCCGCTCTGCATTCCATGTTCTACAAAAAAACGATGACACATACAAATTGTATGAAACGGAACGAGACAGCGTAATTGCTTTGATTTTGGGAGTTCCTCTTCGAAGCTTCTATTAAGGCTAAAGGCCGCGTACCATTAGATTCGCTGCACTCGGTCGAGTTTCGAGTGACCAGGTGGACGTAAGCGTAACATAGCGGTATTCTTTCATTTGGCACAAAAGCGTTTACATATCATATGGGCAAACGCTTTTTTCCGAAACTGTAAATAATTCAGGATTTATTTCAGAACCGTCAGAATTAGGTAAGTTTTATAAAAATACTGAAACATTTACAGTTTCGAAAAAAAAGGCGTTTGATATTTTTGGCAAATGAAACAGTTTGGGGAAACGTGTTTGTGCCAAACAAAGGGTAATCCCCTGTGAGCATCCATACGAGGGTAGACTGATTGGTTGTTGGTTGTTGATGCTATGTCATGCGCTGTTCTTGCCGTCAAGAAGCGGCTTTCACACTGATGTGTTCCGGTATGTCGAGGAACACCTGTGAGTCCTCCCGCAGGAGTGGAAACGTAACTGCAACCTTGCGATAAATCTCAAGGTGGACCGTGTGGTATTTTAAGTAAAGGAAATATAAACAGGTCAAATAAGCAAGTCCTCACCTTGTGTACCCCTCAAACTGCAAGGTCTGCTCCCAGGCCAAGATTTGCAATACTGAACAGCGACGCCCATAGTTGGCTCCGGGCACTAGGCTTCTGAAGCAAAACTCCCTCAGGTCCTCGAGGAACTGGAGGTAGTTATTGACCTGGTGGACCTGCTGCTTCCTCTTTAGGACTTTGAAGCTGTCTTCTAGGCGTTTGAGGATCTGGTTTTGATTGGATTGAGGCAGTAAAAGTGGCATTATAATTTAGAAAATGTTCTGTGAAGAATTGGAAAGAGGGAACCAAAAGGGATGTAGGTATATAGCATCAGGATATCCACATCTATCCACTTCCTGCTCTGCAGCCGGACAGGAAAGGACTGCCTTGCGGCTATGTGCCGCTGTAGGTTGATAATTGTTTTAGGCTCCCGCGTGTACAGTAGTCCAAAAAAATAATAGAGCAGTTTGCCATAGTGAATTTCAAATTGAACTTTGGATGACATGAACAGTAAATGACGAGCTTAACATTTTATTGGCCACTATTCTTCTCGACAGATTGTGTGTTAGATCACAATACTAGTAGTGTGTTACGTCCTATGGGTTGACCGCTCTATGCTGTCCTGGTTGACTCGCCGTGACTCGTGTAATATTCTTCTTTTATCTATCTCTATACATATAAAACTCTTTCATGACTGACTAACAGACCAGGAACAGCCTAAACTGCTGAACTCAGGGACTTAAAAATTGGAGGGAATATAACTTGGGTAAGAAAAGATTTTTAGAAAATCGACGAAGAAATAGGGGGAGTAGCGAAAAACTAATTATTCTCGTACGAAGTCGCGACTCGCGGGCGTCCGGTAATGTCTACACTAATACTACGCGGAAAGATTTGTATTTTTGTGTGTTTAACGAATAAACTCCAAAACCGATTCGAAAAACTCTTACACCATTACAATGCCACATTATCCCTGAGGAACGGCTACTTTTTGTCCCGGCAAAATAAACGGTTCACGTGGGATGACAGAAATATGAATTCTATATTATTTAATTGAAGAGTCACAACTACCTTTTTGAGGTTGGTGAGCAGGAGTTGCCGGAAATTGGGCGCCTGCGCGTTGACGTTGTATTCCAGGAAGTGCAGCACGAAGCGGAGCTCGCCCGCCGCCAGCGCCTCCGTGGAGCGTGACGTCACGGCCGCCAGCGACAACGCCAGCATGCGGACCTACGCAACCAACCAGCACGGGTAGGACATCTTGTATTTTCTCGCTTGTCACTCAGTGCGTTCTTATTTGTGCAGACTAGTAAGGAAGAGAGATCCGAGAGACAAACATTTCGCGGACAACGTGTGCTAGCCGTGCTGGGCCCTGTTCCAGGTTGACAAAGACAGGTAACAATTCGGTATACATTTCGAATATTTCAAGCCCAGTGATGAACTCGATTTTGCGGAACGGCGTGGGGCGAAAAAAATCTTTTTTTGAAAAAGATTATGTCTGGGAAGTTGACATTACTATACACATATTGAGACGCGAAGTACATAGTTTACTGACAGTTCCCAAATAAAAAAAAAAACAATGCATGTTCGCTACGCAAGCCCGCAACGTTGCATACAAGTTTAATTAATATCTAGATTATAACTTAAAAAAAATTGAAAATGGCCTTAATAAAATGAGGGCACAAGTCTTATACATCCATATTTTATTCGAAACATAACTTTTTATCTGTGTCTGGAATAGCTTGTGTTTTTTTTAAGCTAGCGTTTCTCATGGCTCCTTGACGCCTTGTCACAAAAAGGCGGTAAAGACTGACGGTTTTTTCACGTGATGTTTCATATTTTACTCCAACACAAAAAACACTCGCAAGCTCGTCCGTTTAAAACAATCCTCCGGCCGCAATTGCCTACTTCCATACCTAGGCAATAATGTTCTATTCTAAAATATCTAATTATGATCACTGTTTCTAAGCACACATAATAAAAACAAAAATATTAGAGAACACGTTTTTGGCAAAAAAAGGAAATCGGCGGGTCTACGACGAGTACAGGACATTATCATTTGATACAGAAAAATAAATGTTAGTCAAAGTCAAAGTCAAAGTCAAAGTTCTTTATTCTTCAATTTAGGCATAATATAATGCACCTATGAATGTCAAAAAGCATTACCACCGGTTCGAAAAATAAAACCTTTGCCCCGAGAAGAACCGGCGTAAGAAACTCAACTTAGGAGAAACTACTACCTACCTCATCATCTGCATCATAGGCGGTGTGCATCAGGTCTTCGAACGCAAACTCCTTGCAGGCCACGCCAGACTTGCGCACTACGCCCAAAACTAACAACAAGCATTTCAGGTCGCTTCCCTCGTAGGAGCTCAAGGCACGGTGCTCCGGCAAACTGTTAAACAAAATGGCGGAATTATGCGGGCGTGCTGGAATGCAAAGTTGAAAGGGGTAGCGGAACCTAGGCTTAGTAACGTAGACCAAATAAGACGGAATGATGACATATCATGGAGAATACAGAAGTGTCAATTAGTTCACCGCAAAGCTCTTAAGTAAAATGATGATGGTTTACATTTTGCAGGCTTGCCCTCAAACATCAGTATTCGATCTACTGTTTTTCACTGCAATAGGTACAAAGGTAGATGTAATATCTAGTAACTCACAGGTACTATAGGATGGAGCAATTATATTCCCTGTACGTACGACGATGAATCGTAAGTACGTCGATAACTCACACCTCAGTATTACTGCTCAGATTACAGCTAGCAGCGAGGGATCTTCCTCGCTCCAAGAACACTACATTTATGCTGGTGCTACCACTCACATGTACTCCAGTATGTCACCGTTCCACAGCACCACTGCACAGATTATCTTCTCTAATACAGCTAGGACCGAGGGATCCGTCTCGCTTCTGACTCGCTCCAGAATTACTGATATCCATTCCTGGTACACGCATTCTACGGTTGCTACTTCCATGTGTTTCTTCAGCAGCGTCTCCAACAATGTTGTGGCCTGTCAGGGGACAGGAAGGTAGAGGTTATTTAAGATCCTCAGAGCTTTATCCTTTATTTCCTAGTTCCGGTGTAGGGGCACCCAGTGTAGGCTCAAAGGACTAAAATGGAATGTCTCTATGTATTCAAGTCACACAGTTTCCTAATGATAGTTGAAAAGATCGTCGAGTCTTCGCAGTAAAATCGAGAGGTTCGAGAAAATAGACATAAATAAATTTTGTGCGGACGAGACCAAGAGGCAAAACCCATGGTCGTGGAACATAAATAGGATTGTCTGACCCTTAGTCCATGGTCTCCTCCATCATCTCCTCTACCCCTACTGTTCCTGAGCGAGTTCAGCCCGAACAACACCTGGTCCAGGAAGCAGGTCTGTACTCACAGCGGCCTGCATGGGCTGCGCGCCCAGCGCGGCCAGCACGTCGGCGATGAGCGCGGGGCGGCGCGCCAGCACGGCGGCGCCCAGCGCGCCCGCCAGCGCCGTCAGCGCCACGTAGTACCCCTTGCGGCTGCTGTCCAGCGAGTCCAGCCCGAACAACACCTGGTCCAGGAAGCAGGTCTGTACTCACAGCGGCCTGCATGGGCTGCGCGCCCAGCGCGGCCAGCACGTCGGCGATGAGCGCGGGGCGGCGCGCCAGCACGGCGGCGCCCAGCGCGCCCGCCAGCGCCGTCAGCGCCACGTAGTACCCCTTGCGGCTGCTGTCCAGCGAGTCCAGCCCGAACAACACCTGGTCCAGGAAGCAGGTCTGTACTCACAGCGGCCTGCATGGGCTGCGCGCCCAGCGCGGCCAGCACGTCGGCGATGAGCGCGGGGCGGCGCGCCAGCACGGCGGCGCCCAGCGCGCCCGCCAGCGCCGTCAGCGCCACGTAGTACCCCTTGCGGCTGCTGTCCAGCGAGTCCAGCCCGAACAACACCTGGTCCAGCGCGCTGGAGTCACCTGCGCAGAAGTTTACTTCAAAACTTTTAACAATCTATCAGCTAAAAGACTTCCACTGCTGGAAATACACCTTCCCCAAGGATGCCTGCGATGAGGGCCACGTTTATTAACCACGTCGGCAATGCAATGCAACTCTCGGGCCCCTTTTCAGCCGTTCGATGATTATAAGATCTTTTCAAGTTGATGAAGAGATGGCCAAGAAACATTTTCAATTTCTTTGGTGCGCGCGCGTGAGAGTTCCCTACTCTGCCTAATGGTTAATCCGGCCCTGCTTACGAGAGTTAGTTTCGTGCTACTCGATCTTTGCTAGATTATCGTCTGCCTTGTTAACTTCAAACACCATTAACATAATGCTTGGGCGTATCTAGGGAGCATCGTCTTTTAACCTAGACTTAAAAGCAAATGAGACCCGACCTGTGGAAGACTGGATCAGCCCGTGACAAATATGTGTATGCAAGGGATTATTCAGTATACTCGTAATGGACTTAGCAGGGATTTTTCAAATATTTTTTCTAAAAGAAAAAGCTGATGAAGCACAACCAGACATCTTACATCATTGTAAAATTACCAAGGGAACTAAATCATGAAGAAACTTAATGCGAGCAACAACATGAGTATAAAATTAATACCCCAATATGTTAAAAGGATCCCTAAGCAATTCACAATCTTAATAGCTTTCCAAAGTTGTCCTGCATAGCGCAGGTAGGTAGGATTTCCTTCGCTCACCGCACAGCATTCACGCACTAGTGGTTAGCTTAGACTGGTTCTGATAAACTAGCACTGTTGAGTTGCCAGTCGAGTTACCTTTCCACCGCACTAACCTTCCTTCTCCAGTCCCACACAGACCCTGACCAGCAGCCCCATTGCCTGAGCTGCTAAATGCCGAACGCTGTCCATATGGTGTTCCACATGGCCCCAACAGAATCCCATGAGCATGCCCACTAGCTGGCCTGACTCTGGCTTGGTGGGAACGATCTTGCTGATGGCGAGGACGGTCCGCGCTACCGCGAGTTTATGGCTAGGATCTGACGAGTACCTGAAGAGATGGGTAGGAAAAAAGCCTGACATGGCGAACATTATTTTCCTGCCGAGAACATAGATCGGTTCTCCAAACTGAGAAATTCTGCTTAGCAAGCTTTCCTATGGAGAAAAAATAAAATGGGGAAAAATGCGAATGGCAAGTTTGCTATGCGGAATTAGCCAGATCTAACTATTAAAAGGACCGAGACAATTACATACAAACGTACGAGCATATCGATGCCCACTCAATTGATTCTAAGACAAGATTGATTGTTACAGGTAATCTCTAAAACACCAGAACGAATTTTAACCGACCGACCGGGCAAAACTAAAAATAGAACTGAATTCTAGCGTTATTAGGTTTCTCCCATTCGCACAAAATTATTTTAATAATAACTACAAAAAGCATCACTTGTAAGTGCTCATTTTTTTAGGACCAGGATTTAAAATTGAACTATGATGGGTTAAAAATCTTTCGCTGGCTATTGTCAAAATAACAAGCTTAGAAAGAGGCATATGTTATAATACGACTTCGACGAAGACATCCTGAAAACATCATGGTTTCAGCAGAAAATATCGTTCTATAAAATGAAACTCGATGAGATGAAAGTTGATGAAGTGAAATTCCATTTAAAGATAAGGTTTACCAATGTGATTTCCCTTTGGTTTGCCAATTGCCGGGAATCAAGCTGTGTAGATTCTGAAAATAATCTATTCTGAAAGAATCTATCCTGACAGACATACACATACTTAAGAATTAGGATCGGAATATTTTACGCAAACAAGCTGGCCGCAAGTAGACTTTACTGTGCCCCTTGGACATTGTCAATCTCTTCAGTTACGTTTCCTTCCCTAAGGACTATTATAAAATGTCTCTCTATTATAACCGTATCTAGTTGGTTATTTTTAAAGTTAGACCATCATCTAAGCCTCTTACCTGTCTCCTATCTCCAGTATTTTCTCAGTCAGCTCTTGGAGAGCGGGTCGGTCGTGGACCTCGGCCGCGATCAGCTGATCAGCAGGGATAATGGTCGCCACGGCAGAGAAAACTGACAGCTCCCTCGTCCCTAACTGCTGGTGTTTTCTGTGGTCGAAGTCCAGTAGCTTAAAAAAGTAAAAAAATTATAACCTTTAAAAAAAGACCCTTACTTTTTTCGTTTACCTAATTTTACTAACCCGACGTGTACCTGACAGATTTTAATTGAAGCATTAAAATTCTAATTTTTAATCTTTTAAAATTCGGGCAAAGACAAATCCAACAAATCAAAGATCATATCGTTCTGGCATTCTCGAATTATAAATGGTGTAACTAACTCGACTTTGTTTTATGTATATAGAAGATAGAAGAAGTAGATATAGTATAGATTAGGTCAAATCTTGCGACTTAATTTTGAACCAGTTCCCGTAAATGGAATGGGCTGAAGTTTGGACGACGTATGCTAATCTAATGACAATGCAATATTATGGTATCTAACAGCTGATGTGATGATGGAGTTTGAAGATGGCAAAAGGATCGCCACTATACTTAATGTAGGCCCACCGTGTTGAGACTTGTTTTTTTGTCTTGATAAGCAGATTTTGACTTTGCAAAATGTACAGTCTACAGCAAAACCTAGTTCCAACAATATTTTTTTGACAGAAACTTAACAGCAAACGAGCCCGCTGACCAACTGATGGTGAGTGGCTCTGAAATTTGTAGACATTTGTAATCTCGTGATAATAATAACATTAATTAACCCTCAAATCGCAGTGTCTCAAACACTTTCAAGATTGTCCTGTTTGTTTGTTACAAATTTAATTATGCAAAACGACAGCTTACATTAAAAATAAATGTATTATCAGCCCAATGGACTGACTCACGATAGAACACTGTTTGACACTCATTACGACTTGAATCATATTATCAATATACACTCAGGAGCAAAAAAAACGAGTCAGAGTGCGTTTTTCATACTAAAGAGGCTATTTCGAAGCCTTGGTTCCTCGCCAGTGAATGCTTTTAGTGAATTCTCATGATGAATACCGCGAGTATCGATACAGGACTTCCAGAGTGCCTAGGATACCCAACTGATTGAATCTGCGGTTAACGCCGGAATTGTGCATGTTCAGAAAAACATCTAAAATGGCAATAAAATGTAAGGAAATCCAAGTGCTGACCCAAACTGTCCGGCTGTGGTGTTAACTGAGTGTGCGATCAGTTAGGTATCTTAAGAACTTTTGACCTACTCCATTGAACCTCGGAATATCCACTATTAAACCTCACTCGAAACAATCCCTGGCGGGGAACCAAGGCCTCGAAATAGTCTCATTTGTATGAAAAACGCACTCTGACCCGGTATTTTTGCTCCTGAGTGTATTACAACTTGAATCATAATATCACTATGACACAGTTCTATGGTGGATCAGGGTATTCAGGGTTCCATTTGGGCTTATAGTACCAATAATTGACACATTCAACCCCACACTAGCACATGTGCGTATCAATTTGTTTACTGTCACTGTCGTGTTAGGTAGTAGTGTATCTATGCCGTTCGTTTATTATCTAGCCACGATTAGGAACGCATTAGAGGTGACAGTTTTACCATAATTATATTAGGTCCTTACATATGAAATTGGCGTTTAGTATGGGAGGAACATAAAGTCGTTTTTTTATATACCTTTACCATTGCTATCTATACACTTTTGCCATCTCATAGGTAGTTCATTAATCCCTTTACTCAAACCGTTCGGACGGGATTTAAAATCCCTTCATTATTGTGGCGGTTGAGTAATGTAACGCAGCAGTCGACGCGCGTTTGTCGATTTGCTTCACTCAATTCGTGAGGTACCGACCTTTCAAGCTTTTTCACCTTCCCAATTAGCTTCAAATGGATTAAAACAGTTTTATCACTAACACCGCAGCCTACAGCTAACTTGGACGTGGTTTGCGATGGATCCGCTTCCACAATAGTCTTTAATTCTTCATTATCAACTTTGGTCTCCAGCCGTCCACGGGGCTTGTTCTGCAGGTCGAAATTTCCAGAACGAAAACGTTGGAATCAAAAACGCACTGTTTTCTTTTGCGACACCGCCGCCATACACATTATTAATTCTTCGAGCTGTTTCTGCAGCACTGGTGCCACGGTGGAACTCGTACTCGTAAATAACGCGATATTTCAAGTTATCCATTTTATAAATTGTGTGACGCAAAGAAAAAACAAAAAACGGAAAACAAACGAATTATGGTTTTCGAAAGACAAATGCATGAGCAAATAGCTGTATAAATTTGAATATGGAATTTCTAACCAAAGAGGAGGTATTTCAGATCAAAGTGGCCAGTACAACAAAACGCCAATTTGAAATGTAAGGACCTAATACTTACGTTAATGTGCATATGAATTGACAGCTATTTCAATCCCAAACTAATCGCAGTTTCGACTTACCTTAACCCAAGAGTCAGGTCCGTTTTCAAACAGATGCATTGTCAGGTCAACTATTCCACTCACTGACTTGGTGTCCATAGGAACTTCTTTGCCAGCCATCAGCTCTGAAGTAATAGCTTTTATTTTTTTAAACATAGCGTTAAGTAGGTTCCTGTTGTTCTCTGTCACTTTTTGTATCATGTACAAGAGAAGCCTTAGCGTTAAGTGGACCAGGTCATAGATTTTGTTTCTTTCTGTCGGAGAGAGGGGCTCAGACTTATGTGTTTCACTGAAAGAAAATGTATAATGAGATTTATTGTTCATTACCAATACGTCTAGCTCGCTTGTTGCTCAATGCATCTCTACTGTTACCAAACCAGATGGTGGCCAAATGTGCTAGCCTGCTAGCCCTTCTGTGGGCTACGCGTAATACGTAAGGATTAGCTGTCATTATTTAAGCCAAATTAGACCTCTCGTATGTATGCATGTATGTATGTAAACTCTAAATATAAATATTACAATATTAATATTAAACTAATGTATAAAGGCTAACTTATCCCTAAATCAGATCTCTTTAATATTATGGGATTTTTCTTTTCTTTCTTCTTTTCTATAAAAATCATATAATGTTTTTAGTGGTCATTCTTTATCTGCTTATGGTGAACAAACTAACAAGTCCAAACTCGTTGGGTCTATATGAAGTATAGGGGTTCTTGCTGCCACCATTAGAGACTGTTATCAGCTCTTCGACACTAACTTTAATATTGATTTGTCATTGGGTTTAATGTAATGAGAGAATGGTTAAAAATTAATTGGAGTTTTTAATAACACATACTGCCAAAAACAAACAGAATGCAAAAAGAGTTTGTAAAAGTCATACTTTTTTTAGGTGAGCGGCCATGTGTAAAAGTGATGAATTATGATATATCTATTCAAAATTAACTTATTTTGTTATGTTACATAATACTCTGAAGTGCATCTGAGCCAAGATATTTAAATATTTATACCTGGGCGTACTTTTAGTACTAAAAACTTAATACAAGTTTCTTCAATATTTCTGCTCCAATATTATTTAACATATAAAAATATATGAATTTATGTGTATTTAAGGGTTCTCCACACCATTATAATAAAATAATAGGTGGCGGCTGAAAAAAATAATTACAATAATGTCCATACAAACTTACCCAACGCCCTTTACTAAAAGCTTACAAAAAGGGAATAAATAAACCTCAAAAAATTAAAAACTCACTCTGTCCGATCTGCACAATGCAGTGTCTGAATGCATGAATCTAGACAGTTAACGAGAAATGTAGCCACTTCAATTTCCAGATGACTAACAGCAACTGCACCTGACGGGAATTTGTCTATACAAGCATCAAGCCGAGTTACCACCCCTACATATTCTTTGTAAGTCCAGTTGGCAGAGTCTTTTATGTTATCAGCTATAACTGTTGTCAGAATTGTGGTGAACTGGTCCCGGAGACTATTGGAGTCTTTAATGTGCCTGTAATAAAAAAATGTGTGCGTGAAATTTTATTACATCCTTACAAATTTTTATTTTTATTTATAAGATTAGTAGAATGGTATGATTAAATGAAGTAGAATAAAAAATGTTATCAAAAATTGTTTTTATTTCATAAAAACTAAACTGCGACAGTGATTAAGTAATACAGTGTAAATTTAATAAATGAAAATAAGTATACAATAAATATTGAAGAAAATAAAAAAATATTAAACCAAAATATAGTGGCATAAAGCCAAAGATGCCGGCAGCATTTTAGTTGCTGGATATATGTTGTTAGCATAATTAGCACAGCGACCAGCTTTGGTGTCATCAACAAAGCATTACAAAAAAAAACTCACTTTTTCAAAAATGCTTTAACTGGGTGTTTGTTGTCGGCATCCCAAAACAGTACAACAAAGAATTCAACAATTTCGTCAGCACCCAGCCCCACACCATTGCTCAGGAACTGCTTCAGCAACCTTAACTGATCATCTGCACTGGTGCAACTCAGGCATTTTTGGTAAAACTCATCATTTGCACTACCTAGGGTATGATAATGAAACTAACATTATTCAGTTTTATAAAGATTTCTTACATAGTTATGTACTTTGTGTACATATTTTTTCATAAATGGAGGGACATATTTTTTCAAACTTTAAAGTATTGTTATGTCTGCCTACTATGGCCTGGCTCATTCCTTGGCCGGCGGATAAGTATAGCAGTTCAAGGAATAAATACAGCCAGGATTATCGGCACGCTTTCCAGTTGCAGGTACTTGGGTGACATTTGTACAGAAAATTTGATTAAGATAATTTTATTGATACGTATAATCTTAATGATAAATATTCAACTAAAACCTTTAGTAAGTTGCGATTTATAAACTAAATAGTAGGCTTATTGTTATCATATTAGACATAAACAAATCAAATTTACCCGGGATTTTAGATTGCCATTCCGGCAATGTTATAGGGGCTAAGGGCTTCTTGACTTTCTCGCCAATCCCTCCACTCACTCTCAAATTTAAATCATTCATGGCTCCACGGGAACGAGATATATGAGAAAAATACTTCAATTATGAAAATAACATCAACATAACCTTAAACACACATCACAGGCAAGGTATGACAGACAATGCCTAAGAACAAATTCACGCACGACGTGACTTGACGTGACACCACCAGGCATCTGTCAATGTCAACTGTCACTTTAATAAAATCAATGCGTTGCATTCCGGTTCACGTAAAAGACGACAGAAGCGCGTGGAGGAGCTAAACCACATGTGCTTTTGTTTTCACAAGGGAAATTTAATTGATTTGATGATGACTTCCCCGCGGGTTGCTTGAGGCAAGCTTGGAATGTTAGTTTCTTATTAATTAAGAAGTTAGACTACATAACAGTAATATCACTAAACATATTTTATTTTATTTTTGTTTAGACTAGACAGACTCTTGTTTCCGTGCTCGGTAATGGCGGTCGTATTACTGTGTAGTAGAATGGGTTTAAAATAAAGTCAATCTAGCTAATAAAATCTAATAAGAAGCTTATTTGCCCCATTGGCCATTCTGAGCAATGTCAGTTTTTACGTTTTTAAGGACCATTATTGATTCAAGCTGTGCTTCCAATTCAAGTAACTATTACACTCTTAAAGACACCCACTAGTACCCACCACAGAACCCTCAGGCGTTTAACACATGCATCCTCACGGTGTTAACCTACGGCTGCCAGACATCCCCTACAAAGGCTATAAGTCTGCCAACAAGGAATAGGAAACAGCATGCCGGGGGTCTGATTAAAGGTCAAGCGAGGGTCACATACATACAAAGCTAAACCAAGTAGTTGACATTGTTCACAAGGCAAGAATAACCTTAAAATGGTGATGGACTGGCCACATGACGCGGACCGAGTAAAAAAAGTAGGTAGGTAGTCAAAAATAATCACCGAGCTCCTCCTTGAACTCCTTCTGTACCTGTCACGAGGATACAGACTTTCCAGGCGGGCAGGTGAAGCGTTGGGAGGTAGCCACCAAAAGGGTCGGCCAAGGATGACGGACTGTTTAAGAGACACTCAAATCCGAGAATAAAGGCTAGGTACCTATATTATTTTATTTTAATTTACAGTGTTTCAATCCACTAGGGTACAGCTACTTAACCTACGTAGGCACATTGACGCCACTGTGAAATAATAGGCCAATTTAAAATTGATGATACTTCGCAGTTAAATGAACGGATCAGAATTACAGGGCTTGTTATAACTATTATACACTTTAGTACCTTGTCGTTGTTACGAGTACGTCATGTGTCAACTGCCATACGAATTAAAGCGAGTAGGAAATAAACGGTAGCTTTGTATGATGCTGACCGTGTCCTGCAAGGAAAAGAGCTTCTGAAATGTCGCATTTAGATTAGTTGAACGATAAATTATTATTATTTTCCGAGACGACCCAAATAATCTACTCATTCTGCGTTAGATGCTGCCGTGTTCATTCACACATCATTCACTCAGATTTGTATATTAACCCTTAACCACCTATGTGCGGTCTCACAGACAATGGATTATTCAAAATTGTCAATAACTGTTCACAAGTACATCGCACACGCGTCTCTGACCTTGTACCTTTGCCCCGCCTCCCCTCAGTGCCGGCCATGCCATCGATGCGTTCAGACGTGTGCTCATTTGGATCTGGTGAGAAAAAAATAGCATTGGCGGTCTGTGAGACCGCATGTAGGTGGTTACTATATTTTTTGGATAGTCTCAGGGACCGCACGTAGGTGGTTGTGTTATTTTTTACCTTCACAAAAGTGACCAACTTACTAACACTACCGGTTCCCAGCAAAACTGAAAAACGGTTAAAAGGCAGAAAAACGTGCTCGACTTGTGATCCAAAGAAGAAACGCAAGACACAATACATGTGCATCGAATGCAAAACACCGATTTGCATTAAATGTTTCAATAAGTTGTTTATTGACTGCCGACAAAAATGGTTATTTTGAAGGGCTGTAATTTTACAAAAATACCTTATTTTTAACAAAAGTAGATAGTCTAATAGCATTTTTGATTGCTCAATTTTATTATTTTATAATGAATAGCTGTATATAACATTCCTTAATATTGAGATCTCATGTCCTGAAGGATACCTAGGTTTTTATTTAAAAATATAAGACGGTCCTAAATATGTTAAGTTTAAAAGATAATAATGTTGATTATTTTTGTATTATTGTTGACTAATAAATGCCTTAAACTGTGTAAAGAGTACTTACTACATTAAAACAACCGTCAGCTACGTTAAAGTAAAAAAATTAGGTCCCATAACAAGGAGCGGTCTCCATGACCGCAAGTAGGTAGTTGTGTGATACAAATAGGACGTAGGTAGTTAAGGGTTAATTACAGCCAGCCAACTATGTGGGCTGCCAACACTGTGCCACCCTAATGCCGCGTTTAGACTTACTTTTGGTCGGTGACAGAATGCACCGGCAGTGTTAAGTCTAACCGATTCGTCATTTACTATGAAGCCATTTTCACTAGTCGGTGCAGTCAGGCCTAACAGAACAATGCTAACGTTGTGATGGAGTTCCGTTTGTACTGCACTAGCGACCCGCCCTCGCTTCGCTCCGGTTTATCTGAGTTGTCTGTAACACTCGTACATTAACCATAATTTATTTAGTCAAAAAATATCTAGCTGATGGTGAAAATTGCGTGGTAAACCACGAGGAGTTCGCGGATATACACACAGACAGACACGGAAAGCGACTCTATTTTATAGATACTATGTAATAAATAAAAGAGAAATGTAATGTAGATAAAATAACTAAATGAAAAGCGATCTTTAAGAACCCGACTGCATTTTATAATATTATTCTTAGACCCGTTTGCTAATGCTACTGCACTGGGCTGCATAACTAAGTAACACACTTTCAAAGAACATGTCATATAAAGTGTGATACTTAGTTTTGCGGTCCGGTGTATCCTTACTAATATTATAAAAGCGAATGTGTGTATGTATGGATGGATGTTTGTTACTCTTTCACGCTGCAACGGTTGGACGGACCCTGGATTAACACATAGGCTACATTTCATTCCGGGAAATTTAAAAGTTCCCAAGGGAATAAGGATATTCGGAATCTACGCGGATGAAGTCGCTGGCAGAAGCTAGTATCGTATATATTTGAAATGGCCACATTAAGACCTTTTTTTGTTGTTGATATAAATAATTGACATTTTGCCATGGTTGATAATTCAATTTTAACAGTGTATGTATCCTATGTCACCCGGGACGGTGAAAAGATTCTAACGATACCACACACATTTAAACCGGCTAAGCCGTTTAGTAGTTATGGTGGGATAAGGAATCGTTACGTACATACATGAACCCTGAAACCATTACACTCCTTTTTTTGGGCAGTCGTGTAACAAGGAGCTTCTGTCAATATTAGCGACATTTTTATTTTATAACAACTTGTGTCAAAATTGTAAGTCCACTTACTTTGGCTGACTGTACGCAATATTTAGTGACTAAATATCAGACACGGGTGAAATCAAACATCATTAAGATATAAACCAGTATATCATCTTATAAATTAAATACACTAATTAATAAATTATCTAACTTAAATCACACTAGGACTGGTTCAGTCTTGTTTGACGGCGTCTGCTGGTTTCTTCTCTTCTTTAACCTCCTCTTCTTTCACCTCTGGAATCTTCTCCGGCTCTGGGATGGGTTCTTCGGGCTTGATTAGCCCGCTGCTGTTGATGTCGTTAATATTCCCTGGAAGGGTTAAAATGTGTTATAAAAACGTTGTCATGTAATTGTATTGTGAGGTATCCCGAATGTTTAATATAACTAAAAAAACATATGGTCTTTACTAAACAGTTACGACTTTGAGCGGCAAAAAGAACTGCATAGAGTTGTATTGTATGAAACATGCCACGCGCCTTCTCGCCGATGAGGTATTAAACTTTGCCTTTAGCTGTGTTGGAATATCATGAATTTATTTTATAAGGTGTTTAAAATAACATAATTGAATAAGCTTAATATTTTACAAGTAAGACTGTCGCTTCAATGAATATTGTTTCGGACTAGTAATACTATTATTTGTAAATAAATAATGTATAAGCGGACATGGAATTAGTAACACGGGAACAGTTAAAGACACAGACGCATTCGGTGCCAGCGTTGTTGATTGATATACACATTGAAGGCAAGATACCAAGAAGATACCAAGTTCCTGGTTGGCAGGTACATGTCACTGAAAGTCTAAAACAACAACAAAACATATTTTTTATCAACCATGATATTGTTGTCAGTTGTCATACATATATATATATATATATATATATATGTATATATATATGTGACTCGTTAGATTAAATGCAGCCCAATTATTATATGCAAGAATATTTTTCATCATTTTGCATTGTAATGAACTTGAATTGTGCATATTTAGTTGACTGCTCGTCGAAGTCTTCTAGTTCATAATAAAATTAATCTTATCTATTGTAAACATTATGTTTTAGAAGTCTGATTGTGGGGAAGATTTAAAAAAAAAATGTTACACAGACATTGCAAATTGCATTCGCAAAAACTTGTAAAAGGCTATAAAGTTCAACGGCGGCACTCCTAGTTAAATAGCGAAACGAAATAACAGCTACCGTTCCTTTCACGAGTATTTCAGATTTTAACAGTTAGTTATCGGACAACGGTTAGTAAGACAAAATGGCCACATTTATTAAAGCTTCGCTTCACACAAACCGTTGCCATGGACCCCGATACCTGTATGTTCCCGCCTATTGTGTTAATGGCACTGTTGACGGCATTCGACACCGTTAACGCGGTGCCATTAATAGTGGCACCAATGGTCCCTATCAAACTGGTCACGAATTGCGTCCACGCTGTCACTGGAGAATAATAACGGCACATAATGCACATATACTTAAATTACATATATATATCGGTGCAGGAAACAGGTTCAGTTTATAGTTTTAAGATGTTGCCGAGAAATGTGTGGAAAGGAAACATGTCTTACTAAAATCCCAGCCTTGTAAAGTGTATTCAATGCACGATGCGCTTCACTATTTAATTTTTTACGCAATGTCAAATCTTGTGGAGGATGGCGTCATTGTGAATTGAAAATACTTTAAGTACCAAGCTTTGTTTTATAAAGCGAATCATTTATACATAATTAAACAGATAAATACATTTTGACAAAAATAAAGAGAAAGGGTAAATTTCAAGACTCAAAAATAAATATTAGTAAGCATATTTGGTATCACTGGGATCAATCCTAGGACCTTTAAATGCGAGCGTGACAGACTAATAGATTACCTGCAGTCCCAATAGTCTGCTAGCCCGCCAAAACAGTCCAAAACCAATGGAGCGTACAGCGTATACATTAAACAATGTATGCCAGCTGGCCACATTTGATTCGGCTTTAGAAATGTCGCCTAGGTACCATATCACGTGTACGCTTGCCATACGATGTGATTGCAGGTAACCTGTTATTTCTTGTTACGGTATTTAGTAGTATCCCCGACGATGGTATATTTCGTGTGGTAGTACAGGTACTGAGTTGAGATTGAATAGTCAACGGACGAATAAACTTATTTAGCCATAGCAAGCTGTCGTTTTTGGACGCATCTTGAGACGAGCGATTGATACGGCCGTTAGAGTGGTTTGATTAAATCTGATCTTGGCTGAGATGCCTGTTTCAAGACATTAAAGTAAATCGCTGATAGAAAGCTGTCATTTTTAGACGTGTTCTTTTAAAGCTAGCATCAGATAAAATTAGATTTCAGTGCGGTAAACATCGCAATTAAAATGAAATACAGTAAAGTAAGTACTTTATGTGGAAGTTATACGCGTCTCTGAGCACGGTAATTAAGGATACGAACGAGGAGGTAAGCGCCTCGTTAATAGGTCTAATGTACTTAAGTATAAATTTTGTTTATAAAGCGGTATTACTATAGATATTGTAACCATATACTGGTTCCAGAATGATGACCATAATAATTCCCTCCCTATTTTTACTAGTTAATAAAATAAATTCTCAGTCAAGTACCTATACGCTGTCGTTTTAACTTATTAAACGGTTCGACGAGTGAAAGCGACAAGGTACAAAAGCCATCATCTCCTTTGGTACAGTACCCCAACGAAAATGTCCAGCACTTAGTGCGTTGTCATAGTAAACCTCAAACAGAACATCAAATGGCACACATGACAATGACAATGACATTCACAGTGACAAGGTTCTAAGTATGCTCAATATCTTTATTGGATCAACATCTTAATTGGGTGACTGTACATTATTTACGGGTGTCCAACCTTATCTATTTATATACTGTAAACACTGTCATCAAATTATTCTCATCTTACTAAAATAAATCAGTAATAATAAAATATATATAAAAGGAATTTGGATGGGAGCCCGTTGTTTGCCATAATTGTTTTTGGTCCTTTCGTCATGAGTGACTTAATTATTGTTAGTTGTCGTTTTTATATCGCTGGAACCGTAATCTTTTTAGTACTTCTTAAATATCCAACGTGTAGACAAGGTTAGGTTAGGATAGATTTATAAAAATCCTGAAAAAGTAACTGTTTCTTATAAAAATACGGTACGACTTGCAATAAATATTACATAAAACACATTATCACTAAAAATAACTATGGCAGACGATATAGACTCAATTTAGATACATACCGCTTCCCGGCCTGTGCCCGCCATGTCCGCTATACAGCGGGAAACCGGCCTTCTCCCCCACCTGCGCCGGCGCCGGCGGCTCGTCGCGAGGCCTCTCGGGATTGGTGAGGGTGTGCTGTATCCTCTGCACGGCCCCGGCGATCCCCTGTGCGATCGGGTTCTTCTGGATGATCTGTTGGATAGGCCCCGGCTGGGCTGCCGCAGGCTGCACCTCTGGCTTTACTTTCTGCTCATCAGCTGCTGGCTTGTCAGCGCTAGCAGGAACAGCATTACTGCCTTCAGTGGCAGTGTTCACTGGCTTGTCAGGCTGAGCGGGGACGCTGCTTTGCGGAGGTTTCGGCTGAATGAAGTTCATGACAGTCTGCACAATAGGGTTGTTCTGAAACACGTGAGTCAACGGCCCACCGCTGCTCGGAGCTGGAGAGTCGTTCTGCACGCCCTGCTGCTGCGACTGGCCGGATCCGATAAAGTTCTGGATACCCTGCCATAATGTCGGCCTGGGAGTCGCCACACCCTCGGTAGACTGCACTCCCGCGACCGCCGAGTTGTTGCCCCGATTTAAGAAGTTTTGTACTTGTGATGCTACGTTTCCAAAGTTTTGCGAAATAACATTCGTGAAATTTGTGATAAACGCTGGAAAGGGATTAGAGGAAGCCGAAGCTGCAGTGGTAGTAGACGAGTCTTCCTTTCCTCCGGACTTCAATATAGAGAGAAGTTCCACACCAGTGGACAAGGTCTTTACTCCTGACTCAAAGTTGTTTTCTAGAACTTTGAGGCCCGACTCCACGTTCTTGATATTTTCTTGTTTCTTGGAATCCTCGACCGCTTCAGGGTTCCAGTAGGACTGAATGGTGCTGTTAAGTTTATGGATTTGCTCCATCATGGTACCTTGCAAATTATCAATGCTTTCTTTGATGGAAATCTCTGGTTCGTTATCGTGGATCCAATCATTGATGCCGTCGCTGATGCTCTTGAAGCCGATGTTAAAGGCGAGCTGCGAGTCTTGGATCATTTGTTTGATTTTTGTAACGGCAACGTGTTCCGTGTCGACGGGCTCCGGGTTCTGGTTCTCGTGTTCCTGTCGCTGCGGCTCCCCGGGATGCTGTAGATCGACTTTAACGCGTTTGATGCCCGAATCGTCATCATCAACAACTTTATCGCAATCTTTTTTCTCCTCACTAGCTTTCAGTGCCGGCTTCACGTCTTCTACGACAACTTTGACCGGGATGGGGTTCTCGACGGTTTGTTTCCGAAGTTTATTATCGATGTCTTTAACGACATCACTCTGTTCGATGAGTTCCGGTTCGCTGGCGACATTGATATCTTCTTTGACGTCCTTGATGACTTCTGTTAAGATATTTTTTACTTGGATCTCGGCTGGGGCCGGGATGGAAGCCGCTCGGGCGAGCGCGGCTAGGGCGAGGAGTAGGCACACGTGGGATCGCATGGCTGGCGCGGGACTGCGGCGGCCGAGTGGGGACGTGCCTTTATATGCGGCCTAACGGTCCGCCTTCGCACATGTTTACTCGCCGTGTTCAGCCTGCGATTATTTGTATTTTTAAACTGTTTTGTAACCGGTAATAAAATCGTTTCTAGTTCATTTTTCGAAATCATTCCTGTAGGAGTAGGTAAGGGTAGAACGTGGGTCGTGCAAGCATTTAAATAATTTCCAAATATGAGCATTAATCAGCATTCGAGTCTTTCTTCAATAAACTTCAACTAACTAATCCTACAATACGTAATTTACTTACGGAGTGCAAGAATTGCATCTTCTCATCAAAGATTAGGATATTAATCCATTTTTTTGAAAAAGTCGCTCGATAGACTTAGATACTGAGGAATAAAATACAACTTCCGTCGCTACCATGACAGGACTTGGAGATATGAATATTGAACCCACAAATGCGAAGTCACGGCCAAAGTTAGTACCTTAGTAACTACAGCAGACAATTACACTTTCGTTTTCTTAGCCCTGAGAGCGGCCAGGGGCCAAGATCACTGGCTGAATAATAATTATTCATATTCATGAGTGTTAGGGAAAGTTCTTTGTTGCATGTCTTTGTGATCGGATGCTTGTAAGGATGTGCGGAAGACAAGTGGCACGGTAATGGTTTGACAGCTTGTAACTCTGTCTGTAAAATTACAATATTTACCGGCGAAATTTGTTAATTTCATTATATTAGTAACCTCGGACTACGTCGAATAGGTAGGCAATTTTAATGGAGAAAATTGTAACTTTGTGGTATTTCCATATTGGTGCTCTTGACTGTACCTACCAAATGTGTCTAATTTGTACATTAGTTACTCCTAATGAAACCCTTGTATAATGTAATCGCCGGCGGCAACGCATATAAGCGTTTTGATGACTTCACCTATAACCTTGTCGCTGCCTTAATCTCTTTGTAAATATCTATCAAATAGATATACGCCTCGATTAGCGACCCGTTTTTCCAGAGCTGATACATCTCTTATCCATCACGATTAAACTCCGCGTCCAAATCCTTTTATTCGTTTGGGAGATACGATGACACAGACACACAGATACACTCGATAAATTTAAGACATTTATGTTCTATAATCGCGCGTTAAAATCAACCCATGCGGCACCTGAGGAAATACCATATACTACGTTCCCAATACACCTCATATAGAGATAAAAGCAATATAGAATCTCTCGGCAAATGGACGACAGCGAATGTATTAATCACGCTACCGCCTCCTAGTGATGCAAATCAAAAGTATAAATATAATATTGGCTAAAAATAACCCAGCATATTAACTTTACTTGGCTTGTGTGAATGTAAACCGTAACAGGCCATTGTTACGACTGTGACCGTAGACTTAATTAACATTCAAGATTAGGTAAATATACTAGTTCAAGGTAAGAGTGAGAGAATGCCTTACTACTTCCCATTACTCCCCCGCGGATCTTGAGCCAATAATATAGCTTTTCACGTATGTCTGCTTTGGACCCGAGTTTATTATACCAGTAGCCCTAGCATGCATAACGTTAACGTAAACGATTATGGAAAACTGCCTAAATGGAATTGGCTTAAACACGATGAGACCGTCTGGCAGTTTACGTCAAACCTATACATTTTACCGCTTGTCGAAGGCATCTTGTCTAGAGCTACTGTATGTACGTGCGATAGGGACAAATTATTCATCAACATATATCCACCATGATGAAGGCGACCTATTTGGGCTGATCGCTCTTTTTCCTTTTCTGCCCGTAGATCTAGCGATGCAAACGATGATAACGTAACTATTTACTATCGATTCGAAATGTATGGAATTGACCAAAGCGGACGACTTGAACTGTTGATCTTAAGTCAATCCTATAAATTTTGTCAATTTTCGAAAATCGTTTACTTATCGTTCCCTCAGTTGTTGCATTTTAGCCAACAAGGACCTCTTTCAGGTTGGCTTGTGCCTTCCTGGCTTTGTTGCTGATTCTGTAGATTCCCAAATCAAGATCCTTAAAGCGTGTATCCATTTGAGCAGACTCAATAGCATTGAAGAAACACGCTCAACAAAAAAAAAAGTATTTATTGCTCAAGTTCCTTCCTCGAGGAGTTTGGCAGTCAGCTCCTAAAATTTAGAGCTTATCATATCATATCAGACTAGAGGACGCCCGCGTAGAACTAGTTTTCTGCTACTCCCCTTATTTCAACCCCTTAGGGGATGAATTTCCAAAAATCCCTTCTTAGTGCACCCCTCTATCCAAGGAATATTCCCTACAAATTCCAAGTCCCTAGGTCCAGCAGTTTCGGTTGTGCATTGATCGTTCAGCCAGCAACTTAGTTTCTTCTTTTATGTTAAACAAATAACTTCTGTACTTATCAAAAAAAATCTATTTACCATTGATTAATGAATTCATTTCTTGCATGTCTTGCATGTTGGTGGTGGTATCCATCTACCCTCTACTTTTCCCTTCCCGTAGTGTTGTGGATGCGAAGGGCAACACAACGAGAAACTGACTAGCATATTCTAGCATAAAGTCATTCCATTTGATCCTCGAGGACACGATTGCAATATAAAGATTGGAAATATCCAAGGGCTTTCGACAAGATGTGGTCACAAAGAAGTCCGTGCCATAAAATAACAGCTTGAACAAGAGAAACGCAAACCTAACATGTATTTACGTTGAAATTCAAATATTTGTCCGAATTTCCGAGCAAATATTAAGTTCAGAAACCTCTCGGTCTTCGTGTGTTATTAATTAATTGTGTTCATTAAGAGAAATATTCAAATGTATTCAAAAGAATGTAAACCATCGTGTTAATGTTTGATCGAAGATGGAACCGTTATGACCGCTATGTTGGTGTAGAAACTTAAGAAACTTGTTGGATTTGTTGTCCCTTCAAATGATGGTGATATTTTCAACGCCTACTTTTCTAGTGTACCTTACTATTATTTATAACGCCATCGCTAAGTTTACCAACGAGCTCCACGACGTATTTGTCTTATCGGACTTATCGCGGTGGATAAAACATCCGTCATTCTCGCACTTACTGGTCGGAACGTGACGAATTACACTTTTACAATTGTGATTTGGATGCTGGAGACGAAAGAGACTTGTAAATATTTGAAAAAAAAACCAGATAAAAATCTAAATATAACGGCGCCCCCTTGTTTCAGACCTTATGTCTCTTAAACAGCTCTATTAATTGTGGTGAAACTTAACTAAAGACCATCCAGATCTAAAAGGTTTTGAAAAAAAAAACTATATCCGAATTGGTCCATTTGTTTGATACGCACATACAAACACACGGATATACAGGCACACACACTACACCCCATTTTCCTTCAGCTCGATAAAAAATCAACTGTGTTGTTTAGGTCCATCAGCTTAACTTCGTTGACGAGTTCGTCTGTAAAATGTACAAGAGAGTCACACGTCTCTTGTACGAGTACCTAGATAAGTCGCTTTGTATTCTTAAAAAGAGGCGCGCGACTTCTTACGCTTGGAATAAGTTTTGCGCTACTACCCTTATTTCTCTTCTCTACATTGGGGGTGGATTTTCGAAAAGTCCATCCATTTCGACAAGGTTAGGTTGTATTCATTAGTTGTAGAACAAATGTCGATTAGGGATTCCAATATAGACCATTTTTATTCATAGTATGTTAGATTTAGTAAGTAATAAAACTGTAAATAAGATAACAGCGTTTTGGTTTATAGTATGGTGGTCTCTTACTAAATTGGCATGTCGAAGCTTCAGCTTTATATAGGTATGTTCAGAAGAATAAGACATTTTAATATAAGTAACAACTTATTTCAAAAAAAATGTGCTTGCCCTCCTTTTTTCATGAAGTAAATTAGTTAATCCGTTATGCATTTGCCTTTGACCTCGTGTCGTACGACATTCTATGGAAAAAAATTGCAAAGGTCTTGGCTGCCGCTAGAACTAAACCATCTTCTCAGTTACTGGTATGTACACCAGGAGACCCGTGTGAGGTGGGTGGGAGCGACTACGGAACCTTACAAGCTGGAGTTCGGCGTGCGACAGGGTGGACTGAGCTTGTCTCTGCTTTTTTGTTTATATGTACGTGCTCGTCGAGCAGCTCGGCGGCACGCATGTCGGCGGCCATGTTGGCGGCGTGTGCCTAAACAACATAAGTTACGCGGACGACATGGTGTTGCTGGCTCCTTCGATTGGTACTCGCCCCAAACTTATAGCTATATGTGAGTCCTACGCCTCCTCGCACGGTTTGATTTATAACGGAAGAAATAGTGAGGTAATGGTTTTTAAGGCCGGAAACAAAATGCCCTACAATTGTACCCCGCGTCCGACTAAACGGCATCGCCCTCGCGAGAGTCACCCGCTTTAAGTACCTCGGGCACATCGTTATTTACGATCTAAAGGACGATGTCGACATAGAGAGAGAGCTCAGAGCATTGTGTGAGGGCGAACATGCTGGCCCGCAGGTTTGCTCGATGTTCAAGTGCAGTCAAGATTACGCTGTTTAAAGCATACTGCTCATATTTTTACACTGGCAGCCTGTGGGTCTGCTATACCCAAAAATCAATTCTTTAAGGGCACAATATAACAACGCCTTCAGGATGCTGATGGGGTTGCCCGGATTTTGCAGCGCATCCGCCATGTTCGCGGAGTCACGAACCGACGGGTTTGCAGCAATTTTGCTCAAGAAGGCAGCGTCTCTGCTGTGCAGGACGAGATACCGAACGAACAGCATCGTGAAGATGATCATGTATGATATAATTTTATGTGTAAAATCCAATTTAGTTTTTAACAAGATCAATTGTTATCTTGAATTAAATAAATGAATTGAATTGAATTTATTGATGACCGCGTCATCTAAGATTTAGGTTCAAGATACTGGAATTTTGAAAAGTTGGCTCGTGCCAAATATGGGTTCATAGTAAATGTAAAAGATGTTTTCGGGGTTACTTGCATTTCTTACATTGTTTTCACTAAACAACTAACGAATTCTACATATAAACCTGCCTACAAAGCTAGTTTCGTGCCCTACTTTATTATTCTCGTTCTCGTAAGACCAGTTGGTCCAAAATCGTGTTCTAGTCAACGGAATCAATAAACTAAGAGTTAATTATGACGGCTTTCATTAACGACTAATGTTTTGAATGAGGTCGATGACCCATGCACCTGCATGCAGGGCTGCCAACGCTTAAAAACTGTAGTTTTACAACATAATAATGATCATGTTAGGAGACAATTTCACACAGATTATGAAAACTTTTATGAAAACGAAAAGATAAATGATGTCCTAGACTAAGCTCTAGGCTTTTACTACGGATACTAGGCAACAATAAACAATGTTTAAAGGAATACATACTTAAAATATTCAAGACTCAGGAACAAATAGTCACGGTTATCACAGAAATATTTCCCCATACGCGGGAATCGAACCCGGGACCGCTAGCTACCTGGGCAGGGTCATCAACAACTAGGTTGACCGCGTCGTCGCCATAATAATACAAGCAGCAGGTTCTCTGTTTCGGAAATTTGAAATTATACACAGACAGAATAATACGATAGATGGATCAAACGAAACAGACCGACATCGTACTTGATCGATCGCCGATTTGTTCTTAATGCATGTTTTGCGATTTTCAATTGTTCGAAATTTGAAGTAACACCAGCGCCACCACTAGGTATATCTAATCCAGTCTGACCCACTCACTATCTATTCATGCGTTCCCTAAAGTAACTTATGTACGTATATAAGGCCGAAGACCCAAGAGCTAGCGGTCGCTGCAAGAGGTCGAAAAAAATGTTTCGTGGATCGTAAAGTTGGTTAAATTAGACACTCTTAAAAGAGCATACGACAGAGAGGTACAATCCGGACGCCTTTTCAAGAGCTAATAAGTATGGTACGAAGTTTAGCAATCTAGCTAGGAAATATTGCCAGCATTTTTGACACAATGCCGCAGTGGCTATTCGTAGATTTAGCTCCTTTTTATTGTTTAAACTATATCTAATGTGCGACATGACATTATTTACAAAACCAGGCGGCACTCACAAAATCTAAACTTTGTTAACCCTGTAAACCAGGAAAAATGAGATGCTGCCAGTTAAAATAAATTGAACTCCTTTTCTGGACTTTCCTGCCGTACACACGATATTTCCTCCTCAATATCTTTTCTTATGTGCAGCTGCAAAGAAAAGTTACACCGTGTGCTAGGTGACTTGCAAATGGGAGTACTTTTCTCTACAGCTGTTTGCATTTTATGCCATTATGTTATTACTTATCTGTGTAGAGTTTACCTACCTCTGCAATTGGCCAGCCCATCGTGCATACCTCTATAATTGAGCATGACTTGGCTCTAAAAATCTAGGCACGCTAGGTTCATTGCTATATCGGCCATAGCGGCTACCCCTTTCATTTGGGCACAGTGTGAAAGAGCCAGCGATAATAAGTTACCTGTGATGACCCTAGCGCCCGCGCGTGGCGTCCCGTTACTCGGCGGTACATTTCGAACGAGTTTTTGTGTGAATTTGGTTTTTATAAACGATGGCGCCAAGATCCGATTCCGGTGACGATGGTAATGTGGACGGTGGGAGCCAGCTGCTTCAGCGCTGGAAAATTATTTAATTAATCTTTATTGTATAAAAAAATTAAAGTTTGATTCCAAACGCGAAATTAATACCCAATGGCATTCTCTACAGTTGAACTTTGGGCAATAATCAGAAAATGGTTGTAAATCGGAAAATAACGCTATCTAAAGATTATGGTTATGGTTTTATTGTTTAAAGATTATGGTTTGTAGTTTGGATGCGACGGGCGCAGTAAGGCAGGTGTTAAGATACTTTAAGATAACTTAAAAAAAGGGCTCAAACAAGTTTTTTTAGGCTATTCGACTTGAAACTTGAAACAGCGCTTGTCCGTGTTGTTCAACTCAAAGCTTTAGTTTTTTTTTAATATAATTAACATGAAATATTTCTCTTATTAGCTGGCTCTGCTGTACACAATGGCTTGTTCCTCCATATAAGATTGAGTGCAGATTACTGCAAATACAAAATTCCCCCGTCAAAATAGAGAAGGACTGAACATATTGATTGTTGTACAGTTTGCCACTGTAATAACCTCAATGGTTGTATAATTTGGCGTCGTAGTCTATTTGGTATTGTAGTCATGGACATGATACGAATTAAACTCACTAGCACTGTGGTATTACATTCACACAATAAAGAATAGTTTATGTGCACCGAGGGTTGCCATAATTTCCAGAGAAGGCACTAAGAAGAATGTCAATCAAAATGTCCTGGCATTACTCGCAACAATAGAATTTCATTTTCAATTTTGGCAAATTAATAATTAATCTCAGGTGTGAAATTCATGTTTATATCTTTCATTGTTATTTTTATTACCCGACTGCGGCAAAGCCCAAAAGGAGGGTTTCGTGATTCGGTTGTATATATATGTCCCACTCAATGTCCGCTTGTAACTGCTAAAATAAATTATACGTGGTTAGAATCGTCTTAACCACGAGAATATCATGGACGATATTAAAATTATTTAAATGGAAATTGGCAAAATAAAAGAAATACATGATAAGTAACATTACTTTGGCGACATTAGCCAAACGGCAGTTGGGTTTTTTTAAAGCTTGCTTTTTGTTAGACTATACCTACTACTGTTTATGTAAATTTGTTGACGATCGATAGTGCGGCTATAGTGATATTTTTTTGAATAAATGCATCATAAAGATGTGATTTTATTTATTTATTTAATACATGTTTGAAAAAGTAAAAGGCGCAATCCTGGCAAAATATATAAAATACTGACATGTGGGCTAAAGGTTTACTTTAAAAAGAAACTACATGTAAGCCACTATGAGGCATCTCAATCAGAACACACATATAAAAGAAGAATCGTTTTGTTTCTATTGTTATTAGGTATTACTTTTAACAGATACATTCCAAAGTTTTCTATAATTTACGCAAAAAAATATCTTTCTGCTTCCACACGCTTGAATTGATTTAGACGATAACCCTAATAAAGAGAGTAATAAAGGACAAGTTTTAAAATAATTAGCCTCAAATTTCAAAATCAACACAACATAAAGGAAGGCGTCCAACCTTCAACTTAGCCAAATAGATTTCTTCCGATAGGTACTATGAGGTAAGTACTAGTAGTGGGTAATTGTTTTGCTGGAGATGCTGCAAAGGAGTAAGTATGCGTTGTCGTGTTCGGTTCCGGCGCGGGGATTATAGCCAACCGCACCGGTGAAATTATTAGAGAACAGCAGCAGGTGGACTGTGTCGTTTGCCTTCTCCATCAAATTCAAATAATTAATTTGTCAAACATAGGTGTAACATAGATGTAACTTTGGCTTAATTAGGATCACTATGTAAAAGCCATATATAAGCTAAGTATATCCCATAGAAAAGCCTCTTGAATTAGCAAAGCAGCATTATCTATGCTTGCTTCATTTATTTATTGAAAAGTGAGGTCAATATTCATGTTCTTTGTACTTATTATTATTATACACTCGCGGACAAATAATACGGGTCAGAGTGCGTTTTTCATACAAACGAGGCTATTTCGAAGCCTTGGTTAATCGCCAGGGGTTGTTTTGAGTGAGTTTGATTGGTGGATACTGCGAGGTTCAATAGAGGAGGTCAAAAGTTCTTAAGATACCTAACTGATCGCACAATCAGTTAACATCACAGCGGGAGAGTTTGGGTCAGCACTTGGATTTCCTTACATTTTATTGTAATTTTAGATGTTTTTCTGAACTTGCACTATTCCGGCGTTAACCGCAGATTCATTCAGTTGGGTATCCTAGGCACTCTGGAAGTCCTGTATCGATGCTCGAGGTTTTCATCATCACATTTCACTAAAAGCATTCCCTGGCGAGGAACCAAGGCTTCGAAATAACCTCTTTAGTATGAAAAACGCACTCTGACCCGTTTTATTAGTCCGCGAGTGTATTATAATATAATATACATATGATACACATACGTAGTATAAAACAAAGTCACTCCCGCTGTCCGTTCGTTTAGATCTTTTAAACTTCTCAATGGATTTTAAAGCAGTTTTCAGCAATAGATAGAGTAGTTAAAGGTTTTTATGGAGGTATAACAAGTTTTGGATTATGTACAGGAATTACAGAAAACTGGCATAAATCGAAGCGAAGCGAGAGCGGGTCACTAGTGCATTAAACTAGCATATATGATCTCGGATTTCCAACAATTACAAGGCATTCACAATGAGTGTTCAGATGAAATAACACCGCTTTTCCCTCACAGGAATCTAGTCGGAAGTTATTACCTGTCCACATATTGTGTTGTGAATGCGTGTGCGAGTATTGGGCCAGTGCGGGACAGAGAGATAGTACCGTAACAAAGAGTCGACCCGTCGACCTAGTTCACGGAATAGAAAAAACAGTGGAAGTGGCATGAGCTTCGCTTAGTATCAGACCTATTGTCGACAATACTCAAACTATCATAAAAACAACACGACACCATGGATATTAATTTTGGTGTGGCTGTCGTTTATACATTCCAAAATAGCACAATAAGGCACTTCTCGATTTTAGAAATATTATTCGCATAGCCATCACCCACAGGCGATCGGGGAAAACTTGAGCTATGTTGCGCGGAACTCCGCATAACCATGCCACACGTGACACGCCTACTGCACACTTCTACTGTTTTTTCTGTTCCGTGACCTAGTTGGGGGACCATTGACAAGGCAATTAGCTACACACATTGATTGGCATTTGTTTGTTAATCTTTTGAACAACGCACCTCTCAATTCGTCACCGTACTAACGCGCAAGTTTCAGAAGCTGTTAAAATGTTAATAACTTTTTAGTTCGCATGTTAAGTATTATTGAGTTTGAAAGCAGCGCAGGTTTCGGCGTCGAAGACTCTATCAAAGTGGTATATCACCGTAATTTGCGTTAAGGGCGCGAGAGTAGAAGAACAAAGCTAACAAAGCGTGCCTTCATAAAAAAAGATATTGAAACTTTAAAATTCACAGTTCATATCGAATAGTAGAACACGAGGTGTTCCTATAGATATATGGATTGAATAGATAATTGTCAAGGATAGACTCTACGAGTACACAGAACTTTGGTGGACTTGTATTTAATAACCGCGATTCGTGGGTAATATTTTGTGTTATTTTTGATACAGTTCCCAACACCTATATAATTATTTATAGTCTTACTATTACCAATTAATCACCCTCCACACACTCATTAGAATTACATAATCATTACAACTACCTACATAACCTCACTCACACATGGTGTTTTGCTCGAAAAGCGAATTAACTGACTTATTTATAAATAACACGGTAATAATACGATGACAGTCCATTCATAATCCATCCATCATTCCATGCGTCGTGCTAAATGGAACATTACTCATCCAAATAGTAAATTCACCAACTGTTTTGAATTTTATTAAAGGCCTAACTGACTTTGATCCTTTTCTATCTCTGTGAAGTATAAGGCTACTTTGAATTAACACTTATTCCCTTATTCATAAACGCACAATAAACCTAGTTTAGTTAAAGACTATGCCTTCATTAAAAGGATTGTATCGAATATCCAGTCACCCTATTTATATATATTTAAGAGGATAATGTGAGGTCAGCGCTGCAGCGGCTGCGCGTGCGCCGGTCGCGGCCCGTTACTCGGCGGGTCACTCCATCTGCACTCGTTTCTACTGCCACAGCCACGTTTGTTGAACCTGCTCACTGCCTATGTCAAGAGTATCGTATGTTTTGTATGGAAGCCAGGGAGAATGAAACTACGTGTGTTAAATAGCTTTTAAAAAGCTCTGTTTGAATAGAAGTGCTTTATCGCTATACGTGTATACTATTTTTATTATTATTGTTCATTGATTTATGTTCGAATTTTGTCTTTCAATCATACTTTCACGATCGAAAGACAACATTCGAACATTTTCATGAGAAACGGTCACAATTTATGATATAATTGGTATTTTTTTAGTAAGGAATACGATTTAAAAAAAAAAGCCTTCAAAGGGTTTTTAGCCCCTCGAGAACTAGTTTCAAGCATGATTTCTTTTACATCCTTTCCGTGTGGAGTGTTCAATAAAAACCAATGCATTATTATATATACTTACAGTTGCAATGCATGATTTATTACCCGCCTGCGTTAGAAGGAGGGTTATGTCTTTCGAGTATAGTATGTATGTATGTCTATTTCTTTGGCACGCTCTGCAGCCTAAACGGCTTGATGTATTTCAACAATATGTACAAGGTCATACGCCTTGGTTGTGGGAGTGACCTTAGGGTATTAATATTTAAAGTTATGACAAGGGTAGGGGTTAACTTTGAACATATGGATCAAAAAATGTGATCGTGTTTTTGAAGCTTGCTCTTTATTATACCTACTGGTATGTTTAACGACATAGTAAAATTCATGTTGGCAAATCAGTAACTTTTTTTAAAGGTTATTACGAAAGCTTGTACGAAGATTTATAACGTCGTTATTCCCTCGGGAACCCTCCTAGTTGCCGGGATAAAATCGGGGGTCCCAGTGAAAAACGGTACAACTCTCCTGAAGATCAAGTGAAAAAGGGTTTAAGTCTGGTATACTCTCTTTATGTCTGTACCCTTTTTAGATCAAGTTAAGTCGACTTATACCCTTTTGTCACTACGACTCCAGAAATTTACTCTGTCCCCAAGGTTTATACCAATGTGCATCATGGCTATAATTATTGAGTCGTCATATTTTCGTGTTTGTCGGAGTTTCTGTTTGAATCGCCGCTAAACTGACTGATAATTGGATTAGCGTATTAGCACTCTGTTATCGCCGTTATCGGCTGCTGCTGACGTCACTGGTGGCAAAAGTGAAAGTACTTTCCCGAAATACTTTCTAACGTGAAATCGTCGCACCCTGTGTAGCTACGGGTACAGTTTTCTTTTCTATTTTCTTTATCTATCACAGATTTTTGATATTTCCGAAAACTATTTGAGAAAAATTATATTCAGTCAGAAATTCTCGGAATTTAAATGTTTTTATTTTTGTCATTTATTTGTTCGTTCCACCACCACTTCCAGTTAATAAGACAACGTTTATATATTCGTTTTATTTATTATTATATTAAGAATAGCGTACAATTATAGAATTGCTTCCGGTTTACACATACTTGCGTCTTTTGCTATTAACGGAATTGGACAGGAATGACGCAAATATCATGGCCACCAACTGAAACAAAAACAAATATATTAGTTTTTCGAAGACTCCAATAGCGTACAACTAGTCAAATTCAAATTAAATAAATAAACAAATAAATATCAGACTCACACAAATTGACCTAGCTCCAAACTAAGCTCTAGGCATGTGCTATGGGCACAAGCCAACATTACACTTACTTATATAGATATATACATACTTAAATGCATAGAAAACATCTATGAATCAGAAATATAATACTCGCGCTTATCACACAAATATTTGCCGGGGATTGAACCCGGGACCCCTAGCTGCGTCGGCAGGGTCACTACTGACTGAGGGTACTATTCTATTAGCACTTGACTACCACGGTAGTAGTAATCGAACCATTATAAAATCTATTGGTTCTACAATTAATTTAAAATGCTCATACTGTTACTACGCAGTTAGTCGCCTTCTTTGGTAGGACGACAGCATTGAGGAGACGACTCCCAGGGGCTCTATTCTACTGTGTAAACCAATATTGCTTTTGACGTGTTATGGTATTGTTACTAACTCGGCCGCCATCACTCACAAGTAAATTAGAGCTATTGTAACGTTGATAATAAGATACGATAACACGTCAAAGACAATCTGGTTTTACCGTGTCGTTTAGAATAGAGGGCCTGGATGTTTGGTCGTTAAGATACAAAGACAGAGGACTGAATATAGTTAATTGTAGCTAGAAAACTTAATAGATAATGTAGTCATTTAAATTCTGCGCACTGATTGAACGCATCAAGTTGAGATACGAAATTTCATATAAGTAGTAAACAGGCGATATATCAACTCGGAAAAGTGTCCATTACACATTCATAAACACTGCCCGGGTAACTTATAATGTGCCATTTACAATTGATGTGTCAATGGCGTGAAACACGGCCGTGTTCCCTGTGCCGACGCAGTTATAACGACGTGACTAAGTGGCAAGTCTACTGCGATCCGCAGGGATCCAATCCTGAAGTAACTCGGCAAACTTCCATTTTTAAATTAAAATTCTAGTCGATTTCGTGCCCGCGCAAATGTAATGTTATTAAAATAGATCGAAACATTTCTTCAGTTCTTACTTCTACAATAATAACAGCGATCAGCACGCCCCCTATCGCATTGCCAAAGACGCTGAAGTAATCGTTGACGACGCTGAGGCAGCCGGAGTACGCGTCGTCGCGTGCGCAGCTCGGCACGCCCTCCGTCAGGAAAGGGGAGGCGCAGCAGGTGGGGGGCAGGGCGGGGTACGACTCGTCGTAGGAGTCGGACCCGTCGACGCCGCAGCATTTGAACTGAAAATACACATACATATTAGGTAATATCTATGTTATGTTACTTGTGCAGTACTCCCCCCGGCAGGACCTTCCAGTCGCGATGATAGCTTCGACCACCATAGAACCTTGTCACAATCTGGTTGAGCATTAATAACAGCATCAGTTCGGTTTTTATTGTTTTTAGAGTTTCAAATCCAAATGGTGCCAACGCTGCTGTCCGCCTGTCCGTCCGTCTGTCTGTCAGCGGATTGTATCTCATGAAAGCACCCACGAACACGGCCAATTCAAGAAACATTGTGAATAGGTTGTTGTCAATGTAGCCTGTCATTTTGACAAGATTCTATGTCGGTACACGATCCCATTTTGGTAACTGTATCTCAAGGGAACGTAAATATCTGCGTACCAACATATTTAGAACTTGGTCGCTATGAGGTTTTAATCAAATTTGAATTTTTTTTACTGTGATTGCATAAGGAGTTTTACCGGTGGAACGCCAATACATTTGGACATAATGTGCCACACGAGCGTAATTTTGTGAGTTGTGAGTCGCGTAATTTCTGCTACATTCGGTTTCACACAAAACTCCCATTTGGTTCTCACGGCGACGCAAAATCAGCTGGCATTTGTATGCAGCAGAATATACGCGACTCGCAACTCAAAAAATTAAGCTCGTATAGCTTCACCCTTAAACTAAAAAAAAACTTACGTTTTATACTTGGTAATTAAATCGTATTTTTATGTCTAGCAATGCGCTACCGAAAATTGCAAGTCCGAAAATTCGATTCCAAACTATTTCATTTGCCAAATTGTGTAAATACTTTCTGGATTGTTATAGAATAGACCTAACATAAAAAGAAGTCTAGATCTATACACACGTGAATATTCTTTAAATCTTAAAATGTTACGGATACATAAAAAAAATGGATTACTAACGAAAATTTGGTAACGAAAATGAGTCCACAATTACCAATGCACCCACTTTTCTAAGATCAACCTTGGTACTTACAGCAAGTTCAAGCAGGTGGAACACCTCATTCAGGTTTTGGTTAGCGAAGGCGCTTCGCATCCAGTCCTCCAGGGTGTTTAAGATATCGTTCACCGAGCGATAATACAGCACGGCCAAGTAGATTTTGGCGGCAGCCAGCACTGCCATGCAGATTGCGTACTGGAGAAGGAAGAAATAACAAAGAACTCTTAGCTACAAGACAAATAAAAAGAAAAGGAATCTTGGGGCTTGGCGTTGGTGAATATCTAAAACTAAAATATTAAGGAATGACATAAACACCCGAAGCGATAGACCGTTTGCTTACTTTAGCGGTGTGTTATGCATCTTGTCCAAGTGCAGTTTGGAAATTAGCGGTTTGGAGTAACCATTCACTATTCGCTTTCTGGGTAACTGGGTATCGTCCCTTTCAAGCTCACATTAGATGCAATAGTCGGTCAAGTGATAAGGTCTATAATATATAAATGAAAATATAATGTGGAAGAAGCGAAAGAGATTTGTTACGACCGTAGCAGGTGGAAAGTGGTGGCCTTTGCCTACCTTTCTGGGAAACAGGCGTGATTTAATATATATGTAGTTAAATATATAGACCAACTTAATTGTATTTTTGGATTACCTATGACCACCACACAAAGCGACGCCTATCTCGTGGGGTCGGAAGATTGTTACCAATTTCAAATGTGCTGCGCTTATGCTGGTTGAGATAGCTTACGTTTTTTAAACCATCGTTAAGGCTACAACACCAACGACTCTCATTACACCGACACTCCTTTCATAGAATGTACAAACAACTTGTAGAATTCTTATTTCACCGATAAAGTCAAAGTCAAAGTCAAAGTTCTTTATTCTTCAATTTAGGCATAATATAATGCACCTATGAATGTCAAAAAGCATTACCACCGGTTCGAAAAATAAAATCTTTGCCCCGAGAAGAACCGGCGTAAGAAACTCGGCAAGGTATATTTTTTTCAAGACAAAGGTTTACATCATGCCCCAGGTTAACGTCGTTAAGTACCTGGGTTATAAAATTGACGCTGGCCTAACATGGGCGGACCACATTGATTACTCGTGTGGGCGACTGTCTGCAGCGTGCCACGCTCTAGCAAGGCTACAACCTAGTCTCTCTGCAGTCAATGTACTAAAAGCCTATTACGGCTATTTTCATAGTATTATGAGTCTTGGGATCGACTTGTGGGGAACAGCAGCCGACCGTGAGAGGGCATTTAAGATGCAAAAGCGTGCTGTAAGAATACTAACTGGAGTGAAATGGGACTACCCTGCTCAAGAGTTATTTAAAAAATTGAAAATACTTACTCTCCCTAGCGTATACATCATGGAGATCTCTAAGTACGTTCGAACTAACCTAAGTAAAATGCCCACAAATGCGGACCACTTTAACTTCAACACAAGGCGGCGCCTCGATCTATACGTACCTGCTGTTAGGTTAGCCAAATCTAAAAAGTGTCTAAGAGTGATAGGTCCAAAATTATACAACATCCTTCCTAGTGCTATTAGGGGTGTCGCCAGTGATAGTGTATTTCGCAAGCAACTAAAACACCTACTGATTGACATGGCGTGTTATTCGGTTGAGGACTTTTTTACAAATATGTCTCGCTACTCTAGGCTTAACTATGATGGGAAGTCGGACGTTTAGAATGTTTAAGAATAAAATATGCAAATTTTTAATACCTACTGGTAGTGTATGACTTTGTCACTTACTACAAAGATTAACTTCTGTTATCGAGCTACAATATGTGTCTCAATGATTGTCAATACTTGGTAAACCAATTGTTAGTTAAAAGCTACTGTAATGTTAGTTATAAATAATTAATAACAAATGTATAAATTTCTAATAACTACTTATGTACTGTAAAATGACGTGTAAATTTATATTTATCAATAAAATAATCAAATCAATCAATCAAATCAAATCATTACATAATAATTATAGATAGTTTACAATATCACGGTATTTTTGTACAGTAGTCCTTTTTTAAGCGTAGGTAAATTTATGCGTAGATTACTCATGCAGGACGGACGACTCACCGCCAAACATCCCTATCCATGATATAATCGTTTACTTTATAATACGCTCGGGAAATTAGTTTTTGTTTTACGACAGATTTAAATTTAGAGTCAGTAAGTTCAGTAATACTTTTTGGAATTTTATTGTAGAATTTTATACAATTTCCTAAGAATGATTTTGAAGTTTTGGCCAGTCTATAAAATGTGGTTTTGAGCTTTTCTGTGCTCCTGGTTGCTTTTGGCTTAAAATATATAGATAGGAATTTAAAATAGCGGGATTGTAACTCCCGTAGTAGTCACCAGCCGAACCGAATCTAACCTACGTAATCAATGTCCCGGATTTCCTTAAAACAACAGTTTCAGCAGAAAACAGAATCGTTTGTCCGTATTGCACTACAGTACCTAGGCAGTAGTATTAAGTGATATCAAAGGCAAAAATTAACAATCAGGCGCTAACGCTAAAATAACGCTACCGATCAAAGTATCTCAATCATTATTAGCTACGTGTATTGGAAATTACAATTATTCATACTTATCTATACTGATCGTTATCTATAAGTGGTATATCAGTACTATTGTTATAAGTCTACTCATTGTAACAACGTCATCAACTTGAATTACTTGTAGATTGATCACTAATTGAAACAACACACTATATACTTTGTGGAATGAACATACAATTATACCGTGTATTTTGTATTCTGCTGGAGGACTTGTGGCTACCTTGCATAACTTACAGTCTTATAGATACGTAAATACATAATTATATAACATTCAACATATAATAGTTTCTTACTAACAATAATATATATTTACACAATTCATATTGACTACACATATTTACATTTACATTGTCTATATATATTTACATATATATATATATTTATTTATCCCATTACGTGTCGTAACGTATGACGTGACGTACGCACTGATTGTGTTATGGACACGGGAACCGCGGTCCAAACGAGTTCTGTTGCTAGCCGGTCGCCGCCTGCGCCCACGCGCGCTAGTCGTGATTTGCCCGCTGCACGCGCAACCTATGTCGCTTGATGCCCCGCTTTTGCTTACGCGCTTTGGCTTGCTTTAATTTAAGTTCTCGCTAAATCCTTTAGTGTTCTTTCTAACCTTCTGTGCAATTTCCTACTGTATGTCAAATAAACATTAAGTGCACGATCCTTGGATTTTTATTACGAAGTGATATGGACATTCCCTAAAGGTAACAATTATAATAATACTTCGAATACGTCCATAACTGGTGACCCCGACGAAGAACGTGTAAAGAAAATATATTTAAAAAACTAAAATGAGTAGTGACGAGGGTAGTGATCAAGCCAGACCAAAATCAGATAAGCCAAATTCAGCGCCTGTTTCCATTGCACCACATGTGATGTCGTCCGAGATTTGCCGTGTTGGTGTTCGCATACCTCCATTTTGGCCGGAGAAGCCAGCAATATGGTTTGCGCAAATCGAAGGCCAGTTCGCACTTTCACGTATTACTGACGACAGCACAAAATTTTACTATGTGATATCGCAGCTTGAGAACCAGTATGCCCTCGAAGTTGAGAGTTTAATAACAAATCCACCCCAGACGGACAAGTACCAAACCCTTAAAACGGAATTGATAAAACGTATCTCGATGTCACGACAGAACCAAGTGAAACAATTACTGCACCACGAGGAGCTTGGTGACCGTAAACCTTCCCAGTTCATGCGGTGCCTACAGAATTTGGCAGGACCAAATTGTCCGGAAGAATTTATCAAGATATTATGGATCAGCCGCCTGCCGAGCTCTATGCAAATCATCCTCGCGTCTCAAGATAGCTTGCCAATGACCTCGCTAGCCGACCTGGCCGACAAAATTTATGACGTCACACCAACGCCTCAAGTAGCATCGGCATCAGGGAATCAACCACGAGAGGAAACCACTCTAGAAACTATGGCAAAGCAGATAGCAGAGCTGACACACCAAGTTAGTGCATTAACTGCACATGGTGATCAGCGATCCAGACCACGTTCCAGAAACCAGCGAAGTGAACGCAGCCCATCATCATCAAAAAGAAGCCAATCAAATTATCGGAAGTTCCCAACCTGTTGGTATCATTACAAATTTGGCAGCAGGTCGAAGAGGTGCATCAAACCCTGTGATTATTCTTCGGGAAATGCTCGAGGCAATCGATAATGGCGACTGACGATTGCCGAGTATCCACTGGTCGCCTGTTTGTCACTGACGCTAGATCGAAAATACAATTTTTAGTTGACACAGGAAGCGATCTATGCGTTTTCCCTCGATCTGCGCTACGAGATCGACGAACGAAGACCAGCTATCAACTGTGCGCGGCTAACGGTACATCTATAGACACTTATGGTTATATGCAATTTAATCTCGACCTTGGTCTTCGCCGTGATTTTATGTGGCGATTCCTCGTGGCTGATGTCACTAAAGCCATCATAGGGGTTGACTTTCTATCTTATTATAATCTTATTGTAGATGTTCGTAATCAACGATTAATAGACCAAATCACTAATTTAACAGCTGTAGCTTCTATTGCATCAACAGATATTGTTATTTCTAGCGTCAAAATCGTGACTGGTGACAGCGTATATCACAAAATACTCTCCGAGTTCCCCGAAACCCAATACAACAAACAATAGACAATGAGACAATGTAAATGTAAATATGTGTAGTCAATATGAATTGTGTAAATATATATTATTGTTAGTAAGAAACTATTATATGTTGAATGTTATATAATTATGTATTTACGTATCTATAAGACTGTAAGTTATGCAAGGTAGCCACATCCTCTTTACTTCATCTTTAACGATTTAGTAATTTACACCTCACTATGTTCGGCTACATTTGTAATAAATCATTATGTTGACAAGAACTCCTACTCCAGTAAATCATGGTCATATCATTCATCATCTATTCATTCAATCCACTCCCGTTAACTCACTTCACTGCATGGCGTAGAACTTCTCTTTCTCTCTCACCGAGCTGTCTGGTCCAAATAACCCAAACCAAAACATAAAAAATATTACACTTACCGAAATAAGTAAGCATCTGGATTCTGTGATAGCGCCACAGCAGCCGAAAAAGGAGATCGCGAAGATGACGCACCCGAGGACGATGACGATGATGGGTATGACGTTCAGGCTGACCTCCGAGAGGATCTCGCCGAAGTTTAACAATGTGGCTACGCCAAGGCCGATGAGGGCCAATCCTGCAAGCTGGGGAAGACATAGGGTTGGTTAACACATGGGGATGGACTCCGAGGCTATAGACGAACAATTTTGACAGACGTTAATGAAGATGTGGGAGTCAAGGTCCTCATATATGGAAGCCTAAGTAGTAATGTATAAAGCACATCAAAGGTCACACTCACTTTTGGTTTTTGAGTTCGTTGATGATTCGTTGGTCATGCAGAAGAAAAAATGAAAATGTGGCATAACAGAAGTTAAAGTTGCTTCAGGTGTAAGTAAGGCAAACTGCAAATAGAGCGGTACCTCACCTATTTTGAGGTTGGAAATTGTATGCTCAAACTCTTTTAGTTTCATGTCCTGCTCAACACTAGGAGGCGAGGCGCTTGTCTGTACTTTGAGCGGAATGTAGTGCGTTTTTTCTACTACACAACCCGTCTCCACTTAGGTATATCTAGATTCTATGGGCTCACCCTTGTACGTCAGTTCGGGGGACGGTCCGCGCGAAATTTTTTAGCTAGGTATATTATCAAGGCGATTAAATTTTTAATAATGGTCAGGAAGTATAGGTAAGCAGTGATCTCTCGATCCTGTTGGTTGCACATTATCTTAGGGTGAATATTTGGGCGTTTCAACCGCCGTCATTGTTGTCATCAATATATTGACGAAAACAATGATAATTACCAGCAACTTTTGATGTCAAAGTCAACGGACCCGGGGGTAGTATTAATTCAATTTAAAATCATAAGACAATTAAAAAGTTTATCTTGAATAATATGCGAAGACAATAATGACGGCGGTTAAAACGCCGAATATTCACCCGTTTAACCCTCTATTCTACTATATCACCTTAGACGTGTTATTGTATTGTCGACGTTACTATAGCTCTTAAGTATTTGACAGTAATGGCGCAGTTAAAAATCATGGCAAAAGCAATATTGTTTTGCCGTGTAGCATAGAGGCCCTGGATCACTTTTGTAAATTGTTGAGATTATTTTTAATGAAGGGATTCTCGCGACTAAAGTATTAAATGTAAATTGCAATTGTCTTCTGTTCTATATAAAGGTTGGAGGTGGCATTGAAGAAGGGAAAGATGGGGTAGGTGCACGTGAAAAAATACTACTTATCAAGTATTACTTTTTTGTTCCAATAAACAGTCAATCTTAAGATACAAGTTTTGTTAATTTGGTTCCAGAAGTTCCATTTGATTATATAGATGACTGCATTGACGTAAATTTGAAGTTGCTAATAACCAGAGGGCGGAATTGTAATGGCAAAAATCAACCATCAATAGAGTTGGAACGTTGAATTTTTTCGATTATCGATAAGTTATAATTACGAAGCGTATCTTTATTTATTTATTAAAAAAAATAGACCTCAAATCCACATTTAAGCAAAAAAATATAACAATACGATAAACTGTAAAAAAACAAAATTAGCAAATACAATTAATGTTTCTTTATCCATTTGTTTGTTGTTTATCGTTTTGGATAAACCATTTTTCACACTCGTGAATGATTTGCAAAAGGAAAAGTGGCAGAAATGCCAGTTAACTGCTACATTATGCGATTTACTTTTAATAGCCATGCAACTCGCTAATCAAAAAAGTCAAATGGTTAACTCGCTAATCAAAGAGGTTAAACGTTAACTCTTAAATGCATGTTTTATTTTGTCCGTATAAAGTTCCGATACTCGTAAAAGTGTGTTAATTCTAGGTTATTTTTTGTTTTTTGTGTCGTAGGAGGCATCTTAAATCATGCATTTACCTTTATTACTAACTTTAAGTTAGTGTAAAGGTTTGAAATTAAACTTATCGATGGCTGAAAAAGTCGATAAAATTTATCATTGCAACTCTTGATTTTTGATTGACGTTTGATTTTTGCCATTAAAATTCCGCCCTCTGCTAATCACATATCAATAAATAAAGCTTTGTTACGATATTTCATGATAAGGAGTGGATAGGTTTATTTCTTCGAATGGTTTCCAAATTATCATATTCTAACTATTCAAATTATTAATATTTGAATTTGTTCCAAAACTTGGTGGCAATAACTAGTTAGGTAACTAAAAGTGTATTTGTAAGAAGTCTTTTTCTACAAGTTCTACCACAACTTTACTGTCACTCGCAGAATGATGCGTCATGTCTCGGATAATTCGTTGCATTCTTATCTTTATAAAACAAAGTTAAAAATCTAATCACGACGAAGCGAAGTTTAAGGTTTTTTCAAACCGAATTTAGTGGTAATTCATTGAAGCAACAATTTAGTATTGATGTCAAGGTCCGAACAGTTGTATAGTCAAGGAATATTCGCGTCGAGTAACTAGGTGATATATTATGTCCGTAAACACTTTATTGTACAAACAATAAAACCGGGTAAGAACAAGTTTGACCATGCTCAGTGTAGGGTTCCGAAGCCGTAACTACACAAAAACTATCTCAAAAACAACAAGTAGATATAAACTGATTCTCTAGTTAAAGTTATTTAGTGCTGTTTGGTTTAGATGATTTTAGTTGGTATAAACATTTTAAACGCTTGTTTCTCAGGATCCAATTAAGTTTACTTAGTCGATTTTTTTTAACCTTAATATATACAGGGTGGAAAAAATCTATGGGCCCTGGAGGGGAACTACCTTAAATCCTTCAGTTAGCTCATTTAACTGAAAGGAAACATTCCTTTATTTTTAAAAAGAAACAAAACTGCATTTAACGATTTTTAAAATTTTGCTTGTCTCACCCGGGAATCGAACCAACTAAAAATTAAAATCCAGCATCGAAATGTTCTTGATACGCTATTATTACAGAATTACGGAATGAAAGCAAAACAAAACAAAATTTGAAATTCGAACGAGTACTTCTTTTTTATAGTTTTTAAAAATGTTATCGTTCGAATTTCAAATTTGTTGCCCCGCGTTGCAAAAAAAGTACGTTCCATTATAAAACTTTTCGTCAGAAAGAACGTCTAGAGTAAGAAGGAATCGTACTGTCGTTATAACGTGTCATTTACTTGTTACACGTGAACAGTACTAGGTATTGTTAATAAAGAATTTGTAATAAATATTATTCATGGGCATCTCGTACAACAGATGAGTGTAAGACCAAATGTTCATTAGACATTTTATCCTGAACAATAATCCTACCTTTTTTTATAATAAAATAGCGAGGGTTTATTTTTTTACAAGCAAAATTTTAAAAATCGTTAAATGCAGTTTTGTTTCTTTTTAAAAATAAAGAAATGTTTCCTTTCAGTAAAATAAGCTAACTAAAGGATTTAAGGTAGTTCCCCTCCAGGGCCCATAGATTTTTTCCACCCTGTATATGCTTTCATTTAAGATACGTTTCAGATTATTAGTATTAGTAGTATTGGCTCTTTACATTCGACTGTAATAAAAATCAGCACTTTAAATCTTCGGCTACGGCTTCGTTCGGAGCCCTACACTGAGCAGATTGTGTGCAGAAGTGAAACAAGGTACAAGGTAGAAACACTTACGCTAATCACAAAGTTCACAAAAAACAAAATATATTTCACTAAAAACGCCGCGCAACAACACATTTTGATTGATTTATTTATTTAAAAAATGCAAAACAATAGACCCTTTCCTCTGCTATTACTCAACAATACTGGCCGCGAATTCATATTGTACCTGTTTATCAGATAAAGAAAACTAACTAGCCTTATCTGGGATATCTATAACACCATAATGTTCATGTGTGAAAATATAAACATAAATATATCATTTCCCCGAAATACCAGCCCACACCACTCTGATAGCGAAGTAATAAAGATACCTTCCTAGTAAAAAAATGCCAAAAATAATGCAGTGGGCACTTAGTTAAAAACTTATGTATTTAAATCAAAGTTTTAATTTACAGAAAATTATCTAGTGGACATGGAACGTAGTATTAACACTTTACATAATTATTTAGTAATAAAAATAAAAATAAAATGGCTATTCGAAAATTCCGTGTCCGCAAAGTATATAAATCATTTGTTGGTCAATGCATTAATTTCTATAATAAATTACCTGACGTAGTTTTAAAGTTACCCTTTCCAGCACTTAAAAATTACTTCGTCGTTAAAGTCTAAAGCGTATTATAGGGTCGAGGACTATCTAACAGACAAAAATGCATGGCCTAAACCCGAAACTTAGTCAATAATAATTTCTTGCGGCGTTTCTTTCAGCAGGGGTATCCTCTTGGGAAGCGCTGGTAAATTCTTGACGTGTAAAAGTGCCCTTGCGGCCTACTTACTGAATAAATGACTTTTATACTTTTATAACGTAATTAACTTGGGGTATCTCAGGGAAGCGTTCTGGGGCCTTTGATGATTTCTTTGATGACATATGTATTTTATTTGTGGATGATAGGTATGTACCTTCATTTGATTAAGACAAGTAGTATCTAATGAATGAGCAAGAAGTCAACCAAACTGTATTTAAGACTGGGTTTTGAAAACAACAATCTACCAATAAAATGAGGTAAAATTAAATTTGTACAGTAACGAAGAGGTAATAGTTAGCTAGCAGATATCGTCTATCCTTAAAACAGGAGTTTTTAAACATGCCTAGTAATTTTCCAGCGAATAATATGATTTTCCTAGTTTTATGTCGTTGAAACCATTTTCATTTTACTAGCCTTTGTTCATGACTTTCCGTTCAACCACTAGCTTTCCGCTCGCGACTTTGTCTGCGGTATTCATTACTATAACTAGGAAATACAGATAGGTACCTACAGTTATCATCATATCACGTTTAAGTAGTTTCAACATAGGCAATAACAGTAATGTATCTTTAAATACAGGTTTGACATCGATCGGAATTTCGACGGGTTGTAACATAAAAAAAAAGAAGCTTTCCATAAGAAAAACTTTTCAAAGATAATTTCTTAGTGCGCAAACTACGATGCGTCCAGACCAAGCTTTAGGCACTTGTCCCACTGCCGGATTGAAAGCAATTAGCTATCGAATATTTTCTCGCTCAACGAACGAACAAAAGATATAGATCCTGTGTCAATAAAATAGACATATGTATGTACATATGTTAATACAATCAGGTTTGGTTCCTCGCAAGGGAATGCTTTTAGTGAAATCTGATGATGAATACTTTGAGCATCAATACAGGCCCTCCAGAGTGCCTAGGATACCCAACTGAATAAATCTGTGTGTCTAAATGTTCAGAAAAACATCTAAAATGACAATACAATAAAATGTAAGGAAATCCAAGTGCTGACCCAAACTCTCCCGCTGTGGTGTTAACTGATTGTGCGATCAGTTAGGTATCTAGTTTAGTTTAGTTTAGTTTATTTATTTGTCAATGTTATATTACAATATTAGTTGCATTGCATGTCAAAAAATACGAAATTACATTGAGATCGTAAAAACATAAATATTAATAATCAAAGAATAGAATACAATAATAATTCATAAATTATTATTAAATCTTAAGAGCGTTTGACCTACTCTATTGAACCTCGCAGTATCTACCATTAAACCTCACTCAAAACCACCCCAGGCGAGGAACGAAGGCTTCGAAATAGTCTCGTTTATATGAAAAACGCACTCTGACCCGGTATTTTTGCTCCTGAGTGTAGTTGATCGCTGGCTGTTCACACTAGGCTCTGACATTGCCCGCGTTGAGTTAGAATTGTATGACGTAGAGTTGGGATTTTCAATACGAAACTATTCCAATAAACTCTTGTTATCTGATAAGTTATCAGTGGGCGCTATAGGCAATGATTCATCAACTTAGAAGCGTTGTTATAATCTGCGATGACTTTCAAGTATTTCAACAAACACGGTCGTTTGATCAAGCGAATCATAGATATTTTGAATTAGATCGGCGTAATTTTTGCAGCGAGCCAGAGTGTAAGAGTAACATAGGCCACTTTTTATCCTGAAAAAAATGTTATAATTTCCGGGAATAGACTTATATTAATGTTTTTTATCTTGACAGCAGATAACAGGTAATTTGTGAGTTTTGTGAGGACATTTATCAAAACATTACAAGCAATAAAAATTCTCAGTCAATATTTATTGATAAGCGTGTAGGTAATGATGGAAGATTTTGTCTGATAAGTAATTGTTTGCGGAATTCCCTGTAAATCGTTTGTTTATCTTAATTGATAACTGACGTAGTTTTATGACTCAATAATAATAACAGTAAATAATATATTTTATATAAGAAACAGGCAAGCAGCACACGGTTATATCAATACAGGCCGCGCGCGTTTTTGCGGACATGCCTGAGGCACTGCGCAACGTCCAGAGGGCCCTGGAAAGTTGCACTACGCTAACTAGCGTTCCTATTCGTTTCGTTTTTAAACCAATCGCATCACTGGTAGATGACGTGATACGAAGTCATGTGAACTGCATCTTTGCAGGTCCCTAAGGGGGCCTGCATAACGCCAAGTAAGCGATTTTCGAAAATCGATTGACGTAAAGTGATGACAGATCGCTTCGACCGCTTATTTTCAACTCATGTATTTTAGTCCATAGAAAACAGAAACGTTTGCATCTTGCCGGCGTATTGTGCGCGTTATTATATTGAACGCGGAGGGTGCTGTGAGACTTTTGACTGTAATTTACCTACAAATGCTCATAGAACTCATGAAACAGCCTAAGGGTGAAGCCAAACGAGCGTAATTTCGTGAGTTGTGAGTCGCGTAATACCTATCTGCTATACTGCACACGGCGACACTAAATCTGCTGGCTTTTGTATGCAGCAGAAATTACGTTACCGAAATTACGCGACTCACAACTAAAAAAAATTATGCTCGTGTGGCTTCAGTTTAATTTTTAACCGACTTCAAAAAAAGGAGGAGGTTATACGTTCCACTGTATGTATTTTTTTTTTTTTTTTTGTGTATGTTCACCGATTACTCCGTCAATTGTGGTCCGATTTTGAAAATTCTTTTTTGATTTGATAAGGTATACTTCCGAGGTGGTCCCATTGCCACCAAATCGGAATCTGATGAGGGGATCAGTGAGGAATTGAGAGAACTCCTCAAATATTGTAGGCAAACATAAAGCGATTTTAGTATTTTTAGTAACAAGTCTAGCATTTGCATTCAGAAAGTATCATTTGGTGAAGTGGACCTGATGATGAAGACCACAGATGGCCACCGGAACTCCTCAACGGTACCTATTTCAAGGGTGGCGATAACGATAAGATATGTCGATTAAGATAGTTGAGCGACTACAACGAAGAATATTTACTTGTTGAAATATCGTGCGTTAAAAAGAAAAATGACGTTATTCAAAATCATCAAAATTTACAGGACGAGAGTTAAAAGTTTCGGGCACGCTTATTTCAATATCTTGAAGATGGTATAGAACAAGTAACTAAGTATTATATATCACTTTATTCGTAATTTTTTTTTCTATTTCTTTTTATAAAAATATAATGTGAAAAGTAGAAATAAAGCCTTGTTAGCCTAATAAATGCCACTTTTCCATAAAAAATGTTAACCTTTTACGGTGACCTTTTATGAAATAAAATACAAATTGTGGAAGAAAACTTTGTTTATTGAATATAAAAAGCAAATGAAATTACACTGAAGTGTTAAAACTATTGCCAATAGCAAGGTACATGATGCGAAATAAGTAATATTTTTGGCGAAACAACCAAATCAAATAGGTAGATTTTTTTCGAAACTCGACATAAAATTATTATTTTTTTATATCGTTTCAAGTAGGATAAAAGTGGGTACTTTTTAAAGAAATAAAAAAGAAAACATAAACTTATACTAAATAATTCGCAGCGCTTTCGGCTGCGCCATTTCAATACCTAGCAAGTCTCAAAAATTCAATTTTGTATTTCTTGCATAAAACGTGGTTCCTAGTAAGTCCCTACCGGATGCAAAATCATTTAGAGACCTATCTCGGTCAGGTTCACAAATATGAGTACCTACCCCGAAACCTAGTAAGTACAGAAAAAAACGGGCTTGACCATTTCAAAATCCAGTATGTCACAAAACTATTTCAAATACCTAGTATATGACATGCACTTACTAGGTATTCAAAAAGTCATAGAGGCTTACTAGGTTTTGATGTGGTCGAACGAGTTTAATCATAACTTTTTAAATGTAGTATGTGTTTTTTTACTTGAAGTTACTAGTTTTTGTAAGTCAAGTGTTATATTCATAGAAGTTAGTCTTTGGTCGTTCATTTGACGCGTTTAGGTTGGTAGTACCTGTTCCCCCACCAACTTCATGCCATTGCCGTGCGCCGGAGCCGTTCGAACTCATTCAAACGCGCAGTCGCCAGCCAATGTCGAGTTAGCCTGCACGTGTTATGTTAAAATTTTGGTTAAGTGGTGTGATTTGGCTACGAAAATCAATAAAATAAGTAGTCGCACTAAGCGTAATAGTGAACAACGCTTTGAATTTAGATAACCACAAGTCTGTGTAAGTAAATGTATATTATTATACCTATCCTGATTAGACTCTGACACTTTCTCGTAGGTATTCGTGTTATAAGTTAGTTTTTTTGTTGCCAAATGATTCATTTCTATAATATACCTATCTTGATGACACTCTGACACTTTCTCGTGGGTATTCAAGTTTAATAAATTAGATTTAGTGTTATTTAGTGTTATTAATTTCAATATAATTATGTTTTTCGAGTTTACAGCTTATTTAAATTTATACACAAGACGCACGTAAAATTCTATTTGATATCATAGTGTGTTAACGACATTTTTTTGACAAACGTTTTATTACGCTTCACATCATCTATTTATCTTGAGTATGGGACAGGGTATCAGCTCATGGTATTTTTTTGCTTAAGCATGGTGTTATGTTTTATGTCTGTGCATTTTAACATATTGTTTTTCGGTGGTTTTTGCTATTTTATGTTTTCATTTCAGCTCATTATTAACAACTAACGTTGGTCAACTAAAAATGGTTTTAGGTTATTTTGATTTTCCATTGACAGACTTAATTGTGACGTAAGTAAATCTTACTTATTTAAAAGTCGCAAACAAATAAATTTTATACTCCTAATTTAGAAAAAACAAAACTAGCAGTTATTTTTCTATTAGTCACCATAAAATTTCATAGTAGTATTTTGAACTTAAACGTCTCATTTCTAAAAGTGACGCTTCACATATTCAATGAACCCACGGTAACTCTAAATAAATAAATAAAGAAAAACGTCATCTTACAAAAGGTATCACTTTGGTACAAAACTTTATTCTAACTTTCTATACTCAAATCAAAAAGTGTCATTTTAGTATTTTAAATTACGTTGATAAGTTAAGACTGAAGAGTAGTTTTTTCTAAAATGACATTTTTCATTAAATAACACTTACCTGTTTATATCAAATTTTCACACTATTCCGAGATATGTCAGATTTCCACAAAAACACACGTCTATTCACCACTGTGACTGGATCGCAACTGCGAGAGCGTCGCTCTTCTACAAAAAAGATGGCGGACTATAGCGTAGTGGAAAAATGACAACGGTGCCATCTGTAGTTATAGGAAGAAAACTGCGGAGGGCCGCTTTGCCAACTTAAAATATAGGCAAAAAGTAGTTGATTTATGTAATAAAACACTTTTGATATTTTTTTGAATAACGCCACTTTTCTTTTTAACGCACGATATGACTGTAACTTTCCAGGGGCGTTGCTTGCGGCGAGCTCGAAATTTTCTATAGTTTCTCATTTATTGAAAAGTGGAACTACATAACAGCATAAATAGGATCACTAAAAAGTATTAAATAAAATAAATGTTTAAAAAAACAAAAAACCGCCTTCAAAAATGCAAAAAATAACTTCTTATAAAATGATAGGTACCTATAGGTAGGTCAGTCCAACTGAAGTCGGCGTCCCACAATATTTTAAACCAAAAGCCGAATACAGTTGGACTGACCTACCTATAGGTACCTATCATTTTATAAGAAGTTATTTTTTGCATTTTTGAAGGCGGTTTTTTGTTTTTTTAAACATTTATTTTTTAACAGAAGTTTTTAACAGCTTCACCCTAAGAGCAACGAGTGAACCTCTATCATGTTCGTCTACGACGCCCTCCGCTCTCGATCTATGTTCCGTAGGCCTAAGCAACATGTAAACACTGCTTTGACATCAGCGATCGACGCGATCTTTCATCAGTTTACGTCAATCCTATACATTATGCAGCTTTTCGCATATCGCTATTTCGCATTATGCATCTTGACTGGCCCGGTCATCCTTCAGTTCAGGTCATCCGGTAAAATGTTTCCAACGTACCTATGTAGGTATGTAGGAATGTTCCTGTCCCCACTCTTAGCATCTTATAATATTAAGATTGTAGGAAGGTACTGATTGACTTTTGGTCCCCGATTTGTCCCACAGACTTGTTCACTCACGTAATAGGTAGTAGTTTATTGTTATTCTCTTAGAAACTGTAAAAAAACTGGGATGAAAAGATTTTACACCTACATATTTCAAATTTTATGCCATTGGGTTATGCGATTTTGCCATGAATGCGTTGCAAACAGACGGACAGACATTTATCCGTTTCATATTTAGGACATTATGGATTTAGGATTAAGTCATTACATAATACCACCACCAAACACCTTAAGTCTTCTTAATTTGTACAGAATAAATAGGCTATAGTTTATTGCAAAGCGCCTCTATCAAACTCGTTTTTGAATAAAGTGCAATTTGTCCCATTTAGCTACAGAACCCTAAACACTTTTTGGAGTACTGTAGCCAAATTCCTGCGACCATAAAAATATCAATGAGCAACAAGGCATTATTTACCTGAGTGTGGTCAACGACCCAAATTATAGAGGCATCATACAAGGCAAACATAAACAAATCATACTCCTTGGTCTGCATAATCAAATTTTTACTTCATTAATCTTATTCAAACAAAACAATTTGTCACTAAAACATTTGTTTGTAACTGAAGTACGTACCAATTAATTGTGGTTAGGTTTATATTTTTTGTAACTGAGACATTTTTTCAAACCTATCCACCAAATTGGTTATTGTTAGTCAGGTGAAAGAGATCGGAACAGGTAGGACCCGGCCACCACGGTGAGCAACTGCAAGAGAACACATTGATTACACACTGAATAATACGTACAAAATAGCACACATTGATTGCCCTGACGATAAGAACAAACAAGGCGCGGTTTCAATTATTAATGGTGGTCAAAGTTTATCAAAGAAAGGTCAGATTTGGCCGATAGTAACAAACAAGATACATTGTATACAAAATCCTCGGCTGAGAGGATTGATAATTAGCTACAAACAAATGCATAGAGATTTTTAAAGCACGCCGCGTGTCGCCGTCACCCCAAAATGACACTGATTTAAAGAAAATATTCATTTACTAAGCACATCTGTGTTTGGGTCATCTATTTACATTCGCACTGCTAGATCAATACAGTAGTAACTCAAAATACAACTGTATTTTAAAATCAACTTTATTACAACATCTATGAACTTGAAACAAAACTAGCATGTATTTTGAGTTGATACTGTTCTGATCTAGCAGTGCGATATGTGTACCAAATGTCAACTCAATCGGTCTAGCAGTTTCGGAGCAAATTGTCTGTGACAGACGGACGGGCAGTGATCCTATAATTTGTACGGGACCTTGAAAACGCTGTGAGTAAGGTCAAATTGCCCTTGCTTGGATGCCTACCTCAACTCCGATCACGTAGTAAATGGTAGTCCCGACAAAGTCGGCGAGCTTCTGCAAGTAAGGTGGCAGCTGCTCCACGCAGCCCTTGTACGCATCTCCAGAGCGGCAGGCAAATGCTTGGCTGTCTTCAAGCTGGTATGGATTCTCGCAGCAGGAGGCTGGCAACTTCTGCTTCAGGTCCTCGTAGGATTGCTTTCCATCTGCTCCGCAGCACGCCATCTTGGAAATTATTTGGTTATATAATACATTCTATATTTAACTTGAAAATAAATTAAATTAACTAAAATAACTTAAATAATAGTAAAACATATTGGCTAAATAAATCGCCGTCGCCTCTTGGAGCTGTGTTTCTGTATTAAAGGCCTTCAGCCAAATTACCTGCCAGTCCTCAGGTCACCCCACACGTAATATTTATTTAATCGTATGGTGGAGTAAATTACCTATATAAAATTCTTATACATTTATTTAAGTTACTATAAAACTTAATTGAGGCGATAAGAATCCTACATATACTATGAACTGGGCCATCTTAGAACCAGCTCACGGTTGCATTGGCAATCGATTGAGCGGAGCCGTATAGGCTACCAGGCAAGCTGGAATTCCGAATAATGCAAATACATTTCATCTTCATCACAAATATTCACCGTAGCTTCCAGAATGTGGAAGGGTTCCCTGGTCTGCGGTTTTTTGAACACCTCGCGCACCCAGGTCTCGGTGATGTTCTGCACCTGGTCCATCTTGCCCCACGTCACCACCAGCAGGTACACTTGGGCTATCACCAGCGCGAAGATTACTATCGTGTACTGGAACCCATTAAATACTATGTTACTACCAAAACTTAGGAACGGTTTGATGAACTGAGGCCCTACTTTGTAAATCGAATTTTGAAGTTAAGTTAGCTCCATCCCTATCAATCGTCATTCGAGACTAAATCGAGAGAAAGGGGTGCTATCGTAACTTCGAACTTGGATTTTCAAAGTATGGCCTCTGATTAAGAACAAGTTACCCGTTTCAAGTCATTACACAAATTAAATGTCAAGAATATTAAAATAAGAAACCGTAATTTTCCGTCTTAATGTAAAAATACACGTGCTTATTTAATATCAGATCAGAAACAAACGCATAAATACCGTGAATGAGGATGCATTTAGGATATTTGTGAAAACTCTGATGTAATATCAAAACCTCTAACGAAATTAGTATACAAGTGAGAATCCATGTTATAAGGAAATTAGTAAATTTGTTTTCCTTCGTATTTTCACGGAAACGTACGAACGTGTCTTGCTATTTCAGTCGGTCACAGTACAAAAAGTACTGAGGTTGACTGAAGTAGCATGACACGTTCGTACGTTTCCGTGAAAATACGAAGGAAGGCAATTATGCACTACACCTGTACGCTATAAATTGAAATATTCTTAGGGCAATGCTTTACAATCTTTTGTTGAGAGTAAGTGACCAGGGCCTCTATTCTAAATAGGCGGTAAAACACATCTTTGATCTGTTATGGTATTGTTTTCAACTCCGGCGCAATTACTATTAACCAGATAAGAGTTACTAAAAATGTTGACAATAGGTTAACAGGTCAAACACGATATGGTATTTACCGCCTAGGATCTAGACCGTGAGGTTATGACTGGTAGTGGCTTGAGGTATCACCATAAGGCCATAGTCATAGATATTTGCTGCCCCAGAGAGGGGCAGGGAGAACACAAACGACCCTAAAAAGTGGTTGATAATTCTGTAACCACATTTTGCACAATAATGCTAAATTATCTACCAGTGTATTAGTTTATTTATTTAATCGTATGGCTTTATTAAGCCGAGTCAAGCACATGCACTATAGTTTTATATCTAAATTCTTCACCCATTGGGCCGCGTTATCAGTAAGGGTGAACAGATCTTGAGGGTCTCCATCATATTTTCGGATAGGGCAATCCTTTATAATGTGGTCTACAGTCTGCACGGGGGCACCGCAGTCACACGCCGGTGAATCTCTCCATCCACATTTGAACAGATAATCGGCGCTTCGCCCGTGTATTAGTGACAGGTAGCAAGCCCATCGCCTAACAGTACTACAAACCTGTATCCCCTTAGTCGCCTCTTGCTACATCCACGGGAAGACATGGAGTGGCACTCTTCTAACCCGGTAACCACACGGACTGCCTTGGTTGTTCTGTTCGAGACTGGGTTAACTTCAGGAAGAATAACCGTCTCACCATAGCGATAAGGCAGCGCCACTCTTTCCAAGCGCCGCAGCAGCCGCAGGTGGTGACCACGTAGATGGCACAGCCGGTGGCGATGAGTGGGATGGCGAACATGTTCACGCCCCACGGCCACCAGAAGAGCAGCTTCTCGATGAAGAGGCAGATGAACCCAACGACGATGAATACGAGACCCAAAAACTAAGGGTAGAAGGGAATACTTTAATGTTTGATAGATAACAGAAAAAGTTGTGATATGTGGTGAACGATTTAGAAAATGTGGTGAACTTTATTTTATTTTAGGGCGACTATAGCCTCTGCTGATATAAACAGCAGAGGCTATAATCGCCCTAGGCATCTATCACGAAACATCTGCAGACTAGACGAAACTACATCGTCAACTCGGAAGAACATAGGCTATGTTTAGGCTTTGGTTAATAAAGATAGATATTTACCGCCTTTTGGCTTACGAGTAGGAGCCCGCAGAGAAAACTTTTCTATTTTCACATTATCTTCTTCAGGAGCATATTAAACAATATTTGTTCCGGGGGGTTTTTATGACATTGCTATGCAGTTCAGTTTACGCTGAGAGAAAAGGACAGAGCTATGAAGCATCCATAACTCTATCCTTGACACTCGCCGTAAAACGAACTGCATGGCTATGTCATAATAACCCACTGTTAGAGTAAAGTAAAGTTGTTATGTAACTTATGACAAACTAACTAAAATTTGTACCTTTAATTAAAGCTTACCGAAAAAAGGATATTTGCCAAAATGAGGACCCATTTAACTAAGGTTCCGCCGATGCCGATTCTAAAACAGGAGAATATTTGACTGAAGCTACAGAAGAGGCACATTGATATAGAAATTTGCTGTTTGAATTATACAAAATAGACTTAAAACTAAAGTGATTAGTAACTTTATTTTACTAGTTGACGGTTAGCGGACCTGTTTGCTTATATACTATTTTCTGAGGAAAAATTGGATTAATTAGACGCAATAGGAGATAACGTTAATGATCAGGATAAATGGATTTTCCTGGATAAATCGTGGAATAACTGATATACTTATTAAATAGTAGTAATTGTTTAATACTGATAAACAAGATTTTTTTTAAAATAAAATATCATTCTTGTCACATACTCCTGTTGAGCGCCCGCACCGATCGGTTATGGCGATAGTGTTTCGTTTACGACGTGCAGAACCGGTGATGCGAGACATTAATCTCGTCTAAGTTACTGGCTACTATGGATAGCGGGGTCAACTTAGATTTAATGGATATTGACGAAGATCAGGAAGTTTTGGAGTCCGTACCCTCTTGGAACGAAGAGAGTAACTTACAGCAGCAGGGAGTACAGTCGGCTGGCACTAACACGAGGATAAACTTGACGACACCAACGCAAAGTGTATCCGAAAACAATGAAGATAGACCAGTAAAACGGGAGAGGGAGAATGACGAGGAGTGGAATATCGCAGGGGAGAAGAAAAAAAAGGTGAAAAATATCAAGACAGAGGTAACCATTACAGCCAAAGAATAACTACCGAAACAGTTTGCTATCGCAAAGTTGTTATCATCCACAGGATCAAGCGAGATAAAGAGAGTAAATTACATTAACCCCTACAAATTAAGGTTAGAGGTACCAGATGATGAGTACACGACCAAGGTTACTGATTGCGAGGAATTAAAAAAAAGGGTATGTAAAGTCCATCGAACCATGGATGTGAATGTTTCGTATAGAGTAATTAAAGGCATAGGAGTAGACGGAAGAAGAAATTATGAGCCAGATATGGGGCCCCATAGAAGATAATATTCTAGGTGTGTCAAGCGTCTGCAGCGGCTCGGGTAGCGTTCTCGGGATCATGCCTGCCACCATGAGCAATAATTGACCATTTAAGTATTAAGGTAGACCGTTTTTTTCCTGCATCCCAATGTTCAAGATGCTGGAAATTCCGACACACGAAAACTAAGTGTTCCAACAAAAAACTTGTTTGCCCTAAGTGTGGAGAGATTCAAATGCGTCAATTGTGGCGAGGGTCACATGGCTTTGAATAGAACATGTCCAGAGTATCTTAAGGACCGACGTCTTAGTGAGCTGATGGCCGGCAACTAGTTTAAAGCCGTCGTGTGATAATTCAGGGCAAATTAAAGATACAACCTACATAACAACTTCTAATAGATACGCCGACCTGGAAGAGGAGGGACCAACCACCAGTAATTACAAATACACGCCAAATATATTGCTGTTCTCACAACTATTTACGCCACCTAGACGTCCGGAATCCCACAATGCTATGAAAAACAAATCATCTATTTACGCGCATAGTAATCCGGGTGCATCGGAGCGGGGTCTTCAGACCTTATACCAGAGCCATCAGTTGATAACGCCGACGAAGTAAATAACTTGCATATGATTAGAAGATGTATTGAATGGTTATTTTTAGTCGTGGTAGATAAAATCTGGGATTGGCCGTATTTCAGTCATATGTTAGAAATTATTGGTAGTATTATTAATAATAGCTCATAAAAATAATGTAATTAAGCTAAAGTTAGTGCAGTGGAAGTGGAATGCGCAAAGTCTGAGACCTAAAATGATTGCTTTAGAAAACTTTTAATTGGTAGAAAAAATACACATATGTGTCATTTCCAAGACCTGGCTCGAACCGAATAGCGGATTAAAGACAGGAAACTGCAACATACATCAACGGGATAGGGCCGATTCATATAAAGGCCTGCCACGCCTTTATCGTCATAACACACAAATCTATTACAGCACAAATTACAAACATCAGTCTACTCTACCAAAATATTGAGGTCTTATGTGTTAATTCTTAATTGCAGTTACTTGAAGAATGTTATCGCATATTACACAACCCCCGATGTTTAAATCAAGGAACGCACAGTTAGAAGCTCCAACTTAAGTTCAGGAAAGAGAATACTTTTAAAAATAAGGATACAGCACCCAGATCTGACGGTGTTTTATACTCTATGTCACATCACTTCCCGAATAAACTAATTTTAGTCGATTTGTTTAACAAATGTTTAACTCAGGGTGCTTTACCTCAACAGTGGAGCAACGTATCCCAAAACCGAAACCAGGACGGGATCTTTCTAGCGCTTCAGCATTAGGGCCGATATCACTCATATCTTGTTTATGCGAGGTATTACACAATATCATAACAATTAAAAAAAAAATTGATCGAGCGAGCATTTTACAGTCTTGACGAATTTATAACTTTCTAATGACGTTATAACGTAAATGTATCTATTATATTATTATTATGTATAAATTAACTTATACAAAATTGTAATTTGATTTGAACTTAATGTAACTTTTGACGTGTAATTTGACATTATCAATAAAGAAGTATCTGAGTATCTGAGTATCTGAGTAACAAGACGGCTAAAATGGTATTTCGAGAGCAAAGGTTTATTTTCTAGCCATACAATAGGTTTTCGAAGAACACAGTCATGCTTAAATAATTTAGGAAGGCTAGTGTTGCAAATACAAATAGGTTTTACACATAAACATCCAACACTAGGGTGTTTCGTTGATATTGATAACGCATATAATAATGTAAATATAACCAAAGTACTCTTTAAGTTGGATGAGTCGAGAGTTGGGGCCTCGTGGCTGTGTGTATATTATCTGGGAATATTTTCATGAAAGATATATTACTATCATGGATTCAGGAAGTGATTACTCGATGACTAGATGTACATCAATGGGCTTAGCGCAGGGGGACCCCATGTCTCCTATATTATTTAATATTGTAACTAGCGATAACTGTAAAAAGGTGTCAGGAGTCTACATAACTCAATATGCAGAGGATTTTGTTCTATACGTGTCCGGCCAGAATTTGAGATCTATGACAACAACTCTGCAAAGATCGTTAAATAGACTGTTTGTTGGCGCGGTTACATAAGTTAGGTCTCGTATTATCTCCTACCAAAAGCAAATTGTGCTTGTTTTTTTTTTATGACATAGAGAAGGCAAACGAGCACACAGGCCACCTGATGGTAAGCGGAAACGGTGACCCATAGACATTCGCATTCACAAGACTACAAGACTAAGACTACAAATACGTTGCCAACCCTGAGGACTAAGATGGAATGCCTCTATGCTAGTCATTACACCGGCTGTCTTATCCCCAAACCGGAACACAACAGTGCGAACACTGCTGTTTGGCGGTTGGTTAATGGATAAGATGGTGGTAGCGATCCGGACGGACTCTGCACAGAGTCCTACCACCCGCAAAGATGCTGAAGATGTTTTCTTGAGGAAGATCACAACAAGGTCAATGTTAGTATTGAAGAAGTATTTTTGGAAAATGTGTTGACCGTAAAATACTTAGGATTATGGTTGGATTGCTCATTAAGTTAGAAAAAAAAATATGTGAATTTTTAAACGTGTTTAATGTTTTAGCAGTCTTGGGCGGTTCGTCCACTCCATCTGAGAAGATTGTACATTGCCATTATTCGCAGTGGAATTGAGTTTGCCAGTTTTTTGATTGACAATTGTGCTAAGACTTTAACCCAAAAATTGGACAAAATACAAAACCAGGCAACGATAGTATGTCGGGGAGCTTTATAAAGAGTAGTCCAATACATGTAATGGAATCCGAATTATGCCTGCCCCACTCTTTCTACGACGTAAATATCTTGCCACCATTTGACTGAAAGTAAATCAGTGGACGGTGGCGAGACCATCTCCACTATCTCAGAACTAGCGACCCCGACGGGAACTTCCAATACGGGCGATCACAGATAGGTTTTTTGTACATCACATGAGCTACTTTTATTACATTTTCAAGAGAGACAAAACAAAAAATATTATTTGAATTACAAACAGGAAACTGCTCTGAAAACCTCAACAAAAATGAAATATTTTGTTTATCTAAAACATTCCATTGTTGTAGAGTTCCTCTCTACCAACAGATGTGCTTTCGCTAAGGCACATAACAATATTGAAAGGCCCGTATATATAATTTATTTATGATAATCAAGTGAGATGCGTCAAAGATGTATTTTTCCTATGAATTGACGTTTACTTTATTATGTTAACGTAACAAAGAACCATAAAGAACATAGGTATTCATAATCTTAAAATAAATATTTTTGCACAGTACTCATATTTAGGTTATTTCCACGCCCTAAAAATTGTCTAATCACTGAAAGGACGATAGTTCTCCATTCACAAACACCGTGATTAATTCTTTAGGGGTTTACAAAGTAAATTTAAAATATATACTTAAGTCCCTAGAGATTAATAAGGAGCTTTAGTCCCGGACCCCGGTGTGCATGTGCATGTACAATATATAACAACATGCCACTCCATATTAAAAATATTGTAAAAATGGTCACGTTTTGTAATAAGTTAAAAATCTATGATGTTAAAATTTTATTATGATTTAAAAGAATCTTTTGGAAGTTAGTATATACACCTAGTTTATAGTAGTAGCATGTAATAATATTGGTAATCATAATTCTTGAAATTTAAATATGTGATTGTATTGACATTGCAGTGCCCTCCCAGGGTTTATGTTGAAGCATTTAATTTATTATAACATCTTTGTAAATACAACATAAGACAATAAAGTATATGACTATGACTATGAAATGGTTTTATCGAGTGAAATAGGTCAAAACCATTAGCGACCTTTTTCGGCGGTCGGCTGAACGATTACAAACCAATAAATGTTGATCTAGTCGATGGAGCGTTTGCACGGCTCAATTTGTAGCAAATCCCAAGTGGTTTTTTTTTAATACGCCTGCAATAACAGTTGCCCGACTCTCACTTGACTGGTTCATGTTAATTTTAGTGGTTTCGGGGGGAGCGGCGGTATTTTCCTCCAATATATGTATAAAAATAAAGGATGCGGTGGCATACTTGTCGGTTACCTGTCTAAGGGTAACGTACATTTTGGAACCGTATCTAATTACGTACAAGATAAATATTTTCGTGAACGGTTTGAATTACTTTGTCAACATGACCTTTAATTTTAGTGACTGTATCTGTGTGAAGTTAATTATTTCCGTGGGAAATGGTTTTCTTTGGGTAAGTTTATTTCCTACACATTATCGCCGAAACAGGCACCGGTAATTTATTTTAAGTTTTTCATTTAAAAACTTTGCACATTTGGTTATGTTTTTTGAGCGTTTGTATGGGTTTATGATTGTATGTCTATTTCTGGGGACGCTCTGCAGCCTAAACGGCTTGACGGATTTGAACACATGAGGTGTCATTAGATTCATCACAATTGTTGAAGTGACATAGGGTATAAGTATACAATATCAATGAGGCGTCCGCGAAAAAAAAATTGAGCTCTCTCCATAAGATTTTGAAGTGGAGACTCCGTGTTTTTCGTTACGTCGTAACAGTGAGCGGTATGCCAACTATGCAATCGGTGAACCTAATGCCTCACGGTATTTTTTACCAGTCAACCACAAGTATTCCTGCGGTGTTCCCGCAAAGGCCCGCGAGTTTGATCGTCTCTAACTAATTAAACTTGACACTACGATTCTGCAGCAATCCGTATACCTACGATCCCTGTACTAAGCTAATGCTGTGCAGCAATTCGTAGCCAGTTCTGAAAGGGGTAACAATATTAGTCCCATTTTGTATTGTCAGGGATCAAAACTGTTTCACTCTATAAAATATTTTTTACCTGCATTAGATCATTCAGATCAAGAAGATTCAAATCACAATTTTACTACCAAATTCTAGCAATAACAATTTTTTACTCTATTTTCAGTTTTTCCGGATGATGATCGGGCCTTTTCTCCAATGCCAGTGCCTGTGCTGGGTCTGGAATATCATCTGCTGGTGTTTCGCGGAGGTGAAGTTCGTCGTCTGCCAAATTTGCTCCTTCCTATTTTGCATATGGATACAGTTTTTCCGGTTGATGGTTGGGCTTTTTCTCCCATGCAAGTGCCTGAGCTGGGTCTGGAATATCATCTGCTGGTGTTTCGCGGAGGTGAAGTTCGTCGTCTGCCAAATTTGCTCTTTCTTATTTTGCATATGGATACAGTTTTTCCGGTTGATGGTTGGGCCTTTTCTCCCGTGCCAGTGCCTGAGCTGGGTCTGGAATATCATCTCCTGGTGTTTCGCGGAGGTGAAGTGGGCCGTCAGCCAGAGCTTTGTTATTTTAGTGACCCTAATTTTCTGGAAAAAACAAAGCAATGCTGATGAAGCGGTTAGCTGCGAGGACCACGACACCGAAGAACTGGTTGAGAATGTTGCCGAAGTCAGTGCCTATAGGGCACTATTGAGTGAAGTACCCGAAAATAACCAGGAATCTACTATTAAAGCGGCGGTCGAAGAGCCCGACAATGTGCGGGCCAGGTTAAAATCGTCCCTTAAACAAAAGTCATCACGAAATAGTTCCACTAAGAAAAAACTCTAAATGGATATATAACGTTTCCAAATGTCATCATGTCAGCCGAAAGACGTCTACTGCTGGACATAGGCCTCCCCCAAGGGTCTTGTGCTTTTTGCATCCACCAAAATGCCAAATGTAATTGAAATTCATATATATACATAATAGCACATCGTTTTGTTTCTGGAATTTAGTGTTATATAGTTTGTTTCATACTAGCGAACGGCCTTCGCTTCGGTTTATGTGAGTTTCTGTAACAACCACACATAAAACAGAATTGATTATACATACAAAACCTTTCTCTAGAATCACTCCTGCATCAAATTCCTTGCTTAGTTTAGAAGATCTAAGCGAACAGACAGCGGAAGGGACTTTGTTTTATACTATGTAAAGATAAGTTGCAACAATTTAAATAGTAAGCACTTAATAGTTTTAATTTGTAAATCATAAAATGTTCTTATACAGCGACAACTGAAAACCAAAGAGAATTTTAATCTGACGGGCATATGTAATATAAAAGCCAAGTTAGAAATCAAAGACATTTTAGCTGTATGGAGTCACATTTACAAGAAAGCATTTCACAAAACTGTTGAACAAAACGACTTTATCTTTTGATTTTTAAAGTTTTTCCACGTGCATTTTCTTCCTTTCCTTCCTTTCCTTGGCAGTTGGCTTGCCAACTATATACATATAACATAACAGGTATATGACCTTACCAAGAGTTCTCCAATTGAGCATGTTTTAATTAGTGAAATTATCACGTAGCAGATTCTTATTATTATTATTATCTTAAAATGAAAAGTTCGCAGTGAATTACTTTTGGCTGATTTACTAATATAAATCTGAAAACCTCTAGACGAAAATTATTAACGAAATTTCATGATTTTTAACTATGAAATCGTGATATTTCAAAAAGTTACTAGGGTAGGTAAAGTATCCAATTTTACACCTTATTGTGCAATAGGGTTTCAAATTGGATATATCTCTTTGTGGGTGGCTGTACCCTTCAAAATTGGTTTATGACCAGTTATTGAAATTTAGTTACTTAAGTATAAAATTACTAGACGATTTTTTTTAGTAAAATTAATGTTTAGCATGCTTACTACTTATATTTTATTTGCTTCAATGTTGTAATAAATACATGTGTATTCTAATATTATTCTCCGACAAGCTGTGAGAAGGCTCGCATGCTAGCAGTTTCAGAGAAGGAATCGGGTTACTGGGTGCAGGCTTATCCTTCTGTAAACTACGGCAACCTTTTTGAAAACAATAGTTTCAGGTTGGCGGTAGGCCTTCGACTTGGCGCAAACATTGTTGAAGCGCACCGCTGCTTCTGCGGTCCTCTTGTTGACCGACAAGGCCACCACGGTCTAGCGTGCATAAAAAGCGCTGGTCGATTTTCCCGCCACGCCTACCTTAACGACATCATCCGACGAGCCCCTGTCAGCGTCAACGTGCCTTCTACTCTAGAATCCAGTGGGTTGGCACGTGACGATGGCAAGAGACTTCGAATGACACTCGTGCCGTAGGAAGTGGGACGGCTTTTAGTGTGGGATGCCACTTGTGTGGATACTCTGGCACCGTCCCACATGGGAGCGACGGTTCTGAAGGCAGGTGCGGTTGCTACCGCGGCAGAATCAGCAAAACGCCGCAAATATGCAAATATAGCTGATAATTACGAGCATACTCATGCTACTAGGTCGGTGTCCGCGGGTAAGTTTGAGGTTCCCCGTGTCTCCAACTATTTTGGAGACAGAACGTTAAAAAAAAGACGGCCTTACCTCCTAAATAGCCTACCCGCGTGCATCCGTCATGAACCAAATAAATTTAAGTTTAAGAAAGAGCTCAAAAAATATTTACTACAGACACTTGAATGACAACTGCTTTCATAAGCAATTGTCACTCAGGTGTGTATCATATTTATATTATAACCATTTGTACCTATAGTCACTTACCTTATTTATTACTTACTTAGCTAAATAGAGACTCCTGCCTGCAGACAAACTGTAAAAACAGTTTTGCGGGAATATTGTTATATATTTACTTTTGTACCGTGCCTAATAATATAATAATAATAATAAATTGTATATTTGCGGCTTTTGCTGTAGAAACTCTAGGACCGTGGGGCCCGGAGGCACGAAATCTTTTTATGATTTTAAAAAACAATCTGATTCGTGCCTCAGGTGACCATAGCGCTGGCTCGTTCCTCGGCCAACGGCTAGCAATAGCTATCCAATGAGGAAATGCAGCCAGCGTTATGGGCACCATTCCCGGTGGCAGTGGCCTAGGGGACATTTGCACATATCATAGTTACTTAGAATAAGTTAATTCATTCAATTTTAGTAATTAATTTTAGTTTTAGTTATTAATTATATTCTATTTTTTTGTTTGTGTCTTTGTATTTTGTTGGTTTGCTTAATAAAAATAAAGTCAAAAATAGATATAATATGTACAGAATAACAATTCATTTGGCATTATTTTGTGTTTTGTATGATTTACTTTCCGAACCTGTCGACCTTTGTTTTTTAAGTGCCGTGAAACCGTTTTTTTCTACATATAAGTAGATATCTACATAAAGATGTAATTAAATGCTTAGTGTTTTATAAAAATATTTAAAAAGGTTATGTGTTTAGGGACAAAATTACCTGTAAGTATATACGAGTATATTCTACAAAATGTTTGCAATAAAGGATCTTCAGTTTCAAGTTATGACTCATTTTGCAAAATTACTAAGAGCGTTTTAACTGCGATGTGTCCGAATCCAAGAAAACACGTAGATGCCCGATAATTTGGTTTCTGCAGTCAGATATACAGGGTGGGAACAACACATGAGCCTTGCAGGGGAAGGACCTTAAATCCACGAGGCAGAGAATTTTACTTCAAGGAGACTTTTATTTTCAGGGTTCCGTACCAAAATGGTAAAAAGAAAATCCTTATGGTGAGACTTCGGTGTCTGTCTGTTTGTCTGTATATCATAGCAGTTTTACTTTTAGGGGTCTAAATTAAGGGTTAAAAAATAAAAGTGTTTAAGTTATATATACATACATAAGTTCGCCTTTGTACATACCTTTTTTGTTTCTGTTTATTTTTGTTTTGTTATTTTCTGTTTGTACAATAAAGAGTTTACATACATACATATACATACATAAAATCACGCCTGTTTCCCAGAGGGGTAGGCAGAGACGACTTCTTTCCACCTGCTACGATCCTGACAAATGTCTTTCGCTTCTTCCACATTCATACATCGAGTCATGCACGCACGCAAGTTATACATAGCAAACGTAATGTCATTTGAAAAGGCACGGTAAATACGACTTTTTTTTCGTGACTTATTTTAAGGTTTAAGCCAAAAATACATTAATGCGCTCGAGGCGACCGTCCGGCCGCTTATGTCAATCGTATACATTTTCGATAACGACAACGTTTCTGCATCGCAACTTGTCTGACATGGTAAACATCTTAGCCTGATGGTGCAAAAAGGTTATAGAACAGAGTTGTTGGTAATCCTGTAGCTCTGCCTACCCCACTTTGGGAATGAAGGCGTGAGTGTAAGTATGTATGTAAATATTAAGTGTAAGGCTACTGGGGGGTTTTTCAAATTGCTTACGTTAGTGTTATACATCTGAAAAAAGAACAAATTCCGCGCGCGCGTACGGAGCGGACGTATTTATGTGTAGAGAAATTAATTAATTAATAATAGTTAAAGGTGGAATACAGTCCCGAGATAATGGCAACATGGTGTGGTGGATGCAAGTCAGGAATAGACGACATTTCCTTTATGGAATGTTCGAAGGAGTCATGCAAGACATCGTATCATTTAAGTTGTTTGGCAATGTCAACGGAAGTGTTTGAAAAATTCACGGAGGATTCTAAGAAGCAGTGGTTGTGTCCAGGATGTGCGCGCCCTAAACCGAAGAGCGACGATACACCGGTCAGAGGAAGAGTAATGAACCAGACCTTTACCCCGTCAAGCTACATCAACACCGTGAGGGGTAGTGGCAGCAATCAGGTGAATGATTCAATGAGCGAAAATGATCCTAAAATAATGAATGTACTCTGCAGCTTCAGGGCTGAAATGGGGGAGCGCTTGGATAATATAGTTGAGGCCTTTAAACAATTGCAGGGCCTTTTTAATAAAAACCATTTGGAGCTGTGTGAATTACGCAAACAAATGAGGGTAGGGCAAGAAAAAATAGATAATGTAAACACGCTAGAAGCTCAAATATCAGAAGTGAAGAGCGAAAATGAACGACTAAAAGCGTACATTAATAACATTGAGAAAAAGGATAAGTTGGCGTTACCTACAGACAAACAAAGGGAGTCGTATGCGCAAGTAAGTACCAAAAATCTACCCGCGATAACGTCGAATGAACACTCTAAAAATCTACCGCCACTTGTCCCTACCCCAGCGGTAAGAGCACAATCGGGTGGGGCCACAGAACAAGCGTCTTCATCGGAGAAAGCTAAGGAAATTACAGAGATGTATAGAAACGAAGCTAAAAGTAATGACTGGATCGAGGTGAGAAAAAGGAAAAATAGATTTCCTCATAGCGAGGTTAAACGAGGTGGAAAGGCGAACTCCACACTAATCCAGGGCTCAGAACGCAAAAAATATCTACATGTGTGGCGGTTGGAAAAAGAGACAACGGAAGAAAGTTTAGAAAATCATGTGAGAGAAGTATGTGGAACAAAGTGTGTGGCGAAAGTGGAAAAAATAAAGCACAAAACAGAGAGGGACTACGCTTCCTTTAGAATAGGTGTACCTGAAAGCCTTTATATATTACTGTGTGATCCGAATGTTTGGCCTATTAATGTCGAGTTTTGTGAATGGGTGTGGTTTCGGACCTCCAAGGACTCAAATAAGCTCTCAACATAAATCGGTGGAAGTGTACTACCAAAACGTTAGAGGTCTTCGGACAAAGTTAGAAGAGTTCTATGCGGCCCTAGCGTCCTCTGGTGGGGACTTGTTTGCGGTAACTGAAACAGGATGCAATGAGTCCATTAATGACGCCGAATTAATCCCGCCGGGCTATACAATCGTCCGGTGCGATCGGACGGATGGACGTAAACACGGAGGCGTGTTTTTAGTGGCCACACCGAGAGTCGAGTTGCGGAGCGTACGGATACCAGGTGACGTCAGCGTAAGCGATAAGGTGTTCGAGCTAGTGTGTGCGCGTGTGTATATACGCGACCGGTTTCTATTCCTGTGTTGTGTTGTTTACATCCCGCCGAGCAGTAAAGATAATGATTACATGTTATTATTTCAAATTATAGAACAATTATGTGTTTTGTATAAAAGTTTATTAGTATTGGGAGATTTCAATTTATATTCTTGTACTTCATATGTTAGTAACTACTTTGAATACCTTCTGTCATTTTGTGGATTCATTCAGAGAAACCAAATAGCAAATTGCAATAATCGTCAGTTAGACTTAGTTTTGACAACGTTAGAAGAGACGGTTAGTGTGCGAGCCGCGTCGGAGGCGTTGGTGCCGGTGGACGCGTATCATCCGCCACTCGAGGTGCTAGTCGCGGCGGCGGGCGGCCAGAGAGCCGCGGCCCCCGCCCCCCATAATGAGACTTATATTGACACGCAGCAGGATAGGCAGGAGTGGAACTTCGCGAAAGCGAATTTCCCACGGTTATATGCATCACTAGCCTCTATTGACTGGTCACCGTTGTATAATATGGATGAGGCAGAGCAGTGTTTGTTATATTTGCGTGAATGCGTGACTATGAGTTTTACTCGAGCGCACAAACCCATACTTCATGATTATGAAATTAGAGCGGAGAAAATGAATAGAGTCAAAAAAATCAAAGACTTAGGACTAACATTCACATCTGAGCTTGAATTTCGAGACCATATTACTCTTATTTGTAAGAAAGCGTACAGAATGCTAGGATTTGTGCTGCGTAGATGTCAGGGTTTCAGTAGTATGAAGGCGATCATCGCCTTATACAATGCAATAGTCCGCGGTAACCTGGAGTGTAATGCAGTAATTTGGGCTCCACATGAAATTAAATATAATCTCATGGTGGAGCGTATCCAAAATAAATTTGTGCGGTTTTTATATTTGAGGCGATATGGGGTTTATCCTTTTTACCCCTTAATGTATCCGACTCTGTTCGTATTGGGTATGGTCGGATACAATGAGCTGCGGGTACGGAGAGAACTATGTTTAGCAACATATGTATTTAAAGTAATTAGGGGTAGAGTAGACAATAGTCAGGTGCTGAATTGTGTGGGATTGTGTGCGCCAGCCGGGTACGTGTGGCGGCGGCGGCGGCCGCGGCTGCTGGCCGAGCCGTGCGGGCGCACGAACCTGCTCCGGCGGGCGCCGCTGACGCGCGCGCTGCGCACCCTCAATCTCGTCGCGGAAAACACTGACTTGTTCTTTTGTTCTCTGAATGAATTCACAAAGTCGGCTTTATTCTGTATTTGTTATAGTCGTGATAAGTATAATTAATTAAGTATAGATAAGTTAGAGGTAGTTACGCTATTGTCTTAGGCACAGTCCTGTAAAAATAGTTGTAAGTGTGTGTGAAAATAAATAAATAAATAAATAAATAAATCTGGTCTAGCCCCTTGCAGACTTAGTACCAAATAAAGTCCACAGATGGAAGCATGATGGACGAGCCACACTCGTAAACGGGTGCTGTCTGTGGAGTCCGCGGGCCTTGCCAAGGTGCGCTACGCTGACTAGCGTTTCTATTTGTTTCATTTTTAACCAATCGCGTCATTGGTAGGTCACGTGACACGTTCGTATCACGTTATCTACAGTGACGCGATTGGTTTTTTTTAAAAAAATTTTTATGGCACAGTGAAGGCAAACGAGTACATAGGCCACCTGATGGTTAGTGGAAACTGTGACCCATAGACATTCGCATTCACAAGACTGCAAGCCTAAGACTGCAAATGCGTTGCCTACCCTGAGGACTAAGATGGAATGCCTCAATGCTAGTCATTACACCGGCTGTCTTATCCCCAAACTGGACCACAGCAATGCGAACACTGCTGTTTGGCGGTAGGTTAATTGATAAGACGGTGGTAGCGATCCGGACGGACCCTGCACAAGGTCCTACCACCCGCAAAAAGAAAAAAAACGAATAAAACGTTTGAAAAGAAACGAATAGAAACGCTAGTTAGCGTAATCTTTGTTGGCAGGGCCCGCTGGTCGGTTCACGCTTGCAAGGACCTGTTTTTTCAGTTAGGTATTTTGATTATTGTTCCTGACGACTGACCTCGTCATGTTTAGGTTAGGTTCTCGTTATCACTATTTTTAATTTAATGTTATGTAGCTTACATTTGTAATGATTTTGTTTCAGTTAGTTTTAAAATAATTATTTATTACTTTATTACCTTGTAATGTTACTTTCAAGTATTATTGTATTTTATGATTGCAAAAAATGACCTTCTGCTGGAGTTTCTTGCGGCGCTTCTTCTCCGCAATGATGGTCTTGTCCGAAGCGCTAGTAGATTCACTAAATATTATCGACGAGTAAAAGAGCCCTCATGTGGCCAATTTACTGAATACTTTTTTTTTTTTCTGTACACGAACGGTTAAATCAAGTGCAGTGGGCCCTAATTCATCGACATACCAACTATAGACGCCGGGTTCCATACAAAATTCTCTTCGAAAAATGTCCTAGGGCGTCCTTTACAAACTTCATACTTGTATAAAATCGTTGCCAAAATAAAACATTCTAATTTAAATGGTATTGTATTAACGTAATGCTTAATTTTGCTTGAAACAAATCATCATCTTATGTGGCTTCGACTAGAGGTTATTTTTTTCACCTTATGCAGCTTCTACTAGCGGAGTGCCAATGTCACCGCGAACAGAGTAAAAATGGAGTAGCTTTACACTTAACATTATTTCAGTTTTGACGTCTCAGGTGGGTATGGGTTTAATATAAACAACAACTCAACGCTATTTTTTTTATTATTCAAGATATGAAGGTAATATATACAATGTGCGCACGAAAACCTTTTTTTTTTTTACATAATAGCTACTTGAAAAACATATAGACTAACTTATCTCGGTGGCAAGAATCATGTGGCATTGCTATTGTGTAAGTACCACTTGACACTGGCTTGGATATATTTCATGTACCTGTTAGGCGCCAGAAAGGCAATTTCTAAGAGACCGGTCTCCATAGTCTCTGCCTATCCCATTGAGAGATAAATGTGAAGCTATGTATGTATGTATGTTTAGTGGGTTTTAAAAGACGGTTTTTTATTTTCCATCAGCATTAACAAAATTTCGAGGCTCAAGATGGAGCGCCGTTAATCATTAAAAAGTTTTCCCGGTACTTCACCACCTACATGCATAGTAATGAATAAAAGCAGCTTCATATTTTCAATAGATAAATCTCATCACTGCCCGTTAAATAATATACGGCTTTAGATTTCGGTGATGATTTTGGGTCTTCATCATCAGTTTCTCTTGACCGAGAGGTGTTTTTAGAATGCAAATCCATAATGTCTTTCAGAAAATAACAACATCGCTTTGTGTGCGTATAACTTTTGAGGGATTTCTTTGATTCGTCATGGATCCCACCATTAGATTCTGACTGTATAAAAGGGTGGTCAAAAAAATTATTATGTCAAATCATTCCTCCACATAACTTATTCTGGTTTAATTTACACTTGTTAAGTGATCGTTTACTGGTCGCCCAAAATATTTATGCCTAAACAACTTTTATGCCTAAAGGATCTCACTTATCCGCATCTAAATAACTCCTGCAATATGGAATTCTATTGTCGCAAGTGAACGCACTTGCGACGATAGAATTCCATATTGCGCATTGAAATCTACAAATGTATATTTAATTTACGACCGCAAAAAATGCAGATATATTAAGTATTGAACTACTCCATAGATGCACTGTTCTGAAACAACCAATATATTGAGAATTGTTGGTCGGAAACTAAAATAAATTATTTTATTAGAAATACTTAGTTATTTCTTCAGTAATTTTACGAATCTACATTTATTTACCGAAAGTATGAAATTCCGTCCGAAAGATTTTTGTTACGGTGATTAATTATTGTTGTTTCCGAAAGCGCATTGAAGCATTGTGACACGTGTCGCTGTTGGCACAGTTTACAACGAACTAAATTCAAGTAAGCTCCCAATTTAAAGTGAGTATATAATCGCTGGACCGTGTTTTGTTCTCTGACCCGTTATCCAGTTGTATTGTTGATCGAAGCCCTAATTATATACAAGATGTATTCGGTAAACGTTATAGCAATCAAAAATGTTTAGGTATTTAGGGTTGACGTGAGCTGACCCATTTTACACACCCATTTCATACTTTATCCAATTAGGTTAGGCGACAGACATTTATCGCTTTTGCATTTAAGATATTATGGTTTTAGGATTACGTCTTCAGATACCACCACACCCCCTCGGGTCTGCTCCTTATCATTTAGTACACCGATATGTACAAAATAAAAAATGCTATAGTATATTTCAAGGCGCTTCTATAAAACCCGGAAGAAAGTGCAGTTACTGCCATTTAGTTACGGAACCGTAAACACTTTTTAGAGTTCCTACTGCAGTAACATTCAACCGTATCAACAGGGGGTACATAGCCTATCTCGCTTCCTCCAAAAAAATGGTCCTTCCACTCGTCGGTACCATAGTGTTGTCATCATTATGAAAAATTACCGTTTCGGTGTAAAACGCAACAATTATAAGATTATTTTATTGTCCGTATGTCCGTCTGTCTGGCTAGATTATTTTTAATAGTTTTTTTTTGTACATGACCTGATTTTTATTACATATAAAAGTGAAACAACAAAAAATATTGTTTTAATTACAAACAGGAAACTGCTCTGAAAACCTCAACAAAAATGAAATATTTTGTTTATCTAAAACATTCCATTGTTGTAGAGTTCCTCTCTACCAACAGATGGGCTTTAGCTAAGATACATAACAATATTGAAAGGCCCATATTAATAAAGTATTTATGATAATCAAGTGAGATGCCCTCAAGACGCGTCAAATATGTATTTTTACTATGAATTGACGTTTACTTTATTTCGTTAACGTAACAAAGAACCATTCATATTATACACCCACTTGTACATACCTACATACAGAGGTTCTATTTTACTGGGTAAATCCTTATTGCTTTTGACATTTGTTGTTGACGTAAATATAGATATTATTTACTCGACAGTAATAGCGGCCGAGTTAATAGTGGATTGTGCAAATAAAACAAGCCTTAATGACACGAGATGTTTAGCCACGCGAACTGAGCGAGGGTGGCTATAGTTCGAGTGTCATTATTGTATTTTAGCCACGCGTTAAATACTCTACTTTTCAATTTAAATGCGAAAAAAAAAGAAGTTAATTAAGTTATTGTTACAAAGCTTCTCACAACTTTGTTCCGCGGTTGTATTTTTTTGTAAAATGACGGTTTATTTAATTGCTTGCATATTTATGCAACAGATTCAAACTTGAAAACGATTTCAAAACTAATAAAAAAAATAAAAAAATAAAACTAAATTGTACTTTGCTGAAAAATAATAATTCATCCTTAATATAATTAAATAGATACAAAGGTATTCGTAATCTTAATCGTGTTTCACGTAATTAAATAGTTTTTTTTGATATTTTTACACAGTTCTCATATTTTGGTTATTTCCACGCCCTAAAAATTGTCTAATGCCTTAAAATGGCGATAATTCTCCATTTATATACACCGTGATTAGTTCTTAAGGGGTTCACAAACTAAATTAAAAAAATATACTTAAATCTCTAGAGATTAATAAGGAGCTTTAGTTGCGATGTGCAGAGACTCTTAGATAACATTTTAAGAGCATGAGAATTGAAAGAACCATAACACAAAGGTTTTACCGAGTAAAATAGGTTAAAACCATTACCCACCTTTTTGATTACTGTCAGATAAATGTTGTTCTGGTCGTTGGAGCGTTTCCACGGCACAATTCGTAACAAATCCTAACTTGTTTTTTCCTAATAAGTACGCCTGCAATAACAGTTGCCCGACTCTCACTTGACTGGTTCATGTTACTTTTAGTGGTTTCGGGGGGGGGGGGGGGTATTTTCCTCCAATATATGTATAAAAGTAGAATTCAGTGACATACTTGTCGATTACCTGTCTAAGGGCAACGTACATTTTGGAATTTGGATTTTATATTAAATTAAATATTTTCGTGAACGATTTGAATTACTTTGTCACCATGGCCGACGGCTTCTTTGTGAACATCATTCTTTCTGTGGAAAATGGTTTACTTTGGGTAAGTTTATTTCCTACACACTATCGCCACAACAGGCACCCGCAATTTATTCTAACATTTTCATTTAAAACCTTGCACTGTGTGTATGTCTAGTTCTGGGGACGCTCTGCAACCTAAACGGCTTGACGGATTTGAACTCATGAGGTGTCATTCGATTCGTCATAATCTCATAATTATTGAAGTGACATAGGGTATAAGTATACAATATAAATATGGCGTCCGTGAAAAACAAATGGAGATAGAGATACGATTTTGAAGTGGAGGCCCTGTGTTCTGCGTTACGTCGTCAGAGTGAGCGGTATGCCTAAAAGTGCTACTCCACTGAGGCGGAGATTGGTTAATATTGGCACAGCTCCGCTCTGCTCAGCTCGTCTCCGCCTCAGTGGAGCCGCACCCTTAATGCAAATGGTGAACCTAATGCCTCACGGAATCCTTTACCAGTCAACCACAAGTATTCCTGCGGTGTTCCCGCAAAGGCCCGCGAGTTTGATCGTCTCTAACTAACTAAACTTGACCCGAGGTGGGGACACTAGGATTCTGCAGCAATCCGTATATCTAAGATCCCTGTACTAAGCTACATTTCATACCGATACGAATAGAGAATTATTTTTACCATTCTGTGCAGCAATTCGTAGCCAGTTCTGAAAGGGGTAACAATTATGTCCATTTTGTACTGTCAGTGATTCAAAATAGTTTCACACTATAAAAGATTTTTTACCTGTATTCAGATCAAGAAGAGTCAAATAATAATTTTACTACCAAATTCTAGAAATAACTAAGTTTTCTCTATTTCCAGTTTTTCCAGTTGATCATTGGGCCTTTTCTCCCGGCCGTGCGCTGGGTCTGGAATATCATCTGCTGGTGTTTCGCGGAGGTGAAGAGCGTCGTCTGCCATTACTGCTCCTTCTTATTTAGCATATTGATGTTTTTCATTGTTCGCCCAACGTATCAAACCATCAAATGGTTCATAGGTGGCTGCCTTTATTGGGGATATATGGCAGTGAAAAACTGCTTTGTTTATGTATTTACCCTACTCTTCTCTGATCTTTACAAGTTAGCAACCTCTATTATAGCGAAATATAAAGAAATGGACATGACGAAAAAGATACATGATTAGGTTGTTGGAGTGGCAACCGATATATTTAATTATATTTCTGGAAATCAGAGTTTAAAAAAAAACTTGGGTCAAGTTATAACTGGTGCAAGAGATTTTATGTTAGAAGGCATAACTGGAACTGTAAGTGGTGTAACAGGTTCCTTTTTTAGTAAGATAAGAGATAGCCTATTTTTCTGGAAAAAAGAAAGCAATGCTGACCACGACGATGAAGAAGTGGTTGAGAATGTTGCCGAAGTCAGTGCCGATAAGACACCATTGAATGCATTACCCGAACATAACCAGGAATCTACTATTAAAGAGGCGGTCGAAGAGCCCGACAGTGTGCAGGCCAAGTTAAAATCGTTCCTTAAACAAAGGTCACCCCGAAATAGTTCCACTAAGAAAACACTCTAACTAAATTGATATACAATGTTTCCAAAATCGTTTTGTGTCTGGAATTTAGTGTTATATAGTTGGTTTCATACTAGCAACCCGGCTTCGCTTCGGTGTATGTGTGTTTTCTGTAATAACTGTACATAAAACAGAATTTATTATACTCTCGCATCAAATTCCTTGCTTCGTTTAGAAGTCTAAGCGAACAGACAGCGGAAGGAACTTTGTTTTATACTATGTAAAGATAAGTTGCGACATTTTAAATCGCAAGTACATATAATAAATACATACAGGACCGCCAAAAAAAAATAAGTATCAGACTTTTAAAGAACATGTCACAGAAAGATTTAATTTGTAAATCATAAAAAGCAAAGTTAGAAATCGAAATAAATTTTACTGTATGGAGTCAAATTTAACAAGAATGCATTTCACAAAAAGATTTTTTCTTTTGATTTTTAAAGTGTTTCCACGTGCATCTTATAAGTGCCTTGCAAAGAGTTTTTCGATTGAGCATGTTTTATTTAGTGAAATTATCACATAGCACATTTTTAGAATAAGAAAATAGATTCCTGTTATTATTATACTACTATGCATACGCCTATTCCCGAATGCTGTATGGACTTATATTGTGGGGAAATTGTTGTGAGGTAGATGCTATTTTTGTCCTGCAAAAAAAGTGTGTCAGAATACTAGCAAATATAGATCCTATGGACTCCTGTCGACCCCACTTTAAAATGTTTAAAATACTTACCCTTACATCCATGTATATTTTAGAATCATGTAAATTTATCAGAAAGCATTCTGACTTATTCCAGACTCTCACAGAAACAAAGAGAAATAATAGAAATCTTAATAAACTTAAACTACCGTTTACCAAATTAAAATTAGTTGCGTCCAGTCCACACCAAATGATGATCAAAATATACAACCCTGTACCAAATTCCATCAAAAGTGAAAATAAATTCCTGCTCCTATAGTCTAAGTGAATTTTTAAATACCGAATTTAGAGATAAATGAAAGCAAGTATAATTCTTTATAATGTATAAGTAATATAATTAAAAATAAGTTATGTAAGAATTATTGATATGTGCAATATTCGTAGTTAATATTTTATTCTAATAATTAGGTACTAGCCCTACTGTCCTACGATGCTACGCCCTTGCAGGGTGTCATATGTATACCTCCCATGTAATTCCATCTATATCACCTGTAATATGACATTCAATAAACGAATTTGAATTTGAATTTGAATTTGAATTTATAATCTTAAAATTATGAATTCGCAATGAACTACTTATCGGTCATACTGATATAAATGGCAATATAAATTGTATATTTTCACTGTTGAAAGAACCGCTACACGAAAATTATTTACGAAATTTTATGATTCTCAACTATAAAGTCACGATATTTCAAATAGTTACTAGGGTAGGTATATGGGTTTCAAATTGGATATTTTTAATTTAATTTAATTATTTAAAAAAAAAGTTTTGTAAGTAGGCCTTGTAGGCACTTTTACAAGTCTGAGGGCCGTATTAATAAACTCATCTTGACTGTGAGGCCCGTCACAAGATACGTCAAACCATAGAACACTGTCATTTTTGACGGATCTCGAGACGAACATTTGAGTTGAGATCAGTTTATTAATACGGACATGAGTCTACCAGCGCTTCCAAAGAGACCACTGTTGAGAAGAAGCGCCGCAAGAAACTCAACAGTAAGCCGCTTTTTCCAAATAAATCACTTATTACAATACTAAACTTAAGCTATACATCTCTTTGTAGGCTGTACCCTTCATCGTAAGGTACCGAGTTCGAACCCCCGCGGTTACCATGTACCAATGATTTTTTTTAACTTAAGTACATTACCCCGATGCAGTAACTAACGGTGAAGGAAAAACATCGTGCGGAAACCTGCACATTCGAACAGCAGAGTGTGTGTAAGAGGGTAATTGCACAAAAGATCCTAAAGGGTCGAAGGGTATCCGAAACGGTCCATCTTTAAGATAAGATAAAATAATCTATTGATCAAGTAAAAAATTACTAGACCAAAAAATATATTTAAAAATTAATGTTTAGTATGCATATTTTATTTGCTATTGTTGTAATAAATACATGTAGGTATTCTAATATAATGTGTGCAGACGAAAATCATGTCAAATGTCCATGTCGTACCCACTCCTGTCAAAGTTGGTGACTCTACTCTCGAAGTTGTTGACGACTATGTATACCTAGGACAAAAAATCCAGTTAGGTAAGTCCAACTTCGAAAAATAGGTCAATCGTCGAATCCAACTCGGATGGGCAGCGTTCGGTAAGCTACGCACTATCTTCTCGTCCCAAATACCACAGTGCCTCAAGACAAAAGTCTTTGATCAGTGTGTGTTGCCAGTGATGTCGTATGGATCCGAGACATGGTCGCTTACAATGGGCCTGATAAGAAGGCTCAAGGTCACTCAAAGGGCGATAGAAAGAGCTATGCTGGGTGTCTCCTTGCGAGATCGAATCAGGAATGAGGAGATTCGCAGGAGAACTAAAGTAACCGATATAGCTCACCGGATTGCAAACCTTAAGTGGCAATGGGCGGGGCACATTGCTCGTAGAACTGATGGCCGTTGGAGCGGAAAGGTTCTAGAGTGGCGACCGCGAACCGGGAGACGAAGTGTTGGCAGACCTTCCACAAGGTGGACTGACGATCTGATAAAGGTCGCGGGAAACCGCTGGATGACAGCAGCAGAGGACCGATCGTTGTGGAAAACCCTGGGGAAGGCCTTTGTCCAGCAGTGGACGTCTTGCGGCTGATAATGATGATGATGATGATGTTTTACTTTCCGAACCTGTCGACCTTTGTTGTTTAATTGCCGTGTTTTTTTTTCTATAAGTACGTATGTAATAAAGATGTAATTTAAAGCTTAGCGTTTTATAAAAATACTAGAGAACGCCCGCGACTTCGTACGCGTAGGATTCGTTTCCCGCTATTCCCCCTACTTCTTCCAGTTGGGGGCGATTTTAGAAAAATCATTTGTTATTGCACCCCTAGATCTCATAAGGAATGTTTGTACCAAATTTGGAATCTCTGCGCTCAGCGGTATGGGTATTTGCGTTGCGCAAAGATTTTATGTGAGTTCAACCTTTTTTTAATCAAATCCGATTGAGTTTTCAAACAGGTGTCAAAATAAATGTAATTTAAACCAAATGCACTGAGGATTATTGATATCTTTCAAATAATAAAACAACGTTCTACCCCTTTTTCACTCCTTTAGGGGATGAATTGCAATAAAATACGAAACACGTCTTCTCAGCAGTAGGCTCCTCTTGGGAAGCGCTGATATATTTTTGATGTGTAAAAGTGCCCGTGTTTTACTGAATAAACATCTTTACGAAATGTCTTCAATCATCTGCGATTGGAGCTCAAAAATTACTTAGTGGCAATGTAAGTAAATTTAATTTAAGTTTTGATTTTAGCCATGTAGATTCATTTTCAGTCGTAAAGGTATTTAAATCAGTTTTAAAAAAAACCGAGGACTTATGGGGAACTTCAGTTAAAGTCATCCATCATATCATAGATGTAATTGCACCTCACTTAGCTTTAATCTACAATAATTGCATTTCAGAGGGGGTCTTTCCAAATCTTATGAAATATAGTAAAGTCATACCACTTTTTAAATCGGGCGAGATGAGTGATTTAACGAATTTCCGACCCATTTCTATTCTACCTGTTTTACTTAAGTAAAGCTTATGAAAAGTTAATGTTAAAAGAAAAGTTAGGTCACTTCAATAGAAATAAACTGCTTAACAGTAATCAGTTCGGCTTCACCAGAGGACGATCCACAACTGACGCAGCATCTGTACTCATTAATAGTACATTACTGCACAGACCAGGAAGTAGGCCGTTGCGGGACGAGTAGAGTTAGCGTGGCCGAGACGCAGTCGAGGCCACGCTATATACGAGTCCAGCAACCGCCCTTCCTGGTCGAGGCTTGTATAGTGCTTTTCTCTAACAATGCGAGGAAATTAAACAAAATTTGCGATTGTTCAGGGAGTATTGACACCAACATTGATGTATGGTAGTGAATCCTGGGTATGGCAGAAGAAGAATGAAAGCAAGATTAATGCAGTTGAAATGAGAGCTCTAAGAAGTATGTGTGGGGTTAGGATAATAGATAGAGTAAGAAATAGCGAGGTCCGAGAACGATGTGGTTTGAAAGAAGATGTAGTGACTAAGATCGAAAAGGGTATGCTAATGGGTATGTATGTTAATTTTACTGGATCTCTGTAATGTTTTGTATGGTGTTCAATAAAGTGTTTTGTATTGTATTGTATTGTATTGTATGCTAAGATGGTTTGGTCATTTAGAAAGGATGGATGACAGAAGAGTTACGAAAGAGATATGGCGGGCGAGAGTGAGCGGAGATGTCGGTAGGGGACGTCCTAGACGGACGTACGGTGATCAGATTCGCGATGTCCTGATTAAGGGCCGAATCAAAAGCACCCGAAACCGACGCACGTGCATGAAAAGATTGATGAATGTAGAGGAAGCGAAGTGTATATGTTTGGACCGATGCACCTGGCGTTCCATAATCTCTGCCTACCCCATTGGGAGACAGGCGTGAAGATATGTATGTATGTATGTATGTATTCAAATGTAAAATAATACGTACTGTACTTAAACTTCCCTAAGAAAAAGTATTCCCGATTCCCACCTTAATTTTTTTAATTCTAAACGCAGAATGTTTTAAAAAAAGTAAAACTATTTGACACTTTGGTAAATACGCTGTAAACGCGATAAACGGCGTTTACCTTTTTAGTCTATGATGATGATACATCATTAATTTTCAAGGTAGAACGAAAATCCGTCGATTACAGTAGGATAAATGCCACGCTAGGTAAAGTACTTAATTGGTTTACTAGTAACAATTTGCTACTCAATGCTAAAAAACCAAATGTGTTAGGTTCGCTTTGCCTAATGTTAGACCAGTAGAATCTAGTTTATTTCTAAATGATGAGTGTTTGGAAATGGTAGATAAGGCGCCTTCTTAGGGATAACTATAGATAAAAACTTGCAATGGAGTCCCCATATAGCAGTACTAGCAGGTAAATTAAGTTCGGCAGCTTATGCTGTTAGAAAAATCAGGCAACTTACCAATATTGAGACAGCTCGCTTAGTTTATTATAGTTATTTTCATAGTGTTATGTCGTACGGTATTCTGGTTTGGGGAAAAGCTGCTGACATACAGACTATATTCGTATTACAAAAAATGACCAATCGTTCTATATATAACCTTGACTCCCGTGATTCCTTAAGATTAGTATTTAAAGAAATTAGTATCTTGACAGTAGCGTCACAATTTATTTATGAGAATATTATTTATGTCATTAAAAATCAAGACTCTTTTGTTAAGAATTGTGATATACATAATTTGAATACAAGAAATAAAAATAAAATTGCTAATAAAAAATTTCGTGTCCGTAAGGTTTATAAATCATTTGTAGGTCAATGCATTCTTTTCTATAATAAATTACCTGACTCAGTTTTAAAGTTACCATTTCCAGTACTTAAAAGTTACTTGAAAAAGTCGTTGATGTCTAAGGCTTACTATAGGGTCGAGGACTATCTAACAGATAAAAATGCTTGGCCTAAACTTAACTAAACACCTAAATAACTGACTAATAAAATAGGCATAACAAATGTGCAAATATTGTATATTGTCTAGGGGACACGGTTTCTGTAGGAGAATGTATCGAAACTTTGTATGTGGTGGTTGTCTTGCACTGTCATTGTAAGTAGTATTTAAAAAAAACGACTGGCTGTTGAGTTTCTTGCGGCGTTTCTTCTCAGCAGTGGTCTCTTGCGAAGCGCTGGTAGATTTTGACGTGTAAATGTGCCCGTGCGGCCTACTTACTGAATAAACATCTTTTATCTTTTATATTTTTTTAATCTAGCGGTCTTGGGTTCAAAGCCCAGTAATGGTAGTTATTTGTGTGATGAGCGCGAGTATTTGTCGGTTTTTAATAGTTTTTTTGTACATGACCTGATTATTACATATAAAAGTGAAACAACAAAAAATATTGTTTTAATTACAAACAGGAAACTGCTCTGAAAACCTCAACAAAAATGAAATATTTTGTTTATCTAAAACATTCCATTGTTGTAGAGTTCCTCTCTAACAACAGATGGGCTTTAGCTAAGATACATAACAATATTGAAAGGCCCATATTAATAAAGTATTTATGATAATCAAGTGAGATGCCCTCAAGACGCGTCAAATATGTATTTTTACTATGAATTGACGTTTACTTTATTTCGTTAACGTAACAAAGAACCATTCATATTATACACCCACTTGTACATACCTACAAAGGTTCTATTTTACTGGGTAAATCCTTATTGCTTTTGACATTTGTTGTTAACGTAAATATAGATATTATTTACTCGACAGTAATAGCGGCCGAGTTAATAGTGGATTGTGCAAATAAAACAAGCCTTAATGACACGAGATGTTTAGCCACGCGAACTGAGCGAGGGTGGCTATAGTTCGAGTGTCATTATTGTATTTTAGCCACGCGTTAAATACTCTACTTTTCAATTTAAATGCGAAAAAAAGAGAAGTTAATTAAGTTATTGTTACAAAGTTTCTCACAACTTTGTTCCGCGGTTGTATTTTTTTTTAAATGAAGCTTTATTTAATTGCTTGCATATTTATGCAACAGATTCAAACTTGAAAAGATTTCAAAACTAATAAAAAAATTAAATAAATAAAACTAAATTGTACTTTGCTGAAAAATAATAATTCATCCTTAATATAATTAAATAGATATAAAGGTATTCGTAATCTTAATCGTGTTTCACGTAATTAAATAGTTTTTTTGGTATTTTTACACAGTTCTCATATTTTGGTTATTTCCACGCCCTAAAAATTGTCTAATCACTTAAAATGGCGATAATTCTCCATTTACAAACACCGTATTTAGTTCTATAGGGAATCACAAACTAAATTAAAAAAATATACTTATACTTCTAGAGATAAATAAGGAGCTTTAGTTGCGATGTGCAGAGACTCTTAGATAACATTATAAGAGCATGAGAAGTGAAAGAACCATAACACAAAGGTTTTACCGAGTAAAATAGGTTAAAACCATTACCCACCTTTATCGGCCGTCGGCTGTAAAGTGATTACTGTCAGATAAAGGTTGTTCTGGTCGTTGGAGCGTTTCCACGACACAATTCGTAGCAAATCCTAACTTGTTTTTCCTAACACGCCTGCAATAACAGTTGCCCGACTCCCACTTGACTGGTTCATGTTACTTTTAGTGGTTTTGGGGGGGGGCGGCGGTATTTTCCTCCAATATATTATATAAAAGTAAAGAATTCAGTGACATACTTGTCGATTACCTGTCTAAGGGTAACGTACATTTTGGAATTTGGATTTTATATTTAATTAAATATTTTCGTGAACGATTTGAATCACTTTGTCACCATGGCCGACGGCTTCTTTGTGAACATCATTATTTCTGTGGAAAATGGTTTACTTTGGGTAAGTTTATTTCCTACCCACTATCGCCACAACAGGCACCCGCAATTTATTCTAACATTTTCATTTAACACCTTGCACTGTATGTATGTCTAGTTCTGGGGACGCTCTGCATCCTAAACGGCTTGACGGATTTGAACTCATGAGGTGTCATTCGATTCGTCATAATCTCATAATTATTGAAGTGACATAGGATATAAGTATACAATTTGAAGTGGAGGCCCTGTGTTCTGCGTTACGTCGTCAGAGTGAGCGGTATGCCTAAAAGTGCTACTCCACTGAGGCGGAGATTGGTTAATATTGGCACAGCTCCGCTCTGCTCAGCTCGTCTCCGCCTCAGTGGAGCCGCACCCTTAATGCAAATGGTGAACTTAACCTCACGGAATCCTTTACCAGTCGACCACAAGTATTCCTGCGTGTTCCCGCAAAGGCGCGCGAGTTTGATCGTCTCTAACTAATTAAACTTGACCCGAGGTGGGGACACTACGATTCTGCAGCAATCCGTATATCTACGATCCCTGTAATAAGCTAAATTTCATACTCAGATACGAATAGAGAATTATTTTTACCATTCTGTGCAGCAATTCGTAGCCAGTTCTGAAAGGGGTAACAATTATGTCCATTTTGTACTGTCGGTGATTCAAAATAGTTTCACACTATAAAAGATTTTTTACCTGTATTCAGATCAAGAAGAGTCAAATAATAATTTTACTACCAAATTCTAGAAATAACTAAGTTTTCTCTATTTCCAGTTTTTCCAGTTGATCATTGGGCCTTTTCTCCCGGCCGTGCGCTGGGTCTGGAATATCATCTGCTGGTGTTTCGCGGAGGTGAAGAGCGTCGTCTGCCATTACTGCTCCTTCTTATTTAGCATATTGATGTTTTTCATTGTTCGCCCAACGTATCAAACCATCAAATGGTTCATAGGTGGCTGCCTTTATTGGGGATATATGGCAGTGAAAAACTGCTTTGTTTATGTATTTACCCTACTCTTCTCTGATCTTTACAAGTTAGCAACCTCTATTATAGCGAAATATAAAGAAATGGACATGACGAAAAAGATACATGATTGGGTTGTTGGAGTGGCAACCAATATATTTAATTATATTTCTGGAAATCAGAGTTTAAAAAAAATCTTGGGTCAAGTTATAACTGGTGCAAGAGATTTTATATTAGAAGGTATAACTGGAACTGTAAGTGGTGTAACAGGTTCCTTTTTTAGTAAGGTAAGAGATAGCCTATTTTTCTGGAAAAAAGAAAGCAATGCTGACCACGACGATGAAGAAGTGGTTGAGAATGTTGCCGAAGTCAGTGCCGATAGGACACTATTGAATGCATTACCCGAAAATAACCAGGAATCTACTATTAAAGAGGCGGTCGAAGAGCCCGACAGTGTGCAGGCCAAGTTAAAATCGTTCCTTAAACAAAGGTCACCCCGAAATAGTTCCACTAAGAAAACACACTAAATTGATATACCTACATCTCTTTGTGGGCTGTACCCTTCAAAATGTTGGCTATGACCATCTATTGAAATTTTCTTACTCAACTAAAAGCGTCGGTGGCCTAGTGGCTTATGGGGTCGACTCGTGATCGTAAAGTACCGAGTTCGAACCCCCGCGGTCACCATGGACCAATGTTTTTTTTTAACTTAAGTGCATTACCCCGATGCAGTAACGGTGAAGGAAAAACATCGTGCGGAAACCTGCACATTCGAACAGCAGAGTGTGTGTAAGAGGGTACTTGCACAAAAGATCCTAAAGAGTCCATCTTTAAGATAAGATAAAATAATCTATATATCAAGTAAAAAATTACTAGCCCAAAAAATATATTTAAAAATTAATGTTTAGTACTTATGCATATTTGATTTGCTATTGTTGTAATAAATACATGTATTCTAATATAATGTGTGCAGAATTACAATTCATTTGAAATATTTTATTTCGTGTTTTGTATGTTTTACTTTCCGAACCTGTCGTCTTTGTTGTTTAATTGATGTATTTTTTTTTTCTGTAAATATGTAATAAAGATGTAATTTAAAGCTTAGCGTTTTATAAAAATACTAGAGAACGCCCGCGACTTCGTACGCGTAGGATTCGTTTCCCGCTACTCCCCCTACTTCTTCCAGTTGGGGGCCATTTTAGAAAAATCATTTGTTATTCCACCCCTAGATCTCATAAGGAATGTATGTACCAAATTTGGAATCTCTGCGCTCAGCGGTATGGGTATTTGCGTTGCGCAAAGATTTTATGTGAGTTCAACCTTTTTTTTAATCAAATCCGATTGAGTTTTCAAACAGGTGTCAAAATAAAACGTAATTTAAACCAAATGCACTAAGGAGTATTAATATCTTTCAAATAATAAAATAACGTTCTTTGTTCACCCCTTAGGGGATGAATTGCAATAAAATACGAAACACGTCTTCTCAGCAGTGGGCTCCTCTTGGGAAGCGCTGATATATTTTTGATGTGTAAAAGTGCCCGTGCGGCCTAATTACTGAATAAACATCTTTAATCTAGCGGTGTTGGGTTCAAAGCCCAGTAATGGTAGTTATTTGTGTGATGAGCGCAAGTATTTGTGGGTTAGTATCAAGTGGTCAAAAACGCAAGTGGTCAACAGTCAACAGCATCAACACACCTAAAAATCATTTGGGTAAATTTGCAGATAGTCGAATACGTAATCGGTCTATATTATCTGGATTATTCTGGAAACACGGGTGTTAACGCCTAGCGTGTGTGTGTGCTCCGTCACGCATACGACTCACACACACATGCTCACGTCGAGATCTCCACTGCGCGGCGACCCCCGCCGCTCACTCGCCTTCGGAACGGTCTAACGCAACGACGCACTTATATTACTTTTTTTTATATCGTTTGTGCTCGAATAAATGCACTTAAAGTTACACCGTTTCATTAATTTCCTCCACCTGCTACACTACGTCCAGCCTGCAGTCCCGGAGTCTCCATTTTGGGCCTATACGAACCGGATTACCAGAGAACAGAACAAAGGTCAAGCAAGACAAAGGAAATACTGCGCTGACGTGTCAAGCGGTCGTTACTTGGAGGGAAAGATTAACGAGTCACAATCAGCAAGTAAATAGCTGGATGCATCAACGGTGTCCGAAGCTATGAGAGTGTTTCAATAACACAATAAAATCAAGAAGATACCTAGCAAGAACAAGCGTTAACGGGAGGAGCCGCGCCTACGGGAAACAGGTCGCAGTGAGTCCTGAGAGTAGCGGTACTGTGAGTTCGTTCCGATTTCGCCTTCTTCTACTTTAATCATTATTTTATTAAATTTCGCAGATCCCTTATTTTGTGAGAAATTAATTAGTGTTCACAAATCCTTTATTTTGTGACGCGTTATTCATGTGCATATTTGCATACTTAGGATTACACTCTTAAAGTTTGTAGTTCTAAGAATTTAAATTTCCATGGGCCCTAGATCCCGCTTAGGCACCTACTATTAGGTACTACTTAGGTACCTACTACTATATTACATTATTACATTTTTTCATTTTTTGCGTGTGGTAGGACCTTGTGCAGGGTCCGTCCGGATCGCTACCACCATCTTATCCATTAACCTACCGCCAAATAGCAGTGTTCGCATTGTTGTGTTCCGGTTTGGGGATAAGACAGCCGGTGTAATGACTAGCATAGAGGCATTCCATCTTAGTCCTCAGGGTTGAAAACGCATTTGCAGTCCTAGGTTTGCAGTCTTGTGAATGCGAATGTCTATGGGTCACAGTTTCCACTTACCATCAGGTGGTAATTAAGATAATAATATTTCATTTCAGAGTGTCTAGTTGTAGCGGACGTCAATGTTGTGTGTGCGGGCTGTTGTTGCGTTTGATAACCGTTATTATTCTCGAATGTTCTAGAACCTTCCGCCGCCGCTGCTGTTACTACGCGCCGCGCGGACCGGTTTCGTGCAACGTCACGCCTTGCTTATCTCGCACGTACTTTACGCACACCCTCACTTCGCTTCATTTATGCTCATTTAAGTATTGCAATTCATTCTTTTATTTTCTTCAACTTTTGCATAAATATTATAATCTTTTTTATTTTTCCTAGCAACTCATTACATCGTGCTTGTGCTTCTATTCATTCTATTTAGGTCCATCTTAAACCTAGATTAGTCTAAACTAGGTACAAGGTTTTGCCTTAATTAGTTGGTTGCTAATTTCATTATAGCCATGGACATAAAGAACTTAATTAAGAAGCGTGGCACATACAAAACTAAGCTTACGCATTTTAAAAGCTATTTAGAAGTTATAGATAGTTGTAAAACATTAAGTGCGCTTCAAATAACTGAACTAAATATCCGCTTATCCAAATTAGAGGAACTTTACGGTAATTTTGATGACATACAAAGTGATATCGAATCCATATGTGATATTCCAGCCGAGCAGTTCGCGGAGCGCGAGGCGTTCGAGACGCAGTATTTCGGCGCGGTGGCGCGCGCACGGGTGCTGCTGGCGCCGGCGGGCGCGGGCGGCGCCGGCGCCGGCCTCTCGTCGGACACAGGTTCTGGTTGTACTGTGCGTGAAGGTGGGCCAAACCTTAAATTACCTACTATCCACTTGCCTACTTTCTCGGGGCATTATCATGACTGGTTGGAATTCCACGATACCTTTAGTAGTCTTATCCATTCAGACCGTTCAATACCCAATATTAATAAATTTCATTATTTACGTGCAGCTTTAAAGGACAGTGCCGCATTAATTATCCGATCCCTTGACTTTTCGAGTGACAACTATGACGTAGCTTGGGATCTTCTTTGTGAGCGCTACAATAACAAGCGGCTCCTTGTTAACAACCACATCCAAGCATTCTTTAGCTTGGACCCCATGACCAAAGAATCATCTAGATTGTTGCGTGGTGTTGTAGACACAATAAATAGGAATTTAAGAGCATTAAAAACCCTAAAACTTCCTGTTGAACACTGGGATGTTATAATTATCCACATTGTTTCCAATAAACTTGACTCGGTAACGAATCGTGAATGGGAAACTCATCGCAATACTTTAAAAGAGTTACCTACAATCATCGACTTTACTAGCTTCCTTAAAAATCGGGCTGATTTATTGGAAACAATCGACGAAGCTCACAAGAAACGTAGGTTCAGTGATACCACCCACGTTCGTCAAAGGTCTTTTGTTGCGAATTCGCCGCCGCCTAAGGCTCGAACATTCGTTTGTCCACTGTGCAAGAGTAGTCACGCAATTTATCTTTGCCAAAGATTTAAATCGCTTCCTTTAGAAGCTAGGGTTGAAAAGGCCAAGGCGCTTAAATTATGTTTGAATTGTTTGCGTCAAGGTCATGCACTAAATGTATGTAAGCTAGGTCCGTGTCGCGTTTGCAATAAGCATCGCAATAGCCTCTTGCATGAACACAACTCGTCACCAATTCAACATGCAGCTTTAGATAGTGATGTTGTTTTACATTCTGCGTCACAGCCTGAACCTCAAGGTCAAATCTCTCAGAACATTACTTTATCCGCCATCCATGACAGCTGTGTTCTATTGTCTACTGTATTGCTGCAGGTTGCTGATCAAAATGGCAAAAATCATACAGTGCGAGCCTTGTTAGATAATGGCAGCACATCCAGTTTTATAACAGAAGATCTGTGCACTAAACTAAACTTAACTACGCGTTCAACCTCAACGGTAGTGCAAGGGTTGAATTTTCAATCTTCACGCTTGTCAAAGCGCTGTGACGTCCTTATATCGTCCTTAATAAACAATTATAGTGAGAACGTAAACTGTTATGTCGTTCCCCACATCACACAGCTGTTGCCAACTGCACAAATTGACTACAAAAACTTAAAATTACCGTCAAACATTACGTTGGCGGACCCCACATTTCATATGCCGTCCGAAATAGATATGCTTCTCGGCGCTGACATGTTTTGGTCAGTACTTTGTCCCCAAAACATATCACTCGGTAAAAATAAACCGACATTATCTAAAACCAAATTCGGTTGGTTGATTTCCGGCCCAATTAAACTTCTTAATAACCATAAAATTAATACAGTCCATTGCAATCACATGATTACTAACGATAATGACGAGTACTTACAAAATAAATTAACCCAGTTCTTTGAGTTAGAAACTGTCATTAATCGTAGACAAATATCTAAAGAAGAGCAAGAATGTGAACAAAGCTTTGCCGCCGATACTATCCGTCTACCTGATGGACGTTTCGAAGTTACAATTCCTCTAAAGGAATCCCCCAATAAATTAGGGGACTCATATGAGCAGGCGTTGTCCAGGTTCTTGTCGTTGGAACGTCGATTTAAACGTGAACCACTATTTAAAGAACAATACTGTAACTTCATTAAAGATTACTTAGCATTAAATCACATGTCATTGAATGAGAACCCAGAAAATGATACTTACACTTACATAATGCCGCATCACGGTGTCCTACGGGAATCCAGTTTATCTACTAAATTACGTGTGGTCTATGATGCTTCTGCAGCGACAAAATCTGGCGTGTCTTTTAATCAAATACAAAAGATAGGTCCGACTGTGCAGGATGACCTTGTCAGCATCCTAATACGCTTTCGCCAACATAAGTTTGTCGTCACTGCGGATGTTGAGAAAATGTATCGTATGGTAAACGTTACCCAGTCGCAACAACCGTTGCAACAAATACTGTGGCGGTTTCAACCCCACGAAGAATTAAAACAGTACAAACTGAACACTGTTACTTACGGTACAGCATCCGCGCCTTATCTCGCGACCCGGTGTCTCGTGCAGCTGGGTAACGAATGTACCAATAAAACGGCTGCTGAAGTTATTATTCGTGATTTTTACGTAGACGATTTAATTACAGGGGCAGCCACTGAAAATCAACTAATAGACATTTGCGAGGGTGTAATTAATCAATTAGAAAGTGGTCAGTTTCATCTCCGCAAATGGTGCTCCAACAGCACACAGATCATATCAAAATTAATTGGCGAAAATAGCAGTGACGAATTACTTAATTTATGCCATAATGAATATAATAAAACACTAGGATTACTGTGGGCTTGTAGAGAAGACTCACTCCTGTTTTCAGTCAATATTGATGAAACCAACCACATAAGTAAACGTTCCATCTTATCATCAATGTCACAAATATTTGACCCATTAGGGTTAATTAACCCCTGTATACTCATCGCGAAAGTAATTTTACAAAAATTATGGTCATCAAAAATAACGTGGGATGAGACTATTCCCTCTGAAATTGAACATTTGTGGCACAAATTTAAAAATTCGTTGCGTGACTTAAATAACATAAAAATACCTAGATATGTTCTTTGCGATGACGTCTTATCAACTGAAATTCATACATTCAGTGATGCATCGACACAAGCTTATTCCACGTGTGTTTACTTAAGATGCATCTCTGGTCGTGGTGATGTATCTGTACATTTACTGACAGCCAAGAGCAGAGTGGCTCCATTGAAAGCAATGACAGTTCCGCGGTTGGAACTCTCCGGTGCACTCCTTGCTGTGCGGCTAGCCGACAAAGTTAAATCCTCACTTAGATTACCTATAAGTAGAAGTACCTACTGGTGCGATTCTACAATTGTCCTAGGTTGGATACGATCACAAAAGGCACACTTACTTAAACCCTTTGTTTTTAACAGAGTCAGTGAAATAGTAGAAAAATCGGAATTTAGTACATGGCGTTACGTACCTACTAAACTGAACCCAGCTGACATAGGGTCACGTGGTGCAGACGCCACCCAGTTAGAATCCTCCAAGTTATGGTGGTCAGGACCGCCCTTTCTTTTACAAAACGAATCAGACTGGCCTAAACAGCCATCCCACATTAAGGACACAGAACTACCAGAGTTCAAAGTCCAATGTCATTTAAATATGAACAAAAATAATTACGAATATTTTACCTATTACTCTGAGTTCATTAACCGATTCTCTGAATTTAGCAAGCTACAACGCGTGATAGCCTATGTACAACGATTTATCTTCAATTATTTTAATCGCCAAAACAAACGTAAAGGCTACCTAAAAATTCACGAATTGACTTCATCTTTAACTTCTTTAATTAGATTTGCTCAGCATGAATACTTTACACAAGAATATGACTTATTAAAAAACCAAAAATCTTTACCTCCTAAAAGTAAATTAAATAACCTAAATCCATTTTATAACGAACATGACGCGCTAATTCGAGTGGGAGGTAGACTTAGCAATTCATTTTATGACTATGACACTAAGCACCCAATACTTCTTGACGCAAGACATCATATTGCTACACTTATATTTAGGCACTATCATGTAATATTAATGCATATAGGGCCCCAAACATTATTAGCTACGTTACGTCATAAATTTTGGGTACTGAATGGAAGAAACTTAGCTAGGAAGATTGTCCATGCGTGTGTAAAATGTTGCAGGTTTTCAGGAAAAACACATCAACCTATCATGGGTAATCTTCCCGCGCATCGCCTTCACGCTGAGTTCCCTTTCAGTAACACTGCCGTCGACTATGCGGGACCGGTCATGATACTGAATCGAAAAGGCCGTGGTGGCACATTAATAAAATCTTACTTATGTATATTTGTTTGTTTGGCTACCCGGGCAGTACATATAGAACTTGTCACCGACTTAAGTGGTACAACCTTCCTAGCAGCACTAAACAGGTTTATTGCTCGCAGAGGAAAACCTATCAATATATATTCAGATAACGGTACTTGTTTTGTCGGTGCGTGTAATGAGTTGTCAAGGTTTCTTAAATCTAACTCCGACTACTTGAGCTCTGAAGCGTCAAATCTCTCGATCAACTTTAAATTTTCACCAGCATATAGCCCCCACTTTAATGGGCTAGCTGAAGCTTGCGTAAAGTCTGTGAAACATCATCTAAAAAGAGTTCTTTCTTTAACCAACTTAACATACGAAGAGATGACAACAGTTCTCACACAGATTGAGGCGATCCTAAACTCTAGGCCTCTCACTCCCTTGTCATCAAACCCCTCGGATTTGTCAGCACTTACCCCGTCTCACTTTCTTATCGGACGAACGCTAACAGTACTGCCATCTCCTCAGGACGCAGACCCTGCGTCGATACCTACTCTCTCACGTTATATGAGAGCTCAACAATTAAAGGCCCACTTTTGGGCAAGATATTATAAAGAATATATTTCAGAGCTTCAAAAACGCAATAAATGGAAGTCTCACAGAGGGCAACTTCAACTCGGAGAGATGGTGCTGGTCAAAGATGACCGGCTGCCTCCCAACCGCTGGCTGCTGGGTCGCGTGACGCACCTGCACCCCGGCGCCGACCAGGTGGCGCGTGTCGCCGACGTACTCACCACATCGGGTACACTGCGACGAGCGTTCAACCGACTGTGCCCACTGCCGCTCATGGACCATGCTGCCGTTCCTGGGGCGGCAACATGTTAACGCCTAGCGTGTGTGTGTGCTCCGTCACGCATACGACTCACACACACATGCTCACGTCGAGATCTCCACTGCGCGGCGACCCCCGCCGCTCACTCGCCTTCGGAACGGTCTAACGCAACGACGCACTTATATTACTTTTTTTTATATCGTTTGTGCTCGAATAAATGCACTTAAAGTTACACCGTTTCATTAATTTCCTCCACCTGCTACACTACGTCCAGCCTGCAGTCCCGGAGTCTCCAACGGGTGTTACAGATAAGCCATTATATGTAACACGTATCTCTCTCTCTCGTATCACTGTATATATTGATGACTGGATTAAAATCCGTTGCGTAGTTTGAAAGATCTAAGCGTAGGTACATACAAACAGACGGCGGGAAGCGATTTTGTTTGTACTATGGAAATATTATTTGAACCCTTCATAAAATATGTACTCTATGCTTATACAAAGCGAGAACATAATGCTTAGTGGCATTCTCTACCAGTAAACCCTAGAATAATATTACGGTCGAAGAAAAAAATTAACCTTATTCCATTGGAGTTAGGATATGTTTGTCCTCGACTATACAAATGCTATTGCCTCCCGGCATTTTCTGCCAGCCAGAACTTAACTAAATAAGGACAGACAGACTTCCCAGCAGTCTTGGTGCGAATTTCGGCCCTCTATATTTCATCGCCAGCTTCGAAACGACAATCAATGTAGCCGAAAGACGTCCACTGCTGGACATAGGCCTCCCCCAAGCCGGATACGAAAAGATAATTAATACACACCGTTTATTATTACACTTTATTGTACAATAAACAAAAACATTACAGAGAAACAGTACCTACAATTGAAAATAATACTCGTGAACAACAGGCGGTCTCATCGTTGATTAATTTTGAATGTTACCTTTGCGCAGCTGCTATTTATAACCAGTACTGAAACGGGTAATACTCGTAACTATTCTCATTTTGTATTTCCTGTGATTCCCAATTAATTCACACTCAAAAGGGAGTTTCGAAGCTATCTATAAAATGCCGCTCGGTTTAAAAAAAAAGATGTAATAATGGATCGAACTCGCTTGACTTTCCTGCATTTGAAAATAAAACCTCAGCCCCTCTGAATGTCTTTAGATCACGAAGAGACAAATAAGTTTCAGTAATCTAAATTCTTGAAATAACGACGCTTTGTCTATTTTCAGTTTTACCGGTTGGTGATTCTGCCTTTTCTTCCGAGCCAACTCCTGCGCAAGGGCTGGAGCATCATCTCCTGCGCCGCCATCTCCTGTTTCGCGGAGGCAAAGAGCGTCGTCAACCATATTTGCTCCTTCTTATTTTGCATATGGATGCAATACATTGCTGGTCCAACGATACAAGCCATGAGATGTGTCATAACTGCCTTCCTTTATTGGGGATATCACGCCGTAAAGCACTGCGTTGTTTATTTAGTGACGCTAATTTTCTCTGGCCTATATAAGCTAGCACTCATACTTATTGAAAAATTCAAGGAAATGGGTATTTCGAAAAAGGTGTATGAGTATATTATTGGGATGGTAAAAAATATAATAAAGAAGACATTTCAGTATTTATCTGGAAATCAGGGTGTAAAAAAGTTCGTGTTGGAAATTCTTTCTGGGAGTGTAACTGATGCAAAAGGTTTGGTATTACAGAGTGTAACTGAAAGTGTAACAAGTAATGCTACAGGTTACGTGTCTGATACGATCAGTAGTATGAGAGATTACATACCTTTCCTGAAACATAAAGGCATTGCTGACAAAAAGGCGAGAGACGAAGAAAATAAAGATAAAAAAGTGGTTGAAAAAGTCGCTGAAGTTAGTGCAGATAGGAAAATATTGAATGCACTACCCGATAATATCCAGAAATCTATACTGAAGTGTAAATCCACTATTAAAGAAGCCTTCGAAGATCCTGACAGTGTACAGGCCAAGTTAAAATCGTCTCTTAAACAAAAGTTATCCCGAAATAGACCCACTAAGAAAACACTCTAATTATATACTGAACGCTTCTAGATATTTTAAATATTGGAACATTGTTTTATTTCTGCCATTAAGTTTAAATAGTTAATTGTTTTACATAAGTTGTGATATTTTATATGGGTATACAGGGTGGAAAAAATCTATGGGCCGTGGAGGGGAACTACCTTAAATCCTTTTTCCGATTTCATAGAGAATACTGCAACGTCACTCTTTTCATCGTTGACACTTCCGAAACAACCGAAATAACCATTTCGATACGCTTGTCCTTGTTTAAGGAGACTCGATCCGATACAAAATTGCCAATCTATGGCGTTTCGGAACGTAGCAGCGTCGCGTCATCTGTCAAAAATCTATTTAAACCTGCTTCCGTATCCAGGGCATAAAAAAAAAAAAAACTACGGTTTGTGATTGGCTAGTTTTTAGCCAACAGAACAGCACAGTACTGCAACAATTACGGACGCCGTGGTTTGATACAAATGTCGATGTGGTGGTGATTGTATTAATGACTTAAATTATTAATTTTAATGAACTCGTACAAAAATTATTGTTCACAATAGTGTCATAATCAAGCTTTTTAATCTCGTACCTTACTTAGGCCACTCAGCAAGACTCGACTAAAAAGCTCTCTATTGTAACACGATTATGAAAATAACTATTATTTTTAATAAGAAACAAACCTGCATTTAACGGTTTTTAAAATTTTGCTTGTCTCACCCGGGAATCGAAGCAACTAAAAATAAAAAAATAAACCCTCGCTATTTTATTATAAAAAAAGGTAGGATTATTGTTCAGGATAAAATGTCTAATAAACATTTGGTCTTACACTCATCTGTTGTACGAGATGCCCATGAATAATATTTATTACAAGTTCTTTATTAACAATACCTAGTACTGTTCACGTGTAACAAGTAAATGACACGTTATAAGTTTCTTATCTCTTCAACATCTAAAGACATCGTGTGAAGTACAAGCTTGCTAATGTTATTTATCTCTAAGTACCGTACCTTGTTGAAGTATTGGATAACTAAATCGGTAAATGGTAATAATAAATCTATGCACAGCACGATTCCTTCTTACACTAGACGTTCGTTCTGACGAAAAGTTTAATAATGGAACGTATTTTTTTTGCAACGCGGGGCAACAAATTTGAAATTCGATCGATAACATTTTTAAAAACTATAAAAAAGAAGTATTCGTTCGAATTTCAAATTTTGTTTTGTTTTGCTTTCATTCCGTAATTCTGTAATAATGGCGTATCAAGAACATTTCGATTTATTAGAAGCTTACTTTTCAAACAACAAGAATTGCAATTTAGCTCTACAGTGGTACAGTGAGAGAGAGGTATCCGGACAGACACACACCATCTAGAAAAGTTTTGTCGCGAATGGTGAAAAATTTAGTGAATATTGGAAGTTTCAAAAAACGTTTAGAACGCCCGCAGCAGTAAAATCTAGACTTTTCCGATTTTGATTTAAGTGTTTTGACATACTTTGAGTGCTACCCGAAAGCTTCTAGTAGGGAAGTTGCTCAAGAGATAGGCACTAGCCATACTCGTGTACTTAGTGTTTTGAAAAAGTACAAATACAAATGTTTTCGTGATGGGCGATTGGTGCAGAAACTACATCCGGGAGATAGTCAAAGGAGATTAGAGTTCTGTCAGAATATTCAAACAGAAATAGCTCGCAACCCAAATTTTTTACACTACATTGTGTGGTCTGATGAAACAAATTTCAGCAATATTGGAATGTATAACAGACATAACAATCATTATTGGTCCCGTCAGAATCCATTCCGTGTTCGCGAAACAAACAATCAGTTCAGATTTTCCTTTAATGTTTGGTGCGGAATTAGAAGCAATATGGTTGTTTTGGTGCACATTTATGAAGGACATCTAAATACGGCAAAATACATTGAAATATTAGACCTTTTACATAGTCAATTAAACCTTATACCGGAGGAGGAACGAAATAATATCATTTTTCAACAATAGCAGAATTTCCAGGGCTTACCTGAATGAAAATTTCAATGTCTGGATAGGTACAAACGGGACGATTAGATGGCCAGCGAGAAGTCCGGACCTGACGGCTCTGGACTACTTTTTATGGGGTCATGTAAAAAATGAAGTTTACAAAACGTGTTATAATACTGTACAAGAATTAAGGGTTGCGGTAGAAAATGTTATTAGGAGCATACACCACAACACTTTCCAGAGGGCTACAAGAAATGAATTTCAACGTAGACTAAATTTGTGTATCCGCCATCCGGAACGAGGGGGGTCATTTCGAGCAACTTATCAGTTAAATTACTAAGATTCTTTTCTCTTCTTAATGTCCGTCTACGTGAAAAAATGTTTCATGTTTATGTTTTTCTTATTGATGACAAAATAAAATAAATTTTAGTTTTCACTTTTTTATTTCAACGACCAAATAAATGTTTAGTTAGTTAAATTTTATGCTGGGTTTTTATTTTTAGTTGGTTTGATTACCGGGTGAGACAAGCAAAATTTTAAAAATCGTTAAATGCAGTTTTGTTTCTTTTTAAAAATAAAGGAATGTTTCCTTTCAGTAAAATGAGCGAACTAAAGGATTTAAGGTAGTTCCCCTCCAGGGCCCATAGATTTTTTCCACCCTTGTATATCCGTTGAGAAAGTGGTCTCTGCCGACCCCTCTGGGAAACAAGCGTGATTAAATGTATTCATATACACGTTGAGATTGAAAACACTTAAAAATATATGTAATGTACGGTTTATAATTGTTTATTATTACTAGGTGTTGTACCTTGATTCGAAAATATCGCTCACCATTTGAAAGGAAAAAAAAAAAAAGAATATTATTCCGGATGAATATAAATGTATGGACATGTTCACTTTATTATTTCAGACTTCAAAAAAGGAGGACGTTATACGTTCCACTCTATTTTTTTTAAATGCGTGTTGACCGATTTTGAAATATATTTTCTATAAAACTAAAATAACGATTTTTATTATTTTTATTTTTATTTTGGAATTCTATGACTTGTAAAGGGCGGCTCATGGATGCAATATGGTGACGAAAGCATAAGCCGTTAGGTTGTTTTATACGAATATATAACAACCTACCGGACAGTAGGTACCAGTACGATAATGCACCTTCTCATAATTTTAAGAAAAGGCTCAAAAAAATGACTCAATCAATTTTATGACTTGAATGAATCCTATTGTCTTAAACATATTTTTTCTTGCCTGTTTTTGTGTCTCACTGCTGGGCAAAAGCCTCCCCTCTTTTTCGCCACTTGTCCCTATCCAGAGCGCACTCCTGCCAATCCTTCGCAAACGATTCTAGGTCGTCTCGCCATCTCCTTCTGGGTCTACCTCTGCTCTGCTACGATGTCCGTCGCGTGGAAGCCAATGAAATAAATAAATAAAATTGTTAATTGACACTCCTTAATGGTGTAATATTATTCACCCTTGTAATGTACCTATTATTGTTACTATCATTTTTTATATAAGAAGTACGTATAATTTCAACTGGTAACAAATGTTATCAATAAAAAAAATATTTTCATTTTAATTTCATTTTCTGTGTTATTAAGTGTTTATATCTATTATGTCTTGGAGTTTTCTGTTACATTGACGTTTTCAATTGTGAATTTACGTGTGTGAAAATACGATGACGTTCTCTTTTTAAAATCACTTGTAGTCATATCCATATTAAGGATATCGTTCGACTTTATTTTGACGTAATTTGCATCTGTCCTCCGCCTATGAATGATTTTCTTACCGAAACTATAGATTATTTAGATTTTTCTAGTATGTATTTCTCTAGTAGTAGATCAAAATACGGTTATTTAGTGTAACTATTAGCTCTATCTACTGCATGTCAACTTGTAGGAGGTGTGCGTGACAAAATTGTGTTTTTTCAAGATACATGAGTTGGGCTCTGTGCTAACTCGGTAAATTACCCTACAAAAAAAAAGTTTTAGTAGGGGTATAGTGCAATGGAAAATAGGCTATTTGAGACTTGTAGAGCGTAAGTCAGTTATCTATAAATAACTTTACTGGCATTCACGTGACACGGCAGCAAAACTACGAAAAATTGCTTTCAAATATACAGGGTGGAAAAAACGAACGCCACATGGCCGGCAACTAAATATTGGATAAAGCAAGTTCGACGCAAAGGAGATTTACTATCATTTGTAAAAACTAAAAATACTGCCCTATTGAAAAAAATCCTCTTCCTTAACCGGGAATCGAACTGATCAAATATGACAAAACAATAGTGTGTTTTATAATACAGATGAAAAGGGTCATTGATAGTGATAATTTATGTCTATAACACATACACCTTTAAATTAAATAAAGACCGTAAAAAAACTCTTTTTAATTATTATTTAAGACACATGAATTTTCTAAAATAAAAGTAAGCCTATTGCTATTTCTAATGTAAAAGGTTGCCATCCATGTGTATATATTTTTCTTAATTGAATGACTTGACTGGAATACTTAAGTTAAATATTGACTATCTATTTATAGTCAATATTTAACTTAAGTACTTATTCCGGTATATAGCTTTACCTAAGCAGGTCTAACCCATGTTCAAAACGAATTAACATTGTTTTTGATATTATTACAAGATTATCTGCCCGAAAGAGTATAAAACAAATAATGTATTATTAACAATCATGACCACGAAAGCAAAATTCAGGTATTTATTAAGGAATTATCCTTAACAGATAAAAATAAAACTCTGCCGCGAATAACATACCCATTATTGACAGATATTTAGCAGTGAACAGTTATTGACCCTTAAAGTTATTACACGACTGTCCAAAAAAGGAGTCTAAAGTTTTCAGGTTTCAGTATGTATGTATGTAAAACTTCTAAACGCCTAACCCGATTTAGATATGTGTGGTATCGTTAGAATCCTTTCACCAACCCGGGTTACATAGGATACACAAACTGTTAAAAATGTAATAACAATAATGGCAAAATGTCAACTGTTAACATAGATCGACAATATTGTTTTTGAAAACCGTACTTAATAAACACAATAATAACCTACGAACAGCTAAATTTATGGATCAAGACTCACCGCTTTAACCGCAATATTTTTTATTTTTAGCGAGATCGGGCCAGAGCCGTATTTTCCTCCAATATAAAAAAAAACCCAAGCAACACACTCTTTGTAATCTGTCGATGGATAACGTGTCCGCAGAAAGGTACACGCATATAATTATTCTGGCTCTCAAATTATTTTAACATGGACCTCAGTAATTTTCGCCGAAGGATCCCCAAAGTCGAGCTCAGGTGGGAGAAATCTACCTGGGAGAAGATCTTACCTAGCAGAAACGTCGTGACAGTGATAGGCATTGTCGCATTACTTATACTGGTGAGTTTTTTTATATGACGACGCTCTAAGCCTTTCGGCTGCCCTACGGAAAAAGAAAGTAACTGACATTTTTTTCAAAATCGATGTTTTTACATTTTTGGCACTTTTAGACAGTAACAGATGTTGCTACATTTTCGGAATCATCAAAAGAGCTTTAGTTTTAGAGATACAGTTTCGCTAAAGACAGTAATTGCAGGCACTGGTACAAAATATCTACCGAAAAACAAAGCAAAACACAATTACAAAGCATAAATACAGTAATTGCATGTCGATTACTTTGTTTTTCTGTTGTAAATTGATTCACTTCGTTTTCTGTTTGGTAAAAATGTTTATATTAGGACTGAAATTTAGCTAAAAAGAAATTAAATAGCATTGCTTGATTTTTGTTTTGTAAAAAAGTATCAAATTTACCGATGTGTCTACGCAAAAACAAAGTAAACAAAATGATAAAGCAAAAACAAAGTAGTTTACTGGCAGTTACTTTATTATTATATTTTTATTTCAATTAAATTGGTTTTTAACCAACATTTACTTTGTTTATAAATTGTTAAACTCCATTTTAATATTTTCAAAATATAATTTAATGGCACTTACTTTTTTTTTTGGCCGAGTAAACTAACAGTTGTTAGTCATACATTTTCATACGTTAATTTTCGTGATGAAAGGATATATTACCGATTCTTAACTTTAGTCCTTTAACTTATGTACCCTTTTTAGGGTTCCGTAGCCAAATGGCAAAAAACGGAACCCTTATAGATTCGTCATGTCTGTCCGTCCGTCTGTCCGTCCGTATGTCACAGCCACTTTATTCCGTAACTATAAGAGCTTTACTATGGAAACTTTGTAAGTAGATGTATTCGGTGAACCGCATTAAGATTTTCATACAAAAATAGAAAAAAAACAATAAATTTTTGGGGTTCCCCATACTTAGAACTGAAACTCAATTATTTTTTTTCATCAAACCCATACGTGTGGGGTATCTATGGATAGGTCTTCAAAAATGATATTGAGGTTTCTAATAAAAAAAAAATCTAAACTGATTAGTTTGCGCGAGAGACCCTTCCAAAGTGGAAAAATGTGTGTCCCCCCCCCGTAGCTTCTAAAACAGGGTGGCACATTTAGATCAGTAAGTATGGGGAAGTCTGTAACTATAAGTGATACAAAGATCTGTTCTTAGGAACCATGTCATCGATTTTAGTGACATAAAAACTGCATACATAGATTAAAAAAAACTTGTAAGTACTTTGTTCGGGAATCGAACCCGGTCGTATTGAAAAAGAAAATGCTATATAAAAAATGGGTGTCATTCGAAGACCCATTTTATTAAACTAAAGGGTATGAAATTTAATTCATTTAATTCTTTTAGATATCATGTTTCGTACTTAGTAACATTTACTGCTTACGACCTACACAATCGATATCCAAAAATATACAAATAATGTAAGTTTCATTTTTCAATATGACCTGGTTCGATTCTCGAACTGAGTACAAGGTTTTTTTTTAAATCCATGTATGCAGTTTTTCTTGTCACTAAAATCTATGACATGGTTCCTAAGAACAGATCTTTGTATCACTTATAGTTACAGACTTCCCCATACTTACTGATCTAAATGTGCCACCCTGTATACATAATTAAAACGAATTAAAGATGGAAACTTTTAAACTTCTTTTATTCAAATCTTCGTTTCAAAGTTGCTACGTTTTGTCATTGAGCTAAACAGGATCATGTGTCATGACATGTATGCCAGAGGTTACGTATAGTATTTGAGGAGTTTCAAAAAAATAGCACACCTTTTACAAATTCTTCAGATTTGTGAAAAAATCTGCACGGGGGTTGGGATCTTGGGATCATCATTCTAAGTAAGAAAAATAGATTGATGATCGTAACTCACGTGCAGATTTGAAAAAAGCGGCCAAGCGCGAGTCGGACTCGCGCACGTAGGGTTCCGTACCACTATACATCTAAATAAATGTTTTTCTTTATTCTTTATTATATTGGAGTTTATTGAATGAAAGGTAAAATGCGGTTTACGATTTATAACGTATTAAAAAAAAACTAATTATTAGATCTCGTTCAAACCAATTTTCGGTCGAAGTTTGCATAGTAATGTACATCATATATTATTTTTACATTTATCATTCCCTTATTTTAGAAGTTACGGGGGGGGGGACACACATTTTTCCACTTTGGAAGCGTCTCTCGCGCAAACTATTCAGTTTAGAAAATATATATATTAGAAACCTCAATATAATTTTTGAAGACCTATCCATAGATACCCCACACGTATGGGTTTGATGAAAAAATAATAATTGAGTTTCAGTTCTAAGTATGGGGAACCCCAAAAATTTATTGTTTTTTTTCTATTTTTGTATGAAAATCTTAATGCGGTTCACCGAATACATCTATTTACAAAGTTTCCATAGTATAACTCTTATAGTTACGGAATAAAGTGGCTGTGACATACGGACGGACAGACGGACGGACAGACATGACGAATCTATAAGGGTTCCGTTTTTTGCCATTTGGCTACGGAACCCTAAAAATTGTAAAAGGTGTGCTATTTTTATGAAACTCCCCATTAAAATTTTATTAAAAATTAAAAGTATGTGATAATTACAAGTAAAAACTGTGCAATATGTAATAAAAAAGTTACAATTTACGCCTATCATTTTTTATTGTAAATTGGTACCTACAGTAACATAATATCCTATTAGTAAGCCACCCGATCCCTCATGATGACAATCTTAAAATTCTATAAAGCAAACGCCAATACTGTGTTTAGTAAAGAATTTTAATCTTGGAATGGCCTCCTAACACTTCTAAAAACAAGGTAAGTACTATTACTTCATTATTTAAATTTCAACTTGTGTAAGGGATATGCTTATACGCAACTTAAAAAGAAAGTAAATGTACTTTACTTTGTTTTTGATATGACACATTTATTTTTAACTAAATAATTTACTACCGAAATACAATTTTTGTTAATTTAAAAGATAATTACAAACAATTTGTCATAAAATTATTACACAGTAGGTAGAGAAAATTATTTTACACATTATTAAATGTTAAAGCTGATGAAACAATGAAAAATACGTTTTAAATAAAGAATGTTTCGTTTTTTCGCTCTCCTGTAAAATTTACTCGACTGTAATTACTTTCTTTTACCGTAGGGCAGCCGCTTTGATAGATTACCTACGAAGCAAGCGATCTATTCTCGGTAAAGCCAATTTAAACATTTGTGTGATAAGCGCGAGTATAACTTCCTGGATCTTGAATAATTCTACTATATCGATAAAGTAATTAGTTTCCTTTCAATAAATAATCCTAGCGCTCAAAGACGCTCATTGACGTCGCGGGAAACCGAAGAGCTGGCAGTTTCCTCGCTCAACGCATAAGTTTAACTGTCCAGCGAGGAAATGCTGCCAGCATCTTCGGGATAATGCCGCAGGGCCCTTTTTTAGATATAGCTTTTTAATTTTAAAATAGGTTAAGATTTAAAAATGTAATTTTAGTTTCCTATTTAATTATGTTCATTGTTGCCTAGTACCCATGTCAATAGTAGAAGCCTAAGGCTTAGTTTGAGACATGATAAAGTGAGATGGACCCTTGATTGTTTTATTTTGTGATTGCCGGGTTAGAAGAGTGCCACTCCATGTCTTCTCGTGGATGTCGTAAGAGGTGACAAAGGGAATAAAGGCTTGTAGTAGAGTTAGGCGATGGGCTTGCAACCTGTCACCAATGCACTGGTAAACATCTTGGCTTAGTTGTGAAGTGTGGTTGCAGACTTATCAACAGGTTTTTGGAGTTGTTGTGTCTAATTCTATGGTTCTGCCTAACCCACTCTGGGGATGAAGGCGTGAGTTTATGTATGTATGTAATTAATTACATTTATGTAAGTTATATTTATGAACCCCCGACGTATGCAACCACTGCTTTTACATCTGATGTGATGACACTTGAACGGCTTGACTGATATTCATCAAACCAGCTAAAGCCATCTGGATTAAAAGTCTGGATTAAAGTCCGTAAGGACAACCAATGCTAACCTATATTTATTCAGTAAGCAGTTTTACGCGTCTAAAATGTACCAGCGCTTCGCAAGAGACCACTGCACACTGCTTAGAAGAAACACCGCATGAAACTCAACAGTTTCGCTTTCGTTTTTTAAATATTGCTTATGATGAACAATCAATTTAACATAAACAAATAAAGCAGGAAAACGTGTAATAAGTCAGAATTTTCAAAGGAGATAATAAATATTAATAATAAAAGAATAATATAAAAAAAACACGTGTGCGTCTCAGGACGCTCGACAAAAAAACTAATCTAAGTTGAACTATTTAATATTGAGATTGTTTGACTGACTGCAAACTTACGCACACTAATGCAGACAGACACACACTAACAAACCTAAAAAGTGGTACACTCTTAATAGAGTTCATATATAGACGTCTCTTTTTAACGAAGGGCATTTGTAACAGGAGGGCCAAGATAAGATGCCAACGCCGCTAACGTTCCGTAGTCAAACTAGAAATCCGCTATGTCCGTCCGTCTGCAGCCTAGCTCAGAGAATCTTAGTACTAGAAAACCTTAATTTGGCATGATGAATATATAGACTTCATTGGTTCTTGAGTTACAAACGGTTTAAATATTTATACCTACCGAAAACTTATTTGCAGTGTTGGTAAACTGACCACGACCTATGTCGATGCACGGGGATAACAGTTTTCCAACGGCAAAGTTAAGTTTGTCGCGAGGTCTTATTTGATTGTAGTTGTTTGTTTGTTTGATTGTATTTGATTTGTTTGTTGTTGTGTTGTTGTGGCTTCGGAATCCTACATCGAGCATGGTTCGCAATGCTCTTGCCCGGTTTTTTCTGTTTCATCGTCTTAAAATGTATGGGATCACAAATTGATCACGTGGTTTTCTAAAATAATATATAAGTCCTAGACAACGTGGTTATTTTCGATAGTCTTATAGTACATTGTGCATCAAGGGCGGTAAGAAGAGGATTGCTAACGAGAGACTATTAGAAGCCCGACGCCGGAGGCGGAGGGCTTTTAATGACTCGAGTTTGCAATCTCCTTACTGCCCATGATACACACAATGATTTTCATCACATTAGCGAGGAAATAAAAAACAAATACAAAAAAACAAAATTAAACGAACTCTATTCGCTAAGCTAAAAGAGTTTGACAACTTTTTTTTAGTCTTCCACAGATAATGCTTAGAATTGCTTTTTTTTTAAACTTGACGAATACAGGCCATTCTGCCAGATTGTACAAATTTTCAAAATGAAATTTAATAAAATAATTGCGAATGTCTCTGAAATAATGGTAAAATAGAAATATAATGCAGACAAATGTGCCGTATTAAGTTTAATTAAACAGTAAAATTGGTTTGTAGCCAAGTTTTGAATATAGGAAATAAACCTTGGCTGATTTTATACCTCCTTGGTCTGAAATGATGTACATGTGGATTCTATATTTAAAAACTAAAGTCATAACTCCCTAGGGAGTTATGAAAATCTATAACTCCCGCTGGAGCTAAGTTGGCTATAACTGCCCTAAACGCCTGAGTGTTATAAAACCCTTTCCGAGCAAGTGTGATGAAAATATATAGAAACTAACAGAAAAGCGCTCAGAGCTGTCACAGTGACATAATTCATACAAATGGCTAGCCAAGTGGCACTTTTGACGAGTATTCTGTTCTGTATTCTACAGTATAATATAGAAATCTATACTAAGAGTATTATTCTATTAGATGTTTTCATACTCCCTCTATGCTTTCCTACCTTTATACTGGCGCCGTAACGCGTAACGAAGCGGTTTACCTTCCGGCGTCCAATTTCAGTTCTGAATACGGGTCCGTATTTGTAGTTCCCAGGCCCAGGGACCTTCAGATATCGATTTTCAGAGCAATCGAACCAGTGTCAAAAAAGTTCAAAATGGCGTCCACTTTTAATAATTGGGACATGAGACATCGATATTCAAGGTCGGGCCAGCGCCAGCAGCCCTTCCTTGACGATGTTTTTCAGGACTCGTGTACCATATGGCTGCCGCTTTGTGCTGCAGCAGTTGAGTGCTTGAAATACGCCTGTTATGCCTCACGTAACATAGCGTTTTACCCTCCCATAAGAAGTTATCACTTCAAAAATAACTTGCAATGTATTACGGTTCAAAAGTGGACAGCGCCTTAAAGTTTGGACGGATGGACGGACAGCGTTGTTTGAAGCGACAGAACTCTATATACGAGAAAGGATCATCTACCTGTGACGCGATAGGTTTAAAAACGAAACAAATAGAAACGCTAATTAGCGTAGTGCATCTTGGCACGGCCCTGTGCAGTGTGAATCTCCTAGTTGAGTGTGCCCATTTGCAAGCCTTCGAATGACGAACGCTTACGTTTGTTTTTATTACAACTAAATTCCCCAGAAGGTGACGATGGTAGTAACCCTGTCTACGAAGCTATAGCGGTCCCGGTTCGGTATTTATTTATTTATTTATTGATAGGAAATCCAACAGTAACAAATACAACATATTAAACAAGAATAGGAAACACAAAACCAATTAAAGGATTTCACATGTAGTGACTGAGTAGCAAATTTAAAGTTAAGTACAAACTTCTAAAAATAGTTAACTACTGCTAAAAATACCAGCCAGAGGTAGATCTCCAAAAGGTTATCTTTCCTATGACACATAAAACATTCTCGAACATTTTGCTGTCAAACTTCGCCTCACGAAAGGGATTTTACAATTGAATATATCGATATCCAGCTTATTGACCCAATTATTCATGCCCTTACCAGCCCGCTCCAAGAAACTGTTTTGTCTGTATCTAGAGGATGCAGATCTAAGTGATATAGGGGATAATTCCTTTTAGATCGAGTGGAAAAACTAAACGAAACGTAAGAAGGCAAGCAACCAACTGTCAACGAAGCCGCTAATTTAGAATACAAGTAATTACGGCTATTTCCCGGCGTTGGTACAGGGGCACCAAATGGTGTCTTTTACAAATATTAGTGTAAAAAGTAAGCTTAAAACATATATATTTTACGATTTTTTGCTGAACACGCTCAATTCTGTCGACATACGAGGAGCGTTCACTAATTTTTCGGTATTGGTATCTTGCAAACCTTTTTAGTAAACTTCTTAATACTGGCCGCTAAGAGTCATCCATTGACAGTAAAAAAAAGTAAATTTGAAGCCCACACGTTCTTTTGTTTTTCTGCAATCTGCAACTGCTGAACAAATGTGATCACCATGAGCGATTTTACAATGTTCATTAAATTGGAGCATCGAGCAGTGATAAAATTCTTAACTAATCAGGGAAAAAATCAAAAGTCTATTAAAGAAGAAATGGATTTAGTTTACCGTGAGTCCGCTCCTTCATTATCTACTGTCCAAAAGTGGTCAAATGAAAAGCGTGGGAGGGAGAGCATAGAAGATGACCCTAGACCTGGTCGGCCTGTTGAAGCTACTTCACCAGAAAACATTCAAAAGTGGAGAAAATTAGACTGTAAGATGGTCAAGTGAAGGATAGGTCTATAGCACAAAAAAACAATATTTCTATTGGTACAATACATGAGTAGTACGAGATGGGTACCACGAATGGACACCGTGTCAGAAGCATACGCGCGTTGCTTGTTGTTCAGACTTCATTTAGCTGTGTGGTGAAAACCCTGATGGTTTGCTCCAAAAACTGTTGCTGTCATCGCTGTCTCCTACTACCACAGGTAATGCTGGTCATTGCCTACGAGTTTTGAACGCATAATAGAGGATTTATGATGTGTGTAGAACTGTAGATAAACGAATATGTTAAACAGCAAGGGCCCCAATATTGAACCATTGGTATAGGCAAATATTTGTGTGATTGGCGCAGGTATTCGTTACTGTGTCTTGGGTGTTTTCTATGTACACACAGGACCAGCATTTATATTTAATATTAAATTTTTAGTAGTTAGTTTATTATACCTAACCTAACCTTTTTTTTTCTCATTGGGGAAATGCATTTACGCATACCACCCCAGGGGGACCTGGGGTGGTTATGTGGGACTCACCAGCCGAGAGCGGCCTGAATACCCACTAAAACCCCAGCGGCAAACCATCTGCGTCCTTCGGGGAGAAGAACGAAGGCAACCTCCAATGACTCCGGAGGGTGCCTTCGTTCGCTAAGGCACCCTAACACTTCCAGTGCGCCCCGGGTCGAACGGGTCCCCTGACTTGGTACCCATACGACCAGCATTTATATTTAATATTTAATTATTAGTAGTTAGTTAATTGTGATGATGATGACATGTTTCAATTGAATTAGTAATAATGCAAAGATTGCAGCGCATTTGTATTTGTTTGAATATTTTTAAAATCATGTATGTATAATATACGTAATGCAATAAATAAATGAGTATGAATATTTGTGTGCGATTGTCGTCTGTTTTTTTTAATGATTATTATTTTATTCATTTAGTTTAACCCTATTTCCTCTCAGCTTATAGGGCTGGTGTTCCTGTCGCTGGACATACCAAGCCTCTTCTTGAAGTACTCGTTGTCAGGACTACCACTTCTTAACAATATCTAGTGGCAGCCAGGGCAACTTCTTACCACCTGCTACGGCATTCGGAAACGATCCCGCTATGAGCAAGGAGTGGTAAGAACCTCATATCTGTCTTAGATATACTTTTATACGTATAAACACTTTAGCCGCCTTTATCTCAGGAACCAAGTTTTGTCATGATAGTTTTCCTTTAAAATTCGGTATACCTATGTGCTTTCATTTATTAAATATTAAGATATTTTTCAGATTTCTAGTATTTTTAGTTTTTGGCTGTAACACGGTTGGGACACCACTACACTCTAAGAAAAAATTTCACTTTTATTCTTAATTCCCAAGACACCAGTATAAACTTAATCTCTATTTAAATAACTTTAAATAGAGAATTAGTTTATACTTGTATTTTTTTTAGTCGTAACGGCTAGATGGTTTTTGTGCAGTAGCGGCTTCGGAACCCTACACTGAGTATGGTCAGACATGCTCTTGCCCGGTTTATATTTAAATTTGCTGTATTCAGAAACATTTTCATGAAAAGGAACACGTACAGACATAGCTTTTCATAATATCTAGAAAATTATTCGTAATTTTGTCTTTGACATTTGGTTGACCTTCAAAATTTAGAGGCCAAAATATTTCCAGGGCACGTCGTAAATTTTTTAGTATCAAGGAACAAAACTTAATTGACATGCAAAAATTTCTATTCTGAAATATTTTTCAATGAAAACTGTGACCGTTTAAGAAGATAGACTTTCAAAGTACATTAAGCGATCGCTCAGTTATCAAAGAGACTAGCGGAGTAGAATAGTACATTGTAGCCCAGGTACAGAAAGTAAGCAATAGATGGACGAGTTAGTTCGCGGGCCGAGCCGCAGGTGAGGACCGCGAAGATACGAGTCCATCTATTGCACTTTCTACCGAGGCAATACTATGTGCTTTTCACGCCTAATGTAAGGAAATAAAACAGGTTAGGACATAATACACAGTTTAATTAAAAGTAATATTGATATTTTTGAAAGTTCATCAAAGTAGGTCAGCATTACGCTTTCAGAGAAAGAGTTCGTTTTTTTATTTATTTGCCATGCTTTGAAATTTTCATACACTTTCTGATATTTGCGACGGGATTTTATTGGCAGTAAATTCCGAATTACCGACTTTGCCGTATCCTGAATTTCAGGCGGTGTAAGATCCATATCTGTACTTGTATCACTCATTTTTGTTGAATATCGTACAAATTTCCAATCAAAAGTTCAAAAGTTTAGCGTTTGTTTCCAATTATTTAAAAGAACAGAAGTAATTTTCATTCCCGCCTTTTTAACTTTTTTAATTTTTACCTTATTTAAAGATGCAAAGGCGTTTTTCACGTACGCCTTAAAAACTTACATAAGAACACGTTTACAATCGCAAAAATACACTTTCACTGAGCGGATTTGACGTTTTAATTTTTTAATTAAACGTTCTAATGTCATATTTGTCAAACATTTTTTTATTTATTTCCGAACGAGTTACTAATGTCATAAATAACCGACCAATAGCAGAGTAGAAAGTAAACTGAACTAAAAACACTCCATTTTACTTTGCAACTCAACATTGTTGGACTGTTTTTGTGTTGTACTACTAAGAGCAACTTTCTATTCTGATTTCGATCCTTCTTTGGCCATATTTCCGAGCAGTGGCGTGAAAACATTTTAATTAATCTCCTAGCCTTCTTCACTCGGACTACCATGCTAGGAATAGCCTAAGCTGATTAAAACAAACAAAGGGCAAACAAAGCGCCTTAGGACCCATCCAGACGGTCTGACGCACCAAATTACAGATTTACTTTATCTAAAAGGATCCTATTAATTCATGAATACCGAATCCAGTACACCTTTATGTGCATTTAGTTACTTAATTGTTTTTAATGCACAAGTCCCACGCCTCAATAAAAAAATACAATAAAAAGGTTTGACGATGACTGGGGACGCCCGGACAGAACAGGGGGGTGGTCGATCGGTCTCTCGGAAGCACTTTAAAGTATTAACCTACAGGACGTAGGAAAACAAGAAGATGGACTCCATGCTGGATGGGAGCGTCACCGGGCTAGTAACCTACGGCTCAACCACGGGGAACTGGGCGGAATGACCGAGAGACCGATCGACCACCCGCCTGCTCTGGCCGGACTTCCCCAACTCATCATTACACCTCTAGTAATAGACAAGTGTCAGATATTTTCGAGGAAATAACGACCGTTTTTGTATGGTAGTGCTGCCCAAAATGACCACATGGTGCATTATGTTCCTTACGCTAAGAGTAGGTAGACTAGGCTAAGGCGTTTCAAGATCTTACCCGGGAGTCATAAAATTAAGACTTTTTGGTGAGAACTAAATCATCAATCAAATTAATTTTATAGTACATTACTCACTTATTGTCGTTCTCGTCGTTGATAATAATTCTATCGAGGAATAGAGCAGGACGCCTAAATAGTGCCTGGGCGCCTAGCCCACCATAAAAACCAAATTAGGCATATCGCGCGCACAACAGCCAGTCGTTTCTAGGTTCATCAACATAAAGCATTATGATTACTATGTTGATTAATGAATCAATAATAACATCTTGAGGCGTCAGTGGAGTTGTAGCCTCGGAATGTGGTGATTAAAAGGTCAATTTGATAATCGCTCATAGAAAAACCTTAGGTAATCAAAACTGTAAAGAAAAAAAACCGGCCATGTTTAAGTTGTAAATTTAAGGCTCAGTAGTTTCGGAGATAGGGGGGGGGGGGGGGATTTTGGTCTTCTTTCATAAATAAAATCAAAACTATTTATTACACATGCATAGCAAAGTTATGGTACCCCCAGTACACTGTCACCACAGCCACGTACCGTCAAGTTTACTGTAAGCTACGTTAAGTTAATTAATTTAAATACTCAATTTCTATTGCAGATCATCCTCGTGCTCGCCAGCGTGTTCCTGATTTGCATCTGGTCGTTTAACATAACTTTACCGAAACTCCACTTTTAATTACCTAATTCTTCATGACTTACCATAACTTCCCATCAGCTGTGCTATTTTTTTAAGAGGTTTACGAGTATTATGCTGTGCTGAAATCGTGTTGCTATATTTTTTCCATACAAATGAAATAATTATTTATTATTTTAATTATTCTCTTTTAATCTGTATAGTATATTCTTTTTTGTATGTCTTTTGTAAAGAGATAACTAAATAATTATTAACTAGGAATTATTATGAAATCAAGTCCGGTTTCTACAATTTTTGAATATTTTACAATTAGGTTTTTTTTTATTTCCTTCCAATTTCTTTCCTCAATGCTCTAAGATTTCGTTTTAGGTCATTAAATACTTAAATGATGAACCTACTATGAAGCTGTATTATCCTAAAATCAATTCAATTTCTGAACAAATAATTTGTAGACATACCCTACCTTTCTAACCCTATCTTTCACTACTGCCAATTCTAATTTTATTTTACAGTAGTTTTTCAATTTTGATTACGCCTTACTAAGCTTATGTATATTTACATAATGGTACTTCTTAAACTTATTATGACTATTAATAAATACTATTTTTTTCTTAGTGCCTACATCTTTATTTTCCTTAGTGCCTACCAGCTCCTATTTTTGTGAAATTGAACTCTCATAAGGCACTGTTCCCACCGCGAGCGAGTAAGCGATGAACTATAAATGTATATCTCTCTCTTTTATTTACACGGGAGCGATTGTCTTTTGATCGTTTCTTGGGCGAGAAAATCGCCGATAGTTCATCGCTTACTCGCTCGCGGTGGGACCAGTGAGACAATTGTATGTGATAATTGTATGAGAATGAAGCACGTTCTCGTTCTTCGTTACACTGGAGCGCAAAACTAAGTTTTTTTTTTTAAAGAACATGTCATAAAAAGTGTGATACTTAATTTTGCGGTTCAGTATATTTGAGAATTTCAATTCCCGTGACTTCAATCACGAGTAAAACTGGGCAAGAGCATGTCGCACCATGCTCAGAGTAGGGTTCCGAAGCCATTACTACAGTCAAATTTGACCTCGGGACAAACTTAACTTTGTCGTTGTTGGCGTGCATTTGGCGTGACTAATATGTATATTCATGCCAAATTACAGCTGACGGACGGACGGACGGAGGGACGGAAATGGCGAAACTATAAGCGTTCCTAAGGGTAGTTTGAATACGGAACCCAAAAAAATACGCAACAATGCCTAGGGGACAGCTTTGGTAAGATTTGATTTGAAACGGTCGTCCATATAAGTACCGGCACACTTTTGTACCTTGTCTTTTTAAAGCCTTTGACAAATAAAATAGATAGATAGATAAAATGTTAATTTGATGCTTCAATCACATACAATTGTCGTATTTAGTGGAGAAATATTAAAAATACGAGATAAAAGATGTTTATTCAGTAAGAAAAGAACAATATCCAGCAAACTTACAAACTAGGTACAATCTCAATCGCATGTGTGCGTCGCAGCAGTACAAAATTTCAAGCTCAGCGTATCGCATTGCTCTGGTGAGCCAAACAATGGTATTCTGCCACGACCCCAGGATACTATAAAGCAATTATGTTGCAAAGAAAAGAATACCTAAGTCATAAAATATAAGCAATTATATCAACAAAAAAAAAGGATATGCATGAATTATAAGTTACACTAAAATTTTGTACATGCATTGTCTTTTTATCTTATAACTAGAGGGTCCCGCGACTTCGTACACGTAGAATAAGTTTCCCGCTACTCCCCCTATTTTAACCCACCAGAGGGTGAATTTTGAAAAATCCTTTGTTAGTGCTCACTTTCATCATAAAAGGAACCCCTGTACCAAATTTCAAGTTTCTAGGTACAGTAGTTTCGGCTGTGCGTTGATATCTAAGTCAGTGGGTCAGGTTTGCCTTATATATATCATAGTCATGGTCATGTCAGCCGAAAGACATCCACTGCTGGACATAGGCCTCCCCCAAGGCTTTCCACGGGTGGGGCACATTGCTCGCAGGACTGATGGCCGATGGTGTCAGAAGGTTCTGGAGTGGCGTCCGCGGACCGGAAGACGAGCTGTAGGTAGGCCTCCAACAAGATGGAGTGACGACCTCGTCAGGATCGCCTTATATATATAGAAGATAAATATTGAATATGCATGTTTTCATCATTCTCATCATTCTCATCTCCTTGCCCTTATCCCTATCACCTTGGGTCGGCGCAGCATGTTTTTTCCTTCCACACATGCCCGTTAGCCTTCATCTCAGCGTTCACTCCCTTCTCATATAACTCTTCACATAATCCATCAATTTCTTTAATATGCATGTTTTATGTATGATAAGTAAAATAAATAAAATGGTTAGATACTAAATTAAAGCAGGTACTGTTATTTTTTCGTTGTTATTTATATGGAGTTCCATAAAATGATTTGTGCTGTATTTTATTGTGCGTACAGTAAACTAAAGTTAAATCTTAAATTAATAAAAAAACTTCAATTTACCTTAGATAAAAAAGGTTGGTATTTTGTATTCAATCCTTTCTCCCTTATTAATATTACACGTTCTCATATTGGGTGCGTAGCTAGTGAAAAAATACTTAGGAAAATACTAAAAGTTTTCATTTTTGCTGTGTGGATAGATAATGTGCATTGTCAGCCATTTATCAAAAATGGAAGGCTTAGGGCTGTGCTTTAGGTGTTTAGAGTAATTTGGCGTGTTACGTAATGTATAAAGCACTAGCTTTTGCCCGCGACTTCGTCCGCGTGGCGTGTTATAAAAGAGAGATCTTTGTGTGTGTGGGAGAAAGGTTAAAAAATGCTTAATTTTATTATTTTTAAATGAGGTTATTTTATAAGGAGCCTCTAACTCGCTTCCCGTTCCCAGGGGAATTTTTAACTTTGCATTCACTAAGGTATATGCATGTCAAATTTCAAGCATCTAACTTATGCAGTTTAGATTTTTTCATACAATATTTTTTTCCCCCTAACTTAATTTTTCAAAATACTGCCATAACTAAACTTTATATTTACTAAGGTATGCATGCATGCTAGATTGAAAACATTATCTTACGTGATTTAGATTTTTACATACAAAAGTTTTTACCCAATGACTCCCGTTCCCGTGGGAATTTTGCAATATCGTGTTGCAAGTAAGCTTCACGTTCATTAGGGTATCTGCATGCCAAATTTCAATCATCTATCTTACGCGGTTTAGATTTTTCATTCAAAAGGATTTTCCCGCTAAATCCCGTTCCCGTTGGAATTTCGGGAATTCCTTTCTTAGTGCACCTGTAAGGTACCTAAGCTACATCCCTTCCAAATTTCAAGTGCCTACGTTTAGCCGTTTAGGCTGTGCGTTGATATGTCAGTCAGTCAGTCAGTCAGTTTCTCCTTTTATATATTTAGATAAAAAAAGATAATAGAAGATATAAAAGAGAGATCTTTGTGTGTGAGAGAAAGATTAAAAAATGCTTAATTTTAGTATTTTTAAATGAGGTTATAGTATAAGGAGCCTCTAACTCGCTTCCCGTTCCCAGGGGAATTTTTAACTTTGCATTCACTAAGGTATATTGCATGTCAAATTTCAAGCATCTAACTTATGCAGTTTAGATTTTTTCATACCACATTTTTTTCCCGCTAACTTCATTTTTCAAATTACAGCCATAACTAAACTTTATATTTACTAAGGTATGCATGCATGCTAGATTGAAAACATCTATCTTACGTGATTTAGATTTTTACATACAAAAGTTTTTTCCCAATAACTCCCGTTCCCGTGGGAATTTTGCAATATCGCGTTGCAAGTAAGCTTTACGTTCATTTAGGGTAACTGCATGCCAAATTTCAATCATCTATCTTACGCGGTTTAGATTTTTACATACAAAAGTTTTTTCCCAATAACTCCCGTTCCCGTGAGAATTTTGCAATATCGCGTTGCAAGTAAGCTTTACGTTCATTAGGGTACTTGCATGCCAAATTTCAATCATCTATCTTACGCGGTTTAGATTTTTACATATAAAAGTTTTTTCCCAATAACTCCCGTTCCCGTAAGAATTTTGCAATATCGCGTTGCAAGTAAGCTTTACGTTTATTAAGGTACCTGCATGCCAAATTTCAATCATCTATCTTACGCGGTTTAGATTTTTACATACAAAAGTTTTTTCCCAATAACTCCCGTTCCCGTGGGAATTTTGCAATATCGCGTTGCAAGTAAGTTTTACGTTCATTAGGGTACCTGCATGCCAAATTTCAATTATCTATCTTACGCGGTTTAGATTTTTCATACAAAAGGATTTTCCCGCTAATTCCCGTTCCCGTGGGAATTTCGGGAATTCCTTTTTTAGTGCACCTCTACGGTACCTAAGCTACGTCCCTTCCAAATTTCAAGTGCCTACGTTTAGCCGTTTAGGCTGTGCGTTGATATGTCAGTCAGTCAGTCAGTCAGTTTCTCCTTTTATATATTTAGATTAAAGATATAAATGTTAATACAGAACTATTTTGTCATCAGAATGTTTTTTCTTTAATGATAATATAGGTACTAGAGATAGATATGTGGAACTATGAAAATGAAAAAAATACTGTTTTGTAATTTTTACTACTTTATTGTATGAATAAAGAGTAGGTAATTTCGTGATTTCCGTAGTATCACATATTATATTATCACTCTCAAAAAAATATAATTAAAATAGAGATATTAGAGATTCAGATATAAGATTCAATAAACATTTTATAGTTTAATTGCTAAATACCTAAAGCAGTGCCCTGAACCTTCTAATTTCTTTTTAAATAGCTTTCAATGCACTTTAAGTATCCACACAGCAAAATTGAAAACTTTAGAATCCTCAAAACTTTTTCATGAAGTTTAATGTCCAACACGACTGTGTGCCTACCGAGTCTTCCCGACTTTACATGAACTAGAAATACTTTAAAAGACCTATATAAATGTTTGCCGTGCCGTACCTGATGAAAAAACAGTGGCAATGAAAAGAGAAAATGGCGATTTCATGACGCGTGAAGCTTTTAACTCAAACGGACTGCCGCGTAATGCAGAAGCCACGAAATTCAGAGCAAAATAAACTTGAACCTTGAACTCTCTATTATGGCATAATTCCTTCATTGGTCATTTGAGACGTTCGAGATAATCTCGAACAAATTATTGTGTTTAAAATAAAATAAAATAAAACTAAGCTACTCAAATATTAAAAATTAAACATAAACACCACTTTTATTTTATTTTATTTTAAATAAGTTTAGTTTTAACTTTAACTTTTAAATTTTAATGTAAAGTCCGTATTTATAGTTGTATTAAATATGGTTACTTACTGTATAGAAGAAAAATTATTGTGTTTGATCCTTGATGATTTTCTTTTAGCGTTGTTTTGTGTTAAATGTGTCACTTTCCGTTTTTACAAATCAAAAACGTTGGACTGATTTATATGCATAGGTATTTACTTAAAGCTCTAGAAGGCACCCGATAACACTTCGTTGTGGATTTGAGGCTTTGGGTGTTATCTCTTTTACTTAGGTACTGTTTTATTTTGTTTCATTGTTGTACTGTAATTTTAATACGTTCCTAGCCTCATCACACCTCGACGCTCGTGAAAAATGACATACTTTCTATACTTGCAACAAAATGTAGGTACTATCATTTTTATATGAATGGAAGTTACAAACTGCGTAGTTAACCACCCGATACGTAGCGGAAAGCGCTGCTACGTGCTACGGCGTAGCGCTTGATGCGTTACTTGCAGCAAACATTTGAAACTTTACCCCGAACACAAACTTTTTCCTTCTATCAAGAAAATTTGTTGGAGTACTACACGAAATAAAAAGGTCAAACACACACAGCCTTTTCTGAACCAAAGATTTCCTTTGGCGGGATTAATCTTTGGGTTCTTAAGATGTTTTTAAGAAGTGGAGCCATTTTTCATGCACGTGGGGAGAGGAGGATTTTCTTTCCGGCGATATCTGAGGTCAATAATTGTTTAAGTTTAGATACTAAGACAAGTTTGGTATAATTTTTAACTAAAAATCAAATATGTACAATTCAAATCTGGAATAAAAAATCAAAAAGACTTAAAAATAGTTATTGCAGTGTAATTGATTTCGAGACCCTCAAGATGAGGCTGGATTGGATTCGGTCAAGTAAATGAGGGAACTCCTGGACCACTTTAAACTTTTTAATATTAAATCGAGAATTCTAGACTTAGCATTATTTATGTGATTAAATTGTGTTAACTGTGATAAGCTCATGAAGTCGGCCACCAGGCAGCATCGCAGCTGGATCATCGTTGGCAAAGATGTTCATACCAATATTGTCAAGACAAGACCAGCTAGCATTTATAACGTTAAAATCACCCAAGACCAAAAACATGTCATCCGGTCGACTGTCACGAAAGTCTGAAATTCTATCGAATAGAGAGGTTAATAGGTTCAAATGATTCGGGCCCTGAGGAATATAAGCGGCGAGGGCGCGCCGGGCCCATGGGCACAGCCACCCACAGCTCGTCAGCCGGCGCCGGCGCCGCAAGGTCGGGCCGCGGGCTCGGGGCACAGCGCGTGGCGCACCGCCACCGCTACGCCGCCCCCGCGCGTTAGTCCGCTCACGGCAGCATCGCGGTCACACCTTAATACTAGAAAACTGTCATCAAAATACTCTGAACTATAGAATGAATCGTTAAGCCATGTTTCAGTAAGACATTTTGTCATAAGAGCTAACTATTAAGTTAGACATAAATTTGACAGCGCAGGAAACGAATCAAATTATGATATTGATAACAATAAATAACGTATATGTTTGCTTGCCTGCTTAAGCTACGCTTAAATATATATATATATATATATATATATATACATATATATATTTTATGTTAGATTTTATGTTAGATTCATTGTTTTATATAATGCTAGGTTAAGCTTTATAATTGTATAATATCATAAGTTGTATTTAAAAAAGTTATCATAAGTTGTATATAATTGTATAATATCATAAGTTGTATGTAAAAGTGCCTGTGCGGCCTACTTACTGAATAAACATCTTTTAATAGTCATCATTTTCGCCAGAAATGAGAATAGCCTTGGAGGTATCATTCCTACGTACGAAAATCTTGCATTCCCTGACCCATATGTACCTACTTGAACCCGTGCTCGCTACATAGACCCCTGGCCTTAAGAAGAAGTAGTTTGTTTGTGGGCGATAAATGTTCACAAATATAAATAGTCTTCGCCGGTCCATCGGATTAAGGAACCTCTAATTGTATCTGAAGAATAGATATTGTGGAAGACATTTTTTGTACTTGGGCGTTCAGATTGGTATTGGGGCTTTAATGTTTCAATTATCTTCAGACGCTGATCAAAACTAATTAGTTTCTCGGTAATGTCACGCACGTCCGCCATGACCTGCGTAATCTCGCCCTTGAGGTCCTTACGAGTCTCCCGCAGCTCATGGAGAATTGTGGCGAGATAGATGTCCTCAGTGGTCGCGGGCCGGCGACACGGACCGCACCGCCATGACGTTCTTTTTTCCACATTCTACCTCCTGAAGGCCGCTTTACGTACTCCAGCGCACTCGAAATGATTAACACCACGACACTGTTAGCATGTGACTCCGTCGGTTCCCATGTCATTACACTTTGCATAGATTTTTATTCATTTTATCGCGATGAAGGTGCGATATAATAATTAATTACGTAACGTACCTACGTGGGCGCGTCCGATGGCTACCGCTCGAGCGCTCCCGTGCGGCAATGGGATTGTGGCACGAATTGGCCTAAACGGAATGCTCCGTTTTTAGGGTTCCGTAGCCAAATGGCAAAAAACGGAACCCTTATAGATTCGTCATGTCTGTCCGTCCGTCTGTCTGTCCGTCCGTCTGTCCGTCCGTATGTCTTAGCCACTTTATTCCGTAACTATAAGAGCTATACTATGGAAACTTTGTAAGTAGGTGTATTCGGTGAACCGCATTAAGATTTTCATACAAAAATAGAAAAAAAACAATAATTTTTTGGGGTTCCCCATACTTAGAACTGAAACTCAATTATTATTTTTTCATCAAACCCATACGTGTGGGGTATCTATGGATAGGTCTTTAAAAATGATATTGAGGTTTCTAAAATAATTTTTTTTCTAAACTGAATAGTTTGCGCGAGAGACGCTTCCAAAGTGGAAAAATGTGTGTAAAAATGATAAATGTAAAAATAATATATGATGTACATTACCATGCAAACTTCCACCGAAAATTGGTTTGAACTAGATCTAATAATTAGTTATTTTTTAATACGTTATAAATCGTAAACGCATTTTACCTTTCATTCAATCAACTCCAATATAATAAAGAATAAAGAAACACATTTATTTAGATGTATAGTGGTACGGAACCCTACGGGCGCGAGTCCGACTCGCACTTGGCCAGTTTTTTTATATTTATTTACATCTTAATCATGTTTGTGAACCCATCCCTATCATTCTAGGATCGCAATATAACATTTTAATAAGTATTTTACATTTCAATTTTGTGGCACCGTCAATTGTTTTTTTGTACTACACCCACATTTAAACATTTAAATTTGACATATGGCACGATGGACAGATGACCTCATACAGGTAGCTGGGGTGTTATTCACTTAACAACGGCGTTCGGTCGGTCGAACGAGTGACCACGGCACAGTGGCGAGTTTAAGTACTCCCGTCAGAGCGAACAAAATACATTTTAGCGCGTGCATTTTAAATTAGGAAGCCTTATACGTTCGATCTTATTGACAGAAATCGTGCTGCCTAATTGAGAATCTGCGTTCAGCAGTGGATGACTCCTGACTGAAATGACGCTTCGCTTCAAATTCGAATATGTCCTTGAAATTTGGTATACGAATTTAAATCTTAATTTGTATGTTAAAAGACGAAAATTCCGTTGTCCTTTTGCATGGACTTCCGAGTTGAAAGTTATGTAAGTCCATTGTACTCAGCGTCCCCGTATTAAGGATTAAAGCTAGCACGTTGACGTTCACTATTCTAACACGCTTGTAAGCGTATCAACCAGAAGTCATCGCCAGAAGAATAGAGACAAAGACAAATGAGGCGTGGACAACAACACAAGGGTGCAGACAATCCAAACTCATGATAGGAAGGGTAAATAGGAACAGAACAAGGTATCTACTAAATCTTGGTAAGTACAACCTAAGCATACTGACAGGGATCTTGACTGGACACTGTCCACTCAACAGGCATCTGACGGTTATAGGAGTCAAACAGGATCCTCGATGCCCACACTGCGGCAAAGAGGAGACTAGTCAGCACGTTCTGGCCGAGTGTGTTATGTACTCGTCACTGAGACATCGCATATTCGGGAAGGACGTGCTATCGGTAGAGACACTTAAAAGCATTAACCTTCAGGACGCACTAATGTTCTGTAGGAAAACAAGAAGATGGGATCAGTGCTGGATGGGAGCGCCGCAGAGCCAGTAACCTGAGGCTGGATCAAAGGGAACTGGGCGGAATGAATGGAGAGCCACTCGACCGCCCGCCTGCCTCGGCGGCGTCCCCACTCATCATCATCATCATCATCATCATCAAGCGTATCAACCGTTAATCAACGTGACGCCAAAACAAATCTAAGTGAGACCACTTTCGTAAAAAAATAACTTGAACACCACATAACTATTATGTCACGATCAATTTTATAACTTATGAGTATGACCTGCTTTTGTGTCAAAATCGTTGAAACACAGTCTAAGTGCAGCACAATGTCGAAAATAATGTTGTTTTTTTGTTTTTACATTTTGCCTTTGTGTTATGAAGAGTATTTATCACCCACTTGGCGTTTGCAATTTATTGTGCTCAAAGTTGCGTGTGAAGAGAATGTTTATATAAATGACTTACCACCAATAGTAATTAAACTTTGTGATATTGTACTTTTTGCTGACGAAATCCGTAGTCTACAGTAGGATAAACGCCACACTAGTTAAAGTACTTAATTGGTTTACTAGTAACAACTTGCTACTAAATGCTAAGAAAACTAAATGTTCGCTTTGCCTAAAGTAACACCGGTAGATTCTATTATTTTTCTAAATGACGATTGTTTGCAAATGGTACATGGTAGATAAGGCAGTTTTCCTAGGCATAACAATAGATAACAATTTGCAATGGAGTCCCTTCATAGCTGTACTGGCAGGTAAACTAAGTTCGGCAGCTTACGCCGTTAGGAAAATTAGACAACTATCAAATGTTGAGACAGCTCGCTTAGTTTATTATTGTTATTTTCATAGTGTTATGTCTTACGGTATTCTGGTTTGGGGTAAGGCAGCTGACTTACAAACTATATTTGTGTTACAAAAAAGGGCCATTCGTTTTATTTACAATATAAATTCCCGTGACTCCTTAAGAGAACTTTTTTAAAGAAATTAAAATCTTAACTGTAGCGTCTCAATTTATTTACGAGAATTTTATTTATGTTAATTATAATTTAGATTCTTTCACCAAAAACTCTGATATACTCGTACATAATATAAATACGAGAAATAAAAATAAAATCGCTATTCGAAAATTCCGTGTCTGTAAAGTATATAAATCATTTATTGGTCAATGCACTCATTTCTACGAGTATAATCAATTACTTAAAAATTACTTGAAAAAGTTGTTAATGTCTAAAGCGTATTATAGGGTCGAGTATTATCTAACAGACAAAAATGCATGGCCTACACCCGAAACTTAGTCAATAATAATTTATAAAAAACAAAAATACTGTATCTTGTCTAGGGGACACAGTTAAAAACATATTGAAACTTTTATTTGGTCGTCTTGCACCGTCTTATATACAAAAGTAGGTCTTTTTTTTTCTTTCTCTCCCTCTATCTCTCTCCCAAGATTTTTCACATGTTTCCCTGCTGAACTACGCATGTTATTTGATATTACATTTAATTTTATATAATGCTTAGACTAAGTAGTACCATTGTAATATGAAACATGTTTTAAAAATGACTGACTGCTGAATTTCTTGCGGCGTTTCTTCTCAGCACGTGTATTGCTTTGACGCTGGGGAAATGTACTAACGTATACCGTATACCACCCAGGTCCGGGGGGACCCGGAATGGCTACGTGGGACTCACCAACCGAGAGCGGCAGGAATACCCACTAAAACCCAGCAGTTACACCACGAACAAGCGAATTTGGCTGTGGCACCTCGACAACAACGACTCCAGATACGTGCCTTGGTTGCTAATGGCCGAACCCTACTCGTATGTTCAAACCTCGGACAGATAGGCTGACTTCTGATTGAAATTTGACACATTTTGTATAAGCAAATGTCAATTTTTAACCCGAAATAAGCCTTATCTATCCGCGGTTTGAATATAATTATGGGTCGGCCTTAAGGCACCGTCAGACCTCCGGTGCGTCTCACGGCGCGTAGCGCCGCCTTGCCCTTCCCCTCCGTCGCCTGCGGCGTACAGTGGGCTAGCGAGGGCGCGCCTTAGACGTGTTATGGTACAGTCAAGGACTTTAATTGTTGAGCCACTATGGAACCATCGTAATGACAGCGTCAAATTACGCCAAAATTAATGATTAATGTTATGCGACAGGGTTCCATAGAGGCTCAACGATTAGAGTCATTGACTGTACAATGGCCTAAAGTTTTTCTTTTCTATCACTTAAAGTGTATGGGATGATATTCTCGCGCGTTGCGATAACCACCTACATACATAAACCATGAGGTCGACAGAGGCCGCCATTACTGTCCAGTAAATCAGAAGTATAAAAACGTTGACAATACGGAAACACGTCACAAGCAGTAAGCTTTTAACGTGGAGAATATAAGCGGTGAGTCAATGTGGCGGCTCATTTTCTTCTATCCATACAAGCTGTACCGTATGATCACATTCAGAATATATATTTCCATAATTGACAACGTTTACTTTTTATTATATTTCGTAAGTTTTGCGTGCCTTTTAATAGTCCTGTTTTCGTGAACAAGCCACCTTTTTATGTAGGTTTTCCCGTGGTGGGGCCAGGATATCCCAGCACCTCGCCTCCCTTTCCACAAATAGACCGTTTGATGACGTCACGGCGTAATTCCACGTTCGGCGGCCCTTATAGTTCGTGGTTCAGTCAGCGCCAGAGTCTGGCAGAGGCGAACGCGCGCGATAACGCTTGAAAACCTATAAATACGTTCCGCGAGTTAAGTATAACGAGAAAATGCCCATGCAAAAGGTGAGCCTTTGTGTTTATATTGTAAAATACACTGTTCCAACTCTTTTTTATATTTTTTTCTAGTTTGTTGATTCGAAATTGTATATTGCCGGTTTTTTGTTTTATTATGGTAAAATTGTTTTTTTAAATACAAATAACAACATTTTTTGTAGGTACGCGTAAAAAAGAAAACCAATAAAGGAAAATAATTTAAATCTTTTTTATTTTCTACGAATAAATTTCAGAAGCCTTAAAATAGTTTTAATTTGTTAGCCAGTGTCGTATTTTACTGAAATAATTAAAAAATTAAAAAATATTTATTATAGATAGAATATGACGTTTACGCATGCGTGTGTTAAATTTTTAATAATATTTTAATATTTTTAGACATTAAATTTACGCTACATTTACTTTTTTATCGTGTTTGTTTACTCCGGCCTAATTTGGGTAGCAAGAATTAGACACTTCCTGCTGGTGTTAATAGGAAGGTATATTAATAGCGTGTGTACAACACAACAGTATATATTTGCAAACAAAAATAACTCCATTTGTTATAAATAAAAAAAAACAAACAAAAGCACGTGATCATAGTTTGTCAGAAAATAAAAACAAAACAATGCTATGCTAAAATTAAGTGAGCAGTCTATATCCCGAAAACGTTGACCATTTTTTTCCACTTATCCTGTATAAGTAACCTTGATATTTTGTCAGTCTGTATTCCATGAAGAAAACTACTAATACCGGCCAAGTGCGAGTCGGACGCGCCTCCGTTAATTTTTTATTTAATTTAGGTTATTATTTGTTGTAATTGCGGCAAGAGTAGTACTTGTTGGACAAAGTCTGTCTTCCTGTTACAATCCAAGAGATACAGCGATTGTATGAGATGTTAGCACCCTATGGATACGGAACCCTACAAAGACAAAATATAAGGAGTAGTTCAACCTGAAAGCTCGTTTTAAAGGCCATTGAAATCCTGGCTCCGCCCTGTCTGGGGATTTAATGAAACAAGGTTCTGTTATCTTGCAAACTAATTCAGTCTTGCAAGATAAAAAAAAAGATAAAAGATGCTTATTCAGTAAGTAGGCCGCACGGGCACTTTTACACGTCAAAAGAGAGAGACCACTGCTGAGAAGAAACGCCGCAAGAAACTCAACAGTCAGTCGTTTTTTTTAAATACTACTTATGATATTATACAATTATAACGCTTAACCTAGCATTATATAAAACAATGAAATTAACATAAAACAAAAAATAAAAAATATTCAAGCGTAACTTGAGCAGGAAAATGTGTCAAAACTAAGAATGTTCATAGGGAGTAATAAGTAGTACTTTCCTATGACAGTGCAAGACAACCACCACATACAAAGTTTCGATACATTCTCCTACAGAAACCGAGTCCCCTAGACAATATACAATATTTACATATTTCAAGACCAGGCAAGATGTTTCAGAACCTTTTTACAGTTCAAGGCTACGGAACGACAGGTCAACGTCAAGCTGCACTCGAGGGCAATGAAAACGGTTCTTTATTGCAAAGATTAGACCGTTTTCGTTTGACGAAAGTGTACAATTATTTCAAATACTGAATAAGCGTTTTTCAATTTGCAGATGCAGGGGCCCTTAGGTGGAAAAGATCAATTTTATGTCATTAAATTTTTAGAATTACCAAATGAGAATGCAACCGAGTACGTAATTGTGCCAGAGTCTTGGATAAGATTATTCTCTTTTGGACACACGAGTTCTGTGCGGGAAGTCTTAGTGGCGTATCCGCCTCAGGAATCGAGTGAGAGCACATTCAATCGTGTTATAGCTAAGCTAAGACCTGAAAATGAATGGAGTGCATACACGGGAATAATTGAATTCAAAGCAGGTACCTACTTTAGATTTCAATTCGTAAATCGATTTGATAAAGCCGCATGACTTTTCTTTTATGGCATTTAGAAGGCAAATGGGCTCACATACCACCTACTGGTAAGTAAGATCTGTGATCCGTAGACATAAGACTACAATCTTAAGACTGCAGTGCTCAGACCGCAAATGCGTTGCCAACCCTAAGAACAAGATGGAATCTATGCTAGGAATTTAACCGGTTGTATTATCCCGTCGTCTACCTGACTATTCGATCGTTATGCTTCTTTATTATTTATTTCATAAGTCAGTCAGTCAGTCATGTCAGCCGAAAGACGTCCACTACTGGACATAGGCCTCCCCCAAGGCTTTCCACTCAGGCCGGTCTTGTGCTTTTCGCATCATAAGTAGTTAAATGAAATTATGCAAAATGTTTTTAGACTGATTGAAGCGCACCCGATAAAGGTTTTTGCTTGGCGTGCGGTTGAGTTTATATATACTATGTGTACACTTTAGTACCTTGTCTATTTAATGTTTCGTTTAAACTGCTATATGACTGTCACCGCGATTAAAGTGATGGGGCACTAAAAGGTACACATATTTATGAACTCTGCACTATAATCCATTTGTTTAGCTGGTGACCAAATTTGAGAGTGACATGAATTCACTTTCCGTCGATTTATTTTGACCCGATAGCTCTGTGGATTGTAGCTCTATCACGAACATTTAAATCATGCGTCTCTTCTAGAGAGCCTTGGATAGAGGGCAGCTAAGGACACAAATTTAAAAAGAGAATAAAATAAATAAATAAATAAAAATTATATTTAGATAACTATCTTGTCTGCATTGTGTCATTCAATTTATTTTTTTGTGACTAATAATTTTTAATTTAATAATTTCCTTCTCAGCACCAACCATACATTGTTTCTGCTTAGCCCATTGGTTGACTGGAAGAGAATGCCTTATTATTATAAAGTCAGCCATTTTTACCTACTTTGTGTATTGTGCAATAAAGTTTTAATAAACAAATAAGAATAATGTCAACCCTAGCAAGCTGTCTTGTCAATCTTTTTCAATTTCTTTTCGTGTTTTTTTAGTAACTAGTTGTATAACAGACATTATATGATTCGATCCGAACCCTGCTAGAGACGCGTGTGCCCTAAACTTTCACCAACACAGTACCTATCAAACAACAGTTACAAATGTAGTTTTTTACTTGCAGATACATATTCAGATGCTTTAGCTTGGTCTATGATCAAAAATCTAAGTCTTTCGTTAATGGCACTGGACAACGATGACTCTGGAGGTGAGAACGAACATCACAAGAACCTAAAATGTATTAATTTTTTAAAAGGGAATCATCAGATATGTAACAACTAAATTAACAAATGTATAAACTTAATTCATAAGCCAAAACAGTTTCCACCCTAAAGTTGAAACATTCATTTGGCTCAAACAGTTAACATTATTTCAATCATTTACTACGAGTAAATACTGGAATAATAATAATGAAATCCAAACCCAACTAAAACCTAAATAACTTTTGTATCATTGAGATCATGTTTTTTGGTATTTATTTTACATTTTAAATCTAAATATATAAACTTTTTGGGAACCTGCCGTTTCGTCAAAATATCTTTGGTCAAATGTATCATTTCCCAAATTTTTCATTTGCCACACCAATGTTATACAATATTTTCAGAATTTATTTCAGTACCATCGTGTAGAACCCTATGGGTTAGGTTAGGTTAGTTTTTATAAAATCCTGAAATATTTACGGTTACAGAAAACTAAGTAGTTTGGCAAATGAAAATTTGGGAAATGATACATTTGACCAAAAATATTTTGACGAAACAAAGGTAACCCAAACTTTTTGCATCAAACAAAAAATAAACAAAATTGGTTTAAAATGTACGTGTACTAATGTAATGTCTCTTTGCAGACATTCCTCCGGTAGCAGCACTAGAGAGCAGCGGTTCCAGGCGGAATTCTCTCTCAAGCTCCAACGCAAGCAAACTTCAGATGCAAGTACCTGCAGTAGAAATCCATCCGTCAATAGCAGATGAAGGCATTCGCAAATCACAGCCAATAAAAGCCGCAGCAGCTGAATATTTTGACGATGTTACTGCCTTATCGCAAATGGCAGATAATTATAAACCAATTATAATAGAGACAATGGAGAATACCGCCGATAACTCTGACTTATCGAGTAGTGAAGATGAGTTCAAGCTAATAATCAACGAAGAGGATCAAAATTCGCAAACTCTAAAAAAAACAGTCAATTCAGACGATATTAATAGTCCCGCCACAGTACCAGAGATACCTAGCATGTCAAACCTATCCTGCACATTATTTGAACCATCCAATGCAAAAAGTCCTTCAAATTTTAGTAATCAGTTCTGTTCGTCACGATTACCTTCTTTGGAACTGCCGACTGCAAAAAATGAAAAACACGATTCACTGGGAACTCAGCAGCAAATGATACATCAACGAAACACACCCAACAGTGAAAACATGAAAAATAATAATCAAAATTTACATCCGCAGCTGGAAAATAAGGTCCGTTATCACTACACTATTTCTTGTTTTACTATGAATGAAAATGTGATGCATTTACTGTTTTATTTGTAGGAGCCGAGCAGAGTACCCGTTACAAACTCAGCCGACCAATATTATGTGGTACAATTTAAAAACGTAGCAAACTTGCAAGCGAAGTACACATGCGTGCGCAGCTGTTGGATCACGGCTACAACGGAATATGAAGTCAAAATAGCATGTCCGAAGGATCTGATCGAGACACAACCAAATATGTTCCTACTTCCAATTATACTTCGCGAAGAATGGAGGAGTTACACTGCTGTAGTCAAATACGTAACGGGTAAGTGGAATCAGTAAAACTTATCGAAGCACATACACGACACACACATTTGTATTTCAAGAAGTACTCTGAGGAAATGCGTGAAAAAAATATAACTACCGCCCGTAGACGTAGCCTGAGAGCATACTATTTTCGCCTGCAAACTGCTTGAGCAATTTGGCGGAACATTGTTTATTCCATACCTGTTCTGAAAAAATAGATAATTTATTTTTTATTATTAAGTGGAGTGCCAACATCAGGCTATAGTCTAAATAACCACCGAGCTGCAACCTTCTCTGTTGTGTTTTTTATTTACTTACTATTTAATTAGAACAAATGCAGTGATATTCGAAGTGGAAAATACGAGTAGGTATTTCGTATGTATGTGCTTTCAGATGTATGGCTCGGGTGGTCATAGGCATCCTCAGTCAAATCTTCAACCTTTATAACAACAGTGTTTAGCTACATTTATTAAAATAATTCTTTGTTTTTCAATGGCAGTTTCATGCAATGATGCGAAATCTTGGATCGATCGAGAAACGAAAAAAAATTATCAAGCAGGTGAGTATGAATAATACGGTTGAGTAACGGCTAACTAAACCATGCTTTGACTTTATCTGTCAAATTCAAATGTCACAATGACAGATAAGAACAAACCATGGTTTAACTACACCACGGTTACTCAACGTTTATTAGTAAGGGTGATAGGTTATTAAATATATGTATACTTAGAATCTAAGGTCAAGCTAATATGCTAATTTTGATTGATTTGATAATTACGTTAATGCACTTAGGTACTTTAGTACCTACGTATTTTCGTTTAAAAGTTTTGTTTAAAGTGAACTAATTAAACTTATATCATGAATTATATAGGGTTTATAACTGAGACGTAATTATACAATTTTGATGAAGAGAAGCGATTTAGGGCGTCCATAACCAAGACGAAACCAGACGTGATATCGTATTGTCAACGTTATGACAGGTCATAATTCCTGGAAAGTAAAGACAATTGATAGACAGCCCCATAACGTCTCAGAAGAAATATTGTGTTACCGTGTATAAAACAGGCACAGAAGTCCTATTTATTCGCATAAATAATTGTAAAAATACAATTTTAACAACATTGTGTATTCTTATTGCGAATAATTTTCTGGTTATTGGCAGGTTTACCACTCAAACGGGCAGCAACATCAACAGCTGACGAGGTTCCGACGAAGAAACGCTCAATAACATTCAACGCAGCTGAATCACCCCTTCCTGACCTATCTGCGTTATTGACAAAAGCAAATACCCGGTTCGGCGAAAATTACCACCATCCTCAAACCTCCGTTCAAGAACAAGTTCCACAGAGTTACCATGTTCCTGCTCCACAGTTTCCACCTCAAATGCAAGCAGGATATTCTTCGTTACCTAGATTTCCTGCACAAAATATATATACGGGGTTCGAACACCAATATACTCCAGTTTGCGGACAACCTAATATGGAGGTACAGCATATACAGGCTTATCAAAGCAGTAGACATCAATATTTACCTGATCAACAAAGATTTTCACACAGCTACAAAGGTCAAATTGTAGCAAACACTAACATCCAAATATCTACCCGTAACATGAATGATTATCGAACATCTCATCGACCTTTAATGGTTCCTTCTAATCCTTACAATGGAAATTATTCCACGATGGCTGCTCCTTATGATAGTCGAAGGGGAGTCACGGGTCCGGCGGGACTACCTCACGCCAGTCAAGATCCACGTTTACAGTCGAGACGAAGTGGAAAATCTGTTCCACAACACTACAATAATTTAGCCTCTAGATATGCTCCGGTATATCCTGTAGATCAAGCTAGACCCATTGCCGTAGACTACCAACCTCATTTAGAAGTAGGCGCCGCCAGAAATATTGCATTCCACGAATTCAAACAACAACGTTTTAACGCGTTTCATAAAATAGCGAATGAATGTACTACGCACTATATGGGGGCAGTGCATCGCGCGACTACAGAGCTTTGTCCACAAAATGGCGTCGCCTGGAATATTATGATCCACGAATTTAATCAACGTTTTGAAGCCTTTCATAAAAAAGTACGAGAATATAATAAACATTATATGGTGGCAATGATTAACGCGACTAACGGCCTTTGTAATGATATTAACGAATATTTTATCCGTTAGGCATTAAATCCGCCATTAGTACTTTTTTTTTCGAGAGCATTAAAAATAAAAGAACTTGGATCAATCGATCTCTACTACCTCTGGGAGCTTGGCTTGTACTAGCGTCGTTGGACTGTCCGTTCTGAGCAATGATGACTTCTTCTTTTTTGTTGGCGGGTGGTTGGCTGGAGCTGCGGCTGATCGGCTGGCCCTTTGGGGCTGGCTGGCTGGCTGGTTAGTTGGTTGTTCCGAGTAGCGGCGTCCAGGCTGAAGCTGTGGCTGCCTCGAGCAGCCCGACTGGCAGGGTCGCCATGAATTGTAGGGTGACTGGGTTGGAATGACAACACGAGAGTCTAAAAAACGTTCTGCTTATATACTATGGTTTCTAGTCATTATTTAGTCTTGGAACTTACGATAATGCATTGTAAGCAGAATTATAAGTAAATTTCAAGGTTTAAACTATACTTTGTAGCATCGTTAGGTATCAGCTGTATCAGCTGTTACATTGGTGTCCTCACTACACTACTCCTCTACGAAATTTCATAAAGCTCCAACAAACATACAAATAGGTACTACTCTACTCGGTTAATCATAAGCGTACTACGAGTAATTGAAAAAAAAGCAGGTCAGAAGTTTTTTGAAAAAATAACTCTTTGAAGGTGATGTAAACTACTTATATGAGTAGGTACTTTTAACAATTAACTGAATGACTGACTCACTGACTAACAACCTAAACCGCTGGACGTGAGGACTTGGTATACGGGGGAATACTTTTTGGGTACATAGGGTAGGAGTGCACTAAGAAAGAATATTTATCTACACATATAGACAGCGGGAATAGCGGCAAACTTATTCATCGCTTACGAAATCGCTAGGTTCCTCTAGTTTCATATTCATATGTTCCATCTCGGACATATTAATCGCCAAGCCAAAGTACCTTGTGTAACGAGCAATAAATTAGTGAAACTAGTAATTGTTTTAGTGCGACGAGGTTCTATTTTTGATAATTTATTATACACACGTTAATAATAAAATTGCTCTAATGACAATCGTCCTTGCAACAACAGTCGGACTGTTGGGGCAGATCTCTAACAAGTACAAACAATAATATAATGTACAGTAAAAGGGGAGTTTATTTTTAAAACCTCTTTAATATTTACTTATAAACTAATCTAGTCGTAAAAAGGACGCGAGAAGATAATTTTTCTAAATTGTTCATCTTTGCTGTTTAGTAAGTAAGGATGTCTATTTGATCACACCTTAGCCCAGGTGGTAGAGCTGCCTTTGAAGCTAGCGGCTTGGGCGACATTTGTGTGATGAATGAGTACGAATACTACGAATACTTGTTCCTGAATCTTGGATTTTTTCTATTTATATTTATACATTTATATTTAAGATCATCTGACAGTCTTTCCCCTATTTACCATATTTACTGTGAAATGTTTAAATTTAAATTTAAAATTAGTTGCTCGGTCCTCTAATCATACCTTGACTAAGTTCATTTAAGTTGTTACATTGTGTGCCTTAACTGGGCGTCATGGACACCTTATACCTTGTAAGAACACCATTATCTGAATGTACATGACAATCAATTTGAAATAAATAAATATGTTCTCGTGCAAGTGATTTATTGTAATTCCCCAGGGCTCCCACCTTTCCCATTTATGTTATAAGTTAACGATATTGGCATTTCCTTTTAGTCTTCATCACATATACTTTATGCAGACGACACAAAAATATTTAAGCTGAATAGGAATGTCCATGATTGTGGTATGTTACAAACATATTTATCTCGCTTTGAGGACTATTGCCATCACTTTTTCCCGTAAGCGCGATACAACTACATACAATTATAACTTAGCTGGAAATATTGTCTCGCGTGTTGCATAAATCAGAGATTTAGGTGTCACTCGTGACGCTAAGTCGTTTAACGAACATATAGATAATATAACTGCTAAAGCTTATAAAAAATAGGTACGATTTTGCGTTTAAGTAAACCTCCTAAAACATATTTTCGCTAAAAGTGTTATATTATCCTTTCGTCCGTATTCCGTAATATTCATAGGTGCCGAATAGAAAAGATTCAGAAAATATTTTATCAGTCAGATTACAGAAAGGGTCTCTACAACTTGCATTAGCTCTCGTCTGCGGCCCGTCACGTTGTTCCCCTCCTTGAAAAAAGAAGACTGTATCTCGATACTATATTCTTATTTCAAATTATTAAATCACATTGACTCGAGCATATTATTAGAACACATTTCTTTCAGAGTTCCTCGTCTCCTCTCACGTTCCAAACCTATATTTAGTATATCACCTTGTTACACTATTTATGCACTAATTTCGTATTTTAGGCGCTCGTTCATTCGTTATAACGATTCGCCTAATGAAGTTGACCTATATGCTCATGGGATGTCGACCTTTAAAAATAAAATTAGACAAATTTTATATTCTCCATAATGGTATCTTAACATCTGTCCTACATTTTGTTGAACACAAGAACTTTAGTACATTTAGTAATATAGGAAACTTTAGGCCTCATTTAAGTAATTTTGATTAACGTTATTTTACTTTAAATGGCTGTTTGTTTTCTGAATACATAAAGAAAAAAAAGTGCTAAGCGGTGGGCCGGCCACAAAGATATATAGAAGTTAATATCTTGAAAATGATGCATCATAGGATATTTTGCCACCGTATTATTACAGCTGATCAAATTCTCTACAACATTGATACTATTTTTTTATTTTTTTATTTTTATTTATTTTATACCTTTTTTACCTATTTCCAATCGTTGTCTAGACATGAGCTCCAAAAAAGGTGTTATTTAAAAAAATGTATTGTTGACCTCACCTTTTTTGTGTTACATTTTTCTCTCACTTGCATATATATCACCTGAAAAAACAGCCCCTAAATACCAACTAATTGCATTGTATCATGAATGCTGATCTTTATAGGTAGATAAGTTTGACCAAGAACTCGATTAACTTCATTAAAAATCGCAGGGGTCAAAAATGAAATGTCCTAGTTATTTTATTCCCGTAATAACGCAATGGAAATAACGCTAAGATTACCTAACTGAATTAGGTGATGGTCTCCAATTGTAACAATTTAAAAAGTCAAGTAGGTTTCATGCGGTTTTACCAAGTACCACCCAAGTACCAAATTGCTCATGTCTAGCAGAAATGTCTCGTGCCATAGCCCGCTCTTGCCTCAGCTATGGGCCTGTTCCTCGTCTTAGTGGTGCTATCGGCAATACAGAACGGTTTTACACAAGACGTCAGCTCTCTACCGCGGCTGCGAGACAACAAACTGGACGTGGGACGTGACACAGGCCTGCCAAATGGAACTTACATTAATTGTGGCAAAGAAAGAAAGTATACCGGCAGACTCAGATCACCAAATCTGCGTGAGGCGCTAACATCCGTCAATTCCAGAACTCGACCGTTCACGAGCGGTCTCTTATCAAACCGTGCAATACCAGGAAAGAAGCTAGATTAGATGGTCGAGATAAGAACTAGAAGGTACTTGTACGTGCTTCAAGTTGATCCTTCAGGGGAAAAAGCGTTCTGGGTTAACCGAATCATTTACAGGGTAGAGCCTTACCCATATGTTGACATTCCGGAAAACCCAACTGCAAACCAGCCCAAATATGTGTTCACTGCTGACTTCAGTGGCTGTTCATGGACGGAGACAACTTTAGGCAACGGCTTTCTGCATCTTCGTCATGACGCGCATCCGGGACGTCAATTTAACGATCTCCCTCCAGACCAGGAAGGAGGTTCCGTCTCGTATGCCATACAGTACCGGGACTATGGATACACGGTGGAAATAAAATATTTGGCGGAGACCATAAACTCATTCGCCTACAGGCATTACTCCGGGGGAAGGTGGACCCTACATCTTCAACGCCAGGGGTGCTGCCCTAGGATAGGGCATAGAAAATTTTCGAACCGTATTATGTTATCCTCAGTGGAGTTGCATGACGCGGTAGATAATATATATTTTAGAAAGCCAATAACCAGTACAAAAAATTATGTGATTCCGGTGGCCGTCCAATAATGTATGCTTGCTAAAATATTATTCATAACGTTCACGTATAAATTGTAATTATTTTTATTGGATTCTAACCCTTTCATAATTGTACACACTTTATCATGCACGTATTATTAAAAAATATTTAACTTAACATTGATGTTTTTTTTATCAGATACAAGTAACGAGGTGTTGAACCTGTACTCCCCTCTTAGGGGGGTCGTGTAGCTTTACTCAGGGGCGTCCCGGGATAAAGAAAAATAACATATTTGTGTATGTGGTATGTATTTAGGTACAATAATAAATAAAATAATTTTAGTGCGAATGATGGGGGATGGGCTTGCTTATTCAAAGACATAAGTAATCAAGACATCAGCTTCTAGTTGCAGTGTATTCCTCTTTTTAGTTTTTATGTCGACCATTAAAGATACCGTCAGTTACAAAGGTGGCAAATGGCAGTACGTTAATAATCATCTACCTCAATTTCAGATGTGTAACTACACACAAACTTTCGCTTTTATAAAATTGGTAGGATTTAGGCTCAGGTGGGTTCCGTCTTGCCAAAGCTCTGTAGTTGAATATGTTGGCCGAAGTCGCCGCGCGGTTTATATATACGTTTTCCACGTGTTTTTATAGTTACGACGTTACGGGTATATATAGTTGTTTACTATTTTCAACACGAAATCTCTTGTAAATATAATATGTTCTTGTTCGATAGTCCGTGGTTACCCATTAAGGACACGGGTATTTCTACGGGCAACCTGGGTAATTCCAAAGAGCTTAGAAATTCTACGGGAAAGGATGACATGACTGAGTCGATGACTTTATGCATCGCATCTACAATCTAGTGTTATTTTTTCTTTGGCATCTACAACCCTCGTGGCTCAGAGAGATAGACGCTCTAGGGAGTCTTGGGCAACAGTAACTCATGCGACTAGGTGGGATGGGAGCCCTTTGTTTCCCATAATTTTTCTGGTCATTGTTGACATAATTATTGATAGTCATAATTTTTATATCGTATATTCGTAATATTTTCAGAATTTCTTACGTCTAACTTGTAGACAAGGTTAGGTTAAAAAAAAAACGTTCTGACTTGCGGTAAGTATGTCCTAAAACACATTATGACTAAAAATAATTATGGCAGATGATATAGTCCCAGTACGCACACAGATCCTTCGCTAGTTACTTCGTCCATTTTTTTTTAAAATTGATTTTAGTAACAGTCTTATTCGGCAAAGTCAACCATTCGTAATCATTAATAGTGTTTCACGTAATTAAAACGTTTTTTGTTATTTGTTGCTCAGTTGTCAATATGTCATTATGAGGTTTTTTCCACGCCCTACAAATTGTCTATACACAATCACTGAAAGTGGCGATAATCCTCAATTCGCAAACTCCGTGATTGGTAGTTTAGAGGTTACAAATATGATTAAAAAAATACTTTAATCCTTAGAGATTAGTAAGGAGCTTTAGTCCCGTACTAAAGTAACATTTTAAGATCATGAGAAGTGAAAATAACATTATTACAAGCTGTTTATTCTATTTATTTGACCTACCTCCCTTCTATCTCGCAAGTCAATCTGTAATTCGTCTGTAATTATGAACTCTCTATTTCTATTGTCGTTATATCGTAAAACCGGTAAAACATTGACGACGGGCTGGCCTAGTTGGTACGAAGCTAGCGGTCCCGGGTTCAAATCCCGGCAAGGGCAGATATTGGGCGGTATGAATGGGGAGCCACTCGACCGCCCGCCTGCCCCGGCGGCATCCCCACTCATCAGGGCAGATATTTGTGTGATGAGCGCGAATATTAGTTTGAGTCGTTTGTTAGATCATTCTCATTATTTCTTTGTAGTAAATTTTACTTTCGCATTTTTCCCCGAAAGCGATATTACCCTATTTTATGTTTCACCGTTCGATTTTATTAAAGTCGCTTTTCTTGTTGTTCGACATTTTCCCAGTCGGTTTTATTCCCGTTCGATTTCTATCTCAGTCCTGCCATATTCAGTTAAGCCATTCATCCGATTAATTCAGATCTAAATTCAAAATTTAACCTTTGGTACCTTGATGACGGATCTCTTGGCAGAGATGCTTTAACAGTATTTTAAGACCTGAAAATTATCATTAACAAATTTTCAGATATGGTCTATCACTAAATTTCGCAAAGTGTGACATTTATCTACCCAATAACATATCTTCAGATGAAAAATTGTAATCATTACCAAATTTAACGCAGTCATGCCCAACATTTCGGTCCGCTCTAATACCTCTCTGACTCTTTTAGGCTCCCCAATTTTCGACGAATCCCATCATAAATTGTAAATTAAATCATTTTAAAAATACTTCAGATCTCTTGTTTGAAATGAACACTATATATAGAGAAACATATACTCAAAAACATAAAAAACATCCATGACTCAGGAGCAAATATTCGCGCGCATCTCACAAATATCTGCCCTTGCCGGGATTTTAACCCAGAACCGCTAGCTTCGTAGGCAGGGGCACTACCAACTAGGCCAACGCGACGTCAATGATATACATTTATAATGTTTTAATTTTCTCAGAAGTGCTATAAAGAGCGCGTGCTATTTAGCTATTCACCACAAAACCAATAAATTAGTGAAGCTATAAAAAAGTGATAAAACTCTTGACGAGCCTAATAGTATTGTTTTGATACAGGGCCGGCCTATTTTTGTGAGTGTTTTCGTGGGCTACGGGAAAACCCACCACAGTCAAAACTTTGGATGATGTCATAGGAAGCGCTCGCGTGCCGCGGGCAGTAAACCGACGTAATAGCTATCCCTAACGTCGGTCATTTTAAGCCGCAACTTCTGGCCACTCATTCTGTCACAGAACTTTGACAAGACGGGACGCGTACGTTTCGGTGCCTAACAGTTGTTTCGTAAAAATATTGTGTTAAGTGTATTTGTTATTGAGGAAAAAATGTGGAGCGCCCATGTAGTATTGTGGTTAAAAGTTTTTGTGTGACAAGCCCAAAATGACAAGAGAAATTGGTGCGCAACCGGTGAGCTGTTTGTTTTTTTTGAACATAATATCGGACAGGTGTGACTCGCGCACCAAGGGTTCCGTACAAACTTGTATGTAGTAAATCACGAGTAAAATTATTTTATATCAAAGCATCGAGTGAGGAGATTCGATAGCACTTAAATTATGCGCAGGTCTTTTTTCGGGAGACATGTTTAGGAGATATTAAACTTTTAAAGTGGCATTCGGTATTGCTGGAGTTACCTGCCCTATCCAAAACTTCAAATATGAACTAAACATTTTTTTTTTAAGGAAAGCACATCAAACGCATATCAAAAATTTCCAACAATTAGAAGTATCCCTACATTATTTTGATATTTTGCAATGTATATTTAGTTGATTTTGGTTTTTCTGTTTTCGTCTTTAATTTTTCATTTATTTTATTTTGATCAGAGATCGGATAAAATTCGTGTCATTACTCGCACTAATGTGGACACGAGTCCAAAGATTTTAATTAAACCAATATTTTTACATTAATTGATAACTTGCTTAAAAATAATTTTGATCCTTTGCATTATTTATTCCTGTCTTTATTAAATAATACAAAGACTTATTAATGTGTAGATTAAAGAAAATAAACAGTAATTTATATACATTTTCCGTGGTTAGTTTATTCCCTTTCACGGCTAAAATAAACTTATCAATAGAAAAGCTCCTTTTATAATCCACGGATGTTAATAATACAAAACTTAATAGATTAATATTAATAGCCACTCCTCACGTCTTTGTATTATTTATTTATTACTGTCTTTACAAAAATATTTTTACGGTAAGTAATCAACTATTGTAATTGAATTTGTTCTATTATTATCTTTAGAGTCATGTCCTCATTATTGTGAGTAATGACGCACATTTGTCCGATCTCTGATATAGATTTAAACCTAGTACCTATAATAATTATTATTTACCATTAAACAATGTAGGTAGTATATACTGTTGACAATCTTAAACAAAAAAATATATAAATGCGTCGCGAAACTTGCGAAGTGGTATATGTGTTAGGCTGTGATGTGGGGACCAGGGTCGTTTAAGAACTAACTTAATTACATTAAACACAGTGTTTTTATATAATTTACTTAAGTAGGTTACATACACGCAGCCGGTGGTCCTGCCCGTGGAAGGTGTCATATGACTTACATTCCTTTAGTTATAGCGTTGCGTGTCATCTTACTTATTCTTTTCTATATGGTTGCGTGTTATGTTTCTTATACCTACACTTCAAAGCCATCAATAGTTATATTTCCATTTTTTATATGTCCTATAAAAGTACATAATAATAACTTAATAAATCGTTTACTAAGATAGGTTAGTGTAGTACCATTACGTAGAAGAATCGTGCCGTTATCAGTGAAATAACATACTTTCAAAACTAGTTTTTTTTTTCTTCATACTGAAAATACGTGTCCAAAACTGTTTTAAGTGCAAGATTATATTTAAAACAGCACCTTGTGATGAATGGTATAACTTTAAATTACTTCAATATGTTATTTTCTCATTAATGACTATTAATTATATTAACGTTAATTACGAATTCTTACATATTTTACGACATGAAACAGCATAAAACTCATGGTCCGGCAATATGTTGTTACATTGCGAGCGTTACCAAATATTTGCTTACTATCCATGTATCCAAAATCCTAAAACCAGTATGAAAATGAAAATGAAAATGAAAAATAGTTTATTTCCTTTTAAAAAAATACAAATACATATTAGTGGTTGGGACTTCCTTTTAGGTGAGTGAACCTGTGTCAGGATGCCCCCCTCTTCCGCAGTTAATAGTCGTTTTAGGAAATGCGGTTTTAACAATAATATAATATGGAAACGCTAATTGCTCGTCCCGTGAAAAATGTTAAAAAAACAAATTTCAATCAATTTTCCGCCAAAATCTTAAATTTTGTGTGCGAAGATCAAGTTGTCCACGGTAGTTTATTTTTTAATAATACAAATAAATTTGTTTATTTAGAGGCAATAAACCCATACAATATTAAATAATGACATTAAATTAAAAAGGATGAAAAGAAATAAAAATCTCTCAAAATATAAATATATAAACATAAATTATTGAATTTATATAGTACTTTTTGAGTTAAATTGTGCTTCTTTTGTGTTTTTTAGCAGAGTTACTCATTGCTACATTCGTACTGTTGTGAATTAACCATAATTTGATGCATTGCAGTGAATTCATTTAGAAACATATCACAATTTTAGGTCAGAGCGGCAAGATTTTTCTGTCACGAGAGTTACTAACTAATGCCAGCGTTTTCGCTTGTCACGCACGTCACTGTGTCACTACTACACACACACACATATATATAACTTATGTATATATTTACTATTTTGGGTGGCCTAACCCACATATATACATAGTAAAACTTTAAAATAATGTAGAATATTGTAATTTTTGATGTGTGCATATATATATATATAAATTGTTTTATCATTACTTCTACTTAAAGTCTTTGTTTCCTTTCTTTCTTTTAATGTTGTCCAAGTGTGTTAATTTCTGATTGATTATTTTATCTTTTAGCACCAGTAGGGAATGGTATATCATTAGGTTTACAAATGGGCTCACTCAACGGATAATCCTGCCTAGTTGAGAATCGCCCTTACATGTTGTTCGTACGCTCTGACGGGGCAATTTAAGCTCGCCGATTATGAATTATTCTCTCGATTTCAAGAGCAAGTTGTCTTAGAGAAACACTTACTTCCCAGCGCCGAGATTCTAGCCGGTAATGACCATATAGTCCTTGATCTGTTTTCTTATTCGTCCTCTTATTTACTTCACAGTCAGGGCAGCTGACTTAAAAACAATACCATAATAGGTTAAACATGATATGGCATTTAAAAATAAAAAATGAGAAAAAATGTGTTTATTGCCACACGCACAAATAAACTAAAATACAGACGAAACAACCACTGGGCGTCCTGGCGTGACAAAAGGTCTTGGCGTCCGCAAATGCCGATGGTTCCACGCGAGGGGCGACACCAGGCAGAGCTGTTTTTCAGCCAAAGCCCGAGAACAGAAGGAGTAATAAATAGATATAAACTTACGACCATACCCCGCAATCGAACTAGCAAATCTGTAGCACATGAACGTTAGGGTGGTCACTATGTACCTACTAAGAACATATAAAAATACAATGTTGTTTAAATAATCCAATATTTTTTTTGAATGTCTACTTCGACGTCATTTTGAAACAAACTATGTTTGTATGATTACGTCCTTATCCATAAATGTAATGAATGAAAGGCACCATCGTGAATTGTATGCAAGCAGTGACGCATCTGAACCTTCTTCTCTATTGTATGTATAATGTTCACTTGATGTTTTCAAGCTATAAGGATTCTATATGAATATTTTAATGAAATATAAGGCATAAATGGAGGAATTTAGACTTAGACTGTAGTATAGGTTGTAAGATTATTATCATTTTTTATCTACTAATTGTATTTTCTAGGAATAGGCGTTACATATCGGTTGCTGTCGCACACGATCTGGGTTTCACAGAATACCAGCGTTGCAGCACTTTAGTGTCGCAACACAATGCTGAGTGAAGACCCATATTAATGTCACACTACCGCACCTTTAAATGTTAAGATTAATTAATTAGAGATTAAATTATACATATGTTTAAGTTGGTGATGGTGCTGTGTGTGAGATTGATTAAATACATTTCATTTCATTTCATTTCATTTCAAATACGGATAATATGTGATTTCATAAAATAAATGACAGACACATTGAAACGCATTTAACATTGATGGGTTTACCCTTGAATTATCGAAACTCACTTCATAGAACGTTTCACTTCGCCGAATTTTCATTTCATCGACAGGCATTTCCACGTGCAGGAGCTTTTTTTTTGTGGTCACAAGTCTAACCTAGCCTAAGTAACGAATGCTCAAGATAACCTGAAAACAATAAAGTTTCAGCAGAAATTAGTTTTCGATGAAATGAAATTCGGTGAAATGACACATTCGATGAAACGTTTGCCGATATTTCAAGGGAATCCATTCATGGCATTGACTTTGATAGAAAATTAAACAAGGTTATATCAAAAGAGGGTCAGTAAGAATGTCATTAAATTGTATTAATCATACATACAATAAAGTAAGAAAATATTTCATCGTAAACTCCAACCCTAACATAAAACAGTCATATATGTATACCTCCGTTACGGGGTCTGCTTACGACTAAAAATTTAAAACTAAAACTATCACTAATAAGAAAATAGATACAGAATATATAAAGAATAGACCCGATTGTAAGTGTACATCGCTTAAATAGCCTAAAACTAAATTGTCTAGTTTTAGACATGGTTTAGACGGCATATTTAACAAGTGCTATTCCAGAATGTCAATGTAAAGTTAAATAGACCGCCTAAACAAAGAAGCATCAGATTCAAATCAGTTCTGTCATTGTGATTATGACAGCTGCTCAGGCCACTGTATAATCGGGTCCAAAATGAGTATTGCGTCAAAAATAGTTAGCTGATTGTTGATATCCGGCTTATAACATCAAACAAATAGAAACAGACTCAACATAAATATTAAAAACATGGACAGGTGTAGGTTATTGGACTGGTTTCGAGAGGAAAAACTTTTTACATTCTTTTACCGGCTTGAATAGATATAAGAGGCCCTGCAATTTTAATTACATCAATCATATAAATAATGTCGGTGTTTTATTTACAGATGGAGGGATCTACAAGTATAGTACACAAATTTTATGTAGTAAAATTTTTGGAAACTCCAAATGTGGATATTGACGAGTACGTGTGCGTGCCAGATTCCTGGGTGATAGTCTTATTACGTGGATGTTGGGAGCGGCGAGTCCAAGTGGCGTATCCCTCGGGAGAATCGAGGGAGACAACCAGCGATCGTGTTAAAAGAGAAGAAGGACCCTGGGATGAATGGAGCCTTTACTGCGCAGTTGTAACTTATAAAACAAGTATGCATACAATTCAAGTTTTTTTTGGCTTAGTACCTACACAGTATAGACATTGGTTTCTGGTTACATCTGTTTTTTCCACTGTCGACAGTATCCATTGGCAGAATTTACATTTCATCGACAGGCTTATCTTATCTTAATGGGGTCATTACGGATACACTTATGGAAGCTGTGTAATTGCCCCTCTTTTTGTTTCGCACTTAACCCATTGCAGCCTCCACCCTTTCTAGAAAGTGTACAGTGGATTGCAATGACAGTGCCTTGAAATTGACTGGTTCTGGGTAAACACGATATAAATCGACAGGCTTACGTGCAGGAGTTTAGATTTTTTTTTAGTCACGAGTCGAACCCAACCTTAATGTTTAAGAAAACGTTAAAACAACAGGGCTTCAGCACAAAATAACATGAAATTAGGTTAAGTGATACGTTCCATGAAGTGAGTGTCAGTTAAACCAGGGACACCAAAGACTGTAGTTCGTCTTCAAACCAAGGTTGAAATCCCGGTGCCAGTATTTTTTTTTTGTTTTTCGTTGCCCCGCAACGTTTTGAACAGCTACTATCCAATCTTCTCTAGGAAGATTGGGGGCAACGTTGTACGGTGATATGTAGGACAGAGGCCACGATAGTTTTAACCTCTGTACCACTGCGAGTCCGATTGAAACGAGAAGTAAGATGCCAGGATACACGAAATAAGTCCAAGACTTCTATCACTGTGCAACACAAAGGCATTAAAAATACAAATCACTAACAGAAAAGAACTTTGAACACCTAAATACACAAAAATAAAATCTATAACGAATTAAACATCCGCCATCTTTTGACGTTAACTCCCACTCCCAATAACTACTTTATAGCATAATTATTTGTTCTAATAAGGCGACATTTAAAAATTTGCAACTGTATAGTATAGCTTAATACGGGTAAAGGATACTTATATTTTTATCTGTAGCGTGTCGTGACTCATCCGGTAATTAATATGACGAACTTCTATTCAATAGGCACAACTGATAAGCGATTATGTCCACGTCCTGTCCAAGCATTATAAAGCAACTTCTGACGCACACTATTCAAAATAATTAAAACATTAAGATTAAACCGGCCAAGTGCAAGATGGACTCGCGGTTGAAGGGTTAAAGATCTTTTCGTACTATGCCGTAATAGTTATTTATCTACGCACATATCGTAAGTCCTCTTTTATGCGTTCAAAACCCGTAGGAAATGACCAGCATTATTGCAACTAATTTTACTATGAAAAGTTTCTTGTCGGTGGTAGTAGGTAAAATTTGTACTGTAATGGTTATAACAGTATAGATTTTGGTAAGGTTATGAGTTTCAAATTTGGAACATGTTCCAAAATTAACACAATTTAAATAGGTCCAATTCTAGGATCAATTGGAACGTCAACTCGTTATATTTTTTAGTACAATATCGTAGGATATTTGAATTTCGAACGACATGAGAATAGGGACTTTATTAGAAGGTATGTCTATCATATGATTTAAAAAAAAACCATTCATATTCGTGACACATGACAGGTTTCTTTTGCCGCCATTTTTGCTGTCAATTCGTCGTATCGTAAGTCGTAATTTGATTTCATTTAGTTCATTTCTTTGTTGAGTTTATTGTGCCACTTATGAAAATTCTGCTTATCCAAGTAGACAACAATTGATTAACATTGATTAAATTTAACATCGTTTGGTGAAATTGGTAGGTACTTAGATATTTAAAAGTTAAAGTTAAAACTAAACTTATTTAAAATAAAATAAAATAAAACTAAGCTACTCAAATATTAGATATATATTATTACTTAGATATGTTACAGGTAGCGCTGGTAGCAATGCAGGTCATTTGCCTTTCGGCTTCTGAACCCATCTTAGAGTACTTATAATATGTGTGTAGATAAAGTATTGTACGCGACTCTGCGTAATTGGCATTACGCAACCGTCACGTAAACTACTATTTCATAATCGTGTTATAATAGAGAGCTTTTTAGTCGAGTACCGTGTTTAGGCCACGAAGCTTGCTGAGTGGCCTAAGTAAGGTACGAGATTAAAAAGCTTGATTATGACACTATTGTGAACAATACTTTTTGTACGAGTTCATTAAAATTAATAATTTAAGTCATTAATACAATCACCACCACATCGACATTTGTATCAAACCACGGCGTCCGTAATTGTTGCAGTACTGTGCTGTTCTGTTGGCTAAAAACTAGCCAATCACAAACCGTAGTTTTTTTATGCCCTGGATACAACAGCAGGTTTGAATAGATTTTTACAGATGACGCGACGCTGCTACGTTCCGAAACGCCATAGATTGGCAATTTTGTATCGGATTGAGTCTCCTTAAACAAGGACACATATTATTGAAATACGAAGTTCTATTTTCAATTTTTTTTCAGTTGTCTTGAGCGTATCGAAATAACCATTTCGATACGCTAAGGGTGTTATCTGTGTATTAAGATATCATAGAGAATACTGCAACGTCACTCTTTTCATCGTTGACACTTCCGAAACAACCGAAATAACCATTTCGATACGCGAGACTCGATCCGATACAAAATTGCCAATCTATGGCGTTTCGGAACGTAGCAGCGTCGCGTCATCTGTCAAAAATCTATTTAAACCTGCTTCTGTATCCAGGGCATAAAAAAAATAAAAAAACTACGGTTTGTGATTGGCTAGTTTTTAGCCAACAGAACAGCACAGTACTGCAACAATTACGGACGCCGTGGTTTGATACAAATGTCGATGTGGTGGTGATTGTATTAATGACTTAAATTATTAATTTTAATGAACTCGTACAAAAAGTATTGTTCACAATAGTGTCATAATCAAGCTTTTTAATCTCGTACCTTACTTAGGCCACTCAGCAAGCTTCGTGGCCTAAACACGGTATTCGACTAAAAAGCTCTCTATTATAACACTATTATGAAAATAACTATAAAAAATTAATAAAAACAAAAACAAAACGAAACATCAGGGGACAATGTCACACCAATTGACCTAGTCCCAAACTAAGCTCTAGGCTTGTACTATGGGTACTAACCAACGATATGAATACTTTTAGAGAAATTTATACTTACATACATATATAGTAAATATGTGTCATGAACAAATATTCGCGCTCACCACACAAATATCTACCGTTGCCGGGATTTGAACACAGGACCGCTAGCTTCGTAGGCAGAGTCACAACGAACTAAACCAGCGCGTCCACATGTGTCTTCTTGTCGGTGTGTCTACGTTCTACCTACAGCGATTGATAAGGTCGAGCAAAAAACGCCAAAAGATACGCTTCTTGTATGACGGCCTCCTTTTTAGGCCTCCGTAGTCAAACACGGAACCCATATAAGTTTCGCCATGTCCGTCCGTCCGTCCGTCCGCAGCCTAGCTCAGAGACCCTTAGTACTAGAAAGTTGTAATTTGACATGAATGATTTAGGACACGCCAACAAATCAAATCAAAATCAAAATGAAAATACTTTTTCATCACACTTGCTCGTAAATGGTGTTATTCCATGCCTGTATACAGAAGGACAATGGCCTAAATTGTTCCCGCGGGAATTATGGCGAGTTTGTCAACCCTAGGGAGTAATGACTTTCTTTTTAAAATTTGCAACTCTTTCGTACATCATTTCTGACTAAGGAGGTTTAATTTTCAGCCAAAAATTAAATCGGTTTCTAATTTCATCTTTAAAAATTAGCTATAGACTAACTTACCTTACACAAAACCTAAACGCTTCATTAAACTTCATTATTTTTATACCTATTTCAAGTTTATATCAACATTTATCATTAATTTTAGTAATTATACATTTTTATCAAATTGGCTAAATCTGGCTCGAATCCAGGTCGAAACTAAACGCAGTTATTATCTGTGGTAGAGGTCACAAAAAAAATATCATTTCCATTTACGTTCCCGTTCGTCAAAAGTTATTTCTTTATATTTTGCAGAGTTAAAGTGTTTTCTCTTTGTTTTTTTTCCTCGCAAATGTGATGAAAACCATTGTGTGTATCACAGGCAGTAAGGGGATTACTAACTCGAGTCATTAAAAGCCCTCCGCCTTCGGCGTCGGGCTTCTAACACTCTCGTTAGTAATTCCCTTCATACTACCCTTGATGCACAATGTACTATTATTTCGGACAACGAGATCCATATCGGGTTAGTTAACAATTACAAAGACGATTTTAGGACAAATACCAAACACAAAAATACTAAAAGTAATTTACCAATAATTCTTGCAGGGTCCGTCCGGATCGCTACCACCATCTTATCCATTAACCTACCGCCAAACAGCAGTGTTCGCATTGTTGTGTTCCGGTTTGGGGATAAGACAGCCGGTATAATGACTAGCATAGAGGCATTCCATCTTAGTCCTCAGGGTTGGCAACACATTTGCAGTCTTATGCTAATGTCTATGGGTCACAGTCACAGTTTCCACTTACCATCAGGTGGCCTGTGTGCTCGGTTGCCTTCTCTATGACACAAAAAAAAAAAAAAAACTTAAAAGTTAAAATCTAAATTTGATTTTATTAGTCTGATTAGGCCCAATCAAACCTGCCCGCAATCATCTTCAGGACAAAGCGGTAAAATAAAATCTTAATTATTTTTTTTTACTTTACCTCCCCTACACGTAAGCTGGGGATGTATTTTTATTGCTCGTCTACCCCATAGTGTGGGGAGTCGTTGGATAGGTTTTTCGAAAATATAACGGGTTAGTGCAATCAATTTTTCGATTAAAGGATCCGTTTATGAAATATTATTGCAAATTTTTGTTAGAGTCAAGTGTCCCCCCATGAAACCAAAACTACAAACACTAAAAATCTGAAAAATATCTTAAATGACAGCACATTTAATGAATTTTATAGGAAAACTATTACGACTACGTAAATTTTATTGGTTCTTGAGTTACAAACGGTTTAAATGTTTATATCTACCGAAAACTTGTGTTGGTAAACTGACCGCGACCTATGTCGATGTATGGGGATAACGGTTTTCCATCGGCATAGTTAAGTTTGTCGCGAGGTCTAATTTGTTTGTAGTACCGGCTTCGGAACCCTACATTGCATGGTCCGACATGCTCTTGGCCGGGTTTTTTTTGTTATAACGTCAATAGTCACGCACTGTAAAAATATCAAGTCCAGTTATTACGGTTCATGAGATACAGCCCGCTGACAGGCAAACAGACAGACAGCGGAGGCTCAGTATTAGGGAGCCCTATAAACAACTGCCTGAGCCATGACGTAATAGCTACTATGTATATGTACGCTTAGTTTTTAAACTACGCAAAAGATTTTCACACGGTTTTCATCAATAAATAGACTAGTGATTTTTAGAGGGTAATCTATACTATTATATACTATATAATAATATAATATTGTACTATATCTATACTTAAAATTATAACGAGGTAAAGTTTGTGACGTTGGAAGGGGTAATCTCTGGATCTCGTCAACCAATTTAAAAAAAAACAAACCAATAGAAAGTCACGTTGTTTGTAAGTGTCATACGCTATATATTACAAAAAAAAATTGCCCAAAGAAGTGGGCACGGGAATAGCTAGCAATATTATTATTAATAGGTAAAGTTTGTGAAGTTGTAGGGAGTAATCTCTGGATCTACTGAACCGATATTGAAAAATCTTTTACCAATAGAAAGCCACGTTATTTCTGAGTGTCATACTATATATATTAACCAAGCCCGGCGAAGTGGGTACGAGAACAGCTAGTGTACAATTAATTCTGAATTACGTATGGATGATGAAAAAACTCACGGAGCGAGGGCGGATCGCTAGTATACACTTAGGAGCAAAAATAACGGGTCAGAGTGCGTTTTTCATAGTAAAGAGGCTATTTCGAAGCCTTGGTGCCTCGCCAGGGAATGCTTTTAGTGAAATGCGATGATTAATACCCCGAGCATCGATACAGGACTTCCAGAGTGCCTAGGATACCCAACTGAATGAATCTGCGGGTAACGCCGCGGAATTGAGCATGTTCAGAAAAACATCTAAAATGGCAATAAAATTTCAACCCAAACTCTCCCGCTGTGGTATTAACTGATTGTGCGATCAGTTAGGTATATTAAGAACTTTTGACCTCCTCTATTGAACCTCGCAGTATCCACCATTGAACTCCACTCAAAATAACCCCTGGCGAGGAACGAAGGCTTCGAAATAGTCTCGTTTGTATGAAAAACGCACTCTGTCCCGGTATTTTTGCTCCTGAGTGTACATAAAAACTCTTTCGTGAGTGACTCACGGGCAGATAACGTACCTACCGCCTAAACCACTGAACTAAGGGACTTGTGCAGCAAAAAGGGATTTTTCGATCCCTAACAGAAAGAAATAGGAAAGGTGCCGAGAAAGTTGCGAGAAAACTATACGCGTATAAAGCCACGGGCGTCTTCTTGTTGTATAGTCGGGTAAAAAGAGTCTTCTATAGATGCATGTGGCCAAACACTCCAGACTCCAGACCACTAAGATATCCAAAAAAAAAAGCGGCAAAGGGCATTATTGCTACCAGATGGAAAGTCACTATCGATAAGACCTTGGATATTAGACAAGAGCCTAAAAAGAAAAAGTAAGAAAAATACTTTAAAGCTAGGCACCCACTTGTATAGTTTTGAAATTATTCTCGTTATTTCATTAATTAAGCTCAGTTTATTTTATAACTATTCAACACTAACAACAGTTTTGTGAGACTGTCGTTAAAAACATGATTGTAAATTGGGGTCCTAATGAAACAGGTCGACTTAACTCGTAATAAAAAGGGTATATACATACATGAAAGTATACCAGACTTAAACCCTTTTTCACGAGATCTTCGGAAGACTTGTAGAGTCAGCGTCATATAGTTTGTAGCATCCAAAGTAGCCAAATAGTTCGTTACACGCCCTTGTTACTACGATAATAATGACGTGTAACGAACTATTTGGCTACTTTGGATGCTACCAACTATATGACGTTGACTGTACCCTTTGTCACATCAAGACCCCAGTGTTCTTATAAATGAAATATAACAAAGCGTCCATTTAAAGTTTTTTAAAGGATTTAATGAATAATCTGTTTGCAGACTCATATGATTCGGCGCGTGCTTGGATCAGGGTTAACGGTTTAAACCTACTATCAGCCCTCGACTACGTTGACATCGCAAATACTGAAGGTAACATTGGGATTGACCATATCTTTACAATGTTAGCAATACTCATTCGCAATTCACAATTTCACAATATTCAAAAAATAATAATCGAAGAATACGTTTGTCCTTGACCTATATTAAATTGTCAGATTTTTTATCAAATTAAAGTCGGTTTAATAGTTAGTACTAAAGTGACGTATTCAAGGATATTAAATAAGTAGCAGGAGCGTACTTCGAAACAAAAATGACCTACCTGGGAAGTTAAATATGGGAGCAAGACTACAAATCGACGGTTCTGACTCAACCTCATATATTGAAAATAGTCCAGTATAAACTGACACGCAATAAGTATCCACTCGCGTACGAAGTGAGTATCAGTTTATACTGGATAATAGTCTCAGAACCTCAGTCTTTATAACAAGGAGTATGATGTCGAATGCCATTTTTCTTTTAGTGCATTTGTACTTTTATTGCGTACATAAAATATGTACAGTCGATAATCTATTGAACTTTCAATAAGCTTGAGATCCTTTTGTTCTGCGAGGTAAAGTTCGGACCAGCAAGTTTTAAAGCAGTAGCACTATTTAGCTGTCTTTTTCTCACTTAAAAACTGCCGTTCACAACTATTGCAATGTTATCCTGAAGTGGACGCGGCCAAACCATAAACAAAATACTATAACATTGTAGATTCTTTCGAATTATACGTTACTGACCGCATTGAGTTCTGATGGAATGTTTCTGCCCAACAGTACTGGATAGCACTAGCAGCAGCGGTCCCAATGGCTTTTCCAACCGAAGTTCTCCCTCAAGTCCTGATGTAAGCAATCTTCGTATGCAAATAATCGACGAAGTCTCATACGATAACAATCAAAATTGTCAAAATCATCATTCAAAAATACCAGCCAATTCTAACGACATCAATGGTTATGCCACATTTACTGTGTCTCAAGAGATACCTGATGCTTCAAACCAGTCCTGTAGATACGCATCTTCAGGCAAACAACTACTATCATCAGTCATTCAAGCAAAACAGGACGGAATGAACAACTCAATGATCGACAGTGTGGCTGCTCCACCCTCAAAAAGCCCTTCCATTTCTACCAAGCAGTCCCATTTACAACTTCCTCTCCCTAACGGAATAATCAATGGTAGAAACAAAGAAAACGTTTCACTAGCAATACAACTCCAAGTAATTCAAGATAGAATACAAAACAAAGAAAAAGATGAAGTCGTAAACAAAAAGGGATATTCGCAAAAAATGAGGAATAAGGTAATCAATCAATAGTCTCTTACACCAAAGGTTTACGTTTAATTAACTATTCGTAACTTTATACTAATTATGACGTCATTTAATTCATGTTTAAATCATTTGAACTTGAGTAATCAGGATAAGGTTCTGCGGTAGTTCAATTAACAATAAAAATCCTTGATTGATCCTTTCAACGAACGTATCATTACGCAGCATTTTCATTTCATCGAAGGTATTTCTCACCAAAAGTTTTTTTTTTAAATCACAGCTCTAACCCTAACCTAACCTACGTAATTAATGATTAAGATATCCTGACAACATCATGTATTCAGCAGCGAATAACGCTCGATCAAATAATACAAACAACGAAGACAAAATCGATACATTTATAGGTTACCCCTTGATGATCCTGTACTCTTATCATATCCTACTTATTTATTACCTACTTTAAAAACCCTCGCCATCTCCGTAATATCATTACGGTGCTGCGATTTCAATTCTTTTAATCATATAATGACAACAATTACTGCTCTCTTTACAGAAGAGAAGACCATCCGTTACAAATCTAGCTTTTAAATATTACGTGGTTCAATTCAAAGATTTACCAGATCCGAAAATGAGAATAAACAACTACGTATGCGTGCGGAACTCTTGGATATCTAGTGGACTAGCAGATATCGAAGTCGATAATGTTCCAGATATCAATTTTGGAGTCAAAGTAGCATATCCGGCGGACCCAAGAGAGATACCACTTGATTTCCGTAAACTCCCAGATGAGCCCCTAAAAGAATGGAAGAGTTACAGGGCTGTAGTAAAACACATTACGGGTAAGTGAATTTATTAAACCAGTTATTGCTCTGTTACTCGTATCAATGGGTACCACAAGGTTGAATTTCAGTGGCCGACATTATTTATCCGAATATTCTTAACCCACACATTTTTTTCTGAAATCGTTTAAGTTTGCTGGATTGTTAAAAAACCAAACCCAATTTAACATACAGGTTCTGTAGGTATATCTCTTGAAACATTTAAAAAAGGATTAACTTCGGGTTTAGATTATTTTTTGTAAATTGTGAATTTTCAGACGAATTAAACAAAATTGCGAACTTGGAGTTGCAATACGATACCAGTTTGAATAATGATATAGTTAATAACGAATATAAGATAAAGATAAAAGAAATTTATTCAGTAAGTAGGCCGCTCGGGCAAATTACACGTCAAAGAAAAACGAAAAACTGCAATACTACAGTTGAACGCACTTCTCACTCTTTTTCATTATTTAAGAAGTAACGATGTTTGATTAATAATTAAAATTAATTAAAAGTCGATGGGGTAAAGAAGGCTATGGATGGAATCCCGAAAGAGGATGAGAACGGGTGCCAGTTTGAATTTGACGTCCACCGCTTATGTAACATCAGCATTAAAATATACTAGGAAGTAATAAATCTATGTTTTTTTATTTGCAGGTTCCTATTATGCTGCGAAATATTGGATCGAACAAAAAATAGGTGTAACTCATGCACCTGTTAAAAATGACGCCACGGACATGGGAGGTAAGGATGAACTATATTAATCCTTTTTTTATGTATGTATGAACATAAATAAAATACTAACACATTTCTCACAACTCTTAGTTTCATTAAAAAATCGCAGAAATTTAGAATGCAAACTAAGTACATAGATGCATAATTTAGACTGCTGAAGTTGGTAAATTTTATCAAATTTCTTCTTATATGTACAGACAGATGTAGTGCATAATGGTTTTCCTTTGTATTTTGTCGGAAATGTTCGTATTTGTCATACTTCAGTCAACCTCAGTACTTTTTGTACTGTGACCGACTGAAATAGCAAGAAACTTCGTACGTTTCCGTGAAAATACGAAGGAAAACAATTATGCACTACATCTGTATATTGATGAGGGGTAATACAAGAGGCCTTCTCTTTAGAATAGTTTCCGAATGTTAAAAATATGTTGCTCTATTGCGAAGTAATGCTACCCGATTACTGACAAATACTATGTTCAAAGTGAGGATATTAGAAAGGCGGGTGGTATGCCTGGGGATCGAAATCCGTTGGAATGAAGTTGGAAGTTGTATACTAATAGTCCTGGGGAAATTTCGATAGCCCGATTTGTGCGATGCAACACGCGTCAAATGTAATCGCGCTATTGGATACTGGTGGCGCTGCTGTAGCTCATTATCTTCTACGTATAACGAGTGGTCGCTAGGTCACTATAACTGAAATAATGTTTCTGTCGCAGGTAACCCCCCACCAGCAGCACTAGAGAACCAGCAGCAGAATGTACCGTCAAGTGACCTAGAGAAATTCGGGATAGCTTTGGCTCACTGTATATCACAACCAGGCCTAACAGTAAAAATAATCAGGTCTAACAATAAAGAACCAGCAGCGTCTGCAATTGTTGACGGCATGAAACGGCCAAAAAGAGTCGAAGAAGGAAGGCCTGTTGTTTATAACTTAGCGAGTGTCGCAAATACTCCGCCAATTGCTTACGAAACCTTGCACACTCAAAATCGGAGTTGTCTAGGCAAACCAACAAAATTAATACAAGCGCATGACTTAAAAACCCAATCCAACATGTCAGCCCTACGCACACATTCGCAACAAATTCCACCACAAACACAAGCATATATGAATCAGAGAGATTTCTATCGAAGTGTAGACAACAATAGATGGGCTACACAAAATATATACCCGTACTCTATACATAAACTTCCCGGATATCCACACATGTGGCCGAATGGCAGTAATCATATACCAGCTTATCATGGCTACACATACCGAAATGCTCAACCTAATCCGGTAAACAATATTTGTGATACTAATCACATAAATGGTCATAACTCAGCATACCATCGTAGTCGTATTGCCCAATCTACACCAGATAATCCACATTTATTTGATCCCCGAGAACACCCTCAATATCGGCCACTCACTTACAATAATTCATCCTCTCGCCGTCTTCTTTGCAATGGAAATCCTTCTAAAATGTCTGGTAACATCAACGACCTAGTAAATAGACTGAAGATCGCCCTACTAGAAGAACTCAGTACAAGGCGTCTACGTCCACCGGAGCACTGTTACCAACGAGCATACTAGATGTCACTACTTGTCATGTCAAACGAGATCAAACCCGAGAAGTTTACAAACCATTCCCGACCTTGTATTCCTAGCTGTCTTGCTAGTTCGGCAAGGGGCACATAGTTGGCGCTGTTAACAATGTGCACACTGGTAACGTAAATTCGCATCGTATTGTAATGGTAGAGTTTATTAATTAATTATAAAATATAAATATATAAAAGGTCAGACCTCCCCGGTTAAGTCCGTACAGGTATTTTTTTAATAATTAAAGCCTGAAACTTGGGGTCTTTGTTCAAATCTTAAAGCCAGCCATGAAGTGCTTTTCAGGGTTCCTAACTCAAACTATGAAGTTGCGGGCGGAGAGTTAGTTGCTATATACGAGTACATGATCCATGAAGAACTTTGATTGCTGATCAATACAAATGACATGTGATATAATTATAGTAGTAAAGATATAAAAATGATATATTTTATTAGAGATAGTAATTGAAGATAGTAAGTAATATTATAGTAACATAGAGTACAAACATAAGTTACGAACTCAGAGTAATTAATCTAAAGTTAACACTGAAATGGTTGCCATTTGCCACTCAGCGTGGTGTCAGGCTAAGTGCTTGTGTAATAAAGTGATGTGTGTGATATTATCATTATGAATGTTAACTTTGTGTGATAGCACTGTTAATAATTAGGGTTAAAACTTAAACTATTTATTACTTAATAGCACTATTTTGCATTTAAAGAAAATTTGCAGTTTATAAGCTTGTTTAATATATTTTTATATTAGCCTTTTAACTCATTTTGTGATTAGATTATTTGTAGACCAGATACCTAATAACCTTGTCATTATCATGTTAAAGTGGTTTGGGTATGACCTGTTTTTATATGTAATACTTAACGGTGCCATGTTTTCATGCTGAACTATAGGTATACCTACTCATGATGATTTTATTTTATAAGCAGTCTTCCACCTAGTTACTAGGTTGTAATAAGTATAAATTGTTTAGTAAATGTAAAGTGATACTTGTGAACAAAGTTCATATTTTTATTATTGTAAACCCCTTCGCAAAGAAAGTCTACGCTTTTTTCAAGTACTCGTATGTATATAGTTTAAGTGTAAGAAAGAAGTAAAACGAGATTTTATGCTACAAAATTAAATTAATATTACTAATGGAAAATTATTATTTTTGCCATATTTTTTATTTTGTAGCATAGATCTCATTTCCTTACACAATATAATAAGACTAGTTAAAAAACGAAGGTGCCCGTTTTTGTTTGCAAGGGAGTGTATTCCATATTTATTAGTAGGTATGAATGCATTTAAAAATACACCAACTTGTCGATGTATTTCATCATTCAGAATAATGTAAATGTTTTTGTAATTTTTTCACCATTTATTCAGGTATTTTAATTAAATGTTATGTATATCTTGGGCATTCGGAGTTTTATTAGACGACCTTTATTTAAGTTTCACGCCTTTATTTCAAAAGTCGAGAAAATATTGATATAACCGTCTGTATATGTCAATACCCACGTTTTATTTATAATTATTTTCTCAAACATGCTCGGAAATGTATTCGTTAATGTCACGAAATGAAGACATGAAGTTTCTTGTTTGTGGCTCGCTACATAATTTTATGGCCTAGGCCTAATGTATGAAAACCCTAAGAAAAAACTTTTTTGTACTCGTCGATTAAAATCTGTGTATTAAGATTAAATAGAGAATACTGCACCTTCACTCTTTTAATCTTTGAACAGTTTATGTTACTTCCGTAACAACCGAAATAACTGTTTAGATACGCTCTAGATAACCGAGAAAAAAATTAATTGATAGAACTTCGTATTTCCATAATATGTGTCTTTGTTTAAGGAGACTGTATCCGATACAAAATTGCCAATCTATGGCGTTTCGGAACGTAGCAGCGTCGCTTCATCTATCAATAATCTAAGTAAACTTGCTGCTGTATCCAAGTCATAAAAAATAATTAAAAACTACGCTTTGTGATTGGCTAGTATTTAGCCAATCACAGCAAATTATTAATTTTAATGAACTCGTACAAAAAGTATAATAGTGTCATAATCAAGCTTTATAATCTCGAACCTTACTAAGGCGCTTCGTGGCCTAAACACGGTAGGTACTCGACTAAAAAGCTCTCTATTATAACACGATTGTGAAAAATACTATATTGGCCTTATTAAACTGACCAAGGAGAATTAACATACTGCTAACCACCACTAGACTCTGTAACCATATTTTGCAAAATTAAAAATAAAACAAAATCTATGGTATACTCGTATTTATGTGCAGTTTTAAGATTGCCATCGTAAGTCGTAAGATTGCACATTCTTGAAATTGCCATCGTAAGATTGCACAGTTTTGAGATTGCCATCTTAAGATTGCACAGTCTTGACATTACCACCTTAAGATTGCTCAGTCTTGAGATTGCCATCCTAAGATAGCCTTCTTGATATTGCCATCGTCATATTGCAGTCTTATCGCATCGTAAGATTGCACGGTCTTGAGATTGCCATCGTATGACTGCACAGTTTTGAGATTGCCATACTAAGAATGCATTGCAGTCTTGAGATTGTCATCTTAAGATTAGAGTCTTAAGATTGCCATCTTAAGATTGCAGTCTTGATTTTTCCATCATAAGATTGCACAGTCTTGAGATTGCCATCGTAAGATTGCTATCTTGTGATTGTCATCGTTAGATTGCACAGTCTTGAGATTGCCATCGTAAGATTACAGTAATATACTTTTAATATATCCTCACATTGCTTGACAAAAGCACTATACAATCCTCGGCTGGAACAGTGATTGAAGTACTCATGATACCCGGCCTCGTCTGTGACTCGGCCGTCTACCTCAAACTCGTCCTTGAATTCCTCACTTCACGGCCTCTGCAGTAATGTAAGTACGTTTATAGACTCGCCTATTTGGATTTTACCTTAAAGCACCTGTAAATACCCAGTAATACTCAAGTTCAATTCTTTGTTAAACCAGTAATACTCACGACACGAGTAGTTAATAAAGTCAAACATCCTAGTTGAGATGTCAGTCACAAGACACGTCAAAAATATCAGTTTTCTATCGGTTGAAGTTTACTTTGAAGTCTCTCTAGATGAGCATCTCAGTCAAAAAGAGTTTATTAATACGACCGAGACTTTAAATCCACATCTCGCTTGTCAAAATCAGCCTTGTTATTCATCTATGGAGATTATGAAATTCAATTTATATTAGATAAACTCAGTTATAATAAAAATCTAAGGCCACAGGATCAGGATCATAGTAAAGGAACAAAAAACATTTTTGGTATGGCACCTAAGCTGTCTGTACATAGTACAAAAGAAAGTCGCTTCCCGCCGTCTGTATTATGGCTTAGATCTCTCAAACTACGCGACAGATTATAATGCGGTTTTCATCAATACATAGAGTGATTCAAGAGAAAGGTTTATTACATTTGATTATGTACGAGCGCTACAGAAAACTCACATAAACCGAAGCGAAGCGAGGGCGGGTCGCCAGTTAACATTAAATGCCCAAAGAAATAAGAGACACAAGGGAAAAGGGAATTGATTGAATTCTTATTATGAAAATTTTATACTTACCTAGTATTAGGGAATTCATAAATGGCGAAGGTTTTTAGATGTAACTTATTTTTTGTGCGTGGTTATAAATGAAAAAGTAAAATACGAAGTACCGTTGTGTTACCTAATTCCTATTTTACTGTCCAATGTATGTATAAGCCGAAAGGCAAAGCATGAAGAAGCCTATAGCTAATTATTAAAGAGAGATTTTTTAAATCTTTAATGCGCTAACCTGCAACAGCGCCTGACCAAAATATACTTTAACAGCCGTTCGGCTTTATTGTATTTACAATCCACGAAGGCGCCACTCCGACATTAAAAGTAACTTACATTTGTACTTGTTCATTAATGTAACTTATACATATCTATTTCAATAGTTAAATATTGATCATACCCGCCTTTAAATCAAAATAAATAACAACACTTTAACGTTATTATGAATAATAATAATAAACATCAAGGACAAATATCACACAAATTGACCTAGCTCAGCTCAAACTAAGCTCTAGGCTTGTACTATAGGTACTAGACAACGATAAACATATTTATCCACAAAAATACATACCTACTTAAGGGTAAAAAGGTCCTACGACCACTAAATTTGAACACCAAACTAGTATTATACATTTCCAACGTAACAAAACGTTCACTCGGACAGGTAACGTCAAGATATCCGTGATTTACAAAAAAATGGCTATTGAGTAAAAAGACCCAATTACTTTTTTGTTGCTCCATAAACTTCGGCTATGCCATTCAATTACATTTATTTGTCGATTTTAGTAAAACATTTACTACTTATTTCTTTATTTTATTTGAGGATGGTGTGACCAGCAGACCTGAGGTCCTAGAAAAGACGCATTCAGTGTTCGTTATCGTTACCCAAAATGCAATATCAATTGCATACATTTTGTCAATTTTCACAAATCGTTTACGTTAGCGCTCTTCAAGTTCTCAAGCCTTACTGGATCGACAGTGAGAAGTGAGTCGAGCTCTACGTTGCATAGCTGCCTAATTGAGCACGCACACGCTATAATGTGGTTTGTATGCTCTGACGGGACTACTTAAACCTGCCGCTAATATTAGCTGCGTTGAGTTAAAAATTCATACGTCTAAGAGAAAAAATCCAGACTTTTGGCAGATATAATGGAATACAAACCTACTGGGGCTCTAAAGTGAGGTTTAGAGGTTACCTACTTATTTTTAAACAACAAGTTTTAATACCTACGCCATATTGAGATTAAGCAGAAATTTAAAACACGAAATAGCAATCGCATTGTTGCAAACATCGATATACTCGTAGAGGCGGTCGGAGGATAAGTTAAAAGTGTTAAAACAGTCAATCCCTACAAAGAACCGAGATGGGTCCCACGAGATGACGGAGTGTAGTTATAAAACATATTAGTAATATAATATGAGTATTACTTACGTCGGCATCCCAATTCATTTAATTAATGCAAAAAGATTACTTTATTATTTTCTCTGCTAAAATTCATAGAGAGCTTGAGTCTCAGCGAGTTGAGTTCAGTATTCCTGAATATTAAATACCTAGGTCCGTAGGTAACTATTATAGGCTAAATCCTTCTTAAAATTATAAATAAATGAGTGTGTTTTTTTATTTTCCGTATGTGAAGCTTGGTACAAGGACAGATGTCACAGGATGCCGGATCAGGTAATGACGCGGGATCCTGGATCAGGTACAGGAACGGGGATGATAATAAGGAACACCAGGAGTCCAGGGCAGGGATATTTATTGAAAAGGCCTCTAGTAATTATTATAAAAAATAAGGCACAATAAGTGCCATAAACAGGGTTAACAGGGTTATTCAGATGAAGGAACTTTATATAGTTTACTTCACTTTTTTTAATATTTATGTAAGTAATTGACTTGATCTATAGCATTTTAATTATGATAATAACTTGTTCATAGCTTGGAAACTCGTGAGCAACTGATCAGTCGTTGTGTCCAGGCGAACATAGGTTTTTAATGAACTCAAATTTAGAATTTTGATTAAAAATAGCCATATAGGTGAATGCCAGAATCATTTTAACTGAACGAGGTGAGATATAAAAGAAAAGGTAGATACACCTCGTTACAATACCGGGGCTGCCCTGGAAGGGAAAATCCTGAGGGACTATTATTAGTCTTGATGGATTTTTCCTAAATATTAATGTAAGATGAGGAATGATCATTTTGAAATGGGATGAGTATTTACACGGGAAACGAAACTAGTTCACACATACATCTATCATTTATACATCAATCTTTCATTGTTTTGGTTAACCATAATACGTAAGTATAACCAAAATATCTTTCATTAGAGTATTGACTTTGGTTATAAAGAAGATACTCGTAAAGTCGTTCCCAGTTGGTATTAAGGCTTGTTACAGTAACCACCCGCTGGTATATTAATTAAATGATGAATGCTTAACCTAAAACATATATACAGATTAATATGTAGGAGTACTACATATTAAATGATGTGGTATGTTAATACATACTTCATGTATATTATAATCGAAGTATATTTGATAAGACGTGTTGTAGAATTACTACATAACACAATTGAGAAATAGAACGTTGTATAGTTAGAGAACTATGAAAATAATGTTTAATTATATTATAACATATGGTATTATGTTATATAAAATATAATGTTATAAGTTGAAGAATTTGTAATTGAATGTGATTATTATGCAAAAAGTACTAATGAGGCGAGTTATGATCTTAATATTTTAAAATTAAATTTACGATATTATTATTAAGTATTTATATATATGTACAAAATTAATTAAGAAACGAGATAAGATATAGGAGAAAAATAACGAGTTATATCCGTGTGTTGGGTAAAAAGATAATGTTAGTTATGTATTTTAGGAAATGGTTTTAGATCCCTAATATGCCAACGTCCTAAAGGTTTGTTGGACATATCTGATAAGTCATATATAAGTGGTGTTATTTGTTTAGTTATTTTACATTTTATAAACTTTGGGGCAAGTTTTGCGGAATAATATTTATTTGCATTGCTTAGTGAATAATTGTGTTTCCAGACGATATCTCCTTCTTTAAATTCGTAATATTGGTGATGTTTATTGTAAGAAGATGTGTTAATTTGGTGTGCTTTCCAAAGACGAGTTTGCACTTCGGAGAAAATTGGGTGAAGAAGTCCTAAATTTTCTGCGTATTCGTCTCTTGGTGCGAAGATAATGTCATCTGTGAGGTCAGTAGTGTTGTACACCGATCCACATGTGACTAATTCGCGGCCGAATACAAGGAATGCTGGAGTATATTTGGTGGTTTCATTTACTGCTGTATTCATTGCGAACTGTATTTTGTGTAAATTAATATCCCATGTCCTGTGGTCATCTTCTATGAAAGAAGACACAGCTGTGATTATAACTTTGTTATATCTTTCTACGGGATTAACTTGAGGGCAATATAATGGAATATACTGAACTTTGGGTATTTGATAATAACGTAATAAGTCAGTCGTTTCTTGACTTGTGAACTGTGGACCATTATCAAGAATGACAGTTTGTGGTATACCGTAGACGAGAAAAACTAAGTTTTCTAAAATATGTACTATAACGGAGGAGGTTGCACGTTTGATTGCAAAAAGAAGGCAGTACTTTGTAAAACAACATGTAACTACAAAAATATATTTGTTATGTTTTAGGGTTGTGGGTAAGGGACCAATTAAATCTATCGATATGCATTGAAATGGACGGACACATTGTTTTGGTTTCCCCATGAGACCAATCTTGAGTTGATTTTGGTGTTTGTATGCTAAACAAGTTTCGCATTTTGCAACAAAATTAGAAACATCTTTGTACATACCAGGCCAATAATATTTTAATTTTAGTCTTTGGTATGTTTTAAAAATTCCAAAATGTGCGCAAGTAGGGATAGAATGGTTTTCTATGATGAGAGGGATTCTATATTCCTGCGGTATTACTTCTTTCCAATTATAATCGGAGTGGAGTAATGAAGTTGCTCGTGAATATCTATAAAGTTTATTATTATTTATAATGTAATCTGGAGTAGTATTCGGGTTAGTGCTACACTTGGAGTAAATATTATTATACCAGTCATCACTTGTATGGGAACTGTTGTAATTAATAATACTAATAGGTAGAGAACGTGACAAAGCGTCTGGGATTAAATGATCTTTGCCGCGTTTATGTTTAATTTCAAAGTTGAATGCTGAGAGACGGATGCTCCAACGAGCTAGACGTCCACTAGGATTGTCGAGATGGAGGAACCATTGTAATGCTGAATGGTCTGTATAAATGGTGAATTTTTGGCCGTTATCTAGGTAACAGCGCCAATGCTCTAGGGATAATATTACGCTTAATAGTTCTCTTTCGGTGATTGAATAATTTTTTTGTGGACCAGTTAGGGATTTGCTCATGTAAGCTATGGGTTTTTCAATGCCATTAATTTCCTGGGTCAACATAGCACCGATTCCGTAACTGGAAGCGTCACAATGGACTGCGAAAGGCTTGGTGAAGTCTGGGCATGTAAGTATGGGAGTGGTCACAAGAGCCTCTTTAATGGTTTTGAAAGCTTTATCAGATTCTGTAGTCCATTTGAATGGGGGAGCTTTCTTAGAAGTGGATGTGAGTTTAGTGAGGGGTGCGACTTTTGTACTAAATTCAGGGATAAATCGTCTGTACCAGCTTGCTGTTCCTAAAAATTTTTTTACTTCTCGGGGATTAGTGGGAATGGGAATATCGAGGATGGCTTTAACCTTATCAGGGTCAGTTTGTAAGCCAAATTCATTAACTATATAGCCTAAGTATTTTAACTCTTTCTTAAAGAATGAACATTTGGGGAAGTTAATTGTAATATTTGCTTGAGCGAGCTTTTGTTGAACCTTGTTTAATAATGCAATGTGTTCATCAAAAGTGTTACTAATGATAATTATATCATCGAGGTAAGTAAATACGGAGTTATCTAGGTTTTCAGAAGGAAAAAGAGTGTCCATGAAGCGTTGTTGGATTGCGGGGGCGTTTGTGAGGCCGAAAGGCATTACACGAAACATGAACATACCACGACCGGGTACATAGAAGGCAGTCTTAGGTCTATCTGATGGACGTAAAGGTATTTCCCAAAAAGCCTTTGCTATATCAATTGATGATAGGAATTTGGCATTTTTGAGTTTGTCAATAATATCTGAAATGAAAGGAAGCTTGTAGGCATCTTTACGCGTTATTGAATTTAATTTGCGACTATCTATGCAAAAGCGCCATGTGCCATCTTTTTTAGGAGTTATTAATACGGGGTTTAGCCATGGGCTTTCACAGGGTTGAATTACATTAAGCTTTAGCATAACATCAACTTCGTTGCATAAAGCTTTTTGTTTTTCTGGTGAAAGACGGTAGCAGCGTTGTCTGATCGGCTGGTGTTCGCCAGTATCGATATGGTGTTCTATTAAATGTGTTTTTCCTAATGGTTGGGATTCCGTTGAAATATTTTTAAATTGTTGGATAATAGTATCCGAAATTAGACGTTGAGTGTCTGTAAGTGTGTTATAATGTGTGACTTGCTTAGAGGGGGTATCTATGACTAAAGTATTGATATGTTTATTTGAAAAAGACGTTAACGTCTGAAGAATATCTGGGGCTAGATTGAACATTTTCCAAAAGTCGATTCCTAAAATCAAGGGTTGATTAATAGAGGGTATAACATGAGCGGTAATAATAGCTACCTTTTCTTTGAAGAGTATTGGTATTTCAATGGTACCAATGGAGCGTATTGGTTGTCCATTTGCTACCGATCCTGTAATTGTATATTTTGTGTTGAGACTGAAACCGTGGGGTATTAATTCTTTATGGCAATTGTTGCCTAGAATAGTTATAGCGCTACCACTATCTAGCAGGCCACATAGAATTAAGTTTTTGGATTGTATGTTAACATAGGGACGTTCGTCATTAGGATTTTTGGTAAAGAGTATTGATGTCGATTTATAAGATGTGAAAAATATTTTAATTGTGTCTAACCATTGATTCCATTCTGTAGTATTAGTTTTATTAATGTTATTTTTCTCCTTTACTCGTTTTTTAAATGTTTATGACAGTTGGTACATTTAGAATAAGTTACATTTTGTTTGCCGCAGCGAAAACAAACTATATTTTTATTAGTACAATTTTCCAACAAATGAGCGTTTGTCCGACAACGTGGACAGGTGTAACGAATCGTTGGATTTTGGGAAGGAGTTTCGGCATTAACCGTTGATGTATATGGGAATGGGGGAATCTGGGGCATACTGGAATGTGTATGGCTTCTTGGGTTGTTAATTGTTCTGAATGATTGTTGGTCATTGACATGACTATGGTAAGTAAGTGTGGGATTGCAACTTTCGTACCATTTGCAAGATTTAAATAATTGGTCAACTGATATTAAATCAGTGGGTAATAATTTGGAACTATAAATCGGGTTGATATTTCTACGTAAAATTGTTATTTTTGTTGTTTCTGATAATGGTTCATGTAATTTTGAAAAGAGTGCTTCCATGGAGGAGAAATACATTATGACTCTCTCTTTATTATTTTGTTTTCGAGAGTTTATTGTTTGCAAGAGATTATAGTCATGGTCATGGAGTTCAAAATCTTCAAGAAATTGTTTTTTAAAACTTTGCCAATCTGTCAGGTTTAATTTTTTGGCTCTATACCAATCTAAAGCTGTGCCCGATAATAAATCATATAAATAATTATGTAATCGTTTGTGGTCTATATTACGAGCGATTGCGAACTCTTCCACTCTCCGTATAAAATCGTGTGGACAGCCGTCTCCTTTGAAATTAAACCTTTTTAAATCGGTTGGTTTATTTTCGGCTAGGTTAGTTAATTTATGCGCGAGTAGGTCAAAATCTGTAGGCGGAGTAAGTAAAGAGGTCGCAGATTCGTAAGTCGATGTGGTGGTTGACGTTTGTGAAAAATTTATTTTTCTTTGACATTCTATCAACTGCTCACAAATGTCTTTGTATGTCAATAAAATTTCGGAAGAATGTTCCGTATTTATTTGCAAACGATTAATTCGGGCTGTTAAATGTTTCAAATACGTTTGTATTTTATCGTTATGAGCTGTGCTAGTCGCGGATAGGAGAATGAGAGAAGTGACAAGAGTGAGGCATTTCTTGATGTCCTCGAAGTCTTGCTCAAGGGGATATGGACTCGCTTGATCTGAACAAGAATTACTCGTATTGATCAGAGGAGTGAGCAATTGTCGCAAATCATCGGCTTGTGCTGTATTTGAAAAGTGGACTCCACGAAGTTTGAGCTCATAGATGAGTTCAGGCTTATTTAGTAGAATTGGATTCATTATAAAATCACTATTAGATTGTTGGGAAGTGGTAAAAGTTGTTAAATAGTAAAAGTGATATAGTGAATTTAGTGGTTTTAATGTTTAAATAAGTTATAATAGTGATATTATTGTTCTTATTAAATTTTATATATATATATTTGTGTTTATTTTGGTTTTAAATATAATTTGGAAGGTAAGTTTTAAATGTCGGGTGAAAGAAATGGGATACACTGAGGGTATTCCCCAACAGCACTGCCCGTAATTATTTCCAGACTCTTCCGTCAGTGACTCCGAGGAGTTTTAAAAACACTTCAGGTTGAGATGAGGAAATGTTTAGATTTCCGAAGAAATCTTGTATGTGTTATTGTCTGTGATAAAGTGTGTTTAATATTTTATTGTAAGTGTACTTATCAGTGTTGGCCCTATAACGCGATTACTAATAATGTAATAGAACTTAATTAAAATTAATTATTATTGTAATTAATATACCTGGGGTGGTTAGGGAGTGGTAAAATATTTTAAAATAAATATTATTAAATAAAAATAGTTAGGCCGAGAGGGATGATCGAAATTTGGATCGGTTGACTATAACCAATTTGAATTTTGAAAATAAAATAAAATAATTATATCTAACTATTACAATAAGAGTATAAAATTATTTAAAAAAAAATTCGGTTCGGTTTCGGTGTCGCTGGTGGTGGATCTGGGTGGGGTTCGGGAACGTTGAGCGCCAATGTCACAGGATGCCGGATCAGGTAATGACGCGGGATCCTGGATCAGGTACAGGAACGGGGATGATAATAAGGAACACCAGGAGTCCAGGGCAGGGATATTTATTGAAAAGGCCTCTAGTAATTATTATAAAAAATAAGGCACAATAAGTGCCATAAACAGGGTTAACAGGGTTATTCAGATGAAGGAACTTTATATAGTTTACTTCACTTTTTTTAATATTTATGTAAGTAATTGACTTGATCTATAGCATTTTAATTATGATAATAACTTGTTCATAGCTTGGAAACTCGTGAGCAACTGATCAGTCGTTGTGTCCAGGCGAACATAGGTTTTTAATGAACTCAAATTTAGAATTTTGATTAAAAATAGCCATATAGGTGAATGCCAGAATCATTTTAACTGAACGAGGTGAGATATAAAAGAAAAGGTAGATACACCTCGTTACACAGTTTGTAGCCTGGAAGCGGTCTTAGGGTGGGTACTTGTACGCCGGAAAAAAGACAATTCCCCCGGGAATAACGACGAAACACTTCTGTAGACGGACCCGGGTAAAAGGTAATATAATGTAATATAAACACAACAATATCCCAATATTCAATATTTCATCGTGTTAAATCAAAGATCTCCTAAGGCCTGTGTCACCGTTAATTCTGGATACTTAATGAAATACAGATTATGATCACGTAATAGTGAACTCGGCGCTCAGTCGAAAATAGATCGCCGTCGAGGGAACTCCTGCGCTGAAAATACGCCATGGGCTGTGCGTCGAATGTCGTCAAGTGTATACTGGTCGTCGCCAACGTAGTATTCGCGGTAAGTTGTTCAGCCATCCCTTTTGTATTATTTTCGTACTAATGTTTCATAAGGGCCGGTTTAACGTAGGGTTCCCAAGTGTTTGGTTTGTTGACGAGTTTTCTGGGACACATAAAAACATTTGCTATTGTAGCGTCCGAATATATTTTTACACTTTCATTTGTCATCTAGTGAGTCATGCGTGTTTTTAATACTGCTGAAGTGTGGGGTCTTTGGCGGATTGAATATAGTATGGAAACGATGGTTTGGTGGCATCAGTGGGTCAAAATACGCGATGTTTGTTTGTGTTAAGTAACAAGTTGTGTGGATGGAAAATTAACTGTCTAATGTTCACTCTAAGTATACTATTTCTTTCATACTAACTAGGTACTTGAATAGTCTAAACTTGTTCGGACTAGTTTAGTAATTCTAGACTACAAGTAGTACCTACTTAATTTAAGAGCAGTGTAGTACGACCTAATTTAATCTGGCAAAAGCCAAAAATAAAAGACCTAGTTGTTCTTTTTGACGATGCTGCTAGCCTAGTTTGTAGTTTGTAGTGACCCGGTCTACAAAGGAAGCGGTGTGGCATGGGTAAATGTGTGTGTGATGAATTGACGAACACGAGTAGGTATTTGTTAAGTCTTTATAAGTATATAATTATTTCTCTATATACGTATTTAAACCTAGTGCTTAGTTTGGGAGTAGGTCAATTTGCGGTAGCTTGTTCCCTAATATTTATTTATTTATTAGTAGTAGTGTTAGTAATGTTTTTACTGTAGTATTTATTTTGTCTACTGAGCCCTTTTCGTTAGGTATGCTTTAAAAAAATACCTTCTCTATTGAGTCAACGAATAAAAAGAATTCCCAAGGACTAAAGTTAATTAAAACTTCATACGTCCCAGCAAGCACGTGACAGGAATACCTACACTCACGATTATTTTGCACCAAATGACTCAAGGCCATTCGTATTTAACAAAAAAAACACTTTGCGGCGACTGGTGGTTAAGCCATTCTTATCCTGCAATTATACGAATAACATGGCAATAATATTCAGAAAAGCATAAACGCCAATTGCTACAAGCCCTCTTAAATATTGGACAGCGTTGTTTTAAAACATTATTGAATAACGAGAATATCCAGTTCTATTTTAGTAGTTTGGTTGGCTTTCCGTTTAGAGCCCCAAATGGAGTCGATTTTGTATTAACACCGAGGGTACTGGCTCTGAACGCATAATTGAGTGGCGCGGCGTCCCAATCGTCGCAACTGGGATGACCTCATTGAAACTGATTTAATTAATTAAGATCGCAATATACATATATACCATAATTATAGACCCAGACCCTGTCGTAGGTACGAGTATATATTAGCAGCAGATGTTTTTCGTTTTACCACGTTAGAATGAAAAACGAGAAATGCTTCAGTGGCTTAGAATGTATAGATTTATTTTGAATACCTTGATATTTTTGATCACAAATTATAGCCATTTTGAGACAAGCGCGACAAAGATGTACCGCGAGATGGCGCTCTTTGCCAGTATAATTAAAACCTTTATAACTCGTAAACTAACAAACATACAGAAAAGTTAATACGTACGATATTCTGGACCGGCAAAGATGCGGGGCAAGTGATGTGATGTGACATACTCGGGTGTTTATTCTAGGATGCCGAGGCGTTTATTCCACTTTGGTTTAAGGTATCATTATGACAATGTTGTACGATAGTTCTTATTAGGGCTAACCAAATTAGAATAAAAGCGGTGAGGGCTTGGTCGACTAAACATAATATAGTAACTAAAATGGATACATATATTATGTACCTACTTACTTACAATGTAGTTCGGGTTTGATCACTTCAGCGGGCCTATTCGCATAAGGAGCACGTCTGTATAGAGTGAGCTTCAAAGAGATGTCTCTATTTACAATTATAATCTCTATCTCTATTTATAAAATAAACGAAAAATTATGTGTATACCAATTGCAAAAATTGTATATCTGAATGGCTCAAAATACTTAGTTATAACGAAATGGTACCGTATATTGCTATGATAGTTTATGTTAGTAGTAGTAATGTTCCTATGTAACAATGAATGTAAACGATACGAAAATTATTTATTTGTCATGTCATAAAAAACACTTCCAAAATATCTCTACATTATTTTGGTATTTTTGAATGTCGTCGTGTGTCTTCGTGTATATTAGGTAGGTATATTTTAATCCTTAGATATTTTTGATGTTTGAAGTATAGGACAACAAGAGTTGATTAATAATTTACTATATTATTATTATTATTTCAGTTGGCCGGCGTAGCTCTCACGGGTATTGGGGCAGCAGCACTAGTGTCCCTCCGCGAGGATGGCATCAACGACCGGTCCTCGGAGGTCCTCTCCATCGCCGCCATGGCCATCGGTACCGTGGCCTTCGTCGTGGCCTTCTTCGGCTGCTGCGGGGCCATTATCGAGAACAAGGGCATGCTGGTCACGGTAAGTCAACTGTCCACGACGCGCGATTTAAAGCTCAAAATGGACCGACGTAAATGCATACTTGCATATCTGTGTGCATGCGTGGATGAATGTAGAGGAAGCGAAATTTGTAAGTTATAGCACCTTGCGGTCCATAGTCATTGCCTGCCCCATTGGTAGACAAGCGTTAAGGTACAGATGTAGTGCATAATTGTTTTCCTTCGTATTTTCACGAAAACGTACGAACGCGTCTTGCTATTTCAGTCGGTTACACTACAAAAAACACTGAGTACTAGAGTTTGACTGAAAAAGCATGACACGTTCGTACGTTTCCGTGAAAATACGAAGGAAAGCAATTATGCACTACACCTGTATGTGTATATGTACGTATGTATAAACTCGTTTAGTAGCATTTCACTGTTGATTAATAAGTTTATAACGCTGTCTAAGTAAATAAATAATTCTTAATTGGTACCCGATAGCGTTTGCCATTTCAGAGAAGAAGGGATTTGAATGACATACGGACAGACAGACAGGGCAAATGGACAGACGGACAGACGAAAAACCAACGGGAACCATTGTTGGTACTGAACCTTAAAAGCAGCTTAGATCACTGTCCAATCTACTATTGTGAAATAGTCACGTCAATCTTTTGCACCGTTACGAAAAACCAACTTACGTATTAGTTACAATTGGATGATCAATCCAATGTCCAGCCAGGTTCACTACCTCGAAATCTCTAAATATTTCTTCCCAAATTTCATAAACACGAATTTCTAAATTTTCATTCTGAATACTTCATTGTTATTCCGAATTTCAGTTTCACAAAGCATCAAAATCACGATTGTTAGATTTCCGAATTACCTTATATCCCACTAATCGCTCGCTTGTAATTTTGCGGCGCACCTAATTTGTAGCTCAAGCTAGGGTTTTTTTTTTATAAACCTGATTTTCATAACCTGTCCGGATTAAGAATATTTGGGACATTTGGAATTCCATATACATTTCATTATTCGTATAAATAATCTTCGGAAAACTGATGTTCGTACCTTTAATACTAAGTAATATAAATTTCCAGATTTTGATAATTCAGTCTTACGTTTTTTTTCTGTGTTGTACAAATCCGAATTATAAATTTCGTTATTTCAAATTTCGGAATTCAGTAATACGAGATTTTAGAGTGCTCCCGTTCCAGCCGTTGTGGCGATCCCAAATCTTCATAGTGACATCTTTCGGCTGATGATGGTTGATTATAAATGTTCCAGTACTCGGTGCTCCTGATCATCTTGATGAACGTGAAGTCGGCGCTGGCGACGGTGCTGCTGACGGCCTCCAGCGCGATAGCTGGCGCGATGGTGTCCAGCTTCGAGAATCTGTTCAAACAACAATCTTCGGCGTTTACTGACTTCGAGCGATCTGTGAATATCTTTTTGATATTATGACGTCATGAGCTTCACAAAACCACTCAAAACAGCAGAAAAATTATTGCTCAATTGTACTGAAAATCTTTATCACATGATCAACAAGATATATAGAGGCTAGACTTTAAAAACGCTACATAACTTCTTAGCACAAACATATTTATCAGACCACAAACAAGAACACCATAACGTCTTTATAACTGAGAGTCGTGACAGGAATTGGTGGTTGCTAAGTTTACAAACCGTTCTGTCTTTGACCCTTCGGATAGACCTAGATGATTAGTAGACTTATTTTTCTGCGTCAGTTTATCAGGTGGGCTTTTGCCGCCTTTAGGAAATTAGACAATTGGTCATATTCGTCTTCATACACCTTAAATTACGATTAAAAGTTTTTTTTTCGGTAAATTTTGTATACCTTCAGACCTAGTTTTCTGTACACATTTTAAAACATCGTGAGGGTCTTACCGGATGACATAGATTAACTTCAGGAACGTTACCGTATTTTTTGGTAATCCCCAATCATTCGAATAAGGCACTGGTCCAGCCAACTATTATACATATAGGTGTCTCGTTTATTAACACGGAATTTATATCATTTGTCCGTTTCTTGAGCGAGAAAATCGTCGAGGTGCCTAAAATTGAAAGGGTAAAATAAAATAAAATGTTTTATTCTCTGCACAGGTCGGGTGCTGCGGGACCGAGGGGGCCAAATCGTACTCCAACCGCCCTATCCCCTCGAGCTGCTGCTACGACGGTCCCTGCAACCAGACCAACTCCCATCAAGGCTGCCTCACCGAGGTTAGAGACCTGGTGACGACGTACAGCATTAGCGTCGCTGTGCTGTGCCTCATTCTTGTTGGGATTGAGGTGAGCGTCTCTACCGTTAAATCATTCTTGTCGGTTTTATGGATAACCCATAACTTTATTGAATTTCACTTTTTCGATTGTTTTATTTCATCGAGTTTCATTTCAAAGAGCACTCTATCTTCTGCTGAAACTATTAATTACGAGTTTATGTTAGGTTACATTTGTAACAACCAATAAAAAGTTAACTAATACGAGGAGAAATGCCTTTCGATGAAATGAAAATGAAAATCGGTGTCGTCAATCACTCTTGTTGGTTTTGAAATAAGCTTTCTCTTTTTTTCAGCTGATTGCGGTGATCTTAGGTCTTTGTTTGGCGAACCATGCGGACAAAAAGTACAAAGGCCGTTACTACCAGTAACCGGCTCCTGCCAATATCTGCCTTATTGCGTTAGTTATAAGTGGTAATACGCGTAAGTAATGTTTACTCAAGATGAACAGGTGGGTTCTATGGTGGGGTGGGTATTTAGGTGTAGGATGCTACCTGAGGCCCTAGACAAGGTGCATTCGGCGTTTGTTATCGCTATCCAAAATGTACAGGATCCACGTAAGCTGTCAGACGGTCGCGTCGAGCGCCTACGTCATACCCATACATTTTGTCAGTTTTAGAAAATAGTTTACGTTAGCGGGAAGCAACTTGTCTGGCCTCACTGATTCCATTCTTTGCTAATTTATTTTCAGGCCCTTATTTTGAAACCTAATAGTGATGGCTGAGTGATAATTCTGTTTATATTGCACGGATAAACCTATGCAATGTAGTAAATAAGTGGAATATGTTGTCTGCCATCCTTAAGTTGACTTTCGTTTGCACGTCCTTAAACTATAAGGTTGGTAACATCAAAGATCCATATGCATTCATATTGACATGGAAAAGCAATATGGTTTTACTGTTTAGAATATACCCTCTGTCAATTTAAAGTGTCGATTAGCTCAAAATAAGTTGATTGCTTCAGCCAAAATTTATTTGTTTAAACGCCGACTTTGACTTAAGATTTGAAAAATGGGGTCAGGGGCTGGACAATGGACATGGATACTTTTGGTAATGATATTTATATATTTTGAGAATTGTTCTTAGGTTATTTCTATGTTTAAGTGTTTTTTGCAGTAATAAATGAAGACGTACATATATTTATAAATTCGTGTTTTATTTTTTTGATTAAAAACAAATAACAACAACAGGCAAGTCACCATCCATGATCATCAGTTACTTACACCATTCGGTTTGAAGGTATTTCAACTGCAGGCCGTATGGTCCAAGATCCAAATAGGAGACGAGCTTCACCCAGCTGTTTATTTGATAAAAAAAAATCTATATCTAACTTTATATGTTACGTAATATATAACGAATAGGTAGGCTGAAAAAATTCAGACCAGTAAGTATATGATTACTTAATTCATTAATTTTTTTTAATTGCTGTTGCTTGTTTAGTGGACAAATTACATACCAACCGAAAGTATGAAGCCCAAGTTTCGTGCAAATTTAATAGTACCGACTTACCTGCTTTATACCTGCCTACCCAATAGTTATGATGGGATAAAATAGTCAACCTAACGTTAGCTTGTTCTGTAGGCTTTATACTTTCGATTGGCAAGTAATTTGTCTATGAAACAGGCAGTAGCAATTTACTTTTTTTTTTTTTTAATTTTAAATAATTATACACTGGACTGAAATTCTTCAGCCTACTTATTCGCTATATATTATTTAGCGTATTAAATTTGATATAAAATACTTTTTATCGAATAAACAGCCCTGTGAAGGTCGTCTCCTATTCTGATCCTCTGCTAGTATTCGATCATCGACGTAATGTTTAAACAGGATAATTTCGTTAACGAATTCGGTGGATTTAACTGAACGTGATTGACGCATTTGACTACGGAGACTACCGTCCCAATGTTAAAGCTGCGTGTGTAGATTTTCCAGTTAAACCGTATTTAGCTATAGTCTGAAACTATGTAAACAGGCCATTTTGGTTAACGAATTCAGTCAAAGCGAATGTGGCCAGTATAAACAGGTTAATTTGGTCGAATTAAATATTATTCAGTTTGGCCGAATTTTATTTTAGCCAGTATTCATTCACAGTATGTGATAGAGCAACCTCTGAAACGGACTGAAACAATATTTCAGCGTGCTGAAGACGCTTCCAAACACCAAGCGCACGCTTCCAAGCTTCCAAAGTGTGTGTGTGTGTGTGTGTGTGTGTGCGTGCGTGTGAGTGTGTGTGTACAGACTAGGGAATGCAATTACCGGCCAAATTTGAAAACCGGTAAATTACCGACCTCGGTCCGGCAAAACCGGTAAACCGGTAAATTACCGGTTTTTGTGGTTTTTAAATAAAAGCCATTAAAATTATTGAAAATCGTTTATTTAAGTTTAAAAATTCATTTAAAAATAATGATGACAACTTGAAGTAATAATTGGAAACTTTGATCTAAGAAAAAATATCAATCAGTCTTAAAATTAAACAAATCATTTTAATGATTAATAGTCATTTAGCAGGTAGGTAGCAAATTAAAACAATAGGCTTACATGTTTACCCTTAGGTTGAAAGGGAAGGGATGGTAAAATAAAGAAACAGTAAACAAATAGGAATAAGGTACATCTTCGGCTGGCTCTGGAATACGTAGCGTTACTTGCTTGCTTCGTAATAGTATTAGTAACATAAGTTTACAAATAATTATCAGTTTTATTCATAATTTAAAAGTCAATTTCAATCAAATACATTTTTAAGGAGTGTCTGAAAGTATCATCATCAGCCCGGGGGCGTCCACTGCTGGACAAAGGCCTCCCCCAAAGAGCGCCACAAGTCACGGTCTAAAGCCGCTTGCATCCAGCGGCTCCCCGCGATCCTAACCAGGTCGTCAGACCACCGGGTGGGAGGCCGTCCAACACTCCGTCCACTGGTGCGGGGCCGCCACTCGAGAACTTTTCTTCCCCAACGGTTATCAGTTCTCCGAGCTATGTGGCCTGTCCATTGCCACTTCAGCATGCTAACTCTCTGAGCTATGTCGGTGACCTTGGTTCTCTGGCGTATTACCGTATTACGGATCATATCGCGCAAAGAAACTCCGAGCATAGCTCTTTCCATTGCATGCTGAGTGACCCTGAGCTTATTTATGAGGCCCACATTCAGCGGCCAAGTCTCTTATCCATAAGTCATCACTGGCAACACACACTGGTCGAAGACTTTCGACTTAAGGCTCTGCGGTATTTTGGACGAGAAGATCCGCTTTAGCTTTCTGAACGCTGCCCATCCGAGTTGGATTCGGCGATCCACCTCTTTCTTGAAGTTGGATTTACCTAGTTGGACAGTTTGTCCCAGGTATACGTACTGATCAACAACTTCAAGTTGAGAATTCCCCACGTGAACCGGTATTGGCAAAACGCGAACATTGGACATGACTTTCGTCTTGTCCAAGTTCATTTTCAGGCCCACCCGTTGGGAAACTCTATCGAGGTCTCCGAGCATCTTACTCAAGTCTTCTAGCGATTCTGCCATGACTACGATGTCGTCCGCGAATCGAAGGTGAGTGATGTACTCGCCGTTGATGTTGATGCCAAGTCCTTCCCAGTCCAGAAGCTTGAAGACATCTTCCAATGCAGCGGTGAACAGTTTCGGAGATATGACATCTCCCTGTCTCACACCTTTCTGCAACTGAATCCGTTTCGAGCTCTGGTTCTGGAGCCGGACTGACATAGTGGCATTTTTGTACAAACACTTCAGCACTTCGATATATCGATAGTCGATGTGGCACCGCTGTAGTGACTCGAGCACCGCCCATGTCTCGACCGAATCGAAGGCCTTCTCATAGTCCACGAACGCTAGACATAAGGGCCGATTATACTCTTCAGTCTTCCGTATAATCTGGCGCAGCGTGTGAATGTAGTCTATGGTACTAAAGCCTTTCCGGAAACCGGCTTGTTTAGGAGGCTGGAAGTCGTCGAACCTGCGTGAGAGTCGATTTGTAATGACCCTTGAAAACAACTTATAAGCGTGGCTCAGAAGTGAGATGGGTCTGTAGTTCTTCAATAAGGTTTTATCGCCTTTCTTAAAGAACAAGACCACCACACGTCTGAAAGTATATTGCACTTAAAATCATATTATTTCGCGTTTATTTTTAGTTTTTCGTGGTTCGGTAAATTACCGGTAATAGCTTTAAATTACCGGTATTTTACCGGCTCTAAAAAGGGCCGGTTTACCGGTAAACCGGTAAAACGGTTTACCGGTTTGCATTCCCTAGTACAGACGCATTACGTGACCTAATAGACGCGCCTGACACTACCCGATTACGTCAGAAAGTGAAAAATTATCTTGCTCGACCAGCATTTAATGTTTGGGTTCTGTCATTGAGTTTTTTAAACTGTATTTTTAAACTCTAACGCAATTATTATTGCATTAATAGCTTCTGCGTGCAGATGTGCCCGCATGTAACCTCTTTTAAATAAGTAAATATATTTTTTATGTGCATACTCTTTCTAGGATTCCGTAGTCAAACTAGGAACCCTTATACTTTCGCCATGACCGTCCGTCCGTTCGCAGCCTAGCTCAGAGACTCTTAGTACTAGAAAGCTGGAATTTGGTATAAATATACATATTACTCACGCCAAGAAACTGATAAAATGAAATCTTGAAAAAAAAAAAAATGTGCCTCCCCTGCACGTAGCGTGGGGATGTAGGTAATTATATTTCTCGTCTACTCCAAAGTGTGGGGTGTCGTTGGATAGGTCTTTCGAAAATATTGCGGGTTAGTGCGAACAACTTTTCGATTAAGGTGTCCGTTTATGAAATACCGTACGTACATAAAAATATTAACAACGTTATGAACCATAAATAAAAATGCTACCTACCTACTGAAATGTACAGCAACTTATTACTTCGACTGTACTGAAATATACAGCAGTGAATAATTAATAAACATTTTTTTTCTTCCCGCTAACCTTTTGCTAGGGCTAACTAATCAAGGAAATCAGTAATGTAATATGTAATTAAAAATAATTAACCACAGGAATGAGCAAAGGCGATACAAGTTATCCGTTTCTTGTAGTATATAAGCGGTGCATCTTCTACACCGTTAACCAGTAACATACTTAATAAACAAACATATTTTTTATAATTTATAGTTTGTTAGTTCAACGTAATTATATAAATGTGTTTGATTCATTTGTGTTTTCGTATGTTATCTTGTTCCGTTCGGCACCGAACAGCTGCTTTCGCAAATACAGTGCTCTTCTTCGCAAATATTGTGTTTTTGGTAAGTTTTCATTTTTTTCATTTCAAAGCCAGCTTTAGAAAACCCGATGTTTGGATAATGTCGTCAAAATAATGTTACTTATCATGTACATCTTTTATTTCGCCAATTTCACATTTAAGTTTTAATTTAGCTTATGACACTGTGTTAGTAGTTACGAGCGGACATTGAGTCGGACATATACACTAGTCCAACATATAATCCTCCTTTTGGGCTTTGCCGCAGTCGGGTAAGAGGGCCTTCGAGTTTAATTATGTAATGATTTTTAAGTTAACGACACTTGTGGCCCACTGTACCTACTTCAAATACTGATGATAAACTCGCTATGAAAATACGAGTTAAATGAATCCTAACTTGACGGCTGTACTTATTCATTTTTTTCAAATAACTGCATTACATAGTATGTGAAGTGCACAACACCAATTAACTTTTAGCCATTAAGGAGTTCCTATGGCCATGTTCCATCTCCATCATACGAGCACCAAGTACCACATTATTGTGATCAAAATCGCATAAGCATGCAAAGTTTCAAGTTTATCATACTTTTTTAATAAATTGTTTTTTTTTTAATTGCCTACTAAGCTAGCGGTCCTGGGTTCAAATCCCGGTAAAGGTCACAGCACACATATCAACTCGTAAAGGGATCGTCACCCTATCAACTCGAGCCGTTCAGTATCATTTGTATGAAACTCCCTACGGCAACGCAGACTAATCAGCACCGCAACGGCATCGCCTCGCCTTGTATGAATGAGGCGAGGCGATGCCGATCCGTTGCCGAGCGGTTATGTCTGCGACAACCCTAAGGGTAGATATTTGTGTGATGAGCACGAATATTTGTTCCTAAGTCATGGATGTTTTCTATGTATTTAAGTATATATTTCTCTATATAAGTATTTATCTCGTTGTCAAGTACCCATAGCACAAGCCTAGAGCTTAGTTTGGGACCAGGCCAATTGGTGTGACATAGTCCCCTGATATTTATTTATTTATTTATTTATAGCTATCCCGATTAAAATAAACCAATAAAATAAAAAGATAATACCAATTCCACGTAGTCCACACTAACTTTTGTTTTTCCCAGTTCTCTGGCATAGGACTGATCTGCTTGGGGCTGTCATCCCTGCTGCTGCAAAGGACCCTGGGACTACTGCTGGTCAATGTCGACCTGTCCGCTGTTCCGATATGCGTCGCCGGCAGCCTGGTAGTTGCTGTCAGCTCCTTCGGGTGCTGCAGCGCTTCTAGACAGCTCAGGAGCTTGCTTATTGTGGTATGATATAGTGTCAGAAAAAATAAGTTTATGACAAAAGTATTTTTTTTGAATAAGCTGTACTTTTTTTGGAAAGTCTTAATCAGTTTATGAAGACCAAACTAATTAGTCGCAACACAGTAGGTCTAAATTAAACATAGCGGAGATCCTATCGCCACCTTCCGACTCCATCATCAGATCAGTACTTAGATACCATAACATTGCATTGTCATCCGGTTTACGTGTGGTGGTTCAAAGAATGATGGGCAAAAATGTACGGAACCCAGCCCAATCGTCAATATAATTATAACTTATGTAGGCTTATTGATTCCACTATTTGCTGTAATTGTTGTAAATAGTAAAATCGGTCAAGCGTGAGTCGGATATACGGCTAATAGCATTGCAACGCATGCGGGGCACAGCTATAGTAATAAACGTTGTGTATGTGTGAACATTTGAAGGCTGATAACTCTCTTCTCCAGGGTTTTTGTAGTTTGTCCCCGTATTAGAAAATGATGCTTATGTAACTAGCGTTCACGTCGTATACATGAGATTTGTATTGGTTAAATGGGCCAATTTGCCCATCATTCTTTCAGCTCATTCCATAAACGGTAAGTGGTTCAAAATTGACTTGATTTTAGCGGACAACTTACAAACATACATACGAACAGTGTAAGTAAAGTAAAAGCTTGTAAACAGTCCCTTCTGCTCCTGAAAGTCATGGACTTTGGCACAAAAAGTCCCCTCCGCCCGAACCCTTGGAAAATACGTCCATAAGACCTAGTCTGGATGCATAACGCTAAGTAAGCCATTATCGAAAATGGACAAAATGTATCGACGTAAGCTGATGACAAACGATGTCGAGCGCTTATCTTAACTCTATACATTTCGAGTCCACAGAAAACAGACACGTTAAGAGCGTTTGCATGCTAGCCCTACAGAAGGGTAACCCTGAATTCATTGAATTTCATTTCATCGAACGCATTCTGATGAAACCATGATGTTTTCAGGATACAGAATACGGAATACAGATCTTTATTGGTAAAAGTACATTTTACAAGTCCTAATTTTCAATTACAATTAAATTAAATTAAATTAGGTAGGTACACAAGTAACACATTACGGTGCCGGATCTTTCCGAGTGTGCAAAAACTCGTCAACCATTCCATAACCAATGATTTAAGCTTTCTCTTAAATATGCTATTGCTGGTTGAGTTTCTTATATCAGTCGGGAGCAAGTTGTATAGGGTGGGCCCCATGATGCTGAGTGACCTTCGTGACTTAGCCAGCCGGCGGCTCGGAACGGTCAGCAGAGGTCGTCTTTTGGACGAACTCAGTTTGTAGTCATGCATGTTGTTTCTTACGTACATACAGGCAGTCAGTACATACATGCATGGTAAGGTGAGAATTTTATGTTTTTTAAATAGCGTCTGTGCAGGATAGCTTCCAGATCTTCCATCGATTGTACATCGATGTCTTGAACAATAATTAGGAAGTTATTTTGGTTAGGTGAGACTTGTGGCTATCAAAATTAACTCATGCGGCGTGTAATGCCTTTCGATGCAATGAAAATCCTGCGTAATTAATGATACACTTTCGTGGAAAGGCGTTTCGACATAATAATAGGACGCCTACAGAAGGCCTGATAAAGTAGTATAGTAGACAGTAGTACAAAAGCTAGCTAATATAAATAAATCTTTCAAATATATAGAATGCTAAACGCACAAAAGCCACAAGTCATACGTTAAAAAATCTTCAATGTCTACACTAGCTAACATTCGCAAAAGGCCCCATATGGAACTTCAGGAAAATCAGACATGGAATATCAAGACCTATACAGATTTTTTACCATGTATGGTATACATTCCAGTACGCTGTCTTCATAGTGGTACTGCTGGCGTCTCAAGGCTTTTTGGTCACCGTGAAATGGGACAAGAACCAAGTGCAGAACCTCACAGAGACCTGGGTGCGCGACGAGTTCAACCAGCCAGCGATGAGGGAGCCCTTCCAACTGCTCGAATACGTGGTGAGACATTTTACCTTAAGAAGTTCTTACGCATGACAAAAAACGTGACATGTTTTATAATGTAGGTAATGTATATCTTTATAATATTATAAATGTCTATCGTTGTCTCGTTCCCATAATACAAACCTAGAGTCTTAGTCAATGTGTGTAAGATGGTCCATTGATTATTTATTTATTATTCGAATGGCTTAATACTTCCAGATGAAATGTTGCGGACCATACGGTTCCAGCTCCTACACAGCCTTGAAGCTCGACCTGCCTCCCACTTGCTGCGAGGATCCAGAGCTATCCCTTGCATCGGGCGGCCAACCCACCTGCCTCACAGACACCTACCACGGCTGCGCCCCCGTGGTTTCCGAACACCTGCAGACCCTGGCTGACGTTGCTGATGGGCTTTTTCTTTACATCATTGCCGTCGAGGTAAAAAATTGAGGATGTCTGTAGTTTTATTATATGATCGGGATACTAGAACCGCGTTTTTTGTCAGGTAGCTTAGATTAGACTTGAGTTGGCTGATTGTGCAACAAAGGACTAAAACAAGCCATAATAACACCAGATGTTTATGCCAACCACATACACAGTTTCGATACATTCTCCTACAGAAACCGTGTCCCCTAGACAATATACAATATTTTATAAACTATCTGATTAATTTATTATTATTAAGTTATTTAGGTATTTAGCTTAGTTTAGGCCAAGCATACAAGACATGGAGCCGAAGCCAACATGCAGAGGACGTTGAATGGCAGACCACTACTCCCCCCCCCCCCCTCTTTTTTTCAACACTAATATACAAGACATGGAGCCGAAGCCAACATGCAGAGGCCGTTGAATGGCAGACCACTACTCCCCCCCTCCCTCTTCTTTTTTCAACACTATAATATTCTTTAGACCACTTTCACCAACGTTCACCTAAGCGGTGAACCAGCGATTTATTAATCTTTCTTTTCAGATACTTGCCCTTGCCGCGAGTCTGTACCTGATCCGATTCCTGTCAGAGAAGGAACCCCAGTACTCCCCGGTTGGAAATTTGTTTGTGCTCGACAACCCTACACGTATAGAGATGGAGGAGGTTCAGCTGATAACATCGCAGCCAGAACATCAGGAAACTATCTGAACGCTATTTTTTATTCACAAACATAATAAGAGAGAGATAGTGTCCATGTTTTTAGTAAATTAGTACGGGCAAATATCAAAAACAGACAATTAATGGTTCAGAAGAGTACAGATAAATAAAAGGATGCAGCCAAATTGATTTTAATTTCATATTCCGACATTACTACCAATTATACATACATAACGTCATGCCTTCACCCCAGAGTGGGGTAGGCAGAGCTACAGAATTACAAATAACTCTAACAACTTGGTGATTGTTCTCTAACCGCATTTACCACAAACAGGTTAAGATGTTTACCGGTGTACTATCAGCCCATTGGAACCCTGACCCACCATAGAACGGTGTCACAGTGACATTATAAAACAATTTCTTTGACACTTATTATGACTTCAGTCATAACGTCACTGTGACAGAGTTCTATGGTGGGTCAAGGTTCCAATGGGCTGATAGTACATTAGCGTCAGGTTGCAAGCCCATCGCCTAACAATACTACAAGCCTTTAATCCCTTAGTCGCCTCTTACGACTTCCACAGGAAGGCATGTATTGGCACTCTTCTAAGCCGGCAAATACAACTATAACTTGAACTTAATAGATATTATGTATTTATAAAACCATAAAATATAAATTATGCAATAGAAATGTTTGTTCATGATGCTACCACACTATTAACAGACTTCAATGGTTGAACTTAATCTAATATAACAGACTTAACTTGTTGTATATGGATTTGTGAAGCTTAAATAAAATTACCCTATGACCAATGAAGATTTCTCCGGCCTATGTAGTATGTACTTATTAGGATATCAGTAGGTAATCAAAACGCGATCTTCTGACTTATCCGACCGTGGTTCGCTTTAGTGTTTGACTCTCTTTACATAGTCCAAACACCACCGCAACAAGCTGAAAAGAGAAAAAAATTATACTTACATTGGACAAAAATATACGCCACAGACGCCACGGTGTATATAATATTGAAGAAATTGTGGAGAAACACATTATAAAAACCGGGCAAGAGCATGTCGGACCATGCTCAGTGTAGGGTTCCAAAACAATCAAATTAGAAAAGTATTATAGTACCTAGTACGAGTACATAGGTCGCGGTCAGATTACCAACACCGCAAATAAGTTTTCGGTAGGTATAAACATTTAAACCGTTTGTAACTTAAGAACCAATGAAGTCTACTTAGTCGTGATAGTTTTCCTATTAAATTAATTATATGCGCTTTCATTTAAGATATTTTGTAGATTTTTAATATTCGTAGTTTGGGCTGTAGGGGGGGGGGGACACTTGACTCTAAGAAAAAATAGCGCTTTAAAGTTTAATATTTCATAAACGGATCCCTTAATCGTAAAATTGTATACCCACAATATTTTTCAACGACCTATCCAACGACACCCAGCACTAGGTAGGGGAGGCAAACTAGCAAAAAAAATTTTTCAAGATTATATTTTATCACTTTGTTGGCGTGGCTAATATTTATATTCATGCCGAATTACAGCTTTCTAGTACTAAGAGCCTCGGAGCTAGGCTGCAACGGACGGACGAACGGACATGGCGAAGCTATAACAGTTTTGTTTGACTACGGAACCCTAAAAATGGCCCGGTGGCCAGGCGACCACGAGTTTAGATCCCGTCACGTAAAAAGGCAGCTGAGCGACTACGGAGGGGATGTGTTTGCGCATGGGTATAGACAGACCAGCTCGAAAAAACTAGGGCATTGTTTTATTCACAAACTACTAGCGTGAGCGCATAAGCATACCGGCGGAGTGTTCCCCCGTCCCTTCCCCTTCATACCACCAATTTCGTCGATAGTACGCAACTGCGCAGTAATCGCCAGAGCTTTTTTACGTGACAGGATCTATATACTACAGCTTTACAGGTAAGTGATAGGTAATCTTAAGCTCGACAGACATCTTATTAACCGGCAAGTTTAATTTGTCCCTGGGTGATTAATCGGCGTTTTAACCGCCGTCATTATTGTCTTCGCATATTATTCAAGATACACTTTTTAATTGTCTTATGATTTTAAATTGAATTAATACTACCCCCGGGTCCGTTGACTTTGACATCAAAAGTTGCTGGTCTGGTTGGTGGATCATTGTTTTCGTCAATATATTGAAGACAACAATGACGGCGGTTGAAACGCTCAAATATTCACCCCCCTACGCTACGTGGTGTACAACAAAAACAACATTTAAGAGGATTGTGAAAACGTTTCTCTCCCCTTACCCCTCGTCCGATTTTTACGATTTTTAAATATGATACCTGTTTTATTGTAATAACAATATGAAAATACGCAATTAAGAGAAATTCATAGCGGAAAATATGCGACAAGATAAAATCTTATTTGGGGAAAAATGCAAGTGGGTAAAATTATGAATGGGAAAAATAGTTTGGGACAGATCGATACTCTCGTAGGTACCTACCAACAAATTAAAATTACAAGCTTGAATAATAAAGTGATAAACTAAGACTTGAGTAAGTTTAGTCACCTCTAAGGCAGCAAAGATGATGCACACAGCCCCGATGGCGGTGCTAAAGGTGCGGATAAAGTTTTCGATGCGGTAGTTGCAGCCGTCGGCGAAGGCGTCCACGTAGGTGCAGGCTTTGCCCTCCGCCTCGCAGCAGCTGGGAGGCAGCTGGAGAGAGGTGCTGCCACTGAAGCCGTACGAGGCGGGGCCATCAGGGCCGCAGCAACTCAGCTGTGAACATTGAAGATTTAAAAATGTTAAGTATATTGTGAACTGAAGCTTAAATCACAACAACGTCTACGTAATATTCAAAACTCGAATGAATTGGACTTGATGTAAATGTAAAACGTTATCGCATTTTATATGGTAATTTTCAGCTTCACAATCCTCTGAAGGGACCACCTCACTCAAATTGACCTAGTACCAAACTTGGCTCTGGGCTAGAACAGTATAGGTATGTAGGCAACGATAAATGTAATTACACTTATACCTATAGACATACATACTGACGAGGAACTCATGTGAATGCTTCGGCAAACGCCGCGACGCCGCGTGAGACGCAATAGTAACGAGCGCTCTGCCGTCTCTTTCTCTCTGTTCCCTCACCGACGCGAGGTAGCGCGTGCTGGCCGCGGGTCGGCGTTCATCAAAGCAGAGCGAAGCCGAAGCTATTCGGAGCAGGACTACGTCACGTTCATGCTATATCGCGCGTGTTGTACTTAGTGTCATTTAGATAATACACATTTATTTGTACTCCGATCTGGGTTTCCTTTTAATACTTCAATAGAAAACCAGCTCAACACAATTATACTACACCACAGCATATCCAAATCCCACGTACCGTTTTTTCAACATCGTGGAATTCAGGCATATTTCCCCTGAATAACAAGCTAGACTCTATCTTGACGGTCGCCACCAGCTGGTCAGTGTAGACGAACACCAGCGTCGCCATAACCACTTTCGCAATTATCAGACCTATTATGAAGGACACGAGGATCACATACTGAAAATAAATAAAGTTGAAATCGTAACGCTTGACGGTTAAATTCATTATCATCATATTACCTATGGCGCTATTGCTGGACACAGGCATTGTGATCAGGAGCGGGGGACGGGAGAGGGGGAGGGGGGCCATGGGAGTCATGATACATCTTTTTGGATTATTACGTATATGTTATTAGATAATGTTTGTCGTATTTTGGTAACCTGTGACCAAATGTGACGGATCAAACAAGCAAACACACACACTTACCTACTTATTTATCATACATTATCTGCGAATGATTTTAAAAATAACTATAGTTTATCTGTGGCGCAAGGTTAATGACAAGGATTTGTGCAGTATAGTCAAATTAGCAAAAGTATGGAAGTTAGTCGTGTAGTCGTGCTTCTTTCGGAATCTTTAGAGGGCTTAACTATATGGTTTCCCCCGTTTCAATTATGTACGGAAGGCTTTAACATGTTTTTTTTTTAATTTAAACTATCTGGCGCAAGTTTAGCCACGTGGAAAGTAAATACCCTTTTGGTACATAACGTATCTTAATTAAAAAGGTGTGCGATGTGTGAAACTAGGTAAAGTTATTTGATTGCGGCTCGAGGATAACTCCATCAGGTGGTGCAAACTTACAGCTTTTTAAAGCATTATAAACGCCCCGTTCATTTTGAACCCACGGGCAAATTATGGAACATGTATTTTACATTAGGTATATACTTCGGGACAAATTAAGGTAGACGTGAAAATTTAAACAAGGCTCTTATTCTAGGGATACTACATTCGCTCTTTATAAAAAAAAACATCGCAGCGAACGCCAGGCGACCGCGGGTGGTAGGATGCAGGATCCCAATAAGAATGCTATTTTTTTATGGGGGTGCGAAGTTGAAGCTAATCAAATGAATAAGTTTGTGACGATTTTCAAATGTTTCAATATTTCCCTCGAAGTACAAAGACGTTATGTTTCGTCATATTCATAAACGCACGATAGCTAAAATACCCATGCTTAAAATATGCTTGGCATTACCTTTGTCATTTTTGGAGACTCTGGGACTGAAGACTGGATGGATGTAGAGTAGGAGGTGGCAGAAATTAATGAAACGGTTTAACTTTAAGTGCTTTTAATCTAGCACTTACAAACGATACAAAATTAAGTAAGTAAAATTAAGTAAGGTATACGCGTCGTCGCGTTAGACCGTCCAGAAGGCGAGTGTTTGGCGGAGACGCCACGCAGAGGTCTCGTCGTGAGCATGTGTGTTTGCGTGAGTCGTATGCGCGACGGAGCGGACACACACGCTTGGCGTTAACATTTTGACGCCCCAGGGACGACGGTATGGTCCGTCAGTCGGTTGGTGGTTGTTCGGGAGTGTTCCCGATGTGGTGAGCACGTCAGTGACGCGCCGCCTGGTCAGCACCGGGATGCAGGTACGTCACGCGACGCAGCAGCCAGCGGTTGGGAGGCGGGGAGAAAGACGGGATAAGTACTCAACTAGGCTAGTGAATGTAAAAAATCTTTCAAACACCTATTATGGAATGGCGTATAATAGGCAAACGCATAACAACCTTAGTTAATGAATACTACACCAGTTCTTCAATTTCTACACTAGCAAAAGTTCGCGCAAAAGGCCGCATAACCATCCACAATAAAATTTTAGGCACTTTAAAGAAACTGCAGAACCCGCATTATATGCAGACGTTAGCAGCTTGCCAATAATTTAGTTTTTTTCACATTTTGTTCTTTAATACTTGAAGATAATTATAGATGTAAGGATAATTATTTGGTTTATCGAAATACTGGTTTAAAAAAACGATTCTATGTAAACAAGTAAGTAGGTAGTTGATTATCCTTTACTTTTTACATCACCATCTTACCATTAGTTTTGGATATAAATATTATATTGTGGGGGTTGCAGGGGGCGGGTTGAATGGCAGAACACTACCCCCTCCCCCCCTCCCCCCTACCTCTTTTTTCAACACTAATATTCTTTAGACCACTTTCACCAACGTTCACCTAAGCGGTGAACCACCGATTTATTAATATTTATTTCAGATACTTGCCTTTGCCGCGAGTCTGTACCTGATCCGATTCCTGTCAGAGAAGGAACCCCAGTACTCCCCGGTTGGAAATTTCTTTGTGCTCGACAACCCTACACGTATGGAGATGGAGGAAGTCAAGCTGATAACATCGCAGCCAGAACATCGGGAATCTTTCTGAAAACCAATGTTTATTCCATTTTTTTTAACGAAATTGCACGGGCAAATATCAAAAACAGTCTATTTAATAATTCAGAAGAGCATAGGTGAATAAAACTTGCAACCATTTTTTTTATGTCAAATTCCTTCATTACTACCAATTGTAATCAATATGTTTTGATTCTTTATAAAATAGCACATACCATGGCACTAGCTATTCTATTGTAGTCAATACAATACAGAACAGTTATTACCATGGCAACGATCACTATGGTGCTGTTGTTACCGAAACACTACGAGTGGCACGAATGAAACATTTTTATAAACTTTAAATAAAATAAGTAAATAAATATCAGGGGACAATGTCACACCAATTGACCTATTCGCAAACGAAGCTCTAGGCTTGTACTATGGGTACTAGACAACGATATAAATACTATATGTAGAAATATATACTTCAATACATAGAAAACATCCATAACTCAGGAACAAATATTCACTCTCATCACACTATAAATACAAATAGGTACTTACCGGGATTCGAATCCAGGACCTCTAGCTTCGTAGGCAGGGTTACAACCAACTAGGCCAGCGCGTCGTTATAATAATAATAATAATGCTTAATAATGTCTTTGAAACGTAATAATGGAACAAATACGTACGATTAATAAGTCAGCCAGTCGCCTCTCATCATTTTATTTATATATAAAAACTTACAATATTAAATTACATGACATTCTCTTATAACTAAATAGATATTATGTATTTATAAAATTATTACTTACATATAAATAATGTAATAGAAATTTTTGTTCATGATGCAATCAGTTTAAACAGACTTCTATGGTTGAACTGCACCTAGTAAAACAGACTTTACTGGTTGTATATGGAATTGTGAAGCTTAAATAAAATTATCCTATGACCAATGAAGATTTCTCCGGCCTATGTAGTATGTAGTAGGATATCAGTAATCAATAACGCGATCTTCTGTCTCTGTTTCGCACATGGTTCGCTAAACAGAGTCCAAACACCACCGCTACAAGCTGAAAAGAGAAAAAAAACTCAACACATTGGACAAAAAATACATAATATCCTAACAATAGCCCAGGCGACCACCAGTCAACGCAACAAGATGAAAAAGTGTTAATTTTACTAGGCGAGTGAATTGTCATTTTTCATGTATTTTTTTATCGAATGAGACCTTACCAAATTATTAAACAATTGTTCTTTTTTACAATAGGTACGTAATAACAACTTTGAACATGTTTTTGCTGATTAAATCCTACTATTGACTTGTTTTTTTTTCCAACAAAAACCTTTCATATCTCACAAAATATTGATCCTATAAGTAGGAATGGTCTCATCCGATTTTGCGAAAACAACTACTTAAATAATTACTAAATTTTGGACCCCTAAATGTTGGTAGGACTCGGTAGATCCCCGATAAAGTAATAAACAAACTTTCATTGATGTACATTATTTTGCCCCGAAATATGCTATTTTTACTATATTATTTGCCCGTCTAGTGAGCCCGCTCGTATTACTTAAATTCACTCGCACCGTTGACCGTTTGACAGAGCCATTTTTAAGAGAATTGCGGCAACCGAACGTCGAGTGGCTACAAAATGATAATGCATTGAGATTTTTGAAGCATGCCGCGAATCGCCGCGGCGGTATAAAGGCGATTTCTATGCATGTGTTTCCACCGCCCGCCGCCCCCGTCACGCAACGTAGAGCCAGACCGTATTTATTTCTATTTTCTGGGCTTCTTTTCTGCAAGGAAAAATCGTAATGCCTTTGTCTTGTAATCGTATTGTCAACACGATAGATCTTATTGACTTGTCAGTAATAGCATCCGAGAAAAAACAATACCTTATCACGTCAAAGGAATAAGGTCTTCACCGCAGGTGTTCTAAAGCTGGGTACTGACCAACGTTACGAGGTGTAATGTAACATGTTACACAGCGAGCATTCATGCAGTCAGTACGTACTGTACGTAGTGTTACGGGGAAACAACCGAGCAATTACGTACTGAGTGCATAAATGCTCGCTGTGTAACATGTAAGTATAGTATGTATGTATGTCTATTTCTTTTTCACGCTCTGCAGCCTAAACGGCTTGATGTATTTCAACAATATGTACAAGGTCATACGCCTTGGTTGTGGGAGTGACCTTAGGGTATTAATATTTTAATCAAAGTTATGAAAAGGGTAGGGTTTAACTTTGAACATATGAAGACGGCAATATCAAAAAATGTGATCGTGTTTTTGAAGCTTGCTCTTTATTATACCTACCTAACATTACAACTCGTAACGTTGGTCAGTACCCAGCTTAACAGGGCCACCGTTCAAGTGTATAGGCTCTATTCTACTGGTAAGATGATAATTGTAATATAAAAATCACAAACGTCGAAATGTCCAAGCCTTCGCAACATGCGTACATAACACACCACGATAATTTTAATGGCTCTCCGATAAAACGGTAATTTCTGCGAAATCGTCACTGTCCGTAATCTTGAGTACCCAGCCGTAATCTCGACATCTCAACTTCTTTGGTGAACACAAGTGTTTATGTATGTATTATGTGCATAACTTCACCCGAAGTGCATGTAGCCCCTGTCCAGTAGACAAGTTGCATTGCAAATTACATTATTGTTATTGAAAATATTACAGGGTTGACGTTATATCATCACTTCAGCAGAAAGGCTGGACATAGGCCTCCCCCAAAGACCGGTACTGCGCCGCTTGCTTCCATCGGTTTCCCGCCACTTGTTCTATACACTTTGACAGTTTTCGGCAGTCGTTTACGTTAGCGATAAGCATCTGAAGGGCCAGAGTGCGCGTGTCTCATACATATTGCTTGTTATGTTTCAGAGCCACAGAATATGACAGAGCTTCCTAACTTAACGTAAGGTCGATAAATTACGTTGATAAGTCGCTTACATACTGTACCAAAATTTTGTTCAGTGGTGTTGTGCTATATATTCTCTATTCTATTATTCTATTCTGTTTAAAACGGCATCCTTTCAATTCATCGATATGAAGCAAACGAATTTAAGTCATACGAGCGGGTCACTCGACGGGTAAACCTACATACACCCTAAAATTGTTGTTTGTACCTACCCTATGACGGGAAAACTTGAACTCATAATTCGTCAGTTGCTTTGAAACGCGAGTTCCTTAAGAAAATAAAATGGCAAATATTCATTTGTTTTGATTGCTGTCATGTATTCTCGTACCTAACATGAAATATTTACTTAGATAAAAAGCCAACATATTTTTATAAATATTAGGTATAGTATGACTGTATTTGAAACCTTAAGAATGCTCAGGCGTAGTCCCTATCTTGCTTCCTCAGTCAGCTGTAGTAACCTACCGATAAACTAATTGAGAAAGCGATACGAACATATCCCAGAAAAAAAGATGGCGTATGATAACATATTTATGAATTTCACTGGAGTGGATATGAGTTGCTAGGTCTGTCCGCCAAACTCGACAATTCCTCGTAGCAATTTTCTCATCTCGTTTTTCCCCATTCGTGATTTTACTCGTTCGCATTTTTCCCCATTCATCAATTCATCCTGTTCCTGGGTGCTTTAGCCCTTCGGAACAATAGAAAAAAAATGGGACTAAGAGAATTTCATAGCGGAAATTATGCGACTAGGTAAAATCAATTATGAATGAAGATAAGAGTTTGGGAAACAAATCGATACACTCGTGGATACCAACCCATTACGGTTAGGTGATTATAAGCTTGAATAATACCTTTTTTTTAAATCCATAGTGGGTTTGCGTTAGCCCTCAGTCTCACCTGATGTTGGGTGACGACGAAGTCGAAGGTGGTATACGCTTACCCCGAAAAAAGTCTATTCACTCTTGCTTTGAAAACACCAAGATTATTATTATTCCAGGAATACAGACGCAGGGAGAGCATTCCGAATAAGATATGACGCAGCAAACCGCTGCGTCCGAAGCATTGGCAATTTGACTACATGCGGATAGACGTCTCGATGGGCGACTGGACGACCGATTGGAGAAAGTGGAGGGTGGGATGAATTTTGAGTTGAGTCACCTCTAAGGCAGCGATGACGATGCACACAGCCCCGATGGCGGTGCTGAAGGTGCGAATGAAGTTCTCGACGATGGTGTTGCAGCCGGGGAAGGCGTTCGCGGGGGTGCAGGCGATGGCCTCCGCCTGGCAGCAGCTGGGAGGCAGCTGGATGGTGATGACGGTAATAACGCCGTAGGAGGAGGGGCCTTCAGGGCCGCAGCAGCTCAGCTGTGAACATTGAAGATTTAAAGATGTTAGGAATATTGGTAACCGACGCTTAAATCACAATGTCTACAGGAAATTCGTAAAAAAATTACTTGATTTAGAGGGTGTGAAACGTTATCGAATTTTTATGGTAATTTTCACATTCGCAATCCTTATTTGATCAGTATTTAAACTAACTAATTGTAAAAACCGTAACTAATGGTTAAATGTGTGAAATTTTCAATTCCTTTTTCGAATTTTAACAATTAGTTGAGTTAACTATTGTTCAAACAACGGGCCCTCAGTTCCAACCCAAGCTCTGGGCTTGTACTATGGGTATGTAGTTATGTACCAGGCAACGATAAACTTACTTAAAGTTAAAGAGAGATACATACTTACATAGAAAACAAGCAAGACACAGGAATAAATACTCGCGCTCATCCAATGTAATTTATGGCTTACTTTGGGAAATAAATACCATTCATTCATTCATCACACCAATATTTTCCCATCCAGAACCCGCTCACCGTTTTTTCAATATCGTGGAAAATAGTCTGGTTATTATTGAAGGAGTTGGTAAACTCTGTCTTGACGGTCGTCACCAGCTGGTCAGTGTTGACGAACACCAGCGTCGCCAGAGCCACCTTCGCGATCATCAGACCAATCATGAGGATCGCATACTGAAAATAAATAAAGTTGAATATGTATCGCTTTACGGTTTAAATCATTATATCATCAATAAGATGAAGGCGCCTGACGCTGGACACAGGTATTGTGGTCAGAAGCGGATCCGGAAGTAGGGTTCGTGGGGGGTCATGGGAGTCATGATACATCCTTGTCGAGTATTACCTATAAAATATTAAATAATGTTTGTCATTAGCAATGGAAAGTGTTTAACTGGATCATTATTATCTTATAAGGATTTGTATATTTCGTTGCCATATGTTACTGTTAATATATTTTTCTCAAACATGCATTGTTTGCGTTAGGTTAATTATTTTAGGCTTCAAAGAGTCACGTTGCGGGCGGAACAACTCGAGAGAACTTTAAAGGAATTTCATACAAAATTGAAGGCCTAGGCCGAGAAGTGTTTTTTTAAAAGCATATAAACATGTCGGCAGTGTTTAAGAACAGGCTAGATAGCTGAGTCTTTATGGTTTTTTTAAATATACTAAGCCGTGCATCCAACCAAATCGATGTTTACTTAAAGTACCAGGAGAGCAGAGGTAATTAGGGGTGCGTAGATCGCAGGCGATGTATACATATAACTCGGTGCGGTGCTCCCGACACAGCACAGATGACTGAGCACTGTAGGTTACTTTTAATGTTTATGCACTCCTAGGTAAAAAAAAGATAAAAGATAAAGAAATTTATTCAGTAAGTAGGCCGCTCGGGCACTTTTACACGTCAAGATACTACCAGCGCTTCCCAAGAGGAGACCACTGCTGAGAAGAAACGCCGCAAGAAACTCAGCAGTCAGTCATTTTTTAAACATATTTCATATTACAATGGTACAACTTAATCTAGCATTATATAAAGCTACAAGTATTAAATTAAATATAATATCAAATAACAGTAGTTCAGCAGGAAAACATGCCAAAAATCTTACGGGAGAGAAAGATAGAAAAGAATAAAATAAAATAAAATAGAATCAACTACTTATATATGTGTATATGAGATGGTGCAAGATGACCACATAAAAGTTTCGATATGTTTTCCTGCATCAACGGTGTCCCCAGACAAGAAATAGCAGGATAAAGCTTTTGCATTTGAACAAATTATTATTGACTAAGTTTCTAGTGTTTGACGACGTAATTATTTTTTTAATGACTTATTTGTCAAAGCCCAACGGTGGGAGGTATAAGCTGATGATGTTGCGTATACTCACAGTAACGAGCATGCAGTTGCTCTCTTTAATAGCGCCGCAGCACCCGAAGAACGCGATGAGGAAGACGATGGACCCCACCACCATGCTGGCGATGGGCCCCATCTGGTACCAGCCCTCGATGCTGTGGATGATGTCGGTGATGGCGGTGACCTGCAGCTGGACAGCAATGCCGATGCCGAGCAGCGCTAGTCCTGCCAACTAGGAGAAATAACAAACGTTAATAAGGTACTTTCCAGGGGGACTCTCGCTGCGGGCACAGAAGCTTAAACTCTTTTAAGGGTTCCGTGCCCGAAGGGAGTCCAACAGGACCCTATTAATATGCCTGCGCTGTCCATCCGTCCGTCAGTCTGGCTGTGTCTTTTGAACCGCAATACACGGGTTATTTTTTTTGCAATAAGTATTTTTAGTTAATACGCCCGATTTACTTTAAAACTTATTTATAATAATATATAAAACGTACATTTTTCGTGTTAATTAACCTAGAGTAAAGATTTAGTAGGTAGGTAACAGTTCACCAAACGTTGTTAAGTGTTAATCGAGTGTTAGTTCATACATAGGTTGATTATCTATGTTGCTGTGCCCTTGCAGGGTGTCACATGTATACCTACCTGTATTTCCACCTGTATTTTTGAAATGTGATATGCAATAAACAATTTGAATTTGAATTTGAATACTAACAAACATTATTTTTAAAGAAAGTGATTTAATAAAGGACGTCCCCATATACAACAAACCTTTTTTTTTCAATATAATTAAAACAATACCATCAAACCAGAGGACAAACCAGAAGTAACTAAAAAATGGTCATGTGTGGTGTGAGTAGGGCTCTCGGTGACTCGAACGAAATCGAATACAAATTGGAATATAATAACCTACTGTGCGGCGATACAGAACCCTCGGTTTTTATAATGTGCTTGAATTCGTTTACTTCAAAAAGGCTCTCATATATCACCATATGTTTGATTTGCCCGCGCATCGCGTCGCCGGTCCCTGAACGAGGCCTTAGCAGTTGTATTAAACACGATTATGAAATACAGCTGTATTTTGAGTTACTACTGTTTCGAGAGTGAGTTAGGTAAGTTGGAGTGTCTAAGGGCCGTATTAATAAAGTCAAAGTCAAAGTCAAAGTCAAAGTCAAAGTTCTTTATTCTTCAATTTAGGCATAATATAATGCACCTATGAATGTCAAAAAGCATTACCACCGGTTCGAAAAATAAAACCTTTGCCCGAGAAGAACCGGCGTAAGAAACTCGGCAAGGTATATTTTTTTTCAAGAAAAAGGTTTACATCATTACAATAGACTCATCTTGACCGTGAGGCCCGTCACAAGATGCTTCAAAGTAAACGCCAAACCATAGACCACCATAGAACTGTCATTTTTGACGCATCTCGAGACGAGCGTTAGAGTTGAGCTCAGTTTATTAATACGGGGCTTAGAGAACGATATTTTTTATACTTAATTAGGTACTCGAACCAACAGGAAAGAAAAACATGTCGTCTGATCCGACAAAGCAGTGGGAGCACGTGGCCAGAGGGAAGGGGAGCTCCGAGATTACAGTACTGTGAGTACAGGAAAATAATCACTAATTATCGTATTGTATTCGTCCACATTGTATTTGAGTTATTGTTAATAGTGACATTAATGACTCAAACATGAGACACCTGAAATGAAAACCATTTCGGCTAAATGATGATTCTATCTATAATTGTATGAAAAATAATCATCGTTATGTCAATAATGACTGGATTGTTTCAGGATGTGACTTAATTACTTCTACAAAGAGCTTACCAATTTCGTTACCTGGGTATCTCAGTCGGATGATTTCATTTTAAGAATCGCTTATTTTGCTTAAAGCTGGCATATTTAAAAGAATCGGTCAAGTTCAGTCACTTTAGTAGGTACCTTGTCTATTTAATGTCATGTATTAACTGCCGTACATGAATTTTCACAGCGATTAACGTGACAAGGTACTAAAGTGTAGTGTATGTACTCGACTGTTCAAGTTGATCTCGCGAACCGAGCGTTCCGCACCGCCGCTCAGTTAGTTTCATTATAATCTGATTACAACTACATTCTGTAACAAATTAGCTTGAAAACAAATCAGACCCTGTTTTTTTTTAGGGTTTGTACTTTAATCATGCATATATTAAACGATTGTCTGTTTTATCGTTTCTCCTGTAAGTACAAGTTGAAAAGAAAAGTTTCTTGTATGGGTCCCACCTTTACTTTACGGACGGTACAGACGGATGGACAGACGGATCTTAGGCTTAGTTACAGGGTCCCGTTTGACACACTTCGGGCACGGATCCCTAAAAACGCATATACGCGTTCAAGACACAGTGACAGCCAGGAGAACACTGTGTGCGTCGCCGGCAGTTAATGTGTTCAGCTTGGACAGTGTCTTTGAATCATTGGGACTATTTGGCTCAAAGTAAAGCAAGTCAAGTTCGCTTTCATGAATTAACTTACGTTGCTAAGTGTAGGGTATATTAAGGTGTTTTTTTTTGTAAAATACAGCCGCCAGCTCTATTGTAATGAGTAAAACTTAATTGTTTTTAAAAAAATCAGCCACCATTACTGTCAATAACAGCTATTGAAAACTTTCGAAATCTTCGCCTGCTCACTACCGTGCACTTTAGCCGGAAAAGTGCTGACTTTACCATATAAGGGCATACGAGGCCATCCTCAGGGGGCCCCGAAGGACCGATCATTTACTACCCATAATACTTTAATAGAAAAAATTTAGTAACTAAAATTGGCTGTCTTTACTATTGAAAGGGCACCAAATTCTTGCGTGCCCAAAGGTCCCAGCATTGTTAAAGACGGCCTGGCTGGCCTAAGTTATCAAGTAAAATAGAGCCCGAGCACCTGTGATGGGAATTGGCAGAAATTGGAATATATATACATGAAAATGCAATATTATAGTGTCTAGGAACTGATCTAATAAGAGTCAGGGTCACAGTGATTTCGTGAGTTTAGTCTCAATAAGCTGATGACTGCAAAAAAGTACATTCGGAAATAAAATCTAGGTTCAAATCTCTCATTATTGACAGAAACCTATGATTTAGTTTCTTTTGTGCCGGTTTCAAAACGGTTGTACGATAGGTGTGGTCCCATTATTCAGGGCTCAGACGATAGCCGATAAGATAACACACGAGCTCGATACCAGATAAGCGTGTACGGCAACAGCTCTACTGGCCGCTATGCAAAGGAAAAACATCCACATGTATAAGTAACAGTAAAAAAACTGTCGCACCGAGGGATCCGTAGCGCCAAACAGAAGGTATATTAATTTTCCGACTTGAATGCAATTTCGAAGCCAATCAGCGCAAGTGCTCACACTTGTTTTTAGTATTTGTGGTTTTTCCTCAGGTTATGTACGTTTCACCGTTTTTACGATACAAAAAACAAAGAGTGGTTTTTGTTTTTTTAAGTTAGTAATCCGTTTTAATAAAAAGAATTCTCAGGAAAACCAGCTATATATTACGGTTTAAAAGAAGTATTTAATTAAAGTTAGGATTAGAACGGACGGACGGACGGACGGAGAGCGTAGGCCCGTTGGGTTCCCTTCGAGCACGTAGTAATCACTTAAAGGTCATTACGAATAGTGATTTTTTTAACATGACATTTGACATAGATTTACTTTTTGGTAACATTGCCTACTTTTACAGTTATTATGTGACCGACGTTATCGCGGTGATGGTATCGAAATTAATATCTTGCTGGTAGATAGCATGAATGCGGTTTATGAATATATACTCGTGCTGTACCTGACAAAATAGGGACGCATGATATTTTGACACCAGTAAATAACAATATCTCAGTAAATGAACGCAACGAACTACTTTTGCATATACAGGAAAATAACAGTTCTTAGTTGCATTTTTTTTTTCATAAGGATATTATATGAAAACAATTCATGACCCGTATCAAATATGAATCACCAAAATTCACACATTACTAACTCTCAAGGTTTATATTGCATTTTCACAATAATCGGCTTTCAACAACATGTTAATCTTATCAAAAAGTGTCCCAAAAATACGCATGTTGCTGAAAACAGTGCTACTTAAATGAAGTACTTGTAAATCCCCAAAAACCACTTACCGCAAAGAACAAATTGGCGAAGAACAAAATATATTTCACAAGGAATTCACCGCACCCCATGATGACAAATTATATTTGTATTTTCAACGAAACAGACGAGAAACCTCCGTCACAGACTTTTCCGAATGGAGCTGAAACGCTTCGCAAAAATAAACCTGATAAGGAACCCGCCAATCACAGAGCAAGCACCATGACGCCGGTACACAGTTCAAGATTACATAGAGTGAAGGAAATGGAGCTATGTAGCTGTTAGGCTTTGTCTCGTTCACTGGAAATCAATTTAGCTGGAGGATGAGGTCGTAGTAGCTGGTATTATGCTGTTTAGTTGGGAAATTTGGACTTTATCGTTGACATGCGTTGAGCTATGAGCCTGCTTCGCACCGGGATACCATGGCGGCGCAACCTGGCGCCGCCACCAACAAAATGTATGCCGCAATGCGCAACCAAGCGGACACTGGTCCATAGAGTTGTTGCATGGCCAGGAGGTCCCGTTGAGAAGTGACCTTACAATCACAATACTGGAAATGCGTTGCTTACCCTGAGGACTAAAATATAATACTGCAAGATAACGGTAGCCTTGTAACAGGGAGTCGGCTCGTGATCGCAAGGTACTCAAAAGTCGTCTTTACCATACCGGGTTTATGTCCAATTCATTTGCCTCTTGAAATACGACAAGCATCCAGCAAATTCGCGTTTAAGAGGCCACCTATGGTGCCACGCCCCCACAAGATAAAAAGGGATGACTTTATGTGCTTCCGCGCGAAGAATGTGATATGGAGATGGTTCGCGCGCGTCTTGTTGGCAGCGTCAAATTCAATTAATTGGTGTTTACTTTAATACTACAACATTTATTAAAAACAGTTTGCCAGGATTAAGAAGTTACATATACTCAACTAATGAATCGGAAATCATCGTTTAAGATTATAGGGTTTCGAAGGTTCAACGAAAAACATGCAAAAAAGATGTCATGCGTATAAAATAAAACTATCGGGGATTTTATTTCTAATCGTGTTTTCACGTTTGCCAATCTCGAGCAAATATAATCAAGTGATAATATATTCAAATAACAGATACAGAAGCGTTATGGTTATTGAGATCCAGATCGTGGAACACTACAGACTTTAGCTTAGGTGGCCTCTTAAGCTTTGCTAACATCTACACAAACAAGAACTACTAACTAACTAACTATTTAACTATTATATGTATGTATTATATGAACATAAATTATTATTCTATATTTCAGTATCAAGTAGGTTTTCAACACTGTTTAGATCTCCACTTTCACCAGGTATTATCTGTTAACCATGTGGTTGAGTGGTAGAGAATGACTTTAGGCATTAAGTCCGCCATTTGTACTTTTTAGTTTTGTATTGTTCAAAAAAAAAAAACTGAACCCGAAACAACGCAGACACCGTGTACTAGAGAGTTACCTAGTTATACTAACTTGAGTACGTTACCCGATGCTCTGACGATAATGAAAAAACCGGACAAGTGCGAATTGGGCTCGCCCACCGAGGGTTCCGCACATGGCACGGTTAACACAATTCAAAATTCGGCCCACCGTTCCTTTCATAAAGACTCTGTTTTTTTGTTATTTAATTTCAAATGTAACTGATTTCAAATTGTTCCCTATACTTTTAATTTCATAGTTCTAGGTCAACGGGAAATACCCTATACATGTTGATTCCCCCGAGAGTATCGAAATACAAGTTTTATGCGGCATAAGCGGCCGTATTTTTTTTTTCGAAATCTAGAAATTTCATTTTTTCACAGCTTCAAAGGACTGTAGACCGGAGAATATGGTTTTAATTTCGACTCGATACCTCCACGCGTTCCCGAGTTAAGGGTCTTGACAGCCAGAAAGACGGAGAGCAAAGTGATCCTATAAGGTTACCCAAGGAATATTTCCTTTTACAAATTTTAAATCTCTTCTCTTGGTTTCTTATGCGCGCAGAGCCTCTAGTGTAATTTTACATACACAAAAACGTCTCGATCGCGTTGGGATACTTTAAAAAAAAAAGGCATAGACAAGGCAAACGAGCACACAGACCACCTGATGGTAAGTGGAAACTGTGACCCATAGACATTCGCATTCACAAGACTGTAAGCCTAAGACTGCAAATGCGTTGCCAACCCTGAGAACTAAGATGGAATGCCTCTATGCTAGTCATTATACCAGCTGTCTTATCCCCAAACCGGAACACAACAATGCGAACAGTGCTGTTTGGCGGTCGGTTATTGGATAAGATGGTGGTAGCGATCCGGACGGACCCTGCTCAAGGTCCTACCACCCGCAGAGTTTCTCATGTAAATAATATGGTCACTCTCGCGTTCGACATAGTTTGCCGCGTGAACAGCCACTTACGGTCGAGGCACTGTCTGTCAATCACGAAAGAGTTATATCTATAAGGATTGCCAATTTGACTACACAGTGGACTGGGAATCACATAAGTTACAATTACCGTACTGGCTAGCGAGTCGAATGCTTTGTCCCTCACAGTGTTGTTATAGAGTGCGAGGGACAGAGCATTTGACTCGCTAGCGAGTAGGTACGGTAATTATTACTCATGGTAAGATGGTGAATGTCACGGGAAACCGATGGATGCAAGCAGCACAAACCCGACCGTCGTAGAGATCCTTGATCATGCATTCATGATGTCCTGTCGGACCTCATTCAGCTGAAATGATAATGATGGTACAGAAAAATGTTCTTACTCGTAATGGAAGCAAGTTCTTACGAGGTCAGTTCCTACAAAATACGAGAGGCAAAGTAAGTATTTGAGACTTGGCTATAATATATATTTAGGGGCTCCATTCCACGCGGTAAAACCAAACGCCACAGACGATATAAATAATCAATCAAGGGACAATTACACATAAACTAGTGACCAACTCCCAGCCCCTAGCTCAAGGTTTCTAGGTAGAAGTACCGTACGTGACCACTGTTCCCGTTTTTGGCCATGTAAGGTTGAAATGAGTATCAAAAATACTGTTAAATTAAAAATTATATTCATAAATAGTAAAAAGATAAAATATAAATATATGTTTGTACATACATACATACATATCTTCACGCCTGTCTCCCAATGGGGTAGGCAGAGATTATGGAACGCCAGGTGCATCGGTCCAAACATATATTTTTCGCTTCCTCTACATTCATCAATCTTTTCATGCACGTACGTCGGTTTCGGGTGCTTTTGATTTGGCCCTTAATCAGCACATCGCGAATCTGATCACCGTACGTCCGTCTAGGACGTCCCCTACCGACATCTCCGCTCACTCTCGCTCGCCATATCTCTTATAATATATGTTATATATGTTTGTAATTTCATAACGCTTTAAATATAAGTTTTAATTTAGATTGGTTGAAAACGGTGTAAAGATGGCCAAAACTGGTACTTCTACCCTACTGTGGGTACTAGTTAGACCACGATAAACATAATTATTAAGAGAAATTTATACTTAAGTATTTAAGTATGTATTTCTAAATAATTATGTTAAAATCCACCCAAGAATCAGGAACAAATACTCGCGTTAATTACACAAATATCAGCCCGTACCGGGATTTGAACCCGGGACCGGTAACTTCAAAGGCAGGGTCACTACCAACTAGGCTACCGTGTCGTCAGTATTGGTAAAAGCTTGCTTTAGACAAGTTATCGTATTGTCAACACTATGATAGCTCAGGATCGCGGGACCGCGGTGGATGCGAAAAGCACAAGACCGGTCTGAGTGGAAAGCCTTGGGGGAGGCCTATGTCCAGCAGTGGACGTCTTTCGGCTGACATGATGATGATGATGATGATGATGATGATAGCTCTTATTTACCTGACAGTAATGGCGGCCGAGTTAAGCAATACCATAACATCTCAAAAGCTATGAGTTGCTATGTTCCGTGCCATAGCAGTGACCTAACCTAAACAGTTTCACAAGTAAATAAAATAAGTTAATAGTATACGAAACACAGGCATTTAATTATTTGATTGCATAAAGACCATAATTTGCAGTTTAAAACAGTTTAAAGGGCATTTTTAACTCTTTAAAGCTTATAATTACAGTAAATTCTTAGCTCGGAACGATAGCCTAGCACGCAAGCTAATTCTGTTTCTATGGTTGTAACACTAAGTCATGCGATTGGGCCAAAAACTGGATGGAAGCGACATTAAGTATTCAAGTTTTGTTCCAAGTCACATCCGGTGCGCTGAAGTGGTTTTAAATTCAAATTATTTTATTTTTAAGACAACAAGGTCTACGAGGTTTGTGTTAGTAATCTTTAGGTACATAGTATACAACATAGTCACTTCACGCCGTCTGTCTGTGTGTATGTACGCTTAGATCTTTAAAACTAGCTAGGCAACGGATTTTAATGCGGGTATCATCGATAGATAGAGTTTTCCAAGAGAAAGGTTTTTATATAGGTATTGTAAATTATGCTTTATGCACGGATGTCACAGACAACTTACATAAACTGAAGCCAAGCGAGGGCGGGTCTCTTGTTACGTATAAGTAAACTAAGTTAGATACAATTTAAACTGCGCTTTTTTAATTAATATAATAAATTTGCTCAGTGTGTTTCATTAATACAACACCCAATAGGTACCACTGCTAAAAACTTTTGGGCTTGTCCGCCTGCACCCTGAGTATACTGATAGCATTCCTCTGTAATTTAGATACGAAGCTAAAAGAGCATTAGCTTTCATCTCTTACTGTGATTTGAGTATGTGTACCTACTAATGAATACGAATTATGCGATAGCCTAAAAAAAAGATAAAAAGATAAAAGATGTTTATTCAGTAAGTAGGCCGCACGGGCACCTTTACACGTCAAAAAGCTACCAGCGCTTTGCAAGAGACCACTGCTGAGAAGAAATGCCGCAAGAAACTCAACAGTCCGTCGTTTTTTTTTTAATACTACTTATGATATTATAAAATTATAAAGCTTAACCTAGCATTATATAATACAATGAATTTAACATAAAATAAAAAATAAAAAATTACAATCGTAGCTTGAGCAGGAAAATGTGTCAAAACTAAGAAGTAGTAACTTTTCAATCCACCCTCGTACTTTCCCATGAGTCCCGTGACAGTGCAAGACAACCACCACATACAAAGTTTCGATACATTCTCCTACAGAAACCGTGTCCCCTAGACTAGACAATATACAATATTTACAAATATTTTTTATGCCTATTTTATTTTATTTGGCGATTTATTTTCTATATAATGGCGATCCCTTCTTACAGATCGAATACGTCTTAAACTATCTCTTAACGGCGCAACCGATTATCAAGAAACCTATTTAACAACCAACACTAAAAAACCTGCTTTCACATAAATAAAAAATGGCATCCAAATCAGTTTACTCGTTTAGAAGCTACGTTGCCGCACCCCTCTTTTTGCGTCGGGGGTTGAAAGGAACACAGAGTAGAACTGTTCGACTTACCTAAGATGCAAAAACTGCTAACGTTTCTATTTTCTATCGACTCGGAGTATGGAGTCGACATAAGCGGTTGACGCGATCAAGGGGCCTAATATGGCTGCGTTTATCGCGTGACAAAGTTTGGATAAGGCATCCGTCACCTTCTAATAAGTTAATGAGTAAGACAGTGACGGCTGTATTTATCCACATTTGACACATGATATAGACGCAGCCATACTAGGCCGCTGTCATCAGCTTACGTTAATCATATGCGTTTTTAATATTTTTGAAACCAATATCTCTGCTATACATCTTGGCTAGTAGCCCTAGCCAAGATGCAATAACGTTTCTGTTTTGAGTTTATGTTTGGTTTCTGTGTAGTGTAGTGTTGCACGAAATGTATGAAGTTGACATAAGCGGTCGACACTATCTGTCATCAGCCTACGTCACCCCTATAAGTACTGTCGATTTTGGAAATTCGCTAACTTAGCATAAAGCACTATTTCCACCTAACGGCCCGCAACGGATCGGAACGGAAATAATTTTATGGTCTTTAAACGATACTCAATCATGTTCAAAGTATTTAAAGTCTATATTACCAAGCCGCGCACTGCAACTTGACCGCGGGCGTCTTCCGCGACACGCGTACGTCGCCGTAAGTATGCTGCGACGTGCGATCGGCTCCGTCATTAATAGACAATAATAATTTCAATAGAGCCGTACGGCTGTCGCCGCATCCGTACGTATCCTTTCCGATCCGATGCGATGCGAGCCGTTTGGTGGAAATCATGCTTTACTCGTATTCATATTGCCTAGGCCCGTACTTGAACTATTATTTAGGCCGCATTCGGTTTACCCAGATAAGTTAATGTACTCTGAAAAAAACGGTTTACACTAGTCGGTTACCGAAAATGGAGTGCAGTCGAAACGGCCAAACTGAATAATGATGAATCCTATGGACAGCCTGCATGACGCATACCGTGCGTTATTAATCCATACAAATTACTATAATGTCAGGTGAATAGGCTTTGCAGAGCTCCATTCAATACTGGTGCTGTGTGTGGTGCGGCAAACTAACCGTAGTTTTAACGGCAAAATGTTTGTTAAGTTCTTTTGTTCGCTATACGAGTATGTAGCGAAGAATTCTTAGGTTGCACCACTCTACTAACACAGTTAAAGCAATGGATCTCGATTAAGAATGTATGCAAAACACAAACAGGGTGGTACAATCGATTTACAAATAAGATGCTGTTCTGTTTGCGTATGGATTTCAGGGAATACTTTAGTGTGTTGATAATAATTTTCCTACTTATTTTATCGCATTATCATATCTTACAGATGGCCCTTTCGGACACACTTCGATGTACATCTCTCTCTACGACTCTAACACATTCTGCTGTTCGAATGTGCAGATTTCCTCACGTTTTTTTTACCACAACATATTCAAACATCGTGGAAATTGCCCTTGATTTAGGCTGGGACTCCACTGAGGCGGAGATGAGCGGAGTGTAGCGGAGCTGTGCCAATAATAACCAATAGAATCTAAAGTAACTTGAGCAAGGCGCGCTCGACGTGACCATAATCCACCTTCTATTGGTTAATATTGGCAAAGCTACGCTCCGCTCGTCTCTGCCTCAGTGGAGCCGCACCCTTAGGCAGTGAAAAATGTAACCGCTCGGAGCTTTTTTTTTTACAGCTACGTGATTGAGACGTCGGTTCACAATCCTCAGGTCGCCGGTTATACGTCAATTCCTCAACGAATTGAGAGGAGATTTGTTTAAGAGTATATTACTCTAGTCCTATCTATATACCTAGTTAACACGCGAGTGGGCGAGACAAGAAGCATTCGACTATCCTTATCGATAATGTATGAGATTGACGTGACCCGCCAGACGGTGTTATCGACACACTTTTGAGAGGAATTTATTAATTGAGTTGGATTCTGTCCGCCAAATGGCATTTTTTACAACTGTAACTGAGTTGCTTGACTTCAAACTCGGATAATATAATTCCTTGAAATTTGGTACACGAATTTAAAACCTGTTTCTAAAAATTTGTTTGAAAAAGGACGCGAATTCCGTTGTCCTTTTGCATGGACTTACCGAGTTTGAAGTTAAGCGACTTAACTGATTTTACTTGACTAGTTGTCCAGGGTTCGATTGGTTATGGGCATATATTTGAGTATTTTTCTGAGCCTCTTGGATGTTTTAATGTTTATTGCTCTATATAAATGTATATATTTTTTTCTTTTTTATGGCATAGAGAAGGCAACCGAGCACACAGGCCACCTGATGGTAAGTGGAAACTGTGACCCATAGACATTAGCATAAGACTGCAAATGCGTTGCCAACCCTGAGGACTAAGATGGAATGCCTCTATGCAAGTCATTACACCGGCTGTCTTATCCCCAAACCGGAACACAACAATGCGAACACTGCTGTTTGGCGGTAGGTTAATGGATAAGATGGTGGTAGCGATCCGGACGGACCCTGCACAGGGTCCTACCACCCGCAAAAATGTTGATATGTTTGCCCATTCTAGTACACGTACACATATTAGAGCACTTTAAATGTTACCTTATATATATGACGCTGACTGTACAACTATAGAGCTTAGTTTGGGACTAGGTCGATATGAGAGAAATTATCTCCCAATATTTATTCATTCGAGTTGTCAAAGATATCATGAAATTGACCAAACCATAGTCATTACTCATTACTTGCCGTTACTACTTTATTATAACGTTATAACTAAGTGACAGATTCTCGATTTGTTTTAACCCATTGTTTACGAAAGCGTGCACACAATCTCCACTTATTTGAAGCTAGTGAGAATACGCATCTTCTGGGTGAGCGCACTTTATCGTCGACAGCATCTTCGCGCTACAAGAGGAGGAGTTAGTCGAGATCAAACCTATTATCAATTTAAAAATAAAACATATTGCTTTTTACAGGGAACTCTGTAAAACCCACACGGGGTAGGGTCTCGCAGGCACAACCCGACCATAAAATACAATTGACTTTAGTTTTTTTTTTATTGTGCTAATAACGTAAAATAATTAGTTAAAACCCCCACCGAGCAAGCAACAATGGGCAATTTGGTCATGATTATTGTTTGTTTGTTTTGCGGTTTTATAACATTAAAAAAAAAAAAAGTAACTCAATCATTTTGTGGTAATATGAATCAGTATGACTGTGTCACCTTAACAAATGTTAAGACGGACATATTTCCCTTAAATTTAGTCTGGGAGTTCATTACTAAGCAGTTTCCGTTTCCGGTTTTATCCAGCAACAACCACTTACAGTCTGTGAGCACTTAGAAGATGCTATGGATTTGTACTTCTCTCAAGAAAGAAAGACAAGTACAAACCCGAAGCATTTTGTATGAGCCATCGCACTGTATACATATTTTGTTACTTCTGTCGTTACGTCAGATCTAATCATACTTCCTACTTCAAGGTTAACTGGAACAGATCCCATATGGGATAAGTTCGCCATTGTATGTTATCTATAGTGATGCAAAAATATTTTTGTAATTGTTTACGTGCCATAAATAGTTTACATACATACATACTTTTCATAATGTGGACACGGAACCCTGAAAACTGCATCATATTCGACCAACACTGTCGTCAAAAACATCGTTAGAAGACCGGTCAAGGGCGAGTCAGACTCGTGCACCGGGGGTTCCGGACCGCCGCACAGCCAGTAACTATTATTATATTCCAATTTGAATTCGATTTCTAATCGAAACAGCCCGAGCCCAGCTGATCTTGGCCATTTTGGTATTTGTTGTTTTTCTTGAGGGTTTGTTCAATAATTATCACATTCCCTTCTAACGATACAACAAAAATAAAACAATGTTAAAAAAAGTTTCTTGTGTGACATCCGTAACAGATAGCGCATTGATTTTTTTCCGAAATATTATATGGATTTCCTGACAAACGAAAGCAAATAAAAAAAGAAAGAGAGTCCCAATACAAACGTTAAATTTGGTAGGATTAGGTGGTATTTTTTGTCTCATTTGTTTTTATTTGCTAAAGATAAAACCCTTTAGTCATAAACGCACAAAACTTATTTTAGCTAAAGTATGTTCTGTCAGATGCAAATGTCATAATGAGGATAGGGACAAAACATATTTTAAGCATATTATAGCTACTGTGCATTTATGAATATTATAATAATATTATATGATAAGTTTTATTTGGTAAAGACAACATTTACATCGAAATATACCTACTTAATAATAGGGTTCCGTACTGCTGAACATTAGCGGCAGTACGGAACCCACGGTGCGCGAGAGCGACTCGCACTTAACCTGTTTTTTGACTCATTATCATTACACGAATCCACATTTGGTCCTTCGAGCCGAATATAAAAAAATCCCAAGCGTTTCAAACATGACTCATGATATTTACACCAAAACTCATTAAACTATTCGTAATTAGCTAACAGCGCTTATTTTAGCGTAAATCTAAATCATTTAATCAATACTATAACGATATTGAGCTACGCGTATTTTCGGAGATATTCTTAGTGCGACTAAAATCAAACGTGATCGTCAGCATCCGAATAATTAACACAAACCGTAGTAGACTCTTCACTCCTCACTCTCCTCAGTGTTGTTCCAACGGCAGCGGGGAGCGCGCGCGCCGCTTCAAAAAACCTTTTGAACATTGTTTGTGAGTTAAGTATTAAGTTTATAGTGAAGTGAGATGTCTGCCGAAACCAAATTGGATATTATATCGGAATCGCCGACGCGGTCGCCGAAACCAGTCAGCCCGCTGGATCGGGATACAGTCGACATGGTTTTCGGTTCACCGAACTCGCCGAAAACTGAACCTGAGGTCCGTTTAAAACTTGAAAAAGACAGCAGGATACCAGTAAGTATTTAATTAGTGGTTGTTATTATTAATATTGGTTAGATAATAGATACAAAGATATATAACACGTAGGGTTAATGACATCAAAATATATGGGACTTGAATATTGATATTATGGTTATTATTTTGGTTATTTATTTAAGCCTTTATTGAACTGCTTGTTTCATCAGTCTTCACAGTTAAAATAATAGCTTTACTACACCAATTTTCTTGTTTATTATAGGTGTAGTTCAATGTGCCACAGAATCATCAACGTATGTAGTTATAGTAAAACATAGTTGCGTTTTTTGTAGTTGCTAGGTGTTACATTAAATTACTGTCCAAAACGGTTTTTTTTATAGTGTATGCATCCTAATTAGCACCCGGGCGAAGCCACGATAGGTCACTAAACTCTAAACCATGACAGTTTTATAATTTAGTGCTACGTTAGGTATATGTTTTAATATTTTTTTTGGACTCGATTGTACGATACTAGTTATATTTATAACTCAACTTATATACAAAAAGTACAACAAATATGAAAATATACATATTCTTAAAACGGAAAAAAGTGGTTCCTGAATTGTGTTTTGCTAACAAAATCCAATACATTTCTTCTTCCAATCTTTTGAGGACAGACACGTCCCTATAGGATTCTTTTTTCTTGTCAACTCCAATTTTTTTTTCAAAATCTTTAGAAAAAAGTAAAAATTCGTCCTATTTTTTTAAAACTTGTATGCTCACTTGCTCTCATTATAGCTTTACCGCTTCTTTGCTTGTATCCGCACAACTGGTTCTTGTATTTTCGATCATTTGCCGATTATGGCAAAGCCTATCAAGTCTTCAAAAGCATACTCATAAAAATATTTAAATATACTCGTATACGCACTAGCGTTGCCGGCCGGCGCGACATGCGGCTTTCTGCGTCATCGCGGACGTGATAACTGGCGAATCGGTTATGGTGCTTATGGTATCAGTAAAACAAGCCGCAGACTGTTTCAAGGGAGAACACCTTAAAATTATGTATATAAAAATCTAAATTTTTTAAACAACGGCCAACTGCAAATCGTCCATGCACAAGAAAATCACGTTTCTTGTATGGCTCCCATACAATTAAATATTTATTTTACTTTAAAGTGACATGCAACTAAATATTCTGTGAATAATTCAAGCGTCTACCTGTTGCCGTTATTAATATCGAGCAAAAAACGAGAAAATATCACGTTTGTGATATGAAGGCCGCCCTAAATATAAATTTTATTCTTTTTTAGTATTTGTTGTCTTCTGTGAACTGTCTAGCTATCACGGTTCATAAGATACAGCCTGGTGACAGACAGGCAGACGGACTCTTAGCAATCCCATTTAACCCTTTGGGTACGGAACCCTAAAAACGAAGAAAACAATTAACTGCAGTTACTAGGACCGCTGAATGGTGAAGGAGACGGTAGATGAGAAGAGCCGCCCGTTTTTTACTATTCTATACACGAGCGACCAAGTCTTTTGTTGGTTACAAAAGCGAATAATATGTTCTCATATGTTTACTTATGTCGAATACAAGGCCGAGTATTTGCGACTTTGTTAAACAATACAATACAAAACCTTCATTTCAGGTTTCTGGACCATATTTACCTGCCATACTTGTAATTTCTGCAAAATACTAATACAGGTGTACAAAATACTAATAAAGTAAACTAAAACTCACTACCCATTAGGAACATAACGTTACGTATCTATATAGATTTAAAAGCGTTAAGGCAATTACTTTGTTATTTATTCAAATAAACATTGAATTATTTCATTTTATTCGGGATCATGGCTACCCTACATACCTACTCAATTTCTTACTCGTCTGATCGCGATCGATCGTTCAATTGTCAAATAGGATTTAAGTTTTAAACATGAAAACGTTAGGTGACCAGAATTTTTGTAATAATTAGGGAACCATAATTTTATCTAAAAAAATGCAATGCAATGTCAATTTATAATTTACGAAAAAGATTGTATTTAAAGTCGAAATGGGTATTCCCGTTATATCAGGTTACAGCTCCATTAGCTACTATCGCTTCGAACAAACCAGTTCTCTCACCGCGTTATGGAACGTTTTGCAAATTTAAAAAGATATAAAACGAAGCAAAATTGTAACCGTCAAATACTTAATCACCTTTAAATGGAGTTGCTACTTTGGAACCAAATTTTGCTAGCAATTAGTGCCACAGTCGGGAGCACTTTGTTTCATATAAAAATTAATTGTCCGAATGTATTGTTACTCATAATCATCGCAAGTCATAAAGTGTTTTTTTGTGAATCGGTTTTAATTTTAGGATTTTTGAAATATCTAGCTGGTAAATGAGGTTAGGTTAGGTTACGTTTGTTTTATAAAAACCGTTTCAGAAAAATATACTTCATGACTTGCGATGATTTATGGACTACTTTTTTTATATGAGCCAATATGGACCCGCCACAATCGCATGTAACATAAATATACTTGCACTAGGACAATCGGTAAACTGACTTCTAAAGGCATTTCATCTTGTTCTTCAGAGTTGGCAACGCCAGAGCCCGTTTACAATGCAGTGGTAACTGAATTCTGCCTTCACCATGTCTTCACAAAGTAATTTTATAAATTATATCACTCAATATGTCTTATATTGCTGTTGCACATACGTTTGGGTTCTCTATTCTACTCGGTAAAATCATATTGCCTTTGAGATGCTACGGTACTGTCATTAGCTCGGACGCCATTTTTTTTTACTAAATATTATCGTAAAGATGTCAATATGATACCACGTCAAAGGTACCCTGTTCAATAGAGGCCCAGAAATTAATAGTTACGGTATGTGCGTTTGACATGTTGTCGTACCTATATTGTCAACTTTGCGATAGCTCTTATTTCATCATCATCATGTCAGCCGAAAGACGTCCATTGCTGGACATAGGCCTCCCCCAAGGCTTTCCACTCAGACCGGTCTTGTGCTTTTCGCATCCACCGCTCTTATTTACTAGACAGTAATGGAGGCCGAGTTAAAACCAATACGATGACATGTCCAATATTGTCCAAGGCAATATGGTCTTAGGAGTATAGAGCCCATATATTTGTGAAATAAATCTTGTTTTGACTGATATTCTACGCTTTATAACTTTGCTAGTTACGATTCTTTTAAATTATACACTTTAATAATCTCTTAAGGTGAAGCCACACGAGCGTAATTTTTTCAGTGGTGAGCGTGTAATTTTGGTAGCGTAATTTGTGCTGCATCTGGTCTCTGGTCCGGAACCAAAAACAACTTACAAAATAAACAGAAATCGCCTTTAAAACTAAACAGATGCGGATGTTTGTGATTCATCGTGAATACTGTCTGGGTAGCTTCAAACCCATTACAGAATACAGAATACAGAATTTATTGGTAAAATACAATAACATTTTACAAGTCAATTTAAATATTTAAATATAGGTGTTGTCAATTAATTACAATTTAAAATATTAAACATTATATTGACTCACAATAAGTCAAGTAATAAGGTAGTTATGTATGTCATCTGTGCACCACTACATGTATAGTTTGCTGGGTCAATGATCCTTCTGAGTAAACTCATCAATGCTGTAACATGCCCGGTCAGTCAGAAGCAATCTAAGCTTATTTTTAAAAATACTATCAGTTTTGGAGTCTTTAATTTCGGTCGGTTGGTCGGGTCATTGGTTAATAAATAAATATATCCCTCTAATATATAAATCCTTTTCTTTACTTTTTGGCGTAGAGAAGGCAAACGAGCACATAGGCCAACTGATGGTAAGTGGAAACTGTGACCCATAGACGTTCGCATTCACAAGACTGCAAGCCTAAGACTGCAAATGCCTTCCCAACCCTGAGGACTAAGATGGAATGCCTCTATGCTAGTCATTACACCGGCTGTCTTATACCCAAACCGAAACACAACAATGCGAACACTGCGGTTTGGCGGTAGATTAATGGATAAGATGGTGGTAGCGATCCGGACGGACCCTGCACAAGGTCCTACCACCCGCACTATTCTTATAACTATAATATGTGGGGATAATACCACCGGTAACCGGTAATATTACTAGCAAAGAGGCACTAAGTCCTTAGAGTTAGCCTGGCCACGCATCTGGAATAATAGGATTGCAGTCTTGAGATTGTAATCTTAAGAATTCAAATGCCTATGGGTCGCAGATCCCACTTATTATCAGGTGGCCTGTGCTCGTCTGCCTTTTCCTTCGATAATAACTATAGTCAAAAGCAATGAGAGCGGGTCATTTTGTATAGAATTTCCATAGAAAGTGACCCGTTTTAAATGCCCTTGAGCGTATTTGATAAATTAGAACCGATACGATAAAAACGGCTCAAAAGATTTTCATGAAACCTAACTAACAATAAGAAGAAACGCTAGAAAACCTTGGGAGTAGGTCAATTGGTGTCAGATTGTGGTGTCCCCTGGGCCGAGATTCTAGGCGGTAAAAACCATATCGGCTTTGACCTGTAACGGTATTTTTAGCTCGGCCGCCCTTACTGTCAAGTAAATAAGAGCTATCAAAACGTTGACAGTACGATAACATGTCGAAGACGATATTGTTTTTACCGCTTAGAATAGAGGCCCTGATAAAAGATAAAGATATGGTTAGTACCCCTAGAGCTGACAGACAATAAAACAATTCTATCCCTGGAAACAACCGCGTCTCAGAAAAAATATTCCGTTTTATCCCGTCTATCATTTACTTAGGTGTTTCTATATAAAAAAACTCTCTCTCAGCGTCTATTAGACAGCTATTTCAAAATTCTAAGAACGTATGAGCTTCAAAGCTACGAGGAAGCTCAATGAGTAATGTGTGACGTTTCACGTCATTCCTAAAGCCCTTGAAACAGTAAGTCGGAAAGTTTCGGACAATGCTCCTCGGCTCCTCCCGCCCGATATAGCGCAGTCTTGAGAATTATTTTTAACGCCGATGACGATATAAAGAATTTACTATCAGTACCAAAACGTACATTGGATTTTTTGTTTTTACAAATACCTCCTACTGATTATTACATTTTATTTGAACTTAAAGGTAGGTACAACGTCGACACTGTCGCCAACTTCATCCATGACGTAATCAGGTCATAAATTCCACAATAATTTCCTAAACGTCACCTGCTACGGGTAGAATATTGCATTGTCAATGCCAAACCAATTTCTAAGTAACTAATGACCATATTTGTAAGTTTTCCCAGCGCGGGAGTATTTAGCGTGCGCGTGCTTCTGTTGGAAATGCACTCGATCCTCTCATACGCATCACTGCTCAGAGAGAGTGCATTGCTCGCGGGAAACTGCATCGGTTAAGTCGTTCGGAGCCGATTGCCTGATGGTCAAAGAAGATGGAGCCAATATAGAGTTCCTTGTACTGAATTTACTTAATCGAACAGAACATCGTTAGTGTTACTTTCCTCGACCCCGTGACCTTCAATTGTCATTGATCAAAAAATCACGGTTTTTACATTCTAATTTGACAGAGTAGGTAATTTTAAGAGACCAATTTTAATTAATCTTGTATTTGACCCAATAGTTTTGTTTTATTAACTTAATTTATTTGGCAGACATTTTATGGATGACATGATTATTTTGAATTTGGGTTGGCATTTTCTAATCAAATAAAACAATTTAAGATATCCAACGATAAAAAGTGATTGTAATTAAATAATGTATTAAAACATACTATTTCAAGCAGTTTTCGCCTAACCCGTAAGATACACCTACGAGGGCTTCAAGCTGGAAACAAAAGTCAAACAATGGTTACATAATATACTTTTATTTAAATATCCGAAATAAGTAGATAAATATTTTAAGAACTTAATAACGTCGAACGGCTTTAAAACCCTATTCCTCGAAATGGTATTCGAAGAATACTTAATTGTAAAAATATGAACAATCCCAATTAATCTTAACTACAATTATTAAGAATAATATTAAGAAGAATAGCTAAACTGAAGTGGCAGTGGGCGGGGCACATTGCTCGCAGGACTGATGGCCGATGGGGTCAGAAGGTTCTGGAGTGGTGTCCGCGGACCGGAAGACGAGCTGTAGGTAGGCCTCCAACAAGATGGAGTAACGACCTCGTCAGAATCGCGGGACCGCGGTCGATGTAAAAAGCACAAAACCGGTCTGAATGGAAAGCCTTGGGGGAGGCCTATGTCCAGCAGTGGACGTCTTTCGGCTGACATGATGATGATGATGATGATGATGACAATTATTAAGGCGTCAAACTCAAAACTAGACGAAATATCTGTATTTTGAATCGATCTGATGAGCTGATTATTTAAAGGGCCAAATCAAAAGCACCCAAAACCGACGTAGGGACATGAAGGGGTTGATGAATGTAGAGGAAGCGGCAGTTGTATGTTTAGACCGCTGCACCTGGCGTTCCACGGTCTCTGCCTACCCAAGAAGGTATGAATTAATGGATGTGTTTGAATATTATGATCAAATAATATTATGTCCTTAGCAACTTAAAATGAGCCGTAGGAAAAAGTAGTACTTAGGAAAACAGCTAATAGTTTAAGAGCTGTTAAGTATTTTTGAGTAGGTGCTGGCACCGTGGAAACTTGTACAGTACTTCTTTTATGAGTCTTGATGTATTCGGGGTCATAGTCAAGTTCGGCGGGGTTTCCAGCCAGTAGCCAGTGTACTAATTTAACCTCTTCCTTATAATTCACTACTTACTCTGAAAGACCGCATGTATGACCCAAAGTAGTTACCTGTAGTTAATAGTTGTATGCAGTAAAATGAATGCTTATTGCTTCGTAATATACTTTCCATGACTTGTATTACTACGCAAAACCTGCTAGGCCTTCACTAACCTCAGTCTGCGTCATATGACTGGATTCCAGGATGCAAGGCTACTCATAAGCTATCAGTCTTACTGCTTAAGGATCACAGGTCATATTTGTATGAACATGATCATGAATCATCGACCACGACCTATCCTAACAATTAATATGCATTTTTCAGCGTAAGTTGTTGATATGGTGAAGAGGAAACTTTGAGATGTATTTATCGATGTCAAGGTTTACGACGTGACAGGGTATAGAGTATAAGTACCTTGGAAAAGGGCTGATGCGGTGACAGGTGGAAGTACAATATTGCTTAATTTATTAAGAATTTACTTTAGCGTTAATCTTACTTCTTACTACTATTAAAAGTGCGAAAGTTTAGATGGATTGGTGTTTGTTACTCAATCACGCCAGAACGGCGGATTTTCTGTAGATTATAATCTGAAATAGCACATATGTGGGATGGCATAATTACGAATACTAAGCGGAACGAGTAGTTTTCAGAAGCTAGCATGACAAATATTTACAGTCCATCAAAAAATGATCTCAAATGGCATGTTATTAAACGGTGTACCAAAACAAAATGCGTTAGCGTCAGCTACTTTGAAGCTTTTTCTATCGCTGAAAACGTTTGACTTGACATGATATTCTCGCGTGTTACGTGTGGTGAACTGCCATCCGGTACATTTTGAGCGATGGAAAAAGAAAACGTCAGTAGCGTTTGCCTCCTGGCTAGTAACCCTTGCTTATTTATTGTAGCGTAGTGATGATCCGAGAGCTGATGAGGTGTTTTAACGGAGGATTTTCAGTCAGTTAAAACATGCTAGTGAATACAATAACCTGATTACGTTTGTCGTATCGATGCGAAAACCCAAAGGCACGTTAAACCGGCTTTAGACGTCTTACACAGGTACCTCGAAGAGTCACTTAAAATCTACATATTCAAATAAGCCACGCGTTTTAATAAACTAACAGCATTTCCGACGTTTTCGAACTGATTAACAATTCTTATACAGATTGAGTTCTCGCAATGACATATTAGTTCCTTATTGGGTTCCTTGTATGAATCATTACGCTTTGTTGTATGTATTATCAGTCATGTTGGAACAATAAACATTGTTTGTAACTTTAGATGTGTTGATAAAACTGACCGGGAACGGCTTCGCCGTGCAGTTCTGTGGGTCATTGCAATCACAGTAAGAATATTGACTAGCTATGGAAAACAGGTCTTGAATTCTTAGTTTTGACACATCTTCCTGCTCAAGCTACGCTTGATTTTTTTTTGTTTTTTGTTTTATGTTAAATTCATTGTTTTATATAATGCTAGGTTAAGCTTTATAATTGTATAATATCATAAGTAGTATTTAAAAAAAACGACTGACTGTTGAGATTCTTTCGGCGTTTCTTGCAGTGGTCTCTTGCGAAGCGCTGGTAGATTTTTGACGTGTAAAAATGCCCGTGCGGCCTATTTACTGAATAAACATCTTTTATCTTTTTTATCTTTTTTATCTAGGTCTATATTGGAATCCCTATTCTTCACATGTCCTAAATTTCGTTTTTCGTTTAACCTAAAGCCATTTCCGTCTGAATTTTAAACCTTTTTAATGTTGTGTACAAATCTAACCTGAAGGTGTGTTTAGAGAAAGAAGGGATTGAACGCTAAGATGAAGGAAGATGTATGGAAGGAAAAACATGCCGACCCCAGGTGATTGAGATAAGGGCAAGGAGGTGATGATGATGATATTACAACCCTAAACTGACCTAACAAACTTAGGTCAAACGTTGTTATAGGGATTGATTAGATCTGATGTACTCGTAAGGCTTAGATTTTTCAACTTAACTAATACTAAATACTTATATTGTATTTAAATGCGAAAATATGTAGGTATATCAGTTTATAGTTTGAACACGTGGCCGTGGGTCAATCGTCGCAAATGTCACGAATCACGATTGATGAATGTGAAATTTGATACCCAGAGATAACTTATAGTGTAGACATATGGACATGTGTCTCTCATATGGGTACGTATCATCTAATAACTTTAAACGAGCAATGCACAAGCATTGTGTATGTGCAAACATACACTGGATCGCAAAACTAAGTATCACACTTTTAAAGAACATGTCATATAGTTTTGCGGTCCAGTATAGATATATAATCTGAATCTCGGAATCGGCTCCAACGACAGGAACAGGGGGTTTTGGGGGCGAGAAATCGATCTAACTAGGTTTCATTTTTAGAAAACTTAAAAAAAAATCGGTTCCAGTTACCTACTAATATATAAAGTTCAAAATACATAATATTTCAGGTCATAATTCATAATACATAATGGGCATAATACCTATCCAATGGTTTTATTTCCCGTGACGTTGCCGGGTTAGAATAGTGACTTTCCATGTCTTCCCGTGGATTTCCCGTGGTGGACTAAGGGAATGAAGGCTTGTAGTACTGTTAGGCGATGGGCTTGCAAACTGTCACTAATACACTGGTAATCTTAGCCTATTTTTGCTAAATGCGGTTTCACAATTATCAACAAGTTTTTAGAGTTGTTGGTTATTCTGAGGCTAATGTATGTGTTTTTTTTTCTGAAACTGTAAACTTTAAAAAGCCTGAAAGTTTACGCCTCCAGAAATAAAACCAGTACAAATCATGACCATTATGTAAAGTAAAGTAAGTAAAAAAAATATTTTCCAAAACATACAGTATTAAGACAATATTACCTTTGACCCCACACTAGGCTAGGCCTGTGTCGTGGCAGCCAAAAATCATTACAGGAGTTACCGGGGGATAGCGGTCTGTAACCTAAAGATTATATAATGCAAAATGAAGGCGAAATAGAAGAATCTAAAATTAATACTAATACGTTCAACTATTATGTATTATGACCCATTATGTATTTTCAACTTTATATTGAATGATACGATCCTCTCGCACTCTATCGGTCTAAATGACTAACTAGACCCTCGCTATAGTGAGATATCACGGCAAAATGCCGGTGTTTCCCGACGATATTAAGCGCGAAACCGGTTCTCCTCGGGTTATCTTATAGTCCAAGATGTTTCATCCTTTTCATGTGTCATTCGTGACTATTCGAGAGAAAGGGATATAAATAATACAATTAACGTTATTTATTGGTTACATGTCGAAGGCGATATTGTTTAACCGTGTAGAAAACAGGCCTTGGTATATCTGGCCAGCTCCAAAGCAATACAATTGTTTAGACACACAACGGTGTATAGTGACGCATAAAGGCGCGCTTAGTCCAGTTGTTAGTAACCGGGCCTACGAAGCAAGCCGTCCTTAGTACAATTCCCAATAGAGGCAAATACTTATTGGTGTGATGAGCCCAGAGTATTTTGTTCCTAAGTCTTGTATATTGTCTAGTACCTACCCATAGTACAAGCCTAGAGCTTAGTTTAGGACTAGGTTATCCTAGTATACCTAGTAGTAGTAGTATTTATTAATTACTAGCTGTCCGCGCTCGGCGCCACCCGAGTATTTTTGTTTGCATACAAATCTCGTCCTGATAATTAAGAACACAACAAAAACAAATCGGTAGAGCTATTCTCGAGTTATGGCGTGACCATTTTTTATATATAGATTTATTTATAGCTTCGTGACGTAGAGATAGTCTCATGCAATGTGGGTAGAAGGAAAGTGATATCGACGACGGTAATCTAAATTGACGTAACGGACAAATGGCTACTTTTCAGGAGAGCCAAAAAACTGTATTTTTTTTCTTTTAAAATTCATAATTTTGTTGTTTGTTAACGTATCATGTAACTAAAATTAGCCAATTATTTATTTTTCTTCACTCTTTAAGTACAAATAACTCAATTTATCATTTAACGCTTAGTTACCGAGATAGCATGTCCCTTACGTCAAAAAAAAAATAAAATGTCCGATAAACCCTTCTTTAATATTAGACTTCGGGGTAAATTTGACGTATCAAGAACTAAATTAAGAGAAATTAAAAATAATACGATGTAACTCCATTTAAACTGATCTATTACATGGTGTAAAAGGTACATGGAATTTATTATTTGTTGAAATAATACACGAAATCATAAATGTAATTGTGTTATTTAGTAGAGTATTGAACAATTTAAAAGATTAATTATGGCATAGGTACATACATTATCATAATGATATGCAAGTAACTAATAACAAGTAACAAAATAAAATTAAACACGCTATTTTATGTAAAAGCGAGTACAAAATATCGAAACATTAACATAATTGTATAGAGGACGCCCAAGACTTCGTACGCGTAGAATTTGTTTCCCGCTACTCCCCCCCTATTTTAACCCCGTAGAGAGTGAATTTCCAAAAATCCTTTCTTAGTGCTCACTTACATCAAACAAACCCCTTGTATTGAATTTCAAGTTTCCATGGTACAGTAGTTTTGGCTCTGCGTTGATATATAAGTCAGTGAGTCAGATTTGCCTTTTATATCTATAGAGAAGTATCAGTACTGATTAATCAAAGAATATACTGGGTAAATATTCGTTGTGATAACGCTTTGGGAACTTGTTTTGTATACTAAAAGACTCGCAAAATAAACACAAACCCGGTTATTACGTGCCACCGAAAATGAAATATTTTATTAAAAACTAACTTCTACCCGCAACTTCATCTGCGTAGATTTTGATTAAAAATTTCGGGATTATGTTCTATTCCAGAACCTAACCTATGTGTGCCAAGTTTCATCTCAATCCGTTTAGAGTGTTTGAAGCGTGATTGAGTAACAAACATCCAAACACACACACTTTCTCATTCATAATATGAGTAATATAAGATACATACTGCAATTACTTGTCTTATGCTCGCAGTAATTTATCGCTTCGAGCTAAGAGTGATTCTGTATGGAGTAAAATAGTATATCTCTTCTCATTAATTTTCCAAAAGTACTTGAAGCGTGCGTCTTTACAAACATACGTGAAGAACAGACTGAGCATCACAGCATTCAGCTAAAACCAGCAGCAACATCTTAAGTCCCAGATAGACGGACGAGTAAGTAGGCGTACTGAAAGCTCGACGACCTTTTTCGCCCGCGCTTACCTTTAGAAGTTCGCGTACCTACTTAGGATGATACAGGGACGAGTAAGGTCGCCGAGCCATAAGTACGACGTACTAACTCGCACGTCTATCTGGGACTTTCCTGTAAACATGGCCAAAGTGATATCTCTTTTACCCGAAAGCAATTTAAAATGCTTGCGTGTAATTCAGCTATATCAACGAACACTGCGTCTGTCATCTAATGAAAGAGATAACGCTAACATGTATGGGAATAGTTCAAATTAGGCAGTTATGTTTTAACGTAAGGGCCGGTAGTTTACTGCTTGTAGTAGTGAAAAAATTACGTATATGCCATGAACACATATTTGAAACAATGACAGATGGGCGTAAGGTCTGTATTGTCTTACATCTGCAAAAGCAAAACTGCGTATCGCAGAAATGTTTGCTAACAGAATTGTCCCTTACGACTCAGGTAAATGAAGAAAATGATAGTTACATCTATTTGTGATTTAATCAAATGTATTGTGTAGATACTTTTTGAGAACGGAAAATGGTGTATCGGCCTTTTACTTATTTGATGGCTCCTTACGACGTTAGGTGAATTGCGAAGACGACAGTTACACCACGATGGATTTGAATATTATTTCTTTATGTTTGATACGTCTATTTTTTTTCAAAAACTGCGTCGAAGTAACCGTTTTTTAAGGGTGTAAGGGGCATGTTTTTTCAAGCTATCGAGATGTAACCTATACCATTCGAAAGAGAAAAAAAAACTGAATACAACTCCATTCATAACTCATTTTCGCCCTTTTGTCCCTTACGCCAATTTAGATTACGGTCGTCGATATGGGTACATTAATTCCGTCACTATAATAATTAATGATGAGGCCATTTGCAACGTCAAAAGATGGCGGATGTGTAATTTGTTTTAGCTTTTATTTTTGTGTATTTAGGTGTTCAAAGTTCTTTTTTGTTATGATTTGTACTTTTAATGCCTTTGTGTTGCACAGTGATAGAAGACTTGGACTTATTTCGTGTATCCTGGCATCTTACTTCTCGTTTCAAGTGGACTCGCAGTGGTACAGAGGTTAAAACTATCTTGGCCTCCGTCCTACATATCACCGTACAACGTTGCCACCAATCTTCCTAGAAAAGATTGGATTGTGTTTTATTACTACATTGATTTATACTCATATATACTTGACACTGGCGAAATCACTTCATAGTGGAAACGCCATATTCCCGCGGTAGTAGCTGTTCAAGTAGCCGTTAGATATGAGCGCCGCGCCGGCGCGCCGCCGCCGCCGCGAATTTCGCCGCGCCGCCGCCGCCGCGAGAAGGTAACGGCGCGCCGAGTGAGCGAGAGAGATAATTGAATCGGTCACTATCAGTATGAACGTGCTCGTTGTTGCCGTAGGACGCGTTACGCAGTCAGCTATGCAAAATGGCTGCATCGTCGGTTTTATAAAATGTGGACGTATATAAAACGAAAATAGAAAAAAATACAGTGACGACGCTCTCCCGTGTCAAATCAAAGCACAGTCACTGCTGGAACTATTTTGGACAATTAATTGTAAATATAGATGGAAAAAAAAGAACAATTCTCAACGATCAAGTGTTTTGTGATGCATGTTTAAGAAATGCAAAGGAAGAAGACTGCAATTTATTGTTTGCTGAGTAAGTACAATCTACTTTAAATGTTTATTATTTCTTTAAATAATGTTTACCTATTTCTTTATGGCATAGGTGATTTGATATATATAAATGTAAAAAAAACACAATTTTTATTCCCTTAATGATTCCTTTATCACACAGTGTTTGGTTTCACTTTATTAATATGATCTTACTAGATAATTCCTGTTTTATAACCAAATGACGGTCGTGCCGCAGCGTGCCATGGCATTTGAATACAAAATGGCGGCAGACTAAATAACACTTTTCAAGACCGTTTTTTTTTCCCAGAATAGAGTAAGATTTCCATATTTAGTTAAAAGTAAATGTTATTAATGTATTTTTTTCACTTATATTGAGTTATGATTCAGCGCTTTGTGTTGTGTTTTTTATTTCAGGGCGAACGTACAAAAACAGTAAAAACATTGCAACTAGCAACAACTGCTCCATTTGAAAGAAGATCATAAGTTAGAAGATACTAAGCAAAAATCAAAGGCTGACCCGATCGAGACGTTTTTCTCTGTACTTCGAAAACCAGCCAAAACAACCGAAGACAGCATCATTAGAAAGGACAAGTGGCAGCTTGCCCGCGACCTGGCTTTATGGTTTGCAAGATCCCTAATGCCATTTGATAGCGTGGACGAACCGTTTAATTGGAATGTCCAGCCAGTCTCCATCCAGCTGATCCAGCATTATTTTTAAGACTTCAACGACTTTGTTAAATTCATTTATCTGTTTAAAACCTCTGTTTAAACCTAAAATTATTTAGTATACAGTTTATTTTAATGTTAATTGTTATCCAGAATTGTATAATTACGTTGTTTTTTTTCCTAAGTACAAAGTGCCAAAAATGTTACACTTTCCTGAACCGAAATTTGTTTATTGTTAAGTTCCAATAAATATAATACTTTTATCGATAAACTACGTGTTTTTTTAATGTTTTATCTGCCAACGTCAAAAAAATCGTTTGGAGGTCACGCCGCCGACGACGCCGCCGCCGCCGACTCCGAAAAGTCGGCGCGCCGCCGCCGACCTTCCACACATCGGCGCTCATATCTAAGCCGTATATATTCACCGTAACGTTATAGTTTCGTGACCCAGCCACTTTCCTCCCACTAAACGGTTTACAATTAACGTTGGTAATAATAATCAATTAACCGCGTTTTGTATGTTGTGCGGGAAGCAGGTCACGTTGCATTGGTCGCTAGATTGTTTTAAAGCTAGTACCAATCAACTCGTTATTCTATGCGTTTTGGTATACACCCAGCTAACACATGATAGCTCTTATTTACTTGACAGGAATGAGAACTGTCTTAATACGAGTACCTAGACATAAATTACATTACGTCTCCAAAGCAGAGGCCCTAACCAAGATGAAAATGCTACTTACTAACGTTTGTGTATTCTATCTACTTGAGATGTATGGAGTGGATATAAGCGGTCGACGCGATCTGAGATTAGCGTTGGTCACTCCTGTACTTTGTCAATTTTCATCAAGCATCTTGACTAGCCCTCCAGGTCCTTGCAAGAAAGTTATACAAAAAAGCTAAAAATAAAATAAAAATAAATGCAATTTATTTCGGAAATTCAATCCAGAATTACCTAGAAATCGGTCTCATCTGTTTATGTCACGGCATAATATGATAAAAACATTCTCGTACCGTAACGTCAGTTTCAATGCAACCTGGGGAAAAATCAAAATAATGTTGCCAATGTGTTGACTAATAACTAAGTCTTCGGGATTTGCGTTTGAATTGGTTTCAAGTGTAAAATGCTTTTAATCCAAGACTGCTTTATAATTCTCGCGTCTAAAAATACCACACCACACATGTAGGATCATGCATGGCGTTTATACGCGTGAATATAATTAGGCAAAGTTTATCTTCAATTAGGTGAATTATCTCTCTGCCCTCCGCCGGCCGTTGCCTAAACATGATTCCTATTATTAGCTACGATTGTGTTTAAATTAAACTAACATCTTTACTCGTTATCGTTCTTTATTTCATGTGGACCATGAGTTAAATACTCAAATACTCAAACGTTAATGCGTTCCACAATGTTTTACAATTACCGTATTCGCTAGCTAGTCGAATGCTTTCTCCCTCACAAATTCACATTGTTATAGAGTGCGAGGGACATAGCATTCGATTCGCTAGCGAGTAGGGCAATTGTAACTCATGGTAAGGGAACTGGACGAGATGCATTCTACGAACGTTATCTTTATCGAGAATTATTTACGTAAGCTTGCGTCGCATCAAGCGCTTGTGTCAATGCCATATATTCAAGAGTATTCGACAATCGTTTACGTTAGCTTTATATGTATCTTGGCTAAGGTTCTATATTGTCGTTGTCTATCAAACTGTTAGTCTCTCGTTGACAGATATCCATTAAATTGGAATATTTAGGTGTATTATAAAAGCCAGCACAATATATTAAAGTAAAATTTATGTACACCCGTCGCAGTTTGTATGTGAGATATATCAGTTGCGATTGTCATTCAAAGTCAATGTCAAAGTCAAAGTTCTTTATTCTTCAATTTAGGCATAATATAATGCACCTATGAATGTCAAAAAGCATTACCACCGGTTCGAAAAATAAAACCTTTGCCCCGAGAAGAACCGGCGTAAGAAACTCGGCAAGGTATATTTTTTCAAGAAAAAGGTTTACATCATTACATTATAATTATAAATAGTTTACAATATCACGGTATTTTTGTACAGTAGGTGCACCTTTTTTAAGCGTAGATTACTCATGCAGGACGGACGACTCACTGCCAAACATCCCTATCCATGATATAATCGTTTACTTTATAATATGCTCGGGAAATTAGTTTTTGTTTTACGACAGATTTAAATTTAGAGTCAGTAAGTTCAGTAATACTTTTTGGAATTTTATTGCATAATTTTACACAATTTTCAATTTTACAGAATTTTACATTATTTAAACATGTCTATTATTATAACATGTGTATGTGTATATGTTATGGCGTTCCCAAAAAAACCATTAAATACATTCTCTAAGAAGTACCTGCCTACTCAACTGGAAACATTCTCAAAACATAATGCATTATTATTAATGTAATCAACACAATTTCACAAAAAGTCTTGAAGTTTCCGTAGCTTTCCAGGAAATTATATATTAACCAGTTGCCAAATCTGTGTAACAATGACGAAATCTAAGCGTGTAAGCCTACAATGCTCGGTTTTTGTTACCTTGAAGGCCACAAAGATAAATAGTTGAGTCAATACCATGTGGGCGGGGTCGATGCCTCTTGGCACAGTGAGAGCAGTAGTTCATCTTCAAACAAAGGTATATCGCGTGGCTTGCATGTGTGCGTGCCTCGATCGTACGCGCCGCGAGCCACCACCAGCAAACTCAACTAGTCACGCCAAGACGATTTAGTTTGAGGCCGCACCGTCGCCGCGTTTGGTTTCGTGCGTATGAGTGTGGAGCCACATCTATCAACACCGATTCGCATTTTGTCTATAGAAAATGGCGGTGTTGTATGAAGATGCGTACGCATGTGAATGGAGAATTGATGCGTATGCGTTGATCATCATCATCATCATCAGCCGCAAGACGTCCACTGCTGGACAAAGGCCTTCCCCAAGGTTTTCCACAACGATCGGTCCTCTGCTGCTGTCATCCAGCGGTTTCCCGCGACCTTTATCAGATCGTCAGTCCACCTTGTGGAAGGTCTGCCAACACTTCGTCTCCCGGTTCGCGGTCGCCACTCTAGAACCTTTCCGCTCCAACGGCCATCAGTTCTACGAGCAATGTGCCCCGCCCACTGCTACTTAAGGTTTGCAATCCGGTGAGCTATATCGGTTACTTTAGTTCTCCTGCGAATCTCCTCATTCCTGATTCGATCTCGCAAGGAGACACCCAGCATAGCTCTTTCCATCGCCCTTTGAGTGACCTTGAGCCTTCTTATGAGGCCCATTGTAAGCGACCATGTCTCGGATCCATGCGACATCACTGGCAACACACACTGATCAAAGACTTTTGTCTTGAGGCACTGTGGTATTTGGGACGAGAAGATAGTGCGTAGCTTACCGAACGCTGCCCATCCGAGTTGGATTCGACGATTGACCTCTTTTTCGAAGTTGGACTTACCTAACTGGATTTTTTGTCCTAGGTATACATAGTCGTCAACAACTTCGAGAGTAGAGTCACCAACTTTGACAGGTCAAAGTTACCACCGCACTAATAAACATAACATGACAATATTGACAAGAGCTTCGTTTCTTGTATGGGGAATCCGTTATTTTTTACTTTATTTTTTATTTTCCGAAATCCGCCTTAATAACACAATCATTCTATAAATAAATAATCTCCGTTGTTTTTTGCAAATGCATTTGGCACCTGGTCAAGAAGAATTTTTTTATTTTATTTTTAAAAGTTACACTGTGTTTATTAGTGCATTTTGGCAGTTACAGAAGAACCGGAATGCAGTAATAATCATAAATTACTAATTATAGTGCAAGTGTGTATGTCAGTTTGTTCTTCATTTAAGAGAGCCATAGAGATAAGAGAGTGATAACGACTGCCTTTTATTCCAAGAAATTAACAATTTCCATCGAAACAGCGATAACCTTCAACGCGAACAGAGTCGCGGGTAAAAGTTATTATTAGATAACATTATTAATAAATAAAATATAGTAAAACTAAAGATCAATAGGGGATATTGATCACGATGCTAAACACATAAGCAATTACGTATCTGTAATTGAGTGGTAAGTATTGGTAATATTTCATTGCGAACTTTACATTTTTAAATTAACACGTGATTTAAAAACATGACGAGACATGTTCCTTTCGTGTTCCCTGCATAATATGTATTAGGGTTGCTCAGGGTTGGCAACGCATTTGCAGTCTTAGGCTTGCAGTCTTGTGAATGCGAATGTCTTTGGGTCACAGTCTCCACTTACCATCAGGTGGCCTGTGTGCTCGTTTGCCATCTCTATGCCATAAAAAAAAAAAATTAATTTAATATCTACTCGTAATCAAGACAAGATTTTTTAACAACATCATTTCGACCCTAAAATCAATAGGTGTCCCTAATCCAACGTCATTATGGTAGCTCATACTCGTAAGTTACCAAGCAGCAATTTTGATCTTAATTTAAATGTTAGTTTATTTTCAGTATAAGTACAGATTAAATAAGAATTACGCATACCTAAAAAACATATTTCTCAAGAAATCATTCTTATTTAGAATGACGTAATTTCCAACGAGTCGGTAGCGAACGACCGTGAACTTACTCACGCGGTTCTGTCTATACTTACTTGTTTACTTATTGTAGAGAATTCATATGTCAACCATTTAGGAATATGCCATGAATTTGTACCTCAGTAATGTGGTTCAATACGTCCACGTTCCTGTACATGTAGAGTTACAGGATGATAATAGCTGACATTGAGTTAACTTTCAAGTTGGAGTTCACTGAGTTTAGTTATCAATAGAATGGAACGGAAGGAAAAAGAACGGTAATCTTCCAATACTCATTAACTAATTAAATATTTCTGTAAGTCAAGGTGACACTAGATAACATTTTGTGCCAGATAACCTAATGCATTTGGCCCAAATACAGTAAAAAGCATTTGCAGAGCTATTAAAAAACCATTGATATATTTGTCCTTCATTCAACACATTTTTGCAATTTAAAAATCTTCTCAGTGATAAGCTCAATTGTAAGATATTGAACGTGATTTTTTATTTCAAAAATCTTCTTACGTAGTAGAAAAGACATAAACGGGTACATGTAGATATCACGTTGCGTAATATTTAGATATCTACTATGAAAAATTTACGTTTATTCCTTATTCCTAAATAAACATTTCCATTGTCTGCCCCTACATATAACCTAGTATTTATAATATCTTGATTAAACCAGTCAAAGAATTATTGCAAAGTCACGATCGAATTATAATTATGTCCTTGCAGCGTCACACGTAAACTCCGCCATGACTGTTAGCAGATATTTTATGTGTTGTATGACCGATTTTTGCGGAATTTGAAAGAAAACTGATTTTGGCAAAGAGGACTATACTTAACGATGTGTTGTTCCAACAGATGCTAAACTACAATCAGCCTCGCAGAGGACTCAAACTTTACACAAATGTAAAGAGTGTTAACAGATCTAAGCGAGTTAAATATTCTTATCAATTTTGTACCTACTATATAAATTGTAGTGGGCAAGGCTGCGCAAGAAGAATTATAAATTAAACAATGAGAATGAAAGTGTATTTTATTATTTAAATTTATGGCCTAAATTAATATTGTATATAAGTTAACCAACTAAAAAAAACATATTGAGGCCAACATCATTATTTATTTCTTCGAATATTTAGCGTCGACGATTTTGTGTAGGTATGTAATTTAAGAGATATTTTGCTTTAATGATATAAAACAACATGCGGTCTTAGCGCGATTACTTCCAGACAATCTAAATAATTAAAGGCACGTCAATTCAATTATTCATTGCAAGTTTAATTATTTTTTTGTAATGGGAAAACCCTATAGAAAATGTTCTTATTTCATTGAGTCATAACATAACTCAAACATGTTTTACTCGTTTGGCATAAAAAAAAACTCATCACCGACGAGACGTCACACTGGGGCAAATCCTACTGACTATAAGATGTGTTTCCGATTCGGTATTGTCAACTTTATGTAAATGCAATTAAGGTAGATTAACGATAGAGATGAATGACGATCTAGTTATTACAATTATCAACACAATGAATGTAGGTTTGTTTGATTGTGCCGTTAACACCGATTATGACGTGGGACGTCGGTATTACCAGCGCGGCTAGCACATGTTGTCTGCAACTTGGTGGTCGCTCGGATCTCCTTTTCTATTTAGTCAGTAACTAAAGAGACGCACTGAGCGACATGCCAGAAAATAAAAGCTGTGCTACCCGTGCTGACCATAGTCGGGGTTTGGTTTCTGCAGCGACTCTGAATACGAAATAATTAAGCATTTTAAACTCATGCCATAATTAATTTCGAAGCACTTGATCGCAAAGTAGGAAGTACTTTTTATGGGCTCAAGTATGTACAGAAATGGCGGCACAAAATAAGTTATTATTAACTTGCCTGGACATTGTTCTAAACTCGGGGTGACCCCAAGCGGCGCCGGCGCAACAAAGACCGCGCTGAGGTCCGGAAATGTGGGAGCTGGTGGGCAACGAAAAAAAATCCAGTAATTGTACAGCCGCGTTCATAAATATGTGTACACTTTAGTACCTCGCTGTGACAATTCATATATGCCAGTGTAAACATGACATTAAATAGACAAGGTACTAAACTGCACACATATTATTTTATGAACTCGACTGTAAGGTACTTCTTGAATTAATTGTTAATCATAATTAAAAATTTGCGATGTAATTAATTGGCTATAAAAACGTCACTCGATCAGAATATAGCAAAAACCCGTTCTAAACATTTGTGTAGTACTGAAACATGGATCCACACACTTCTGTCACGAAATATCTACTTTACCGGATTTTCACTATCGAAGTGTAGCCGTGTATTAGTGTATTAGTGTCTTTACCCGCCTCTTCGTCTATAAAGCCAGGATTAGACCAGCAAAAAAAATGCACCATGTTTTTTTTTTTTTTTATTGCATAGAGAATGCAACCGAGCACACAGGCCACCTGATGGTAAGTGGAAACTGTGACCCATAGACATTAGCATAAGACTGCAAATGCGTTGCCAACCCTGAGGACTAAGATGGAATGCCTCTATGCTAGTCATTACACCGGCTGTCTTATCCCCAAACCGGAACACAACAATGCGAATACTGCTGTTTGGCGGTAGGTTAATGTGGATGGTTAATGGTTAGTGGATGGATTGTGCATCTTGCTCTAGAACTGAAGAAAGTAAGACAGCGACCAACTTCTGCAATTTTTATTGCTAGTCTAATTCGAGTATAAGATCCATGACAGTTGTATGGAATAAATGGAAAGTCTCAAAAAGGTTGTGTGCTTCCAGCACAAGGACTCTGACGTGGTGCCTCAGGTGCCGCCCTCGCAGCCGCTGCTGGAGCCCGATCGAGAGAAGCAGAAGCCCCCGTTAGCTGGTAAGACATAGCGTTCAGTTTTGTTTGATTTAATTTGTTTCGATATGTTGAAAGTTATACAGGGTGAAAAGAAAATTCTATTAAAACTATTTTAAATATTGGAATTGGTTTAGAGATTTAATAAAATAGTACTTACTTATTTTTAGGACGTAATGTTTTAAGATAAGTATAATATTATTGATGGTTGTATTTTGAAGAAAGTTTCTATTGTCTAACGCACTCGCAAGGCATGTCTGCATACAAAATGAAAACAATTGTAACACTTTGAAGCCGATTGTCATTGCGAGAACGTTAGGCAATAGCGGGTCGGTACTGTAATATTTAGATGACTGTTTGATCTGTCATCAAAAATAATTTCGCAGTTTTCTTAAATAATAAGCTATGAAAGAATGGAAATTAAAATAGTCATAGGCAGTAGGTAGTACTCGTATTTTGGGGTTTTAAGGTATTTTTTCTCCACGAGCGTCAAATCTCTCCTTCATGTACTTACTTACATTATTAATTTAAATTTGATATATTCCTCTTAATAAAATTACGTATCCCACACGCGGTCGGTATACACGTGTACTGATTGTTTGAACGTATCTTTATCGGAGTTGTACTTAACTCAAAAAGATAACTGATGGTATGGTTTTGTTTTCTACTTATCTCATCTCTTAAAATTAGTTTGCTGCTTCAGTTGCTTGTACACTATATGTAGAATACCTTCCTTAACACACACACACACATAGCTCAAGTCACAGCCTTACTTTTTCTATGTTACTGCAGCACATAATACTTAATAATATAAGTAGCTATAATCCGGTTTCGTTACCATCAAAACAAGATATAAAACAACAAACGGATTTTTTTTAAATTACACTACAGTAAACACCTAACCTGCCCTACTAAATAAAAAGGACGTATGCGCAATTTCACAGTCAAAGCAAATTTAACCCCCCTGTTTAGAAATAAGGTCACTAATAAATACGCGGGTTTATGAGACATACGCCCTTTTTTCTAAGCAGGGCAGTATCTAAGGCGCTCAGGGCTCTAGTCAAGATGCATAGGTAACGCATTTGCAATTATCGATAGGATTGAAGTAGGTAAGCTAACGACAAATCGCGTCGACGGCTTTACGTCAGCTCCGGACATTTCGAGTCGATAGAAAACAGAAACGTTAACAGCGTTTGCATCTCGGCTAGAGCTACAGAGACCGCCAACGCGATGAGCGAGACGTCGCGCGATGCGATGGGCGGGCAAATCAGACAACGGCGATATATGAGGTATGAGGGCGTTTATTGAGAAGGGTTACGCTCCATAAACGCTGTCTTTCTGATTATATATTAACATCAGAGTTTTAATACTAGTATTTTAGTATTTCTGCACAGCTGGTTAGCCCATGCGAGCTGGTCTGTCGAGTGTGTACAACAGCTTCTTATGTTTGTTTGCTTCACACACGCTTTTTGCACCAGGTCCTGAAGTGGATGACCTGGACGAGTCCCCAGCGGTGACCACTCCGTACCCTGGCATCGACGACGGTTTGCTGGACCCAGCGGAAAAGAAACCTGACCACGATGGAGGTAAGGGTCATTATATTTACGGTGCCGATAGAAGCGATATTTGGAGGCCAGGTTCATTGATGTTCAAATGGCCTCAACCTTACTTTCAGGAGTGATCTTTCAACTCGTTAGCCTTCGGAAAGAAAGGCTACGTGCAGACCTAGTTTTTCATAAAAATTACATCATATTCAATAGAAATCGGACTTGGTTTGGGAAGAAAATGACAGTATCGGTCCACAAAACTCTTAAGTATTTACAGCGGATATCTTGTTGCAACATTCAGACTTCATCGATATTCCAAATCGCAGTGCATTCCAACAAAGCAAATCTGGTTGAAAATGGACTTGCACATTTAGCATAATCATGATGACGATAGCTTGTAAAAAGTAAAAGTTTTGTGACCATTGTACGGTCGGCCTTTAAGTAGCTGCCCACTTTAGTCTTTGTCACTTTAACGTCATGTTGCACGGGTAGCACAAGTTGTATTTTCTCTCTTGTCGCTGAGCGCGTCTCTATCTAGGAAGGGAGATCCGAGCGACAACCAAGTCGCCGGTGATTTGTGCTAGCTTCACGAATCTCATAACGTCGTTTCAGCGACCACGTGCAAAAGTGTGCAACAACTCACGCTGAGCTCGTGGCTTTGTTGGTTTACCTCTAGTTATCAGTCTAAACCAACAAGGTAAATCAATTGTTTAATTAGACCGCAATTATGTTTGTGACTCAGTTCATAATTCATTATCGCCGACCTACTATTTACCCGGTTCCCACTGATTCAAAATTCAAACGCATTTTACTGAGGTGCACTTTCAATTATTAGTAAATAAGTTTCCGACAAAAAAATAGTTATTGGACAAGCTTTTGTGGCCGAATGTACTTTTTTTTGCTAAATCTTTATGGTTTATCAAAATCAAACTATTGACTCCTAACACTCGGGGATCCTGTCGCCACCTTCCGACTCCATCATCAGATGAGCTCTTAAATACCCCTAATATTACTTTATCATCGAGTTTCCATATGTTGTCAAAATTTTAGCCCATTCCGTTAGCGGGAAGTGGATCAAATTTAATATAAAGCTTGTAAAAACCCTTACTTAGCTAGGTAGGTACTCAGTCTATGATCAGTCCTCTCTTTGTACCTAATTAATACCAAAGAAGGAGGATTATGCTATTAACATTTATACATACATACATAATGGATATGTATGGTTATATCTTCCACCTTAGATGCTGAATGGGTGGCACGATTTCCGCAAACGAGGTGTCGTGGTTTTTCACTGTTTTTCATAAGCATAAGTAGACGAAAATACGAGTGTTCATTAAGATGCAGTCAGGTTTTATACACCTTACTTTATTTATTTTATTTATTTATTTATTTATTTGAAAAAAGAGAAATTGTTAGTTAATTTTATTTCAATTTAATTGCTGCTATGCTGACGATTGAGAAAGATGTGTTCTCGAATGCTTAAAGAACGTAAGATTTCTAGTATTTCGGCATCGTGATATTGTTTTTAATCCCCTATGCAGGCAGAAGGCGGTTGCAAGTTTAACATGTGTATTTCTCTGTCGTATTAAGCTGCCAAGGTTTTTTTTAATAAAAAGCTAGTTAAACCATAGAGGAAATATAAAACTATACATTTTATTCATAATACTTATTTAATACTTTACTTATGGTTAAACTGACATGGTTCTTACCTAGGCTTAAGGAATAGTACATTGTGTGCTAAGGGCGGTAAATAAGGAATTACGATCGAGGCTCTAGTAGAATCTACTAGAGCCTCGTACGCCTACGAGGTAGAGCCTACTACGGCTTCGTAATTCGAGGTTCGTAATTCCCGTACCGCCTGTGAAACATACAATGTTTTTCATCACATTTGCGAAAAAATAAATAAAATTATAGGGCAGAAACATCTTATTTTTCGTCCAGAATCGTTAAGGGCAAATACATACGTAATAAGGGTGTGTAAAAAAAAAAAGTTTTCATACAAAAAGCTATTAAAATCGATTATTAAGAACATTAGTTGAGTATTTAAGTAACATTTGGCGAGATTGCAATTAAATTCCTGCTTAGATAACATTTTAAGTCAATCTTTCAATTGCGTGTAAACTTCATGCTTAAACTTGCATGACCTGTGTGCTGTGCTATAAATTAAAAAAAAAACTTACCGACCTTGGGTTTCATGACAAAAAGAAAGCTCGAGGGTTTTATATGGGGCATTACGGCCAAGTTAACCTGTATGTGAAGATACTGTTTACGTGCAAGCGTGATGAAAAATACTTAACAGTTATCGGCTGTGATAGTCTGATAACCTTTTGTTTTCGTGTCGAGTTGACAATGCATACTGCGCTTTCGATATCACCTTGAGGTCAGGAAGCGGTGACCTATTATAGAGCGCGGAGATAACGTGTCCTTAACCAACATACATTGTGGCTCCTAGGTACATTATTGATAGATAAATAATTAAATTAGATTGCATGCATTTTAATAGTACATAGGACGAGTGTTGTAAGTTGGTCTTTACAGTCGTGGTGGGATAGCTGCCCGAGCCGAAGACAAGGGCGTAATGATTTAAGGATGTTCACGCGTTTCTTACGACATTTTTGAACACGTCTGCAAAATGAAAAATGAAGTGTTATTAGTCTCGTGAGTTTTGAGAAATGCCCCTAATGTTCATTTGTTTTTTATGGTGTTTCAGAAGGCTCCGAGGACGATAGCAAGGAGCAGCCCAGCACGCTGGACGGCGGGGACGGTAAATGGAACTGGGCCGGCGCCGACGAGCCCGATTACCCCTACGGTGACTGGTCGCACTTGTCAGCAATATAGCTCGCCACTGACCCGTCTGAGAACGCCTTAAACCAATACGATAAACTAGTGACTCTACGAACAGCCGCGGAGTTACCTAAGGCAGAACTTTCGCATTGATTTGGGAATCAGCTTGCAAAATTCCAGATACGTAGGTATCTGTGACCGTCGCCGCAAGAACGACTCCCAGAAGGAGCGCGTGCTACGTGTTTGCGAGTTAGGTAGTTTTGTACGAGTACATTAATCGAGTTAAAATTTTAGTAAAAACATTTTCATGAGTAAGATACAGATTACATAAAAATATGCAACTAATGTAATCTTCGTAAATCATCGCTTTAGAAATCCGCGTCCGCGGATCTGAGTCTCAAAATATCTGCATCCGCAACATCCCTGGGTCAGACAGATGCACATCTCCAAATTTTAGTGGGTTAATTGCTTTTAATTGATTATGAAATACTAAAAACTCCCAACATCTTTTTTGTGTTTGTGGTAAATAGTACAAAAAAATATCCGAACGTACAAGTACAAAAATTCGTTTAAGTTGACTTGTGATGTTTCTCAGATGAGTTGGTGGCTCGTTCGTCTTGACAGTGATTATGTACTGGAGGAAGTTACAAACTCGTTAAGGTCTGCAGAAGGCAACTGATTAAGACTGCACCGAGCGCCCGTGGCGCCCTCTTTACTATTATTGCGTTTTCTAATAAACTAAAATATTATTATTATTATAGGGTATAACTTATGAACAATTATTATTGCACTGAGAGTGTCACCTTTTTCCGTTAAGTTGACTACAAGAACATTAAAGGTTATTAAACTTTGTCATATAAGTATGCTATAGGTACATTGTGTATTCATTTTGGACATCAAAAGCCCATCCTCCAATTTCAAGACAATCTTTTTTTTTACAATACCTACAATAATAGTACCTAATGATGGCGCCACTGGACACTTGACGTAGTCTTTGTAAGTATTTATATTTAGAGTTTTTTGGTAATATGTTTTCTTATTCTACCGCAGAGTACATAATGACTGTCAGGTTCAACTGCATGTATATATATCTAAACCTTAAGCTATGTTGTTGACCATAAACGAGCAAGTCGGAGGGAGGACGATGCGATGACGTCACCTGATATTTATGAGCTGATCCATTGCTTATATATGCTGATTATGACGGTGTCTAACCTTTGTGCGAATGACCAAGGGACTTACGTATGTATAATCGAGCGACATATTTGTCTGATAAGTTCGAATTTATTTCTTTCTCAGGCAATTTGCCGAAGGGCACTCGATTATACAACAAAATACTATATCGTTTAATTATTTGCTACATCAACCAAACCCAGATGTTTACGAATTTTAAAATAATTTGAAGCTTTTAAATACCTAGATAGCCTAAATTTAAACTCACAAGAGCAAGTGCATCTTTTGGATTTGTGACATTTAAAAATAGAAAGAATAGACATTTTTGAAGTCGTAGATACTAAAATGGCTTAATACGTTTCGAAAAAGTTTGGCTTGTTGTCCGTAAAATACATGTAAACAAGAAACTTAAGTCAACACTTCGAACCGACAGACGCATCTTATCGATCTTATTGCCAATATAATGATGTTATGTGCAAACGGGATTCAAGGGTGGCAGACCTCATTTGGCAGACTGTACTAACGTCCGTGATTTTGAATCTTAAGAATTTAATAATTTATTTATATGCATGTATGCCCCACATATTTACACATATGAATATGAATGAACGCATTGCACAATATGCATGGTTGCATGACTTTTCCTGACTTTACTGGGGGTGTTTAATTTTATATCAATAAATATTTACGTACTAATCCAAAATGGTACAAAAAAAAGTTTTGACTAAAGCAGCTATTAATATGAGGTTATTGCATTCAACATTTAAAGTGTATTTACAACTTTGTTGTTCTTTATTTGATTAAAAAAACTATGGTTTAATACTGCTTATTAGACTCGTTGGGATCTGAGACCCATAGATCCATTGTATTCTCAAGACTACAATCACAAGACTGCAATCCTAAGGCCCGTATTAATACACTGATCTCAACTCTAATGCTCGTCTCAAGATGCGTCAAAAATGACAGTGGTCTATGGTTTGGCGTTTACTTTGACGTATCTTGTGACGGGCCTCACAGTCAAGATGAGTTTATTAATACTGCCCTAAGACTGCAAATGCGTTTCCGACCTTGAAGACTTAGGAGGAATGCCTCTATGCTAGGAATTTCACTGGTCATCTTATCCTCACACCAGAACTGCTGCTTGGCGGTAAACTATAGGATAAGATGGTGCTAGCGATCCACATAACCCTGTGCAAGGTCCTACCACCACTAAATTAGGTACAGTGAGTTCATAAATATGTGTACATTTTTGTACCTTGTCACTTTAAACGCTCCGACAATTTATATATGGCAGTTTAAACATGACATTAAATTGACAGGGTACTAAAGTGTACACGTATTAAGAACTCCAATGTACGGAAGCATTCAAAATTTTATATAAAAATTTGACCAACAACTAAAGAAATAACAAGGTTATATTTAACAAACCTCGTCAGGATCGCGGGACCGCGGTGGATGCGAAAAGCACAAGACCGGTCTGAGTGGAAAGCCTTGGGGGAGGCCTATGTCCAGCAGTGGACGTCTTTCGGCTGACATGATGATGATGATGATGATTTAACAATATATCTCAATCAACAATACCAGACAATTTGCTGTAATTCGACATACATAATTAAACCTCCGGTATTGTTATGTAGTTGGATGAGACGTGTATGTTACTCACAAGGCAGGCATTAATATGCAGTAATGCAACTATGCATGCTTCACGCACTGTATGAATACCTACAGTATTTGTAAAGAAGTACTTTGTCAACTAAACTTAACACTACTTAGCAGAGGTAATCACGAGTGTTCGGAATTAAGGTAGTATTTCTAGTGCTGGTTTGCCTAAACCTAGAGCACGTTCATTTACGATAACTAAGTATTTTCATTTCATTCACGGGTGAATGAAAATGCATCAAACCCATAATGAACGCAAATTAGCACGACCTGTTCCGATTATCTTTTAATCCAACATTAGCATGATCTTGTGTTTCAGACAACGGGATTGGCCTGGACACGCGCTACGGAGATCGACCCATATCACCCGCCCTGCCTCCCGCTGTGAGTTACTTTCCTATATAACCGCCGACCCCCGTACTGAGAGAAATTTTAGAGTTAATTATCCCGTTCGTTTTTAACTCCCTACGCAAAAAGAGGGGTGTTATAAGTTTGACCGCTATGTGTGTGTGTGGCACCGTAGCTCTTAACGGGTGAACCGATATGAATGCGTTTTTTTATTTCAAAGCAGGTTTTCTAGCGTTGGTTCTTATCTATGTTTCATAAAAATTGGTGGGGCCATTAATATTTTAACATTTTCAACTTACACTTCAATAACAGCTTAAAACCGAAGCAATCAACTTTGGCCTATCTTGCGCTGGCAGCCATTAAGGACATAATTATCCGTCATTGGCGTTGAATTAGTGCGGATATATCCGTCAACTGCGTTGTTAAGGCTATGTAGCACTTGCTTGAGATAATGTTGTAATGTTAGTTATAATATAATTATAAAAAAACTCCGTTCGAAGGACCAAAAACATGTTAAGGCATGTCAAAACGATGTCAATGTCAATATGAGGAACGAATGCCGAGAAATTAAAGACCGTATTTCACATAAAAGTGCTATAATCGTGCAGTTCAATCGTACACTGACTTAAAAATTGGTGGGGCCGTTTTGAGGTATATCAACTCTGAAAGAAGGGGACCATTATATCGGGGGTTTTATCTATCTAGTAGTTATTCAAACTTGTCTATGAAAAATGGCTACTAAAGTACGACTTATTTAATCGTTGCGAGTTTACTCTGAGTGCTGCGGCCGTAAGGTCTAACAGCATGTGATACAACTACATGCAAGAGGTCATTTATTTTTTCACCTACTTATATACTTACGTTAAACACAAATATAACGATAATCAACCCAAATACTCCTCCAGTCTGAGGTGGATGTGAACACCTACCAGCAGAAGAAGAACCTGGCCCAAGGCATGATGGACCTGGCGCTGCTCTCGGCCAACGCCAACCAGCTGCGCTACGTGCTTGAGTCTTCCACCGCGCACCCTTATTTCTACCCCAGCCTGGTCTTCATCAGCATGAGCATTCTACTACAGGTATAGCTGCTGCAGAAACTTTTACACACATCGAAAATGTCCAAGGATATATCCTTAAATTATCTACATATTTTGCAAATATCAAAATGTGAGGTTCGTTGTGATCCTTAGACATTTTTTATGTGTGTAGTTTAAAATGTATGGGCAGTTATTTTACCTCACGAAAGGTGGGTCATACTTTTAGTTTTAACGCGTATAGACACCTACACTACAGCGTCGCTAAGCGCCGATAGCCTCGCACACGCACACAGACACAACGTGCACGGCACGTGCATCTACACATCCGATCTGAATTGATATGTATAAGTATCGCCCACCCGCTGTCGTGAAACCACTGTAGCATTGAAGAACTATATGTCGATCATCACTCAAATATATGCTCTGCCCGAATCGAACCCCGTCATTGGTCTCTACAATCTAAGCCAATCGCGTCTTCAAATTATTAAACATTATTTTCCCTCTCCAGGTAGCAGTAGGCGTGGGTCTCATAATGAACAGCCGGTACGACGTGAACCACCACAAGGAGATCTGCAAGGCCGACAAGATCAACAACATGACGGTGCTGGGCGTGTTCCTGGTCACCATAGTGAACGTCTTCATCACCTCGTTCAGCGTCGCCACGCCCAACACCGTCGCCATGCCCAACACCGTCGTCGCGGCCAACACCGCCGTCAGGGGCGTGTGACCTTCGCAACGCCATAACACAACAATGACAGCTGAAGATCAGTCGACCTGCTTTAAAAATCAAAGTCCGAAGTTATGTTAGCTACATCCCTGTCACTTATCGTTATCATTCGAGACTAGATCGAGAAAAGGAGATGAAGCTAACGGTCCTTCGAACTTCGATTATTAAAGGGCCTCAGAACCTTAATCTTACTGGAAAAACACATAGGTACCCTATATTTGCAATGTCTATGACGGCATTATCCATCTGCTAGTGGTGTGTACTTTATGTGCGGATATATAAACCTCACTACGCGGATTTCTTAAAGAAAATATCCCTGTATTACCTTTGACCTTACTTTTAGAGCTGATGAAGGGTTCAATGATGTCCAAAGCTCCTTTTTCGCCCTCTCTCCCAGTTGTTAAAACTATTTCTTAAAATCACAAATGCTCTGCCGTCCTTTGAGAACGTAGGGTCATATTATTAAAAGTCTTAAAATGGTATCTATGGAGAAAGTTTGTTCCTGTTTTCGAGCGGGACGGGCATTTATAATATGTTCCAATTGGGAACGAGAGGGGGGCTGTAAACCATTACCCGTTAAAAAGTTAACGTTCGTCCCACAAATAAAATGCAATAGTCCAAACGGACAAACGCGTTGAACAGACGGTATGTAATGTGTAGAAATAACCTGGAAACTCAAACAAGCTCATAGACTCGTGCATTTACATATAATTAGTTTTATAAGATTTTAATTGTAGATATTATAAAGGCACTTAGTACAGTCAAGGACACACAAAATATATTTTTCTATACTGCTCTTAATATTTTAACATTTTCAACTTACACTTCAATAACAGATTAAAACCAAAGCAATCAATCAACTTTGGCCTATCGTGCGCTGGCAGCCATTAAGGACATAATTATCCGTCATTGGCGTTGAATTAGTGCGGATATATCCGTCAACTGCGTTGTTAAGGCTATGTAGCACTTGCTTGAGATAATGTTGTAATGTTAGTTATAATATAATTATAAAAAAACTCCGGTTCGAAGGACCAAAAACATGTTAAGGCATGTCAAAACGATGTCAATGTCAATATGAGGATCGAATGCCAAGAAATTAAAGACCGTAATTCACATAAAAGTGCTATAATCTTGCAGTTCAATCGTAGGTACACTGACTTAAAACTAACATTTATTTTTATTATATTCAAACTACGACTCGTGCAGTTAGCGGGTCATTGACCGTAGTTGGAGTTAGCGTCAAAATTCGACGGGCGACGGAGTAATGCGCCAGAATGAGACAGGCACATATTGTCACCATACCCAATTGTGTAGTCAACGTCAAAGATATGTTTAAATTTAAGGACCTTATTTCAATGGCTGAGGCTCCATACAAACAAGATCAATAATACTACATATATAGCACAAATAAAATAGCGCATGGAATATGCGATAATACGCCCTCGGTGACTGGCTTTTTTGCTTTGACTCGAGCAATAATAATTGTGTTCTGCTACAGTAATAAATAATTATTGCCCTTGACTGTACTAAACTTTAAAACTGTAATAGGTTAATTTTGGTAGCAAAACTAGCCAATAATATTAACAAGTTATCATTTATTTATTTATTTTATAAATGTAAGTTCGGCCAAGAAAGTGATCTACCAGTTTTGACGATAGTTTCTGTGAGATCTGATTATCACTAAGGTTGACACTTGTCACTGTCATAATATTATTGCAGGGTAGTAGATCACAGTAGGGTGGTAGACCACATTTTGGCCGAGTGTACTTATTTTTTGTTATTTTTGCAATATCTGAAATTGAAAATGTTTTACAATATTTAATTTATGTTTAAGAGAAACCCAACGCTTTGGTTAATCGATATTTGAATATGGGTGCTATTGGAATCTCAGTCTTAAATTAAATTCAGATGTATTATTTCCTCTGAGCACATATTTATGTACTAGAATAAGATCTCATTAACTTCCTAGTACGTAAGTAGTTTTTTAAATGATATACATATATAAATACATGTTCTTACATGTAGTTACCTTGCGAGCGCCTTGTTATTCTTAGTCACTAAAATAACAATAAATATACAATTGAAAACTCTGAGATGATTTTATTTCCAATATCTTAAGTATCTGCTAGGGTAACCATCGAGCAACACGGAGGGGAGTAGGCATTCGCACCATTTCCCCTGTCAAAGTACAGGCCCAAGCGGGCATGCGCATCTAATAAAACTAGTTGTCACTCGGATTTTCAACTAGACAGAGTTCAGTCGCGGGAGTGAACGTTACCTACACTTAAAATGCCGAATTGCTGTTTTCTGTTGTAAAATGAGGTCTGGGACATCAAACTTACAAAAAGATGATGTTACATTTCACATGGAAGTAAATATTTATCGTATTATTGCTATTCGATTGCATTAAGACACCAACATTCGATCGGATTTGTTTACCAACATCGAATCCGTTCGTTTGTAAAAAAATAGACTTCTTGCCTCTTAAAGAGATGAAACCCTACCGTGTGAATGTGTGAAAGAGATGAAACCCTACCTTGTCAATAATTGTAAATGTGTGAATTGTGACTCGTTTGGTACACAAAAATTGCTCAAGTTGTGCAAGTTTTGTCGGTGTTTTGTTCCATTTTTATGTGTTAGTGTCATCATTACAGTTTTGTTTTTGTATGTAGGTGTGCAGAGCTGCATGTGTGCAAATTTCCCCCCGCAAGAAATGACAGAACTATTTAACTGTAATATTCATAGCTAAGGAGACTCACATACCTTACTAATCTGTGAGGCGACTCTTCTCCCTTCCGCTAGAAATACCGTGTTACTCGATGAGGGTTAACTATTTCTCAATTATTGTTCGTTCCCAATATTTCTTATACGCTTTCAACTGTGACGGATGTATCCGTCAGTCAATCGCCAATGACGGATATATCCGTAACGAAAAGGTTAACCCCTCGTATGCTAGACACGGATCCGTGGCAGCCCACAGATTATTAAAGTATGTCTAAATGCCAGCCTATGAACTGCGTAGGAACGGATCCGTTTCTAAGCTCTGCGTGCCTACCCAATTTTATTTGAAACCTTTTTACATAGCAACGTGGGTTGTTAAAATCGATTTAACTTGACAGCGCCGATAAGACCATGAGAGCCAAAGAATTGTGAACGCTCCTCGCGTCCCTTTCGAACTCGTGTCTCCCTGCTGGACCCCCTGGTGCTAATCACGCCTATTTCAAGGCGGTTTCCCCTACGGGCATCTAAAGATACCTAAAGAACCTAACCTTTGCGGAATAAAAGATGATTTCTGAAGAGAACGGGCTGACGAATAGCAATAGCATGGGGGGGGGGGATCCAGCTGGGGGTAGACACGAGACCGTCGCTCTAGCGTCGCCTTGCCCGTCATCGTCACCTGCGTGGTAATCTCCTCTATTCCTGATTGCCACTACCTTGATGGCCACCACTGGTGGCGATACGGATTTTTGTTCCTGATTGCCGCCCAGCGGTGGCAATGAGGAATATATTTCCCTATCGCCGCCACTGGTGTCAATGAGGAAAATATACTACTGCCTATAAAATGAGGTAGGTTTAGGTTAGGTTAGGTCCGCGTTAGCGGAGCTCCTATTTCTGGGTGGTTTGGCCCTCCGGGCCTGCTGCAAAACTAACATAACCTAAACCTACCTCATTTTCATGTTTACATGTTTACATTTTCATAAGAGTAAGAATGGCGATCGAGGTGGTGGCAATCAAGAATAGAGGAAATCCTCATTGCCACCGCTGGGCGGCAATCGGGAACAAAAATCCGTATTGCCACCAGTGGTGGCCATCAAGGTAGTGGCAACCAGGAATAGACTGGTAATCTAGACTATAGTGCCCAGTCGATAAGAAGTCAAACCAAACGGTTTAGTCCACTTTCACAACTAAGATTTCATAACTGGTTATGAATAAGGATTTTTTTTCACTGTTTCATAACCAGTTATGAAACAAGACTTTTTTTTCCATTTTCATAACCAGAAACTAGGTAGGTTTAGGTTATGTTAGTTTTGCAGCAGGCCCGGAGGGCCAAACCACCCAGAAATAGGAGCTCCGCGTTAGCGGAGCTCCGTCGACACTGTCCAATTGATATGAAATAAGAGTCGTATAAGAGTGGTACCTAGTTTCTGGTTATGAAAATGGAAAAAAAGTCTTGTTTCATAACTGGTTATGAAACAGTGAAAAAAAATCCTTATTCATAACCAGTTATGAAACCTTGGTTATGAACGTGGAAAAAGGGAACCAAACACATTGCACGGCCATGAAGTTACCAGCAGTGAATGCTTTTATTAATATATTAATATTACTATACCTTCACACGCTGTGATCACACGCAACATATAAGTTTAGCTTTGTTTTACAGCTGTCAATAATATCCTTCACCTTCATGGTCGTACATGGAGCCATTTGGGGCTTAAGTATTCCATTGGGATCATACTAAAATTTTACAGGGCTTAATGAACAAGTTTCGTATGACCCCACTAGGATCATGAATTGGGAGCATAATGGAATTAGCCGAATTTAGTACTGTAAGCCAATTTATTTTACGAAGGGTTGAATCTGCATCTGTGGGTTGAAGTTATCGTTAATTTTAAGCTAGTCTGTGGCAATGGCCATTAGGAAGATTATTAAACCTTTTGAACACAATCAACGGTCAAATTTAAAAGACTACACGCCATTTAATTTTCATTTCAACCTCATGGGCACTCACGAACTCTTTCTCTTGCATCAGTGACCGATTACTCAATCATTGCCATTGGGAAGATTTTAAAATGTTCACACGCCACTAAAATTAACGCTAATTTCAACCTCATGGGCATTCACGGAAGGTATTTTGCTATGCCAACAGTGACGGATTTATCAATCATTGGGGAACCTGTGGTGGGCAATAATACAAATAAAACACCAATATTCAGAATCCAAAAATGTATTGAATACAAAACAAAGTCGTCAGGTTGCAATTTAGTCTATTAATGAATAGTAAGGGACCCTAGCCTTATCTTTAGCCGGGCGGGCGAGCCTTATCTTTACTAAATGCTTGGCGGCGACGCGCGCCGCGCCCGCCCGGACGCCGAGGCTCGGGGGCAAATAAACTAACCTAAGTTACATACAAGCGAGTGCGAGCGGTGCCCAGTAACAAATCATATCAACTCTAAATACATCCGTCGAGAGCCATTTCAGTTTAGACAAGACCATCATGATTGTGCGCGCGAAAACGCCGGATTTCTGGTGCGCTAAACGTAAGTTGTTTTTCTCGGAAAGTTTGTGAATAAAATTAAAAAGTCCCGAATCGGTTGCTTTACTGAACCCCGCCGCCGATTCCGATTTACAATTAATTCTAAACCAATTTCTATTAAATTTAATTTTATACATTCCATTAAAATGCACCGCCTTAGATCTCGTGTCGCTGCGGTCAATTTGTGACGGTTGCGGCCCGACCGCGGGTACGGGTCATTATAAGTATCAAATAATTATCTACATACATACAGGAACGAAGTTTCGGTAATAGAAATATGGGAGCGATCTCAGTCTAAGTAGTAGAAGCTGTCGGCCGCCTCGCGCCGGCAGGACGCGCGACGCGGACGATCGGAGACGCATTAATTTTAGCCATCGATAGTAACATAATTTATTCGTCATAAATATTTTTTAAGAAATATGATCTAAAATGAAATAATTCATTGCAAAAAAAGGTGTAAAAAAAGTATACGGATACACGGTAATCCTAACAATAAATAGCGTTTTGAGAACGTAGCAGGGAGCCGCCGGCCCGACGCGGAAGAATGCGGTTTAACTCGTCTACCGGAATCGTCAAAAATCACGATTCATGAACCGTCAGCGCCGAACGCCCGGGACCCCCTGCTCGGTTTATTCCAGTATTTTAGTGTATAGTGTAAAGGTATTCGCTCCACATTCGCGTGCGCGGATGCCGCTCGGTTGGCAGTATCGGCTATGTATTGAGAGGTGAGTAGAGCAGGGCCGGGCTGCCCTAGATGGCGTCGATGTCGACGTCGCCGTCCGCGTCGTCGGCGGGGCGCCGCGGGGCCGCGCGCGCCGCCGGGGCGCGGTCCGAGTACTCGATCTGCAACAGACACGCACACGGTAACTACTACTACTCTACAACACCATTTCGACACTATTTATGGAGATACGACCTTATGCGAGGTCCGTCCGAATTGCTCCCAAATTTATATTTTTTTAAATAACGGCAAGCAACAACGTTCGCATTATTTTGTTCCTGTGTGGAATATAATAATATAAGACAAGAGGTGATTTGATAGCGTGCAGGGTAGGCATCACATTTTAGTTTTCAAGGTTACCAACACGTTTGCAGTCTTGTCTAGTCTTCGGAATGCAAATGTTTATGGATCACAGATCTCATATAGTAAAGATTTTCGAGAGTCTGTAATTTAACACTTTAACCCTTTGAACGCTTTCATATTTGAATGAAATGATCACTCGCACGCCAATTTAAATTTATTACGTTATCAAATTGTATCCAAAGAATAACCCTTAAATGACGACATTTTGACCTGTCCAAAAATTCATCTAATTATTATAAGGAAAAAACATAAATTAATGTAACGTTTGAGCCAATAAAAACAGAAAAATAATTCATAATAAATTTTATTCATGATCAAAATAAACCGATCCAATCCTTTAATAGGTTGTTGGCGTAGTGGGCAGGATAGCACACGACTACTTTAGTGATTCGTGGCGTTCAAAGGGTTATACGGGTAACACAGTGGAACTGTAACAGGCAGAATTCATCTTCTCACTCTCATTCGTTTGCTTCATGAGGTTATTAAGTAATACTTGGCCCTAGAAATTTACGAATAAGTTTTACAGTAGCGGGAGGAAGGATAAGTGATACCTCGACATCCTCGTGGTCGCTGTCGCTGCTGTCCTCCTCGGCCTGCTGCAGCCAGTCGAGGAAGGGCTGCGCGCGGCGCCGCACGTCCGCGCACACCTCCTTGCTGAGCGTGTTGCGCGACGGCTTGTGGAACCATTCCACGATCGCCTTCTCCTCCACGATATCCAAGTCGTACAGCAACTGTCAAACAAATTAATGATCAACACCACTTTAGTAAAATATTTTTTCACAAATCAATGTTGCGATCGCGTACCGACTGATGCAACAGTTCTTCTGAAAGAAGTGCCATCGTTGACGAGTGTTGAATAAAGGTCTCGTTAAGTACTTTGAGCACCTTTCTTGGTAACCATAGATTGCTTACCTAGTAAAGTTAAAAGGAACTCGGGACTGGTTTGTGTGGGACGTCGGTTGACCCGTGGAGGTCGTTTCAAGTGGGCTCTTTTGAGTTTGCTTGTGATGTAATGGGTGACGGATGATGGAAAGTTTTACTCGCAGTTGGGGTACGGGCCGCAGAGGAAGAGGAGTGCCGGTATTCCGGTACGCCGCTCTCCCTGTCCTCTGCAGCCGAAACGTGTGGACTTGTTGGCGACGGAACGGGGGGTCTGTAGTCTTTTTCGGTTCACCAGACGGACGTTCTGAATTCTTTCGGGGTGTTTTTTTTTTATTTCGGAGCCCGCGCTACGATAGTTTGGTATTGAGGGTCGTAGCCGAACCGGTTTTAGGGTCCGCGAGTGACACATCACTCGGCTGGACGGGCGGTACCTTGAGCGCGCCAGCGACCTTGGGTATGAGCGCGGGGTGCAGCGCGCAGATGGCGTCGAGCGCGGTGAGCGCGGCCCGCTGCGCGCGCACGTCGGCGAGTGATGTGTCGGCTGGACGGGCGGTACCTTGAGCGCGCCGGCGACCTTGGGTATGAGCGCGGGGTGCAGCGCGCAGATGGCGTCGAGCGCGGTGAGCGCGGCCCGCTGCGCGCGCACGTCGGCGAGTGATGTGTCGGCTGGACGGGCGGTACCTTGAGCGCGCCGGCGACCTTGGGTATGAGCGCGGGGTGCAGCGCGCAGATGGCGTCGAGCGCGGTGAGCGCGGCCCGCTGCGCGCGCACGTCGGCGAGTGATGTGTCGGCTGGACGGGCGGTACCTTGAGCGCGCCGGCGACCTTGGGTATGAGCGCGGGGTGCAGCGCGCAGATGGCGTCGAGCGCGGTGAGCGCGGCCCGCTGCGCGCGCACGTCGGCGAGTGATGTGTCGGCTGGACGGGCGGTACCTTGAGCGCGCCGGCGACCTTGGGTATGAGCGCGGGGTGCAGCGCGCAGATGGCGTCGAGCGCGGTGAGCGCGGCCCGCTGCGCGCGCACGTCGGCGAGTGATGTGTCGGCTGGACGGGCGGTACCTTGAGCGCGCCGGCGACCTTGGGTATGAGCGCGGGGTGCAGCGCGCAGATGGCGTCGAGCGCGGTGAGCGCGGCCCGCTGCGCGCGCACGTCGGCGAGTGATGTGTCGGCTGGACGGGCGGTACCTTGAGCGCGCCGGCGACCTTGGGTATGAGCGCGGGGTGCAGCGCGCAGATGGCGTCGAGCGCGGTGAGCGCGGCCCGCTGCGCGCGCACGTCGGCGAGTGATGTGTCGGCTGGACGGGCGGTACCTTGAGCGCGCCGGCGACCTTGGGTATGAGCGCGGGGTGCAGCGCGCAGATGGCGTCGAGCGCGGTGAGCGCGGCCCGCTGCGCGCGCACGTCGGCGAGTGATGTGTCGGCTGGACGGGCGGTACCTTGAGCGCGCCGGCGACCTTGGGTATGAGCGCGGGGTGCAGCGCGCAGATGGCGTCGAGCGCGGTGAGCGCGGCCCGCTGCGCGCGCACGTCGGCGAGTGATGTGTCGGCTGGACGGGCGGTACCTTGAGCGCGCCGGCGACCTTGGGTATGAGCGCGGGGTGCAGCGCGCAGATGGCGTCGAGCGCGGTGAGCGCGGCCCGCTGCGCGCGCACGTCGGCGAGTGATGTGTCGGCTGGACGGGCGGTACCTTGAGCGCGCCGGCGACCTTGGGTATGAGCGCGGGGTGCAGCGCGCAGATGGCGTCGAGCGCGGTGAGCGCGGCCCGCTGCGCGCGCACGTCGGCGAGTGATGTGTCGGCTGGACGGGCGGTACCTTGAGCGCGCCGGCGACCTTGGGTATGAGCGCGGGGTGCAGCGCGCAGATGGCGTCGAGCGCGGTGAGCGCGGCCCGCTGCGCGCGCACGTCGGCGAGTGATGTGTCGGCTGGACGGGCGGTACCTTGAGCGCGCCGGCGACCTTGGGTATGAGCGCGGGGTGCAGCGCGCAGATGGCGTCGAGCGCGGTGAGCGCGGCCCGCTGCGCGCGCACGTCGGCGAGTGATGTGTCGGCTGGACGGGCGGTACCTTGAGCGCGCCGGCGACCTTGGGTATGAGCGCGGGGTGCAGCGCGCAGATGGCGTCGAGCGCGGTGAGCGCGGCCCGCTGCGCGCGCACGTCGGCCCGCGTGAACCGCAGCAGCAGCGCGCGGTGGCGGCGCACGTCGGCCGCGAGCGCCGCCGGCCGCACGAGCACCTCGAACAGCACCAGCGGCGCCTTCGACTTCACCTCCAGCCTGCCACACACGCAACCGATCACCGCCTGGCCCTACCGCTCGCAACTAACACCGGTACAGACGGACACCATTTGAACTGCGACTTAGCTGAAATATTGCAGATAGAGGACAGTTCTAATACAATTAACGTTACTGCATCAAACTACAAACTGAGTGCACGGTCCGCTTAAGTAGACACAACGCTAACTGCAAGCGGACTGCACACTAATAAACTGCTTGATTTGCAGTTCTGCTGGGTTACGTCAACTGCATTCAGAACTGCCATTTTTCAGCTGGGTTGCAATACAAATAGGCGTTTCTTTAAAAGTTTGTAACTACTTACGGAGAAAAATTAAAAAACGTTAACTTTTCCACTGATTTCAGTTTTTTCTTTTTAAGCGAACAGTGCGATCAAGAGCGACCCGAGCGATCTAAGTCTTCGAAGTTTTTGGGCGATAATTGTTTTCTATCAGTTACCTACACCCATGTACGTAACATTTGGTGTCAGAAGTGGGATAGAAAATAACAGTAACTGCGCAAGATCAAGAGCAGGAGGGCGTCAAAACCCGGAGCCAAACTGCAGCTGACGACTCTGCGGCTGCAGCTGGCACGAGTACGTCCACCGTTACAGAATCGACCACTACAGCTGCGTCACCTAAGCCGGAAATTGATCTCAACGCGATCTTTGTCCTGTTGAAGAAACAATCGAGACTTATTCAAGAACAATCCAAGGCTCAAAAGGAACAATCTAGAGCCCAAGAGGAACGCTTCAGAGCTCAAGAGGAACAATCGAGAGTTATCCATGACGAGCTACGCAGTCAGAAGAAATTCCAGGAAAAACAATCCAAAGCTCAAGAAAAACAAACTAGAAACCTCCGGAATGATACTCAGTCAGAAGTAATTCCAAGAAGATCCAGAAACAATCCAGAGCACAAGGGGAACAATCGAGAATTCTCCTAGAGGTACGAGAGGCCACTTCCGAATGGAAGAAAGAAATGACTGAAGTTCAAGTAAAACTTGCTGACATGGACATTAAGTTCGAGAACCGTCTCCATGGAGTTAATGATATAGTCGAGGATCACGACAAACGTCTCCAGGCTATGAGGAACGAAGTTAATAAGTTTGAAATTAAAGTGACCAATAGTTCCCTTGGGTGTGAGACCTCTGTCCCGGTTGCTGGGACTTCGTCATGGACAGCCTATAAACTGCAATTTGAGTCAGTCTCTCAGGCGAATGGCTGGAACTAAGACCAAGCGAAGACGGCATTAACCTTGGCGCTACGAGATGAAAGCCTCACTATTCTGGAAGCGTTGGGGAAAGACAGTACATATGTCCGCCTTCTTGAAGCTTTGGAAGCACGTTACGGGGACAGTCATCTAGAGCATGTATTCAGAGCTCAACTGAAGGATCGAGCCCAGGGACGTTGTGAGTGGCCCACATCAGTGGGCCCTCGAAGTAGAAAAATTGGTCAGAAAAGCGTACCAAAGTGCATCGCCTTCATTTGTGGACAGCATACTAGTACAGGCCTTCATTGACGGAATCCATGATTTGGAAATCAGAGCTGTTGTGCGACAAGGACATCATGGGAGCCTGAACGATGCAGTTGCCCACGCCTTGGAAGTGGAAGCTGTACGCCAGGACTCGAGAGCTTTTAGGGTGCAGACTGCTCCTCGCCGTGAATTTGGACCAAGGTGTTATTGGTGTGGAGAACGCGGGCACTTAAAATCTTGTTGCCCAAAACGAAATAGGACACAACTAGATGCAGGCTCAACGGAAAGGTCGGCATGCTCTGATGCAGTAGAGCCGCATCAGGGAAACGAGTAGAAGCCAGGACTAAGGGACGAGTGCTGGCTGGTGGTTAAAATGTCCCAGTTACGATCTCACAGGAGAACGATGCCAACAGTCTGGTCGTCAAAGGAGAGGAGGAGGAGATTGGTGGAATACCAGGTCACCTTACTATCGACACCGGAGCTTCTCGGACTGTGATCAGTTCTCGGCTACTGATACAAATGTCAAACTGAAAGTTCTTAGAAAATCAAAAACTGATCGATTAAACTAGCAAGTTATTAGCTTTATTACATCAATTCAAAATAGTGTCCATTCTTTTGGTTTCGGGATCATAACAGTAAATCCAGCTTTCGTCACCCGTAAGTATGTCAAACACAGCATTTGAGTCACCTCCGTTAAATCTTAAAATCATTTCACGGGACCAATAACACGAAGGAGTTTTTGGGCCTCGGTCAAATTACGAGGTATTCACCGGGCACAAAGCTTCCTGACCGCTGAATGTTCATGGAAGATTTTGTGCACTTGACTCATAAAGATGCCCAAGCTTGTACGAATCTGCTGATAGGTCACTCTTTTATCAGTCTCTATCATACGCCGCACAACACTGATGTTATCTTCAGTCGTTGCCGTAGAAGGCCGGCCCTCACGCAGATCATCGGTGAGATTATTGCGACCACGTTTAAACTCATCAAACCAATTCTAAACATTGGCACGAGATGGGGCTTAATCGTGAAAAAAACGTAGTTTATCATAACTTTCTTGTTGACTTAAATCACATCGAAAGTCATAAAAAATCACTGCACGAAACTTTGAGTCCCAGGTGTTACAGAAGATTTGCCGAATCATGGGAATTCGTAAGACCAGAACTACGCCATATCACCCACAATTGGACGGAATGGTCGAGAGATTCAACCAGACGTTGGAAAGACATTTGGCAAAGGTTGTTAAAAGTCACCAAAAGGATTGGGATAGGAATATCCCTCTTTTCCTGATGTCATTTAGATCAGCTACTCACGAAACTACGGCTGTCACTCCGGCTTACGTGAACTTCGGAAGAGAACTTCGTTGACCTGCAGACCTTTCCTCCATATTCACCTAAACCAATCACCGAGTATGCCAGCGACTTGAGAAACCGGATAGACGATGTTCACAGTCACGTCCGCGAACATGGACTTCAAGCCATTGCGAAGATGAAAACACGATATGATCGAAAAACCAACCAAGTGGTGTTCGAGGAAGGTTCATTGGTGTGGCTGCATAACCCCATGCGAAAAAAGGGAAATCCCCGAAACTATTGCCGAATTGGGAAGGGCCGTACAAAGTGGTCACTAGAATACGACGACGTCACGTATCGGATACAGCGGAGCCAGCGAAGCCCATGCCAGGTTGTCCATGTTGACCGACTGGCGAGATATTACGGAACGAATAATGCTCAAGACAAGCATGTCTTAGGAGGGGGTAGTGTTACGCCGATGTGGTAAGGCGTTTCATTACCCACTAAGAGCGAAAGAGATAACACGATTGGGAATGAGACAGCGATGCGCAGAACATTCCAGACCCGTGTGCCAAGGACGTCGCCATTGTGAACGGAGCGAGCAGGTAGCAAGGCATAAAACATTGCAGAAACGAATAGTCTCGATCGTCCTGCTGATGCTGCTGTTTGACACATAACCTCAATTATTCACCAAGCGTGTTTTTATTAAAAATAACGTATAATGATGGTTATTTCATCTTAACCTTAATATCAAAATAATCGTTGCATAAACCTATGTGAAAAAAAAGTATGTGATTATGGAATAATCATGGTGAATTCGTTCGTTTGGTTTTTTTTACATCTTTTGCAAGTTCTATTGACGGCCACCTTATATAAATGTACGACTAATTATTATAACTCAGCGGAAAAGTTAAGGTTTCTTAATTTTGGTCATTCAAGAAATACCCAAATACTGTCCGTCGATACCGGCTCCAAAAAATAAAAATTTAATGAAAAGCAAGCTTTGAGAACCCGACTGCATTGTTTGTTATAATTAATAAAGCTGTTTATTAATGCTACTATATTCGCATATATATTTGAGATAGTCCATATTGTAAGAATTTAGACTTTGTTCGTTGAATAAATAATTCACATTTTATTACTTTAATTTTAACAGTTTAGGTATCGTATGTCACCTGGGATGGTGAAAGGATTCTTACGATACCATACATTTATTTTGGCTCAAATATTTAGAAATTATGGAGAAATAAAGAATCATTATATACATACATACATGAACCCTGAAAACATTACACTCCTTTTTTTGAGCAGTCGTGTAAAAATAAAATAAACCGTTAGCATAAAATGTAGCGTAAGTTCGTCCCAATGACTGGCACATAACAGACGTCCGCCCCTTTCAATTCGGCTGATTGTAAGCCTTTTTTCGGCACAAACAACTTTATACTAAGTACACAGCGCTGGGTATATTTTATTTATTTATTTATTGTCAAAACATTACCTCTCGGCCTCGAGCAGCAGCTCGTTGCAACACTTGGGCAACGAGACGTCCCCGGCAGCATGCTTCTGCTTGAGGTAAGCGTAAAACAGGTCCATACGCTGCTTCTCGTTCTTCTCACTGTCTTCACTCAGCGTCATCGACTTGGCGCCTTCCGTCAGATCTGAGAGAAAACAATTATATCTTCCCTTACACACCTTATTGGTATTCGAATTCGCCTTTACAATATATCCGAACGAATGCCTCAGTATTGTAGTAGTAAAGATAACTTTGGTAAATTTCGTCTGGCCTTATATAGATTTTTCACGCCACTGCTCGGAAATATGGCCAAAGAAGGATCGAAATCAGAATAGAAAGTTGCTCTTAGTAGTACAACACAAAAACAGTCCAACAATGTTGAGTTGCAAAGTAAAATGGAGTGTTTTTAGACCAGTTTACTTTCTACTCTGCTATTGGTCGGTTATTTATGACATTTCAGTAACTCGTTCGGAAATAAATAAAAAAATGTTTGACAAATATGACATTAGAACGTTTAATTAAAAAATTAAAACGTCAAATCCGCTCAGTGAAAGTGTATTTTTGCGATTGTAAACGTGTTTTTATGTAAGTTTTTAAGGCGTACGTGAAAAACGCCTTTGCATCTTTAAATAAGGTAAAAATTAAAAAAGTTAAAAAGGCGGGAATGAAAATTACTTCTGTTCTTTTAATTGGAAACAAACGCTAAACTTTTGAACTTTTGATTGGAAATTTGTACGATATTCAACAAAAATGAGTGATACAAGTACAGATATGGATCTTACACCGCCTGAAATTCAGGATACGGCAAAGTCGGTAATTCGGAATTTACTGCCAATAAAATCCCGTCGCAAATATCAGAAAGTGTATGAAAATTTCAAAGCATGGCAAATAAATAAAAAACATTTCCTTGTCATTCAGCAACTGTCCTAATGCTAATATCAATATTACTTTTAATTAAACTGTGTATTATGTCCTAACCTGTTTTATTTCCTTACATTAGGCGTGAAAAGCACATAGTATTGCCTCGGTAGAAAGTGCAATAGATGGACTCGTATCTTCGCGGTCCTCACCTGCGGCTCGGCCCGCGAACTAACTCGTCCATCTATTGCTTACTTTCTGTACCTGGGCTACAATGTACTATTTCCGTCCAAGCGTTTTGATTGTCTGGAGCGAATTTTGTGCTGAATCGATTACCATACAATTCAAGGGAATTTATGCATTGATATGAAAGACCAAAGACATAAAATAGAATCATGGCTCCAGCTGCCATATTTTTTTGGGTGGCAAGCATAGCTGCCGACGGGGTCGAAGGGGTTACATATTATTAAGAGCTAAAATAGGTGGGCACCGCGTCCCTCCTGCTCGGCCCGCGGGGGGGGGGGGGGGGGTTACCTTGCATGCGCGCGCGCACGGCGGCCTCGCTGACGTCGACGGTCCAGGTGTTGTCGTCGTCGTCGTCGGCGGCGCGCGCCTTGTCGCGCCGCGCGCGCGTCGCCGTCGCGGGCGCCTCCGCCTCCTGCACACGCGTGAGGGAACGGGCGGATACAATAAGCGTTTTGTGACCTATCAATCTTAATGTGCACTTATAAAAACATTTATTCGACGCCTTTGCGGAACTTTCAATTTATTACACCAAATTAGAGTAAAACTGCTATTGTGACAGGCAATTGCTCAAAAATTGCCCGCGCACCTTTAGTCAAATTCGAAAATCTTACATTGCAATAATTAGTAATCTTATCCCTTCGGAGCAAAATGCGCAAAACGCAAAATGTACACAACGCAAAATGTGCAATAAGAAAATAGTTCAACACGCAAAATGTACAAAAAAACGAAAAAAGTGTAAAGTGTGTTGTGTGTGTGTTGTAAGTGTATTAGTGTTATAGCTGGTAATTTTAAAGTACTCCTTTTCTACATGCTAATAAAAACTTGTTAGCACATGTGAAATTTTTCTCTTTTGACCGGATAACTCTTCAACGATGCACCGAAAAAATATATGCCAGGTCATAGAGCTGTATAGTCCGACATTTTATTGTTTTATTTGAAGTACAGACGGAGTCACGGGTGGAAAGCTAGTTTTATATAATTCGTTAACTCATTTGATAGTTACCAGGTATTGCTGAACACTAATCACATTTTTCGTTTTTTTGTACATTTTGCGTGTTGAACTATTTTCTTATTGCACATTTTACGTTGTGTACATTTTGCGTATTGTGCATTTTGCCATTGTTTACTTTTTGCGTGTAGTGTAAGTATATTTTGCTTTTTGTGCATTTTGCTCCGAAGGGATCTCATCATATGTGCAAGCTTTTGTGTGTGTCTATGTGCGATGTGTGTTTGTATGTCTACGTATAGACGCATGTATGTTGGTATGTGGCTGTGTGTGTATTTGTGTTGAGTGTCGAGGTGCGTATGTATTTTTGTGTCAATGTGCGTGTGTTGATGTGTGGCTGGGTGTATACTGACCGGCTTGGCGTCAGTTCCGTCGGCCTCGTGCGTGCCGTTAGCGCCGGGCCCGGAGCGCTTGGAGCGCTTGCCGCGGTTGCCCTCCGTCAGTGACGAGCCCTGCGCAAAACGACACACTTTATTATAACTAGAAATAATTTTAAATAAAAATAAAACAAAAAAACATGTGTTAAACCTCAAAAATATACATTTGATTTTCCGGTTTTTATGGGCGGCAATAATGTCATGATTTGCACTTAAAATTCATTTTTTCCAGAACGCTATTTTCTGCTGATTTCATTTGTATTCAGGTAAGCTAGGCTTTTACGGTCAGATTAAACTTTTAACCATCTCTAAATTTTATCCCGTAAATAAAAGTTGCCCTGCTACAGCGTCTGGCCATTTGCATTTGCGTCAATCGTTGACAACCTCGCGGGTTCGAAGTCCACACGACACTGAAGCAAGTCACTGTGACATCAGGGAGTTAAAGCTATAGTTTTTACACCATAGAGTTGGCCAGATCTATCGTACTAAAGGCAAATCTATACGATGCAACGTTAAGTCTATGATGCACACACTCTTTCTTCAACAAAAATCGCCTCGCAGTGCTCGCGTCCAGCAGAATCCTCCGTCCTTTCCAAGACCTGACGGAACGGAGCAAGACATAAGAAAGCGTGTAACTCTACAGATCGTGTGCGGGTCACGAACGTTAATTTGAGGCCCATATCAACAAATATGCTGGAAGTTGTCAATGTCATTAGATTAACTTGTACGAAACTCAAACATATTGCTACAGAATGTCAAATTGACTTTGGACCTAAGGTGGGTGACAAGTTTAAGTGTTTGAGTGTACCTGAGTGCTAGGGTCCTGCGCGGGCGGGTTCTTGAGTATGAAGGTGTTGAGCTTGTGCGAGAAGTCGAGCGTGCCGTGGTAGCCGCACGCCTTGCAGCCCTGCGAGATCGTGTTGCGCTTGGTCGACACGATCAGCTCGGTCTCGGGGTTGTCGCACTCCGGGCACAGGACGAACTTGCGGATGAAACTGCGAATACAATCACATTTTACATAACAAGACAACACAAAACTCTGATAACCTTAATTTGGGGTGTATCTGGCGATTTCAGATAATATTTTTAAGATCCTACTTCTTGATCCTACTTCTTCTTACTTTCTTAGCTAGCTTTCGAAAAGTACTTTTTTCGAAAACAGCAGAATATTTTCAAGAAGATTTTTCCTAAATTGCTTTTCATAAACTGTCGAAAATCAGCGATATTTTTCCAACAATTGGGACATTTGTGTGAAAATTCAACAAGCTGACTACCTCAGCTCTAGTTTTTTTAACCCTTGATACAAAAGGCAGAGCCATTTGAAACCTTGTTTGTCGGCGGCTGCGTCGCACCGTTTTTGAAATTTGATGTAATGCAAAATCGGCAAATAAAAACGACCAAGTTGATGTGGGCTTGGACTACAGGTACTACTATCCCAACTGCATTTGATCAAAAAGTAGTTAACCAGGCCAGTCCCATGAGGTTTAAAAGTCTTTTTTTTAAGATTATATTGTCAGAAATTAAGTTTGAGACAATTTATCCCTAATCTTAAGTCAACTTTTGAGGAAGAAAGAAAAAACAAATTATCCCTAATCTTAAGTCAACTTCCGAGGAAGAAAGAAAAAACAAATTATCCCTAATCCTGAGTCAACTTTCGAGGGAGAGAAAAACAAAGATATTTTCAGATTTAAAAACGAGAATTGACTTAAGTTTGAGTCAATGTGAGAGGCCTGGTTCCCATGTTCCGCTCTGTGCCACTGGACCTCCTACTGAGAGAACAATACGGAAAAAATCATCCGCATTCTGCTGTATGTGGGCTGAGCCACTGGAGGCAAGAGACTGAAAAAAGCTTCAGTTTGCCTTTTTAAGCTGTTTTTCGGTTGTTTCAGACTCCTATCTATCCAACATGGAACAAGCATGGTATCATGCCGCATGATCGCAGTCATATGGTCGCATGACCCTGTTAAAACTAGTAAAAGGTGCACTCACCCGTCGAGCAGGTCCTGCAGCTTGGCAGAGTCGTGCGAGCCGTTGACGATGAAGCGCTCGTTCTTGTGGTCGAACTGCGTCTGCGCGCCCAGCTCGCACCCGAAGTACTTAGTCGGGTCTACGACAAACTTCCCTTCAGTGCTTGTTTACAGTGGCGGCTTTAGAGCCGGCTTACAATATAGATTTTTTTTCGGAGTTTAATTAGAATATGTGATTTGGCTGTTCCCGAAAAACGGCTGCTTAAGGTGATAGTGTTCATCACTACATAGTATAAAACAAAGTCGCTTCCCGCTGTCTGACTGTCCCTATGTATGCTTAGATCTTTAAAACTAAACAACGGATTTTGATTCTTTTTAATGATAGTGATTCAAGAGGAAGGTTTTTATGTATAATACATTCTTGATTATGTACGGGTGTTACAGAACACTCGCATAAATCGAAGCGAAGCGAGGGCGGGTCGCGCTAGTTTGAGAATATTGTAGATCATAATTTAACCTGTCACCACCACGGAATGAAACACTCAAAGTGAGCATGAGCTTCTCTTAGTATCAGACCTGTTGCCGCCAATACTTAAACTATCATAAAAACAACACGCCACCATGGATTTTTTTTTGGTGTGGCTATCGTTTTTACATTCCAAAATAGGACAATAAGGCATTCTGCAGGTTTTATTTCCTATATTAGAAATATTATTAACACAACTTTCACGCACAAGCGATCGCGGCAAAACTAAGGTAGGCTCAACGGAACTCCGCATAACTATGCCACACATCGCTGCCCTAATATTATAGGGTTCTATGTTGCACTTTTATCAACTTGAAATTTGAAGTTTGTCAGAGTGACACTAGGTCTAAATTGAAGTACCCCGACAGTGTAACATAGAAACCTATAATATTGGGGCAGCGACATTACACGCCCACTTAACACTTCTACTGGTTTTTTCTGTTCTTTGCACATTTTGCAGAGCTTAATAATGGAAAGTTCTGAAAGACCGTCAATCCCTAATGAATTGAGCTTAAAACTAATAAGACGACTGAATCTGCTTTGACCCACTGCCTAATGGGTAAGCCTTTAATTATGTACAAAAAAATGGAAAACGAACCTATTGGCTTATGAGTGCGGAACAGAGGAGTACCACTGCTATAGAGGTCCCTAAATAAATATGCTTGGATTTTATTAGAGTAGATGTAGGGCACTCACAGGTAGCAGGGCGTCCGAGGGCCTTGGCGACTTCGGGCATGTTGACGATGACGGTCTTGATGCCGTTGCCCTTGCCCTCGACCTTGGCGCAGATGCGCGGCATCTTGTACCGGTAGAACGCGTCCGCCACGGCGCGGTTCACGTTCAGAGTCCCCATCTTTGCGAATACTTATACAATACAACTAACTAATTATTCCGGGCTTGCTATACACTGGATCTGAAACAGAGGATGAATAATTCTTGTTAAAATAATATATGATGCACACATGAAAATTGCTACAGTGTTCCAGATGGTTTAAATGAGGTGAAATAGGAGTTGTTTCTTTTAATTTTTCACTACGTCTTGTTGTTTTTATATCTATGTAATGTAATTTTTTATTGATAAAAAAAAGATAAAATAAATTTATTCAGTAAGTAGGCCGCTCGGGCACTTTTACACGTCATTGTTGCGGATAAATGTCTCTTTATGTTGATCTTTAAATACTTGAGTCTATTTTGCACTGTATCTGTGACAACTATAAGCGTCGGCGTGGTGGGCACGACAGTAACACGACGCCTTTAGGTGTTCTTGGCGTTCAAAGGGTTAACAGTAACTTGCTGGGAATTTGTAGCAATTACAGCCATTTTTTGTATACCAGTATTTTTATATTATCATGGCGCGCGAAATGAATTGGTCCACATAATCTACATATATAAAAATAAATCCCCGTTTCCCTTTTTCACGCCATAACTCAAGAAGGTCTCGTCCGATTAAAATAATTTCCTTTTTTGCTTTCGTAATCATCAGGACATATTTGTATGAAAAAAAAATACACCCGGGTGGTGCCAGTCACGGACACCTAGTTGACTATTAAATATTGTGAATCAATTAGCAAACAGGCCGCAAAATATTCTTGGTCCGTTGGGCAAGTCTAAGCCTATGCTTAAAGAAAAGACGACAAGTTTTTATTATTTTAAAATAGGCTTCTAACAAATCTAATTTCTCTTGGTTCCAATCAAACACAAAACAGAACGTGTCAGAGAGAACAAAAAATTCAAATGAAGCATCAAATCTTCATCGATTTTTCATCATTAACAGATGTCTTTGCACCCGCGATAACGATGTATTCAAATAAAATTACCTTCCGAGGAATTTAGAGCCTAGGCTGCATTTGATTTATTAAATTGTAATTCTATTAATCACTCTCTACATAGTTTTGAACGTAACACAAGAGACGGGCGCCCGAACGCCGAACAAACAGGCCGGCAAAATGTATTTGTCGTTGTTTGATAGATGCAACAGGGCCCGGCCAGATGCAGTACCTCGGAGGGCGCTAGCGGGGCTGGGCCGGGGCGCGGGCGGGCCGCATGCGGGGGCGCGGGGGCGCGGCGCGCGCCAGTCACGTCTGCCTCAACGGCAGCAGCTTCCGGTGCCTGTTACTGGAAAATTTTGATGTTCTGAAACAGAACACGCACCGGGGGTGCTTCGTACGGCTACAGGACGCCGGCGGCGGCGCGACTCGAGGCTCCACCGCTATCCGAAACTTCGTTAGTCTTGTTCGGGTAATAGTTGCAGGAGGGCTATTAATACGCGTTTGACAAGCGATACATCGAGTCGAAGGTTTCACAACATAGAGGGCGCCCCCGGTCCGGGTCCATTAATCACTTATTCAGAAAAACGAGAACTTTCGTTGGCATAGCAATTAATCTAATATTATTGTAACAAAGTGGTATACTACTTTTTTTTCTAGTAAATCCACAAACTTAAGTCTCGCTATGCGCTCAAAGGTAATTAAATTAAATTAGCCGTATAAAGCGTCCTTTTACTTCTGATAGCAAAATAAACACTAACGAAATTTCGAATTTGTTTCTCACAAGTCAGAGGTGCGCAAGGAAATCGCAAAAAAATCAAAGTTAACTTTTTTTAATATTTAGACACAGGCCACTGAAAAGTAACAAAGCTCTTGAACTGTCTTCTTACACCCACATTCGAATAACAGTGCGAAACTACCACTTAGCAGGTTCACATTCGGGTTAACGACCTTTCCGCACCTCTGACGTAACAAGACTAACAAGTAAAACTACAAAATTGAAAATGATTTTCCAGCTGGCAAACCGCATTAAGAAAACTAGGTTGCGAGACGAGAAATTAAATTGTGTCCCTTTGAATCTATCTCGGTCGGTGCACCAAATGGAAAATCACCTTTAAGAATTTTAAACATTTAATATGAAGAGTCTATGGAACAGTGTTATGATTAGTACAGTCAACGTCATAATTACTTTAGAACGTTCTCGTTTTAGTGCCAGGTTACAACTGATACAGTAAATTTGAAACAAGCGAGCTCGACAACGACAAAATACAAGAGATATCTTATGACGTTTACTTTACCACAAAAACTGTATATTTAACGCATTTGCTACCGTCTCTAGTGTATGTTTTAATAGCATTTGCATCGCATACTGTAAAAGCGAACATATGTGTTCAATACTGTGGCTGAAATTCAAGAAAACGACTCGAGTCGGCAGCAATGAATGCGTCAATTGGAGTAAAATTTGCAAGAGCATGTGAAACTATTGATCAAATATTCGTATTCTGGTAAATCCATCAGCGTTTCTCTAGAAATATACTCAATTATATCCAAGGGGTTCGAAATCAAATTAAAAAAGCTGAGCAAAGAGGGAAAAAAGAATAGGCTCTTTATTAATCTACCGGATGTCCTCTGCTTTGATTCAATTATCTCGTGCGCGCAACAAATTGAAAAGCCCCGGGCCAGGGATTAAAACGAGCTAGAAATACTGGAAAACTATTGTCCGAACAATTTTATGTGCATTTTTCCTCTAGACGCGATAGCAGTAAAATGAAACGGTATTACTTTTTAGCTCGCAATTGTAATTGTAACCATAGACTTCAACCAAACTACACTACGAAATCTTAAAAAATACACATAGAAATCGTCTTATCGCCGATGGCGCCAGGTGGCATGCATCATACATCTCAATCCATTTGCTTTTGCCGCTCTCTGCCCGCAGCGCTCATGGGCAGGCTAGGGTCTCCCAGGCGACATGTGCGTCGCGTATCGCGTCAGTGGCGGGTACCTGCGAGCAGTGTTGCTAGGTGTTTGCAGCGTCATGCACGCTCGACGGCAGCCGGCCGCTCCCGTTGCCGCGACGCACCGACCGCTCTCCTCGCTCTGTACTGATGTCTCTGCAACAAAACATACAGTGTTACGTCGTTACGTCGAGTAATATTATTACCAACTATTTGCAATATACTCGTGGAGGATAGGTACCAGTGGAGGTTGTTCAAAGAAGGCCAGGAACCTGGTTCAATAGATAGACTACCAAGAGAGCGAGACTACAACTGCACACAAAGTGTGGACGAGCTTGCCAGTTGTATTGGTCTGTGCAGCTATCAAAGGAAGTGTGTTAGACGTTCCATAGACATTGCAATTAATCGCCTCAATAGATATTATAGGCTATGTACTGCGTTATTACAGCTACCCATCAAATCCTATTTCAGTAGGGCATGCGCAATCAAAGGCACGCTACGATGCGCTGCGTTTGCCTACTAAATGATCAAGTACTTTACTAGCTGTTAGCTAATCTTACACAGCCAGAAATCAACAATAAAACAAACAATGTACTTCTAAGTACACTTTAGGTGGCAAGACATATTGCATTGTTGGGCAGATTAAGTGTCCTAGTTAAAAAGAGCCATAAAATTAAAACAAGACAAAAAAAAAAAACACATTTTTATTTTTAGCGTACTCTATACTTTAAAAAACTAATTCATAAGTTCAAATCGCTCGCCATCAGCTTTAATAACTTGACGCACTCTTCCATAGAATGCATTGCACGCGGCACGCACTACCTCGTCTGGTATTTCATCCCATATCTTGACTAATCGATGCTTGAATGAGTTTATATTCATGCCCTGTGTGCTCCCAATCTTGCTCAGCATGTAACCCCATATCGAAAAGTCCAAAGCATTCAAATCCGGCGATGATGCAGGCCATTCTTGCCAAGGTATAAAATCTGTCAAATTTGTTCTACACCAGTCTTGAGTGCGTTTAGCTTTGTGAGATGGGGCACTATCTTGTTGGAAGCAGTAATAGTCGTTTCCATATAATTTTTCAGCATTTTCTAGCAAATGACTCTGTGACACGTTCTGGATGTAATAGTCTTGGTTAATTTTGACACCTCGATCAATAAACAGCAGCGGTAACTTGCCTCTAGGCGATATCGCACCCCATACCATGACAGCTAATGCACTCTGGAACCGTTGTACGGCTAATTTGTCCACAGGAATATCCTTCAATGAAGCACCATAGACACGATCGTTTTGTTGGTTGTGACTGTCTTGTAACTGGAACATCTTTTCATCGGAAAAAATAATATCATCGCCGTCGTGCCAAGCTAGCAATTCCCTACATTTTTTCACTCTAGCTTTTATCTGGGCATCTGTTAAGCCATGATTTTTTTGTTTTTTGTAGGCCTTTAGCCCAAGATCATATTTTAAAATACGACTCATTGTTCGACGGGATATTTTCATATCTTTAGCAAGTTTGCTTGCACTTCGAGCTGGGTTTCGTCTAATACGCTCACGAATATTTTTTAATGATGTTTTTGGTGCGAACAGATGGCTTTCTCCCAGATTTAGGCCTGATTTGTGAAGATCCCGTTTCTTTGAATCGCTTGACGGTCCGCGATATAAACCTTATATTGATATTTGCATGTTTCAGCGTCTTCAATATCTCACACGGTCGGTATTTTTTCTGGTACAAATCGCACACGAGCTGGCGTTTCGCGTCCATTGTTGAAAACAATATAAAAACAAAATATATCAAGCTGACGTGTAGAAATCATTAAGTTGTCAACAAAAAAAAGAAATTTAGTTATATTTAAGTAAAAAAGCCATACGCAACTAGGACACTTTTTAATCTGCCCAACCCTGTACTTAGTATAATCGTAACAAATGACCACTTTATATTTCTTTATCATACCAAGCACCCTAAGCAGACAGATAAATCACTTAAAGTATTCTTGCCCTCAAACATTCGGTCGAGACGTATCTTTTAACTAATGTTATACTTGCAGTGCGTAGTGTTCCTAGTAAACCCTAATGAGAAATGTATTGTCAGATGCGAAGGAAACTGTGTAATAGACAAATAGCTGACGGGTTATAACGAAATAGACGTATTGTATTGCACGTTATCGATCCAGTGTCCACAAAAACTTCATCATTAATTGACTTTGTTTGTCCGATCTAAGATGTAAATAGTCATTGGGTCAGTGCATCCATTGCGAGTTTATGTTATCAAAAACATTTACACGCGTTTGTGGTTCATTGTTAAAATTATCAGTTCAGTAGCAAGCAACCAAAACAATTTTTAATCTTTTCCATTGACGCAAACTGGAATAAATAAATCCGAACAAAGCCAATGAGTATGTACAGAGTAAATGTTGACAGACCTGATTATTAATGGGGCTTCCATAAAATCTGATAAAAATGTCGCGAATGACGTCAACGCTCGCGTTCTCGCGGGCAGGTAGGAGTGAAGGTTCCGGAACCAAAAATGAAACCATAAACAAGTATTGGTATTAAAAAGGTGTTTAAATGTAAAACTTGTCAAATGCGAGTGGGGCTATCGCAGTGGCAAGTTGCCGGAGGCCTTGGGAGCCGGCCTGCGATTGGCGCGCGCGCTCTCAGGTTACACGCGCGTCTTAATACGCAGCGCGTTGTAAACATTCGCAATTTTTATAGTGATTCGCAATTTGATTCCCTGGCGATTTGAATGGTTGGAGTTATAGATAAACTTTTCCATGTTTGCAAACACATCATATTTATACGATTAAAATTTAACAATAATCCTTTCCGCCATGGCGCCGGGTGTTATTCTACGGGGAAGTCTAAGCATCAGCGTAGCCGCCGCGCTGAGGGAGGGCACGGCATCGTCGCCAATTACCAGCGATTCGACGCAGTTCACACGTATGCGATTAATGCCTTTCTATCTACCTATTCGGCTCGTGATTTGCATCGCTGCCACTAACATCCGATGTTTACGGCATCGTTGCCATTCTCGTGGCAGTTTACACTCAACATCTGTCAATTGGGCCGGACATCATATGGGGAAACATAGTTGGAAAACGTATATATGTTTTATAATAGTCTTAGTTTATGGTTGCAACAGCGTAGTAGAATTGTTGCTCGTTTAATTGTTATCAAAATCAATGGAGCCCTCACGAAGTCACGACTCGTTCTACATAAACGTTTAAAATTATTATGTTATGTACCTTCAGGATCTTTTAAAAGCATGGATAAGGCAAACAAGCATCTAGGCCAGCCTCCGAGGAATATAAGCGGCCGTTTTACCCACGAACAAATTACAAGGCTAACTACTGTTTTTCCAAAAGGTTAGCTAGTTGGACGGTGGGAGCAACCCCGGCAAACCCCTTTGTGGATTGATAACACTACAATCACCTTGAAAACCAATAAAAAGCACAACTACTGCATAGCAAATAACCAGCAAACTAACACCTAAAATAATCCTTGCTTAACACGGAAGCTCCAGAAACTCGAGCCATACTAATCCATTGGCCGTGTCCAACCCATCTGTCAACAGCGTCGCTCGAGACGGCGCGGCGTGTGCCGACGCAGCGAGACGGAGCGTCAAGCAGCCGCGGTCCAATTACGGGCCCGCACTGCGCCACTCCGCAGACCAAAGTGGAACGCGCCTGAATGGACGCTTTCAACGTGTGAGGTGAACTCAAAATGTTTGTTTCTATGACCAGTAAGAGGCTCGTGAAGTGCCGCCCGCCCAAACAAAGATGCCTGAATTCCTAGTAAAATGACTGTCTACAGCGGCAGTGTTTCCATCTAAACAATATTACATACCTAGTTATTTTATAACGTCCACATTTTCCAAACTCGTAAAACTCGGACTAAGTTGAAGTGGGGGATTTATTTCTTTTTTAAAACCTGTACCGAATTTTAAACAACATTTTGCAGATTTACAATCATCTAAATTTACCTAAAGCTAACTTATAAATATGCCTTTTCTCAACGACAGTCTGTTATCTCAGGGTAAGAGATATAGATTCGTCTCGTATCTGTAACTAATTTAACCTCATTGACTTTTAAACAATTTTGCTCGCAAGTAAGACAAATATTTTTGAGAGAACTACACTTGTCATCCATTTATTATTATTTGTACGCCACTAAATTACCAGTCCATATTCTACAAAACCCATTTAGTTACAAACAAAAGTAAAATGTTTCCCTTGCATTAACTTTCATTAGTGCCACGTTCAACTCTCTCAAAGCGAATAGTTATTATCTCCCGACCCCTCGATAAGATCACACAAATACAAATGCTGCTTTGTGTCAATACAAAATATTTATTTTGCGGCACGGTGCAGCATCCCCTCACTCTTTCTAGCGTTGTAGAGGCGTACGAATGTTGAAATTATAGCTAGCAGATTCCGCCAACATACCAATTTAGTGAGTATTACTGTTGCTCGTTGCCGAGAGCTAATAACTTTCGATAACGGCTAGAAAAGCAGTAAAATAAGATAACGCGAAACAGGTACAAGAGAAGCAATTAACGTTTCGCCAACTGGTTACTTTAGTCTACATTACATTCTTGTCAAAGCTATTAGCCCCCAAATCACTATTTTCCTGTCCTCTATAAATATTTGGCATTGTTAAAATATCATTAATCAACCTGTTCAAAGCAGCTTAGCATAACCTTATCGCCATTTACTTTATTGAGCTGATGGCACGTGATGGCGCGCGGTCACCGTCGCATTGCTACGAGCACAGCCAATTCGGTACTTTTCAGTCATTACACATTTTTAACCACGCTTATCGAAAGACATGTCGTTATTGACTACGTAGAGAAGGACTAAGCAGCCAACGAGTCACAGCCAACCTAAGCTACAGAAAATTTATAATTGGTTTGGATAATTAATGCAGAAATATAAATTTATCGGAAGGACCTTATTATTTATTAAAAAGTGCTTTGACGATTACGACATTACGACTACGTATTTTACTCATCTCCTAGAATTTCGCTTAAGGGCCCTGTATTTGTCTATACATTTTTTGAGTAAAATGGGGTCGTTAGGAACTTGATTGCGAAAACCACTGACCCAAATTAATAACCCACTAAAACCCATTAGGGACAACATGTCCAAGTATAGATAGGGGCAAAGTTGGGGATGACGGCATTCAACATTGTACCTAGTTACTCGACACCCAAACAAATTCAGACAGTCCAATAATTCATCATGAATTGCAATATAGGTTGCACGCACGGTAGCTAAAATCAATACCGAACTAGACAGGCGCGCTGTCCTGCCGTTGGTTGCATCAAGCCTGTAGGAGCTACAATCAATATCAAACCAAGATGGCCGCCTGCAATGCACTCCACAGCTAGTAAAGCGCGGTAACAAAGAGCAGGATATTACGTGCAACTACGACAACAAAGTGTCGGGTACGTTACGCGACAATATCCGTTGTTTATTTACCATTTAATGCGACCGATATTTCATTGATGGCTTCGATCGGCGCGATGCGAGCCACGGGCGAGGGCGGAAAAGTCAGACACAGATTACACTGGTACAATCAGCTGGTTTTTTGTTCTCAGTTAATTGATAAAGCTTTTGTTGCTGATTTTTGGTTTGGTACAGTCATCTTCGGAATATCGAGATCAAACTGATGAATCCCAATACGGTGGTCAACACGATACCTACAGCTGAGATCCTGTTGTCACCTTCCAACTCTGTTAACAGAGCAGCTCCTAGATATAATACAGCATTGCCCTCGAATTTACTTATATATTACAAAATTCAGCTAATCACTATAACGGGAAGTCGTTCAAAATTGTCTTCCAACATTTGAACCGGTAACCGGAATAACAGACATACAAACGAAGAACGTTAAATAAAAGCTAGAAAAAACTATAATTTCATCATGTCCGTTCGTTCGTCCGTCCAACCCAAGATAAGTAATCAGTAATTTATTGCAATATCATAATGTTACAAAGGTCATGGTTAATTAGTAGCTATACTATTTCAACAGTTCATTAAGAACCCTGATGGTCACTTCAGTATTAGGGAGAGGACACTGTATTACATTTGGAATCCATAGGTTGTACCTACGAGTACCTACAGTAGGTACAATAAGCTTGCTTTCATGTGCTTTTATGCTAGCCCAACAGTCTAAACCCGAACCCGCCCGTTGAATGCTTACAATATGGAACTCAACTTAATTACAAATAGAACATGTTAACTCTTGCGTATGCGCACAGTCCGTGTACAGCTACGCTAGTAACACTACACTCGCAACCCGACTACTGTGTCATTGCGCAGGTACAGCCACTTCCGGCGTCCAGTTACATAAACACGCTAATAACATAAGTGTACGTGTTTACAATGTGACCTCAATGACAATCGTCGACCCCATGTTTTAATGGGTTAGTTTTAACCTAGACTTGACCATTACTTTGGTTTTAATAGTCATATGCACAGCACCCTACCGATACATAATTGGGGTTTTTTTTTATAGGAAAAAGAAGGCAAACGAGGACAAAGGCCACCGAATGGATATTAGGATCCCAGACCCATAGACCATGTCACCGGTTGTCTTATCCACACCGGAACAACAATGCGTTCACGGTTGCTTGGTGATACGAGGATAAGATCACCAACCACCACCAATTTTATTTCAAACTAGATGTGTATGCACGGCAACGCTCTGGTCTTTTAAGTTCAGCCAAAGTGTTTGATCATGGTTATCGTCCCGGAAAAGCTGTCAATTCGAGGAAATAGCGATAAGAGTTCTGTGCACATCAAATGTACAAAGCTTGCCTCTCCTGTTTTCTATGCCTATTCCCTAAAATCATTTTTATTGCAATCATTTCGACGTAGAAAAATCTATTGTTGTGACTTGTGAGTAGCCTTCGCGTATCAACCTGCGTCTAATGGATCCATTAGTCTTTAATGGACTCCTCGAGTGACATAATCAATAATCCATTTGCCAATACCTATACTGACGTCCCAAAGTTAAATTCTAGCGGGGTCAGGTTACTTATCATTTGTCTATTTACTTTATAAGTTAAAGACATGACTACACTCAGACTAACATCTATTGCTATAATTATTATTTTTCAGATTTCGAAACGGATGAAGACTTCAAAACCTTATTTGCAACTAAGGCTACATTACTAAAGCACCCGATGTACTGGAATACTAAGAAAACCCTGCCTTTAGATGTCATTCGACGGCCAGTGCACTTTTCGTTTTCAGTAATTTAATATTTAAAACGAATGATGGCATTACGGTACGAACTTTCATTTTAGCTATACGGAAAATTGATATTGAATAATGAATAACTGTTGCTAATAAGCAACAATAACAATAGCATGATTAATAAGATTAATAAATCTTATTAATCATTCTCAATAGACCCATTTTTTCCTCAGTACTTTTTGTACTGTGACCGACTGAAACAGCAAGACACGTTCGCAGGTTTCCGTGAAAATACGAAGGAAAACAATTATGCACTACATCTGTATCAGTTTTTCGTATAATTGAGTTAAAAATGGCGGCAGCTAACTAAGCTTCATATATAATATTTTTTGTCCTTGACTGAACATATTTTGTTAGAAAACACGATATACTCAGAAAATAAACAATCCATAGTTTACGGTTTGATTGACAAAACCCACAATGTTAATAGTTTCGTCGACACATCCGGCGATGTCTAAACATCGATATCGCAATATGGCGGCTTCCGCCCGCCGGGACAATACCTCCATCAGAACATACTAGGTTCGCCATTCAATAATGACAAGGGAAATTTGGGAAAAACTTTGGATACACGTACTTTGAACACATCTAAACTTAACATATCGAACGATACTTTAGAAAGACTGCTTAATCGAAGAATTACTGGTTAAAATATATCTAATATTACATGTTGCTGCCCCGATATTACAGAGTTCTATGTTACATTGACGGGTTACTTCAATTTAGACCTATTGTCACATAGACAAACTTCAAATTTCAAGTTGATAAAAGTGCAGCATAGTACCCTACAATATTAGGGCAGCGATGTACTACTCAATTATTGGGTCTAATTATACACGTTAATTCTGAAGCCGACTGAATACTGTTTCTGTTATTTATCTTTAAACCTTGTAACGTATTCCAACAAATGAAAGAAACTGTTTCTGTAATTTATTTTCATTTTAATCCGTAGGCTTCTATACAAACAACACTACATGGCCTCTAGACGGTAAAAACCATACAGGTGTAGTGCATAATTGCTTTCCTTCGTATTTTCACGGAAACGTACGAAGGTGTCATGCTACTTCAGTCAACCTCAGTACTTTTTGTACTGTGACCGACTGAAATAGCAAGACTCGTTCGTACGTTTCCGTGAAAATACGAAGGAAAAGAATTATGCACTACATCTGTATCTTCTTTGAGCTGTTATGGTATTGCTTTGAACTCGGCCGCCATTACTGTCAAGTAACTAAGAGCTATCATAACGTCGACGATACGATAACAAGTCAAAGACGATATGGTTTTTACCGCCTAGAATCTCGGCCCTGTATGTGACTGTCACCCTAAGAGCCCCTTCATACTACAAACTTTCTATAGGTAGCCGTGGATGTCCTTCATCTTCCATCGTCACAATGTTTATGCAGACCAAACACAACGGCCGACGGTTAAGTCTGCGGTGGTACTTAGAAAAAAAAACTTTAAATTGGACTGTGATAGTTGGATAAAATATATCGACCCCCGTTTTAGGTTGTTTTTAACTCGGTCGCCATTACTGTCATGTAAATAAGAGCTTTCGTTACGCTGACAATACGTTAACATGTCAAAGGTAATAATATGGTTTTATCCAATAGAATAGACTCTGTTTGTTAATAGGTTGTTGTAGATTTGTTGTCATTAAGGGTTGACGCCTGCTTGACCGCACTTGAAATGTAGAAAGTTATTCGAATTTGCTAAACGCAAACCAAACTAATAAGATTTCGCGGCATCCACTAAGATCACCTGAGTGGATCACCCAGGTGATTATATTGGACGAATTTGTCTTATAACATCCCCCAGGTGATTCAACCGGACGCTATGTCCAGGAGGATCCCCTAGGTGATTTTAGTGGACAGATATACAGTGGTGGTCACATAATTACAGACACTGGAAGCATATTAAAATAACTAAGATTTGTCTGTATATTTTCTATCAGCCCGCTATTGTAACTTGCTACACAATTAATAAAATATTTGTGTTGTTATTGTGTAATGTTAAAGCGAAACATTAACAACAAAACTTGTCTTTTATTTGGTAAAACTTAATTGTAAGCAGTGTAAATCAAAGATAAGATTAGTAAGATCTGGCCATATAATTAAAGACACTCCATTTGCTTACAAGAAATAAATAAAAAAGAGTTATTATTGAAATTATCTTATTACATACGATTTCTAACATGTTTTTAGAATACATTCCGATACGTATTAATATTTGGTCGCATGTCCTTTTGCAGCAATAACAGCACGACATCTCTTGGCCATGGAAGCGATCAATTTTGTACAAGCTTGAACCGGAATTTGCTCCCATGCTTCTGTAAAAGCTGTGTAAAGTTGATCGACGTTTGATGTACGCTTTGTCGCGACTGTCTTCTTCACCTGGTACCACAAGTTTTCGATCGGATTTAAATCCGGACTGTACGGGGGCCAATCCAAAGCTGTCACAAACTGGTTCCTTAAGAAGTCTTTTACTACTTTTGCAGTGTGTTTTGGGTCATTATCTTGTTGAAACGTCCAAATGACCGGTAAATTTTGCTCGGCATAGGGTAGCATGGTTTCTTCTAAAATATTTTTGTACTGGTATTTATCCATATTGCCTTCTATCTTCCTGACTGGTCCGACACCGAATCCTGAAAAACAGCCCCACACTTTGATATTTCCGCCTCCATGTTTCACTACTTTCTTGGTGTACTTTGGATCCATTTCTTTGTTCGGGGGGCGTCTAACATATTGTTTTCCGTCAGAATTAATCATATTAATTTTTGTTTCATCCGAAAACAGTACATTTTTCCACTCTCGTTCAGTCCAGTGTTCATATTTTTTAGCAAAGGCTAACCTTGCCTTAACATTTTGCCTTTTCAAAAGTGGCACCTTCCGAGACACTCTCCCGTTCAAGTTTGCCTCACACAGTCTTCGTCTAATTGTTCTTGCAGATACACCCGTCGACCCTCCAGAGCCAAATAACTCGGAACGTATCAGTTCTGATCCTTTGAACGGTTCTTTTTTTGCTAACAACACTATCCTAGAGTCTTCCCGTGGAGTAGTTTTCCTAGGTCTCGGTTTTCTGGGTACGTTTTCGGTCGTGTTGAACTTCTTGAAATGTTTTATAGCATTCATAACCATGTCCTTAGAACAGTTCAAATGGTTTGAGATTTTTCTGTATGACCAACCTTTGTTATGAAAGTTCAAAATAATCTTTCTCGTGGACGAATCGCAACTTTTGTTTTTTTCCATATTGATTCGTTTAAAACGTATTAATCTTAATGAAAAAAGTTAAATTTTATGAGTTATGTTGACGTTTCATGCAAATACGCGGCAAAACAAAGAAAGACAGAATGTAGCCTTTTTTTCTTTTTTAAAATTCAGAACACAGCGTTCACTGTCTTTAATTAGCTGGCCAGCTAGAAGTACGTTAAAAAAGTTTGTGTTACATTCCGATAATGAGCAGTGTCTAAACTACTAAGCAACACAACTTTTTTTGCCTCTCATTTTAAGAATACAACGTCATATGTATGATTTAGTAACAAATACATTATATTTAATACCTACTTTGGCAATTTGTAGTACCATAATCAAGTTTATTGTGATCAATTAGGGGGTGTCTCTAATTATGTGTCCACCACTGTATATCCACTGGGATCCCCCAGAAAACAATATGACTTGTGATTCTAGTTGACAAAAATGTCCAATAAGATCATCTGGGTGATTCAATTGGATTACGTTGTACATTACGATCACCCAGGTGATTTAAATGGACTGCTACATCCAGAATGATCACTCAGGTGATTCAAATGGACATAAACATCTAGCACGCTCCCTTGGGTGATTTTTGTGGACTACTACGTTCAGTAGGATCAACCAGGTGATCTCAGTGGATATATTTGTTCGCTAAAATCACCTGGGTGATCCTAACATGCAAATTGGATGGTCAAAAGGTGAATTAAATTGCACATGCAATAGCCAAACATCACACCTAAGAAAAATGGTAATGCAAATATCACCCCAAGATATGGAAACTTTTTGGGTTGAAGTTGTTAATATTATTGAAAAGTATTAAATAAGTAAGTAGTGTAGTTTATCCTTAAATAAAATGCGATTGTAAAGGCACAACATAATTTTATTTTCTCAAACATGCTCGGAAATGTATGCGTTAATGTCACGAATTGAAGACATAAAGTTTCTTGTTTGTGGCTCCCTACATCACTTCATGGCCTAGGCCAAGAAGTAATGTATGAATACCCTAAGGAAAAACATTTAAGGCCGCTGCTCTAACTTTTTAACATTGCTTACTAACTGCCAACCACCACTAGACTCTGTAACCATATTTTTTTCGATTACATGGTAGTTATTTTAATTTTAATATTTCCTCTTAGTTATGATAATTTTCCGTTTTTCAATCAAAATATAGGTAATTAGAGTGTATAGTGAAGTTTAATGTTCAATGAGTCAACATCCCTATTCCTATAAATGTCCAGCAAGATCACCCAGGTGATTTTAGCGAACAAATATATCCACTGAGATCACCTGGTTGATCCTACTGAACGTAGTAGTCCACAAAAATCACCCAAGGGAGCGTGCTAGATGTTTATGTCCATTTGAATCACCTGAGTGATCGTTCTGGATGTACTAGTCCATTTAAATCACCTGGGTGATCGTAATGTACAACGTAATCCAATTGAATCACCCAGATGATCTTATTGGACATTTTTGTCAACTAGAATCACAAGTCATATTGTTTTCTGGGGGATCCCAGTGGATATATATCTGTCCACTAAAATCACCTAGGGGATCCTCCTGGACATAGCGTCCGGTTGAATCACCTGGGGGATGTTATAAGACAAATTCGTCCAATATAATCACCTGGGTGATCCACTCAGGTGATCTTAGTGGATGCCGCGTAAGATTTCTACCAGACTGCGTTTGTTTGTAGGAGTGTTGTTTGAGAACACTTCGTCAAATGAATATGTGTATTTAACTCAATCGCTGAACGACAAGGCCTCGTGGGCTCGAGGTGTCAACTTGTGATCGTAGGGTACCAAGTTCCGATGCGCTTTTGTAACTAAATTGCACTACCTAAGTGCTTGTGGCAACCGAAGCACTTACGGTAAAGGGAAAACATCATTAGGACACTCGCACATTCTGCTAACTAAATGTGTAAGAAGGGTAAATTGCAAAGACCCTACTCGTACAGATGCAAATTGTATTCGAGAGGTCCCATCTCAGGCCCGTATTAATAAACTGATCTCAACTCTAATTGCTCGTTTCGAGGTGCGTCAAACATTACAGTGTTCTATGGTCTGGCGTTTTCTTTGACGTATCTTGTGACGGGCCTCACAGTCAAGATCAGTTTATTAATATGGCCCTTAATGACAATAACTCTGAACTGTCTTCTGCCCGCGACTTCGTCCGTGTAGGTAGTTAGTTATTTGATCATCACATATTGCGGAGGATTTCGATTATCGTTATTCCCTCGGAAACATTTTAATTTTCCGAGATGAAAGAATATCTTAATTTCAAAATTCATCCAAATCCGTCCAGCTGTTGCAGAGTGAATGAGTAATGAACAAAACTTTTGCATTTATAGTAGGATTAGTGAGATAGCTATTCTTAGTCAAACACCAGGTTTCAGCCGCAAACATGGTGTAAGTATTAAAAGATTTTTAGAGATAGTAATTCAGGCTTCCGTATCACTCACTCGACATACATCTGAATACTGCTTATTTGTATGCGAACAGTAAATATAAAACAAGCACGTCAATCTCCTGCAATACGGAATACGTGTGGCGCGTATTTAAAACTGGGTGCACAGAATTCCAACGGCACGGGGAGATCGATAACTGTCTCCCGGACGTTAATCGTATACTTCGCTGTATAAATGTCACGCGTATCTTATATTTTAACGTTATAAGATAAGCGGTACGATTCGGGAAGTCTTTGGTCTGTTTTGTCTGTCTTGTCTGTTGTCTGTGTCTGTATTGTCTGAATGAAGTTTTGGACCGCAATGTGAATATGACTCATACATACATTGAGGACTTTGATTTCGAGTAGTGAATAGATTTATTGCTTATTTTTATTGCAACATTGTAAAACAACTGGCTTGTTTCTAGGCTAAAGGTAAAAAGTTCGACCGCCAAAATCGGATCAGTGGAGCTGGACAATTTGCATTGTGCGAACGTTAACAAATACCTAATGAAATCAATAATGACATCGTTACAGCTTACAATCCCGTACATATTCTTTAGTAAATATTATATTAAAATTGATACGTTTTTTTACCTATCTTAAGTTCGAAAAAAAGGTATATCTCTTTAAACATTTTGAGAAGTCGGGTTCAGAGAAAAATAATTTTCGGACATACGAAACAGCGGACAAAAGCTTTTCGGAACATCGATAGGTTACCGTCGCTATTCTCGTCTGTTTGTAGGAAGTCCGTTAACTCCTAAACCACGCAACGGATTTGTATGCGGTGTTACATAAAACGAAGCAAAAAGAGGGCGGGTCGCTAGTAGGTACTCCAGTATAGGTCAAAAGACATCCCACATAAACCTAACTCCAGTTTTTCAGTGACGTATGCAGCCGCCGACTGAGAGTTTAATGGCCATACGACCAAAAATTATCAGCTCAGAGAGTCAAGGCTGATTAAATTAGTGTGAGACATGATGACACAACGGACCGCGTAGCGCGTCACGCTGGGTTGATATTCCACTTCGTGTTAACTCATCTCGTTTACGAAATCATGTCGTTTTTTAAAGATACGACCACCTTTACTGTGAAGTGAATATGATTTAAGATAACTTTTACCAAACTGATGATAACCGGCGCTAACACCCGCTGTGCACAATTGCTTAAGCCACTTGGTATGCGAGCGTTACTGGCAATAGACACATCGATTGGTACGATGGAAGAAACCAAGATCAAGCGATGCCAACTTACGAGACCTTCTTGACCATCAAGAAGGTCTCGAAGTTGGCATCGCTTGATCTAAACTGGCGTAGGTACTGAGGCAGCTGAATGCCATAAAACCTTACTTCCGTTTGTAAAAAAATAGCAAAAAATCACAAGCAGAAGATTTGCAAAAGCATTTGCTCAAGGCAAGAACTGTCACAGACAGATATCAAGAATCGTTTTTGACAAATGATTAATTTCCTTTGACAATTATAAAAACTCTAAAACATAGATACGCCAAGAATTTGCATTTGGAATACTCTCTGGCAGTTTCGATCAACGTAGTACAGTTACTGACGCGTAACATCGACATAGGTACATAAACGTGACAGCGATAATACATGAACGAATTCATTGGCTCAGGGCTTCTATTTCACTTTAGTTCCAAGCATATCGTTATCGTATTATGTGCGTTACATCAGCTTTTACTGACAAGTTAATAGGAGCTAAGTTAATAACGATTTGAAATTAAATAAAGTTTCTCTAGTGTCCAATAACTAGCCACGCTTTAAAGGATCTTAGTTATTCAGGTCAAAATAAAGTTCTTATAGCCTGAAACGCAACAAAACAAGTATAGATACCTATTGCTTCAACACAGTTGACTGCACCGAGCAAGGTTGCGAACTGCGGTGACAAATGCAAATGGTGTGACGTTAACCACGTTGCAGCTATGACTTAACAATATGGCAAGTGTATTGATACTTGCCATATGGTTTCGTTTTTTCCTCGAAACTCCAACATGACTCTTCATTAAAAGTTTGACACCATTTCTATGCAAAGTGTGAGTATCGTCGATTCCACGTCTTAGTGCAACATTTTTCCAATAACCTCATACGTCCCGCATAACCATTATCAAACACTCTTGGTCGAATTGCTATAGAATGCCAATCTGAAAGTTGTCGCGTGGCATACGTATGCAATGTGGCAATGAACATGTATAACCAATTTCGAGTGAAGTAGGGACCTATTTATAATAATGCGAACGTGATAAAGGTCTTTGCCCTTTTCCTAATCTTGACTTGAAAGCGTTTTCCCGACTTTCACACAGTGATTTGAATGCGTTTATGTGTACATGGGTTTTTACATTATGATAGTTTATTTTACAAAGTACCTATGAAAGTCGCTTTCCGCAGTCTGTCCTTCTGTATGTACTCTTAATCTTTCAAAGTACGCAACGGATTTTGAATGCGGTTGTCATCAATAGATAGAGTGATACGAGAGGAATGTTTTTATGTAAATTTGGACTACGTACGACTGTTACAGAAAACTCACACAAACCGAAGCGAAGCGAGATCCAAAGAAATATTATATGCCTATGCATTTTGTAGCATTATAGGGGTTCGACCGTCAATTCAAAGAGTAATAACCATCAAGTAGTATAATAAGAAGCCATCGAAACACTAATGCCATTAGAGAAGGAAAAAAGGTTATGAAAAATGGATACTTAAAATGATTCTCATATGCGCTGGGAGCTCGGGTGCCTCGGGCGCCTAAGGCCTACGGAGCGGCCGCACAATCCGCACATGCGCGTGGCGGGCTATCGATTGTCGCCCGAAGCCACTAGACAGGCACAACGCGCTTTAAAAAAAGTCAGAGAGGCTCGCTGCAACGAGCACATCACACAATATGAACCGTAATTAATTGGTACAGAATACGATATATAGGAATCATTACAGATGTACAAGTCGTTAAAAAGTTACAACCAGGAAAATTGCTTGATTAACCATTGTTAAACTGAGTTTGGAAAACAAACAGTTTTCAAAATTCAGGCTCCAAGAATAATGCAAATGTCCCGTTGGCAACTTTTGGATACGAAACCCTAAAAAATCACATTCTCGTAAAAGGCTACGTCATATTCAAGTGTAATGTAGTATTGCACTGTACTTTTTGTAAAATATGTCACATTTACTCTTAATTATTTAAAATTAAAAGCAGGTAGCTCCATAGAACGATTTGGTTTGTATAATGGGTAGATGCAGCCGAGCCATGGTGCAAGGCACATGTATTAGCTAAAATAATATTGACAAATACAATAGAAGAATTAGAAAAGAAACACTTTATTTCAAATGAAACCCCGCCATAAGAAATGGGTTAACACGAATGAGTGAGAAGTAAAAAAAAAAATTGGGTGCTGTAAACACGCATAAACGTAATATTCATCCTTTCTTACTTGTATTATAAATCTAAATTTGGTATGTGATGTGTATAGTATAACCTGGTGACAGACATAGGTAACTTTTCATCTTAAAATATCCGAGTACTTAATAAAAAACTTCTACGAACAGAGTCGACGGCAAAAGATGATCTGTTTACATAATGTTCTTCTTTCAATATGAAAGTGATACCTGCGCAGATATACAAATTAAAATGTACAAAGATACGTAAAGAGAACGTAGGCAGTCTTTGCGGCAAATTGAATCATTCAAGCTCCAGAGTGTTCAAGTGATTAACAAAACGCGATCGGTTAAGTACCTAATGGACCAATAAACGTTAAGCCAAAAATCCGGGATATCTGAGACAGTCGAAAGCCTTTACAATGGGACGCCTGACATTGTTTGGGACAATAGGCATTTCCACCGCGGAATATGAGGCTTATTGGAGACGAATTCAGAGCAGAAAGAACTGGATATACCCTGATATCCATTGTGCTCCGTCTGAATATAAGTTAAATTAGAGTTTTGCGGAAAGACAAACCATTTTCAAATACGTCGTAACTTACAGGCCCTCGTGCTTGTTGTTATAGCTCTCCTCGCATTCTAACTCATGCACTAGTATCATAAAAGAGGGCTCATTATGTGATATTGTACAATAAAAGGCTACCATAACCTTATCGTGTTTATAGCACAGCCCCTGGTTTCAGTCCGTTAATACGGGAAGGTTTTCGAATCGCTTCCCAGTCACCCAGTGGAGATGACATCAGCAGTGATCGATAGGCGCGCCCGATGCAGTCCTATAGCAGCAGGCTCGACCTTTATACTGAACTTTAATCTTCTGCTACCCGGTGCGTGAAATTGAACGTTCGCGTTAGCGTTTATCCAATTTAAAACGCAATGGGATGGAGAATTATTTTGTACTGGCTCGTAGAAATCTGATGGAAGATCGAAACCAGGAAGGCAAAAAATACTCTAATCCCCGATATAAAGGTAGTCGCCGGCTCGAGTATCTAGCATTGTATATGTGACAAGTTCCGCGTGTCTTAAGTTCAGTGAAAAAACCACTTATTAAGCTGATTAACCGCTTATACCGCGAAAACTTTTGAAAGTAATGAATGGCTAACCGCTGGAGCTGCAAGGCTGCAACCCATACAGTAGATTGCTCTAATGTTGGCCAGAAATCCAGAATGAACCGGAACCAACCAGCTACGCGCTCATTTGACCCTGTTACACCGAAAACCACTGTAATTGTGATAACCAAATATATGACGCTACACAGGGGTAGACTGATTAAATTACGATAATTGCAGACTAGTTGCAACAGTAGATATGTGATTGCGCAACTGACATTTACATGTATAATGTAATGATTTAGTGGAGCCGGATAACACACTTTTATATAGCAACACTGGGCACTTATTTAATATTGACATTATACAATACTCCGAGAAAGGATGATTCTCAGCAGATTCCGTCCTTTTTTGACACACGTGAAATATGAGGTCGTTTTTATAATACTAGCGACCTCTCTTCGTTTCGGTTTATATGAGTCTCCTGTATCAACCGTACATAATCCGGAATTTATTATACATAAAAACCTTCCTCTTGAATCGCTATCTGATGTAAACCGCATTAAAATCCGTTGCGTAGTTTGAGAGATCTAAGCGGACATAAAGACGGCGGAAAGCGACTTTGTTTTATACTATGTAAAGATTGCCGTGACAATGCGACTAAAAAGTTACAAATTACAATCAATATTGTTCTTAAGTAAACTTCTATATTACTATAGAGAAAGGTACAAGAGACAAATGAAGAGTTGGTAACCTTTCCGAGCTCCTAACACCGACGTTGCGATTCCGAATTGCTGTTATGTCACGAGTCAACGAACTGCCTTTCTCGGCTAGCACTTGGCACAGAGGCCCCATTACGACTTAGTATGCTTTACGGCAACGGCAACTTGATTGATTTGGACTGTTGGAAATTAGGAAGTCAGAGCAAAATTGAACCATGCAATAAATATAATATACAGAGGCATTTTCTTTTGGGATCGGTTAGCAAATCAACCTACCTACCTACCTATGGTCTGCCTATGGTGACTAGTTTGCGTAACGGATTGAATTATTTTTCCGTAATTTCTCCATGCAAAGCATTTAATGCACAAACCGCATCGATACCGGAACCAATTCAAATTTAATAATATTTAAATGTTTGTAGTAGGTATGTTACGAAGAGGGTTTGCGTAGCAACGAATGAAGGGAAGCTCACCATAATTGTCAAAAGCGTCTTTTTGAAAAGTTTAGTTTGACACAATCTAATTTATACCGAAACCCAGAACATCCCTTTATTTCCATACCCGTTTTAAAATACCACTAACGTAGGTGCTAGTTACATTTCAGCCGCATTCTTTCAATAGTCTGCGTAAAATAGCTGTGACATTCGGACAAACAAGCATATACAAAACATGAAGAAATTATAAAAGCTCCAAAAATATTCTATTGACTACGGGACCCTTAAAAGCAGATTACGTAATTGACTTTAGACTGGTTTGTGTTGCACACGTGCTATTACAAAAAGTTAAAAGGCACTAGCAATTCATTACTTCGATCAAGAATTTTCCCAGCCGAATGGAATTTTGCCACTTTTTATAGTTGCAAAGCCAATGTTTATTTAAAAATTAATCAGACGGCGATAACGACGCGAGACTTTGATTGAATCTTCCAGCAAATCGGCCTGATCGTTACGAATGCCATTTCGAGATGGTACAGTTCCTTATTAAATCTTACTTATTCATGAACATGAAAATATAAAAACAGAAATTTGAGTCTCAGGCGACTTAGCATAAGATTTAAGCTTCTAGCATCCGAGAAGTTAACCTGACTTTTTCAGAGCTGAATAAAGGCTATATTTTTGATAATAATGATACCTCTTTGTGCTTTATATCGTTGGCATTCGAGCCAAAGCCGCTTGAGGCACGAATAATGGAATTACGCCGGGATCACTCACAGTGACACAATGACCTACTCATTTTTTGGGATAAAAAATGGCTATATTTAATTACTTTCGCTGCCTGATATTAAGCTTCTGGAAATGAGTTTTCATTTGCCAGAAAGCCCTATTCCAATTAATTAAAATACAGATAGTCAAAAATTCAGTTTCGCATAAAACCATACAATTAGTGTTTATTTCAGTCTTATTCTTAAGAAACTTATTCTTTCGAAGACGTAAATTTCGAATGAGCTCCCTGTTTAGGGTTTCCCTGCGCATTAGCCTATCCTATTGCGTCTTATAGACCATGCGATATCGCTGTGTATGTGTTTGTGCGTGTGTGTAGTTGTAGTTCTACCTGTTATAATGTACGTAATGCGACATGCAATAAATTATTAGAACTCGATTTATGGCCGCTTAAAACGGTCTTGCTTGTTTAAAAACAAGAAAGTACGTCTCTAATTTGGCCCGTATGAATCTTTTTCCAGTTCCACCTAATTAACACATTCACTGCCAAGAGCTCTGATTTTTATACAAAATGGACTCACCTGTAGGGTTCTTGGCAGTTAATGTGTGCTGTGCATATAGATCACCTACTGTACAGTCAACTATTGTGATTCCTAAGCCACTATAGACTATGTCAGCGTGACGTTGTAAACCAAACGGTTTTGGTTGTCAACGTCACTTTAACATAGTCCATAGTGGCCTAGAAATCAAATTGGTTGACGGTACCTTGAAATAACTGACTCTAACGTAGCTACATCCCACGTCCTATTACAAGGATCGCAGGGTTCCGCCATTTGCGGGTGCACCCGATATCAGGGGCGTCTGCAAAATGCGTATCGATCGGGCCACGCCTGCACTCTGCAGGAACTGGGACATTATTATAACTTGACGACGCGGCACAGAATATAGGGGGATATTATGATACGATGCGGTTAACTTTGTTGGTAGTGTTAGTGTCTACGAAGGTCCTGAGTTCGTTCCCGGGTGTCTTTGTTTCAGCCTTAATTATCTAGTTATGTGTTGTGTTATATAGGTACAGATGTAGTGCATAATTGTCTTACTTCGTATTTTCACGGAAACGTACGAACATGTCTTGCTATTTCAGTCGGTCACAGTACAAAAAATACTGAGGTTGACTGAAGTAACATGACACGTTGGTACGTTTCCGTGACAATACGAAGGAAAGCAATTATGCACTACACCCGTAGGTATATTGTTGTTTTCATAGAATTGAGAGACTAAAACAAAATTGACGCCGGCGCGTTGGTTTTGTTGGATTGCATGTCAAACGCGGGAGGGTGGGTGGGTTTGAGGTACCTATGAAAAGATAGATTATGACGAAATCTAGACGAAATTTAGACGAAATTTGGAATGGAGAAAGCTTTCTCCCTGGATTAAATCATTGTTTCCGTGGGATAGCAAAATAACTAATTCTACGCGGGCGAAGTTCATATAAATCTCCATACAACCTAGGTATTGTTTTAACACCTCATAAACAGCTGATTTGATTGAACTGCCTGACCCAGTACCTACTAGATGATGCAAAATGGCAAGAGCTGGTCTTCCATTGGGACCATTTCTCTTGACCTGCCATATCCTTGAGATTTCCTATTTGTACATGCTTACATAACACACACATGGCATGACATATCTTATTATATTTAAAAAAAATAACCAAGATCCAAGATATAAGCCAACAAAGATTTGTTCCTATCTCTTTCTAGCAGAATTTTACGTGGAGTTTATATGGCCGAACTGCACGATGACGTCACCGGTGCACATCGGATCTCTCTGTCTAATTAGCATTTGTAAATGCTTGTATCATCCGTATTTCTTGATCGATTTTAATTTTAATTTCACTTTTGGTGATCACTTTTACGGTATCATATTTTGTTGAGAAATGCAATTTAAAAAATCCTTGCATATTCCGTATAGTCATATGCCCACTTCAGCACAAAAATATCTCGATTCTAGACTAGTTAGGCCAATCTAGAATGATGTATTTATTTAATTAAATAATTTATTGCACAACATTAAAATAGTGTACAAAAGGCCAACTTAATGCTACAAGCATTCACTACCAGTCAACCAAGGTGAAATAGAAATAAAAAAGGTGGTAGGTTCTATAAAATGACAATTGCATGGTATGAATGACTTGAATGATCGGTTGTACAGCTAGAAACGTGTATTACATTTGAAGGGTCCACGGAAAGAACATGTCTAGTCACTTTTTTTTGAAAATTAGTTTTTAATCCCAAAATGTAGAGGACGAAATGAACTATTACCTACCACTCAATTTCAGATATAAATCTTCATATAACTTGTATTTTTTCACTCTTAAAAACACCTCTACACGAAAATTACGTACAAAATGACACGGTTCCTAACTTTCAAATCGCGATATCTCAAAAAGTTACTATTGTGACTAGACATGTTCTTTCCGTGGACCCTTCATTTGTTTTATTGACATTTCATAAATACTACATTCAAGTGGGTAACTATGTAGGTACCTACCACCCTCAAAAAGGGGCTAGGCTAAAAACGAGCGCCGGGTACGCCTGGCACATGCTGATCCTGGTACTGTCCTTCTAAGTAAAAAGGACACGCAAATTGAATCAAAGTAAATTTAACCCCCCATCTTTAGAAATAACATCACTATTACATACGCGGTTCTATGAAACATACGCCGTTTTTTCAAAGGAAGGCAGGAATTGATGTCAAAGTGATATTTGTATCCTCTTTTGTTTAGTTTGAAGTCTAATAAAAGCTAATTTTGTATATGATATATTCTGTTTACTTATTTTTTCTTATATTACTATCATTGTTATTATTTTTTCAGTGACAATAAACATATTTTAAATTTTACTTTACTTTTTAAAACATTGCGATGGTGATCGGTAATAATGATCAGTAAACTCTTTTCATATATTTTTATGGCAAGGAGAAGGCAGGCAAGCACTCAGGCCCTGATGGTAAGTGGAATCTCATGACTGCAATCTTATGATTTGAAATAGATATGTTGCCGACCCTCACTAAGGACTAAGATGGAATGCCTCTATGCTAGTAATTTCACCGGTTATCAAAATTATGAGATACAAGGATGATTCTACAGTGACTAAATTATGCCTAGAAACCACCAGGGCTTACAATAATTATAGGACATTTCTATGGTTTTTTATGGGAAATTTAAACACTCTCTTTGCAGGGACTCCTCTGGATGGGATCCTCTATCATGGGCCAAGACTTTGGATTCTATAAATCTTTTTGTATTAATAAAAAGGGAGAATATGTAATAACTTCACATACTTATTTGTTTCTTTTTGTGTTCACTGGTTATCTAATTTAAAAGAAATTCAGTTCAAATATGTTAACCTAATGACAATGCAAGATTATTGTAGGTACCATTGAGCTGCTTAAAGGTGACATGATGAATAGTTGATGATCGAGTAAAAAAGTTACATTCGACATCATACCTCATTTATCTCAAAACATAATATAATTCACCCCCCATCCCTAAGAATAATACAATGGATGTATAAACAAAACCGTTGTATTTAATTAGATGAAATGTGCAACATATAAATTAAATTATAAAAGGGTTGGTGTTAATGCTCACTTAGGTTAAAAATTGAAGTAAGTACAACCAAAATACACTTGCTGGTTCTGATAAAATAGCAAATGTTTTATGTTTAAACATTCTACTGGCACTGTAGTTAGTTTAATCCTCACCCAATCTTAATAGGAAAATTTAAAATATAAGATTATTTTCTTGATTTCAACTACAGTGGTTTAACGACACTTTTAAATTTTTATTTTTAACAGCTATAATTGCAGCAACATACTGACGACAACTGTTTATAATGAGAATACATCGAAATCAAAATAAGTTTAGGATAATTTGGAGATAAGAAAAAGCCGAACGATAAAAAACTGCGCTATCATTACTACACCAGTTCCGACCGAAAAACTTTACAACCACGGCTTAACTAGTTTTCCAATAAGCAAATTTAAAGTAAAAATAAAGAGTGCACTCACCTATATATCTTGCTAAAGTCATATAAAACGGTAACGCCCCACTGGACGAGAGCTGACAGACCGGATGAATCGTAGATCCTGGCTTCAATGAAGCTGGCACCAGGAAAACACAGCTCCTCGAGTCGCCGGCCGCGAAAACCTGGCGCAATTCACAAAACACTACTTAAACAACACCTTAAAAACGACTTCTTTGGTCATTCAAACACTATAATGCATTATTCTAACCAATCTCTCCTCCCGCAATGTACGCACCAGCTGGCGAAAACGTGGTCTACGGATCTAGAATATCTACATAAATAATCTACCATAGCAACATGGTGTGCGAATTCGATTTTACGTACCTTCCACTATCTATGACGATGCACCTCGCGAATTCCTCCCCGTAAGGAGAACGCACGCAATTAGAACGCGGTTTACGATCGACTTCGAACGAACATAAAGTAAAATTAATCTCAACAAACGCTACGTTACCGTGGCTAAAAATGACGACAGAAAATAAATGAAAAATGTACACTTTCTTATGTTTCTAGAACTGAATCACACCGGAAACAGACATTTTTTTAAACTTGCAACAGAGAAATTTACTTCTCGTTTAATTGCATATAGTCGGAGAATAAATTGCATTTCTGGATCTTTGACCGCTGAGTGCTAACCAAAAATTTTATTTGTCAATTTATTATTAGAAAATAAGTAGAGACTTTCGAAAACCTTTTAAATGAAAGTAGGAAATAAGTAAACTTTTAAATATTTGTCTATGGCTGGTACATTTTTTAAGAAATACAAATATTATAATATAATTTTAATGAAATTGTGTTTCAGTAGATTAATTCGATTAATAATTGTAATAATACCAAACTAAATCTAATCAATTTAAAACATTTCATAAAATAGTTGGTGGGTTGTAAGGGAAAAAGAATAAAATCTTAGATAATGGATGTACAAAATAAAGAGGAATAAGCAGTTTTATAAATTTACATAATTGCTTTGCGAACAGAGCTTGTTACTAATAAGGCTAAAATCGCTATATGTATGACTATAATATGAGGAGTCCTCTTAATTCCTCACGGATCCCTCATCATACTCAAATTTGGTGACAATGGTACGTATACTCTATCAAACCAAAAAAGAATTTATAAAATCAGTCCATAATTGATGGAGAAATCAATGAAAATACATAAAAAAAACATACAGCGGAACAATAGAACCTCCTCATTTTTTGAAGTCTGTTAAAAAGAAGACTTCATCTATCCCTCACTCTGTCTCACGGAGGGTATGTGACTTGCTTTATAATGTCTTCTGCCCAACTTCGGAAACGCTCATTCCTCTTTGTATATGACGTCTTGACCGCGTATCTGTCACTAAATTTTGTCTGTGGTCTTTATGACAGGAGTTTGCACGGATTATGAATGAATTGTAAATGTCGTCTTAAAAAATAGTTATTTTCCTAAACACAACTGTACTTACCATAAGTTTGTTAACTAATTTATAACCTGTTTTCTGTAATTTTTTAGTGTATTGTGACAAAATGGTAAATTATAATAATTTTATGAAAATCTCATTTATAGGTTAGAGACCAATGTCCTTGTGATTTTAAGGGTGTTTTATTATTTTTCAGCATGCATATAGACAGTTGATTTATAGTCCGGCGCGGTGGAAAACCGTGCTGCCGACTAATGTCAAGACAACAGCTTTTGCTATTAAAGCAGACCAGGTAAGAATGGTAAGAGCACTGCTAAAGTTAAATATTTTAGTTAGTGCAAAACTCACGTAGGCAAGTCGTGTAGTAGTAGGTTTTCATTCCATCTATTTAAAATCATGGTAATCTAGTTACATTCAATTTTCTAAACCTAAACTGAAACCTATTAAAGAACACTCTATTTCCTAGTGCCATAGCAACTTCGAATGTCGAAACTACTCCGCACGGAAAGGTTTCTTCTCATCCATCATCGAAAATATAAAAGAAGACATTGCCAAGAACAAGGAGATGAAAGATAACATTAAACGGTTCAGAGAAGAAGCCCTGAAGCTAGAAAACTCAGACGCACTGCAGGCAGCGCGGAAAAAGTTCCACGCAGTTGAGTCTGAGGCTTCCAAGAGCTCTGAAGTGTTAAAGGATACTATTGAGGGGATTAAAGGGAAGATGGGACACATACTGGAGGAAGCAGGCAAGACTGACATTGCCAAGAAAGCTGGTAAGTTAGGACTTGTTGATCTAGTGATAGTGGCCTTGTTACAGTGTGGATTGTGGGCTTGGTAAACTCTAAGTGGAGTATAAAAACTGAGTATGGATTGAAGAGTTAAATGTTCAAAATGTCTCTTCACCTAGTGGTTCCAACGGAAGATCAGTGCTGGCTTTACGGCTAGCCAATGCTGAGTTGGGACCGTTTCGCAACAATTTCTCTGTCTTGTTCTTTTTGTATTTATGTGACGTAATATTGTATTGTTGTGAATAAACATATCTTTATCTTTATCTTTTAAAAATAAAAGGTCTCTTAGTATGGGAGAGTATTAACCCCTGAGGTTCCTTGTACTAATAATAGTACAAAATACGGCCATTCAAATAAAGATCTAGTGCAAAGAAAGTAAAGTGTGATTTCTTTTGTTTTAATGACTAATAATCAAATTAGAAAACTGGCTTTATGTCATTCGTATTAGATTAAATTCCATTGACAAATTTCATTGTATGGTGCCAGTAGCCAAGACAAAAAAAAATAATGTTTTTCCGTGTTTGTTTATTATTAAAAAGGTTTTTTATTAGGAGCCTGTAGTAGGCTGTAAACATCTCTCCCTCACCATTCCAATGGTATATTAATGGAAAACTTACACTGTGAAAATTAATTACAATCGTTTTAATTGCCCACAATTACAGGAAAAATCACAGAAGACATTTCAAAATCCGCTAAAGGAGCTGCTGAAAGTCTAGCTGAGGGAAGTCATAAACTTGGACAGACGTCTGCTTTTAAAACCATTTCACAGGTATTTTACACATATTACATACTATGTAGCACTCACAAACCTTTGATATGTTTCTTGATACTTAGTGTTACACTTATAATTGGTTAAATGTAGGACTTTTCCTCTGACCGCATAAAAATAGGTTTCGGTTCCCTTGCTTTGATATTTTACTTAGAAACAGCTGGATATAGGCATCCATGTTGTCGCAACTGCCGCCTTATTAAATAAATTATAATAATAATAAACACAAATCTGTATTGTTTGGACATTTAATACCACAGGGGTTGAGAACACAGATACATATGTAGGGTTGTAAAATGTGTATCGTTAGGTTTAATAACCTTTTTTTTAACCCCTGACGCAATAATGAAGTTGTGTGCGTATGTGTGTGCATGTGCGTATGTGTATGTGTCTGTGTGTGAAGCACCATAACTCCTAAACCGGTGAACAGAATTGGATGCGGTTTTTAACCCCCGACGCAAACATATTGTTAATTTTGAGAAGTTTAAAAACCCTCCACTCAAAACAGTCTGTGAAAAGCCTCAAAGAAGTTAAAAATAATAAATATTGGCCCTATAACTTTAATTATAAGTAGCTATTAATATTTTGATTCAAGCATGTCATTGAACAGTAGTAAGGCCTGATTGTTTGATAAGTAGGTAGTTAACTGAACTAATGGTTAAAAATCGTAACCAATTGATAAATCCGAACCAGTGTCGACCCGTCGGGGGACCGCTAAGTTAATGAAATAATATAAAATACCCCAGCTACTAATTAAACTAATAGGGCCAATATTTATTATTTTTAACTTTTTAGAGGTTTTTTTTACAGATTGTTTTGAGTTGGGGGTTTTTAAAATTTATAATTATTTATTATTTTGTATGCATGTTTAGTTCTTTGTTCCATTGAAAAGGCTAAATGCCATAAACATTAGCTATAAATGCCTGATTTAAAACCCAATATTATGTGCAAAAATACACACAATAAATATAAAATGTTTGCTGGTATCTTTGTGTCATATGAAAACTTGTGCAACTCGGTTTTTTAAGCTTGCTTTTGTTCATCAGAAATAATTTTACTTTTCAGGCAACCGCAGTAGTAAGGAACGAAATGGCGCCTCGTGGTTTAGAAGGTCGAGTGTACACATCGCCCATCTCTCTGCGAAAACGAGTGGAGGTAACATACAATATTATGAATAGGTAACTTTATACTGTAAGCAGGCCAGACAACACTTAAGCATCTCTGAGTCCAGCACTTCACATGAAAGTGAGTGATTGCTGCTAAAGGAACACACTCCACTTAGTAGTGCAAATCATCATCATCATCATCATCATTTCAGCCATAGTTCGTCCACTGCTGAACATAGGCCTCTCCCAAAGATTTCCACAGTAGTGCAAATACAAACACATACTTGTTTTTTTTTTTAAAACGGCCATTACAATACTATCAGGTAGCTGGTTGCAATGTGCTAAGAAATATGATACAAGGATAAACAGTTGATATTTTTGGGAGTAAGTGTAGGTCGGTACCATATGAATCACTTTCTAGGACTTGTACTTAATTGAAGAGCCAAATAATACATAAGCACTAAAATCCCTTCATGGTCAACTGAGCCCACTCACAACTCAGCCCGCGGGCTCAGTTGACTAAGTTTATTTACTCGGGGGCAACTCGTCCCAGAAATTGGCTAAGGGACTACAGTTTAAAGTTATATGGTTGACTCAGCCCACGGGCTCAATCGACTACAGTTTAAAGTTATATGGTTGACTCAGCCCACGCACTCAGTCGACTGCAGTTTAAAGTTATATGGTCAACCCAACCAACGGAAAGTTGAGATATATGTAGAACTAACACATGATCCACCTGTCTGGACTGCTATCACGTTTTGGTAAGTAACTAATTTTAACAATACAATCACTAGATATCGGATAATAATATATTTTAGTATTTAAGAACAATCGATCAGTGTATTGACCCGTGACGCTACGCTATCGGCGAGAGCCATCTTCTCTCGCAGTGTTGCCAACATACGCAAATATAGGTACAACTATAGGTGAGAAAACACAACAGAAGCAAAATTGATATATCCGCATCTTCGTCAGCGTGGACGTAAATCACTCCGCCCGATCACTTATTAAGTGTTTTAGAATCTTAAAAGTTCTATACATAAGCTGAACTTTTTTTATTGTGTTCTAGTTCCACTACTTCATTAATTTTGTCATTCACCTCGATAACTTCATTTTTTCTTTTGCTGACGATGTTATTTCTTACTTTATTTGTGTCTGTTTTCATGAGGCGTTGCAAAACTACTAGAAGTTTCAAAATGTCGGGTTTTGGCTTTAAGAGCTTGTTCAATTTCGCATGCCACTCGTTCAAGTACATATTATTACATAACTGACATGAAACAAAGACAAAACTGTAAATATTATTGTAGTTTTACCTATTTGCAGAAAGTGATCAATCTTTAGAACATGACCTCTATTTCAAATTTGTAAAAATTGATCGTGGTAACTTCCACTATAAAAACGAAATTTAAAAATAACAAAAAGGTACCTATTTAATTTCCAAATATAATTGTAAACAAACACACACACACACACACTCTGTTTTCCCCCTAGCGAAAGACTGAGCCTGCGGGCCGAGTTGTCCCTCTGGCGGTAGACTGTGGTCAACTCAGCCCGCGGGCTCAGTTGACCTTGTAGGCCGAGTCACCCCCAACATATATTTTAGAGGTCAACTGAGCCCGCGGGCTGAGTTGTGAGTGGGCTCAGTTGACCATGAAGGGACTAAAATACATAGAATGCAAAATCAATTGTATCTCAATGGAGCACTGCCTCACTTTAAAACTTTGTAAAATGAGCTTTAAGTTGTGTTGGTATGGTACATTATTAATTTAAAGTAAAAATAGAGTAGGCCGCGGGGACCTTCCGTCGTCCACTGCAGGCCGCCTGCGCGGCGGCGCGTCGTGGTGTGCGATCACCTTTACCTAACTCAAAAATTGCATTCCAGGTGGCAGAGGAGTTCCGCACGTTTACACCAGACACGGAAACGGTCGGCATGGAGCTGCATAGGGACTCCAAGTTCCACCAGCAGTGGGAGGACTTTAAGAACAACAACCAGTACGTCAACAAGGTTAGTACACCTAGTTGCAGATGTAGGGCATAATCTTAAGTCTTACCACACTGTACTTTGTCGGATAAAATGGTGTTCGTCTCACTTTCTATATTATGCATGGTGAAGTAGAAGGAATATTTAAGCTAAAGATTTTTATACAAAATGCGACAACGTTTCTATCCCCTTAAATCTAGTCTGATTTTCACGATTTCTAGGATTCCATACCCAAAGGGTAAAAACGGGACCCTATTACTAAGACTCCAATCCGTCTGTCTGTCATAGCTATAAGTTTCCCCCCCATCCCAACCCCCATTCCTATCCCCCCTTTTTTTTGGAAAAACCCCGCGGATAAGTAAACGGAGGAAGGACTTTCTCCTCCGGCCTTTCAGCACTGGCTGGGGTAGTATCCGCGGGAGTCTAAATTCTAGTTGGTAATAAGGGCATTGGTGTTTTTAGCCGGTGCGAGCCCGGCAGTACCTGGGCCCTCCATTCCCAGGTCTCCGGAAGGGATTTTCACCTCTGCCCCTTTTTCTTAAGCAAACAAAAGCAAGGACTTTTGTCTTTGGCCCCTCAGGCGATTAAAAAAAAAAAAAAAAACCTCTGTCTGTCTGTCCGCCACCAAGCTATATCTCATGAACTGACCATGAACATGAACATGACAGTTGAAATATTCACAATTTATGTATTTCCATTGCCGCTGTAACAACAAACACTGAAAACAGAATAAAATAAATAACCTTTCATACAACAAACGTGATTTTTTATAGATAATCGTACGGAACCCTTGGTGCGCGAGTCCGACTCGCACTTGGCCAGTTTTTAAATATTACGTAAAACAAGTCTTATTTCTTTATAGGTTCTAGATTGGAAAATTAAGTATGAAGAGTCAGATAATCCGATGGTCCGCGCGTCGCGCTTCGTCACCGATAAAGTCGGCGGGCTCTTCGGAAACATCTTCGAGAAGACAGAACTATCCAACACCCTCACAGAAATCTGCAAGGTAGACCCCAGCTTTACATCACAAAAGTTCCTAGACGACTGTGCCAACGATATCATCCCGAATATCCTCGAGGCCATGGTCAGGGGAGACCTGGACATACTCAAAGATTGGTGCTATGAAGGAGTCTTCAACATACTTGCTACACCTATCAAACAGTGCAAGCAGCTCGGCTACAGACTCGACTCTAAAATACTAGATATAGAACAAATCGAACTGGCCATGGGCAAAATGATGGACCAGGGACCGGTTCTGGTCATCACGTTTCAGTCGCAGCAGATCATGTGTGTCAGAGACGCCAAGAATAATGTAATCGAAGGAGACCCAGATAAGGTCATGCGAGTGAACTATGTGTGGGTGCTCTGCCGGGACCCTCAGGAGCTCAACTCCAAGGCGGCCTGGAGACTGCTCGAGCTGTCCGCCAACAGCGTCGAACAGCTGATATAGACATAGTCGTTATGTAAATAGATGGATTAAATCGTTGGACGATGAGATGTTTCAGTGATCCGTATCCCTGTGATCCCGCTAAGGACCAAATGAAATATAAACGCTATTTATTCTCCAATAAATGAGCTGAAATATGATTTGAGTCCCGTTTTAAGAGAAAGTTGTTGTCTTCTCAAGTCACAAAATTCACTTCACAATAAACAGCGTCAAGTGAAGTGTTCTTGTTGACAGTGAATGAGCACTCGAATCGAAATATCATGAAATAATTTGACATGACCAGAAGTAAAATAGTTTTTTGTTTCTCCAGCCACTGTTGTTAAGTAGTTAGTATTTGTTATGTTATTTTGCTGCGCCCCCAGGGATCCTGTTGCTTATAATTACTTGAAAAAGAGGAAGAAATTATATGAAAGTCGTTGTTAAAATACTCAATACGATTCTCTACAAATAAGTCCTTGAATTAAGAGAAATATTTTTGCATAAAATGTGTTGAATAAGAATAACTCTGCAGTGAAATGCATTGAATTTAAAGATTTATTCAAATGCATTAAAGTAGACCATGCTGTAGACAGGGGAGCATCAGTGTCCCGGGCACAGCGATTTTGAGTAATAATTTATGTTTATTTTGTAATTACTTTTAGTATTAATTTGATATGTTTTATTATTAATTTAATAAATTGTTTTATTTTATTTTTTCTTTCGTTAATTTTTGTGGAGTTTTTGAATGTCAGATTTAGCGGTAACTTTCGATCGATGTGCCTCACGTTGTAACGTTACTCTTACTAGTAAACAGGTTTTTTCTAAAGATGTTTAGTTTAGTATATGGTGTTGAACGAGTATTGCCGTTATTACAATCAATGGATAACTTATTTGTATGTTGGTACTATAGATCAATTAACGAAAGCTCCGAATGGCAAATGTACCGTATTGTTTGTACGTACAGTTATTATACCAAGCTTTCAAGTATCTACCTAGAACTTAGGCACTGGTCCCACCGCGAGCGAGTAAGCGATGAACTATCGGCGATTTTCTCGCTATGAACTAGCTTCAGCTCAGCTATGAACTATAAATTTATATCTCTCTCTTTTATTTACACGGGGGCGATTATCTTTTGTTCGTTTCTTGGTAGAGAAAATCGCCGATAATTCATCGCTTGCTCGCGGTGGGATCAGTGTCTTAACGCGTATAGGCGCGTACAGATTGCGCGCGGGCCAATGTTCGTGCGATTGCCGCGCATAAACTGTACACGCCTTATGACACGTTGCCCACGTGGGTTCATTGGTCTAGCTGCGTGACTCGCAACTTTCGACCGACGACTTTCGATTGTCGACCGCGGCAACGGACCGGGTCGAGAGGGACATGACCCCACGCCACGTACAATATAAAGGGATGGCTCGTCATCATCATTATGTGCTTCCATGCAAACAACGTGAGATGGAGATAGTTTGCGTGCCTTGATTGCAGGGTCAATTTTTAAATAATTACTGTTTAGTTCAAAACTACAAAAAAAATGGTATACCAGGATTAAGAAGTTATAATTAGGTACTCGATTATTGAATTATTTTTTTTTGTTAAAGATCGTAGGATTTTAAAAATAAACAAAAATGTGCGAAAAAGGTGTCATGTTTGAGAAATAAATCTATGGAGGATTTTGTGTGTAATCGTGTTTTCACGTTTACCACTCTAAGGAAATATGTCCAAGTTTATATCCAAAGATAATAAAACAAATAGGCATTGTGGCTATTGAGATCCAGATCGCGGAACGCTACCCACTTTATCATAGGTGGTCTCTTAACACGTTTACTTACCCCATACAAAACAATTGGCCAATGTCACAAGTCCAACTGTGTACTCAGTATGGGGATGTGACCCCATAGTGGAAGCACCGACTCCTGAAAAAAGGTAAATGACCCCACATTAGGGGCGGCTGCGCGGGGAGCGGGCCGCGTGCGCCGCGGGGTCCCGGCTGTACCGTCCGGGCGCAACCAGCTCCATGGGTACTCTTTTGAACAGGTAAAGCAGGTATCAACCCTTTATCCATGTAATAAGGTTCAGTTAACAATAAAACAACAATATTCAGTAAAAGATTTTATTAGAGGCACATTCAAAAAGACGGATCGCCTTCACAATATTTACAAGACCTACATTAGTGCTTATCTACGCGATGGAATAATTAATAAATGAAAACTACGGTGACTAGGCTGTTAAAAACCGTTCGATTTTCACCAAAAGGAATGCTGATTTTTGATATCTAACATTAAAAATAATAAAAACAACGTGGTTAAGGTCAGAACCTTTATAATTTAGGATACTGGATAGGTATTTGAAAGATATGGTCTTGTTTTAATAATAACAGATAAAACAAGAGACTCGCTCGTTACATTGTTTCTATTTATTTGTACTTTCAAATATACTTAATTAAAATGTCTTCCAAAAACCACGTTGCGACATTTTATTACAATAAAAATAATTAAATTAATCCTAATTTGTAAAACTTGATCTTTATGGCTTAAATAATTAATATTTATTGTAATTCATTAAAACGTGCCACAAAAATATTATGCTTAATCTAAATTAGCTTAAAAGCTCAATCACATTATAAACAATATTCGCAGTGTTGCCAGTGTAAAACCACTAAGTTTAGTGTTGCCATTAACTTAACTAATGTGACGGATTAGGTGAAAGTTAACAATTACTTGTTAAGTCACAACCGTGCAGAGAAAATAATCTTATTTATTAGATTAATAAACAATGTGACAAAAGTATGATGCACAAGTAAATTCAGTAGCATCACTTGTACGCAAGTGAAACTACTAATGAGCAACTGAGTACCCTTATAAAAAAAGCGTAATATATCCAACATTTCTTATTAAAGCTAGCAGAATGTAATTCGACATTTAAGCTAGGCTAAAAATGCAGTACAACACCATAGAGGTCAGTCGTCTAGAATATTATCATTATTGAATTAGATTTATTTAAAACGACACAATTTAACATTTTTAGGCCTTAGTGCTTCGTGCAAGTTAAACTTACATAAGAATGAGAATTGGTTCCGATTTCGTACAACCCAGATAGTAAACTTTTATACAACTATTACAAATACATTTTGAGTATACAGAGACCAAAATGCCTGCAAGATCAGTGTTTTTTTTTCGAATAGCTAGAGAAAAGCTCTGGCGTATTCTTTAAGTTTTCTATATTATTCTGTACTCATATTTGTAAAAGTTGACGATTTACACAGAACTTAAATGATTTAAAACGATTAATTGCACATTTATAATTGCTAGTAAATGGTGCTGGTATAATTTAAGATCAGTTGAAGTGATACCATTCAGATATACATTAAAAGAGGAATGTAAAATTGGGGCAAACATCACAATTTAAAATCAATGATATGATTTTTGCTCGCAGCATTATATACCCTGACCATTGATGATAGACTGTTTAATGGCTTGTGATTTAATTTAAAAAATGTTTATTTGTATTTGATTCAAGTGGAGGTGCCCGCAGAATCATACGGCTACTCTAATTTAACCACTTAGGGGATGAATTTCCATAAACCCTTTCTTAATATCCAAGCAATATTCTCTCCAAATCGAGTCCCCAGGTCCAGCGATTTCTGCTTTTCGTTGATCAACCAGCCTAAGTTTCTTCTTTATTTTTTTATTTTTTTTGTAAACAAAATAGATTCCTGTGTGTGTAGAGATCACACTAAATGTTGAGTAATGATCTTATTCTGCTATTGTGGCCTGACTCTAGTAGCGCACCTCCGCTGCGAATCCAATAATTTAATACGAATTTGAACGAAGTTAGTTACTACAGTTTCGCGTTAGTGTTCTATCCTCAAAGAATCTGGAGATATTTAGAAACAAGCAACAGAGTGTTCAATTCAGATTCTTTGGATATTTATTTCCCAGCGATGTATACGTGCACTATTTGTAAATGTAACACCACGTATCAGGTTCCCTTGGAATCCCTAATAACATTTGTCCTGACCCATCATTTCTCCGAATTATTGTTTATTATAAACTGTTTTTTTTGCTGAGTCAGATGACTGCGGTTAGGTAAAGTGGAAATGGCTTTAGGTAGGAAAAACTAAAATCCGGACAAACCATGTACATTCAGCTGCAGAGATAAGTATACCCCCCTGCATAGGAAACTTGTATGCAGGAGGGTATACTTATCTCTGCAGCTGACTGTACATTAGGAAATAAAGACGATTAGTAGGCATCCCAATTTAGACCCCTTGTATCATTATGTTGTTGCTGAAGTAATGATGCATCATCACATCATCTTTTAGTCGAGGGCCCACTGCATGACGCTAGTGTCCAGCCCACCGGTGGACACGAGGCGAGAGTCATCTGGCAGGAAGCGGACACACGTCACGTGCGATGAGTGTCCCCCGTACTGGTGACACAGCGACTGGAAAATCAATCAATGAGCTGGTTGAAAGAGAGAAAAAACTATGTTGTGGTGGCTTTACTGGCGTGGAACAAGGGTAGGAAGTTGTGCTAGTTTTAAAGTATTTTATTTAGACTGCTGAGGTGTGAATATATGTCGATTCTAACCGATTCCGGCCACATTAACGACTTGGATCCGACTATTCAGAGCGTCGCTCGTGAGCTCCATGATGACTGATATAGCCGATTTTAGCAATAAGAGTTAGATATAATTGTATTGAATAGGACGTGTGAATATTTCCCAAGGGAATAACGATAACAGACTTCTGCGCGGACGTAGTCGCTGGTATAGAATATAATAAATAGAATGAGTAATAATTAGTGTACATGTGCCGCTACACAAGTGTTCATTTTTCAACGTAGCTATGTTGGACTGACCTTAGGCTGTGTCACGGGGTAAGCGTACAGTTTCACTTTTCCAAAGTCGTCTCCGGTCGCTACGAGGCGACTGTCGTGGGACCTGTAGCAAATTATAACAGTTTTATTTTTGTAATACGATACGACTCGATGATTCGAGCGGTTGAGAGGTATTGATCGAAAAGTACAAGACGCATATCAATTGTGGATTTGACATAGGAGAGATTGCGTCCATCCGATACTGGTTTTCTTTTATGACGCATTTATTTAAAGTTAATTCATAGGTATGTCATGTCGGTTGTCACCGGCTTGTTTCCAAGTTTCACGAGACTTAAGATGTTCTGGAACGTGTCTGCGCAAGTGTGACGTCACGGCACCGTACCTGGTGCAGGAGTTGATGTCGGTCCCGTCGGCGCTCTCGGGCCACACGCCCACGGACTGGAAGGTGATGGGGCAGGTGTGCGTCGCCCACGACACGTCGCGCAGGCTGCTCGCCGACGTCACTTGCCGACACGTCGTCGCGTTCCCTGTTTTTTTATTTTATTTAATTATGAAGCTATATAAACATGTACTCTACTAACATCTGTCATTGGCTTTGCTCGTTAATTACGTTTCGTGAGATTGGTACCCCGCAAAGCGGGGCCAGCAAAACTTGTTGCTAAATTTAATTAGACTAACAAAACAAATTTTTAACTGACAAAAATAATAACGTATTAATACTCACAGAACAGAAGCTCATAATCCCCGGAGTTACTCCTGATGTATTGGCTGTCTTCAGACCAGTCCAGATGCGTGATGAAGCTGGAGTGACCCTACACCAAAAACTTCATTCATTATCTGCATTTAAACTAATGACAACTTCTGTAAGCTTGCCTATGGGCGTTTTTTCCTACTGCTACCTCTTTATTGCTAATGGGCACTACCGAACTACCCCGTTCATAATGATGTCTTAATGAGCAGTTGCACATTTTATGATTTTTGAAACGATTACTTGCAAATGCTTGTTAAGAAATCCATGTTATTTTTAAATAAGCTTCAAGCAAAAGTATGAAATAGGCGAAGTTACAAGGACGCGTGTACAGTCTGTAGAGCAATTGAATGAGCCAATATTAAAATGCATAAATATAAATTAACTATAGAAACTGCTGTGAATGATAAAGGGTAGAAAACGTTGTTTCTACATATATAATAATTAAGTCAATGTTTACAAAGAAAGCTAGCTAGTCTCTAAATTCCTACGTATTTAATAAGGCATATAAATGACAAACTACGCTCTACCTACACAGATAATTCTAACGTCATATAACATTTTAAACAGCATTGTAAGGAACAGCCTTATCGGCAGGAAAAATCCAGGCAACTGAGATATTAAACTGGATAGATTTAAGCTATTAAAAACTCTACCTGTAAAGTCAAAGCCATAAGTTTATAGATAGCCGGTTTTCTACCTTCGCTTTCACCTAATAAACAATTTCGTTAAAACATTGTTAATAAAGGGAAAGGTAACAAAACGATTCGGTACTTAGGACGATGACTGGTACAGTGAAAAAAAAAATTCGTTGATCACCAAAGAACTAGACGTATTAGGGCCGCTATAGACGATCAGTCGAACTGACAGGCCTAGAGGCACGGTGCTGTTTGATAGACCTGTCAGTCCGTCTGATCGTCTGTGGCCGCCCAAACGACGCAGTCCACAAGTTTGAGTGCCGCGGTGTGTTAATGCGACAGGGTTATTCGATGAAAAACGAATTTTGTTGTACCTAAAAATATTTTAGAAATAGTTCTAAATTTAGCTGAGGGATGAGCGTAATAGGATAGCGTATAAATTATCGTGCAGCATGAAAATGGGTTACCCTTCTACGTTTTCGCTCCGTGCACTGATGTGGAAAACCAAGAAATGTGTCATTATTCTATCACACTATGATTAATCAGTGGGATTAGCATTCCTATTTTATCACGTACGTGAACAACTGTCACTTTCTTACGAGTTCGTAGGTATACCCGATTGAATGAGACAGGTGCTTTATGTACGAGATTCAAACTAGAATGTTCATCTGTAGGACATTTTATAGATATACAGGGTGGAAAAAATCTATGGGCCCTGGAGGGGAACTACCTTAAATGCTTTAGTTAGCTCATTTTACTGAAAGGAAACATTCCTTTATTTTTAAAAAGAAACAAAACTGCATTTAACAATTTTTTAAATTTTGCTTGTCTCACCCGGGAATCGAACCAACTAAAAATAAAAATCCAGCATCGGAATGTTCTTGATACGCCATTATTACAGAATTACGGAATGAAAACAAAACAAAATTTGAAATTCGAACGAGTACTTCTTTTTTATAGTTTTTAAAAATGTTATCGTTCGAATTTCAAATTTGTTGCCCCGCGTTGCAAAAAAAGTACGTTCCATTATTAAACTTTTCGTCAGAAAGAACGTCTAGTGTAAGAAGGAATCGTACTGTCGTTATAACGTGTCATTTACACGTGAACAGTACTAGGTATTGTTAATAAAGAACTTGTAATAAATATTATTCATGGGCATCTCGTACAACAGATGAGTGTAAGACCAAATATTTATTAGACATTTTATCCTGAACAATAATCCTACCTTTTTTATAATAAAATAGCGAGGGTTTATTTTTTTATTTTTAGTTGGTTCGATTCCCGGGTGAGACAAGCAAAATTTTAAAAATCGTTAAATGCAGTTTTGTTTCTTTTTAAAAATAAAGGAATGTTTCCTTTCAGTAAAATGAGCTAACTAAAGGATTTAAGGTAGTTCCCCTCCAGGGCCCATAGATTTTTTCCACCCTGTATAGTATAAAAAAAAACGAAAATCTACAAGAATACATTCTTGACATCTATACTAATATTATAAAGATGGAGTGTGAATATTGTGAGTTTGTATCTATTCAAGAGGTAAGTTTCAAAACCACGAAACCTATGTCACACCAATTGACCTACTTAGTCCCAAAACTATGTTCTAGGCTTGTACTATACATAAAAAAACATCCACTAATAAGAAACAAATATTCGCGTTCATCACACAAATATCCGCGCTTACTGGAATTCGAACCAAAGACCGCTAGCTTCGTAGGCGGGGACACTACCAACTAGGCCAACGCGGGTTAAATATCAGGAAACTAAATTGTTACTAAGAACATCTAATTTAAACGTTTTTAAAACAAAGTTGTTGCTGAAATATACATATTTTTTCAAAGGTAGGTACCACATGAGACTACAGCTTGGCAAAGAGTTTAACGTAGTTGCAGGTTTTTTTTTTAATTTATTGGTTAAAATAAGAAATTATACAATCTTACAAAGTTAAAGCAGATTCGTGCAAAATCTAGGGAAGGTTTAGGTGGATATTCATTGTTAAGTTGCACCACATACAAGTTATTAGGTACAAAACTAGACCACGTGGTCAATTTCACTCCAAACACCGCCCTCATTCAAATCAAGCTTTCTTTGCCAAGTGTCTTGGAGGTGTAAAAAACTCAACCTTTGCATTGTCTAATCATTTTAAAATCAAATTAATATCTCCATATATAATTATGGTTTGTATAATACTATGTGTACGGAGAGTAAACCTTATATATTCGGTGGGGGATCTATATTGTAATACATACCAAGCACTTGCCGATGCGCGTGTACCGGCGGCCCCCCTCGCTGAGCTGGTAGATGTAGACGAAGTTGTCCCGCGAGCCCAGCGCCACGAACTGGTTGTCGGGGGAGTACTGGATCGTCTGGATCGGCTCCGTCCTGCGGGGCAAGCACAGATGCTAGCGATGTTGGTGTAGGCGGAGGATTATTATCAAATACTGACGCGCAATAGCTAAAATATGCTTTGTCTTTATCTGATATTGTGACATGAATCTGACAGAGAGGAAAAAGCATACTTTAACGAAATTAGGTTTATAGCGCGTTTTTGAATAAGGGGCGAGTGGTTTAGTTCGGACGTTGCAAATGTTTCAATTTGCATTTATTATGTATTCGTTAGAAAGGGATGATGATGAGGTAAATTTTGGTAGTCTATGGCTACGTTACAATAAGCTAAAGTTCTTAAATTATCTCTTTTTTTATATTTTCTACTCATTTTATGATGTCAAGTCATTAGTAATTGGTTGGTTTCTAAGTTTGAAGAGGTAGCTTCTACAAATTTCATTTATGCATAATTAAACCGATAGACAACTTAATTTATCAAGCAACTTAATTTTACGCCCTTTTACACAAACGTTATAATAAGTAGTAGGTCGTGTCTCAGTGGATTGTAAATATTGTAAGCAGTATGGATCGATGGGCAGACTAGTCCTAGAATTGAAATCGCGAATCGGCAAATGAATAACTGCCGAAAGTCATACTAAGTTGCGTGTAATAGGAGAGTCCTACTATGTCCAGAAGTGGACTAACATAATTATTATAGGCTTGGTCATTAGTTCCATGGCCGATGATGAGCGGAAAGCGAGTAGAGCCAGCCATCAACTTGTTTTGTTCGTTTGTTGAGCGGCAGTTCCTAGCCGGCAGTAGGACAAGTGGCTTGTGATGATGGACAGGGCACTCACCCGTCGTGGTGCGCGGCGAGCAGCTCGCGCGAGGCGGGCTCGAACACGAGCCAGCGGCCCGACAGGCAGCCCACCGCCACCGCGCTGCCGTCGCGCGCCCAGGCGCAGCACTGCGCGCGCTCCTGCACACGGACACAAATGGTTAGTTTACTGCTCAACATCGATCATATTTTATATTTCAATGCGTAAAAGCGTTCCTAAAATTGGAAGGCAAAATTCCTAACTTTTCTCTTACTACCAATCAGTTGCGCCGCGACCGCTGACACGCACGCGTCAATGTCAATGAATTTGAAACGAATACGTCTTATCTGGCCCTCACAACAGCGTTAGCTATGTATCCCAAAATATGTTAAAACTCCAGACTCTCTCAACTGGGCAGTAAACAACTCTCAGAAGGCATCAACAAGACCTACGAGCGGAGCTGCCCGCTGAAAGAATCTAAAACAAATAATACAACGATGTGGTGGACTAAAAAGCTGGAAAGACTTCGCAGCTCCACACGGCGTATATCCAATCACTGCTCTAGGCCGCACGATTGGGAAAAATACGGTAGAGATTTGATGAAATATAAGAAAGAAATCAGAAAAGCCAGAAGAGCGTCTTGGAGACGATTCGGTGAAGATATCGCCCAAATACATAAAGGAGCGAGAATTCACAGAATACTGGCCAAGACACCCACAAACTATCTCGGCCTACTCAAAAGACCAGATAATACCTTTACGACCACAGAGTGGGAAACTCCTCAGAGTAACCCACTTTCTAGGATCGTACACCTCCGATGACACCCAGCGATGTGCCCAAAGAAATCACCTGGACCACGGGGCGCACAGAACTGATTGGAACAAGGCCACAAACATCTTCAGGCCTAACAATGTTAAATGGAGTATTGAGAAATTCCAGCCATTTAAATCAGCGGGAGATGATGGAATCTTTCCGGCTCTTCTTCAAAAGGGAGATAACATCCTTCTCCCGCAACTGGTTAAAATATTTCGGGCAAGTTTTGCCTTGGGTATAATACCAGAACCATGGACACGAGTCAAGGTACGTTTCATACCAAAAGCAGGGAAAAAGGACTACTCTCAGCCTAAATCCTTCAGACCGATCAGTCTCACATCCTTCCTACTCAAGGCTATGGAAAGGATTATAGACCAGCACATTAGAACTAGATACCTAATAGCTAAACCCCTCAGATCAAATCAACACGCTTAGCAAAAAGGGAAATCCACAGAAACTGCCCTCCTCGATCTGGTCGACAAAGTGCAGAAAACTTTAGAGGATAAGCAAACAGCCCTATGTGCTTTTCTCGATGTGGAAGGTGCTTTCGACAACACGCCCACAAATACCATTCTAAATGGAATGTTATCAAAGGGTGTGGACGGTACCACCATCAACTGGGTTCAGAATATGCTCTCTAACCGAGTGGCATCTCTGACTCTCAATGCGGTTTCGCATAAATTTTACACCACAAGAGGCAGTCCACAAGGAGGTGTCCTATCCCCTTTATTGTGGACCCTAGCAGTGGATCAACTACTTGCATTAATGACGGATAAGGACTATGACGTACAGGGATATGCCGACGACCTTGTAGTTATACTCCACACAATTTTGTCTAATGCAAGGAGCTCTTAACACCATCAATAAATGGGGTAAAGAAAACCCCTTCACTAAAAAAAGGAAGCTCGAAAAGCTACTGAATCTTAAGCTTTACGAACAAACAATACCGTTCTCAAGTGAAATGAAGTATCTAGGAATTCTAGGAGTCACCTCAGACCAAAAGTTAACTTGGAACTCGCACATAAAAAACATAACCCAAAAAGCCAAAATGGCTATGTGGACTAGTTGTCGAAGGGTGGGGCCAAGGTGGGGTCTAAAACCCAACATTGCCCTCTGGCTGTACACGGCAGTGGTAAGGCCTATAATTACATACGCTTCCGCTGTCTGGTATAGCAAAACGAACCAAAAGGCAACAATAAAAACTCTAAGTAGTCTGCAACGTACAGCCTGCGTAATCGTAACAGGAGCTCTATCCTCAACACCGGGAGCAGCCCTGGATGCGCTGCTAGACCTAACACCAGTGCACCTACAAGTGCAAAAAGAGGCGACGCAGTGCATATACAGAATCTGCACCACGACAAGGACAAAAAGGAGCTCTCAAGCACAGACCAAGCTCATGGCATCGGTGTTTGAACATAAAACCTTATGCATGCCCATTGACATGCATACTGAATATACTTACTTTAAAAAAACTATACTCGAGGAGATACCCTCTAGGCACGAATGGCTGAAAGGCCAGTTGGACTACAAAGGCGATTGCCACATTTGATATACAGATGGTTCCAAAAAAGGGAACGATGTAGGGTGCGGTGTCTATGGTGAGAGACCAAAACTCAAAGTCAGCGTCAACATGAGTACGGAAGCCTCAATCTTCCAAGCGGAAATCTTCGCCATTAACAAATGCGCGGAAATCAACCTTGAGAGGAACCGAAGACACCAGCACATCTACAACAACTCGGGACAGCCAAGCTGCCCTTTTGGCACTAGACGCATTTGAAATAAATTCTAAACTAGTTCGAAACTGTAAATAAAACCTAAATGCCCTAGGAAAATCCAACAAAGTAATACTTAGATGGGTACCAGGGCATTCCAACATTGATGGAAACGAAATAGCAGATGAATTAGCTAGAAACGGTGCTGTCAACCCCCTGGTCGACCCGGAGCCGTTTTGTGGCATAACAAAACGAAAAACCTTTTCCCCGCTAAGCGACCTATATTAATCTAGGGCGATCGAGCTGTGGAAGTCCACAAAAGGACAAAATCACTCAAATTCACTAATAAAGGGGTTCAGAAGCAAGATCTCCAAAGAGATTCTACAACTCAAAAGAGAAAAGACTTGCGCAGTGACTTGGATCCTAACTGGCCACTGCAAACTGAACAGACATCTGTTTCTAATGGGTATGAAACAAGACGCGACATGCAGGTTCTGTCAGGACACAGAGGAGACAGCATTGCACATCCTCTGTTCATGCGGACCACTAATGCGCATCAGAAGTATCTACTTAGGGCGACATATTATGTACCCACAAGAGATACAACTCCTCACTGCCCAAAGCATCTGGAAATTCCTAGACGCAACGGGCCTCTGCAGTGAGCTCTAAAGAAAGGGCTGCCACAAAAGATCAGCAATGGTAGAAGTGGCACACAAGGCCCAGCTCAACCCCCCAAATATATAAATAGCTATGTATTGCCGTCTTTGTCTGTAGAAATATGGCAACTTAGCAACTGTCAGTGATCAGCGACGGGTTTTGAATGCGTTTAGTACGAGCATAACATGTATTAATATAAAATATGATGGGTTGACATAAAGTTATATCACATCACAGATCAATAACTAAAGATAAATACATCTGATTAGGTACAGTCGAGTTCATCAATACGTCTATACTTTTTAGTACCTTGTCAATTTAATCGCTGTGACAATTCATATATGGCCGTTCAAACATGACATGAAATAGACAAGGTACTAAAGTGAACACATATTTATAATAATAATAATTGCGACCGTTCTAGGCCTGATAATTTTTGATATCTAGCAAACTTGAATAGAAAATTAGCAGTTAAACTAACAAAAAATAAAAACTTTGCGATGTCAACGTCAAAGGCACCAATGAGTAGTTGGTGAAGGTTTCTCGCCAACACCTTTTTTACCAATTATGGACGTACCTCTATGTCCTTGCTCCAGACTGTGGAGTGGCTGAGGCCGTCCCACAGCTGCAGGAGGCGGTCCCAGCCGGCGGTCACGAACTGCGGCAGCGTGGGGTGCGCCGCCAGACCCCATAGTTCATCTACATGACCTGAGGACCAAGTACAGCATATAGCAAATCTATGAACTTATGGCTTCTCTATCCTAATTCAAGGGTTAATTACGTTTGTTCACAAGTTAGTCCTCACGATGCATTTATGTGTGTAAACAGTTAGTAACAAAAATTTTTCGGGCTCGTAGGAAATACTATCTTACATTATAGATCAAAATAATGTTGGTTGCATGCTGGTATTGATGATAAGTTTAACTCCTAATGACCCCCTTAAATAGACTAGACTTAAGTAGACTACAGAGCTAATTTTTCTTTAGTCTTTTGAGGATTTTTCCATAACGTTACAGAACTAACAGGGTCCGCCTAAGCCAGGCTAACGTTTCTTATTGTAACTTTTCATCCTTCTTCCCATAGTTACTGCCTTCTGCTGGTATTCAATTGGGTAGGGATACCGACGCCACGCTCTGCGTGTATTTCAATGGGAATATGCATGTCCTCGCGATTTTAAATAACGTGTAGTAGCTATTCAAAAGTGGTAGCGCCTTCAAGCTTGATGTAATTTTTAGTAGTTTCAGAACAACTTACCAAGTACGGCAGGCGAGAATCCTAACTGCAAGTCTCCGTGTAGGACGCAGTTCTTAGTCGTGCCCACGAACAGCTGACTGCCGCGGCCTTCGGCCAATACGCGGACACCGCCGTAATGGCCCTCGATCTAGAATTATGGATTTTTCTCGATTCATAATTTTAGAAAGAAGCGAATGAACTTCTAAAAATCTATCAGTCCAAAGACAACAAAAGATATAAATACATAAATACCCAAGTCTGGCGTAACTATCTATACTAATAGTGATATTATAAATGCGAAAGAAACATTTTAACCGCTTCTGAAGAAGCTTGAAACCCCGACGAAGCAATTAGAATACATAGTTCCAATGGAAAAAGCGAGAAATGAGTTCTATGTAAGTAGATGAAGCTGCGGGAGAAAAGCTATACTTTACCCGACGAACACCCTCTTTTAAGTACCTCTTGCTGGTTGGTAAACTTACCACATTCTCAATGCCCGTAGCATTAAGGTCGGAGTCAAACATGACGACGCGGCCGTCCTTGCCGCCGCCGCTGACGACAGCGCCGTCCTTGAGGCAGCTGAGCGAGAAGATGGACCCGGAGTGCACCCCGCGGACCAGCTTCACGATGGTGTTGGTGCCGCGCCCCCACACGATTATGTTGCCGTTGGAGTCGCCGGAGAGGACGTCACCTGTTATTATAAATAATAAATCAGTCTGTTGGTCTACTGTAGGGTTGGCAAAGCATGCTCTCATCATGATGGATGGATATAGTCTCTGCACGTATCTAGTCATATCAGATTATTATTGGAGGAAAATAAATTAGTTTTTATTTACATCCGGCCATTTAAGAACGGTTGCGTAGATACGAAAAATGAAGATGTGAAATGGGACTCTGTGGAAGTTGTAATGAAGCGCATTCGAATATCACCAGAGCTAGGTGTGCATCGAAAATTTTCTACAATCAAAAAAATCTAGGCTAACGTATCTTCGTCATCATTGTTTTCTTGAGGTGGTTTAACTTACCGTTGTGGTTGAATCCGAGGCAGGTGACGTATTTGGGTTTGTCGCGCGTTTCAAAGACCCCCATGCGCTTGTACAGCAGGTTGGTGTGGTCCAGCGTCCAGAAAGCGATGTGGCTCTTGCCGCAGGTTACGATCTGGTTGCGTTCTAGCGGGTGGAACTCTGCCGCCACCACCGTGTCTACTGAGCACTGGAAAATACCACAAGGATGTAATAGGAACGATAGTTTTATTTTGGAGGGTTTGGAAATAATTACTTTTAGACTTGCATAATGTTTTTTTTAAAAACTGCCACTGAGCAAGAGATTAGAGAGGGCTGAGAATACTTTAGTGTATTTATTTATCAATTTAATGTCACAATATAAATTGCATTGTATTTCAAAAAATACCGTATTACATTGCCTGCTATCGTCAACATAAATAATAAATACAACAGAATTCATAACAATATCAAAACATACATAATCAAACAACTAATAAACGGTCTCCAATCCGATGTCAAATTACAAATAATAAACGTATTAATTGGACTATTTTGGTAGATTGATTGTTTGACGATAGCCTCGAAACATTAAACCAGCCTTGAAATAACTGCCTGTTTGGTAAGGGTCACTTAGTATGAGCATGCTGTTAAGGTGATAGAACAAATCAGAAATGACAGATTACTATTCCTTGACGTTCCGAATATCCTATACCTATCTACTTCTATTCTCTTTAAAGGAAGGTGTTGCGTCTCACCTTGGTCTCGGCAAGGCATTGGCCCTTATCCCTCTGCCAGTCCCAGACGGAGATGACGTGGTCGGCGCCGTCGTCGACGCAGGCCAGCAGCGCGCCCCCGTCGGCGCGAGAGAACGAGATAGCCGCCACGCCGCGCTCCATCTGTCCCGCTCCGATCACGGCCAGGGTTGCCAAGGAAACAGAGTTCCATACGCGGACATGGGGCTGCAACAAATTTACACAGTTTTCTACCTTGTCTTGTGAGTAATACCTACTAATACGATTAATCATTTCAAGTTTCAACGCGATACATTACAAGCATATTTACAATATTTAGTTAGGCTCACTTAGGGCGAGCAATAAGCATGCTGTTAAGATCTTAAAAGAAATAACTTACGCGGTGAAGGACCGTAAAGAACTTATCTTGAGTGAGAACACCCGTCTCAAGACGCATCAGAAATAACAAGTTTTCTATGACTTGTTGTTTACTTTGACGTGACTTGAGACGAGTGTTTCACTCAAGATCAGCTTAATAATACGAGGATGAGATTACTTTATATTGCTAGGTTCGAACAGTACATCCTTTCTATGTATAAGGGTCCGTATATACAGACCGGCTCGGAGAGGAGAGCAGATTTTTATCACGTGATGTCACGTCCTAACGTGATGAAAATGTGCTCTCTTCTCCGAGCCGGGTCTGTGTGAACGGACCCTAAGTCGACTTCAGTTTCTTGCGTAGGTCTGAACTATATCACACAAAACTTTCTAAATGTACAAGCCGACATTGATTGCCCACAGTTGCTCGCAGCATTTCGGTTTCGCACTCCACGAAGATCGACCAGGTCTAAACATTTATTCACTTTGCCAAACATACAATCCAATGCAGGTAAACGCGCTCCTATATATAGACTTTGCGACCACCACAACCGATTTCTTTCTGATATACTTATTTTCCCGCTCCCGCGCCTCATTCAAGGCTGCTGTTATAAAACTATACAAAACAAAAAAGATATAATAAATTATTGTTAATGCTAACTACTTAATGAAAGTGTAGTCAAAAATGTGCATTTGTAAGTTGTATTTCTTTTTTTTTTTCTTATGTTCTCAGTGAGATATGTTCAGGGGAACATCATAAACTATTCTGTATGAGTTACGCATATTCTACCTGTATTGTTACTTCACTTGTATGTTTCTGTTTTTATCTCCGAATAAATAAATAAATAAATAAATAAATAAGCCCCAGAGAAAATGTTTAATTTTGTGAAATCGTACACTTTTGATGAGTTGATGAGCTTAGAGAGACTATGCTGACTCACCCGCGCGTCGAGCCGGTCGTGCCCGGCGCACTGCCCGCTGGCCACGACCAGCTTGTTGGGGTGCACGGCGAGGCACTTGACGTCGTCGGTGTGCCCCGTGTAGTGGCGCTGGCACTGCTCCTCCACGTTGAACAGCACAACGACGGCCGCGACGAAGTACACGATCTCGCCCGTTGGCAGGAGGTACAGGTTGCTACGGCAGTCTTTACCTCTGGAGGAAAAGTAAATTAACCATTTGAAATTAAAAAAATAACGCAAAATAAAGGAACCACGCCCAATTGCTGACCTTATGGTAATGGCATAGGCATTAGACATATCGATAAAGTTATAATTAGATTATGGAACATTAAGAATGTTACCTAATACTTCTTCAGACTCTTATTTCCGGAAACAGAGATACATAAATTCACAAACAGTTGAGTATAAACATAAGGACATCATCAAATACTAATTTGGAAAAAATACTATTAGTAAGTGAGTTTAACACTCCTTTGAATATGAATGGTTATCATAGTTCTCCTAATTGAAGTGGGCGAGTAACTCAAGTGAGTCAAAAGTAATGTTACGTCACTCTTACGGAACTTATGAATGGAGTGAATCAAAGACTACCTAACGAACCATTTTCCTCATTCTAATCCATAGTAAGGGATCCATAATTCCGCGTAAGCATTCAACTAATGTTCTGGGTTTTCATTAGGTACATTGAAAACGCTTGGGCCTTGCATTTTCATAAGTATGTTTAAGTACGTCCAAATATATCACTATCGAAATACATGGAATGAATATAGCGCTCCATGCGACCGTTCGGCAGCTTTCTTTTGCATTTTCGATTACGATAACCTCACAAAGCATCTGGTCTAGCACCACCGGCCTGTCGAATTCTGAAGTTGACAAATGCAGACGTGAAGCCACAGCACAGCGGGCCAACACAGTTGGGCGCTCAAGCGAGAACCAAAACAAGAACTAAGACAAAACAGAGCCAAGGTCGACTCTTTGTTTTACTTCTTGTTGGTAATTCACCAGTTTATTTCCTAGGAGTTATTAATTTAGCCGCCTGCCTCATTCTCTCTGTAAGGTTGTCGAAGAGATCGCTATTAAGCGATAAGACCGCCAGTTGATTCGCTTTGTAAGTTTTTTCATGTATTTACTTTCCATGCTGTTTGTAAGATGTTATTTCATTTGCAATGAACGTTGGGGTTGTTAATCTATTTTATGTTTTAAATCACATTGCGTTAACAAACAGCACACACTAGCTCCAGCCTACTCTCAATTAAGAGGTAATTCTGGGGACCCGGTGAAAAAGGGCACAAGTCTACTTACCTCGCAATAAAAAAGGGTATATATACATAAACGGAAACCCTTTTTCCCTTGATCTTCAGATCTTGATCTTACATTTTCACTTGGACCCCAGAATAAGGTCTATCTGAGATCTGCCTCTGATTTTTAAAGAAAAATTAAACGCTTACGGGGTTGCCTATGAAAAAGCTATGCTATTACGAGTATTATAATGATGGTACAATTTCCTCAGCGTGTTTTAATGAAAAATGACACGGTACCGTCATAGTTCCATGAAGTATTTACTATGGGACAGCTGCGAATTTTCACATCAATATACCAACATTACCCTCCAATTAGATATGGACTCAGAATAATAACGTGTAACAAAACCTTTTAAATAATAAATAACAACCTTGAAAGTTAACATCTAAAATATCCTACCTATCGTTTTGCATGATACGATACATTGTAGGGCAGTGAAAACGGGTCACAGCGTGTGTAAATTTGTGCGTACAACGACCCGTTTTTATTGCCTTCGAGTGTATTACAATCAGGTGCGTGTTAAAGTTGGAGGTTACCTAATGGCCTAAATATTTTATTGCGTGAGTTAAATATTAGTTTGTCTAGACTAGCACTTAGCTGAATTAAGTATAGTTAGTTATAAAACAAGCTTTAAAACCCAATTTCATTTATTGATATGGTCGTCTACATAATACATGTATTATTACTTTGGTTAAAATATTATAGCCTATGCCACTCCCACAACTAAGACCAATCTAACGCGAAGCCGTTTAGGCTGCAGCGTGTCACGTAAATAGACATACTTACATACATACACTCAAAAAACATAACCCTCCTTCTGACAGTCTCTGACTACTCCCATCCATATAAAAAGATTTAAATAAAAGGACGATGGGCATAAATGTCCCCACCCACCAACAGAGATGAAACATGTGACAGTTTATAGATCTTGGCAACATGATGTATTTTTACAATGGCGAGGATCACCATATGAATGGGGTTTCTTCGGAAAATCATAATTTCGTATGGAATTTGTTTAAAAATGAACACATATATGGATGATTTGCCTTGCTTGGCCCTTGTTTTCAATAAAACAATCCCATTGATTTTGCTACTAAAAAAGTATTTTGTTTTTTTTGGGTCCTAATGGACATAAAGACCCGTTACTGTTGGAGGGTGGGGACCGGGTCCATACAAAACTGCCCTCCACCCTTTACAAGTGAAACTACTCTTGTTGTTACCCTTTATTTGGCGATGTATACAGTGTGTGACCCAAAACCGGGGATTATATTAAAAACAGGAGCTCTATAGATCACCGGTAATAAATTATAATGGTCTTACCTAATTAAAATCAATACTTAACTTTCAGTTTTTTTCTAACAAACTGAATCGCAAATTCAATGTAATGCAAACACCGCTAAATCTACCGCGTGTTGTCAACGGCACCCTGTACTCAGACATACCGCGTACCAAGTGACCAAGCGACGATATCGCGAGGGGAAAATACATTACCTACGATTTTTAACTTTGTAGGCTCTTTTCTCCAAAATTATAGACTTTGTAATATTAGATTCCTGTGATAGTTAATTGAAATGTTCCAAAGAATCCCCATTTATTTTTTTCGCCCCGGTTTTGGGCCACACACTGTATTATATACATACCATAACATTCACTCTTTATATCTTTATTGATATGTTTTTATTTGCTGGATAAAATTCCGACGAGGCTTGAATCCATGACTTTTTATTTTTGTCAAAAAAGGGTTAAATTGCAATAATACCTACTATTTTCAGAAAATTAGCTGTCATTATTATGCTACCTTAATAACATTTGCACATTCATTATATTTTGTGTAAGTATAAAATTAATTAAAAATATTCCCTACGGCACTAGCACTAATGAAATTAAAACGACAAACGTGTCAAATTACAAAGTAACTGGCGGGAGGTAAAGTAGGTGGTGCAGCTTAATTAATTAGAAAAAGTCTACTAAACTTGGAATTTGGAAATGTCCTTAATTAAGGGCCAATATTACAAAGCTTCAAAGAAGTGTCAAGTGAGGATCTACTTTAAGTAGAAGGAATTAATTTGGATTATGTATCGTTACTGGACAACATATCTCGAGAATCTCCCTACAAAAAAACTCTCATCCCAATTAAAAAATTCTGTATACAATTCAGAGGGAAGCGACAAGATCACAATGTCAATAAATAAGACATAAAAAGGTGTATCTTTCAATGCCCTTTACTGTACCTATCTGTATGGACCCTAGTTACTAACACAATTCTCAAAAGCAACATTTCCAATTTAGGTTAATACCAATGAGTAATCAAGTCCAGATGGTCGTCAAGGGATAAATATATCCATAGATGGCGCTTTGTTGCCGTGGGTGGTAATGATTGGCAGCAATTGGTAAATTGACCATTTCAGCCGGTTGAAGCGTCAACTAGGATTATCTAGGATAGAATACTTCAAGGGTATTTAAATAGTAAAAAAAACGCCTTTTCTGTAAGATCAATTCTTAATTCAAGTACAGATTTTCACTTCAAAAAATAAGTCTGATCGAGAGTTAATAAATACAGTGCAAAAGCCAAAACGTATTTCGGGAATATTCGGGATTTTACTTGTCTCTCTCTTGCTCCCATAAATTCCCAGCTAATCTAACCAACTTTAGCCTAACCCGAAATACTTTTTAAGACCTCTACCACTACAGTGTTAGTTGCAGTTTTTTTTTTTTCCCCATTTGATTCCGGACTTGCCCCTTGGAATGGTCCATCGCATATATTGGGGGGCGGTATATGTTGGGCACCTAATAATCTATTCTTAATAATTATTATTCCGTTCACAATAGTATTGTGGTATTCTGCAATCAGTATTTTTAAGCAAAAGGGTTTACTCGTGTCGTATTATGCTGTCATAGTTAAAACAACTTAATCGCAATGCCATTCATGTTAGGAATCTAGGTACATAAGGACGAAAAAACAAAACAAAATACTTCGCATCTTTAGAAGTTCCGTTGTTGTGTTCCGGTTTGGGGATAAGACAGCCGGTTTAATGACTAGCACAGAGGCATTCCATCTTAGTCCTCAGGGTTGGCAACGCATTTGCAGTCTTAGGCCAGCAGTCTTGTGAATGCGAATGTCTATGGGTCACAGTTTCCACTTACCATCAGGTGGCCTGTGTGCTCTTTTGCCTTCTCTATGCCATAAAAAAAATATGACCTAATTCACAAAAGTTTGATTTTGAGTTAGGTCTCTATAGTAATAAATATATGTCTCGAAGTCTAAATTTGAAATGTTGAACAAGGTCACTATAATTCTAAAGGTGAGACTTAAATATTAGCATAGGTTAGTGACTTTCAGTTAAAATGTGCTGATACAAAACTTTACGGGTAAATTACTTCGAGACGAAGTTTTAATTAATATAGTTTTAAGATCTGATAGGTACCTGATTATGATTTAGATTCATATTCAGATTTTATTACTCAATATAACACAGTATAAATTACATGACATGACAAATTATATTGAGGTCGTCAGAAATAAATGACTATATGTGTGACTTAGATGTTAAATTGGTCTTACTACCGTACTTAGAGTCAGTTAATGATAATTAACTTTGAAAACGGGCTGAGCTAATTATCGTAGTGGTTGGACAGTTGTTAACGATTTTAAAACTTTGTTTTAGTGAGACCTATTATTGTATTAATAAAGTATTCGGGCGTCGGTCAGCAACTGTAGGTGACCTTGGTAGGCTTATCAACCACAATCGATACCGTATGACGGGAAAACAAGCCGTAATACTTTCAATAAACCGCTCCCACTAGTGTTCAAAAATGTTAATAAGGTAAAAACACGATAAACTGCAAACAGTATCGCATATTTGATGCATTATTCCATCAGCATCAAATATATGTTACGTGTACGTCCAAATATTTTACCGATAGGTTTATAGTATTAGGAGTGCTTTTTATTTCTAGATCAATACCAACACTAAACACTAATCCTTTGTCTTCCGTAACCTTTATTAAGCCTTTTGAATGATAAGATTGGAAGGTCTACGTCACCAAAGTCGGGATACAATAACGACGCCAGAAAGATAAAAAATATAGTAAGTTTTAGTAATGTCACCATAGTCAGTTTAAAAACATTTATTATATATATTTAAACTAAAAAATATATTATTCTATTATAATTTATACTGTAAATAAGGCTAACTATTAACCGAAGGAGGATGATTGCAGTAAGCATTCCTTTGTTTGCCACGAATAAGATTCGATTTATGACAGAAAGGGAAAGGGAAATTCACTTTCCTCTTGTCGAGTTAAAACCTTAGAACATAGTTGGCTAAAATATCTTGATATCGGTCTTATTTTATTCACTACAAAAAAAGTTATGATTTTGTTCGCCAAAAACAACTTTAAAACGCTCTCCTGAAATTTTGCGAAATAGCGCCTTTTCTGCCGGAAACGCGACGATATAGTCCGACTCCTTATCAATCCACTAACCTGTATCCATAGACCCATTCTAGCTTGAGCTTGTTCTGCGGCGGCGGCGCGACCTTGGCAGGGTCCAAGTTATCGTGGTCGCTGGGTCCGTACAGCACCACTGGTCTTCCCCGAAGGTACATACGCATGGAGCCATCTTCTTCGTTGTACTGACAGGTGTGGGTGCTATAACGAGAAGATCATGTGATACGGAGAGATGAAAGGGTGTTCTTATAGCAGAATTTGATGTTTGTAGATGTTGTGATCTTGTGTCCTGCCACCACATGTAAGAAAGAGATTTCGAAGTGTTTTAGAGTAGTATTACAATACGATGGTTGGAATCTTTTTAATATGAAATGCTCATTACGCATAAAACGGATCGAAGACATGTAGGTACATATTGGAAACATATCTTAGTTCCAAATCCAAGATCGGCTGTACGTATACCTGAAGCCCACTCGGATTTCGGAGATTATATCTCGATTGAACTTCGCCCACACGACAGAGTCAACGTGCTAAATTACTTTAGCGTCTTCTTTGCTCAAATTCAAGTTAAGAAGTCAGCATTTCCTACCAACTTTTTGCACTTGCGACATTCGTGGCACTAAAATTCAAACAGTCACCGTCCATAATCCACATAAAGACGATTTCGGGGAACTGAGTGGGTTAATAAAATCCAACCAATTGACGAATTGGTTGCGGAGTGAACGTCACCCCGATCTGTCTGGCTAATTTACAACGGTTCGTTACTTGTTTATTGACAGAACCCGCATGAAGACTTGACGATACACTCAAAATAATTATCAAAATGGGCCAACGTGTAAATAAATTTCTTCGCATGGTGACCCGTTTTCGTCTATGATGAGTGGATGATACAATTAGCATAACTTTGTCGCTTTGAAGTGTCACGCGAATTTGTCGAATGAACTCTCTAACAACTTGTTGTTAATTCTATAACCACATTTTGCACAACCAGGCTAAGATTACCAGTGTATATCAGTGACAGGTTGCGAGCCCATCGCCTAACAATACTACAAGCCGTTAATCCCAAAAATACTAAATCGGAACTAATGTGTATAGGAATTTATTCTGCTGACCGTACAAGTGACATGTAATTTGTGTCCACACAGATAATGCAGTGTGACATCATCTTGAGGTATGCTCTGCCACTGGTGCAAAAAATGGCCACTTTACTATAATTATTGAATAATATGACTGCCAAGGCCATTATCACAAACAGATGTACCTAATTTGTACACAATAAGAGGAATTTTATTAGGTATTTCATCTAAAAACCAAATTAGCTTGTACAAAAGTGATTTGTCAATTCATATGAGAATGAACGACCTAAAAAAATTAATTCACTACGAGTTTCTTGTAGAAGGAAAATATTGTAAGAATCGCACACTGTAAAGACTTAATGTAATATAAACACACATATATTATGTTATGATTACTTATATTATTAACAGGAATGTTAGTAAAAAAAAAACACAGTTAGTGGCATACTTCTCAGAAAAACTCCCAACATACAAGGCACTCCAATAATTGCGTAGTTTTTGTTGCAAAAATGGAATTAGAGGGTAATTAATTATACACTAATGATAAATGACGTTAGTTGCAAAATGCTCATGCGATGATATTTTATTTAAAATGCATAAGGAATTTCATTTTATAAAAAGCCAACCCAAAATACCAAGCGACTTACATCGGGGTGAACGACATCTCTACGCCTTAAAATGAAGTTTAAAAAATACTCGATGCCAAATGCGGTAAGCTTCCAAGTCCCTTTACCTTAACAGTCGAAACTAAAATGAAAACAAATTGTCCTGTAACAGCCGTCAAAAGTTGCTACGAGTATAATAGACTGTTATGTTATTATGATACAACGAAGCCATTATCTAAAATCAGATAAGAAAATAATAGGTAGGTAAAAAATAATGAACCAATCGAACGTGAAAAACTACATAAAATCTAGGCAATTTACCCTTCATCCATGGCTAATGTAACTTTTTTAATGCCGAAAATAGCTCGGATGCCACTGCGCGCCAAACGTTTTTTAGCGAAACGGGTTTTCGCGGCACAGATTAAAGTCGCACAGCCGGCGTCAGAGAAAAACACTAACAGACTGACGTGTGCAAGCCGCGGAACGAACCCTGCCATCTACTCTAACGCACGAAGGTTTTACATTGTACGCTTTATGTTGCCGCTTTTGTAAAAGACCGTTTTAACGACCTTGGTTTTTAAAGCAGCGATGGACGCTTGTTTACAACAAATGGACGTAGGAAAATGCTTTTCGTTATTAAGGTATTTGAGTGGATAACCTCACTTTGTCCACACAACGTATATTTATGTTTGTAATGCCCGTATGACTTAATGAGCCGGCGTTTGGGTTCGCGGCAAACTTCGCTTAAAGAAATGATGACCGTGAACTGTGAATCATGGTCTGTTGGTTGCAGCCGGTATGCAGACTGCACGGTTAATTCTAAACAGCCAGTTTGTTTATTTTCTAATCCGCCAGCCACAAATTGAAACCGGTCAATCGGTTATTTCCTGGAACGTTCCTCGTCTAGCTGCGGGCCCAAAATGGCTGCGTTTATCGCGTGTATTTTTTTTTATAAAACATCCGTCACTTTTTGGCAAGTATATAAGTACGAGAGTGACAGATGCTTTATCTACATTTTGTCACACGATAAACATGTGATCTATCATATCGTAGCAAAACATTTGCGATATTATGAAGTAAATATGTAATAGGGATGTAGTTTAGAGGAAAAAAACCATATCTTTTTACTCGTTACAGTTCGCGGTGTAAAAACCAGATGAACGTAACTACAAAAACTTCAAAAATCGTTTTTTTACATAAAATGGGTCACAATGTGCTCCTGCATCATATGCCAAGACGACGTAACGGTACGGTTAATATTACGCTAATTCCATAATAACGATTTCACATAAGAGCCACTTTTAGTAGAACCAGCTGAGCATATTACGAATTCCATTAAATTAGTTCTAATGATTTTCCTATTAGTTAGAGACACACGGACGTATTTATAGTAACATTAATCTTAACCAATAATATATAATTTAAGTCACTAATAACGTAACAACCATAACAACTTAAGAGCTTATGCATTAATAAATAAATAAATAAATAAATAAATTAGTCTGGCTGCCAATAAAATTCTATATTAAGTTAAATTTAAAGAACAAAAACAACGGTTGTGTATATACGTTCTATTGGCACAGTTTTTTCTCATTCTAAATTATTTGTAATATACGACCAATACGACGTTACATGACACCCGTCGTTTTAGCACTAATATTTTCGTTTTTTTATAAAGTAGGCATTTAACATTTGTATGAACATACGTTAATGTGGCACCTAAAAGTCGATGTAAGGGCGGTACAATATTGATACAAGCAGTGCGGGGAGCCCCTTTATTTCATGTTTGGAGGAAGCTGCTTTGTTTTTTTTTTTTCGGTACATTAAGATTTTGAGTGAATATAATAATTGTAAAAGTTAGCAAAATGAAGAAAAACAGTCGAATTTGGAAGATCTTGGAATCGTTGAAGCAGAGAGAATCATCTCAGGACCAGGTCGGGCAGGTAAGTTTTTAAATTAGCTTTTCCTTTATTAACTAATTTATTGGTGTACGCTGTTTGATTCCCAAGAAATCCTACTAATATTAAGATATTAAGAAAGGTCTTATCCTACTAATATTAGGTATAAATGTGAAAGTTTGTATGGATGTTTGGATGGTTGAATGTTTGTTACTTCTTTGCTCTTTAACTACTGGACGGCTCTTGGTGTAATTTGGAATGGTGATAGCTTATATCTTAGATTAACACATAGGCTACCTTTTATAACGCTATTCTCTCGGGAACTGGTATATAGGTGTCCGGAGTCACGGGCGTTAAATAAATGAAGTACTTAGTAGTTTCAAACATGTTATAACCAGTGGTCGGCACGGATCGTGTAACAACGCGTGAAAATAATATACACACATAATTAATACGTTATAAGTAACAATTAAAAAAAACCTTTTATTATTATAACGTAGTATTCCCGCCACCTTGTTCGAAAAAAATATTCTATTAAGTGTTTTTTTTGACTTGCATACCAGAAATTAATCAAAAATATTTTGAGCCAGGCCACAGTCAAATGGAAGCTGATAACATACATGCAACTATTGAACAGGCTAAGAAAAATATACCGATATTTCATCCATCTGGCTTCTATACTAAGCTTCTCGGAAATGTCCATATAATGTATATGAAATGGAAACAAAGGACTTCGTAGATTTAAAACGCCTCAAGACCATACTAGTCAAAAATGCGAAGGTGGATTGTGATGGTAATGCTGTTAACTGGCTTAAAATAAAATGGCTACAATATCGCAAAGAAGACACCAAACACATTTACTTTAAATACGATTTGGATTACACGGATTTTAAAATTATTGAGGTAATCAGAAGAGGTAAAAGATTAACCCTGGAAAAAATTACCGTGAAAAATGTATATGACAAACCTTTACCCATTTCGGCGGAAAATTTTGAGGATCTGAAATGCTTATGTCGACAGGGGATCATTCCGACGCAATATCACAACTTTTACGAACAATTTACAGTTGGTACGTTGAATGACGATGAAGATATCTGTTTTTTTTTGCTAAACGAAGATTTTGATTTTGTTTTTTTTTTGCATTTATAAAATTTAATAAAACAAATTTAGACAGTATTTTCTATTTTCTTTACATAATTTCGCCATTGACGTATATGTACTATAGTAGAATAAGGTTTAAAACCTTAAGGGCCACACCAACGTATGTCACCTAATTCGAGAAAAAATAATAATCTGCCTATATAGATATGTGAACATTCGTAACTGTTGAAATTTTTGAAATCTTTAGTAATGTATCAATATAGCAATAAACATTTTTGTCTCGATAATCAAAGTATTACCATTAAAAATAATGTCGGAAAGTTGAAGGTGTGAATTCTCAGCGTTTTTGCGCTCTCCTGTAAAATCGTAAAAATGTAGATACGTTCATCTGGTTTTTACACCGCGAGTTGACAATTATTAAAAAAAAGTAAAGCATTCCGGTTAAATTATGTAAAGAAAAGGTGCAAAGAACCGTTATATAACTATCATCATTACGCAGCTGCTGTTTGTAGGTAAATGATTTTATCCAAACAAGGACAATAAGGACAGTGCCAGATACTTGTCGGTTTATTACGTGACACGCATGAGAATCATAAAGCTGCATTTTTGTCTCATGGTTCAAATCGATCTAGGCAGGCAGGTAGACAAGTTTAAGACAAGCTAAAGTGATTGGAATGATAATTATATTCTATGTATTTAAGATCCATTCAGATAGTGAAATAAAATGGCCTTTTTTCTTCAGAGAGGAGTTGCTAAGTTACATGCCATACCTACACTTCTTCTTGTTATGCACTTAAAAGTTAAACTTAAGGTAAGCTGTAAATGGACCATAACTTTTTATGCATTCATGCGTTAGCATTCATGCAAGCTCCTCTTTGATCTCTTCTTCCTATACACAGACACGTAATATCACGGACGGATAAATATCTCATGTAAAATGGTTTATTTCATGCCTTTGTTGTACAATCTATTATTGCTGCGTTATAGTAGAATACAGACTATAAAATAAATGAAAATATACTCGTAGTTAGTGTTACGATGATTGTTACACACATGTCCTAACTATTGGCAGATGTGTGCCTACAGGCGGATAATGGTTTCTAGGCGTATTGTCAGGTTAGGTCAATGGAGCTCGAAGGCCATCGGAGATCATCTATCTGGCTGCTACGAGTCATGTTAATGTGTTACTAGAATGTTCTATTTAAAGCCAAATTACGAAGAAAAGAAACACGGCATACTTTAAAAAAAAACATCTACAAGACGTGCAAATAATAGATCATGAACTGTATTCTTGCTTGACGAGCAAGTCACCACGTAATTTTTGACATATCTTAATTACGAGATAGGTAACAGTTTTAAATTGGACACAGTATGCATCCTGCACACCTAGTTTGTATCCTGTCTTTTATAGCCAATAGAGCACGCCTCTGAGCAATGACTAAAGTAGTATTTGTAATCCGAAACACCGAAGACCGGAATATCACAACATAATCATCGGGAGAATACTTGGTTCCACGCGAAGATGAAGGCTAAACGCTTAATAAATACAACTATTGACACATCCCAAACCCAAATAATCTGAAAATAAAACCACCAGTATCACACCCAAAGTGCCCGCAGATGCCCAACAATGCGTGAAAACACCACCACCATTTATTTAACTACATTCACTTACCCATGTTTCAATATTGACCCGTTTTGCGACGACTTAGAATATAAATTTAGCAACGACTTTGTGGTGGTAAATCTAGAGGAAACGAACAAAACATTAGTGGACTATATTATATGGTGCAAACAAAAATAACAGTACAAAAACTACTAACACATTTACGGTCATGCGCATTAACTGAAGACCATTCCATTTAAGAACCTTGTCGGAGAGTCATTAAATAAATTGGTTCTTGTGGTTGATGTTACGAGAATGACTTCCGCACAGCATGGGTACGCGGTACAACTGACCAAAATGAGTATCATAAATATGAGATAAGTTAAGCTCAAGTTAGGGCCCAAGCACTCAGAAATAAGAGCGAGTTCCGTTTCTGCTCAATTTGAATGAGAAATAGAACTGGCCAGCTGTCCCACTACCATAGTGCCAAGGGGAAAACTTCGTTACGACAGGGTTCTTCGGTGGGTCAACTTTTAAAGTCCTAGAAATTACACTCAAGGAAACATTATTCACGTATTGTCAGGGATTATTAAACTGGATAATCAAGTTTGAGTTGTGTGGCCTGTCATTAGGCAAAAATGTTTCCTTGACTGTAGGCACAGTCACCGGCAATAATATATCATCAAACATTGGACGCAATAATACCTGACACGTTCTTATACCTCTAGTATTTAATAAAGACGTGTCAGATATTTTGGCACACCACTAAAGCGCACCACTATTTAAACGTAGGCTTAAAAATTGGCTTGTCGAGCAGGCGTTCTACGACCATAATGAAATGTTTACGTAAACAATTTAATATATTTTATTTATTAGCAATTGTAAACTGACATGTAATGTATATATTACCAATAAACAATTTGAATTTGAATTTGGCGCCCAATATTGCATAATATATTATTGCTGGTGACTGTAATGCTCTAACATCTCAGCGTTGTGTTTGACGCAAGGTTTACTAACAAACTATACTATTTAAACCATTAACTACTTGCATCTATAATAGGTACATACAACAGGTAGACTTAGGTTCCATACTTTCATTTTTGGCCAAAGTTTGTACCTACCTATCGCACGAGGCATTTTGCCTTCATTTATCATGAGACCTAATAATGTACAGAAATATCTATCAGCTTGATTCTTTTTAGAGCGAGAGAATAAGTACTATTTAGAACCATATCCTCTACAAGGGACCTTAACATGACAGGGCTAAGCAATTCAGTTTGCTATCAATCGTCGGTTACGTTAAATAATCAAAACATTACATAAATCACTAATTTTCATAAACTAATACATAAACAAAATTAATTCATGTATTCGTGCGTTTTTAATAAAATGGAGCTTACAATTTAAGAAAAAAAAAACGTAACAAAGTTTTTACTTATTCAGTAAATTGGTGCTATTCGCAATATGCACAAGCATATTATAGGTATTAATTTATATTTGTATAATTAAAATGCAGTCAATGCTGATATCGCACTCCAGTACGCATAAATGGTTTTTTTTTTGCTTTAGACTCCTCTTCAGACCAATCTAAAGCGAGTAGACTCGTCAACCATTTTGTTTTATCACCAAGACAAATATCTAACCACTTTCAAACAATACAGACTGTCAATAATTCCTAAATGAAGTCCGAATTAAAGTGCTGTCCACGAACAATGAGAAGAATTTTTGATTAGGCAGAATGTTGGTACGTCTAACAAACATCAATATGCAAAAATAAATAATGATAACATTAAAATAATTTTAAATCATCTTAAACATAAAAATATTGTCAATTGAGGATGATCCCTGATACATTCGCAAACAAGGCACAAAAATAAGTGATTAATAATTAAAATTACTGAACATCATCACAAAGTTAACAATAACAATGTAGAAACGTGATGCAAAGTCAGGAAAATAAGTGTAATACGCATTTATATGAGCTCTCGTTGAGATCATCCTATATTGATCCAATTAAAGCTAATACTGCATGCACTTATGGCATCGGCTAAATAAAAAATGCTTATCTAATAAGAAAATTCAGGCGTCCGTGTCATATCAATTTGAACTTATTTCACTGATATGTTTTGTTTTAAAGTCTTGTGCACAATAAAGTACCTGGGCCTCTATTCCACTTTATTATCCCCATTCCCATCTTGCTTTCATAACCATATTGTTTTTTGTAGTCGTTACCATAATGTTAACAAAATGGTGACAACAAAGTGGAATACTCGTACAGGGCGGCTATGGCCCGGCTACTACTAGCCGTACAGAAAAAAAACATACAGTGGAACATTAAACCTCCTCCTCTTTTGACGTCGGTTGAAAATGACCGTATAACTGTGTAATTAGTCCAACGTTCACATTATATTCTAACGCATGCCATAACTATGTAGAATACCTGCCGTGCAAAACTAAAAAGGCAGTCCATTTGACAGGCCTAGGACAGCATAATATCCCCAGTAATGCCACAGTATAAATAGTAGTAGTCTTTAAACAAACTTAGGTATATCGCGCAGCTTGTATGTGTGCGTGCCTCGACCGTACGCGCCTCGAGACATCACAAGCAAACTCGACAGGACGCACCAAGCCGATTAAATGAAGTTGCCACGTATGGTTGCGTGCGTATTGAATATCGGGGGACGCGCATCGACATAATAAATAATAATAATAAACTCACGCCAGAGACGAACTAATATTCTAACTGTGGTAATACGGTTGGAAAAATAACAATAGTATTTCATTGACAGAAACCATAGGTTTATATTAGAACGATTGCGAGTTGGATTCATGTGTATTATGTACTGCTTTTTTATCTTGGACGGCATTCAGCATAGCAACCTACCTGTTGTTGGGTATCAAGCCCTGCGCGTTGAAGTCTCCAGTGGAATTCCAGCGTTTGGTGAGATTGAGGCCTCCGGGGGACTGACTCTGGTTGCTCGAGGTCGAGTTATTGCGGGATCTACGATAAACTGCTATATAGCTACTAGCCACTAACATTTAGGTACTGCAGAGAAACCAACTTGACAATTGTTCAACAACTCACGTTTATTTGTAATGTTTGAATGTCAAAGATAACTTTCTTCGGTGACTTAATTTTAGACTACTACGTAACCAGCAAACTTATCCACTAGCTGTCCGCCTGACATATTTGATCGGCAACATCTCAGAATTAGTCAGGAATTATCAAGATTTTCACTGCCAGGCAATGCATTACTAGTCTATGTGTACGTTAATATAAAGAACTCCTGACCTTTGACTTCTAGACACACCGATTGTGCATTATCTACCCGCCGGTGTTAGAATTTAATTAAGTAGATTAAGCGAAATAATACTTATTGTATTTGTTGGAGATTAAATAAAAAAAACCTTTTTATTCTATTCCCGCTTCAAGGGATATTTCCTCCAAATTCCAAGTAACTAGTCTAGCCATAAAGCTGTCAGTTGAATGTCAGTCACGTTCCTTCAAAGCATTCATAATGATGAATAGAATACAGAAAATATAAAGGATAACCAGTAAGCAGGTGAAACCATTGAAAGTAGTCACCACTGCCCATGACCACCTGCGCACCATAGTTATCTCAGGTGCTTGCCATATGTTTAAGAAAAAAAAACCAGAAACAACTGGGTCTGACAATGATGATTCCATAATAAACTGCAGAAAAAACAAACGCATTTATTACTGAGATAGTGTAAAGGAGGTGGTGGTGGATGTGGGGTGGGGTGTTTAGTTTCGTCCAGTCTTAGATGGAAAACATTCAACCTTTTCAGATCTAGCCACAGTGCAGAATTCACTGATAATGAAACTGACGTTTAGGTGAGAAACAAGGTTTTTAAAGTAAGTCTCTCTAAGGGCCGATTGTTTGATCAGTAGTTAATTAAAGTATTTATAGGAACCAATAGTTAAAATCGAAAAAACAAACCAGATTTTTTACACATGGTTTAGATTTAACAAATTTTAACCATTAGTTCATTTCACTACTCATTAAACAATCTGCACATAATGCTGGTGGATACGTCCTAGTTCTCTTCAGAAAAAAATCACGTTCTCTCGAATTAATTTAATTCAAGTTGGTTTCTCTGTAAAGTACTCTAATATAGCAATAATAATAAATATATTTCAGTAAACATAGATAACAAAGAGTGAAAAGCTTAGCTTTTAGCAAATACTAGGTAGCTCAGTGATAACAAATAACAAAACAGTTTTTATAACAACAGCAATACAAAGTAGAAACACTTAAGACAACGAAGTCTTGGCCCATTTTAATATACTGAACTCAATACATATACCATACTGAAGATCTATATTGTGATGGCCGTATTAAAACTTAACTTGATCGAGATCCGTCTCATGCTCTCATGTCACGTCAGAAATGACAGTTTTCTAACCTCTTAAATTTTACTTTTTATTGGTATTAGCTTTAAGTTCAATATATCATAGACCATAGCTAGAAGAAAATAAGACCAGGCTTCTATGAAGGAGATAGATTAGGGAAAGACGTAATGACGTTTATTTAAATTTTATGCAGAAAACTATACTTTAAATTAGTATCCTGTCGCAAGACTAAACTTTTGTTTCCCAACTGTTTCATTTGTTCTACAAGACTAAAATTAAGTTTACCAACTATTTCATTTCTCCAAAATATTTACAAGCCAGAACATATCTTTTTCGTACCCAATTTAACTTTCGATATAAGGTTTGATTTGTAATAATCCAGGAAAGTTAAACAGGTTCAGAAAGGAGAAATAATTATGACAACAAAATTTTGTTCGGAATATTCTTTCTAGAAGACTCAGGTCTTTGAGTGTACTGCTTGATTTAAGATGGACTTCCGTTGGTCGCGGCCGATGCGACAGTCGCTCCGCACCCGAATGCAGTGCATAATCATACGACATCGTATAAGTTGGCGAATAAGTTCGTATTCACCTTCCTTATCAATTGGTAGTAAATCTGGCTGAGAAAGTAAATAAATACGAAGTTTTCTCCTCAAAAACGATGTCGTACGTATGTTCATTCGCTACATTATGCTGTCTCAGCTACCGCACCACGATCAGCCGCGACCGGCGACCCACGGATGTCCACCTTAGATTAACCAGTACATTCAAAGACCTCATAGCAATAGTTATGTATACAAGTCTTCTACTCATTTCCGAACAGGCGCTTCCAATTTGTTCCAGAAAAAGAAAGAACTAACGATTTTCGTAGGAGTTTAATCTCCAGTGGGCCCAACAGACTAACAATCGCATTGACGCAGCTATCTAATAGAATGAGAGACTTATATAACTTTCTCGTTCTAACAAATAGCTCTGTCAGCTAGACTGTTGCTCTGTGAAGCCCCACGGGTAAACTCCAAAAATCGTTCGTTCTTAGTTCTATGAAATGACAAATACCTTCCCTAACTTAGAGCCTGTATGTTACCTGTAAGGTTGCGGCGCCAGCGTGACATGCGGCGCAGGAGTTGCGCGGGGTGAGGGAGACGGCGCGGGGGACAGGGACGACGATGATGCCGGCGAGTCGGACTGTAAAGAGCCCGTCGATTGGTGCTGAGGGCCGCGTCTGGAACCAAAGAGAAGGCATAAGTTTAATAAAAAGAACAATGTTCAGTTTAAACAATTTTAGAGAATTACTTGTACCACTCGCTCAACACTGACCGTTTGACAGAAATAAAATAATCTAATCCTCAGATGACAAGTTGGCAACCCATTTCCAATTCTTTGTTTTTTTTGTACGATAAAGGGTTTATCTTACATACATACATATTTTTGTACTTTATATTGTTTTGTTTGCTTACACTACGCTCAGTTCTTACACATGTATTGCTAAAGACAGATGCCGGATACGTAATAGATAACGTCACGCGCATACATTACATTACGTAAAAACTGTGTTTAAATGGTACACCACTTGGGAGGTCTTCACCATTTTTCATCTGTTTAGTTTTAATGAAAGTATACGATTAACGATAAGAACTCAACCGCTTCATTAGCAGTTGCCAAACGAAACAATGACGCAATCAGTGATTGATTCAAGTCATCGCCAACTGAATTAATGGATAACTATTGTGGCAATCATAAATGATTCCAAGCACTAAGTGAGAATGATCGGTAACCTCATGATTTGTGGTTTTTAGCGCGGCATAACCAGGTTAAAATACTTTTTACGATGGCTAATAAAGACATTTTGGTAGATTGTGCACTGATGCTAGTACGGTTGCTATGGGTGTCTCTATTACACTGACTTTTTTTCTTGTACATGGAAATCTAGGTAGCAGGCCAGGCTTGGATTGTATTCGTTTGCTCAAACAAACCGACTAAAACAGACCCTGATCCTTGATTTTATGGTTTTATCTAAAAACCAATGTGACCATAATGCATAAGTGTTAATGTTTAAAGAACCTAGCTACCTAGACTGACAGACAGGCAAATATTTTGCCTACGTCAACTATACACAAACTAAACATCGTGCTGTGTTATCATTATTATAAATGTTCCATTACCAAATTTGACTGACCTATTGACTGACCTATTGACAGAGCCTAACCGATTGAGCGTATAGAAACATGAAGCATGTACATGCATTGTAGATATTGTTGTGATAAACTATACCTTTGCGGGAGTGAGGAGGCTGTGGAACCATAACTGGAGGTCCGTTTAGCTGTCTCTCTGTAGGAGGGCTGTCGTAACCTCAGCTCTCTCGTCGGAGTACCCGATGATCCTGAAAATATAAAGAATACCATTATCATCAAGTGATTTACAGAATTCTTCAAGTAACTATATAAGACTAACTACCAAACTATAGCTTAGCATTATATTTTGGTCCTTTCGACACTTTTGAAGAGCTCATACTATACTTCGCCTTTTTTACCAATTAGTAGAGAATGCTATTATTGTTGGGCGATAAATGAGCTATTAACACTGATCGTGTAATAATTATAAATAAATTATAGAATCAATCAACTTATTGCTTGCTATTGCATACCACGACTGCACCAAATATTTTCCTCAATATTCGACGATCATACAACTTTTTAAATATCACTTTATATATCTATCCGATCACGGAGTGTTAGTAGTAATTGCTCGGATGATCGAAGAACTGTCTGCAGTCAACAATACGTTTTTGGTGTTTCTTTTTTGCCAATCTTGACTAAAAAAAGTAGGAAAGCTAACAAAACGTCATAGGTATTAGAGTCTGTCTAATGAAAGCTGAACCTGGATTTTTCTTGGCTGACGAGTCTGGCAACACTATTTAATATGACGTTTGGACTTTGTTGTTGTTAAAACTTGTCAATTCGAGATCTAAATTGATAAAAATACGGAGTAATCATGCCGTCGACGATAAGAGGCGGTGTCCGGGAGATTCTGTATACTATTA